>OX383908.1:14656412-15937245 GCA_947532125.1 Saturnia pavonia
CGTGTTGGGGGACTCGTCGAAATATGGAAACGTGGCACTGTGTTGATTGAATTTGTCAACGGCTGACCGGTTAGGCTTGGTCCGCGCTTTCATACTAGCGTTCCTTTCCAATAGTTGTAAGTTTGTGATGTTATGCGACTGGCAAACGTGATATATCGAAACTGATTGTTATTGAATGACACCTCAATGAAATAATCAATCAAATCAATAAAATATTAGTAAATTTTAAAATAATAAAACTACTAAGTACATTGTAATTGTAAATTTCGTGCCTACTAATTAAGCTACGTTAAAATTCAGTTACGTTAGCTAATTTGTTTTACAACAGGACGAGGTAAAAAAAACAAAAATAAATTTTAGATTTTCTAAGAATGACAAAGTAAATTATGCTAAAAACAAATAATTGCTGATTACATAAAATTATCAATCGTTTAAGACGAGTATAGGGTATAGCTAACAATGTAGCATGAAAAATACTTATTCTTTGACGTTTGAAACAAATCTGACGGTTTCGTGACTTTACCCCGAACCGCGCTATTCGATGTTTCGCATAAAAATGCCTTCTCCAAATTATATAAACGGGTTAATTATAAAACTTTATATTTCCCAATAAACTCGAATAAAGGCGCTAGTTGGTGTAGGTGTTTTATTACTAACAATGTCTTTCTAGTTTATGTAAGCATTTAAAACGTATTTTTTTTATTCATTACCTTTATTGGTCATAACAAGTTAATGTCACTTTTTGTATCGTTTGAGTGTACTTAACTGGTTTAAGTAAAGTAGGTCATCCAGTTCTGGGTTATAATTTAAACTAAAAAAGTATTCCACTAACATATTATTATTATATATTAGTTTATTATTTAATTTATATATTCCTAAGTATATCCTTTAGTGTCTTTATGCAAATTAGTCAAAAAACCAAAATAAAAAATATTTTATTCAATTTAGGTCCTAAGACAACACTTGTATTGTCAAACATTACTACCAGTTCGGAAAACAACCCAGTCATCAAGAAGAACCGGAAAGAAACTCGATCGGGTTTATTAACATTTTTTTTGTTAGCTGGTTTTACAGTATTTTTATTGTTTACAATTTTTTATTACAAGTCGGTGGCAAACATATGCGCGTTGCCGACCCTTTAATGGATCTACAGAGAGAGAATCACTTCCAGACATAACCGTCATTCACGTAATGATGACGTAGTCACAATTACCTAAAAACATTTTTATTAGTCTTACTAAGTCTATATGGAATGAATATTTTAAATTTATGTCTAGTATCAAAATTGTGCCTGTCATTTATAAGTTTAAAAGTATCTAGATTATTTCGAAAATATACTAAATTATCCAAGATGTACTGTGAGAGATGTGAAGATACTAATCCTTTACCAACTCCTCTTTCTTTAAGAACTTATTCTTTAGTGATTCGCGAGGTCCCGTGTCATAAATTGCTCGAACTGCTCGGTTTTGTAGTACAAATATGGTATCTACTTCAGCTGCTGAACCCCACAGTAAAATACCGTTGGACTTAAACTGTGGAAGTAAGTGAAGTAGACTAACCTAGCAGTAGCAATATCTGTTAACTGGCTAATCTTACGCACTACGAATGCAGCAGAGCTTAATTTCCCTGCCAAGGTGTTAATGTGCGAACCCAATTGTAATTTTGCATCAAGTATGAGGCCCTAGAATATAGTGTTATCAAATAAGCCTACTAAATTCCCTTTTATCTTGATATTACTGTCAACACATTGGACATTGGCGAAGGCAAATCTGATACATTTTGTTTTATTTTCTTAAAAGTCGCTATCTTGTTACCTGTATAAAAGTTATTGATTTTTTTTTTAACCAAGAGTGTTAAAAGAACGCTCATGTGAAAGAACTCGGGTCGACTCTCAAAAATATGCCGATGTGAACTTTTCACGGCCTCGTTGTAAATTGATAACTGTTTCACTTGGACAAGTTTATCGAAAGCTTTTATTATTTCTGTTGTCGTAATACATACATATTTATAAGTATATTGATGTTCTTGAAGCAATGATGGCTCAGTGTTAGTGTGTACGACTTCGCGTCGATTGACGTGAGTTTGAATCCCTGCAATGAGCCTGAGCTTTCGGTGAAGGAAAACATCGTGAGGAAACCATAGCTGGTGGTAGGGCTTCTTCTAATGCCCGCCTGGCTAGCTACCACTTTCAAGTAGAAAATCTGTCGCCAAGCACCAATAGGTGTGTTCTGGCAGCTGCACTTGAGAACCAGTCTTCCACTAGGTTTAGCGTGATCTTGGGCCACTTCGTCACTTAACATACAGACGAGTAAGCTTTATATTAATTTTACTGGAATCGTCACAGAATATGTACAAACGCTGCAATCTAGAAAACGCTACTTATTTATTTTAATTATTAATATATCATAATTTATTTTATGTTATAAAGTTCATGATATTGTTTGTTTATTTGAACGCACTAATCTCTGGAACTACCAGTCACATTTGAAAAAATCCTTTTGTATTAGACAGCCTATTTATTAAAAATGGTTATAAGCTATATACCTTCAGGACGACCCTAAAGTGCGGAGAAGTATATATGAATGTCAAGCAATCTAGCAAGCTGTAGGAGGTTGAACAACGATAAGGCTCGTTCACAGGACAGGTTGAGGACAGGGAACGTTGGCAGCGGCACACCGGACAGTGGACACACACACGTGGACAGTTTGTCAAAATTTAACACGTGTAAACCCGTGGGTCACAGCTATTATCTCTATATAACTCTCAAAGGTGTTTTTGTTGAAACGTCATATCTCCCATAATTGGGTTTTGGAATTAATATTTTTTGTTATAATTGGAAAGATCATATATAAGTTTTATAACTAATTTTGTTTTATTTTGTTCGCAATATTTCAATAGTTATTTCAAAATATAAATTAATTTTTGAATTCAGTACCGAAAACTCGCCGATCGTTCCCGAATAAATCCGAGCGCGTGTGATGTCACAATGTTAATTTCTACTCATTGTAGCACACAGGTGATACAGTGTTTAACTCTTAATCGATGAAATTCCTTTAACATTATGACGTCACAAACCTGGCGATCAATCGTGGAGCGTTCGTAGTCATGTGATTCTTTTTAAAATTTTCAATTGTTTATTATTAATAAAAAAAAATGTGTTAAGAGTTTTTCCAATTGACTATTATCATAATTATGATGAAGATTTTTTTTCATATACCCAATTCCCCGTAAAGATTAGTAATTCACACATCATTTTATACCTTATATTTTCCGCTAATAACGACAATGGCGACATGCGTATTTCATTAGAAATGTCATCTAGGAAGCGCCATCTATTACCAATCTATTTAACTAACACGACAGTTGTTAGACTGTTTATATAATAAATCGATGTGTGATATTTATAATTTTACTCGCTCCACTTCTTACGTCATTTGATTTCCGACCTCCAATAGTTGGAGAAGTACTAAAAGAACAATACACTATTTACTAGACTTTATAAGGAGTATTTGAATTTGCAAGCATACTAAACTTATCTTAGAGTTTAAAACGGAACTAAAACCGATAACAGATTGCAGGTTGTATTGAGAAGTGTTGAACAGTTTATCGTTCGTAGTTCTAAGGAGGGTTGTGCCAAACGCGCGTATATTTTCTGTTTGTGTATTTTCCTTTAGGACTTCGCGTCGCGTCGGCTTAGACATGCGTTTCAAATTTAGAAACCCGGGATTGTGTTAAAAATAACTATTTATTTAAATACTTGTGTTTTTAAGTTGTGTTTGTGTACGTTAATTATTTTTATTTTTTTAACTCTTTGTAGTTTTACCGCTTGGCTACAATCTCTCCTGATGTTAAGTAACGATGTGGCTCAACATAAATACGATAATCCTAGTGGAAAGACTGGCTCTCAAGTGCCGATGTCGGAACACACCCATAGGTGCTTGGGGACAGATTTTCAAATTAAGGGTTGTAGCTAGCCGGACGGGTTATATTTAACTGCACGCTACAACCCTATTGAAAAAGCAGTAACTATGAAAGCATTTTCGTTTTTTTTCGAACTGACTGCCTAAGTGGCAGGACCTCGGCTGGGACTGTGGCGCGTATGCAAAGAAGTTGCGATCTGGCTAATTCCTTATCATTCGATATAAATTAACTATACATATATACATGTTTCTTCCCCCTGGGAGGAGGGAAGAAATATGTGTATATTATGAATTTAGTAATTTGATTTTTTTTGTCTAAACTAACTAGGCAAAAAAAGAAAAAAGGTCCCTAACAGAACCTATGTACCTGTGTCTATGATGCAGTGTAATGAACGTCTGTTGATAGCTAGTGAATGCAGAGTCACTGTATCGCGCAAGCGGCTGCTTGGCTCAAGGGCTCCATGCCGATGGATCGGACCTAGGCTTGAGTTGCCGCAGGAGAGTGGGGTATGACGGCAAACAATCTGGCAAGTTGTAGGCAAGTACGGGAAGTAAGAAAAACTATAGGCTACACGGGTTCTTCGGCGGCTCGTGGAGAGTTTGTTGAGTAAATTTAATATAGGTGAATCCGTGGGGCACAACTGGTTATTAATAAATTAGATAATAGAATTAGCAATATTTTAGAAAGGTCTTTAAAATTATGAAAATATTGAATATTTCAAAAATTTATTACATGTCACTCGCGGCCCTATATTTGAAACATAAGGCTTGACTATGGATTCAAAGTTAGTACAGTCGCAGTACGTCCAAGATATCTGCCGAAGTTCCGTACAATGTGACTCTGTCTGGAGTTTAGTTCATTAGTATGTATCGTAAGCCTTGCAAGTTTTGGAAGGGTGGAGTTTCCGAGTAGTTACCAAGTTTAATAACATAAATTATATATAATAATTAATATCTTTATGGGAGGTCGCCGACAGCGACTTTTAGCAACAATTCAGTAGTGAAAAAATACAATTGCAAAAAGACCACGATGCAGTCGAGATGCTGTCCCTGTTCGTATACCCTTCACCCACGTAATAATATTCCCACATTTTGAAGAGGTTAAATGACTTTTTACGAAAAAATAAATTTTATTGTTAGTTTAAAGGCCTAATAAAAGGGCACCGTCGCATCGCGGCGTCGTACCCAAGCTTGTGCGAGTGAAGAGTAAATAGAAGAAGTAAATGGAAGCTACTAAGGGCGAAAAAACAACTGTTTTTTTTTCAAAATTACTGAAGGTACGAATTTTGTCAGGGCCAAATAAGAGTTTTTTTTGTAAAAGTGTTATCGATTTTCTATATTTCTCACGATAAACTATATAATGCCGTCTTGTATTAATATAAAAAAAATACGCAACTGACAAGAAAAACTTTATTTATAATGAGAGTTAACAAGTTAATGTGGTCTTCGGAAATTAATATTTTGTATTTGAGAACAGTTTTGTTTGTGCGTATGATCAGTCCAACACAATAGTGTGACAGTCCGCTTGTATATGCCTTTAAAGCCACGCACCCCTATTCTTCCTTTACCCGATATTGTCTGAAATAGCTGCGCGTTAGTAGCGATGCTGAATAAATAAAGTCGCGCGTTTGCATCGATTCAAAAGCGGTGCTGAATCTATACTATACGACTGTTTTGCTTCTGTCTCGCCACAGTTTTATGGATTATTGCACATTATCGAAACACGCTTCTATATCTCTACAAAAAGTCGACGTGGATGACCTCCCTATGCTCTTTATTTGTTTAACTTGTTACAACATAAATCACGCGATGCCTATTACAACTTATCACGTTACTAGGATTATTTCATACACGGTTTTAAAAACTTAGTCTTCAGGAGAAACGTGTCTATCAGTGTGAGGACTGTAATCCTTTTTGTGATTAATTACTCATTATACAGATATTGTTGAATATCAAGTGACGACATCTTTAAAAATATACTTTCTTTTTTCTTGTTTAATGGCAACAGTGTTTAAACGCAATTATGCCATTATCACGTGGATGGAATATATTTCTAATGTTCAGAGTTCAAACAACGCTTTAACAAGATGGTGGCTTGTTTCTTATAACTTTTCATGGAGTTTTTGGCAATTCAATATTCTTATTTTATGGTTATTATTTACATTTCATTTCACTTATGCCTCCAAATAACGTAAGTTTATAAACTAAAATAAAAACAACAGCACGACAGATCACCACCAAACACTCTCTAATTTAATAAAACTTCAACTAAAATATATAGTTCAGATTCAAAATAGAAGGCGAAACTGTAATAATCAATTCATCTTTATATCAAGGTGAAAAAATAAACAGACATTGATAGAACATTCTATATTTGAGTGGCATGTATGACATTCTTTTATCTCTGTGTCTTAACACAAGACAATAACTTATGTAAGTAATTTCACGCCAGCAACAAAATATAGAAGGGGATTCGGAAGAAGCTCGAGACCATCTGCAATTCGTGTTTGCATTCGTAACAATACAACTTTGCGTCTGAAAGCTTCCCTCACTGTGAACGGTGCGTTTACAACGACGCGAAACAGAATAATCGTGTAATATTCGGTATAATTATCGTAATTTTAAACTGACTTATAAATGTGGTCATCTCATCTGAGTGACTTTTGTGAGAACTGTGGCGAGAGCAACCAGACGGGTAACGTAGTTCGCAATGAACATGTAAGGGAAAATATACAATTTAAAAAGTTTTTCTTTTTTTTTATAAGTAATTTGCCAACAAACACACGAGTCGTCTGATAGAAATCGGCTACCCTAGCCTATGAACGCTATTGTCATTATGACATAGGTATTTTTTTTGCCAAATTTCTTTTAACATTTTTAATTTGTTTAGGGTTTATGGATTTCCTATTAGTATATAATTTAGTTGTTCATTGCATTGTTTAAATTTTGGATTTATGTAAAATATGAAATAAAATTGTTTTAAGTACAAAATAATTATAATAAAAATCAGATGTTTTTTTTTAATAAAAATGTTAAAAATGTATTATTACCGGTATAATTATGGTACACTGACATTGAATAATATTACAAGTGACGTCATTATTTATTCACAAGACTGTTACGCAATGGTGTCACGTGTGCCCGAAACAAATATTCGAGGAATCATTGAATGTTTTCTACTGAAGTGTACGTCTGACAGCTTGTTATAAATATATACATATAATAAAATTGAAGTGCCCGTTTGTAATGTAAAAATAACAGCTTCTTAAATGCTAAATGGATGTAAAAGTATATCACCTATAACAAAAACCGTTTTTTGTTTCTTAAACCTATCTGTTTGTTTCTTCCGGATAATCTCCGAAACGGTTGGACCGATTAAGATGGGACTTTCACTGGCAGATAGCTGATGTTATAAGGAATAACTTAGGCTACTTTTATTTTAGAAAAATAATTAGGGTTACGCAGGAAAATAAAAAAAGCGGTAGTCCACGCGAGCGTAGCCACGGACACATCTATTTATAACATAAATAAATGAAAGTTTGTGTGTAATGACAATTTTTCTTCGATGTTTAGATTCTTTTAAATATGCGATAACAGTAATATATACTTACCAAAATATAATCGTTCACCGTAACATAGGATGCGTTCTCATCGTACACAACAAAGGGTCTCGGCCCTCTCAGGAGGGATTTAGAGGGTTAGAATGCTGTCGACATCAGTTTCGTTTGTACATATTTGTTATTGAACTTTTAGTGATATGGATGAAGGGGAGACATCCAGTTTAGGGTGCCGTCTTGTTGCCAGGAATTATTTATTTTTAATTCTTTAGTGTTTGGCCGTAAATCTATAAATTGGAGTGGTTTTTACGTGCAGCTGCCCGAATAAACCAACTGGTACTTGTTGATGAATTGTCGGCCCTGCGAAATGCTCCACCGCCATGCTTTAGTTTATTATTTGACTAGCTGTGCCTGCGGCTCCGCTCGCGTGGACCACAGTCTGCTGTCGGTCGAGCGAACGCGTGAATTGTGCTGCCCCAAAAATGATTATTGTGGGCTATCCTTAGAAGCTATACATATTTTATCGCTGACTTTTTTGTAGGACTCTTTAAGATCTACAGTTAGTATTACAGTAAGTAGTATATTAATTTAACATATATCTTATGATTTAATCAATAAGCATATTTGTCTTCCGTCTTTTGAGCGGGGGCAGCACGATTCGCGCGTGCGCTCGACCGACGGCATGCTGTAGTCCACGCGAGTGGAGCCGCGGGCACAGCTAGTATTAAATACACACATGCACACCACTCAGGTACATAGATTCTGTAAGAGGAAGGTTACTTCCATCCTCCCAGAGGAAAGAGACACATGTATATATGTATAGTTAGTTTCAATCGAATTACGGATAGGGAATTAGTCAGATCACGACTTATTTGTATACGCGGCAACAGTCCAGGCCACTTTGGCACCCTTGGAACTTTTTGCCTTGCTTTCGCAGCTGACTGCTTTAAGCGCTCGCCCCCAAGCCCGGGTGAAGCTGTAAGAGCCGTCTGAGGCTCCAGGGCCCTTATGGCTAAAAGTATAGTCAGCTCGAACAAAAAAAAAAGAGTGTGTGCTTAAGACCGCAGGGCAGAAGTGAAAATTTCATAAAGATAATTATTACGTATGAATTGAATATACTAAACACAGCGACACAACAGCGAAGAGCAGCTGACTGTATGTATCTCGCTCGGGTACACTCGGCGGTCTCGAGTTCACCCGATCGAGCCTTTCACCTCAGAGCGTGACAGATCAGCCTAACTTACTACCTACGGAAAATCTGTATGCGGTGCGCCAAAAGAAGGTTTAACTTCAAAAACTTAAAGGGAAACTCTTCAGCCGTGAAATAGTAACATTAACGCTTGAGCTGTAGGATAGTGAAGAGCTCAGTTAATAAATCGACTTCAGTAAACACTGTTCCTGGGTGACGTCACGTTGCCCATTTCGGCCACGTATATTATTACAATGCAACAGGCATAATATATATAAATGTATGTGTGTACCTACTAGCTGACTCGTGTGAATATTTCGCATATTATAGAATTAGCTATGCCCGCGGCATCGCTCGCGTGGACTACTAAAAAGGCTTTATTTATGCGAAGAACTCTAATTATTATTCTAAAGTAAAAGTAGCCTAAGTTATTCTTTATAACATCAGCTATCCGCCAATGAAAGTCCCGACAAAATCGGTCCAACCGTTTCAGAGATTACCCGGAACAAACAGACATAAAGGAAGATATTTTTTTTTTAATTGATTTTCTTTGTTGTTTTTATCGTACATCCTTTCATATGTATTTAGTAAAGAGGTGTTGTTTTGACATTACAAACAGACACTTCAATTTTAATTTTGTCAAAACATCAAAGTTGTCATGAGAGTTATTGTGTGTGTAGTGGCCACAATCTCACCTGATGTTAAATAACGACGTGGCCCAAGAAGATAATACACTAAACTTAGTGCTACTAGTGGAAGACTGGCTCTCAAGTGCAGCTGCCGGAACACAGCTATTGGTGCTTGGATTTTCAACTTGAGGGTGGTAGCCAGCCAGGCGGCCATAAGAAAAAGCCCTACCACCATGGTATGGTTTCCTTCATCGAAAGCTCAGGCTCATTGCAGGGATTCAAACTCACCTCAATCGACGCGAAGTCGTACACACTACCACTGAGCCATCATGGCTTCAATATATTGCTACAATGCAATATATATTGCTTGAATATATTTTCATTAGCACTAACAGATAACATTCCCAATGTTTTTTTTTATAGTTTTTTAACGAAAATAGCGGTGATCAAAAAATCTTACGCCTTTTTTTAACGTTACGCACCATAAAGAAGTTCGTTCCATAAAAGATTCTATTGTAAGTAAAAAAGTATTCCTATTGAGAAAAACAGACAAGAAATCCAGCCAGACTTACAGCGAAACAAAAGGCACACCACTTTGCGATATTACTCTCTGAAAACTTCGTGGATTAATCTGGCAGATAAATAATAATTGGAGTACAAAATGCATAATTGAAGATACTTTATATTATTATTATTCCGACAACTGGTCTCTGGCCTTCTGGCATAATACACAACACAGTCTAATAATTCTACATGTTATATAGGAACTAGGAGCCGTCCGCGACTTTGTACACGTTAATATGTTATGAAACAGTATTGACTTATTAGGAGCGTCGATTGACGTGATCCTGCAATGAGCCTGAGCTATCGGTGAAGGAAAATATCGTGATGAAACCATTGCGGTATAGTAGAGCATTTTCTAATGGCCGTCTGGGTAGCTACCATGCTCAAGTTGAAAATCTGATGCCAATATGTCTTTTGCGATGTTTCACCATCTTGATCACCATCGTCACTTAACATCAGGTTAGTAAAAAAAAAAACAAACAAAAAAACTTACCATTTTTAGGGTTCCGAAGTCAAAAGGAACCTTTATAGTTTCGCTATGTTCATTTGTCTGTCCACGGCTTAGCTAATAGATTTTTAGTACTAGAAAGCTGTAATTTGGTATGGCTATATTATATGTTAATCACGCCGACAGTATTAAAATAAAACCTTGAAAAAAAAATCATTTAGAGAGTACTTCCCCTATACGTAAAGTGGGAATGTTTTTTTTCTCGTTTATCTAATAGTGTGGGGTGTCGATGAATAGGTTTTTCAAAAATACTGTGGGTCTGTGAAAACTATTTTTCGGTTCAGGGATCCGTTTAAGAAATATTAAGCTTGAAAGTGTTAATTTTTGTTAGAGTCGAGTGTTCCTCTCTCTGTAAGCTAAATGGTTGTTTTTTGATATGTTTAAAAATCATAGTGGTTGTATATATAATGAAAATGAAGTTAAAAGGAAAAATATCGGATGTAAGTAGGCTTCACAAGTTAACGAGTAGGTAATAATCAATCGACTTATAAAATGTATTTGGAGAAGTAATTTCTTACGAATTCCGTTGAAAATGACTTAAAGACAACATGGCTGGGCGCCGGCCAGGCACGGTCAAACATTTATAGTATTTTTTTAGAAGGAATTCATGTACTATAAAAATTTGACCGTGTACTGGATGGCGCCCAGCCCGACCCCAGTCCGGTGTAGCATGAATGATCCTTAAGTCTACATCTTGTGACGGGCAACTGCGGAACCCTACACTGCGCGTGGCCCGACACGCACTTGGATTTTTTTTTATACTACATCGGTGACAACCAGCATACGGCCCTCCTAATGGTAAGCGGCTACCGTAGCTTTTTGACTCTTGTATCACCATAGGTATCACTAGCGCGTTGCCGACCTTGAACCGCTATACCCCAAGGAGCTTCAGAACACCGCAGGAACACAACACAAGGTTATTTGGCTGCGATCTTTTGTAGAGTGGAGGTATTCCACCAGTCATGCTGTCTCAAGTAGAGAGAAATCTTCAATTATTATTATTACAGAAATTCCTCTGTGCAATAAAACGTAGTTTTAAGTCAACAAAACACTTAAAGTAGTTAGTGCGTGGAGTAGAGAGAGAAACGTTCAGTATCAAAGTTGAGATAAGAGCGCCGAGTTGGTAAGAGCCGACCTTTGCTGAATGCCGCGTCGTGACATCCCACTAAAACGCTTTTATACCCGTCCAAACACGACATTCGATGTTTTACATAAACAAACTAACTTGTATTTAAAACATTTGTTTCACAATAAACTTGATTTAAAAGGAACAAGTAACACAAAACAGATATAGTAAACAACAAAAGATCCCCTTTGTTAGTATCGAACTAACAAGTGCTAAGCTCGGAGCTAGAACAGAAACTACGCGGCAACATTTCCGTTTCATAAAGTCCGAACTTAAAAATAAAACTCTGCGAGAATTCAGGACTCCTTTTTCTCGAGAACAAAAAGCTTTCCTTCCCCCGCGGCCGTGTGTCCTAAATACAGATGTCCTGAGCTCATTCCAAGGGATTCACATTACTCAGCAAATATTCTTGCTCCTTGACGTAGCGTCTGAAATATAAAAGAGACATTCTCTCGAAGGCACGACGCTGGTGATGTTGGATTGTTTTATGTGGACGCTCCCCTTATTTTTTTTCAACTGTTTAACTACTAAAAAACCTTATTTTGGTCACTTTGGTATAGGGTAGTGATCCTGCATGTTATAATAATGATTTGAGTTCAAATTCTGATTAATAATAGATTTTTTCTGACTGTCGAGACATCCCAGCGCAGTCGAATTCACCGAACTTTTTGAAAATTAACTTCTGAAAGAGTGAAGAGTGCACGAAATATTGTATGACAGTTCAGTTGGTTTTCAAGCAAGAGTTAGTAACATTGGTATATAGATGCTAGGTTATAGGTAAAGTTATAGTTTTTGGAAATACGTTTAAAAAGATTTACTAATAACTAACAAAAAATATAACTGTAATTGTCAGTTTGCTACAAAACTACAAAACTACTACGTCTTCTGTGGGTTTGAACAGTGTTAGAATGATCACAAACTCGGAACATTTTATTTGTATAGAAAAGAAGTTAATTATAGTCAAATTTACGAAAATGAAATAAAAGAAGCGTTCTTTATTTACTTTAAGTCCAGCGGTGAGATATGTAAATATAACTTTTTTGCATACCTACTGTGTATCTAAAATCGAGATTTTGATATTATTTTTATGTTACATATTTTAATTTAATATAATCACAGCATTATCTTATATCATTGTATGTAGACCATGGAAATTATAAAGGAAGCTCCACGGGGACCAGAAACGTTGCTACAGTATTTCAGCTCGTTAAAAATGCCTTCCCACGATAAAGTATACCTTAGTAAGATTTATTTAAAATGTTTAGCTTATAAGCTAAATACTTAAATTACATTCTTGGATGTTTTTTAGTTCTTGTATAGGTTAATTTAGTGTTATGGCCACAATTTCACTTTATGTTAAGTGACGATGTGTCCCTAGATAGCAACATGTTAAACCTAGTGGGGCTACTGGCTCTGAAAATATAGGTGTAACTAAAAAAGGTGTAAGGTGTAAGATAAGGGTGGTAACTGGTTATACGAGCGTTAGAATACGCCCTAGCACCATGCTATGGTTTCATTACGAGGAGGGAATAGAACTCACAGCGATCACTGCCTGTCCGTACATTCAACCACTGAGGTATAATTATTTCATACATTCGCGATGTATTGGCGAGTTTGAAGATCGACAAATCTATTATAGTTCTGTATTTATGTCCGAGGATTGTGTTAGTAAATGTGCGCGAATTTAGAAAACTTCGTGGGTAATGCCACCAGTACACTCTTATAAGACAGAAATAAAATTCTCCGCAACGTCACGTGTATGCTATGTACCAAAGGCGTCGTCTCCCGGGGACATTAGATGGCACAAAACGCATACCGTGCAGAATATTTTTAAGTCAAAGAGTACTTTAATATTTTCTATTTTAAAGGAATAAAACTTAACTTGGACTTTTGAAAATGCGAAATAACGGTATTATTCAAATATAACTTTTTTTGTGTGTGTAAAAAATTTATTAAAAAAAACTGTTTTTAAAGGTGGCAAACTAGCTTACGACCCGCATGATGGTAAGCGGCTACCGTAACCTATGGACGCCTGTGATACCATAGGTATCACTTTAATCTACCTACCCCAAAGAGCCCTGGAAACCCTACTCACCGCAGGAACACGACACAAAGTTGTTTGGCTGTGATCTTCTGTAGGGTGGAGGTATTCCACCAGTTGGACTGCCCCAAGTAGAGAGAAATCTGCAAAGAAATATCTCTGTGCCCTACCTCTCTTTATTACTTATGTCAAATTTACAAAAAGTTTAAAGTTTTCACTTCTGTCGGCACTAGTAAAATAAGACCGAAGATAGTATAGATGGATAGTGTGAGAAATGATATATAATGAATACTGAGATGACATCTGTTAGAGGAGAGTGGAGGACGTGTTGAGCCGACTCTAGTTCGTTGGGATAAGTGTAAGAAGATGAGTTTTCAATTCAATTTCAAAGATTAAATTTCTATGACGTTAATATTCTTAAATATAATTCTCAAGAATGATGGACAGACAATGCATAGCTTATACTGGTTGGATTAAAAACGCGAAATTTTGCTCAAGATTCTTATAACCTAGATCTGAGCACTAAGTAATAAATTGTTTTATTTCACATATAAGCCGGTAAAATAAGATGTTAGAAATAGGATGATTCCTGAGTTACTAATGATGGGAAACTAGCCAAATTATGTCGAATCAATGTATAAATATTTTTTAATGGTTAACACGTAGTTCTGAATGTTAAGAGCCACTGTAGGTGTATATAGCTCGTAATTTGCATGGTTAAGTTTCAATGCTCCGTGGTTTTTAAAAGATCTTGGCGGCCGGTGACGCTATTTAATTTATAAGCGACTGTAAAACTTAATATGAGATTATAAAACGCTATTTTTAAAAGGTGTGTCATATATAATATATACAATTACAGTTTATTGGGTTAATATGTGTTCAATTGAATTGCCACCACAATATACCCGCCATAGTATTAGTAGTTCATATTTTTCATTGTTAATACTCTGTATCTGGTACTTATTTTGGTATTTCGAAGCACTCTATAAGTTGTGGCACTTAATTTATGCTCTAGGACTTCCCGATTAGTTCAATCTATCAGTTAGCTTATAATCTCACATTAACATTACACTCATTCATGCTCACATTGACTCTACACAGAATCACCACACACACAAAAACACTTTTCCTTTTACATGTTTTACTATATATATATAGAATATATATATAGAAACATTGACCATATGTTTCAAATAAACAGATCTTAATTTCATCACTACAACGAGCAAATCTACGGGCCAACATGTTCCCCCTAACTGCGAGGGCCCTGCGTTTTGTCATGTCATTATCGTCTTTCAAGTCGGTGGTGATAATGTGACCAAGATATTTAAATTTGTATTCCATATTTAGTGGTAAACCATATAATTAAATAGGAGGAACCCCTTTTAATATTTTTTTTCCAGACCTGCAGACCATAAACTCATAAGTCACTCATTTTAAGCCATGTAATAAGCGTAGGTTTCACAGACAAGCAAAAACTTTCTTAGAGCACCAACCGTAGAACTGAGGAGTACCATGTCATCTGCGTAGCTTATGTTGTTAATAATTTCATTATCAATCGTGCATCCATCATGAATACTGTTCAACTTGAGGATTAGTACTTATACCCCCTGTCTCACCACAATTCAACCTGTACATATCAGAAGCTTCTCCCGCAAATCTTACGTAATTTACAAGTAGGTATTTTATTATTATAGAAGGGAAAAGTCACGGTACTGTAGCTAATGGTAAGCATTGTGCAATTTAAAAATAAATACGACCACCGCGAGATTAACAGCCATCGCCAACTGGACTGGCTGATACTGGAATGCGACAATCTAAATCAAAGCCAATGCGACGGGTTTGGATCCATGTGCATAGTGGTCGCGAACCAGTCGAACTAATTCCTACCATCACGCTTAATTACTGGATATACAACAATTCATGCTGGACAAGAAATACGCGTAAACGTGCCACTATAGCGAGTGTTACACCTAGTGTATGATGGCTGCGATCCAGTCGAACACAATTGTCGAGCCCTACCACCCATAATTAAGATCTTTGTTTTCGTTAGAGTTTTTGTACTTATAATTAATTTTCGAAGTTGCGCCCTAATGTGATGTAATAAATGTAATATTGCAAAACGATTCGCCGTTAACTTGCACCATACGCTATACACACCCTAGCAATACTTGAAACACAATGCACCGGTCCCTTTGTGTGTTCGCAAAGGAGTAGAGCGGAGGCGGGCTCGTCGAGTGCAGAATGCGGTTTTATTATTCGCATTCGTATCACCGCTTCGTCCGTATTCGCTTTCGCACGAACACCAGAGTTGTTGAAACGTTTTATTTTACATTCCGCATAAATACTCCAAGCATGTCCAGATTTTGTTTGTAACTAAAATTGATGCGTATTGTTGATGTTTAAACGCCAATTGTAATAAATATGATTCACCAATTTGTTTGTTGTGAATTGGAAAATGAACACCATTGAAAATGCCCTGCCACCATGCTAGAGATTCATCATGTTCTTTCCTTCTCTAAAAGCTAAGGCTCACTATAGGAACTCGAACTACCACTGAGCCATCATTCCGTTATTAAATTGTATATCTACGTTCAAATAGAACGTTTTAAGCAATTAAATTTCTCAGGAATTTAATTCGAGACCACTTACCAATTATAATTTAGCTTAAAAGCGTTATTCAAAAATCGACCGCTCTAAAAGCAATTTATCTTATGAATTAATCATGAGACAGACAGTGTTCTCGTCTACTTAATTCATATAGATATTAAATTCTAACAGTTACGGCGCGTTGAAAATAAGGAATATTAATTAATTTTCTTTTATTTTTTCTCGTACTTAGAATTTCGTAGAGTCATCGGGTCTCTTTGTATATTTTACCGCAACTTTTCGATATCGTGCCCTCGTCACCGTTCCGAACTCACATCTTCCACCGTTAGCTGGCTGCTCATCCTCACACTCTAAAACCTAGCCGAATGTCACAAAGTCGATGAATGTTATCGTGTTCTGATGGAGTGTGTTCGGTTTGAATCAAACAGGCAGAACCGAATGCCTTTTGTTTGAAGAAGAAGAAGTTGGCATGTATAATAAAATATTAGGTAATTCGTCCACTGATGAGGCGGCCAGTCTGTTCAAATAAATTACTCCTTATTATTAAACGTATAATAAACATTATTTATGTTACGATGTTAAGATACTGGGTTATGTCACGATTAGATTGGTATATGTGAATTGCATAAAAGTCTCTAATATATAAAAAATACTTGTCGAAACGCGACAACAGTAAAGTTCGAAAGAATCTTCCTGTGGAATGGGATATCCAGAACGGTTTTTCCCTAAACCAAAGCTATGATATGAGAATCTTCAGAAAGGGATTAAAATATGGTCCACTAGGTCAGCAACGTGGCTGTAATCCCCCATCCGTTGCAGCTGCCCATATGCGACGATAACTATTTACTATTATGTGGGCCGTCTGCATGATTGCTGCCATTTGGCATAAAGGAAACAGTTATAATAATTGGAGCCGCGCGGTGGTAAGAGTGAAGGTCTGTCGAATAATAACTTTTGTTTATATTTTATAGGGTTATCGTTTGACTTCACATCCGACCTGATATTAAATGACGATGTGGTTTAAGATTGTAACACGCTAAGCCTCAAGGGGCTGGCTCTCAAGTGCAGCTGCCGGAACACACCTAACTATAGGTGCTTGGTGAAGATTTATTAAGGAAGATTTATTAAGATTAAGATTTATTAGAAGATTAACTTAAGGATGTATTAGGCGAATATTGGAAAGCACCCTATCATAATCCCATGCCCTTATCACGACGTTTTATTTTACTAAAAGCTTGGTCATTTGCGAGTTCGAATCCACGTTGATCGGTACTGCTAAGTCACTTATTGACGAACAAACCAAGTGCCAATTGAACCAAGTGTCCAAGTATCAGTTTAGGTCAAATTTAAAACGTTAAACATTGTTGGCCACATTGTCACTCAATATCAGGTGAGAATGTTGTCAAATGCTAATATATTGTACAGATAAAAAAACAATGGAAAAATATCACATAATGTCACAGTATATATATATATATATATGTCCCGACTAATTTATTTATCAACACAAAGCCGAAACTACTGGGGCTAGGAATTTGAAAATTTGCATGAGGGTTCCTTTTATACTGTAGGTGAGCACTAACAAAGGATTTTTAGAAATATGCAGTATTTTAGTAGCTGGTGAAAAGAGGGATAAAATTTGTATGAAAATCCGTCATTTTTGAAGATAGATCTATGAAAATTGATATTTAGCAATTCAGTTAGAAAGTTAACAAAGATGTGTTTCATAGATTTTTTGTAGTAACTGTTTTATTACGTTCTTGTTCACGAATGTATAAACAAGAGTGTCACCTCGCTGTCACATCTTAACATGCGCACATCTCTGTATATATCCACAGACTGGACAAGAATGACGAAATTGTCACGGTGACAAAAATTACCCGTGCACACTAGCACTTACTCAACAATCATCTCAAATTAACACGAAAACATGATTATTACATTTTTGTCAACCCTAAAGTAAAACAAAAATTATATAACAGCAAACATACGAAAAACCCATCTCTTTAATATTAATATTTCGTTATTCAGTTGTGTTCATTCGAGTCGGACTGCATTAAAACAAATGAAGTATGAAAAACATTTGCTCATTCCTCATATGAATGCTTACTCAGGCTTTTATTTCAGGTCTAGCAATTTTAATGAATTACTTAAACAATATAACGGGTATAAAGTTTATTAAATAAGTTATGTACAGTAAAGCCATGTGGGTTCATTGGATCCGGATTAAAAATAAATTTTGTGTCCCGGATTCCTGTGTTTTTCTTTTGGCTTCTTATATAAAATCATATGAAGGTATCTATATCTATATTATATATTATAAAACTTAACGTCTCTCTATTGTTCGTTCCACGCGAAAACCACGAATCCGATTCACATTTTTTAATTCATAGTTATGTTACCTGGCCAGTTTATAGGATATATTTTGTAAGATAAAGTAATATACGAAATAAGCAGTGACGACAATGGTGAATCAATTCGGAAAAAAGAAACATTTGGGGCGCTTAAATGTCTTATGCTGCGTAAACCATACGAGCTATATCAAATTATTTTTCTAAATAGTTGTAGATCTTAAAAAGACCTACATAATAGTCAGCAATAGCACATATCTATCTTTTAATGATCATCCACAATAAGCATTTTTGTCTTCCGTCTTTTAAGCGGGGGCAGCAAGAACCACGCGTGCGCTCGACTGACGGCTGTAGTTCACGCAAGCGGAGCCGCAGGCACAGCTAGTAATATATAAAAACGAGCTGACTCATGTGAACATTTTTCACATTATATTATAATTTAAATATTCTAACGGGAGTCATGTTAGTTAAACAGATTGTTAATAGATGGCGCCTCCTAAATTAATTTTGACTTTAAACGATTTATATATTTCTCGTTTCATCAATAGCAGGGAATATAAGATTAAAAATGATTGTTGCATCATTAATTTTGTTGAAGAATCAAGTGAAATATTGCGTAGCCATAAAACGCTTGAGAAATAATATATTGAGATAATCTATACATATAATAAAATTGAAGTGTCTGTCTGTAATGAAATAATAACAGCATTTTACTAACTGCATATGAAAGTACACAGGGTAGCTATAACAAAACACCAATTTTTAAAATTTATGTCTGTTTGTTTGTTCCGGTTAATCTCTGAAACGGTTGGATCGATTTTGACGGGACATTCGCTGACGGATAGCTGATGTTATAAGGAATAAATTAGGCTACTTATATTTTAGAAAAATAATCAGGGTTCCGAAAAAACCGTCTTAGTAGTCACGCGAGCGGAGCCGTATTAATATAATTAATCTTCCAATACTGTACGTAGGCCTCTCCCCGAGGGAAAGCACGGGTCAGTACACTACGAATTGGCGATTACAAAATCCTGATACATTCACAGTTTTATATATTTCTATTATTTGCCGTGCTGCTATATAAAACATAAAACCATCTTCTTCTTTTACTTGTTTTGACGCCGCAGAAGCTTTTGCCAGTGTCAATGTTTTCAAGCCTTCGTAGTATTTTCTAGCTTCTCAAAAGATGGTGGCTCCCTTGTTAGAACTGTCTAGGGAGTTTTTGTAGGAACTCAAAATACATGCTTCCAGTTTATATTTATAATCCACTTCACGTATGCGCAATAACCAAACTATATCACACAAAATGCCTCCAATATGACATAATATAGGATCAAAAGAAGATAAGTTAATTAATCGATTTAAAAGTAACAACATATTATATCGACTAGCAGATTCCCTATTTGAAACGTATAGGAACTAATATCATCAGTTCATCAGATAACAAGAAGTTTATACCGTATTAATAAATTCAACCAGACTCATATTTATGACTGTAGGTAAAATTTCACGAACATAAAAACAGAAAATAAGTACAGTACGATTCAAGCAGCGTTTGGTTTCTTTTTACTATTTGCGATACTACTGATTAAACAAAGGTTTTTACGACCTCTCTTTTATGGTCTGAACATTTTTGTATAACATTATTTTCTTTGTATCATTATTATGTCTTTGCTTGTCTCTATATAATACAATATCCTTTTTTTGTAGCACAGCGCAATCGCTTTTAATTTTTCGTCAATATTAATGATTCAGACATAATTTTATGTTAATATTCTCGGCTATAGACAAAAACATACAAATAGTTTGAAATTAATGTTTTGTTAGTTAAACATACATACAATCACGCCTTTTCCCTGGCAGTAGGAAGAGGTCGCGTTCTTCCACTTGCTACGATCCTGACATACATCTCTTTTCATCCATGCCTCTCGGTTTAGAGTACTCTTGACTTGACCTTTCTTCAGAACGTTCCCGATTTGATCGTGGAACGGTCGTCTAGGCCTTCCTCTTCCAACGTACTCATTCACACTCATGTTATAAATCTGTCTAGTCATTATTTTTCATTTTTCTTTGTTAGTGAGAATGCTATGAACAGATGTACAGACTAAATATATTCAACTAACATTTAGGAGGCGCCAACTGTTAACAACCTCTTTCTCATGACAGATGTATTTAATTGTATAATGTGCGAATTATTCGCACGCTAGTATATTATGTTTCTATGCAATTGATTGCATTGTTTCTATGCAATATCTGTATTCCATGCCCTCTGTATTACTTATTGAAAAGGCCCTCAACACGCGTTCTGGCGTTGAAAGCTTTTTTTTAATAAATTTTTCTCCTCTAAAAGAAGACTTTTCGGGAGCCCCGAAACAATCAATTAGGGAAGTTTGAACCTCCTTGAATTGTAAATGTGGGATTTACCCGCCTTCTTTGTTTATTCCATTTTTCCTTTAGTCTGTTTTCTTTGTTTTAATATAATTGTCTTTTCGCCTGTTTTCCCTCCTTGCCTTTTGTGCGTTCGCGTGTCTTTTATTAGTTTACGATTTGATTCGGCAGAAGTGTGATGGAATTGTATCTTCATGAGTAATGGAAATAAATGGTGTGTTATATAAGATACTACTTTTATATGACAATAATATTGTTAGTGGTTAGTCAGGATTTATGACTGACCGCGTACATCCACCACTGAATCGATGGAACGGTCAGTAGTATCGGAGAGTCGCGGTAAACAACATTCCTACTGTCAACCTGTTTAACGGCTAAACGGCTGTCTTTCAATTCATTATGCTCGTGAGAGCTGAACGTTAACAGCGAAAGCAGTTAAGTCTTTACGCTGTGCGTGCTAACTAACCACAGAACACCAAGGAACACCACAACCAAGGACTGTACGGAATCGTAACACAACCTTCACGTAGACTACCAACAAGAAGTTGGACATTCCAGAAGAGCGGTAAGTGGATAAACGGTGTCAGTTGCAAACCTTTTGCTAGCTTGGGGTATACTGATATTGGAGGGCATAATCATTGTCTACTTGTATTAGCAACTTCTTCTTTACTGCTACAATGAGCCGAAGCTTTTGGTGGAGGAAAACATCATGACTAAACCATAGCATGGTGGTAAGGCTTTTTCTAATAGCCTCCTGGCTAGCTACCACTCTCAAGTTGAAAATCTGACGCGAAGACCCTATAGGTATGATACAGCAACTGCACTTGCACTTGAGATTCAGTTCCCCCACTAGGCTTAGCGCGTTATCCTTTTGGGCCACATTATCACTTAACATCAGTTGAGATTGTGGCCATAACGCTAAACTTATAAAGAATTTAAAAAATCTGCATTATACTTCTATCACTATTATTCAGATTTTTATAGTAACACGACAAAGTGATTACACTGTAAATGATGGTAAGCAAATCATCGCTGAGAAAACGACAATTTATCGTCAGTTGTGGCTTTCATGACGAACTTCATAAATGCCACTTTAATACTACGCTTGAAGTCCCGAAGGTGGAAACATAGATATCAGTAGACACACAACTTTATTTCAATGCAAATATATTGCGTTATATCCCGGAACCCAGTTTATGTTGTTCTCTTATGAAGAAAGGACCAGAGAAATAATTTAAAATAATCTCATAAAGCACCTTTACACGCTGCTACTCAACGTTTTAGTAATATCTTCATAATTCACAATAAGGAAGAGTCTGTCCCTGGAACCTAAGTATTAAGAAGGTATTTTGGAAATTTGTACTAGATCTGCAAATAATATTTTACATACGGCCAAACATGAGCTGTGTTAACAATGTAAGGTAATAGGGATGAAAAACCGTAACTAATTCAAGATATCGCGTCTCCGAGATATAGTTTAGATAACATTCCTGGTGTTATCCCTAAAATTGAGGTCCTTTGGTATATAATGTAGACAATTTCTTGGACGTAGAGAACATTCGAATACCGCTTAGAAATAGTAAGGATATATATTGATGATGGACTAACGTGAAAATTAATTTAATTGGTAGGTGGGTAAATCAACTACCAACCAAACTTTGAATAAGATAAAAAAAAAAACTTTTCGTTTATTCTGATCAAGAGCCTGATAAAAGGGCACCGTCGCGTCGCCGTCGCGCCCGTGCGAGTGAAGTCAAACAGAATGGAAGCTGTTCAGGGCGAAAAACCCATTTATGTGTTTTGTGGCAAACAATCTGAAGGTAACTCAGTATACGGATGTTGCCAGAGACACAAATAAGTTTTTTTTTGTAAGAGTCTTTTGCCTTAATACTCTTCTTCTATATTACACACAATAAACTTTATCATGCCGTATTGTTCTATAATAAAATTTAATCGCAAGTGTCAAGCGAAAGTTCATTTATAATGAAAGTTAATGTGGTCTACGGAAAGGAATATTTTTTGTGGAACGGGTATTTTGTACGATTATCATATCATTAAAATAAAATATTTTTAAAAAAGTAATCAAGGTTTGTTATACCTATATTAATCTTAGATACAATTGTGATATAATTTTTGTGTATGGCTATTAACAATTAGTACATATTTATAACAATATGTCAGGGACAGCAAAGAGTGGGTAAAATCTCAAATCTTAACAATACCAAGTAACTCTTAAAGTAGACTCTAGGGGAAATTGAATCTAAGGACTACATTCTACATGGTCTTAATTAAACACCTTTGTAATGACTGTCTTGATTCATACGTTTCAATTTCGTTGACAACCGGAGTACAAAATCAAGAGATATAAATTATTTTCTACAAAATAAAAGCGAAATACTGAAAAGTTCCAGGAACTTTGGATGCTACGGTTTAACTTTTAAAAGAAACAATCCTTTGTCTAATAAGAAATAGATTGTGCAAAGTTTTGCGACTACTGTATTTCGAGTTCCCCGTAGAAGAAATTCTTTCCAATACTGTGTACATTGTCGTTATTTCTATATAAACAGTTTCATGCAAAATAATTATCACTATGCAAAATACTTTAAGCTAATAATTTCGGAATTATATAAGTTTTTTGTTTAAGTGCATAGAGCTTAAACTCATTTAAATAATCACCGATTTATCTTTATTATTTCAAATCACGAGTATATCTTAAGCAAAGATAGATTTATAGCTTTGCAAAATCTAAAAATATTATTTACCAAATCTAGCCCACACAAATTGTAATCAAGGTAACGTAGCTCGCGTCTATGAGAGAGTAGGTCCAAGTCCAACCATGCGTTATTGCGGACCACAACGTCATCAGCAATCACTTTCCTTCAGGCATCGCGATTATTAGCCTTTTTCCCATTAATTAGGTTTATTTTTAAGGCGATAATGTTTCGTCTCATATTGTCTTTGGAGCACAATTTAGGACGTAACCTCGCTCAAGTAAGGTTGTCTTAGTGCTAAGGTGGTAATGATAGTTATATATTATGTCGGTAAGTTAGTAAGAAAAATTGTGTGTAATACAAGAGATAGGTTTCGTGAGGTTCATTTTTCAGGTCGAAATTCCCAGAACGGAAGCGAGCAAACCAATAACAGGTGGTGCGTTGGTTTGTAGTGTTAACTCCGTAAACGTCGTTGATGTTGCGTGCCGCTTGTGCCGCGTTACTGCCACGACGGTACTCATATTCCATAATTACTCGAATTTTTAACGTATCCATGATGACAAAAATGATTTAAATGCGATGAATATGTAACACTAATCAATAAACACATGACTACTTTTGGAAAAAGAATTCCATGTTTTTAAAATAAAATTAATTTGAAATTAGAGTTGTTAGCCAAACAAAAATTATTTTGATTGATTATATTTGATTTGATTACAATTTCATAGGTAAAGACCTATTATTATGGAATGCTAAGGGTAAATATAAATTTATTGGTGTATAAGCAATCTATAGTCGAAAAATTAGTCATTACGTTCTAAACTGTTGAAGAGAACGGACATTTTTGCGACCTGTATAAAAATTACATTACTTTTCAACACTAAAGAAATATCTAGAATTCTCTACATTCAATAAACACCATATACAAATACCTAGAAATGTAAAGGCACCCGCGCCGACGTACTTCGAAGCACGAAGCGCGCATATTTTTAAAAGGAATCTTATCGTTTCAAGAATCGTATACAAACAATTTTCGAAATTCGAAGGGATATTTCTTGAAAATTCCAGGCTTCACTGTAAACGAATATAAGTGTGGACTGGAGAAACCAGAAAAAATCTACAAGTAAAGAAATCTACAACTGCGACTAGAGACGACCTTTGAAAAATGTAATGTTATTTTTTTTCGTATGGAAAATAAAATCTTTACCGTTATCTAAAGTACATATTTTATTTTATTCATCCACGAACGCAACAATATCTTTGTTCTAATAGATATTTCTCGTAAGACACCGATGGTTGACGGTTAATAGAGATGGTCTTTATAGAAACAATCTCAAAATTTCTTACAACATAATACCGCTGCCATTTGCTTAAACTAATTAACATTGGCTGAAAAATATAGGGTTTGAAGTAAAACAAAGTGAGTAGTTATAATACATATTTTACATAAAATTTTATAGTGAAGAATTACAAGCTTTTGTTAGTAAATTGTGTCAATTGTCAGTACTGTCACGTAAACGGTACATTACTCTTCTAAGGAAGAAAATGATATCACGAAGCCACCTCCCGGGATTGGAAGTCGTTGGAGCTGAGATCTTCGCGGCATATACCGTTCGCATTATCACAACGATGAAATAAGTTAATTAAAATCTAGACTGGTCATTATTATGTATTAGTTTGTGCCCAATCTTTAAATGTTTCTATGAGGAAAAGTACGCCATGGATAATTTATTTGAATTTAATACAACAATTACATTTACTTAAAAATTAAAATTTGATTTAATTTAGACCTTCAGAAGTTGTTAAAGAATATCAAAACTCTAACTACATCGATAAATATATCAATGATCAAATTAATCTAGCAAAAACCCAATAGCACCTACTTGTAAATGTTTTGAAATCAAATAAATATAATGTAAGGTTTTTCGATTCCAGACACACGTGCCAGGCTTACCTACAACCTCAAATACAGTCGGGAAAATGGCAAATGAACTTATAACGGAAAGCAAGTCATTATGACTTGCTTCGTGTTTAAGCATCAGCCAGTATATATCCATCCACTTAGCTCTTTCTAGACCAACACAACGACAGTGACTCTCTACAGATCCTAATCACTCGATCTCTCTTGGTTAACCTACTTCAAACCTTGAAAAACGAATACCGAACACAACACTAGGTATTATGTTCGGCGCCGCCATGACAATATATTTTTTATTAAATAAAGTTAACAATTCATAAAACATAATATCGATTCCAGCATCAAAACTGATATGTTAAAGCCATATTAAATTACTATTATATTTAAATTAGTTTGTCAATTTATGAACATTTTTTGAAATAGTTCACATAATTACATAATTATCTACTTTATAAATTCACTCGCGTAACAAATTTAACAAACCATACCGGTGGGTAAAAAGGCTTACTTTCAATAATTATCATACAATTAATCTTACGTGAAAAATATTTATTTCATTTACATGTTAAGAATTTAAATATTAATATCTAACGTCACTCACAACAGCAACGCATACAGCGTTGTAGCCGTAACAACAAATTTAGTGCACAGAAAAAAAACTTAATATAATACCAACAGACTATGCATATATTTCAAATAAATCAATTATGTATATGAATATTAATTTAATGCTCACTGTAATTGAAATCAACATACTAACGTTGCTAAAATGATTATGTAATCACTTAAGCCGCACACAATATACTGATGGCTGACCCATTACTATAAACAGAAATTAGTGCGTTTCGGGTTTTGATTAATACAATAATAATGACTTCACTGTGTGCACTGGATCGTAATGTTACGGATATATAATATATCAGTTTCTGAGACATTAGTGAACGTTCTCTGAACGTATGGTCGTTAGAGATGATATGACATCCGAATGTCTATTCCAAATGATACTACATAACCAGACAGTTTAAGATTATGGAGGAAGATGTATTTTGTTTCTGCCAAGATCGCACAATATGTGTATTTAATTTAGAAAATAATATACATTTTTGTTAAATTCTCTGTTATGTTTTTCGGAAATATAATACTTTATTTTATTAAAGTTGCTGGTATTGTTTACTTTTATTTATATTATGATTATTATGAAAAGATAAAGTTTGTGAATTTGAAAGAGATAATCTTAAGAAGTGCTGCTCCGATTCAAAAAAAAATTTAACTGATATAAAGCCACAATCAGGCTATGTTAAATGTTGGGACATAGACTACATCTATTATTGACTATTGTTATTAAGTTCAAAGTCCATAATTATTATTTTTATCTGTCAATAATTAAAAATTACAGTTAATTCAAGTATATTTTACCTTCTCTGTTGTTGTGCCTATTTTTTTAAGTTATACTTTTTTGTCGCGTGTTTTAGATGGTAAAATTGCGAGCTGCGCGCGCATCGTGTGACGGAAGTATAACATGACGAAGTTAGCCATTAATGATAATAATGCCAATTCATTTTACTGATGTTTTTTATAGGGTATAAATAATTTAACGTTGTACATAATAAAAAAATCGGTACAATGAAGTAACATTATAATAAATGATAATTAAATTCATCATTGCGTTGACATGGGATATCATTTTTGGAGTTTTTTTTTGAAGTGCAACTTCTTATGCGACTTCCAACGCGTTAAACGTTGAACGCATGTGCGTGCATATGTGTGCGCGATAATGTTATCGGTCTCTCCTCTTTGTGTGAGCCAGAGCGAGAGAGCAAATGTCGGTGTGTATGTATATTGCACACTGTTTAAATAAAATAGAAAATATCTTTTAAAATGAAGTTTCACTTCTATCGTGTGTGAATCGCACACACACCTTTATATTTTTTTGTTTTGTTACGCTAAAGAAGTAGGCCGCCTTACGTGCTTACAAGTACACACAAGTTTTTTTTATGTATATCGTATCAATCAATATAGGTAATATGTAAGTTTCACTGAACAAAACACAAAAGTATTTGTTAGTACTTTCGCTTATTATTGTTTGTATACAATCTACATTTTATATTGAAAATTTTCTATAAGACAATTTTACGTTTCCAGTCTACTATTTTTTTCGTTGATCTTTGCCGAGAAAACGTTGTTTTCAGCGAATTAGCTAGAGCTTTGCGCGCTCGTGGCAGTCGTGGCGGATTGTTCATTTGCATAGAGAGAGAAACGCTTCCGTTGAGCACTGCCTTGATTATTTCTATTATTTCAACTCTCTTCTCGTCCTGCCCTCGGGCGGGAGTGGACGACGTAAATTTATTTACTTACTTATGTCCCGGAACTTCCTTTAGATTTAATTCTGTCATTTAAATCATGAAAATTATACCAAATTAAATTAAGACTCGACGCTGCTTTGCTTGGCTATTATATACTTACACATTTAGAATTTGAATTCTTATTTCCATTATGTGAAATTGAAGTCTAAAGTGATGTATTGTCCTATTACATTGCTAAATTATATTAGTATTAGGTTTAATTTTTTTTCTTTTTTTAAGGCCTTTAACCCTTGGGGTTAAAAAAAGTTTTAATTAGAATAACAAACAATGAAGTTGTATACCGAAAAGACATGAACTACCAGGTTTAGATAATATAGCATGAAAGGCACCCTGATCCCACATATTGAGACCAAGGAGCCCTACCAGACTTTATCTCTCTGTTTTGTTCCGGACACATTCCATCAAAGCGTGATGCATATCTTGAACTTTATCGCAATGTTCACAATTAGGCGAAGAACGTTTCTTCATCAGATAAAAGTTTAATTGGTTCATTCATCATCACCTTTTTTTATATTTTGGTCGTAAACACTGTATTTATGAGCCTAAAACAATGTATTTTCAGCTTCATCATCTGGCAACATGTCACTGCTATACTCTATAATCGATCCAGCGCTGCATGTTTTAATAGTTTGGTTAGACAACATTAATGTTTTAGCGCTGCAGCGAAGTTTAGTTCTAAATTTTTATTAGTATTTGAATAAATGGTTTTCATGAATGTTCTTGTTTATCGGTAGAATATATGAAAATGATGATTATTGTCAATTCTTATAGCCTAGCAATTAAGGAATGACATGAGCTTTCTATATACAAAATTTCCTAACAATCGTCAAAGCCATTTTTGGGTTAAATCCGTTATCTGTTATACAGATAGTCTAAAAACAATTACATTCATATTCGTGATCTTTTGGCCTTTATAATAGACATTTATACCACAAAATTTGGAAAACATAATATGTACAGGCAGAAACTACAGATTTATTAATATAAATACTTGTTTTTCAATTAATTTATATCACAATCGATGCGGTAGATTTGTTCTCTAGTTGGACATCTGAGCTACTACATCGAATTCCAATCGGACACAACCGTCGGTCCTACCACCCAGCAAATATTTGATGTACTTTATCTATAACTTAAAGTGAATGTAAGTATATTGTTTTCAAAACCCTGCTATAAATCATGGTCCACGCACCGCAGTTAAGTAGAAACAAAAAAAAAAGTATTTATTTCGAACCTGATGAGCTGAATCCCAGGACGCTCCCTCCTACGCGCCGTCTGAACTGCAACTTTTGTTTTTAAATAGTCATTTCATTTTATACCTAATAGTTCCATTATATTATCTTTATTGCTGTTATAATTTTTTTCATATTCGTGCTAGAATTATGACAATGAAGAATTACGATTCTTTTACGACCACGGTTCATTAATTTATCCCAAATGATCTATGAAATAACTTTAAATATTACGTCTTGATAATACATACACTTTTTACTTTTTATATTTGTAAACGAAAAGAATTTTAGGGTCTTCGGGGAGTTGTGAAACTTTAAGCGTTGTTGAGAAGAAAGTTGAATAAAAACAAAAGTTAAAAAAACTTTTGCAATTCCAACGGTTTTTTTTTGTTAGGTACAGTATTACTCCTATGTGTATACGAATTTTTTTTTCATGTTGAAATATTTAGTCTGTTTATTAATTTTTCCATCGGTATGGAGCCCTTGAGCCAACCAGGCGCTCGCGTGATACAGTGACTCTACATTCACTTGCTTTCACAGCCACACATGACACTGCATTATACACACGTTCATAACACATAGGTACATAGGTTCTGTAAGGGACCTTTTTTTTGTTTTTTTGCCTAGTTAGTTAGACAAAAAATTTCAGACCACTAAATACAAATACACATGTTCCTTCCCTCCTCCCAGGGAGAAGAAACATGTATAAATGTATAGTTAGTTTAAATCGAATGATAGGGAATTAGTCAGATCGCGACTTAATTGTATACGCGCAACAGTCCGAGCCGAGGTTCGGCCACTTTGGCACCCTCGGATGTTGTTGCAAAGCTTTCGCGGCTGAGTGCCTTAAGCGCTCGCCCTCAAGCCCGGTAAAGCTTTAAAAACCGTAAAGGCTCCAAGGCCCCTGACCCCTACGGCTAACAGTATAGTCAGTTCGAAAAAAAAAACGTGGTACGTTCTACTGAGTAACGAACGAGGAAGTGAAGTGGTTGACCAGCCCGAATGGGTCACGTCCACTATACATATGGTGAAAAGCCTGTTATAGTGATTCGATAACGCGTTCCGTGATCTGCCGGTATATATCCTGTAATTAAACGAGGTGGTAGGGAGCTGTACCCTACATGCGAATCTGTCACAGTGACTCTTTCACAGTGACACAGTGACAGTTTGTCGCGTTTCAGGATCAGCCAAAGTAGGTACCTCCATCTGCCAGGTGCCAGCTGCAGGCTTGCAGGCTGGCATGACAGTGACGACCAGCGTTGGATTACTGATCTCTCAGTGGTCGATATTGTTTTTGGATTGTACTGTGCTTACCATCAGTCTAGAGTGCTGCCTATATGCAGTAAAAGTATAAAAATTGTCCATCGTATTTTATCTAACCGATTTCTATGCCCTGTAAGGGAGATGAAATCGTATTAAATTCTGTATAAACAAACATACAAACAGTCAGATTGACGGTCAGAAGATAAAAATGATAACCACAACTAAACTTTTATATCGTTTTTTTAACCGACTTCAAAAAAGGACCTCCTTAATTCGAATGTATATTCATTTTTTTATAGATGTTCAGTCATATTTTATTTGTTCATAAACCGATTTAGATGTTTCTTTTTTCGTTAGAAAGGGCATACCTCAATTGTGGTCCCATTTTAAATTTATTGGCATTGAACCTTCGACTTCGAAGATACACCGGGGAACTCCTCAAAATAATTGAAGTAGGTTTTCTTTTTTGTTAAAAATTGTCACAAAATTGTGACAGGTATAGCGAAAATCACCGTCCAGAGTCCTCTTCTCTTGACAGGCGCTTTTCCAATTTTGAATTTATCATCACCTTATGTTTTTTTATGCAGCTAAAGTGGCCAATAAGCGTATATCACGCATGATGTATCAATAAACAGAAGTATCACTAGCGCGTTGTCGACATTGAACCCCCTTCCTCGAAAGCTCTGGAAACCATACACACAGCAGGAACCCAACATAAGGTTATTTAGCTGCAATCTTCTTTAGGGTGGAGGGGTATTTCACCAGTCACGTTACCTCAAATAAAGAGAAATTTCCAAAGAGATTTTTCCGTACCTTACCTGTCCCAAGTGAAGTAATTTCGTAATTTGTGCGTAAAAACAAAAAAATATATATCTAACAAAACTAATCGTAGATGACAAGTTACCTGTGCACGTCACTTTGTATGCAGCTAAACACTTTGAGGGTTGATGGAAGTAATTACATATGTTGCTCGTGGATAAAATAAAACAGATAGCTCACTTTGTACAAATTATTGTGAGCAAAGATTCACGATCACATCCACAATATATTCGATTTGCCTTCAGGTGAAATAACTCTTTTTATAAGATTAGGCAATAAAAAATATAAAAATAATTCGTTGATAATGAAGAATTACTTCACGAAGAAAGCCCAACGCATGAGAAATGATGTAACATAATTATATTGTAAATTAATTTAACTTGCTCATCTAAATTTAAGCAAATGCTAAGTTTGCCATTATAAATTTATATTCTGGCTTAAGGCAGATATAAGTCTAATGGTGGAATATATAGAGTTTATTTAGTACTATATTCACCACAATAAAATAAGAGTTTTAGCAAGCAAGTTTTAGCAGACTGCCACCACTACTGAAAGCGGTCACCACAGCCTATGGACGCACCCAATACCAGAAGTATCACTTTGGCTTTGCCGACCCTTGCCTTTACTTTTCAATTGTTACAAGTTATTTGCAATTGTAATCGCTGACTTCATTTTGTAATTGTAATGGTTAATTAGTACTTCATAACATTTTGCTTAACATTAATTTCCACTGCGTTCTCCAATGTAGCTGACGGGCAGTTGTGCTTGGTGACAGATTTTTAACTTGAGAACGGTAGCTAACAAGGCAATTTTTAGAAAATGACCAATTACTATGATTTTATCAGCATATATTCATAAACCCAACGTTTATTGATACGGTGGCCGATTACGGTATCACTGAGCCGTCATTACGTCAAATATAACCGCCTTGTCATTGGTATCATAGCACAACAGGTGGTTTGGCGCGTGGATAAATTGGAAAGTAATAGATGACTGAAACTTGTGTCACCTAGGAAGATTGTTATTAACTAATTATACCGCGAGCAATATTCTAAGTGTGGTTTAAATTATATCGCATAAGCTCGGGAACCTTTATCTTCAGTCAGATGCCATTGCCAGATGGCGGTGGTTGAGTGCAGCATGGAGCATACGCGTGATTTACGTTGCATTCGCTGACCGCACGTTCCAGTGCCATCACCCGCACGATAGTTAGCAGTCGTCGGTCTTGGTGAGTACACATTGTTTAGTGATTTATTATTAGAATTATTTATATACCGCAGCTTACTACTCATTTACTTATTTTAGTCATCCTCTCAACGCCTACCAATTCTAGAGTTCGACCCTTTCTAACCGGAAAATTTCCAGTAAATTAATTTAAAATTAGTTTCCACAACCCCGTAACAAAAACATAATATTTGGAGCATTGTCTCTTCTCCTCACACTACCCCGCACTAGGACAACTTTTTATACGATGTTTCTAGCCCAGCAAGTGTCACTGCATTGGTATTATATGACGAGCGTGTATATAAAAAATATATAGACTGAACCAGCTACTCCCTATGAATTGTGTCTTTATCACGTTTATACAAGATAGCACTATACAATTATTTAGGCGTCAACTGCATAGGACTAATTGCGTTTCTGCTGTGACTCAAATGTGTTTTATTACATATACGAGTATTGCGTTCGAATTAACAGTAATAATCGTTTCTGAATATCAGAATTTGCTGAATTTACCACTTTATATGGTCTGATAAAGAGATATTTATAGGGTTTGATTTTTAATACTACAATCTAGCATAGATTATTGCTATTGATAGTACTTAAGGCTAAGTTCCGCTAATTTTCATTGTGATTACACTTAACTTTCAAGTGCTATAAGAAGGAGGATTTTTGACGATGGTGGTTTTTATTTTAATTCATAATAAGTTATTTGGCCTTATATTAAGTAATTATGGTGGCATTTTACGTCATGTAGTTTAGTTATTGTGTAAAAAGGAAGTGTAAATAAAACTACGTATATGTATTTTTAGTTGCCACAAAAACTCTCTGGACAGTTTTAACAAGTATACCGCGACTTGTTAGAGCTATATTTCAAGAATATAAAAATATTTTTAAAAACATTCTGTTTAGGTGACTGGAATTGTGCATGAACGTAGTTGCAATTAAATAAAAATAAAAAGTCGTACAAGAAACAACGAAATAAAAAAGGTTAAGTATTCCCACGTGGGGGTTCCAGACACATTTCACTTTTTTTTTTCATTCTTAGGCTTGAGCAGCTAAACCGTAATCTGACAAAACAGTGCTGGGGTCTTGGTCTTATTTATTTAGTTACGCTGCCCCCGTTCTTCGACGGGCTTAATTCTTCACCACGACGACAGCGGGCGGCACCGCGATGATTCGTTCTCGACGCCAGCGATCGCTCGGTTTGGGACATGTTGCATGATAAAAAATAAATAATAAAAAAAAACCTGATGAAAGTGTGCGTGGTGTCGGTACTGCGACATAGCCTTTTTACAGTATTTAGTTCTTCATTCGTTATGAGTTATTATGGGTAAAGGATGGCGTAAACCCATACTACAAAACAAAGGAAGCAAAAAGGCAAGTTGCAATGAAATAATGAAAGCCAGAGACGAAATCCGGATAAGTTCTTTGTTCAATTCGTTATTAATTTTCTCCCATAATTGAATAATTATCCTTATATTTTTACAGTTATTGTTTGCTTTTCCAAATTGGTCATCTTTTAAAACCGTTGAAATGATTTCCACCAGTGACAAAGTTAAATTTTGTCGATCAAAAATAGGTGTAGTTTAAGCACCAGGACGTCATGACTATTCCAACGTGCATCCAACGCTTCAGTATAATGTAAAATACCTACTCTGTGACCTGTAGCTTGAATGGATCGCGACGTTTGTGTTCTACTGCTCGCCCGGCTGACGTCGATAGCAGCTTCGTACAACCTATTACCCGGTCACAATATCTGTGCACCTGACCTCGTGACGTCATATCGGCGGTCTGGGTACGGTGTGAAGTTTTTTGTACGCACCGGGGAGTGCGCGGAGAGGTGACAGGGGAAGCGGGAGAGGCGCCGCATTCCAGCGAGGTGCACAGATATTCTGACCGAGATGTATGTATTTTAACAAGTCGCGTATGACGCCGCTCGCACCGCTATCGCTGCCGCGCCGACCACTGTCGTCAAGTTCCCGACCTCGTTGATTGGCTTCAGTTAATACTGCACTCCTGTTGGTAAAAAATATGCATTAGAGAACAAAACCTTAATCTATACCTATACATATACTATAGTACTATAAAGCTCCAGTTATTGTTTTGTTTGTTTAAACGCGCTAACATCTGGATCTACAAGTCAGATTTGAAAAAAAAAAACTGTTTGCATTTTATTGAGAAAAGTATTATATAACTTCACGCGACTACTCTTAAGAGTGGAGCAGTAACCATAAACATCAAGCATTCTGGCTAACTGTAAGCAAGTACTGGAAGCAAGATCATTATAGGTCAATCAATTAATACAATCGCTGCTGCGCGGTGAAGAGTTGGTCGGATAAAAAACGTTCTAAGTGAAATGTTAAAAACAAAAACAATCGAGGAACACTCTAAAATAAGCAGCTTAAATCATCGTTCACATTAGACCTGGTTCACACTGTCCGACCGACAGTTTTATCGTCGATAGGCTGTCGACTGTTGGTGTTCAGACTGTACTGACGATTAATCTGTCAGTCCGACTTAATGTGAACACGTTTATCGTTGGCCAGCTGGTTACAAAGCAGTTATGAGTTTGCTTCCACGTACAATGAACGACAACGACATTCTGGTTCTAATGTGGTTTATCACTATGTGTATGGTGGTCGCAATCGCTATCACTCCGCTTGATTATTGCTGAACACTGGCTGGTTTCGGAACGCCTCAAAACAAAAGAAAATCTCTTTGACGGATTTATCACTATGTGTATGGTATAGTATTTTTTATTAATAATATTATTACTATTAGTAAAAGTAATAATTACATTTTTGCTCCTCATCTAATGTATCCATGTTTTAACATGAAACGAGTTCTTTCTGCGTACACGCCACTGTACTCTTTATTACATGAGGCGGCGAGGAGGAGGGCAGGGTATACGAGGGTGAGTGCAGTGTAAGTCTCCGCTTCGGCCCGAAAAGTGTGAACGATGCAATACAAAGCTGTATTATATTCATATTCGACCCGACCGTTATATCGTGGCCGAACGTTTGATAAACGTGTCGTCGCGGACAGTTTTATCGGGTCGCTCTAATGTGAACAGTATTATTGGAATACATTTTATGTTCATATGATGTTTCCGACACAGTTATTGTCTCGACAAACTGCGGTATAAGCTAGTGTGAACTGCTCTTAAATGGGTTTATTCCAGAATGTTCTCTTATATTCTCTGAATAACTGTATTTATTAGATTGAATAGAAAAAGTTTATTTTGTCATGTGATATAAACGGCGCCCGCTTTCTCTATTTGAAGTAGAACTTGAACTTGCTTTAAAAGTAGTGTATATGCTAGGTATGAGCGATATTAGAAAAATATCAATATTTTTGTGCCAGGGGCAAGTGGGTGAACGTTTTTTGGGTGCTACCTCTACCATTGACGACCTTTTTTTTTCGAGTGGAACTTTTAGTATTCACGACCTTTTTTTGCTTACGTCATTGTTGTACGATATTTATCGATGTTACCGAAATATACACGATGAGTATTGATAATCACTCATATGTGCCTTCATTAAAAATTTGCTAATACGATTATATGTGTTGTATAAAATTATCGGTTTTAAATTATACAAATTTTCAATCCGGCTTTATTTCTCAAATCCCGTAAAACAATTTCATTTCATGTGATTTCATTAATAAAAAGCAATCAACAATATGAAATCCATTTGTGAAGCTTCCTATTTGATTACTATCGCTGACATGTTTCATTACTATCAACAATATTACCTATCCATTACGCAATGAACGATGAATAAAATATTACAAGTATCTGTGACGGTAATTGTATTTTATTGTATCCGATTACATTGCTGATGTCGGCGTAATATTATAAATGTGAAAGTGAGACTATTTGTTTGTTACTCAATCACGTAAAAACGGCTTAACAGATTTAGTTGAAATTTGGCACACAGACAGCTTATAACCCGGATTATGACATAGGATTTTTATCCTGGTAAAGGCCCAGCTGTGAAGTCCACGCAGACGAAGCCATGGGCACAGCTGGTATATTATATATATATATATATATGTATATATATATATATATATATAATTAATAGATCACTAGCTTCTGCCTGTGGCTTAGTCTGGTTAGACTTCAGATTGGGTCCAGAGAGAAATGAAAAATACCCTGGGATAAAAGTATCATATGTGTTAATATCGTATCTGTTAGACTAAAGCTACTTGGGTAATATTATTCTGTTATCTACACAAATATTTAAAACACTGATTCAAGGTAAAGCAACGATGGCTCAGTGGTAGCGTGTACGGACATTGATTGACACAATTGATCGACGTGGGTTCTAATTCCTACAATGAGTTTGAGCTTTCGGTGAAGGAAAACACCATGATGAAACCATAGCATGGTAGTAGGTAATATTCTAATGTCCGTCTGGCTTTCAATTTGAAAATCGGTCGTCAAGCACCTATAGGGGTATTCCGGCGGCTGCACTTGAGAGCCAGTCACCTTCACTAAGCTTAGCGCGTGGGCACTATTACAGTCTTGGGCCACATTGTCACTTAACATCAGCTAAGTATATTGGGATGACTGTGACTTTGGGTTTTGTTTAGAAGCGATGCGTCAGGTATCATGATAAATCCTTAATATAGTGGCGCTGGGCCACCTTGGGGGAGAGCTTCGGGAGCTGCTCGACCGTTGTCTGTCGGGTGGACGGTTCCCGAAGCTCTGGAAGATGGGGCGGCTCTGCCTTCTTGCGAAGGAGGGCCGCCCTCCGGACTGCCCGTCATCGTACCGGCCCCTGGTGTTGTTGGATGACACGGGAAAGATGCTAGAGAGAATAGTGGTTTCCCGTGTCACCCGACACTTGGAGGAAGTGGGGCCGGAGATGTCGACGTGGCAGTTCGGCTTCCGGAGAGGGCGTTCAACAATGGACGCCCTCTCCACCCTGAAGGCTTGGTCTGCGGAGGCGACCGAGGAGGGAGGTAGGTTGTTGGCGGTGTCGCTCGACATCGCCAACGCCTTCAACAGCCTGCCGCACAGTGTAATACGAGAGGCGCTCCAGTACTTTGGAGTGCCCTCGTACCTGCGGCAGCTGTTGGAGGACTACCTCCAGGACAGGGAGGTCGCCTTCGTAGACGGCCGAGGGGCCATGGTCCGGCGCCACGTGGGGTGCGGGGTTCCACAGGGGTCGGTACTGGGACCGCTCCTGTGGAACTTGGGCTACGACTGGGTGCTCCGCGCAGCGCTCCCTGCGGGGATACGGATCCTCTGTTACGCGGATGACACCCTGGTCGTAGCCCGGGGGGGAAGTTATGAGGAGGTCAGGCGCCTGGCCACTGAGGGAACAGCCCTAGTGGTCAGGCGCATAGAGTTGTTGGGCCTCAGGGTAGCGGCTGAAAAAACCGAGGCCCTGCTGTTCCACGGGCCTCGGTGTGGACCGCCCCCTGGGGCCTACATTATGGTTAAGGAAGAAAGGGTCCAGGTTGGGGTCCAGATGAAATATCTGGGCCTCATCCTGGACGGAAGGTGGCGGTTCGAGTCCCACTTCAAGGGGCTCGGACCGCGCATTGTAGGAGCGGCGGCGGCTCTCGGTCGGCTCCTCCCGAATACGGGGGGGCTGGGCGCGAGCTGCCGCAAATTATATGCGGGAGTCGTGCACAGCATGGCCGTCTACGGGGCACCGATCTGGGTGGACGCCCTCAGCGCCAGCAACGCAGGGTCCTGCAAAGGTGGGAGGGGGACCTGGCGGACGCGCGCTATGGGCGTTACACTATAGACGCCGTCCGCCCGGTCCTCCGGGCGTGGTGCGGAAGGAAGCAGGGCTCCCTCACATTTAGGCTTGTGCAGGTGCTGTCCGGACATGGTTGCTTCGGATGGTACCTGCACAAAATAGCCAGGAGGGAGCCCACCACCGCGTGCCATGAGTGCGGCGCTGCGGAGGATACAGCGCAGCACACTCTCTGTGAGTGTGCTGCGTGGGTGGAGCAGCGCCGCGCTCTGGCCGCGGTGGTTGGAGGTGACCTCTCGCTGCCGAGTGTGGTAAGTCACATGCTCGACAGCGAGGGGTCATGGACAGCGATGGTCTCCTTCTGCGAGGAGGTCATCTAGCAGAAGGAGACGGCGGAGAGCGCTCGCGAGGTGGATCCTCTGAGCGGCCCTCTCCGCCAAAGAAGAACGGGCGGCCGGAGGAGGCGCTTTGCGCGCCTCCTGCCGCCACCATAGCCGGACCAGGGGGGACGGGTCGGGGGGCCCGTCTTCCCATTGCACAGGTCCGGCGGATGGGGGGAGACAGTTAGGGTGGAATGAAGGGTTCCTCCACGTTAAAAAAAAAAAAAAAAGGTTGCCGGGGGTTGCGATGTCAGGAACCTCCTCGTGGTGCACCCCGGGCAACGTCGACCACTCTGGTCGGCGGCTGATACCTGACGCGCTCCTCCATGTATCCCTGCGTACCGGGCTGGGGCCGATGAGGGCTCAGTTTGAGCCCCAAGGGCCCAGTTCCGGACAGCGGCTGGCGGGATCGGTTGTTTCATACCGGTCCCGGCAGGCGTACCGCAAACTGGAGGGTGGATAGGAAAGAATGATGGACAGTGCAAAATTGAATAAGGAAATACCCCAGGAGGGTACCCGCAAGGGAGAATCCCTCCCCGAGCTTAGCTCGGGCTGCCCCACGTTTTCTGGGGGGGGCAAAATTTTGCAAGATTCAGGGAAAAATACGACAACTTTGGCAGGCACTAGGACAAATGATGATGCGATAAAACCTTTGACTTTGGCTTTGGATAGACGGACAACCGATGGGCCCATTGTGGTCCTGGAGAAGGATTCGGCGCTGGATCGATTTGCGGTCCAGCATTGGACAGGTGGTTCCAGCAGCTCACCAGCTGACCGGAAACGGTCGCATTTAGTTGATGCGGTTATTGGGGATGAGGTGATTCCCAGCAAAGTTACCACAGCGCGCAGGGGCAAAACATCAATCCCGGGCGCCTCTGCAGGGGTGACTCGTGCCACAGCCGTTGGTGAGGCAAGTGGTTCAACACACTGTCCCCTTGTCGAACCGCCCTGCAGTGTCGAGGCATGTGACGAGGCAGACGTACTCGAGGGTATTGAGTTCAAGGCAAGTTCAAGGCTCAGGGCGCTTGCCAAGGAGAAGGTGGACGGGATTCTGGCAACCTCAAGGGTACGTTCGTCAAGTCTCTGAAGGAGGCGGCCTGGACCTTGCAGGAGGTGGTTTGAACTGCCCTCACGCGCACGGTGGCCAGTGAGACCCTCATCCTCCGACGCGAGACGAGGAAGCTGCGTCTGGAGGTCGCGGACCTCAGGGCGGAGCTCACCTCGTTGCGCAGTCGAGGGGAGGCTCTACCTGCGCCACCGTTGCCGCAAGCGCCGGCAGTCATTGCGCAGGATTCCCTGCCGCAGGTTTTAGTGGACGCGTTGGGGGTCCACATGGATAGGGTGGAGCGGACCCTCCGGGTCTCATTGGGGGAGGTTGTGACCGCCCGCATTGAGGCCCTGGACGACCGTCTCCTCCCTGCCAAGGTGGTTCGCCCCCCTCTGGCCTCCGATAAAAAGACGACTCCAGGCCCTGCATTGTCCAAGCCGGCAAGGGCCAAGACTGCGGGACGTAAGCCTCCAGAACCTCTGGGCATGGAGTGGGTAGCGCTACCATCTGCGAACCACGATCCCGTTCCGGCGGCAAACCCCGATCCCGTTTCGGGACCCGAGGATGGTGAAGGGTGGACCACTGTAGCCCGCCGCCGTAAGCGTAAGAAGGCTTCAGTTGCGGCGGCTGTTGCAGCAAAGGCTCTTGTTCCTCGGAGGAAGGCGACTGGAAAGCCAAAAGGAAGCTTCCCTCGACGCCCCGATCGGCTGCGGTGATTGTTACACTGCGGCCTGAGGCGGTGGAGAGGGGAGTGACCTACAAGGCGGCCCTCATGGGGGTGAATCGGGACGCGCTAGCGGAACTAGGCATTACCAACCTATCGCTTCGTCCCGCGGCCACGGGCTCTAGGATCATTGAGATCCCTGGCGCTCGTGGTCCGGAGCAGGCTGATGGGTTGGCGCAGAAGCTCCAACAGGCGTTGGCGGAGGTGGCCACTGTGGCCATACCAGTAAAGAGGGCAAACGTCCGGGTCATTGGGCTCGACGAGACCGTGTCGGTGGCAGATGTCGTCGCGGTGGCGGCGGCCATTGGTGGCTGTGAGTCAGCCCTTATTAGGGCGGGCGAAATACGCCCCTATGGGAGAGGCAGTGGAGCCATCCATCTGTCGCTCCCGGCCGTTGCCGCCAAGGCGTTGCTGGAAGCAGGGCGACTCCTCGTTGGCTGGAGTGCGGCTCGCGTCCGCTTATTAGAGGACGGACCTTTACGGTGCTACAGGTGCCTAGACGTGGGCCACACTCGGCCCGTTTGCCAGTCGGCAATTGACCGGGGAGCGCTTTGCTTCCGGTGCGGGCAGCCTGGTCACAAGGCACTACAGTGCGCAGCTGTGAAGCTGCACTGTGCCTTGTGTGCTGATGCTGGAAGGCCGGCGGAACACCATATGGGGGGCGCCAAATGTAGGCCGCCTCCCATGAAAGGGAGAGCACCACCAGCGCCTACACCGTCGTAGGTGTGTTGCGTAGACGTTGGGTGATAGGAGGGGGTGCGTTTTACCTCTTCCCTCCACCCTTGCTGAACCAAGGGGAGATAGGTCGGGGGGCCCGTCTTCCCATTGCACTGGTTCAGCCGTCTGGGAGACAGTTGGGGTTGTACCAGACTGTCTCTCTTTAGCGCCGGAGGCCCGATTGGGGCCGGCCGCCGGGGCGACGCGGTTGTTGCTACCGCGATCCCGTTTCGCCCCATTTTGGCGGCTGATGGTACACCGTGGAGGTTTAGTGAGTAAGAGTCTCACATAACCACTCGTCCCCCCGGGCGGGTGTGTACCCATGCAGGGTTCCTCCACGTTAAAAAAAAAAAAGGTTAGGTTAGGTTAAAAGGGCTTTTAAAAGGGGTGTTAAGTACCTTACTAATGAGACGGTTGGCTTTGTGCCCATTTCACTTAAAACTGCTTTTGTTTTGGAAACTTGGAACAATATATCGGTGTATTTCAGTTAGTAAATATAAGTATTGTTTCTCTTGTTTTTTGAATAATTAACTGCAAATAAATACAGTAAATACAGTTTGATACTTATGCAACTTGTTACTAAAACTGTTTTATTCTATGCAAACAACGACAAACATTGTGTCATAACGACAACGTTATGACATATATATTTATATAAACATGATTGATGTCAAATTGTAAAATAAATTATAAAACTAAAGAAAGGATTTGTGAAATATAAACTTTTAATGTCGTTTCTTTATTTACAGGTATTTAAAATAACATTGTCTGTGTTTAGTTTCTTTAGTAATAGATATAATAATTAATAAAATAAAACTTTATTTACAGAGCAACACGTTATAGTTTATTTCATATATATCCAAAAAAGTGACTATAGTCTTACATATATATTTCCTTTACTGTCTACTAAGAAAAATAAACTACTTTTATAGTAAAAATCTTGGTACCAGTCATTATAGCCAATAACAAAATTATAGCGCATGAAATGTGTGAAAAGGAGACGGATACTATTCCATACAATTCTTTGAGATTTTACCATTTGAACTCATTCACATTAATTGCATTTTTAAATTTAAAAATATCAAATTTTTATAAACCACTCTTCAAGTTATTATCCACGAGTAGGCAATATACAAATCTAGAAAATGAGAAAACTAAAAAGCAAGTTAAGAGGTATGAAAAAAGTATCGAAAATTTATTAATGTGAATGACTCAAATGGTGAAAGGATTGTATGAAGAGTATCCGTCACCTTTAAATATAAAAAAATACAACAAAATAAATTTATCCAATCCATATAGAGATATTATAGTGTGTAACAAAGTGGGAAAAGATAAACATATTAAATAAACATTACACACTACTCACTACTCACTAGCGAGTGATATGTGTTGCTTTGTCCCCGTAACGAGTTTATAATGCGTCCCCGGGGCAGTCTTGTTCACGTTCGAAATAATACACAACAATTTACCGTCGCGTCGCGTCGGGTACGCTCGCAAAATCCCCTATGTAACAGTCTTAGTCTTTAGTAGAGCTAAAACAACTTACCTTATAGCTCTCCTGATAAGTAAGAATTTTATTATTTATTATTAATTATTAAAAAAAAATGTTTGCAGTTGTGCGTTCATCACGTAAAAACTACTAGATACATTTTGATCTTTTTTGTTGTTTTACTCTTTAGATATATGGTCCTTATAAAAAAAATATACCACGATGTCTCCATAAAATAATTCTGTAGTCCACGCAAGCGGAGCCGCGGACGAAACTTGTAAATCCATATAATATAATTAAGAATCTTCTTCTTCTTTTTCCTAACTTGGCAACCGGTCTTCTTTATTGAAGACCATATAGTTTCCAGTGTTCTGACAATTTGTGTATCTTAATAAATGCCTTATTATTTGTGTATCCCTTGTTAGAACTTTCTAGGGAGTTTTTGTGGCATCTCAGAATTCATGATCCAAATTATTATTTCCTATTCACTTGTCATTTGTCATTGTGCACAATAACCAAACTTTATTATGCACAAAGTCACCTGTATTACACAATATAGGGCCAAATAACACAAATTTATGATTAAAAAATAAATAACCATTATATGACAGTTTGATCTCCCGCCAAAAACTCAATCTTTTTCTTGTCAGCACAAGTAATGTTTTAATTAAAAAATGGCTCGTGCCTTAGTGAAAGATTTGCCAGGCAGAAATAATTATTTTATACAATGTTAAATTGTTTTAGAGGATAAACAAGGCAATTAAATCAATTAACATTATTATTATAATGGGTAACTTCATCATGGGAGTTTTGGCGTGATCTTGACCTGCCATGTTATGGTTTTTATTTTTAATTCATACACTTAGGTTCTATGACCCTACATTATATAATATTGGTGGCGTTTTGCGTCGTATAGTTTGGTTATTGAGCATTTGTGAAATGGATTATAAATATGAACTGGAAATATGCATTTTGAGATGTTACAAAAACTCCCTAGAAAGTTCTAACAAGAGAGCCACCATCTTCTTGGATCAACTTTGTATATAAAAAATACTACGAAGACAAACACGTTGACATTGGCAAGTGCTTTTTGCGGCGCCAAAACAAGAAGACGAAGAAGAATTTCATTATATCGTACTTCTGCCACGTGATGCGATCGTAGCTCTCAATTTTACCCTCTATTAAAATCGCGCCAAAACATAACTTCAAAAAATTACATGTACAGACAGAATTATAGGTTTATTAATATAGATAAATACTATTTCTTGAGATAATATGAACAAAATATAAATTTAAATTACATTACAATTGTTTTATATTTATAGATCTCTAGCTTTATGCAGGTTATAAACAATGTTTATATGTCAAGTTACATCCAAATCTGTTCAGGCGTGTTTGCGTGGTTAAGTAACAAACATAAATACTTACAAATTTATAAAACGAAATTAGCAGTTTTGGACCCCCGACACAAAAAGAGGGTTGTTATAATTTTAACGTATGTATCTGTGTTTGTGGCATCGTAGTTCCTAAACGGCTGAACCGTTTCTGATCTAGTTTTTTTTGTTTGACAGGTGACTCGATCGATAGTTTTCTTAGCTATGATACAAGAAAATCTGTTCAGCCATTTAAAGATTATCTGCTTTTTTCTAGTTGTTAAATAGGTGTGAACATATTTCACAGGTCTGATCGAGTCGGAATTTGGTATTTTGTTACTTCAATTATATAAGAACATGGCAACATCGAGGTGACGCTGCAGCACCATCTAGAATATGCAGGATATCTAACTCTTCACCAACTTACAGCATAGATATCGTGTTTGGGCTGATTAGTATGGTCTCAATAAATAAGTTACTTGTGTGGGGTTTTTTAAATTTATCAATTTACCTTTTATCTTATTTGTTATGTTGAAATTGTCATAACATAATATATAACCTTTTTGACGTGTGTTCAACTACCTACTGTAACATAAAATGAACTGTTAAAAACAAACTGTAAATTATATAATATTTCCTATTATAGTAACAATTAGCCGTGCCCGCGGCTAAGCTCGCGTCGACTACTAAAAAAGGTTTTTTATTTTTCGTGCGGAATAATAGTTATTTTACTAAAATAAAAGTAGCCTAAGTTATGCCTTATAACATCAGCTATCTGCCAGTGAAAGACCCGTCAAAATCTGTCCAACCGTTTCGGTGATTACTCGGAACCAAGAAACAGAAAGACACACAAAATTTAAAAAAAAAATGGTTTTTGTTATAGTTATCGTGTATACTTTCATAGGTATTTAGTAAAAACATGTTATTTGAACATTACAAACAGACACTTCAATTTTATTATATGTATAGATAAGGTACTAAATAAGTAAATAATCGCCTGACAATTAAAAATGCTATAAGGACTACTTCATTTCCTAGACGTTGTTAGCAATCGCAATGATTCACTAACAATGTCGCTTTATGCTGAAAATCACCCCTTTAAGGCAAAGACATTCAAAGGAGCGGAATCCAATACCGCGTTGAGCAAACAGATTCCCGCTTGTTCGTACATTCAGAACCGTTCGATTGTGAACAGGCGAACTGTGGTTATTGTTCAAATTGCATGAAACCTTCGAGCGTTGTTCTAAGGAATACATACATATTTAAACATTGTATATTCGTTATAACGTTATTCGTTAATATATGAATATACATAACGTTAATACAAAACAAGAAAACTATTCTAAGAATAATATAACACAATATTACAAAAAAACGGTTTAGTTTTTGAGAATATTATTTAGTTAATTTAAGGTTCTCGATGTTTTATGAGTAGGATGTTATCTTATTAATTTATTTCTGTAACATACAGCCATTAAATTAAAAAAGGTGTGTGTGCGATTCACACACGATAGAACTGAAACTTCATTTTAAAAGACATTTTCTATGTTATTTAAACAGTGTGCAATATACATACACACCGACATTTACTCTCTCGCTCTGGCTCACACAAAGAGGAGAGACTGATAATATAATGCTCTCTCGCTCTGGCTCACACAAAGAGGAGACACCGATTTGATGTCAACACCGATAAGTTATTTTTTAATAGAGATAACACGAACATTGAAAGAAGAAATTCTTGTAATAATTTAGCGGATTAATTTTGTAAGCGGAGAGAAGTCAATGTTGTAATTAATTATTTTGAGTAAGAAAATTGCGTACGGATGCGTAGATCCTCCTGTCTCTTATAGTTTGGATATTATGTCTCGAAGTACTCGTTTTTAGACAGTAAAGTTGTTGTAAAATCCAGCGAGTTTAAAAATCTGTTATGTGTACTTCATATTGTGCGTTCCAAACTACACTTGCAAATTCCAATATGCTGCGAACATAGGCGAAATATAATAAACATATTTTAAAGATTATAATAAAAATAACACATATCAAAATAAATGTATGGAAAAGAGATGTCTGAATAAAAATTAAATCAAGAGAAAGGAAGCGAGAATCAGCTTGATTTATCTCTATCATTGTGTACGGTAACTGCACCAATATTGGTGCTAAAGAATGTGCTATATTAAACTTTGTTATCTTCTATAGAAACAAAATATATTTAACTGTCTTTTTTTAATGACAAAATTTCAGCTCTTTCCTATTATGATCCGGTACTTAAAACAAAAAGAAAATTGTCTATCTGTTTGTTCCGGGTAATCTTCGAAACGATTAGGCTGATTTTGACGAAAACTTCACTGGCAGATAGTTGATGATATAAGTAATAATGTAGTCTATTTTTATTTTAGAAAAAGATTTTGACTTCCGCACAAATATAAATAATTCGGACAAACGACGATTTTGGGGCGCTTAAATGGCTTAATTTATAAAAGATATATCAAATTAATGTAGTGCATCTTACAAATACCTACAAAAACAGTCAGCGAGAGCATAAGTCTGTCTTCTAAAGATCAACAGCAAAAAGCATTTCTTGCTGTCTTTAAAATAATTAGGAGTGGGGTAGCACGGTTTGCCCGATTGACGGCATTTTGAAGTCCACGCCGCGGGGCACAACTAGTTATATATAAGATATTGATTATGTTTCAGGTTACCAAAGCAACAACGGAATGTAAGGTGGTTAACTAACATTTTAAGGCTTCAGACAGACATGTAAATTTTACCTGCACGTGATGCATCCTCTTGAGTAACTAAAAAAGAAATGGTGATAACGGGGTGGTAAGGCAGTACAGTCCGTCTGAGTCGCGACCACCATTCACATGGTGAAAAGACAATCATAGTGACTCGCTCATGTGCTCTACTTTCCTTGCTATCAGCCACTGTGTTCGTCATTTTGCTACGCTACTATTAAAAAAAAAATTAATATCCTAAAAATATATCAGCGATGTTAATCATGATAATAAATCTGATCATTTTTGTAAACATCTAAATATTCTCTATTTAAAACATGAAAACAATTTTATATATTACATTCCAATGTCAACAGTACCGTATTCGATTTAATTATGCGGTATAATAGAATTTACACACGATCTAGGCACGTTTCTACTCTAATCAACGTTAGTTTCGAATTTCAATTTCGAATCAATATCGTGTTTAATGTTAGTTCATCTGTTGTCGATGTTTACGGCTGATTCCGTTTTCACTATAACTTGAATACATTATCGACTATGAAAATGACTCATTTTTTAAACTCGATAAATATTTATTATTACGATAATTTCTTTATCAATGCTCAAGAGATTGTTTATTTGAACGCGTTAATATATAGAACAACTTTTTTTTTATATTTCGGTTTGGCGTAGTGGCCACAATCTCACCTGATGTTAAATGACAATGTGGCCCAAGATGATAACACGCTAAACCTAGTGGAATACTGGCTCTCAAGTGCAGCTGCCGGAACACACCTATTAGTGCTTGGCGACAGATTTTCTACTTGAGGGTGGTAGCTAGCCAGGCGGGCATTAGAAAATGCCCTACCACCATGCTCTGGTTTCCTCACTCCTCACGATGTTTTCCTTCACCGAAAGCTCAGGCTCATTATAGGGATTCGAACTCACGTCAATCGACGCGAAGTCGTACACGCTACCACTGAGCCATCATTGCTTCAAATTCGTCAGATTCCAAAACTTTTTTCTGCATTTTATAGACTATTTATTAAGAAAACCTTTCTAACATCATGTTACGATTCTTAGAAGCGGAACAGTTACCATACTAAGTTTAAGTTAGAAAGTACACTTAGCGAGAGTGAAGTAATGGTGCGAGCGGTCTGTGTATTGGCTTAAACTATCTGATATCCATCGTTGGCCGAGGGCAGGTTGGCTGTTCGAAGAAATTAAACGCGTTTGAGCTTAGCACAGCTTAGTTATTTATAACTATAAAATGCGTTTTGTAAATTTTGATAAATAATCATGTATACTTTTAAGAAAGTTATAAAAATGTTGATTATAAACGAGAAGCAAGGCGGCTCCAGCTCGTGACAAGTACATACAGAATGGCGCCAAGCAATAGATTATAATTAAGAATGTTTCAGTAGTCTTGTATTAATTATATTCACCTATTCAACTATTTTTAATATAATTGAAGGTTCTTACACTCGGTGGTTTAACTCAATGACACAACGTACACGTTTTTTTTGTTTTTGTAAAATTACAATAGTTTTACAAACTAAGTATGAGTTAAATTAGAAAACAACGTATGCTAATCCAAAATTGTAATACTATACAAGTAATTTTCCTGACATGTGATAAACCTACAAAAAAGTGATGTAATTTTACAATCTTTATGTATAAACCCTACACAAATTGTAATTTTAGGAAACAGTTTATATTACTATACTTCTTAATATATAACAAATACATAGAAAAAAGTTCTGTATCATTAAAATACCCGATTTAAATTATAGCTAAGTGATTTGCCTATCAGTTTCCAATACAGTTTTGTTTTTAATTACCATTGCAATGTTTAACACTGTACGTACATGTATTTTGTATATACTCCAACTAACAAATGGTAAAAATATATTCCCCTAAGCCCGGTGAAGCTGTAAAAGCCGTAAAGGCTCCAAGGCCCCTAAGGCTAACAGTGCAGGTAAACAGCTTACCAAATTGCCTGACTTTCATAGTTACTGGGCCGCTCTTTATCGCCATAGTGGCAAGTTATATAGCCTATACTATTTCTCATGAATTTGGCTATCATATGCAACAATAATCTGACTTGCAGTTCCAGAGATTAGCGCGTTTAAACAAACAAATGGAACAAAAAACTCTTCAGATTTATTATATCAGTATAGATTCAAGGAGCCTAATTATTCAAGTACCCTATTTCTATTATCATTTTTGTTACGTTTACATAATACATCTTTTATAACGTGCCTAACTTTTATGACGTATAAAGACGTCAAACTTAGAATAAATAATATAAAATCATCAGGCCATGTAAACGATATTAATACGAATTAGGAATGTATATTAATTTAAGAGTGAATGTTTGAATGAAGAACTTATAAAGTATTCATACGAGGGTAAATCAAAAAGTTCTTAGAAGTGCATATATATAAAACCTTTTTGGGAGAAGTTCGATATTCAAATTGAAGAGTGTCAATCACACAATATTTATGCCAACTGTCACTTGTTTTTGTAATTTCGTTCGCACGTAATAAATTGTTTTGTGCATATATTTGCTAAAAACACAAAATTATGGATAAAAGTGAGTTACTTGCGGCGATAAAATATCTCATCTTGAAAAAAATGCCTACGAAAGAATTTTTTTCGGACATTCAGCAGACATTAGGGGATGCTGCTGTACCCTATTCACGGTTGCGTACTGGGTGGCTGAATTTAAAAGAGGTAGATCAAGCTGAAAAGATGACCCTCGTTCTGGGCGGCCTTCAACCTCTGCTACGGAAGAAAATGTCAAAAAGGTTGAGAATCTGGTTTTGCAAGATAGAAGAATGACTATAAAACATTTAGCTGAGATGCTACAGACAACTTTTGGTAGCGTTCAATCCATTTAATCTAAGCGTAATCTCGAAATGTTTCAGCGTGATTCGGGTAATTTTTGCCGTTGCCTTGTTACCATGGATTAAATGTGTGTCCTCCATTTCGATCCTGAAACTAAGAGACAAAGCATGGTTTGAAAACGACCATCCTCTCCATCCATTAAGAAATTTCGAGTTGCTCCTACCGCTGGCAAAGTTATGGGCCTTAGTGTTTTGGGATAGTGAAAGAATCCTTTTTATTGATTACATGCCAAAAGGGCAGACGATTACTGGACCCTAATATGCAAATTTAATTCCGAAAGTGCGTTAAGTGATTAAAGAAAAACGTCGTGGAAAACTGTCTTTGGGCGTGTTGTTTCTTCACGATAACGCTTCTGCTCATCGATCGGAAGTTACGCTCTACGCAATCCGCTGTGCTGGCTTCAATCTCCTTGACCAACCACCATATTCTCCGGACTTAGCCCCAAGTGATTTTCACTTATTTCCAATATTAAAAGAGGAAATCCGCGGAACTTAATTTCACGATAATGACGCGGTTGTGGCTGCCGTAGAGGAGTTTTTCGAGTCTCAAGAAAAACATTTTTTTTCGCAAGGAATAAGGAAGTTAGAAACGCATTATTCTAAATGCATTGACTTGGAGGGAAATTATGTAGAAAAACAAAATATTTTTGTTTAAATTTCTGCATTATTTAATATTGCTTCCAAGAACTTTTTGATTCACCTAGGTATATATATATATATATATATATATTAGTTTTTCTTACCGAATTCGGTGTAAATTTTGTAGAAGGAAACGAGTCTGTTAATAATAGACTTATAATAAGTATAATAAAAATATTAAATCGATTTCAATAATCATTTATTTTCTATTTTAACTGGAATAATTTCTAGTAGGACATGAGATATTGAATAACAAAGCCGACTAATTTCCATTTCCAAGTTTTTCCCAATATCGTTTGCAATTTATAAGGTTTTACGTTAACATGTTATAATTTATTTGGTAACGTCCGTGAAACATAATATACGTATGCGTCGGAACCGAAGCCGACCGGAATCAAGTTGCGATAATTAATTTTGCACTGACGTGTACGAATAATGTATGGGCAAATTGGGAATTCAATTCGTAAAGTCTACAATCGGGCTCGAAGAGAGAGAGAGGGAGAGAGAGTCCGCTTGTTTGTGATTACCTAATTACCTGTTTGATGTAACATAACCGTTATATTTGTACCTTCATGTTTCCAATGGTAATTACCTACATATATATAGTTCGAATTATGTACTTAATAGGTACAAAGAGCGGTCTAATTAGTGACTGCTGACAGAAATATCTTTCGGGTAATCCAAAGATTACCGCCAAAGGATCCAAAGAATGGAGATTGTTTACTAGCTTATTTCCGCGACTTCGTCTGCGTGGACTTCAGAATTGGGTTCAGCGAGATATGAAAAATATGTCATTTACTGAGAAAAAAGTATCTTATATGTTTATCCAGGTTATAAACTATCTGTGTACCAAATTTCATTTAAGTCCGTCCAGCGGTTTTTGAGTGATTGAGTAACAAACATACAAAATTTCACATTTATAATATTAGTAGGATTGTATACCAAGCTGGTGGTGACAAGATAAGTCTAGCAGGGAAATTGATTGTCAAGTGTAGCTACCAGAACACACCTATAATAGGTGCTTGGCGACAGTTTTTTAACCTGTGAAGTTTTAGCTAGCCAGGCGAGCATTACAAAATACCCTACCACCATGCTATGGTTTTAACTCGATGTATTCCTTCACTGAAAGCTCAAGCTCATTGCAGGGATTTGAACTCACGTTAAACGACGCAGTGTCCGTATACACCCACACTGAGCTATCATTGCTTCAAGAATATTTATATCGGCATAGCTTCGATTAACGCTTACGCTGTGGTATTTGATAATGCAAAGGTTTAACTTTGTTTTTACGTTCTTCGTGATCTCTATGTTATATACTGTACTAGCTGTGCCCGCGGCTCCGCTCGCGTGGACTAAAGAATGCCATCAGTCGAGCGCACGCGCCAATCGTGATGCTCCCGCTCAAAAGACGGAAGACAAAAATGCTTAGAAGATAGATGTATGCTAATGCTGACTTTTTCGTATGTTTTTTAAGATCTATAATTATGTAGAACATTAATTTGATATATCTCGTATGGCTTACTAAGCGTAAGCTATTTAAGCGCCCTAAATGTGTCTTTTTTCCGAATTGATTCACCATCATCGTCACTACTTATTTCGAATGTTACTTTATCTAACAAAATATATCCTATAACCTGGACAGATGTCAAGGCTATGATTTCGAATAAAAAAAAAATCATATAAGCGGTTTTTAGTCTGAAAAGAACATAAACGGACGGACAGACAGAGCCGTTGAATTTGATAATAGGTACAGATTTATTATTAGCAACAAATATTGCGCTGAGTTAATATTTAAAAATAGTCATCAAACTAAGAGTATTAGAAATTGTGCAAGATTCGGTCCGTAGTGTATGTTGGCAACACACACTGATACACGAGAAGTTCATATATAGCCCTCAGGGGAAGTAATCTATTACTACTGGCCTCAGTTAAGCCTGTAGCCCTGGTGAAGTTTCATTAAGCTGTAAGTTACAGCTTAATCATTTAACAACAGGTAGACTAACTGTTCGCTATATGCAAAGGGAGCATAACGAAAATATTTAAACTATGACCGCGTCTATTCAAAGCCATAAAATTTATTTATTCTAAGATATGAACATGATATTAAATATATTAATATGATCAGTTTGAAATATCAGTACAATTTTCTTATATCGCGATAGAAGTTCGCTGTCGGCCTTGGTCGAAGTATGTATATAACGAGTACTGTGACCACACATATTCATACCAACTTTAATGTTTTCCCATTGTAGCGAGGTTGTAACAAATTATACGAATTTCTTCAAGAACGGCATAATTAAATGAAAACAGTTTTATTATATTATGGTAGTAAATAATTGATTTTTACATAATTACTATTTAAATAAAGAGAGAAAAGAAGTTTTGTTGGATTGATGTTTCATATAACTGGAACAACGTTATAAAAAAAATTGCAAATTGTAATAGTAAATATTGAAACACTCTTTCAGTCATATTTTGTAGCTAAATGAGATTATTTGTCGAAGTCTAGCTGTGTAGCCGGACGAACGAAATATGTCGCGAAATCTCCATCCATCTTTTTCGAAGTCTCCACCTTTTTTAATGGCCATTATGAATATAATCCAAAATTTTGCCAACATCATGTAAATAGAATATTTTTCTATTAATTAATCTTGTTGATGGTTTTTTTGTTAAAACTGTGCGGGGAGTTTTTGTGGCAACTTAAAATGCATGTTCCTAGTTAAGAGAGGTAGGGTACAGAAAAATTTCTTTGGAGATTTCTCTCTACTTTAGGCAGCCCGACTGATGGAATACCTCCACCCTACAGAAGATCTCTGTCAAATAACCTTGCGTTGTGTTGGGTTTACAGAGCTCCTTGGGCCCTGTTCAAGTTCGGCAACGCTCTAGTAATTTTTACTGTATTACAAGCGTCCATTATCTACGGTAGAGGCTTACAATCCGGCAGGCCTTGTGATTGTTTGCCACCTTCGTAGTAAAAAAATAATAATTAACCCACTTCACTTGTGCACTAAATGTAAAATGCCGCAAAAACTTGATAATATAGGGTCAAGCAACAGAAATTTATGAATTAAAATAAAAACCATATCATGACAGATCAAAATCCCGTCAAAAACTCCTAGTGTCACTACTTTTTGATATTTACCATTTTGCCGATACCGATGTTGACGCATTCGTGTCCACGCGTTTCCCTTATACTTATTGCAATAATGCAAGCCTTCGCCGAAGACGGCGAATGTAGCCGTAGTATTATAAATTCTGATTGACATATCTAAAGCAGGAATCAATTCAAAATAGATTCAATTAACATATACTTAAATACGCTTCCGCTCGAATGAAATATGAATGAGACGCCGCGCCGCGCCGCTTGGCGCGTATGAAACGTAGCGATGATATTAACGATCTCGTATCGCAACAATCGAATCGCATTTCGATAATTAATTTTGCAGTGAAGTGTAAACGAATAGTGTGCGGGTGAATCGTTAATCGATTCGTAAAATCAACTGTAGGAATTTATTTTATTTGTAAATCTGTTGTTTGTCGTTTTCGTGAAGTTTGGCATTTTTAAGACGTTTTTATGTTATTATTAATATCCGTGTTTATTAACTCGTCATTTTGTCTGTCTGTTTGTTCGGTACAAATTTTGCAATCGATTTTAAAGAACTCAGAACTGAATGCCAATGTAATATTCACTCGTTTTTTTATCTGTCTGCTGTTTTATCTGCTCGGTACAAATTATGCAATCGATCGATCAATAATCTCATCAATATATTTAAAATCCAATACAACATTTTACACACACACACACACACGCATAAGACTACAAAAGCAGATAATAATAATGTGTTTATGTACCATGTTTTTATGTATAATAAAATGTAAATATAAAAGTACTAAGTAGGCTTAAAATGATGTTTAATTATTAATTTTGACAAAGAATTATTGGAGATATAGTGTTTCCTCGAAAAACAACGTTAAAAAATAATATACAGAAATAGTATAGATTATAGAATACGAGAATATTTCTCAAAGGTGTTAATTTCCTCAGAATGTTATCCTTCATCGTCACCAATAATGTTATACTAATTTACATGGTCATAAATGCCTTTTTACGAGTCCGCTGATATTTGATTTAAATTCCATTGCTCTTAAAATTTAAACCGTCAAGATCATTCTTGTACTTATAAGTGACATGCATACATATCAGGCGTGAGTTATGAGGTAATATTTAACACAAAAAAAATTCAAAAATTTTATGCCTGAAGGCGTCGAGTTAAAAACTTATAGAGCCCAGCGGACCGAGTGACTTAGGAACTGTCATACTGTTTTATCTATTTACTCTCTGAGGTGATATTCGCTAAGACTTTTATAATATATATTCTTAAGTTTCAGTATTAAAGTGATAAATTCTTATAAAAAGCCAGGTTCTTGCAGCGGCGTAACTTAAAAGCTTAAAGTCGGTAGTCGATTTTTATATATTTTTAAAGTCGCTAAATATGATATCCAGTGAGGTTAGGTATTTCATTGTCATTGTCCCTCGTCGAAATTAATGCCGATTCACCGTCGCGTCCGTCCGACACAAACCTCGCTTGTCTCAAGCTTTCTTTATGGGCCACACGCTCCAAAACCAGTGCAATATATTTTAATTTAGATTAAATATAACTCTATTCAATTAGCACCTACGAGTGCATATATATAATAACTAAAGCATCAATACGTAACGCCTTTCTGTTTTTAAGATTACTGGATTTCTCTTATATGGATGTATTTGCGAATAAAAACATGGACCTTAAGTAGATGATGATTTTTTATATATATATATATTAGCTCACGTCGTGTTGCCCGAAACCGAGATTGTGGTTGAAACCAACATTGTTTTCCGAATCCGAAAACAAAAATTCGGACGATCATTAAAAAAATTGATATACTAACGGTGAATTTAATTCAAGATTTAACTAATTCAATCACTGACGGTACGTACCTAATAATTATACGTTAAAAGTCATAAGACACGGCAGAGTTTGTAAAGGAACTCGAAAATTCTTGTTCGGAACTTTACGAATTCGTCTTTCTTTCATTTTGAATGTTATACCAAAGTTGTTCGAAGCATTAATTGTCTATTGTTCAAGTAGGACTGAATAAATTAGTACTGATCTACTTAGAGGTATTTTTAATACAAAATTAAACATTTTTTATAGCATTGTAAATCTTCTATCAATAAGCCAGGGTCGATTAACACTGTGCTAGTGCGCCTCTATGAATGTTCTGAAGAAAGCGAAAGACGATGTTTTTTGGTTCTCCCCTAACTACCACCCTAAAATCTGTTGCCAAGCGCTTATTGGTGTGGTATAAAATATATAAAGTATTATAAATGGATGAAAAAAAATCTTATCACAGTTTCATTGTATGAGACTTATTCTTCACTTATCTGTATTCAGTTTATATTTTAAAGAAAATTGCTTGAAAGTAACTATGACAAAAGAATTCGTTGTTTTTTGTGATACTTCTATTTAGATTAGAGTTAGCAAAAGAGGAGTAATTCTATAAAATTATTCTTAAGTTCAATAAGGGGAGTAATTCGACTCTCAGACATTATTGGCATTCTTTAATCCTGGTCCCAGATTATCGTTAGAAATTGAATTGTTCAATGAGTGACGTGTGTAATCCAGTGAGGTAACGTTTTATATCTCACGAAATTAATTTTATTAGAATTGAAACATTTTGCTCCCTTGATATTACTACATTTAGCCATGGTTTTCAGAAGAAAAGTATTTTTTTTTTTCAATCATATTTATATATTTTTTTCATCTCATGATTCAAATGTAAATTGAATGATTTTTTTTTAAAGAATTGTAACTAATTCATTGACGTTGAAATACATTGAATATATTTTTATTTTGATAATTTTAATCAAGTAAATATAGGTCTACTTATTTAGTAGTAGAGAGATGTATTTGAGTAAAATTCAAATGTAAAGATTTTTCCGTAGTTGCTTAGCGTATAGTTGTAATTTTATATATATTAAAGTTACGAAGTTATTCATATTGAGTATATTGCTCCTGAAAGTCTCATAAATATATATGTACATTTAAAAAGTACAGTACTTAATAGACAGTTAAGTACAAGCTATTCGAAAAAATATTTCTATTTACTTGTTGAACATAATTTTATTATAAATTGAATAATGTTTCAATTTTCAATCGTTATAAGGATGATTCATGTTACACCGGGCCGAGTCGAGCCAGCACCCGGCCCGGACACGGTTAAACTATTTTGTATGAAGTAGGTATTTCATGCTACATCGGCCCGGCTCGGCCAGGGCAAGGTTCCAGCCCGGTGTATCATGAATTACCTAATTAATACAAAACTATAGTATAAGTGTTTGACCGTGTCCCGGCCAAGCCCGGCCCGCTGTAACATGAATCATCCTTTAAACGAGAAGTTTACAAAACTTTTTTTTTTTTATAATAGCTCGGTACATTGACTGTACTGTACCTGATGGTAAGCACACTACAATCCAAACACAACGACGACCACCAAGAGATCGATATCCATCGGTGGTCGCCGCTGTCATGCCGGCCTGCAAACTCATTAAATCCCATTAATGATAAAAAACAATTGTCAGTTTCGCAGGGTTTTTTATTTATTGTAAATTCATTTCAATCTACTTTAACGTTTATAAAATTCAGACTTGATTATTGATTTTTATTTCGGGTTCGAATATTATCCTATTTATTATTATGTGACAACGTCCTCGCTCTGTATACTTCGGTTTGTGTACAAAAATTGTAGATTATTAAAGCAATAACTCACAGGATGCTGTTAGACACAGTTACTTGCGCGAACCGTGAGCCCGATATCGATATTATGTTAATACGCCGACACTGTAAGAAACAGTGTTTATTGCGTGCTTTGAACACAGCATTACGATATACAGTACAGCAACTTTTATATTAATTTATATATGAAGAGGGTAAAACCAAAAACACTAGTGTTTACTTTGAAAAAAAAAAAAAAACATTGACACTTTAACAAATTTAACAAGCAATTCTGGGACTAATATTAATGATTAATGAATTATTATTCTATTAATTTATTTCTCTGAACAGTGTTTTTCTTTTATTGAACCAACCAGTGATAATCTCTTTATTAATAAAATGTTACCGGTATTTATTGCTTAGCCTTCTTGGATAAATCATGGAAACTGGGCAGTAACGGTTTTGCTTTTATAAATCCCATATATAAATTGAATGTTTATTTGTTTGTTAATACCTCTTGCGTTTCTTACCATTCATCCGAATGCGTGATCCAAGCCGCTTGTGATATATAGTATTTAATAAAATACAACTGGCTATCATACCTTTTATTCTATAACTAAGGTAGCAAACAAGCATACGATCCGCTTGATAGTAAGCGACTAACGTAGCTTATGAACGCTTGTAATACCTTATGATAACTAGCCCGCTGCCAACCTTGAACTACCCTAACCTAAGAAACTCTGGAAACCCTACTCATAGCAGAAACACAATACAAGGTCATTTGGCTGCGATCTTCTGTAGGATGGAGGTATTCCACTAGTCGGACTGCTCCAAATAGAGAGAAATCTCCAAAAATATTTATCAGTGTTAACTTTTTGGTATTTGGTTAAGTACGAAACATTATTATATCTGGAACTAACAGTTGATAATCTTGGTAGACTATTTTTTAGAAATAAAGAAGTCTAATATGTAATACGTTATACTTGAAACGAGAAAAACTATTTTAGCGAATCCTTCAGAAATCAAAACTGCGACATATAGAGTTTTATTACTAGCATAAACTTTCCTTTTTTTTCTTGTTGTTTTTGCTATATGAAGTTGACATTTTATTATTATTTTTATTTGTAATATCATGTAATGAGCAGAGCTGTAGACTGCGCGTATTGTTATTGTTTTATAAGAGTGTAGGGTAGACTGAAAGAAAATCAGCGCTGTGAGATGTGGTGACACCAAACCACATAACATTAGCTGAGTGTGTCCCACTGCAAATTGTGTAGGTGGGCTTAATTTTTAAAATGTATTATTATTATATTAATCGTGCAGACAAAAATAATTAAATAACTTCTTTATCTGAGGAAACCCAGCATGGGTGGAATAATACCTTTGCCGGGTAGCTCGAGAGGGTTATGTGAGATTCTTACTCACTAAAACACCAATATACACTTGATTTTTGGCGGTTCGACGGAGCGCTTTTACATTCGTCTTTTCATATAGTCGCGTATCTAGTATATCAATCAGTTCTCTCAAACCTTACGAAGCTTTTTGAGCAATAATGCAACTACTATATGAATTAGCACTGATTCTGAATAAATTTTACTTTTTTATGCAAAAAGATATTTAATATAAATTTCTTCAGTTGAATGAATTCTAATACCGAATTTATTTTTAAAATTATTATTAATTTTTTTTTTAATTTTTTTTAATTTATTATTATTAAAATTATTCGTCCAGAGAAGCTATAATTTTATTATATTATGCTTATTATTATAATGCAAAACATCCAAAATTGAATTGGTTTTTGTCCCATTTTCTACTGGCTTCATAATGCTCATGAATTAATTATCTATATATGAATATATGACCTGACCGTAATCGACCTGTCAGTAGTTAAGTCCCCATAATTACATTAGTAAAAAGGAAATATTTAAAAAAAAAACTTAAAAATATCATTAGGTATTATTTAAATATTATTTTTATAAAAGTGGTGCTTATAAATAAAATAGTTATGTTAAGAATATATTTTTTGGTGAGCTTGACGTTGGAAAAATTGAGAGTACAGCACAATACAAAAATAACTACCACTAATGTAAGATGACAATCAATTGCCAAGTTTTTGTGAGAACGGACCTTGAATACCATGGTAAATACCTCTTGGTAACTGAACCTACAAATTTATTTAGGTACTACTCGCATTAGGTTATTTAGGTAAGCCTGATAGTAAGTTTTGACGTTCGTCGCTGTTATGACGGCCAGCAGAAATTCCTCTTTATGCATCGCTTTAAGAACCCGATATCGTAGGAAGGAGGGAATATGCTGGTTGTTCATAGTACGATAAATCTAAGAATTTGTTTTTTTTTTCTTACCAAGGTTGATGCTACGTTGTAGCTGTGGCTTCGTACACCAGTCCGTATTTTTCTGTAGGCATTTGAACCTAAAATGCCACGTGCGTAAGAATATCGCTGTATCAGGGTTTTAACCGTTTATATTTTGGTCGTGATTCAGTCGAACTAGAATTAGATTTTTTTGATACAGATGAAAATTATTTTAGCGTCATAGATAGTGTCCAAAATCTATATATCCGATATATTGTTTGACATACTGTATATCTCTTACATTTGGTTTCACCCATAAACGTGCTCTATAAAAGCGTTCTCGTGTCCCTATAGTATTTTATTGCTAGCAATCGAAAAACGAATGTTTGGTTTTATATTTCTTTTTATTTCTACCCGGTAATTGGTGATTTTTTCCTGCGAAACTCGTAAACAAAGTTCCGCGTTTTAAGTGAGGGGAACCGATTTACAGTTCTACGTTTAAGTTTGCGTCGTCGATGCATAATCTGGTAATGTGCTAGAAAAGCTAATTCGTACAAAATTCGTACTACTTTTGGAGGGCGGGAGCAATTAGAGTTACCAACTTTTATTTTAGCAAATAAAGTATATTAAAAATTAGTAGTTGTTAAAAATAGGAAAAAATGTCTATTTACCACAAAGTATTAATGGAGATAGGAGAGTTTTGTCTTTGGTGCATTTTCAGTTATCGCGCATATGAAAGAAATTATAACAAAGATATAAAATCTAAATCATAAAAATGCCAGTAATAAGGGTGTTATAAGTCTTACCTGTGTCTGTGACATCGTAGCTCCCAAATGTCTGAACCGATTTTTATCTAGTTTTTTTTTCGTTTGAAAGCTGGTTGATCGTGGTTGTTGTTAGCTATGATCAAATAAAATCTGTTCAGCCATTCGAAGATTATCAGCTCTTTTCTAATTAATAAATGGATGTGAGCATCTTTCACAGGTCTGATCGCGCAGAACCTTAGTATTCTGTTACTTAAATAAAGAAGATGCCAATATTGAGCTGATACTGCATCATCATCTGGATACCTAACTCTTCACCAACTTACAGCAGAGATATCGTCTTTGGGCTGGAATGATCTCATTAAATACGTAACTTGTTTAGGGTTTATATAAAAAAAAATTAACCTTGTTTAATTTTTTTTTAATTAATAATATTTATAATCTACTAACGACTCAGAGTACAGATTTTTTATTCAGTTCAGTCACTGAGTCGATACTGTAGTACGTAGCAAAATGGGCAGCGAGACAGCACAGAAAGTATTTATTTCAGTCGACTTCTTAACTGAGATCTTCACTATCCCACAACTCGAGCGGGAATGTCATCAAGCCTTTTTTTTTTCGAACTGACTCTACTGTTAGCCTCAGGGGCCCTGGAGCCTTTACGGCTTTAACAGCTTTACCGGGCTTGGATGTCTTCAAGCCGGTCTTTGCCTGCTTATAAAGAGTGTGCGGTCACAGAGCACACTTGTTGCTATCACGCCCAGTCAATAGTAATCAATAGTACTAATTCTAAGTAATTATTACGGATTCCATAAACACATAGACACAATTCTTCGACTTGTATTAATTAAGATATTATTTAATATGTCGTGTTGATAGGAAAAGCCCGTTCTTGTAACAATACGTTATACGTTTTTATAATTTACGTAAAATGAATCATAGAAAAATCAAACTATATGGAAAATAGTACTTTCACATACTTTATTGTTCACTTCTGTAAGTATAGAGAACAGTCGCTCGAAAAAATGTACAATAATTTATTATAAAGCATATGTGGCAAACCTAGAAGCAAGCGGGTAGTGTCGAGTTTTTAGCGGGATCTTGAACTGCTATGTTGTAATTTATAATTTAATAATAGTTTTTAATTTATGAACTTAGGTTTTTTGACTCTATGTTGTGTAATATTGGTGGCATTTTGCGTGATATAGTTTGGTTATTGTGCATACATGAAGTGAATTATAAATATTAACTGGAAACATGCATTTTGAGTTGCCACAAAAACTCCCTTATAGCTCGTTCTAACAAGGGAGCTGTCATCTTGTTTGAATTCATTTTGACGATTAGTAAATACTACGAAGGTTTGGCTTAAAGGACTAGTATCCAGTTGCCATAATAAATTAAAAAGAAAAACGCGGAATGTTTTAATTCAAATAGATTATGTAGTCGGAGTTTTTGGCGGTAACTTAAAGTGTCATGTGGTGGTTTTGTTTTAATTCATAAACTTATGTCATCTGGCCCTATATTATGTAATTTTGGCGGCATTTTACGTGATGTATTGTGGTTGTTGTGCACAAGTGAAGTGGATTACAATAAATAATTAGGAACATGCATTTTAAGTTGCTACAAAGGCTCCCTGGAATGTTTTAACAAGGGTGCCGCTATCTTGTTGGAGCGATGTTTAAAGATTACAGAATATTTCCCTCGCTTTGTTGACAAAATCTAAAATACTTGACACTGGCCTAATGCACGAATAGTGCCGAGCCATAATTAATAAGAAGACGAAGATTATGTAGTCAATCAGACGCGACTTTTTTATTATTTTACACTGTAATATGTAGACAATAAAGATATGTTTTCATATAAATTTATTTAATATTTTATTTTTCTATAACTATTCTAGATTTATACTTATGTGTTAGCTCATTTTTTTTTATCGGTTAAACATTCATTCATTGTTTAAAGATTAAACAAGTGACAGTCATAAAATCGTATCTAGTATTAGTATGTATTAATTCAATGTTTAACTCAGGGCTTTTTTTATGAATAGCAATAAACAAGTGACGGAGATTGTACTTTATGGGCCATTTGTCGATTAATGTCTATTAGGAGTCGTTAACGCAACGAAATTATACCTATATAGTTTTAAAAATTGTTTCTAGTTATACGAATACTTTATAAAGATACATGCGTGAGTAATTTTTTGAGAGATCAAGTAGTTGAATGAAATATGACGCCAAGGACGAACAAGTTTGCTGCGGCCTATTGTCACGGCTACGTCTTCTTTGCCTGTTGAAAGATAGGAAGTGACAGAGATCGATAAATATTGTAAAAAGAGAAGTCAACGGAAACGGATACGCTACTCCCAATATTTTTTAGTCCCAAGTTTTTAGTAAAAAAAAAGGTTTGTGAAAAATAATGTGAATTTACAATGGGCTATAATCTTAAATTGACGTTTATTTACGATCATAACATTTTAGCACAAAAAAATGTTTAAAAGTATTTTTTATTTCAGTCGTGGGTACCTTTACTTTTTTTAAACAACTATTTATGAGTCTGTTTTAAAACTGGGCGACTTGTTTTGCATACAACAACGGTAAATTCTCATACAGTCTTGTTTGCATATCCTACTTGTTCCGACGTAATCCGCAAAAAACCGGTATTTACTGGAAACGAGGATGTTGTTATTTAGCCGTTTCATGTTTTAAAATTACTGTATTAATTTGAAACGTCTGAATATAAGTTATAATATTTTTCGATAACATTTTTTATTAGATTATTAAGTGGTCACAATACAATCGTTATGACACGTTGTTTCAATTAATTCTGTTTTACAATTATGATGCAATTAATTTTGTACTGGAAAATAAGATGTAATATAATAATTAATACAGTATAATGCATTAATTAATATAATGGAATAATGAATTCAACCTCGTACTTTAAATAAAGCCAGTGCATATACGCGAAAAAATGTTTCTCTACGTTAAGTAAAGATCGGTAATAGGTTGAATATGACGAGACCAAAAACAGAATACACTATTGTGCGTATTATTTTGTCATTTTCTTTACTTTTTGTAGTATTGTGCTACCGTATATTTTACGTAACAATTTTGTAAGATTTTAATTAAGTAGGGGATTGAGGGATTTTATTGATTAATTGAAATATTTTGTAATATTCAACATATCCAATAATTTATTATTATCATTACATAATTCGGGAAACTATATGGAAAACTACATACTTAACTTTGGAAGGCACAATTTTTTTTTTTACAGAAAAACTATAATAGGAATAATATCTCTTACGGTTTTACTAGTTCGGATTGGTGGACATCAATAATTTTGAAATCCAAGTAACTAGTAACACATGAAATGTAATTTCACTTCGTGGGTTTAAAAAGGCAATGTAGTAAAATACATAGGTATTATTAGATATTTCTGGATGTGATTGTTCCGTACTAATGTTCTAGTGTCCGTATTATTTACTAGCGAAAGTTATATTGACCTGGACTATTGATTAAGTGTTATAACAACAGGCTTATACAACTTATATAAGAAGGCCTTAAATACAGGCTTGAAGGGACAGTCTCGCTCGAGCTATCGGGCCATTCACATAGATTAATCATTGATTCGTATTGTGTTTCGTAGAGGTAAAGTTTGGTAGTATGTTAATAAGAAGCAATATCTAGAAATCTGATCCGATTTAAAAACAAAATCATTAACTAATAGAAAGAAAGTTACATTGACATAAATGTTTTTTTATAATGGTTAATAATAATTATTAAAAACAAAACAATTATAAGGTATACACCTTATTGGGTTCAAACAAGAATAAGACCCGTCATGCATGGCAAACAAGCAAGCGATCACTGCAGCTTGTAGACGTTTGTAAGATCATAGGTATCTAATTTGCCAATCCTTTAAGAACCTATAAGATCATCGTATCATCATGATTTGTTTTTCATTTTAGGTAACTAACTATATATCGATTTACATAATATATCTATCTAGTTTACTCCTTAGTAGAATTATGTTGGTTCATCAATTACCCTACATTATGCCGTCAGCATTCGGCGTCCCCGCGACACACATTTACAGTCAAGCTCATTTTTATGACACGTGTTTTTTCGGACTGCCATAACTTGTTGTACCTGTAAGTTTTCTCAGACTTTACTAAAGGCATTCAAGAAAATACATGTTCTATAAGAGTAATAAAGAAATATGAATTTCGTTTTTATTAAATTTAAAAATTTTACACAATTTTTTAAGTTTATTCACTACCCGTTTTCTTGCTTTTCCCTTTCGGCATCAGAGATGTTATTCCCATCGGTGATTTTGACGGTAATTAATGCCTTGTCCTGAAATATTTAAATTAATTTTCTCCTAGTATTTTATCCCTTGTAATTAGAATATTAACGCTTAAATAATTGAATATAAAAATGATGTAGGCATGTTTCATATAAAATAACATTCCTCTATAACCAAATGATGAACTTTAATAAGTATTAGAGATCACTTATAATATAAAAAATACTATGCATTCGAGGTCTCTATATTATAAGTATATTATAAAAAATACAAAGAAATCAAATACGATCGTAATCTATTAATTGCATTTTGTTATTGGTCGATCTCCGGCGATACAGGATTTATTTTCTAGTGCGGGGATCTACGGTTTATTGTCATGCCTTGTAATATCAATTAATTTATATTTTTATATATAAATTATAAATTAATTTATATTTTTATATATCAATACTTTTATTAAGAAAATCAGCTTAGTATAGATTTTCAAGTTCCATTTTGCGATCAAATCTGATAGAGTGATTAACATAGAGTATAAATACCATTCCATCTTTAATGTTGACTTATAAGGTAATTAAATAGGAACCCACGAAACTCTTCAGAATTAAATACTAGTAATAATAATAATATGAGAGAGTAAACTTAGACACGACAATTTTAATAACAAGCTAAGCGTTGCCTTGTACTATAATAACCAAAATGATATGCATTTATGCAATAAAAATTACAGCTTTGATATGTTAAAAAATAGCCTACATCGTTAAGTAGACATTCAGATATTTACGAATTTTTATTCTTTAAATCATATATAATAATACTAGCTGTGTCTGCGACTTGGCTGCGTGTAATTTCGTGTATAAAAATAGCGATAAAAAAGATATCTAGGTGTTCCAAATTCAACATCGGCGATTTCACTGTGTATTTCTATATATATATAAAAGCTTTGTCTTGACTGTCTGATTATCGCCCAGCCTAAACTATTAAGGACAGAAATAAGATATTTAGGAAGGGTGTTGATTATGTTGGAGACTGTCGCGTGGACAATTGTATAGTAATAAATACCGAAAATTATATATTAAAAGGCAACGAAATGGAATTCAAAATAGATTTATATGTGTATTCCGAAGGCATTTGACACTAAAGTAAGATATAAAATACAGAATCTATTAAATGTACTAAACCTTTACTAGTAAAGTTAGTGCAAGTTATGCTCGGTACCAGAGCTGCTTGTAAAAATCTATCTTGAGAAGCTTGTGTGTATATGAATTTGGCAAACAAGTATTACATATCCATTCCGTTCCATTTCTATAGTTGCAGCGCCAAGCCAGCATGAATGAATGAGTCCGTCAGGTCTACCATTAGTTTAATAATCATTCTTTGACAGATTTGGGTGAATAGTTTCAAATCCTTCGAATAGCGATTACAATGCAAGGGGTCTCTTGCAGTAACAAAATAAATTTCTGTACAGACTCCACATAATAAATAGAATCAGAAATATAAATAAACTTATAAAAATCTTATAAAAGACTGCACGTTTATAGCGACAGACGTCTCATCGGTAAGTCAGAATTAATTATGTCTCTTTTCCATTCTTTTCTAGTATCGTTCTATATTTTAAATTCAATAGGTTCGTCCGGCCATTAATTACTGTCTTTGTATACGGCCTTCTTAATTTATAAATATTGCAACGCAAAAGAAGTTCGTCTTACAATATCTTAATATAATAAATGACCTATATATCTAAAAATGAGATGACTTCGGAAAGCGACCGCAAATTCAATAAAGGAAGTAATGAGAAACAACTAAGGTAAAATAAATACATGTAATTAAAATCATCTTCCAAATCCATCTGTAAATTCAACCTCTAACAGTATGAAAGTGGAGGGTATGAAAGTATTAGGTTTAAACTGTGTTTCAGAGTCAGTTCCAATAACACCAAACTAAGTATAATCACCAATCTGGTATATAAAGAAGTATCCTTTTTAAATTCTTTCTTTCGGCAGATTTTTCAGCCAATTGGTTGTACAGTTTGCACAATTTTTTGACTTATATAAGAACAATAGATATAACAATGTATAAAAATTCATTTACAATCATAAAACAGTCTAAATCTTATATTTTACATGAGCGAAGCCGTCTGCAAGGAGCTACTAGTTATTTTTTAATAAAAAAACGCAAGAACCTGATTAAAGCGATTCGACTATCATTATATGAAATAGTTTGTGGAATTCGTCTGAAATAAAAGAAATATGTTTTCAAAACCGTTACAAATGAAACTATATTTTTACCAGCTGCAGTAGCGCCTGCAATGCGTCAATACACTGTCACAGAATAAACAAATACACATTTTATATTCTTTTCTTTGTCCATTATGTAGATGGAAAAAGTAAGTTGCTTTGATGCAAAACTCAATTTAAAACGAATTGTTGGATTTAATAGAACGTCGAAATAACAAAGTCGCTTTTAATAATTTCGTCGGAATTTTGCCAGTTTATTTATCTAGTTTAATTTCTTTATTTTTTTTGTGTTCTTCTGTTTTCAAATATTTAAGAAACCCCTTCTCATTGAGACTATTCTAATGAGCCCAAACACGATATCTCCTGTAAGTTGGTGAGAAGTTAGATATCCTACAGGTACCAGATGATACAGTAGCATCAGGTTATGGTTGTCACATTCTTCTGATATCATTGAAATAACAGAATACTAAATTTCGACTCGATCAGACCTATGGAAGATGCTCACAAGAGCTGATAATCTACAAACGGTAAAAAAGTTTTTCTTGAATCATAGACAAGAACACTCTCGATCAAATCCCTTTTTAAACAAAACAAAAACTAGATCAAAATCAGTTCAGCCGCTTGGTAGCTGCGATACCAGAAACATACACAGATATACACACAAAACTTATAACAATGGGCTGTTGGCGTCGGGTGTTAAAAACCCTAACCACAACCGTATTTTGTTCGTAATTTGTCTTTGCGTGATAAATAGTAAAATGGGATGTATTAAATTAGAAGAACGAATACTCTACTGACCTTTTTTATTTACATTGGTACGTTTCCTAGAATGAAGTACACCAGTTAGATGCATATATGTGTCTTAGGTGTCTCAGACACCCCTATACCCTGTTACAATATAATAAAACTCGAGAAAAACTTTTATAAAATGATATTAATTATATTTTCACTTACTCCAAGCAAGCTGGAATCTTTTCTTCTAAAATTTAGGGACGGGCATTATTGGATATTTATTATTTATGGCGTCGTAAATCATGAAGAAGTTCGCGTATTTTCCGGCGGACTTATAATTTGTTGATGTCTTTATAACTTTTTTTGGGGCACATTTGTGTACTGAAGGTAGTGTTTTTAATCTATATCTGAGTAAAATTGTTGCTAGTTTTGATTCTATAATGATACTAGCTGTGTCACTTCATCCGCGTGAATTTCGTTTTTAAAAAACAACGATAAAAATGACATGTAAGTGTTCTGAAATTAAATATCGGCAATTTAAATGTCATTCGTGCTTTGTGAATGTCTCGGATTCTTGAGACGCAGTGTGATACGCACGGTTAGCAGTCAGCCTAGCCTCACATTTACTACTTTCAATCGAGCGATAGTCTGCCATACTTCTACCTAATACCTCGTTATCAGAACCAATTACCAATTACCTCGTTACCAATTAGAAATCATATAATTGTTTAAAAATTAATATACGAGACGAGAAACGCGTGCGGCGCACCGGGTACAGCTAGTTGTGTATAAAGGAAGTCACATACAATCATTTAATTAATGATTGATTTATTTAATGATTTTTATGAAATGAAAGCTTATTCTGTGTTAGAAATCGAATCCGCGACTTAACAGGTCATCTATAAGAATGAAACGACCAAAAACAGCACCCAAAGAGGTTTCATTTAAAAAAATTGCGTTCATCCGAAGAGCGAGTAATCAAATAGATTATATAATAATTAATGAATCTTCAAGATTTAATTGAAAAAAGATTTTAACATCAAAATTTAGTTAGAAGCACATAAGTTAGAAAAGTTTTTAAAAATACCGACAAGGCTTAGATTGAATGAAGGATGATATTTTAAATGGATGATCGATGGTCGGTGGGATTTGCAGGGATGGAATGCTATTATAGCGTTGAATGTACTCCATTTTATTACAGATTAGAACGGTGTGAACTTTTGTTTAACATTCATAATTTCAATTCAAACAGATTTTAATATGTAGAGTGGTAGTAATTTAGCGAGTTTCTGGGCGAGAATGTCAGAATCACTGTCTTATTTATTATCTTTTTTTTTTTTTTTTTATTTCGAACTGACTACACTGTTAGCCTGAGGGGCCCTGGAGCCTTTACGGCTTTTACAGCTTTACCGGGCTTGGGGATTTATTATCTGTGTTTAAATGTTTCATTAGAACTTAATTTGTAGTATTAACAACATTCCATAGTGAAACTTGTATGATATGTACTCGCCGTGTTATCATTCCATTGTGTATAATTACGAGACAATAAGAGTTAGTTGTAATATAATTATAATTATGAATGAATTAATTGCATTATAATTATGAAATTAAAAAAAAAAAACATCCATATTTGTTTTTTCGGACGCTATGTACTAAAGTCGGACAGTAGGTTAATGTGATTCTTATAATAAAATTAGCCATCTCGGCAGACATTGTTCTGCTGTTTCCGGTAGTTAATAACTCGGTAACAACGCCCCCTATCGGATACAGATTACGTGATTTAACTGTGCAGCGGCTTCGCTCGCGTGGAGTACTAAAAAACTTTTTTCAATTGTTTATACAGATCCTTATTATTTTTGTAAAAATACTCTTACTCTTTACTCTTGTCGAGTAATTTATCATCTCTTCTTCTTTCTTATTTTTCTTCTTAACTTGGCAAGTGGTATTCTTTATTAAAGACCATTACTGTCATTATCAAGTGTATATAGTTTCCAGTGTTATGACGATTTGTGTATCCTAACAAGATGGTGGCTCCCTTGTTAGAACTTTCTAGGGAGTTTTTGTGGAATCACAGAATTCATGATCCTTGTTATTATTTCCAGTCCACTTCACTTATGCACAATAACCAAACTGTATTGTGCAAAATGCCACCAATATTACATAATATAGGGTCAAATAAAACAAATTTATGAATAAAAAACAAAAAAGACTACATAACAGTTTGAGATCCCGCCAAATCTCATCTTCACATCATCATCGCGTCGTTCATTAAACCAAAAACAAAACACACCATAGAATATTTTTACTTTAAATTTATTAAATAGGCAAATGTCATTCCTTAATACGTCCTACATGTACCACTGGCGGACCGTTAAATTGCCATCCAGGCTTCCCGTTGCACAGAACTTTTGCAGTATTTGAAAACTGTTGTTAATGTTCTATGTATATTTTTCTATAGAGGAATTTAAATATATTTATTATAAACAAAAATTAGTCCTGAAACAGATCCGACACTTCGTTAAATCACCCTAAAACTAATATTATGCTTATAGGATAATTTAAGTAAATGAGATTTTGACGAGGGTATGGCATGACTGTAATGCTACCAGATAATATAGCCCGTTATTATATTTAGATATTTCCTAATGTGAGCCGATATGGAAATTTTCGTCTTTTGTTTTCGCAATTATATTTTGCTCTTTATTTTACAAGAAGATAAAGTTGTTATTTGTTTGAGCGAATTATAGCATACACAGCCCTTTGAACTTTCGAACTAAAGAAAGAAAAAATATCTATCGTTACATATTAGAGTTGGTAAATATATTTACATACTGCATTATATATAGAGAAACACTTTATGTAACATATTATATTCTTTGTGCAAAGGTGATTTTATGTCATACGCTATATTATTCCAGACTAGCTGTGCCCGCGGCTCCGATCGCGAGGACTACAGAAAAAGGTTTTTTATTTTTTGTGCGGAACCTTAATTATTTTTCTATAATAAAAGTAAGCTAAGCTATTCCTTATAACATCAGCTATCTGCCAGTGAAAGTCTTGCCAAAATCGGTCCACACGTTTCGGATATAGGCCGGAACAAACAGACAGACAGACAAAAATTTAAAGGTAGCGTGTATACTTTCATATGTGTTTAGTAAAAATGTGTTATTTTGTAAACAATATACAGGCTTAAGGATGCTTATGTTACACTGGGTCAAAGCTGGGCCGAGCGCCGGCCGGGACATGGTACATTTATAGTACTTTCGTATGACACGGCCGGCCCCGGCTCGGTGTAACATGAATTACTTTATACAAAAATATACTATAAATGTTGGACCATGTCCCGGCTGGCACCCGGCTTGATGTAACATGAGTCATCCTTTAGAGAGGAGTCTTTAAGTAATTTCAATGGAATTTGTACGAAATTAATTAGTTTTTCTGATAGTTTTTCTTTTAACTTCATTATATATACTACTATCATGATTTTTTTATATATTTAAAAACAACCATTAAGCTGGAGGGGGGTGGGGACGTTTGACTCTAACAGAAATTAGCATAATTTTATAAGTTGATTGACTAGTACTCGTAAACTTGTGAAGCCTACTTACCTCTGACAGTATTCCTTTTAACTTCAATGTATATAATACTACCAGAATATTTTCACATATCCGAAAACAACGATTTCTACATTTAATTTTGAATACGCACGTTATAAATTGGATACCACTTTTTTCCAATCTTTTCCACAGTTCTACGGGGATCACATCTGGGCCAGTGGCCTTATTGTTCGATATTTTTCTGACTGCCATCAGAGATGGCAAAGGAGGTAGCGACCTTCTCACGACTGAATTCTTAGAATTAATCTTCATTAGCGACTATAGGTGCTTGTTCTAAAATATTGTGTAAAGTAAATTCTGACCGTTTTTGTTACGTTGTGGTGATTTCATTATATCTAAGAAAGAATATTCCATAACGGAATTACTCAAAGAAGTATATTTTTGTTATTTTAATTTTTTTTTGTAATTTAAAAAACAATAAATATTTTAGAAACGTGGCATGTTGGATTTTTTTAAATATATATTTTTTAAGCTCAGTGCATTTAATTTTTAAGAAAAAATACTTTTCATCTCAAGGACGAGAACCATGTAAAATAGTGTAATTAGTGATAAAATCTGAACCTAGCACTCGCCGGTCACCGGCGTAGCACACTCGCTTCTCTGGCTCGATTTGTGCTTTTATTTATCGCAAGAAACCTAGCATTCTCGTCACTCCTCGCTGTTTGCGTAGTACTTTAGTATCCCTTTTATTAGTTTCTACCAAAATTTATTCTAAAATGTTGCAATAAGTAAATAGTGTAAAGTAAACAATCAAAATTATTTACAATACGAGTATAAGTGCACGATATTTACTAAATAACTTATAATAAATAATAATAAATCTGAAAATTGTTTAATTATTTTTTCTTTACCATTACGTTAAGTTTCGCTAAAATATTGTAAAAACGTAATTTCTACACAGTTTGTTTCTACATAGTAGACACAAATGTTAGTATCATAAGAGTACCAGGAGACAATATCAGAATTTTTGGTTTCATTTCCTTTGAATAAGAGTGGTACCGTCTAATCCAGTATCAAATTTTATCAACGATTCTAAATTAAACCCTAAACTAATTAATTTAGATAACTTGTACTACATGTGTATGGTGATCGGGATCCAGTCTGGTACAGATACCCTACCACCCCGATTGATACTGGAAATACACTGGCAGATCACGGAACTTGACACGACTTAGCTTGCCACTATGCTGGGTGTTACATATGACTGACATCAAAATGACTCATGATTTAATTATAGGGTTTAATAATAAGTGATTAATCGCTGACAGTAAGACCATGTGTCGCAAAAGCTGCGCGCCACCAATTAGTGGAGCTTAGTACTTATCCGCACGAAACAAGCTGAAAATAACGACGACGCCATGTGAATCAGCAAACACCCTGTATGAGGATTAGTGAATGCGTGAATTTATTTTAATTACGTGTTCCATTTCAAATACACGTATTTGTTATGTTATAATCGGATTAATTATTTTAAAACGAACGTAATTATTATAATTTACATTATTTTAATCCTTTGAAATTTTTGTGATTGTTAATAAACATTTGTATTGGTGGTGAAAGTGATTTGAATTGTATTCTGCAGAAAGCGGTATCTTTATAAAGAAATTTTATATAACAAATCGGTGTCTTCTATAGATGAGTTATTGAATAAATTTACTTCTATATTAACATTTTTTGAGTTTCCTTGTATTTACTAGTTTTGCATAGTGTCTGTCTACGTCCTACGTCAATCTTTAACTTATTTTTTCAAAATGTGATTTAGATATTTTTCTGCACAGATTTGAGAAAAAGGCAAATGGAGCCTGACAGTGGAAGGTAATTTTATTTACAACCTAAATATCATCAAAAAAAGGTAGGGTAATATTTGTCATGTAATATTTTGTTTGTTTGACAACAAGCTACAAACATGTTTTGGTTCCAAAGTCAAAATTATAAAGAGAACCATGGACAATCAAATAAAAAAAAAATCAAGTGTTTACTTACGACATCGGAACCGTTAGGCATACGAGTAGGTATAGTAAATTAAGTAAATAAATAAAGACAACCAAGAAATATTAATTGAAAAGGAAAAAAATCAATATGGCAGGTATAAGTTTAGTGGAAAATTGGTATGGTCCATGGGGCTCTTAATTTCAAGTATAAAATCAGTTTTTTGATGACGGATAAAACTTATGTTTTATACTACAAAAATATGAAATGAAATTGTCATTTTTTATGACTATGTTGAGTCTTGTAAAGGTTAACACAGACTCTAGAATGCTTACCTATACCTACAAAGACGTTGGATATATCCATGTTATGCTGGAAAGGCGACACAAGAAAAAGGATCCACTTGCGTGTTTGCGACAGTTGAAAAAAACTCACAATTAATATTAAAATCCATTTAATAGTACATAGACGTAGCGAACTGTAATGAAATTCTGTACATCACAGTTTGGCTACGAATAATATAATTTCTCGACCGGAATGCGGCGTTTAACTAGATTTTTTTTAAAAACCTCATAATTCAGATGAATTTCCTGATTTCATGCCAAGTAATATCTAGTATTCTGAAGCCAATGTGAACGTTTCGTCGGCCATATTTCCTTTTAGTGACATTTAGGGGCACATATACATTGAATAAAAATAATAATTTAATGTCGGAAGTATTCAAGGAATTCTTAATAACTGCGGAAATATACTTATATTATTAATGTTAATATTCCTAGTAGAATTTAAATGCATATTTGTTTGTTTTAGTTGCAATTTCGTGTCCTAATAGGGTGAATTTAATTTGTATAGTTCAGCCAACTTTAAGTACAACCACAGACGGAGTAGGTACCCGACTAACTAGAGAAGTATAAATAGTAAGAACTAACGTTCTAGATCAAACATTTCAAACAGTTAAAGTCCCAATACAAATTAAGTTCGTTTTATTTTAGATAATTTATTCGATTGTATTGGAAATACTCTTTCTTTATCAATTCATTGTGAAATTGTTCTGTTTCTATCAATTAGAGGTGAAATATTTTTTCTTTGGAAATTAGATGTAAAATATTCTAATTCTTTCAATTTAGATGCGGAATAAAATAAATTACCAGTCGGATGCGAAGTATTCTGTTTTTATTTCTAGTAATCAAATGTGAAATATTATTTCTATATTAATTAATAAAATATTTTGTTTTGTATCAATTAGATGCGAAATATTCTTTTTTTTTTTAATTTGACAAGTAATTTTTTTAACTAATTTGATTCTAGCTACCTAAATTTCAGCTTCTCAGCTATAATCACAGAGTACATTTGTATATAGGAGGCTATAATCACCGATCATAAATGTGTTTCAAATAATAAACGCACAGTGTTGTCTCTAAAACCTGTAATTGTAAATTTCACTATATTTTAAAACATTATTTCTGATTAACCAATCTTCGATAGATATGATATTTATTTGGAAGAGTTGATTGCTCTCTTCATGACCCACACAAAGTAAGCCTCTTAACAAAATGCAGTAGTTTCCTTATAATGAAGATCTTGTTCGATATCATAAGAACGTTAAAAACGCAGAGCTTGCGAACAAATGAACGATTACGGATTACGGAAAAAAATTTAACTATGAAGGGTTCAATTCGCGACCATAATGCCACGCACATGGTGATAAATCCGTTACAGTAGCTCTTTTCTGGTTTATCGCGTTGGATCAGCCAGTATAAGTTAGTCACTAAATACACATACACATGTTCCTTCCCTCCTCCCAGGGGGAAGAAACATTTATATATGTATAGTTAGTTTAGCCCGAATGATAGGGAATTAGCCAGATCACGACTTATTTGCATACGCGCAACAGTCCGAGCAGAATAGTCTAAAACAGTCTAAAATAGTCTAAAACAGAATAGTCGAAAAAAAAAAAACAGTTACCGCGAGACATTTGCAGGTCAGCATTACAGCGACGACCGCCGGTGGATTTTGATCTCTCGGTGATCGCAGTAGTTTTTGGATTATACACTGCTTACCATAAGGCACAGTGAGATCATTTTGCCGTGCCACTATAAAAATTAATGAGACAAGAACAATACCGACAGGGTTTTTATGGTTCCGAAGTCAAAAGGAACCCATATAGTTTCGGTATGTTCTTCTGTCTGTCCGCGGCTTAGCTCAGAGATTCAAAGTACTATAAAGCTGTAATTTGATATATATTAGTATATATAGAAATTACGCCGACAAAGTAGTAAAAAAAAACTTGAAAAAAAATAATTGTTATGGCTACCTCCCCTACATGTAAAGTATTTTTTTTCTAGTCTATCATATCTCTACAAGCAACTACAAGCTATAAACGAAATGAGGTACATCTGGAAGAGTTTATAAGTTAATGATAAATGATAAGAATTAAAGTATTTATCGCGCGCTTTTGTCCTTGAATATTCAGCGTAAAGGGAACACCTGGGAACGAGCTTACTGTTCGACGCGCGTTTACAACTTGAACGCTTATTCTGGCGTTTACGATCTCTGTTTCTATGTTTAGAGCGTTTTTTTACGAGCGAACGGAATTACGTGGACGTGGTGTGAAAAATAAGAGACAGCGATATTCATTAACTTTTTTGAAGTTATATCTACTTCTTTAAGCGCGCTATAAAAAATGATGAGATTGAATTATTGTGATGCGTACGTACATTGTAGCAACAAGTCTACACTATGAAGTTCCTTGCTAAGCCACTTGTATATTGTAGCGAAGATAGTCACACTCGATATTATATTTTAAAATGCTGTTACAGTGCCATCTAGTTTTATATTTACAAATATTGTAATCTATTATGAATGCTTTTTGGTTTACTAAGTAGTTCATAACTGGACCGCTGGAAGTCTATACAGATTTTTACATTGCTAAGCCTTTACAATTTTTGTGGTAAAGATCGATGTTATGTGTTACATTATCGAGTGAGAATATTCAAAGAGTATAGCTTCTAACGGGCGTAATTGTGAACACTATTTATTTTTTATTTAGCCACGATAATAATTAAAATGTAGTGTCTGGTGTTCTCTTGATTAATTTACCACCGTCGTGTTAAAATTTTTCATCTATCCACCATCTTTGTATTCCAACAAATCATTTGCTTCATGAGCATTGTATGAATTGTGATGAATTTGAAACAAGGTCAAACATATCGTTTCATGTACTCTCAAATTTAGTTCTATCACATTTCGTTTAAGGGCGCTACTAGTTGTATGAAAGCAAACAAAACGTTTTACCGTATCGGTAATCTATACTGTTTTGTACTACTTATTATTTATCTGACGAAATGCTAGCGTATTGCTTTTACTCTATGTCGAACCAGTAAAAAATATTAATTATTTAAATATTCTTAAATTATTTATTACATGGTATACTTATGTTAAACTAGATTATGTATTATATTTTCGCAGTATTAAATTAGCTAATATTTACATAAAAGGCTGAAAAAAAAATCTGAATAAAAGAAATAAAGAAAGGAAGAAAATACCTGTCTGGACGTCCGGGCTTTTTAAGATTTCTTATTGAAAATCAGCGCTGAATCAAATAATATTGTATTTATTTTTTTGTATTTTAACAGCAAGCTGGTTTGGGCAAAGTCTCAGTCTAGATTCTCAAGAAGAACTTTTTTGTATGTATTGCAAGCATTACGTTTTCTATTAATTATGTGTTTATTTGTTATTGGTGTCCGTGACGTCGGTTTAGGAGGCCAAATCAGAATACCAGCGCTGCCCTGCTTCAGTGTACAAAATATACTGAGACTGGGATATTTATTCCCACTCAACACGTTACTTGTTGTTTTGTTTTAGTAGCTTTTGTTTTATATTTGTATCTCTTTATACATAATTGTATAAACTTATGTTCGTGTTGTGTGATGGGTAAATAAAAAAATCTTTCTTACAATAAACGTTTTCTTCTTTATTTGAATTTTCTATATTAAACATACGACACACATTAACACAATATAAAAGTTGAATACAAGTAGACAAAGTAGGTGTTGCATTATGACTAATAATACCCTATTTCCGTTAAAATCTGTAAGCCTAGAAACACTACAGTGCTATTATTCTGATAGGGCGTGTCTATAAATCTAACAGACATAAATACTGTAATTATCGAAATTAAAAATTCATTATTTAGTATATACAACCTAGCTTTGCCCCACTGTTTCACTCGTGTTAAATTTAGCCGACCAACTTTCCGTACTTGCTTACATTTTGCTAGATTGCTTGACATTGCTCTTTAGGGTCATAGTGAAGTTATATAGTCTATATATAATCCTTCTCAATAAGTAGGCTATGAAACCCAAAATAAGTTTTCAAATCTGACTGGTAGTTCCAGAGATTAACGCGTATAAACAAACAAACAATCTCTTGAACTTACCTCTGATACCATATAAATAATATTACATACAGTAATTATGAAATATTGTAAAACTAATAGCTACTTCCAACTGCTCATAACTCAAACCACAACAGGTCCCTATGAATCAATATAGAGCCGGCTGGATCGGCAACATTAAATTTGAAAATGTAGTAAATTCTCGCTAATTGTTCCTTACATTTTTTCCCATGGCTAAAATTACCGTATACATATATAAATAATTAAACAATGAGATTTATAAAATTAATTGACAGTTTTTTTATTTATCTCGTTGCGTATATGGATTTAAATTATTACGATATGAAAATAATAAGTCCAGAATATAAATTACAAATAAAATGCTAACATAAGTATTTCAGGCAGAATTGGTGTTACAAATGATGCTATGAAGGTGAGCCGGAGAGCTTAATTTCTTATAGAGTACCAATCAGATGTGAAATATTATTATTTCATTTTTGAAGTAAATCTTCTTTAGGCGCGACCTGAGAGTAACCCTGATATTTTTTGGTGTTTACTCCTCTATATATATCTCCGATATATTACTCCTCTATAGAAATCTCAAGAATCGTCTGGAATGCGCCCGAAATATCGTGTACCATAGTGTAGTCATATGTACAACAACGCACACAAAGAAAGCCTTATCGCTTGAACTTCAACAAACAATGGGCCATAAATCAATCCTTTTAAAAGCGATGATGTAAGTTATTTACAACATGTATAAGAGTTCAAGGACTAACTAGATATTTTAATAATAATTATTATTTTTATAATATCAAAAAGTGATTTTTTACTGATCATTTTTAAAAACTATCATTTGAGGAATGGTATTTATGTACTTTACGTGTACAAAATTTCATGAATATTAGTCAAACCGTTTTGGGTTTGGTTTGGACTTAAAAACAGACAGGTGGAATTTAATTTTAATTGCCAAATTTGAGATCGGTGGCCTATAAAGGGCTATCTAGTACAAAATTTATTAATTGATAAATTTGTAGATGATAATGTTCGACTACGAATATAATATTTACGAACTACAAATGGGCAACTAGGCGACGTGAACGATCTGACGATTGAAGCAAGAATGCTCAGATGAAAAATGTTTCAGGAAGTAGTCTGAGGTATCGAAAAAAAGACGAACACGTTATTCAAACAGGTTTTCACTACAAACCATTCATTTTGGCGGTAGTTCGGTAATTTTTAGACCGTATATATAACATTTACTTCGATAACAATATTACATTAGATAGTTACTCATTGTGGAGTACAATTTCTACAAACTATCCAAAGAAATAAAGTTTAAAGAATACAATTAGTTGTCACTCTCATAAATTCCCAGAAACGTGTCGTCTGTAATCGAAACTCATTTAAAATTCGTCTGAACATCCAATTATCCCCATTTCCATTCATGGCTCCCGGTCTCGTTCAGTTTTTATTGTCAATCGTTTACCGCGTACCCTTATAATTCTCGTCTAAAGATCTATTGCGTTTGTTTTAGAGTTTTTCCTTTATTAAAGTCGATTTACGTTGAAAAATACAATTACTTTTACTCGTAATTATTATTTATACCCGGTGTGATGATTTTACATCGTCTCGTTGCAAGTAAAATTCAGTAAAAGAATCTTGCTTATAATTATCCTCCTACCCTTACTTATCTGGGACAAGATTTGTAAATCCAGGAGGACGTTATCTGTCAGTATCACGAAGTTTAGCACCCCGAGGTGAATTATTTCGATGGGTACTTAAGTATCATGTTTATTTTGGTCGTAATACAGTCGTGTTACAAGTGCGTCACCACTAATAAAAATAATAATTATGCAAATTAGTAAGAAAATATTACAGACATACATACATACAAAACAAAGTACAATCGCCAAATAAATGCACGTACAATGAGCTAATTAATAAGATTTTCCCCTTAAATAATAGATGTGTCACCAGAATCGAATCTGCAAACAATATCAAAACGTTTACCTAGAAATTTTTCAATATTATTAGTACCTATCTGGCACTCGCCATTTCCCGCTGTTTCTTATTACTGTGACAGTGCGTGAATTGGTAAAGGGGAAGATAAATGCTCTAGAGTTGTGGTGCTGGAGGAAGATGCTCAGAATATCGTGAACGGAGTTTCGCACCAATGTGTCCATACTTCATGAGCTCAGCATTGTACAGCGTCTATCGGTCGTAGTACAGTCACGCATGTACTTCGGACATGTATCTAGGCGGGATAACTACTACATAGAATGGCTGGTTGTGCAGGGAAGAGTGGAGGGAACTAGATCGCGCGGCAGGTTATCTATGCGCTGGACTGACCAAGTGAAACCCGGAGTAGGAGGCCGTGTATCTGACTGAGCCAGACAGTCTGCAAACAGAGAGAGATGGCGGGAGATCGTGCGGAGAGCTGTGTCCGCCTCTACCACCGACGTGGAGGCCTCGATGTGACCACGACCACTCTGCCAAGAGCGAAACGACAGAGAAGAAGATTAAGCGTCAGACAAGGTTCATCATTCTGAAAAAAATGCGAGTAAGAAATATGGAAATATTTGAATAAATGTTTTAGTGCGGATCTTTTTTTCAGGATTTAAGTTACTATTGCGTATTTATCATGACTAGAATTAAAATTGCGCGAGCAACCGCGCGGCTTAATATAGAATTACATATATATTTCCATGCTTAGAATATATTCGACCAATAATATGACGAATAAATAGACTTCACATATATTTCATCTCAATTTCATAGTAGGATAACATGTCAGATGTTATGTCACATCATATGCGACTACTGTAGGGCTTGTTTTTTTCAACTGATACATTTACGCTATTAACATAAATTACCTGAGTGTACATAGAGAAAAAAAACTAATAAAAACTTTTTACGGACAAAGTTCTGACGGAGCGAGTTCGGAAAGTTAATTAAGTCACGGTTTGTACTATCACTCGTTTGACTTTGGACTTCGTTGAAATCGTTTTTCATATTGTATATTTATTTGCCTATTTGACGTATCCATATTAGAATGTAGAAATTGTTTATGTTATATATTATAAAAAATAATTGATCCGTACGAATATTTACATATTATAGAAAATAAACAATCTATCATGTAAATCCTCTAACAAACTAGCGTTTATCGAGCATGCGCGTTCCTCCAACGTTTGATCAGCATCGTTTCTGCAAAATGCTGTACTCGTGTCAAGTACACGCAGCGTGTCTTCTTGTAGCAGGAATATAAATCGACGCGAGCATTTCGACAATGCGACGCGAACGTCGCGTGCGCTCAGAGTCAGCGCTAGTCAAGCGTTGGATGAACGAGCACGCTCGACAAACGCTAGTATGTTAGCAGCCTTAGTAAAACAAAATTTAATATAATAGACGGCGCCATGAATATTTTTTCATTAGCATCAACAGATGGAATTCGTAATGAAAAAGTATTTAAATCATTATTTTAACGAATATATTAAAGTGAAGCTTTTATTCTATGGACCCAAATTTTTTCGTTTATCTATCACAAGTCGCATTACATTATATAGTCACAAATAAAATTGAATTTTATGCCGTGCAGTCAAGCTTTATAATCGTAAATTCGGATCATTCTATATGTTAATGTGTGTTATTAAAAAAGTATGTCACATGTCTTCAATAATTTGTATTTTTTTTAAGTTTCACTTACATCGTGGTTTCATAAAACCGCACAATATTTTTTTGATCTATTTTGTATATAGCGGGGAACATAACCTAAGATGATGTATGTATCATTAATTTTGATAAGTACTTAACGGAAATATGACGTTGCCAGGAAAAACACCTTTGATGTAATAGGTGTAATCTTGTGTGCGTCTGTTAGTAACTTTTAACGACTTGACTGATTAAGCTGATATTCTAATAATATATTTGTTTTATCGAGACGATGTTTTATAGCTATGTAAGGATCTTATAGGTAGCGCTGTGGTCGAGACATTAACTCAGAACTGATGTCAAAAGTCGCATAACAATCAGATTTTTGTAGAAATATACAATTTGTCATATCTTGTTATGTTAGAATACTTTACAAATGGTGTGTATGAAAATTATTAATTTTCTAGATTAAGTTTAGTTTTAAAATGTCGTGTCGTCATGATAAGACGTCGTTTGACTCTCATAAGAATAATTAATAGAAGCCTTTGTTATGTTTTAAGCATCTAAATAATGGCGCCCGCCAAGTCAATCTATCGGTCAAGTCGCAAGTTACACAATCACTAACAGATACAACAAGATATTTTACATATTATACATTACATATATTTTTATTATTATACATACATACATACATTATACATATATAATTACACATTACATATACATTATAATTATACATATTTTTATATGGTTTTTATAGTATGTTTGAACGCGCTAATCTCTGGAACTAACAGTGAGATTTAAAAAATCCTTTTTGCATTGTATAGCTTATTTATTCTAGAAGGTTATAAGCTATATAATTTAACACTACGACTCTAAGAAGCGGAACAGTGACCATGATCGTCAAGCAATCTGGCAAGCAATAAAGTTCGGGAAATCAGAAAAACTAAAGGGTGCGTTGGCGGCGTGGATGGAACGGTGGAGATTTGCTCGAATAAATTAACGCAACGCAACGCTTTTAAACGCTGTCGTCACAAAAGTGTGGTTTTTATCAAAAATTTAATCTCGCATTATTTAGAAAATTTTAAGTGTTTAAATACCAGAAATTAAAAAAGTTTATTAATTCGTCTAAATTGAAATATTTAGTAAATAAATCTTTTAGAAAGTATTGGCGATACATTGTTATAGAAATTCGTTTGCATACCCGGCTTGTTCCAACGTGTTCCGGTAAAAACCAATATTTTGTTTTTTATCGGACACGGCCATCTAACAAAATTTCCTGATAGACATCGTATATAAGGGACACAAATATACGATATTTTTTTGTCTGTTTGTGTGGACGCATTTAACTCAAAATGGCTTTATAATATAATTAAATCATAATCGATTATGATGAAACTTTGTTCATGGAACGTATGTTGTTCCATAATTGATCGTATATAATAATCATCAATAATATTTTTAGAAATATTCTTTTTATTTATTCTCAACCAATTTTCATGAAATTTCATGCACGCGAAGTAAAGTCTTTAATAAATTTGGTCATTAAAATGATTAAAAATAAAATTTCGAGACTTAACTAATTACTGCATAAAGACGCGGGCGGACCCGTGGGGTCTACTTGTATTTGTTAAAATTTATAGCTGCATTTGTTTTTTGAACATTTTACCATTATGAATAATCTACCTACATCCCTAGGTAGTATTTAGGTGAATGATTTATATTTTAACTACCGCAAAATCGTAAGTAATCCATGTCAATAAATCTTGCTAGTCCTGCATAAATGGAACAGGCAGCCTTAATTTTAGTTCACTCACACTAACGATAAAGGTCGAAATAATCCCTAGAACGAATTTAAATTCAGAAAACGAAAACTAATCTCGAATAGAAACGAATAATATCAAGTTATATAGAATACGAAACCCATTGAAATACGCGATTGAATTTACATAATAAGGAGACGACTTTAATTGACTTTTCGACTTTGAAACCCGACTATAATTGACTTTAAAACTACAATTCGCTGAAACTGTAATCGTGTAGCTATGCAATCAAACGATAGCTTTGTTTATTTGTTTGTTAGCAAATAACATTATTAATTTAAATTTCAGTAGTATGTCTAGACATTTAAATAAATGTTAGGATTGTTGATTCTGATCAAATTGAGAAGACTATTTACAGCATAATTTTAGGTATCGGAGGCAGTTTTAAAGCAATAGGTAATTTTGATGAATGTGTGTGACTTCAAAACATTAAGTGACTTCAAAAATAGTACAGTTATATATGTGCGCGATTTTTACAGAAACAGCACGAGCGATTTTTTTACTCCGGTAATTAATAGGTGTGGGAAGGTTTTATTATATAAATATTAAGGTACCATTGTTATGAACAAATCTATAGATAGACTAGGGGTGCGTTTATAAAGGAATAGTTATTTTCGTTTCAAAATTTTGTTCTTACTCATATTATTGACAATTGTTATAGCCTGTAATATGAGGAATGGCATATACTTTCCGTATACAAAATTTCATCAAAATCGATTTAAAATACAATAAAAATAATTCTTGGGGTTTTTCTACGATTTCTATAAGTATTATTGAGCAATCTTGTATTCTACAAAAATTCATCAAAATCTGTTGAGCATTAATACAGAAGTTCCATTTTAATCATTATTGTTTTACCATTTCTATTGACAATTCTTATAATATATCAATTATGGAATGACATACTCGGTTACATACAAAATCGGTTTTGATTATGGATATAATAATAAAGAATATTGATGTTGGTTTGTAAAAAAAAATTTTAATTGTTTCGTTGTTATTTGGTGGTATTGTACATGATGGTAAGCACCGTGCTATCAAAAACACAATGGCGATCATCGAGGGGTCTACAAATCGACAGCCAGTCGTCACTGTCATGCCGGCCTGCCCAGATGTCCCTTCACATTATGTTTGAAGGAAGGAGGAAACACAGGCCGGGAGACGGGAAACAGAAATTGTTAATGCATTTTAGGTATAAAAACTGATTGGATTTAACTTCTAAACTAGTGTTAAATTTATTCGACCGATTCTTCACCGCGCTGTGTAGCCTTAACCTTTGTTCTCAATTTCCGTAGTTGCCTACAACTCGCCAGATTGCTTGCCGTTCATAGTAACCGCTTCGTTCCTTAGCGAGAAGTTATAAAGCCTGTATTTTTCTCAATAAATTGGTTATAAAATACAACATAATACACACATTTTTTTTTCAATTATGTCTGTTAGTTCTAGTGATTAGCGTGTTCAAACAAAACATCTTATGAGCTTTATAATTTATTAGTATAGATTGGTAGTACCTTAAAATACTAACCGATCACATGATAAAATAGAGATGAAATACAATGGGCCGTCGAGAACACAGGTGGTCGGTCGATGTTTACCGACGAGCGGGAGAACAAGCTATCCTTTGAAATATGTTACACCGAAGCCGCTTATTCAACATAAAATATGACATCGTTTTATAGATTTTAAACGTTTTGCTTTAGTTTAATTTATGGTTCGATAAAATATATATGTATAAACCATTTTGTATTTACGTCTTATTTTCTCAATCGTGTATTCATAAGATATACACTTTTTTTGTTTCCAACATCCCAGGCGTCGTGAAGATCTGACAAAAAACTCGATAGGGTCTATCATTTCTTTGAACTATAAAAATAATAATCATCATCATCATCGATCACACCCACTGCTGGACATATGCCTCCCTTAAAGATTTCCATAACAACCGGCCCTGCGTTGTCCGCATCCAGCGGCTTCCCGCAAGCTTTACCAAGTCGTCGGTTCACCTTGTGGCGGGTCTGCCAACGTTGCGTTTTTCGGTACGCGGCCGCCACTTTGGCCTGTTGGGCCCATCGCCCATCCGTTCTACGAGTTAAGTGTCCCGCCATCTGCCACTTAATCTAACTATTCTTAGAATAATAGTAATAATGCAATTAATAATTATATTATTTTTAGTGTATAAATAGGTATAAGCTGCAGTGATCTTTTAACATCTGGTATACTTCACACCTTTTTTTTAAATATAAAATTAGGTACCAATACTGACCCTTCACTGTACTAACAATCAAGTTTGTTTATATAAATACTGTCAGGCGATACAATGAATTGATAATTTTTTTATGGAATATTCTTCTGTGTTGATACAGTCATCTCCTATAACTTCGCCTAATTTTGTCTTAAACCTGCCTACTTTTAAAATTTTCCGCCAAATAAAAATAGTCCGACATATCTGACTCATTACAACCTGACCAGTCATGGGCATTTTCTAGTGCGTGTGTCTCAGAGCTCTATATTAAAAAGTAAGTAAAAAAAAAAGTAAAAAAAGTAAGTAAAAGTAAGTTTTAATCTTCATTTAAAAAAAAGGCGAAGTTTGGGCTCATATCCTATCTTCGCCTACCTTACGTAGCTACTTTAATATTAACTTATGGTCAAAACCTAAGCATTATATGATAGATTTGAAAACTTAAATAATACTTTATTTAAAATAAGAACTTTAGACAGATGTTTTATTTATTTATTTTGAGGTAGGCGAAGTTAGGCTTACTTTTTTCGAAAGTTAGAACAAACAATAGGGTTGTCACAGGTCATTTTTCTAACTATGTGTAGGTACTTACTTAAGGAAATGAAAAAATAATTTAATTAGGCATATTTTTTAATCAAAATAAACTGTTTTTACCAGTTTTTATGGCACTCATATAATAATTTCTCTAATAATCCTCTAGTACAATGCTTGACGGTTTTTCAATCTCTGGTGTATCTGCCCGGTTCTGAGATGTACCGTTATCAAGAATATCTTCAGACATTATAATAACATTTTCATTATTTTGAGCGCTTTTGAGATTCTGATTAAGGTCACGTTTATTGCTCTTTTTTGCAGTTAACTTAAAATCAAGATTTACACTAAATGAGAAATCACCTGCCGAAACAGATTTCCCTGGTTTAATTTGTAACTTGTTGTTTCTTACTGGTTTCTCTTTAGTTTTGGGTGTCCTTATTTTTTTCAAATAGTCAATAACAGCTAGGTCTACACCATAGTCTTTTTCGGAAGCCTATAAGCCATAAGCCTTTTCAGAACTTTTTCTGGGTTTAATGGATAAGTTGTTGCAAAAGTACACGTAATATGTTTCTTATTTTCAGACAACTCATACTCATTTAGAAGGTCAGGGAATCGACATTTGTATAATGAACTTTCGGGTTTTCGATCTTGAATTTTGTCAAAATTTTACGCGACATTGTTTTCAGTGGTCCAAAGACGCAGACGTCTAAAGGAGGGCTTAAGTGTGTCGAGTTAGTGGGTAGTAGGGCAAACCTAATGTTGTGTTGTTCGCAAAGAGCTACAACGTCTGTAAAAATGGCGGATTTTAAAGTATTTTTAAAATAGGTGAACTATTTCCTAAAAGTGTCAACCCTATGGGTAGGCGAAGTTTGGGAGGTTACAGTTTGAATTACCCGTCGTAACATTGCCTACCCAGATATTTATTTTCAGTTCAAAGATGCCATAATAAATATTACTGTAACAGGAAGTCAATTATATAAGTAACCTACAGTAAAAATATAATAATCTTACCATAAATGTGTTTTCTTCTATGTGTAACTTTTGTGGGCGCCGCGAAAAAAACCCACATGAACGTCGCGACGTTTTGCTCAACACTGACATAATGACGGTTCTGATTTTGGCAAATATGGAAGCAATATTACCATAGTTAAATTTGTGAATCAACCAATAAAACATGCAGCAATTTAGCGAACGCAATAAACATATTATGATCATTTTAAAATTTCTGGCTAAGTTTGATACAAAAGGCGAAGTTATAGGAGTTGACGGTACAAATTTTGTTTTCACTATTAAAACTGTCAAGAGGACAGACTGTCAAGAGGAGGATTTGCATGCATGCACTATGTATTTCAATAAACATAATATTATATAATAGCTGTGCCCTGCGGTTTCATCCGCGTATAATTTAAAAGAAATTGCTGATTGATGATTTTAATACAGTATAGACAATATTTTATCGGACGGCCAGGGTTTATACGTCACAACTTACCAGGCTCGTTCGCGTCACTACACGTATAGTCATAGACCCGAGCCGATTGTTGTATTATTTTAATTTAACTTTATCTCCCAAACTATTCGTCCAAATAACATGCTATAAAGGGAAAGTTTATCTACATAACATTATATTGATGATAAAATAATTTTAGTTCGTAAAGATTAATATGCCATGCCTAATAATAATGTTCATAAGTGACTATTCAATTTTCAACAAAACTTTGTTACTAGATGCTTTATTGTGGCTTATGTATAAGAGATAGGCATTTGGTATCGCGGCCTTTTTTTTGTATGTACTAAGGAGCAATATTTTTGTAGAACATTGTATTTAAGTATCACTAACCATTACGCCAGCGCACGCGGATAAAGAGTGCGCTATTTATTCCGGCCTACTTAACAAAAATCAATATTTAAGGCTAGCTGAGTGGTGCAGCCTAATGTTAGTTTGCCTATACCATTCCTCGTGAATCTGGCTATCATATACATAAATAATTTTTCGAATCCGAATAGCGTGTTTAAACAAACGAAAAATCCTTCCTCTTTATTATATTAGTATCGATTAGATATCTTGTTCTTGGAATGTTATAAAATATAATGAACGCTTGGAATGTTATTCTTCTGGAGTCTTTTATACCAGTTTATACCCTAAAAATACCAGTTAATAGCGGGAGTTGGAGTGTGATGAGTTCAACAATATATTTTTAAAGTTAAGAAGTTACTTATCAGCCTATTTATATCGTGTTTCAACTGTTAAGTGCAAGGTGCTTTCTTCTGCGCTATATCTTTTGCCGTCAATAGTATATTAGAAACGTAATAGAACAATTTAAATAAAATTACATTATTCGTACAAAATATATTATTTATTTTTTAACATTTTACGATTACTAAGACATAATTTAATAACACAATATTATTTATAAAGTAAAACTATTATGAATAGGAAAACTATGAGGAAAATTATATAAAAAAAACGTGATTATTTATTAAAACCGTTTTATACGTTATCGCCTTGTCTTTTATGACAATTTTATTTAAAATAATAATAATATTATCCGTTATTATTAAATTCTAGAGAAAGGTAAAATGATTTTAAAAACCAAAATAAAATTTAAAAGTTATAATTAAATTAAATTCATATAATATGAAATTTTGGGAAAAACTAAATATTATTAAATTATTCATTTTTCTTGATAACTATTTTAAGGTGTCGATTCCTATTAGAGATGTTAAAATTTCATATAACATTTTAATACTAAATATTTAGTAATGAATAAGAAATTTTCAGAATTGAAAGTGTTTCTGTTTAGTTCTATACAAACATATACCACAAATCAGTACAAAATAGTTGTATACAAAAGTTATTAATAAATTATCGAACAAATATGTTAAATTATAAATAATGAAAAGACTTAAATATTATAAATAGCCGTAGCACAATCTAATGGAACTAAAGGGTTACTCATTTTGCATCTTCCATAAAGCGGGTCCATAGAGGCAGTGATAATAATATTGTAATCAATCTAGCATCTAACTGTGCGAATCGATAACATGCTAATTTAAAAATGTTTACAAACTTGTCAAAAATATTACATAACAAATTTGTTAAAAATGTCGACCGACTATAATTCATAAATTTCATTCTTTCTAATTTCTAAATAAAAAACCTAACTTAATTTGGAAATTAAATGTTACATGGAAACAAAATGAAATCAGTTTTTTCTCCTAATTTATATCCAAAACTAGCTGTGGCCGCGGCTTGGCCCGCGTTTAGTGATTTAGCGTTTAGGGCTTTAGTAGTTGTTTTTTTTTTCGAACTGACTATAATTTAAGAGAGGTAGGACACAGTAAGAGAGGTAGGGCACAGGAAGAGAGGTAGGGCACAGAGAAATTTATTTGGAGATATCTCTCTACTTGGGGCAGCCCGACTGGTGGAATACATCCACCCTACAGAAGATCGCAGCCAAATGACTTAGTGTTGTGTATCTGCGGTGAGTAGGGTTTCCAGAGCTCCTTGGGGTAGTTGGGTTCAAGGTCGGCAACGCGCTTGTGATACCTATGGTAATGGTATGGTATTGCAGGTGTTCATAGGCAACGGTAGCGGCTTACCATCAGGCGCGCTGTATGCCTGTTTGCTACCTTAGTAGTATAAAAAAAATGTTGGTCAGGAGGTCTTTACACCTTCACAGGGCTTGTGGGCGAGCGCAGAAGGCACTCAACCGAGGAAGAAAGCTTTCGTGGATTTTTTTGTTCGAACTGATTATAATGTTAGCCATAAGGGCCCTGGAGCCTCAGATGGCTTTTAAAGCTTCACTCGGGCTTGGGGGCTAGCGCTTAAGGCACTCAGCCGTGAAAGCAAAGCAACAAGTTCCAAGAGTGCCAGAGTGGTCGAACCTCGGCTTGGGCTGTTGCCGTATATCATCGCGATCTAGCTAATTCCTATCCGAATTCGATGTAACTAACTATGCATGTATGCATGTCTCTTTGGGGAAAAAGGAAGAAATACGTGTACATGTATTTATTTAGTAATCTGTCCATTTGGCCTATGACTGACTAGCCAATAAAAAGAGAAAAAGGCCCCTTACAGAACCTGTGTACTTGAGTAGCTGAGTGGTATGCAGGTGTGCAGGCTTTTTTTAACTGACTACTGTTACCTGGAGGGCCCTAACAGATCCACCGGGCTTGTGGGCGTGTACAGAAGTCGAGGAAAAAGGACTTTACTAGAGACAATTCAATATACCAAAAATAAAAAAAAACGCAACGTTATCTAGTTCCAAATCGTGGCAGCGCCATTTCGTGATGAAACACTTCTTAAAACTTTAATATCTTTTTATTGAATGAAGATATAGTGATAATTTTATAAGATATAGTGGTAATTTTATAAGATATAGTGATAATGGTTTCTGATAAAGACACAGTGTCTAAGGAGTAAAACAAAAAAAAAAATGGTCAAGATCTATCCAGTACTTGTTGCGTCGTGCGCCCACAAAGGCAACACTTAATAATTGAATTTATATATATTAATAACAAATGGTTTAATGGTATAAAATAAAACATCACTGACTAATTAATTTTATTCTTTACTAGCAACCCGCCCCGGCTTCACTCGGGTAGCAGAGTAATTTCATATAACTCTATTGGTTTACGCGGCGCACGCCTATAAAGCTCCCAGTCGGCATGATTTTTCCCGACATTTTCAACAACCATAGCCATATTTCAGCCAATTTACACAAAACCGTAATTAATTATACACCTAAACCTTTCTCATAATTGAGCGAATATTTCTACTAATCTCAGTTTGTATAAACAAAACAATTAAGAATATTAAGAATTATAGACGGTCAACAAAAACAAACATTTTATTTTCGAATCTATTGAGCTAATCGTCGTGCGATACATTTTATCTTATATCTAAATAGACTCATCAATTATTTCTAAGAGTAAACTAATAAACAAATCATTTGACGATACTGCCAACATCTGAGAAATAATCGATGTCTCTTCTTGTTTTATTATATCAACGGTCTTATATAATATTAACATATTTCGAATTATTTACAGTAAAATTATTGTTAATGTAATATTTGCGATTTTACGGATATTGTTTAAAATTATGAAACTGAATACTTTCTGACATAATGAAATAGGAAACGCTGTTAAATATCCAGTTACCTTCTGAAAGCCATATCTAAAAATTAACTCGTTTATCGAAATCTACTCTCAAGGTATTACGTAGACCAGTTTAGATGATATCGAATTTGAAAAAGATATTCGTTTTATATTAAAGAAAAAATATGTATAAACTAAAGCTTGAAAAAGTAATTTTACGAAAAAGAAAAGTATTATAAAGTGAAATATGTAATAGTTTTAGCACTTATAAACTTTATTATTTCGTCACGAAATTATAAACATTTTAGTAGAAAGAGTTTTTCGTTGATATAATTATACTGGTACATATAAAAATCAAAAACTGTTTTACCAATATCTCTTTCGTTATAATTACCTCAATACTTAGCGATTTTCCTTACACAGCATAGGTGTAGTATAATAAAATAAATAAAAAAACACTTATTAACTATTATTACCTAATTGATAAACACTTAATAGCATATTATCACCACGTCCTAAACCTATGATTTTTCGTTTGAAGCATCCTATATTATTACGGTTCTTTATTTGTAGGGTATATATATACAGTAATTACATTACAAAATAATTATCACTTTGTTTGAGTGCCCGGGTAATAATTTAAACAACTCTGTGTCAAATAAATACTTAAAAAAATTATGAGTACAAAGAAAACTAAATTGAAAGGTATTCGAATAATAAAACTCAATAGTTTATTTCATTAAACAAAATATTTTTTCAAATCAAAAGTTTAATAACGTATTAATAGATTATCGAAATCATAAGCACTCAATATAGCTTCTGTCAATGTAAGCTCCAATCGATCGGCAGATCTCTAGACGTGGACCGCGAGTGCAGGGAAGGCAGCGCATGTGGAGCGCTGCGCGCCGCATGTCAGTAATCCAAGGACTCTTCATCAGGGGACCTCTTACGGCAGCAAAGACGCCACGCAGCTCCCAACGCACAAGCAGCCAACACTACTGCCAACCCAGCACCCAGTGCTGGAGCAATCCAATCACCTCCTCCCATACTTCTAGCCCGCGCACACAACTCCGGAGATTCGTCATTTAGCTGACCCAAAGGTATTCCCCCCAAAAGATCCATATAACCGAGTCGGCGCAAACTATCTTCAGAATATACTTCCCTGGCTCTCTTTTCCTCAACTGTCCAGTATTTCTTATCACCTGAAGTAATATTAGGACAGTTGACTACACCGTTACATATCAACCTGGCTGGAATGCACAGAGCTTCGTCTCCTGGACATATGAAATCACAGCCTTGACCTTCAGATTTAATTCCACTTTCTGTTAACCGTGACGTCATTAAAGAACCGTCTGAATTCTTTGGTAGATGGTAAAGCCCCGTCCATGCTATTTTAAATGCAGCCCGGGCAGGAGATGCACTTCCGATGAAAACAATTCGAATCGATCTGGTCTTTTCCTTTTCAATAACCAAAGGATCGTCTAAAGATTCAAAACCCAGTTCGCCAGCAGATAAAATCGGCAACTTTTCAGTTTCGGAAACGTTTCCACCACAAATAGAAAGGTACGGTTCGATTCGCCCTGGCAGGTAAATCTGAATGTTGCCATCTTCACAATGTCTGGAAGAAAACTTAATACTATCAAAATGAAGCCAAATATCTCTCTTTTCTTCTACTTCCAGATCCCAAATGCATTGTATCCGCTTAGGAGGTTCTGTGTACCCTAAAGCTTCTAGATGAGGGTAAACTATTTCACCGTCTGATGCTGCAATTAATACAGCTGGGCCACAGAGAGGGCCATGAACAAATTCATATCTGGCTTCAAATAGTGGGGAAGGATTCTTGAAATAAGATGCTGCAGCATGAGCATTATCAACAATTAATTGTAAATTTAATGTTTCACCTGAAGAAACAACTCTATAAGGTCTGGCTCTTGACACAGTATTTGCATGTTTAGCGCACAGACATGATCCCAAAGACCGTTGAACAGCCAAATGCAAAGGTAAAGGTGTAGTGCTGATTCCTATTGAACTATTAATAGTCTTACTACCCGGACTTGGCTCCCAAATTATTAACTTATCAGCTCTATCTTCGTAACAGTTCTGGCAAGAGACTGGTGTGTAGGGGTGTTCCTGTAAGCAGTTTTTATGGGGTTAATCTAGAGCTTAAAAGGCTTATTGGAATTATTTCTTATATTACCGATGTGGATTAAGTTCATATGAGTATAAAAAGTAGATAAAAACTTTTGCTAATTTATTAAGTTATAAAACTAACCTTAAAGTTTACACTCAATATCGTCAGTATGACTCTTGCATATATTCTGTTATCCGTCACAAAACGGTACAAGCAGTGTACATCTTCACCAGGGGGAGCTTGTTTGTAAACCAAAGTATTAAGGGGAGATCTTAAACGTCCCGCTCTCTGTTTCCAGGAAGCTATGACTTCGTCGCAAGCAGTTCCAGGAACCGGTTCTCCGAAGCGAGTATTGTTGAAGAAGTCATAATGTGCCCAATAGTAAAGAGATGATCTGGAAAGATTCAAATGCTATAGTTTTCTTAATCTACTTGTAAAATAATTCTATGGCAAATTGTGTTTCGAGTATACTAGATCATAGTCAATATAGTTCTTATCTTAATATTTGAATGCATTAAACAATTTCAATGAACCCTAAATTTGAAAAAGTAAAGATTTAATAATATATATTTCACTAGTAACCGCCTACGACTTCATACGTGTTAATTACAGTATAAAACGAAGCCTATAAACATCCGTATAGATTTTTTATCAGGCCAATAAATAGTTGCAAAGATTATCTCCTATAAAACATCCAAACTCCCAAACTTTACTTCTTTGTTATAGTAGTCTAGAATAAAATTGTATGGTGTTTGAAGAATAATAATTAAAATGTAATAAGTACAATTTTTAATTTATATTAACGATCAATATTACTCACCCACTATAACTGCCAGTTTTGCTTTCAAATCTAACGAACATAGCATTGCCGGTAGACACAAAGTCGTGCTTCTCCATCGGTCTGCTGAACGTGTCGCAGAAGGTTTTGATGATGCGAGCGTCATCAGGCCTCGGAGCATCGTAAAGAGTTAGTGATTCACCACAATCTCCTGTCCATGGCACTATAGGAGATTCTATTCGGTTGATCCGAAAACTGTAATGTATTGCATATTTTGTTATTTGATTTAGATTAAAGAAAAGGTAAACTGAGTGGACACATAATACTGCTTAAAGGTTTAACACCATGAAAAGCAAGTTTGTAGAGCACATATTTTTTATGTTTAGTATATTTACAAGTGCAAATAATACACAAGTACAATTCTGATAAGGTCTATGTATTATTTATTGGTCTTTGCTAATTTTGCACAATAGTAAAAATCTTATATTAAAATTTAGGTGAATAAAGGTACATCACTGGAAACTAATATATTGTGGATATTTCATTTACTGTAAAGTTTAGAGCAAATTGGAAATCCGTAACCGAAAAATAGTAAAAAATTTATAAAGCCAAGATTTTATTACACGTTACCTACCTGGGAAAGTACAGCCGGACAACTTGTCCAGGAAACCCTTGCATCAAATAAGTACATGATGTATGTGGGGGGTACCAGTGTGCTACCGAAAGGAATATGCCTTCGGTATCGCCTGATTTTTTTAAGGATTCAGCAGTGAGAAGCCAGTCGCAAGTGCCAACCCTTGAACCAGGAGCTTCAACGTGTCCCGGCCAGTTGCCAACGTTGAAATGAAATCCAGTATTTAGAAGTGGACCTGTGAGTGAAATCTTTTTAAATAAAATATCTTATAATATTGGGATAAATTACTTATAGAATAACATCTTATACGAAACTCTTTTCTTCTTAATATGTAAAACTCAACGTGGGTTCTAAGAAATCCGAAGTAGTATCAAAATGCTGCAATATATTTTAAAAGTGTTTGGTCCTATAGCATCCTTTGTGAAATTAACCTACTAGTTCGGCTATTTAAAGGCATAGTATTATTTGATCCTCTGAAATCTTATTTATCTATTTAATAGATACGGTTTTACATAAGTGTATATTTCGATAATCATATAATCAGATATAATGCCCTCGCTGATGATGGCAAAATCTCCGCCGAGTCCTTGTGGCATCGCTAATGTCTCAGACATCCGCTGCACTTCGCTGTTTTCTGTACAGTGATCATCCTCGCTGTTAACATGAACATTTTTACAAACCAAAGGTGCCTAATTTTATAACTGTATGTGTACCGTGTAAAAATTCCTACAAAGGAGTTCCAAACATCGGAAATAACCGGAATCAGGTAAGAGATTTTGCATTATTATATAGGTTTCGGTGTGTTTCGGTGCAACATACTTCCTCCATATTTTTGTCTCTTAAACCTCGATAACCTATTAAAAATACAGTTCACTAAAATCTGCAACCCCAGGTTGTAGTCCTTTTCGAACTGGGTCTTCATCAGATACAATAAATATTATGTAAGTTTACACTATTTGTAAATAAACGATTAAAATAACAAAATTAATTTATATAGGTCAAACATTTTTTGCGTTTGCCACATTGGTGACCTCGATGTAATTATCTTTACTTTGTTTCATTATACGTTAATAGACGATGTACAAGTGTATCAATCATTATGCGAGATTGCTTCTATTTAATACAAGCTGCTTTTGTAAAATAAAAAGGATTCTTTAGGTAGATTTAAAAGTTGGTTGGCTAGTTCTAAAGTGTTTCTAAATGCGCAAAATGTAATTAACCTCATTAAAATTCAAATAACAACAATATTTTCCTCAGTATTTTAGGCCTTTTCTCAAGGCCATTCATGGATTGGTGAAGAAAAAATTAAATAATTATTTGTGTTTATTTTTCAAACGTTTAAATGTACCTTGCAAAAAATAGAACATCCTTTTAAAATTATTATTAATAACTGTTGCTTCAATTTCTTTCTGATGTACCTTATATGTAAAAATGTAATTATATAGAGCCAAATAATATTATAAAGACGTTAAATCTTTTGTAACAGTATTCAAGCAATTTTCCGAATGTGTTGAAAAGCGATCGTGTGAAAAAATGTTTTACTCAAACACGAGACGTGGCTTCGAACCAACCGAGAATTCTATAAAAGAATCCTCCTACATCGAAATGCGACATGGCGGAAAATGTACGCAAATCTCGCTTTGAGGCACGGATGGAGAAATAATTTTAATTTGATTGGGACATTTGTTAGAGATTTGGGCGTGAGAGAAGCACTATTGCTTTACTAAGATTTAAAAAAATAACTAAGTTAATATGTGCTTTGAATCCCTTTATATGCTTTTTAGTAATTGAAATTTTAAAGAGATGTTGTTGAATTATAGCAATCATGATCCATGGTTGAACGGTTATTGATAGAGGTTAAATGACTAACCTGCAGGTGAACTGACGAATTCCACAAACAAGTCTTGAGACGTCCCAATGATGGAGTATGGGAACTTGCCCATACCGCAAAATGTACCGATCACTGAAGCAGATTCATCCTTACCATCGTAAATCCGTATATAGTCGTACGGACAATTTTCTGAACCTAAAATCATAGGTTTTTGTTAATTATTATAAAGAAACAGAGACTTTAGTAGATATACGTAATATTATATATACTAATACTGATAAAAGTGTTAAGTTCTATTTTATACGGGAAAAGGTTTTTTTTTAAGTTTGCCATTAGTTAAACAGTTCCTTAGCTCCCCTGAAAAGTAACTTTTGCAGGAACAAGAACGATATCCTACTAAAAACCAGCAAAGAGCCGAAACTATAAATATGTGATATTGGAACGTACTAAAGGAGGATTTTATCAAACTCAAATTGTATGGAAATTAACAATGGAATGAAAGTTTACTAGTAACTGGTCTCATGATTGTACGGATAGATAGATAAGATACATGCAACTTTTGGAAATCACATTTTCAGCTTAGCGGGTGGCCACGAGACAATGTAATGGACAGACGCGAAATAAACATGTTATATTATTGCAAACTAATTTACTCTACAAGAAAGTCATGCACTATTTTTGAATCTTGCAAACTGGGTTCATTTTATTTTACACATTGGATTTTGCATTTCTGTATAATTTCAGAGATAATTTGGCGGGAGATCGTGCGGAGAGCTGTGTCCTTCTATTAGAGAATTATCATGTGTCTCGTGACCTCTTTGGACAAGCTACTATTTAAAAGTACTTGATGGTAGATACAAAATGGAATAAAGTGGAAACCGATTCTTCCATAGAAACTATTACCTGAAGTTATAGGTCTCATGGGGCAAGTCATTATGTTCTCACAACGTTGGCCGTCGATGTTGAATTCTTCGTTTTCTATGTAAAGCTTGATGTACGGCAGACGAGTGTTGAGGTGATATCTATGGCAGTAATTAAAAAAATAAAATTAAAAGCTATATGAGAGTATTCCAAAATATTTAATTATCTTTAAGTATTGATGTATTATTTTTTTCGAGATTAATATTTGCACAATCCGTTTTTGTCTTTAGGCAGCAGGGTAGCATAGTATACAAACAGTCCTATACGCTTTAACTCCTAAACAAACACATTTGTCTTGGAGTCAGTTGGACCTTCGTCACAACTTAAAAGTATGCACCCTTCTTGATTGTTGCCAAATTCAAAACGAAACAAGATGAAACTAGGTTTTTTCTGTAATATTTCTTAGAATATTTCAGACATTTCAAAAATAAATATCTGACTTTAATTACTCTTAATAAAGGTATTAGCCGCTCGTATCTTGACATAAATTATATTGTTAGGCCTCATAGATTAGATCTAGTGACAGTTCTAATTTCCCGTATTATATCCACTAATATTTTTATTTTAACCTTTAACTGTAGGTCATCTACTGAATGAAGTCAGTGCAAAAATCATTTCACTTCATGTGTACGTATGGTTAGTATATTTTATAAAAGAAATGATTTAAAAGAATGAACTCAAGCACGTGCAAAAATCATTAATAGCAGTATTAATTAATAATTACATTAAATTAATAATGCTTAGTACATTTTTATAAGAATAGGCGAAGATTTCAGAAACATTACACACTGCATCAGTTAATTCTTTTTTATGAGCTTTTAATTTGTGACCGTTATGAAGAAACGTAATTCCAAACGTAATTCCAACATAATTCCATATTTCTTCTCTAACTGAATTTACTGTGATATTCATTTATTACTCTACCAGGCAACTAACAATGAAAAACAGATACTAACGCTTCGACCCTAAACAAACACATTTGTTCTAAAGCCAGTCGGACCTTCGTCACAATTCAGTTGCCATTCGAATTCTTGTTTCTTCAAATTCGATACAAGTAAAATTTAGAATCAGAAGGGTCTTAACTGTTGTTTACTAACAACTCAATGCGTATTTTATAGGATTTATTATTTGTACGAGAATTTAAACATTTAAACGTTATCCGTCTTATTACAAGAGCAAAAATAAATACGTGTTTAATACTAATATTACTAAACAGTATATAAAATTTAAAACCTTGTTAAATACGTGTTTAAAATGCTTTATTACAAAACCGTGTCTATCCGATATATGGTTAAACATCTGGTTATGTTTAAATGCATTAACTCTGAATAGCATTCACTCACCATTCAAAAGCTTCCATTCTATTAGATATTCCGCAAATAATTAGTTTTTATCAATTATATTTTTGTTTGTCTGTATATAATGTTGTCATCATCTTAAAAAATATACTTATTGTAAGTAAGATATTGCTTATTATTATTTTCATATTTTCTGCTAAGAGAAGGCGGTTTAATTGTTAAAATATTAAATATAGATACATGGACGCACAAAAAAAAACTGGAATGAATAAGAAATAAATACTATGACTGTGAAAAATAATTTTCTCTTTTCTCAAAATATTTTACCTTAGCTTCAATTAACTTTTTCATACGAATAAACCAGTTTTGTAAACATTTATGCCACTCCTCCGTGGTGACCTCTTTAAACTCTTCAACAGACTCTTCTGGTGTTGAAAATCGTTGACCGCGTATATAATTCCTGATTTATGAAAACAGGAAGAAGTCGCATGGTGCCAGATGACCCATAATATCAACGTTTTACCCTTTCAAAAATTAGTTTGTCTGTCTGGCCGTGTGAGAGCTGGCATTGTCATGGTGCAATATGATACGGTATTTTTGGTTATTATTACGGAGTTCGTCAATTACTTCCGGAAAACAAATAGTCGTGTACCAATAGCTATTCACTTTACGACGATTCTCCAAAGCGACAGTAGGTACGTGTCCAGTTTTATTTCAAATAGTAGCAATCATCCGCTTAGCGGCAGACAGCACACTCGCCACTTTAGTTTAATTTCGGCTCACCTGGAAATACACAAACAGTCGATGGCTGCTTTGTTTTGGGATCGTAGCTGTAAATCCATGTTTTGTCACCTTTCACAATGCCTCATACCTAATTTGACATCCCTTCGTTGCATCTGGTAAGCATGGCATTGCACCTATTGATGCGGTCCGTTTTTGGAGCCTCAGTTAAATTGTGAGAAATCCATCGGGAATACAGTTTTTTCTCACCTAAATGTTTTTGTAGGATATTTGACTCATAACATGCCCGATTCTCATGGTAGGTTATATGCCCGTCTGTTTTGATAATACGGCGTACAGGATCGGTGTTTTCGTTGTAAACAGCGGTAAACGGACAACCATCACGAAATTCGACACTGAGGTTCACCCGACCGCGTTAAAATTCTATAAACCAGCTATAAATAGTCGATCTACATTGTACTTCATTGCCAAAGTCAGTTTGAAGGCGAACGACACTCTGCTGAGGTGTCAAACTACATTTAAAATCGTAGTTAATCATACTAGGAAAATTTTCTCGGGTTAAATCCATGGTAACGTAGACACGCAATACTTAAAATGGCGCGAAAATATAAAAACAAGTGAAAAAATTATGAAACAAACAGCATTTTAAAGCAATTACATTTACAAATGTCGTAATTAGTTTTTTTAATATTCGTAATTTAAGCGGCCAGCGGTAATTTTTTATGCGCTAATGTACAGTACGACACAGTTTGTGAAGTGAAACAGCATTACAATTCGAGTTCTTAAGTACCTACATAATATCATTGCGTTGTTATCTGCAGTCAAATCGTAATACTTGAAATTGTTAAGAAATAGTTTTTGAGATTCGATGAAGTTTTAGTTATTGACCTAACCTATTGACCTATTGACTAACCTAACCCAACACTGCAGCGCACGTGCTACTGTAATTTTTTTTTTATACTACAAAGGTGGCAAGCAGGCATACGGGCCGCCTGATGGTAAGCGGCTACCGTAGCCTATGAACGACTGTAATAGGTATCACAAGCGCGTTGCCGACCTTGTACCTCCCTACCCCAAGGAGCTCTGGAAACCCTACTCACCGCAGGAACACAATACTAGGTCATTAGGCTGCGATCATCTGTAGGGTAGAGGCATTCCACCAGTTTTTTTTTTTTCGAACTGACTATACTGGTAGCCTTAGGAGCCCTGGAGCCTTTGCGGCTTTTACAGCTTTACCGGGCTTGGGGGCGAGCGCTTAAGGCACTCAGCCACGAAAGCTAAGCAACAACATCCGAGAGTGTCAAAGTGGCCGAGATTCCACCAGTCCCGCTGCCCCAAGTAGAGAAAAATCAACAAAAAAAATTATCTGTGCCCTACCTCTCTTAAATCTCTGGCTCTATAGACGAAGTATTATTATTCTGTGTTATAGATCTCCCATAAGAACCACGTGGAAGGTCATGTTTAATTAATTCTACTATTTTTCAGGCAAAATCTTTGCTAAACCTATAATTCTTTTTAAATAATAAGTCATTGTACGCCTCGAATGGAACACAATTTACTTGCGAATCTCTGAAACTTATAAATTCATTCACAACCTCGAAATCAATAAAATCTACAAAATCTACGATATCCATAATTTGTAACCAAACGTCTTATGCCGCCAGCGAATATAACTACATTAAAATAATTGACAGTTTAGACAAGCTTTAGATAACGTTTCCTTTGTGTTTAAAATTTAGTTAGATAAGGTTTAAGCGTGTTTATTTCTAATTAAAGCTAAAACACTCATTTGTAAACTATACTAATAATATAAATGATTTTCTTAGGGACGACATTCAAAATAAATGGACTTTTAAATTATTTGTTGAATTATCAACGAATGAAAGATAATTATATAATATCATATTATCTTGCAGGGGGAGAAGGGGAAGAGAGGAGAGAGGGGGAAATTTCTTGCTGCATTAAAACCCTTTTTTTTCTTTTCTCTTTCTCTAAAATTAGCATGTCAAATAATGACAAAGCAAGCACGCTATTTTTAATTTATGTAATAACTCATTTTCACTATACTTAACGAATAAATGATTTCTTTCTTTCTTTCTTATAATAAAGCGGAAGAGTTTTATGTTCGTTTGTTTAAACACGCTAATCTATGAAAATAGTAGTCGGATTCGAAAAATTCATTTTGTATGTGATAGCCAGATTCACGAGGAATAGTACAGGCTACACCTCTCAGCTAGCCTTAAATATTGATTGTTGTTAAGTAAGTCGGAAGACATAGCGCACCCTAACTGCTTTATCCGCGTGCGCTGGTTAGTGACACGTAAATACAATGTTCAACAAAAATATTGATCCTTAGTACACCTAGAAAAAGTTCGCGATACATTTGCCTATCTTTTATACATAAACCACGATAAGGTATTTTGTAACAAAAATTTATTGAAAATTAAAAAGTGATTTATGAGCATTATTATTAGGCATGGCATTTTAATCCTTACGAACGAAAGCTACTTGATCATCAAGACAATTTTATGTAGATAAACTATGCCCATTATAGCAATGTATTTGGACGAATAGTTTAGGAGATAATGTAAAATTAAAATAATTCAATACTCGGCTCGGGCCTATGTGGTGTTGTGCTGCGAACGAGCCGTGTAAGTTGTGACGCATAATCCTGGTCGCATGATAAAAATATTGTCTATACTGAATTATTATAAATCATCAATCAGCGATTTCTTTTATATTATACGCGGGTGAAACTGCAGGGCACAGCTAATCCAGAATATTTTTAACATGTGTTCAACCCGTGTTTAACCTTTTTGTTACAAGACAGTATAATATTTATTTATATCTATAAAATAAACACTGAAATACTTAACGCTTACTTCAGATAAATAGACTAGTAATAATTTACACATTAAAAAAGTCTGAAAGAATAATTTACATTAATACATTGATGACTAACTTGATTATTTGACAGTACCATCACAGTTCTCAATGTAACCTTCTACTAAATGCGTCATAAGAAATATAACGTCAAAAATCATGAAAGTACTATTAATATTATTCTAACTTTTTTATCCGAAGTAAATACATTTACATTTTTTTACCTGCAATGTAGATTCCTTGGGTATACTCCAGGATATGCCGCGGATTGCACGTAACAAGTCTGCAGCCGGCAGTCTCGAAACACACGCTCGCAGTACGATCTAAGCATTTAAGAAACACTCGATTAACTTTACGAATAAAACTAAAAACCTGATGATTACGTGGGATATTTTTATTCTAATCTTTTCAGGCCATTTAACAGTTTTGAAAATCAAATATCTAATGTAAAATATTGCTCGCTAAAAGAATTGTAGTGAGACATAATTAAACAACTACATTGATATAGATACATCATAAAATGTTTCTATAATATTTTTTGTGTAATTTCCATACCACCGCTGACTTATATTAGGAAAACATATTAACGTATAGTATGCATTGTATTAAAGAAAAAAATGAAAAACTTATTTGGACCCTAATTTAAAATATTTATTTTAACGCAACATTTTCCTGTTTAGATGACCGATGAATGTACCTACTAATTTTAACTTAACTTAATTTTAATTAGATAAATAATAGCATAATTTATTAGCACTTAGGTAACAAATTGTGTAGTGAAAAGAAAATAAACATTATGTTAAACGTGATAAACCACATAAATAACCACAAAATATTACTTCAATACTTATTATTATTTCTTCAATCATTTAAACTTTCTGCATCTCTAAGTACAGTCTCTCCTATTTTAGACCACGATTAATTTAAAATATTAGAATAATTGAAAACATAAAAGCGATCAATTGTCTTCCTTCGACAAATCATCACTTACTAAGCCCAACGAATAAATCATGTTCGAACTTAGCAATTACTTAAGGGGCTTATCGTGAATGTCGCAAACGTCCCCGAAATCATTTTGACCGTTTCCAAATGGCCACCACTTTGGACGGTACGTGACCGAAATGGCTTATAAATCGTGTCGAACAGTCGCTACGGGGCGAACGCGCACCTATTATTGCAGTAGCAGATTTATGCCCAGTAATCAACCGTTCAAATTAAAGTGAGCGAGGTACGACTGATTCAGGGATATTTTCAACTTCGTTGACCGTTTTAGTTGATTTCGAAACTTTTGTTACCTTCGTTAAATTTATTGTCGTTTTCTTTATACAATCAATTATTATATTTTAATGTCATTCTAGTTTTTATAGAGTAGTTTTCAACTCAACTGGTTATGTAGGCTTTCAACTGTTTTGTAAATTCTTGTTTTCTTTATAGGTTTTAGCGTTTGGCCTCAATCATACCGGATATCAAGTGACGATGTGGCCTAAGATGGTAACGTGCTAAGGCTAGCGAGGGAAGTGGCTCTCAAGTGCAGCGACCAGAACACACCCTTGGTGTTTGGCGATAGATTTTCAACTTAAGTTAACCAGGTGGGCATCAGAGAATGGCATACCGCCATGCAATCTTCTTGTAACAGCTATTCTGTTTTGTAACGGTTTTGATTACTTAAGAAGATTACCATAAAAAGAGATACAAACTAATTAGTAGAAGTATTTAATTTAAAACATTTGTTAAATGTTTGACGACACAATAAATTAACGTACCTTCACAACTTCACCTTTTACGACGTTACCGGAATAATAAAACGATAACAGCGAAAATCTAAAAGTACCGAATACCTTTTCACAAACGATTTATTTTAAAATACACATCACGTACCCTTTGAAGTCTGCTTTGCAATTTGGTAGATAATTTAAATAAAGGGGGAGTAAATGCTTTGTTTAAGCCCGTATGGTTTGTGGAATTCCTGTGCTGTCCGCATTTTCTACTACGTTGTAATGTGAAATTTGCATACGGGGGTTTTTGAAGGTAGGGGAATGATCGAACGATATTTGGATAAAATATTTCAGATTCATCATAGTCATTCAATATGATATTTAATTTGTAAAGGATATTATATCATCCGTGGTATATAAATATGCTGGCTAGGGAAGACAAGTAAAAGCAGAATTAAATAATGTAGCAACTACTGAGAGTCTATATTCTCTTATTCCAGCTCTTTTTGGATTTACTAATTAAGAAAAAGTAATTCTATGCATATTAGCTTATTTGGGTATATATAAGAGATACTTATTCAGGCCAAATGACTATAAACTTAGTGACTCATTGACATCATTGCCTGATATCAGAACGAGGCGTTGTGACTACATTTTTATTCTGAGCACACGTGGTGGTTGACCGCTCCGACCAATAACACAAAAACGACTTAACTAATTTTAGGTATGAGTTCAAAAAATTGGTAATCAGTTAAATTTTAATGATTTCATCGCAAATATGTTTGTATAGGATCCCATAGAAATATAATTACCCGGCAACAACTTCCCCTCTCCTGTTGGGATACAATTCCGGATGTTGTCCGTAGCGCAAATACACTTCGAATTGTTGTTCAGCTCTGAAATCAAAATATGTCAATTTTAATCTAAAAGTTACTTTTAAAGTAAAGATTTCATATATTTATCTATTTAAATTTCGTTTACCTCGAGTCAAAGCTGAAGTAGGTTTGGTCTGTGAAGTTATCAGCGTGAAAGACGATTTTCACAAAGTTAGTCTCCGATATGAAAGTTTGGGGCTGTTCAATCTCGCCACAGAAGAGTCCTGGCTCTTTTCTGTTAGACACGTCTGTTTTTGCATTCCCATCAACTATCTGTATGAATTAAAATACTTTTTAATTTTTACCTAATTATATTGTGAGTTCACAATCCACGAAGTTATGGATTTCTTCGAATTTTCCTTTTGGGAATAAGAGGCGTTTTTAGTAGTACGGCTTTCAAGTAAACTCTCAGCTATATATTGAAGGTTCAGTCAATCGGGTAGCTTATTTACCATGTCTTTTAGCATTGTAATTTTTTTATAGTCCCTTACTAACACCCTTAACATAATTGGGGACCTTGCGTCTTCTAATTCTATATTGTTTACATCTTACTCTATCTTAAAAATACAAAGCTCCTCCTTCTCTTTTCTTTTGTTAACTTAGTCTACTCAAAAGCTTCCCTTCTCTTTTTTCTTTTAATTGTTTACTTATTATATAACAGTGCTTAAATAGTTTTTATCTTATAAACTTGCTACAATTCCAGGATTCGTTACACACACGTCCGATATTTAAAATGAATAATAAAATTATATAAAAATTAGATAAAATTTGACTAGAAGCATTGTATTATTAAGGAGTAACAACAATTATATTTTTATTTGCCCTAACTGGAACGTAACCTATAGAATTTAGTTTTATAAAAATGAATCTTCTACATTAAATCTTTACATAATTTTATCCCACAATCTTTTTAAAAGATACCTATTATAGGTTATTGATCGTAAATTAATCTTTTTTTATCTGTGTCTATATCTGAATTAACTCAGTAATGGCTTGACCGTCTTTATGAAATTTTATAAACGATACGCATATGCAATTCAAATATATATGATAGGCTTTGAGAATTTTTAGATATAGTAAAAAAAATGAAACAACATCTCAACCGATTTTGTGCACGGAAAGTACATATGCACATATAATAATAATAAAGCTTTATTTAATTCCATATAAAACGATCACAATAAATACATCACTACATCAAATCGCTCAGTTAATTTGACAATATTTGAAAATTGATATTAAAATAATAATAATGATTATTTATTAACACGTGATTTAATAAAATGATATTTGTAACCGTTTTGAAGATTGTACTGTAGACCCCTTTCGGGTAAAAGCATCCTGCTAGGAATTCCACTTTTCTCTGTCTTTTGCAGTTTCCATCCATCCTCGAAAAGCCACCGCCTGTATTTCGTCTGACTATCTTGCAGTTAGAAAACAAGTGGGGTTTTGTAGTCTTTGGTTTTGAATTAAACACTGTATTCACAATTTTCAGGTTGTGCACATCTATACATTGGATAGTTCTCTCTCCGCGAGTGCTTCTATTTCCGTAGTCATATTTTCCGGTAACTAACTTTTCATTATCCATGATCCCTATTTATATATTGAAATCCTCCATAGAGATAATAGATTTCGTGGAGGTAGAGTTTGAACTTTCGTCAAGTCTACGTAGAACTTATCAGTTTACTTTTGAGATGAGCTTTCATACATATATACCTACATGCCATTCTTCAATTGACAGGTTATAAGAATTGTCAATAATATCAGTAAAAATTAAATAAACTCTGCGTAATAAACGCGTGCGGGGCTGCCTTCCACCGCTAGTATATAATAAATACATATATATCTAAAAGGTATATCTTGCCAAAGTACGTAATTTAGTTATATTTTATATAATCATTCTTTTTGGAATAAGTTTAGGAAAATTACACGACGTTAAGCAAAGTTGGAATGTACGAGTTGTTCCGCTTACTGTACAAAATACTCCGGTACGTGAATACGGCTAATTGTGAAGGAATTCTGACGAGTTTTGAACTGCCGACCCCTACGCTTAGACGAATGATCCAATAATTACTTGTTCAAATTGGCTTTCACTGCTTCCCAAGTTCGTTCAGTTCTTTCATTGGGATCGTGTTACCATGCGCTGCGTACTTTTATGGATATTACAGTCTTTTGTTGAACGTAGTCGAGGTTTAATTTTTAATCGTGCTCTTAGGTTGGGCAAATTATTCAAAAGCAATAGCAATGATAATTTTAATTATTTTGTAGATTAAAGATTTCACCAAAAAAAATAATAATAATAATTTAGTACTGCACGAGTGATTTGACTGGCGATTTGACCGGTAATTTAAATTGTTTAGGTGTAAGAAAGCATCGTGAGGAAACCTGAACACTTGAAAAATGTTCTTGTAGTTCCACTGTATGTGGGAAAAACCTCGGGGTTTCTCGGTGTTTAAAATCGTTATTAGGTTTTGGGCTGCCGTGGTGATTAAGCCCGCGTCTTCCCTCGGTAAGAGGTCTTCCGCCCAGCGGTGGAACATTTACAAGCTGGTATTATTATTATTATATACTAGTTTCTTTCGGCGACTTCGTCTGTGTGGACTTCAGAATTGTGTCTTTACCGAGATAAAAAGTATTCGATGTGATTATCTAGGTCACAAACTATCTATGTGTCAAATTTTATCGAAATCCGTTGAACCGTTTTTGCTTGGACGAGTATATGTATCTAACATAAAGTACATACGTATGTTTTCTAGTTATACTTTTAACTGGAACAAATTTTTATAAGTATTAATATGACGGATCCAAATAACTTCTCTTGATCTAACAAGTGATTACATTAAGATGTCCAAATAATTGAAAAAAAAAGCAAGACAAATTCCGAAAGGAAGAACGTTACCATGAAAACCGCAAAAACCTAAAGACTTTTCTCATAAAGTAATTTACGTGTTTTGTTATACACATTTTTGAATGTATACTAATCATGCGATTACATGAAAATATTGTGATTTTCATTCGCATTTAGTTAACTTTGATCCGGATAAACGAGCGTGAAATACACGCTCTATTAACAAATTCTTCGAACAAAATTTTGTTAGAGGACTTCTAAAGTACTGTAATAAAACATCCAGCCTATACGAGCGTGTAATCCGCTATTCCGTGAAAAACACGCTGATGCGTCCGCGGAACAATATTTTTTTAGGGTACTTCCCTATACGAGTACGTAAAGTGGGAAAGATTTTTTTATCGTGTGTGTCATGGTGTGTGTTGCCATTGAATAGATCGTTCAACAATATTTCGGTTGTGTCAAAACCATTTTTCGATTCAGGGATTCGTTTGCGAAATATTAAGCTTAATTATTATTTTTTGTCGTGTGTTGTTCCCCCACCTTCTGCCTACTAAATGGTTGTTTGGGATATGCCAAAAAAATCACGGCAGTAGTATATATAACGAAGTTACAAAGAAACAGGCTTTACAAGTTGAAGTAAATAATAAACGTAAATAAATAATAAGGAAAATTTCGTACAGATTCCATTGAAAATTACTTAAAACCTTCTAAATGACGAGCAACTACCGACACCTACTTGGCAGTTTATTAAAATATAATAATTTTAATTATTTTTAACTATTATCTTATACTTTTCAACACTTAAAATAATATAAAATGCATCCACACACAAACAACAAATTATATGCCATATACAATTTTAACATATTTAAAAAGAAAATTGTTAACTGTTTTTTATTATTATTAGTAACACTGGTAAAAGTATTATCCACCAATCCACTAAAACATGGCGGGCTTACTCGTCAGGAAAGTTCAAAAATTAATTAGTGGAATTGGCGGAGCGTGGGCGAACTCAATTAATACTACTTTGGAGCTACCGTCGATTTACAACACTTTAAAGTAGGTGAGATTTTTATTTTATTTAAGTCGTCTTCTTCCAATCATATCTTTATCAATTCCCCAGATGGCATGAGAAAATGTACCAGTGAATTGTGAGCTGACCCGTGCAAATATTTTGCAAATTATTATAGTATGTAAAATACCTTAAAAATGCGGCATTTCACGTGAATCGGACAGGCGAAAAAGGTTGATGTTTCCGGTTTTAGTAATTTTCGGCTATGTTATACTACATGTTTTCTTTTATTTTTATTTTTACCTAAACATTAATTTCAAAGTATTTGTTGAGAAGATGTTTGAATCATAAATTTTGATGAAGATTTAACGGAGATATAGCGTTGTCAGGTTTGAAAAAAAAAAATGATACGGACGTATAAGTTATCAAATCTTACGGTATTTTACAATGGGGTTCAGAAGTTGAGGTGGATATGATATTTATATTAGGTCTTTACCTATGAAATTGCCGTTTTGTATGAAAAAAGTTAAACGATGTTTTTTCATGTATTTTTATTTGTATTAATCGAAGTAATCACCCATGCAATCAATGTATCTTTGCCAGCGCAGTAGTAGTTTATTGATGCCTTTCTTAAAGAAATCAACGGTAGGCAACAAATTCTTCAAAGGCATTTGGTACTGCCTCTCCGGTATTGAATTTTTTTCCCGCCAAGGAGTTATCCAAATTCTGGAAAAAGTAGTAGTCTGTAGGCGCAAGATCTGGTGAGTAGGGTGGATGACGGAGAACTTCCAACCTCAGTTCTTGCAAGTTGGAGACCGTCTGTTGTGCAGTATGAGGTCGCGCGTTGTTGTTCAGGAGCAGCGGAGACGAGCGATTGGCCAATGCTGGTTGGAGATGTGCCAGCTTCTCCATCATTGTGTTCAGTTCTTCACAGTACACATCTGCAGTAATGCTCACCCCGTTTGTTAAGAAGCTGTGATGAATCACACCGGCACTAAACCACCAAACAGTGACCATCACTTTTCTAGGGGTAAGTTTTCATTTAGAGCATTGTTTAGGTGCTGAACCAGGATCCAACCAACTTGCTGAGCGCTTGCAGTTATCAAACAGAATCCATTTTTCATCGTAGGTAAAAATGCGGTTCAAAATTCCTATATTTGTGTGTCTGTTGAGCAGTGCAAGGCACGTCTCGACGCTTACTTCGCGCTGGCGATCATTGAGTTCGTGGGCACCCATTTGTCAAGCTTTTTTACCTTGCCAATTTGACGCAAATGGACCAATATTGTTTTGACGCTAACGTCGAAAGGTGCTGCAAATTCTGCCGTAGATTGTGTATCATCAGCTTCCACAATCGCCTTTAATTCGTCATTGTCGACCAAAGTCTTCGGACGACCGCGAGGTTCATGTTTCAGGTCGAAATTCCCAGAACGGAAGCGAGCAAACCAATAACAGGTGGTAATGCACCAGTTACCAGGTTACCAGGTTTGTAGTGTTAGCTCCGTAAACGTCGTTGATGTTGCGTGCCGCTTGTGCCGCGTTACTGCCACGACGGTACTCATATTCCATAATTACTCGAATTTTTCACTTATCCATGATGACAAAAAATATTGAAATGCGATGAAAATGTAACACTAATCAATAAACAAAGACTACTTTTGGAAAAAGAATTCCATGTTTTTAAAATAAAATTAATTTGAAATTAGAATACTTAGCCAAACAAAAATTATTTTGATTTGAAATGGCCAGTACTGCAGAACGGCAATTATTATCTACATAATGGGACTGCACGAACCACTAAAGAACACGTTTCAGAAAGGAGTTTTTGGCGAAATCCTTTTCTGTCAAATGGGGTTTTTTCTTTCAATTCATAAACTTACGTATATATTATGTAATTTTGGCGGTATTTTACGTGATTTAGAGCCGATTTTACAAACGTCAGATAATTTTACACGAGGAATAATTTTGAAGTTTTGTAAGATAATGTATGGAAAACCTGTCAAAATTTAAAAATTATTCCTCAAGTAAAGTTATATGTTGATTAAGAATTCGGGCCTTAATTTGATTTATTGTACACATGTAAAATTACATACATACATAAATCACGCCTCTTTCCCAACGGGGTAGGCAGAGACCACGTCCTTCCACTTGCTACGATCCTGACATACAACTTTCGCTTCCTCGACATTCATCAATCTTTTCATGCATGCTCGTCGGTTTAGAGTACTCTGGACCTGACCTTTCTTCAATACGTCCCCGATTTGATCGTGGAACGTTCGTCTAGGCCATCCTCTTCCAACGTTCCCAATTACACTCATCTTATAAATCTGTCTAGTCAATCTTCTTTCATTCATCCTCTCTACATGCCCAAACCATCTAAGCATCCCTTTCTCAATCCGTGTCACTACATCTTCTTTCACACCACAACATTCTCTTATTACACTATTTCTTATCCTGTCACTCAATTTCACTCCTGTCATACTTCTTAGCGCTCTCATTTCTACTGCATTTATTCTATTTTCATGTTTTTTCTGCCACACCCAGCTTTCACTTCCGTACATGAGTGTTGGAACTAACACTGCTCCATGTACAGCCAGATGAGCTTTTCTAGAATTTTTCTGGCTGTTCATAAAGGCGTGCAACGCCCTATTCATCTTATTACCAGCATTAACTCTCCTTTCAATATCACTTTCACACTTTCCATCACTAGTAAACATTGATCCCAAATGAACAAATTCGTTCACTTGCTCTAGTTTATCACTACCAATCTGGATACATACTTCTGTCATGCTCTCTTCCTTTTCAAATACCATAACTTTAGTCTTTTTTGTGTTCACTTTCATTCCCTTTCTTTCCAAGGCATCATTCATAATAGTCACCATCGCTTGTAAATCTTTAGCCGACGATGCAAGTAATACTTGATCATCGGCGTAAAGAAGACATTTGAAAAGTAACTCATTCACTCTCAGTCCACAGTAACTCTCTTTCAAATCTGTCAGACAATTATCCATGAATAGGTTGAACAGCCATGGAGACGCTACACATCCCTGTCTAACACCCTTTTGGATATTAAACCATTCGGTGTATGCTCCGTTTATTCTGACACAAGCACTGGAATCCCTATAGAGGGATTTCAATGCCTGTATCAGACTATTGCTCACCCCATGCAAAGATAATGCTGACCACAACTCATTCCTCACCACTTTGTCATAGGCCTTTTCTAAATCTACGAATGCACAATAGACTTTTTGGTTTGTGCAATGTAAAATTGATTATTAATAATAACTAGGAACATTAATTTTAAGTTGCAGCAAAAACTCCTTGGACAGTTTTAACAAGATAAAAAATATTCTATTCACGTGACGTTGGCAGAGTTGTATATGAAAACAGGTACACTAAAATTAAAAAGAGTTTCATCCATCCATCCATCCACCATCCATTAACTTTATTTTGCCGTTCCAATACATCCTTGACAATTTAATGTATGTTCACAAAAACTTAGATAAATAGATTTTGCAACTGACCGGCATACTTTTAATACTATCAATAAGTCATCCCGTGTTTTAGACTTAATAAGACCTATAAAAGCTTTTTAGTTAATTGTGTTAGACTCTATAATAAGATCTCTAAGCACAATACCGATTTGTCGGATAATTAAGTTCAAGGATCAAGGCAAGCAGGTCAACTGCAAGCAATGCAGTTTTGTGACAAAAATAAATGAAGTAGTATCTATAGTCGAACCTTCCACTCTTTAAAATATATGACTACAATCTCAGCATACGCTAAGCTTAGAGGAATTGGCTCTCAAGTGGAGCAGACATAACAGCAGATTTATGACTTGAGGATGATAGCTAGTCAGGTGAACATCACAAAATGCCCTACCACCATGCTATGGTTTCATCATGATGTTTTCCTCCAGGTTCCATTATAATTAGTTTAAGGCAGCAAGTTGTACGAAACTTACCTGCATATAGCCTTTATGACACGTTGTACCATTAATCAAAGTACCGACTTTGAACTTCTTGAATCTTATTCTAAGGATCCAGTCTTTGGGCGACCCTCGAAATGCTCTAAACCTGTAAGCAAGAAAATAAATAAATATGGAGATATTATATTTATATTTTTTGTAAAACTTCCAGACTTGGATATTTCAAACATTAGAGTAGATAGCTTGCATATTAAAAAATAGCCCAAGAAGCTAAAATAGATGAGAGTTTGTCAATAATATCTCTATTTTAAGACCAGTGATACTACAAACTTATATGATGATAATGATAATTTATATAATAAATGATAATGCCAATCATGATTGTTTGTTCGTCGAATATGTTAAACATACAATAATAAAGGTTAGACGGCCGAAGGACTTGGATTGAAATCTTGCTGTAGTCCTGAGTTTTCGGCGCAGAAAAATATTGTGGTGTAATTTATATTACTATGATAGGATAGCTTGTAATCCTCGCTTTATGACCATAGAGTTTTGGCTATACACTACTTGATCAGATGTTTTCAGCTCTTTTATAATTTTGGCACGTAATCATCTTTTAATAAAAACATATAATTTTATCTTTTTTTTTTTCAAATCGAGAAGCTTAATTATTATTAAGATTATTATTTATTAATGTACTAGTAAATACCTATATGTACAAGTAAGAGGTCTTCCGAAATTATCCGGCGTGACCGGTGGTGAAGAGACGTCTTCGTAAATCTCCACTGTTTTATTACAATGATCTCGTTTGGCATCTGTTAACAAAGAAAATATAAAATCAGTTCAAATGATGAATCCGTTCAGCTTTGTTGAACAGTGACAGGCTGAAAGCAAAAATGCTTATTGTCGGTGATCCTTAGAAGATAGATATATGATATCGCTGACTTTTTTGTAGATTTTTTTAAGATTTATAATTATGTGGTACATTAATTTGATATATCTCTTATGGTTTACGCTGAGGTGTAAAGCATTCCCTCACCCCAAAAGCGTATTTTTCTGAATTGTTTCACCATTATCGTCACTGCTTATTTCGTATATTACTTTATCTAATAAAATATACCCTATAACCTGGCCAGATAACATAGGTATGACTTAAAATAAAAAAAAACATGTAAATCGGATAAGTGGTTTTTGCGTGAAACAAACAGAAACCGACAGACAGAAAGACATTAAGTTTTATAATGGTGTTCAGTAAATACTAGTCAATAGTACCTATTATTAGTGCAGTTACCTGGTCATAGTAACCACCTTCGCGAAATATTTCCAAAGTGTTCCTTTGTATAATTCATTTTAAATAAAAATAGATTTATGTAAAACCACACTAAAATATGATAAAATAATGTATTAAAACTTGTTTAAAAATAGTTTGATGATAATAGTTAATATGAAATATTAAAATTAAATAGTTAATATGAATTAACAATAATGTAGATAAAAGTATATTTTTAAAACTAATCATAAGAATAAGAATTCAAATTCAATTCAAAAAATAAGAATTATTAAAAATTAAATAGTTAATATGAATTAACAATAATGTAGATAAAAGTATATTTTTAAAACTAATCAAAAGGCAAACGTAATTGTTTTTAAATATAATATAATATTATGTAAGGATATCGATAAGACGCTATTATGTAAGGAACATAAATCAGTAAATACCCGAGAATTTTTTCATCCTTTTACCATGCGGTAGTAAACACAGGATTTAGTAAAGTAGTTAAAACACACATATGCTCGATCGCAGCCGGTGGTCGAGCAAAAAATATGAAGTGAACATTGAGTGCGACTACAGAACTTCGCTCGCGGCGCGGTGCGGCGGTCGGTATATTCTGCAGTTTGGAACTATCGATCGTGTTACACACTGTTATCGAGAACGACCAAAAAGCGATTAAAAAAAAATATAGTTTACAAATGGAGAGCTATGTTAGGCACTACAAACATTTCAAGCGCGTTCAGGAAACATGTCTTATAGAGCAAATGGCAAACCGTGTGTTGAGAGATGCTTTTTAGCGTGAGGTTTCCTCTTTTATTTTTCTTTCTCTACACTTTATAAACTCATCATCGTCGACGAAAATCGGATAAACTGTTAATTGAAGAAAAAAATAGTTTGTCTTATTTATGACTAGCTGCGCCCGCGGTTCCCGCGCGACTATTATTACTATTAGCAAAAATAAATTACTAACCCGAATATTAAAAACAAAAAGTTATAGTTCCAAATCGTGAGAGCGCCATCTCGTGACGGCAAACTTCTTAAAACTTTAATAGCTTATCATTGAATGAAGATATAGTAATAATTTTACTTTTTGATAAGTACCAAGTACCTAAAAGTAAAACAAATAAAAATGGTCAAAATTCAGTAGTTTTTGCGTGAAGCGCGTACAAAGGCATATAGCTTAATCATTTTTTTAATACAGATGTTTGGTGTAAATATGACTGTAAATTATATTATCAATAAATGTGTTGTGAAAACTGAAATGAAAATTTTGATGAAAGAAGCAAAGAAAAAGGCATTTGGTATAAAACAATACAGTGTCGTCTTCTTCATAAACCTTGGTTTAGTGAATGTTATTTAATCCGACAATATATAAAGATAGCATTAAGACTTCGTTCAGGGCACTATCCATTGGGAAAATTTGCATATCTCATGAGAAAAGAAGAGTCACCGAATTGTAATATATCTGGAAAGATTGATGATGTGCATCACCTACTGATAGAGTGTGCCAAGAACGAGATCGAAAGGGAGTCGCTGGTGAATAGCATGAATTTAAACTGTCAAGATATAGATATTTTCACAGCATTTTGGCATAACCTTATTCAGATGATGCCAAGATATTGTATGACGTTGTAGTACTATCTCATCAGCGACTCTCTTGATGTGATGTTATAAAGGAGGTACAAATACCCAAAAACAAAAAAAAAACGTTAAATTCTAACAGGGCGTATTTGTGTTAAGTATTATCATGATATCTATGTTATGAAACCTGTAGTTCTGTCTATATATAATTTTTTTCCAAATTATCTGATATTTTCATATATAAAGGACTGATCACGAGTGTAACGTATTTTTTAAACCTGTCCGTCCGGATTTATCTCAAAAACATATTGACCAATTTTGATGAAATTTTGTACACGAGAAGTATATGTCATTCCATAATTGACAGGCTATAAGAATTGTCAATAATAAGAAATTGTTAAATAATGTTAATTTTTTATTAATTCTTAACCTATTTAAATGGAGTTTTGTAGACGGGAAATATACGTTATTCCATAATGGATAGGCTATAAGAAATGCCGATAAAAAGAAATGCGTGAGAGTACCGCTAGTCTTCTATAAGATCAAAGAAGTTTTACTTCAAATTCTTAACAATATCATTAAATATTAAAAGATTAATTACAATTACCAAAGAAAAATAATGCAATAAAAATTAATTCCTTTTCCAGAAACACATTAAACTCTTAAGCAAACATTTTAATTAATAATTCTTCTCTGAATACTTTATATTTCTTTACATTTTCTACTCCATTCTCTTGAATTGAGATATTATTTATAATAAAAAAATACTTATCTTTACATCTTAAGACATTACAAATTCATTTTCTCCCTACATTACATATAATTAATGTTTCAAAAGATAAAACTTTTGGGGCTTATAAACTTCTAAGTACTAAGTTGTACTTAAAGGAGTAAAGTTTGAAACCATCTGTCATTGCAGGCGTCGTTTAACTTAAGCATCAGGTGTGTTGTGAAGTAGATTGTAACGCTTATTTTAAGTAATGAAAGTTTAAAAACGGTTATAAATTTAACTTTTGAAGTCGTGTAACACTTGTTTACACACATGTTAAATCTTTCGTGTATTTAAATATAATTTTGTGGTAACTAAATTAGTGTTCATCATGTACCATTCAAAAGTTTATTAAATTACTAGCCGTATGCCTAATGAGAATTCTCGCTGGCAGCATCTCAGGGAATATTGGCAACATCCTTAACCTTCTATATTGTGGCTTCCTTCATCATCTCAGCTGAAAGACGTTCACTGCTGGACGTAGGCTTCCCCTAACGACCGCTATAACGAGTATTTACTGCTTGCATCCAGCGAGTATCCGCAACCTTCGCCAGGTCCACCTTGTGGCTGACTTGTTCATGTTTCGCCTTCCGATGCACATCATCACTCAATAACTCTTCGGCCCCATCGGCCATCCATTCTGCAAGCAATGTGCACCGTCCACTACCACTTAAGTCTAGCTATTGTGTTGGTATCTTCTTATTCTTGATTTGATCACGCAAAGAAACCTCGAGCATAGCCTTTTCTATTGCACTTTGAGTTATCTTGAGGTTTTTTTGAACCCCATAGTAAGCAAAATCTTTCAAAAATAATTTCTTACGGCTTGCCTAAATTCTTATGTGCAAAACTTTAAATTTATAGACTAATCGGTTTAAGAACTACGTTATTTGTCAGACAGTCTTAAGAATTTTGTTAATAGAAAGATTGGTATTGGTAATTCGTACGTATGGTGGATTATGAACCAAAAATTTCAGAATTAGCACGCACACTAGCTTCAATTCAATTCCAAAACTTTTGAAAAGCAACCATTGCATGTTTGTAGGGCATTTTCTGACGCAAGCCTGGGTAGCTTTAAATCTTAATTTGAAAATTTGTTCCCAACCACGTAAATATGTACCGCTAACTTAATTTTGATTTTTTTAGATTTACCTAGTAAAATCTTTGATCGCATCATCACCTAACATACAGTGTGAATATGGTTAAAGGTTAAGCCAATTAAAAATCAACAGTGGAGTCGATTGCTTATCTAACACGACCGTATGTCCGTCGTAAAAGGCCAATAAAAAGCTCCCGAGTTTTTTGTTTACCGCCGCGCCGACTACTTTCAGCTGCGGGGATTTTTGCGGCTTCGCTTCGGCCCTCGGGCTGTGAAGCTATACATCAAACTGACTAACAACCACTTCAAGAAGTACTATGGGTTCCGTTACCGTTCATTCAGTTGCTTATATTCACTTCAACACTAGTTTTTAACTATGTTTTGTTTTAAAACCAAAGAACATGAAAAACTTGACACGGTGACTCACTTCGATGCGTCACGTTTCAGAATTAGCTGTTTTCTTATGTCGGAATTAGTCTAATGATTTTATCTTTTAGGTTAGCGTAACAGCAGTGACTGTAAATATATCTATCATTCTTTTAGGTACCAAACAGACAAAGTTTGTGAATATGAGTAATTTTGGTCCATAAACAAAGAATGTGTTAATAGCGACTACAGTACCACATATTGCTTCCTATCATATCTATGAACCAATGTCTCAACATAACAAATATATTGTATGAATATAACCTCAATAGGTCAAGTCGAACAGAACTTATACGATCACTAACAGACACATTTTCAATCATATTATGAGAACAGATATGGTACAAAAGTTGAATACCTTTATACGAAATCATAGCAGAGGAATACATTTTTTTCAAAGAACAAAATATTTTACTAATAAAGGAGGATTTCCTTTGTGTATCTTCGAAGTCGAAGGTCCAATGTCAATAAAGTTAAAATTGGACCACTCTTGAGGTATCCCCTTTCTAACGAAAAAAGAAACATATAAATCTGTTCATAAATAAAGAAGTTATAACTGATCATTCATTAAAAAAAAAAATTCGAGTTGAGAACATCCTCCTTTTTTTGAAGTCGATTAAAGAGCTAAAAATAGCGGATCTCGAAAGACAAGATGTTTCATAAAGTTGAAAAGGAATGATATAAAATATGGATGGAATAATATAAAATATGGTCCAAAGTTATAAACACAGCATTCATTATTATTGTAATGATGTTAATTTAGGATGTAGTTTTGTTTAAAAGTAAAAATAATGAAGTTAAATGTTTCGACTTTCCTAGCGCGTAGCGGTACTAATGATGTCATTTATTATGTCATATATAGATTCGATGTGATATAGTATGCAACCACAATGAGTGGTAGGACCAGTTCATATTGTGCCATCATCACGTGCACAGTCCGACGCGTTCGCCACCAAATCCGACCACATCGTTTAAAATACTCGCATAACATTTTGTTTATCACCTCACTGCGGTGCATTTGTTGTTATAGCATTTTACCAGTGTATTGACAGTAATGGCGTAAAATATGGTTAATAATGGTTGCAATAGCTCTGATAAATAATTAACGGAATACACTGACAGGTACTTGGTAAAAGGGTTCGTCTTGTGAGTGATAGATAATTAACCATGTTGTGGTTGCATTACGATTTCGAAGCTTCGATTAGTTTTACGGTCGGACCCTACGCCTAACAAATAATTGGAATTAGCATCCAAGCACGGTATTGCTAAACCGTTGTCGCTTCAGACACTCAATAAGTTCTTTTAAGATCTTTTAAGATTTCGTTCGTTGTTTGTATGTTATGCATAGAGTGCCGGAGGCGAAGGATACGGAGGATCAGGGAGCCCCCTCCCTATTGGCAATTATCATCATCCTGCTGTGCTTGCAATTAGACGAGGGTAATTACTAGGACAAAAAAGGATTGATCCCAAATTGAGACGCTCTGATTCTCAATAATGGATTTTTTTTGGTTGAGATTTGCAAAGATAAATTTTAAATTAAATAAAAAAGTAATGAAAGGATACTTTTTACAAACTCGTTAAATTTTATTTATTTGTTTTATGCAATTTCGGTAATTTTATTCTTAAATACAGATTGTTTAAGAAGCAAGTGGTGTAGCGAAATAAAGGTTAACCATGCATTTCAATAGGTAACAAAAATTCAATATCGGTTTCTATAAATTTACAATTATTTTACAGATAAAATATTTTACTATGTCTGCTCCATACTATCGGACTATGGCTTGGTGACAAACATTGATAATTAGTTCACTAAAAATGATAGTACTAGACTTCTACCAAGACAAATGTATAGAAAAAGTAGAAAAAGGAGAGTTTATAATCTCAGAGCTTGGATGAAATAAAGTGTGAACATACATAATACATAAGCATCTCTTAGAAAATAGAAGAAAACGTAATGTCTGTGAGCAAAAAGTTCTCGTGTAACAAAAACTTCGTTCGCCTAGAGACTGCGAACTGTGCCAACTTTTTTATGAACTTTTATAATACAAAGGTCACTTTAACTTTGTGGAAACTTTTATAAGTTTATATAGCATATATGGCCCTTAAGAGTACGTAGTTACAGTGCAGTTTAGTAAAAACAATAGCCATATAATATTCTTAAATTTCGCTGTCATCACGCCAACATATTACTTGGTAGTTCATTGGCAGACTTCACCGTTTAAGGTTTTTAGAATCCTGCAAAGTTTGAGTGCCAAAAAATCCGCAAAATCTCAAATTCTTTAAGCAATTATCTGTTATCTGTAAACAATATGTTAACTTAAGTAGTTGGTTTCATCCCTAAGAAAACTAAATAATAATTCCTGGTTTCACTGTATATATTATCTGATCAAATCCTCTTAAAACTACAATATTTTTTTTGCTTTTAATCCCAGCGTCTATTTCCAGATATTGAATTTATTCCGCTAAAGTTAATATAATAAGTTTTTCTTTAATAGTTTCCCCAGTTTCACCTTTCCTTTTTAATATAAATTCAATTTCTAGAATTTATTTAAATCGATGCCGTTTATAACTTTTCCTATTAGTCGTAACTCAATATTAAGTTGACGACTTCAATCACGGTACCAGCGGTTGCAATCATAATTGAATAAATTGAATTTTAATTCTTTTTAAACTTTATAGACCGGGTGCTACTGAGGGTTTGATTTCTTCTGATACAGAGAAATTTACGGATATAAACGCAAGGTTTGAAGCTATTATTACATGTAAATAAATTTTAATATCTTATTTTTATATAATTTTGGAGCTAGCGTCATGAGTTCGTATTATTTCACTACATTATTCCAAGGCTTCTACTAAAATCGTGAGTCTTGACTCTAATCAGTTTCTACATGCTCTTCCTAGGTCGTCATCATATTTCATGTATTGGATATAAATTTTCTCAAACCTGATCCTTTGTTTTGTATACGGTATATCCCTTCGAGGTCATTATGGTATAAATATTCTACAGTTTATCGTTTACTTTAGCCTTTGTATGCTGGCTGCTATTTACACTTACTAATATATATTTATATACATATATACACGTGTATATAGAACACAATTTGTTTATATGATTTTTAAATTCTCCAATAAATGATGTCACATTTATCTTACTTTGCATCTAGCGCTACATGCATTTTTTTTAAATTCTTTGAAACTCAACCATGTACTAGACGTGATATTTTTATATGTAGGGGTGTTTCTGTATTTTCTTACTGACTGTCTAGTATTATCTAATGCAGTCATAATAATTATTTTATTTTGAGAAAATGACGTAAAACGTTAGCTCCTATTTATTTACTTATAAAAATCGAGTCGTGCGACCTGTGATTAACTAAGGGAAATATTACATATTATATATTTTTAAATAACTTCATTACTCTCACAAAGCAAACGAATTCTATCCATCCACATCCTTATTGGCAATATTATAGTACCAGTGGTCCTCGGATCTATTTCAGAAACGCTCAAGATTGGTTTCCATTTGGTAACATAGGTATAATAGGTTCCTATGAATCGGACCTTTAATGGTATTAACCCCGTAATACGTATTGAGTAGTAACGAAGTGAACCAAATGAGTTCTATTCACTAACGAAGGTAAGGAAACTAGTGGAGAATTCGATAATCACATTAATTTCATGATTGCCACCGTTATTTGATTTTTTTAATATATAAAATTCAAATTTCTATATAACATTAGGTAATGTTGTATTTATTTTTATTTGGTATTCAACTATTTAAATAAATAAAAAAACGATATGGTTGTAATTAAAAAAAAACTGGACAATTTGCAAGTAGAACTTGCGTCCTGAAGTTTACGTATTATTACGATTCGGATGTACTTAAAGGTACTATACGATTTTGGAATGGCTTTGACGGCACCACATCGAAGAGTTCCTCGGAGCAATCGGAGCATTCCTCATTGTACATGCAGTAGACCACATATAAAGACTTGATTGTCTCTGAGACGTTCCAAGGGGTCTAAACTGCATGTCAGAGATCGTCGATAATGCGAATAGCTTTTGTACGGACTCAAGAAAAGACAGATAGTAGGCAAGAGCACCGCCTCAAATGTTGGAGCACTATATGAGGTCTGTATGAGGTCGTAATTGTGCTTTGTATACCCATAATTCTTTGCCTGGATATGAAGTATTTCTTAGACTTGTTGAAAATATCCAGCTTTTTATCAACCTTATATTCTTCATACATATTCTTTTTTTGAATAAATAGAAGTACGATAATATAAAAGCTTTTGTCGACAATGTTAAGTATTCAAAAGTAGAACAAGTAAAAGCTGTGAAACGAACTCGATTCTCACGTATCGCCTCAAGAGCTTGCAAAGTTCGTGTCAGTTTACACCTTTCCCGAAGGCTTGTGCTGAAAAATACTAACAGTTTTTTTTACAGGAAACGCTGTTTTTAACATTGGTAATAATAAAAGTATATTTTATATTAATAATAATATCATATAATGCCATACTTTTTTATTCGAGCTCGGCAGCTTAAGTGAAAGCAAAAGCCGGCAACGAAGAAGCTGAAGCTATTATATCTGGTAACACTAGAGAGTTGGATGTATGTTTTTAATTACCTATGGTAGAAATCAATCCAGTCGATCACATTCAAGATTAGTGTGAAAATTAATTGCATAATAATTAAATACAATACACCCTCCTATAATTTATCCATAATATGTTTTCAAACCAAAATAGATTTAGTTAATATTAGATATTCAGTAAACAATTATTTGTCTCTATTATAAGTAATTTGGAAGCAAGCGTATACGTTATTATCTTTTTTTTTGTTTAAATCTACTTTAGTTAAAATTTGAATATATAAAAACATATTTACTTATTTGAATTATTAAAAACTATTATTACGGTTATTAGTTATTTGGGGACATTCATTATATTATGCTTATGGCAACGTCAACGTCCTTATTGTATTTGGTGTATGTATAATCAAAACATTAAGTGGTTTTTTAGTAATTTATTATTACGCGGTTTCGTGCGTTATACACGACCGTATGTCATGACTTTTGTTGCATTTTCCAAGAGCAAAGTTTTATACTCTTTCTACTCGATAGAAAGAATGTTTAATGTGTTTAAAGGATATGATGACATTGTAGAAGTTTTATGTAAAAAAATATGAAAGGTTTATTATTTATTTGACAGAGATGGTACGTATATAAACATTTAGAAGCGGCGAAAATGACAGTTTAAATTTGCTTTAATGTCATAGATCCTTTAATGTCGGTTTTCCTTACCTTGATAAGAAACTATCCCCGAGCACCCAGTAAACGTTTCATTTACCACGTTTATGGTAGTCAGAAACCAGCTAAATATTAATCCAAGGTAGAGAATAATTTGGATGTCTGATATTTTTAAATTCATAATTTTATGAAATCCTTAAATACCAACGTATATAGAAAAAAAGTTAGAGCCATTGAATTAAACAATATCTATGGGGAGCATTCTAAAAGAGACACAGCTACACTTCATCTGGCTAGCTAGCTTCATTATGATAAGAACAGCGAAATTTACAAATTCTTTTATTTGCAATACTGTGAAGACGTAGAATCAACTCTCGGCCAGCGTGTTCTCATCTTTTACGATACCGAGTACTTCAAATGACTGTTTAAGAGGCATTTCTGCAGACCGTCATAGCAGCGACGACTAGTCACCGTTGTTTCTACACTATACCATACTTTCCAACAGATACTGTGCAGTAATTTTGCTGAGCTAGTATAATAAAAGGTATACTTCACTTTCTCAATAGCTTGACAAGTACCTCCACAAATAAGAATTATTTTTAAGACGTAACCCTTTGTACAATCTACCAATTTATTTAATCTTGAATCAAATGTTAGGTTACATAAAAGTTACATTCATTAAATGAAATCACTCTTTTATCTAATTTTCTCTGCAGGGCAATTCATGTAAGTACTAAAACTTGTCTGGAATAGTTAACAAACTAAAATAGACTGAACCGTCTTTGCATTTGAGTAGAGATTCCATCGGGAAATAAACCCTCAATCAGCTGATTGCAGCGCACAATTTTATTTGTTGTAAAGAGAATAATACAATTTCTGCAGACTCGGGCCGTGCACGAGACTTGTAAATTATTATTAGTACATTCACAGCGAGGGAATAAACGAAATAAGTGCTCGTATATTTTTAGCATCAATAAATACTGATGTCAGTAGCACAGTTTCCTACGTAATGGATTGTCATCATGTGGGTTTGATGGTTTTAGTCACATCAATTTTTATGAACGTGATATTAAGTTATATTTTTTATTATTTAGTTATAACGTCATATTTCAGTGATGTTCCGGATATATCATACATATACCGTGTATCAACATTTCTGCATAACGAGTTGATTCGCTGGATGGTTTAATACGACAGTTGTATTCGACCAGATAGAGCTTTGGTCAGCTTTCAGGGTCAGCTAGTATTTGACGAGAGGCTAACAGGTTGGCATGACAGCGGCGATCGGCGGTTTTTGCATTGTACTGTTCCGACATTGACAATGACGAAATTAAGCCGAGCTTCTATAAAAAAAAAAAAAACGATTGCGATTTCGGACACCGTGTCGATCGTTGTAAGTCAATATGTTACAATGAGCCCGATCAAAATATTGTCATGAAAGCATAGCATGGTGGTAGGGCATTTCCTAATTCGCGATTGGCTAGATATTAGTACCACCGTTAGAAAGAAAATATGTTGCCAAATATCTTTAAGTGTGTTCAAAGTTTTGACAGGTGTATTTGAGAGCCAGTCCCTCGTGAGACATAATACTTACGCACTTACAGCTAAACACTCGCACTTACATTCGATATAAGAATATTTATACACCATAGAGTATGCAGCCTTAGAATGCACACAAAATCTCAAATAATATATATTAAGTATATAAATATTTAACCGCCGTATAACAAGCAAAATGTAATAATGATTGCTTCGTAACTGTTACTACTTGATTGATTACAAATGTAAATAATATGTTAAATGTACGATGAAGTGTGATATATAATAAAAAGAAAAAAAAACGCTAAACCTATCCAACCTATGTAAGTGTCTAAAAAAGAGTAAGGAATATTTAAATAAAAGGATCAATTGTATTTACTAAGAGTAATAAAAAAATATTGTATCGTTATTTGGAATCAGCTACCCTTTCCTATAGCACAACGATAATCAAACCAAATTTTTTTCTTCTGAAACTTTTCCAGGACCATAACGAACAATACAAAATAAGAATAATGCATAGCCAACGTTCGAATCGTGAAATAGTCTTGAGTAAAAAAAAAAACAATAGAAAAAAGTAATTTCAGTTTTACCTGAATTTTTCAATTTCCCGAGGAACTTTTGAAATATTTCATTGCCTAAAAACCTTATTCAGAATCTTACTAACGTTTAAAAAAATAATCGCGAAACCCATACAGTTGTTCTCAAGTGGTGCGTTTACTAACGAACAGCATTTAATTTTTATTTATATTAAGGCGACTATTTTGTTTTCTGTTATTTAATATTTCACATGAAATTTGAACATATTGTATTTGATGTGGAGAGAGAATGGAACCAGGTCGATGTAAAAGTATGATGTCACCATCGTCAGGTTACGTCAGGGAACATCTATATCGATGTTAACGTTTAGACAATCCCAGCGAGATATATAGGTACATATTGATCAATGTAGCGAGAATGTTTCTTGCCTCAGCTGTCGGTCTTAACTATATAAATTGCCTAATAGAAGTATAATGTATCCGAACACACCAAAACACATTAGAAAACATGTTTTACATAATATATGTAGAAGGTATATGATACATGAGTCTGAAACGGAATTTTGTAACTTGTGCAATATACACTTTATAATAATTGTTCAGGTAATAAGTTATTAAGCGTATTAAAAAATTGAAATAAACTTTAATATGTAGAACGGGACTCTAGATCGATGTAAAGTATGAACACAATGAACTCAGTACACAGAACTCTGAAAAGACGAACGTCTCCGAGAGCTGTTAATTGAAAATAGAGAGAAATTGAATCGAATTGAATTCTTTATCTGGCTTTATCCGATAATGAAAGAGTGGTTTGCTCTTGGAAACCAAATAAGTCTTTTGTATTCCAACCTTTTGAACAAACCAGTTTCATTCTTTAAAGGTTGTATAAAGATTATTTCAGATCTGTTGAATTTTATGGATGTTTTCTTTTTTCTATATTAGTTTAAATTTCTAAATATAGTATATTGTATTATTTTATACAATAATATAGTATAAAAATGATGATTACTATCGAAAAATATGTATCGCCAATATTTATCATCACTAAGAAACTTTACCCAAAGTAACAAGAATTCCGTTCTATTAGGCGCATTTGCGAGTCTTTACGTACGATTTTATTAAATTAAAAAAATAAATTAACTTTATTTCCGGCGGCGAAAATTATATGAGGAGGTTTAAGAAGGATCCCTTTGACCCCCCGAACTCTCAGAACCTTCATATTCAGGCGACTTGATTTAAGATCCAACCCTAAAAACCTACTCACTTCCTATTTAAAGAACCCCATACTGAAGATCCGCGATTTCTAAACTAGAGGGTGTAACTTCAAGGGAGACATCAAAACTTTTCAATAAAAAAATAATGTTCCTACCATATGTCTACAAAAAAACATTTTACATTGCGAAATCGCGTCACAAAACTATAAACTTAGAATAAAGTTATTTAAGTCTATTAATTACGAGTATTAGACGCGTAAAATAAAATTTAGGAAGGTGTAGTAGCGTAAAGGTTAGTTATACAAAAAAATATCCCATTTATGTTTATCCTAAATTTCTCATCGCTTAGAAAAATTGTCACAGATCTCTGAACCAGACTGGATGTGAACGTAAAAACAGTACGTCACGTGAAACATAAACTTGGAAGTTAAACGAGCGAACTCGTTTATGGAATATGAACTAGCGGTAAAGATAAATTGTACCAGATAACTCACTCGCCGTGTGAAATATGACAGGAGCCTACAAGAACCAATTTTATTAGAATTGACATTGAAGTATTGATTTTGAGTTGTGGCTTGGTGTGACTATTACTTGACTTATCGTGTATTTATCCCAGGGATGCCAACATAGGAGTTTTCTTCGTAAATTTGGGGAGGAAAAATTGGCATAGGAAGTTCTTTGAGGCTGGTTTTTTTTAGAATAACTTTTCATCATTTTCATGAAATAGTAAATTTGATTTTCTTTGATTTGTTTGATTTGATTGTTATTTAAACTTGTTTGTTTATATTATATACTAGCTGTGCCCGTGGCTCCGCTTGCGTGGACTACTGAAAATGATATTTTATTTCTTGTGCGGAAACCTAATCATGTTTCTAAAATAAAACTATCCTGTGTAGTGTTATTTCTTATAACATCAGCTATTTCATGAAAGTCATGTCAAAATCGGTTCAACAGTTTCGGAGATTACCCGGAAAAAACGGACAGACACACAGAGAAAAAAAAAAGGGTTTTTGTTATAGGTATAGGGTTGTATACTTCCATATATATTCACTAAAAAGCTGGTATTTTGACATTACAAACAGACACTTCAATTTTATTACATAAAGAAATTGTAACTTACTTCACAGTTAGGAAGTTTTGGTTTAAATGTGGGTCTTGAAAAGTTTTGATATTGCTTTAGGAGAATTGTTATTGAATAGTAGTTGATACTGATTTATCCTTAAATACTTATTTCCTACGAAAAGTACAATAAAATATACCTGACTTCTGAAAACTTAGTTGACGGTCTAATGGAACTCTGCTTTAAACTCAATAAATCACAGATCTAACTTGTAAATATCCGTATTAAAATAGACAATTTATTAGGCGTCTCATGCAAACTTCTGTCAGTTCCATCAGTCATAAATTACAATTGTATCTATAATGGCATGCTTAAAGGTTTCGCATTCCGGGATCACTCGGTATCTATCTAGTTGTCAAGAAGTGTATGGAATACTGTTCGCACCTCTGGGATGGATCCGAAAAGTACCTCCTCGATGCCCTGGACAGGTTGCAGAGACGGGCTGTTCGCATTGCTAATGATGCATACGTTACCCATTGCATCGAGCCACTTCCGCTTCGCAGGAACATCGCCTCGCTAAGTGTGTTCTACCGTCTATATCATGGTGAGTTTTCTGAAGAGCTGTTCAATCTAATTCCCTCCTCACCTTTCCACAACAGAACCAAACGCACTAGGCTTCGAAATCACAGTTTTACGGTAATTTCCATCTCGGCACGAACTAAAAAGTTCTCTTTGTCGTACCGTCAAACTGTGGAACGATCTCCCGGCCAATGTGTTCCCTCCTTCTTATGACGACGGGTCCTTCAAGCGTAACGTGAAGGGATATTTAAGCAGGCCGGCATGACAGCGGTGACCGCCGATGGATTTCGATCTCTTGGTGGTCGCCGTTGTATTTGGATTGTACTGTGCTTACCATCAGGCACAGTACAGTCAATGTGCCGAGCTATTATAAAAAAAAGGTTTGCAAGCCGGCATGACAGTGGCCACTGTCGATGGATTGCAGAATTTCTCGGTGTTCGCCGTTGTTTCTGGATTATACCTACTGTACATTGACGTCATTTTGCCATGCGACATTAACGCTAGTCTAATTCTAATAGAATACCTACAATTACCAAGAAATAAAGTCTCTGGTATCGTTAATCTATGAACCAGCGTTCACAACGGAAATGTATGTCGTGGTATCAAACGTTAATACTGGCTCCGCTACGGTGAGAACGTCGCTGCTTGAAAAAGGAAATTTATTTTCGTGTTTTATTAAAGCAATTTTGGCCGACCCGTTTATAGGGTTAACACTGTTTTCTGATATTTTTTTTGCATTATACACTAAATAAATATAATGTTTGTGCTGTTTGCTACAATAATAATAATAATTTCCAATGAGAGATGACTATACATTATTGCATGATATTTTGCCTTGTTCAAAAGTAGGTAATATGCAAAAGATAGACTAAAATTACCTATCACGGAAAATATTTTAATAAATGAAAATTTAAAAATAATTGATAGTCAGATTGTTTCTTTTTCTTTAAAGTCACATCATAACCAAGCCGAATATAACTAACAACTAGAATGGCATATATTTCACATGTTGCATAGGTACTTCAAAGCTAGCAGTAAAAGTTTTAGAAGGCCATAAATAATGTATTTATGGAGTTTTATTTTTTGGAGCGTTTAATAAAAGTTTTTTATTGTAATTATGTTTTTTTTTACAGGTACGCATATATATATTTCAAAAATGTTTTATGCCTGTCCACAAACGCGACTCCGACGCGAAATAAATAAAGCGAAACAGCTACATGTTCTGCTTAGCGAAAAATATCAACACACTACGTCGCGAATCGAGTAGCGGCACATCACGGAAGCGCAGTTGTGTACTAGCAATAAAAAAATATTGTTATTTTAGAATATCAGAATTTTGACGAATTATTACTCATTTCGCTAATGAAAACTGTCGACTGCGATAGATCTTTTGCGGAACTAATGCGAAACCATAATAAAATAGTGAACCGAGCGCGGAGATGTGACCGTCGCCACACCGACATTATCGAATGTGCATGGGGAGAGATAAATTCATAGTTAAATCTGCTTTAGAATAGGCAGTTTCGCTTCTGATTGCTTGTCGTACAACGGACAAGTTATAGCGTAACCACAGCGGTATCGCGGCGAAGGTGTGGTAAAAGCCTAAAGTTATTGGCACTTCTTCCCTTATTTCAAGTTCCAGTTATAACCGGTAAATGACAGTTCCATTACGGGGCAACCCTAGTGTGGCGGGTCCGAAGTTAATGGAGTCAGCTTGGGCATGAATATAATGCAAACTAAATATTTTATATTAACGGTGGTTGAAAGTGGGACGCAGCGGCGCACTTTAGTCCCGACATTACCTCCACGTCATGAATTCATTTGAATTTTAAGCAGTGTTCGATCGTTTCATTTATGATATGGTTTGACAATTATATTATCTATATAAAACTGCTTAGCCTCTACACAAAATCATTATGATACGCAGTCTTGATCCTTCATTGAATTCATCTTTGAGAATTACGTTCAAAACGTCGAAAACTATGTGACATACGCTTGTTGAAACGACTCGTACGGCACCTATTGTAAACAGATTGTACTAACACGTAACCTTCGCGGATGTGTGCACAACAATACATAATTTCAACAATGCAAAATAAAAAATAAGAATAATAATATTTATGGGATCGAAGGGGCGAAACATATGTAACTATTGTGGTCGTTTTACGTCTCGTCTGCAACTTATTTTTCTTTTTTTTACTAATAATAATAAGAACATTTTCTAATTTTTTATCATTTGTTCCTTATAGATTTATAACGATCGGGTCTAAAAAAGTAATAACAATTTTTTAATGGCTTAATCATCATTTCAGCGTTGTTGCATGTGAGCATTTTTAATATTCAAAATGGTTTAAAAACTAGCAGTGTATGCGGACCTGTATTAGTTAGTTTAGACCTAATTAACAGATCACTAAATACATATACACTTGTTCCTTCCTTCATCCCAGAGAAAAGAGACACATGTATATATGGATAGTTAGTTTAGATCGAATTAGCCATAATATAATATAGCCATAATCGGTTAGGGAATTAGCCAGTTCGCGACTTATTTGCAACCTACGGCAACAGTCCAAGCCGAGCTTCGGCCAATTTGGCACCCTTGGAACTTGTTACCTTGTTTTCGCGGATGAGTGCATTAAGCGCTCGCCTCCAAGCTAGGGTGAAGCTGTAAAAGAGGTCTGAGGATCCAGGGCTAAAAGTACAGTCAGATCGAAAAAAAAGCGTACCTGTATTTCGGTTTGTGATGCGTGGTTGACAACACTAACTGACACACGAGACGCTTCAACTCAGACCTCAGGAGTAGCCTCAAGACTGCGGTCGTTTTGAGATTAGTTATAAATAGCTATAGACTGCAGTGATAAATTAACATCAGGTTGACTGCATGCCTGTTTGCTATCTCATAACAGACAAAAGCGACGTGATCAAAAGGTTTTTTTTTTAATTTACACGATATTGCTTTATTCAAATTAAATAATGAAAGGATTAAAAGAAGAACACTGTTAATTTCAACACTTGTAATATATCGGTGATACATTTAAAAAAATAACATCGTGTCTTCACCACAATAAAGCAAAAAGGTTTAGCGAGCGATTTATACTTATTCTTTATACTTCTGTATAATTTCAATAAAAATTAAAAAACGATACCTTGCTACCCCTGGTTAATCTTTGTAGGTTTAGCGTTCAAGCACAATCTCATCTGATTTTCGGTGACGATATGACGCAAGCCGACGCTAAGCCTAGTGGGAAGTACTGACTCTCAATCACAGCTGTCGGAACACACCTATAGGCATGTGGCAATATATTTTTACTTGAAGTTGGTAGCTAGCCAGGTAGGCGTTAGAAAATGCCCTACCACCATGCACTGGTGTCATCACGATGATTTCGTTCATCGATCGACGTGGTTTATTACTAGCCGTCATTGCTTCGAAAATGTTTCCTTCCATTATATTTTTACACAGAATATACACAGGGAAATCACATACAGAATTTTATATACGCGGTGAGTCAATTTTCTTAAGTGCATTACCGCAAATATTACGATTCCCACCGGTAGTAATGGCTCGGGAAAGCGAAGCATCCTATAAATAATCGGGAACCGATACTTTATTGCATTTTTTTCGCGGATATCCGAATGCCTAGAGACCTTTTTGATATATATACATCTGCAGATTTTTCGTATATTTTTTTATTGGTTTACGTAACTTTTATATTTGATCCAATTTATGACTTGCTTTTTCGATTATCGATACAGTGTCGTCCAGTTTTCATTTCTTTCAATAGAATAAAGCAAACTATGTTAAACATATTTTATAGGAAAAAAAATATAAAGCGATTATAATTCAATTCTATTTTACAGATTTAAATTCATCAAAATACACTTTTATATAAATGTTTCTTTAAAATGGTTGAAAGTATAATTATGTATTATAGTTAAAGTTTGTATGTCAATAAGGATTGTAGATTTTTGCTTATAAAAAATAACAACAATTCCATAAGCAAAGAGAAGTTTCATACTATACAGATTCGCATTAATTTTCTTTCAACTATCTATGCCTCTGTGTCCGCACGCATACGTTGCGCAGTAATTTCTTCGTATTTTTTTTCATTTTTACTCACGTTATTGACAATTCATGTAGTTTATTTTAGTTTATAAATGCATGCTTCCCGTGTACAAAAAAATATCAAGATTGAATGAGGTCTTTTTCTTACATTTACTAAATGTATTATTGACAATTCCTATAACCCATAAATTGTGAAATGACGTATGCTTCTCGTCTCCTATATTATCACGCATATTCATGATCAGTAAGTATCCTTTATGTAGGATGTGTCTAGCGGGAAATTTGGGAAAATAAATATATTATGAAAATAGATGTTTTTATATTAGTTCGGAATATTAACGTCATTGCCCCTGATGGTAGAGCACAGTAAAATCCAAATACAACGGCGATCACCAAGAGATCAGCACTCCATCGGCGGTCGCCGCTGTCATGCCGGCCTGCATAAATATGTCTTGCCGTTACGCTCGAAGGATCCGCCGTCTTAAGATGAGAACACATTGGCCGGGAAATGTTTTCAGTTTCACGATACGGTATAGTTAAGATACAGAGAGCTTTTTATTATAGTTCGTGCCGAGATGGAGGTTACCGTAAACCTGTAACTGTGAAGCCCAGTGCGTATAGTTTTGCTCTGGAAAGGAGAGGAGGTAATTCGTTTCAAAAATTCTTCAGAACACTCACCATAGTACAATCGCTAATAACAATACTAATCCATCGCTATTATCTCGCAACTCGTAACAACACTCGCTACAATACATAGAGATATCTAGATCTTTATAATATTTATATCCGAACGTGTTACCTGCCATTGACAATAACTGTCAGATCTGTCAATGGAATTTTTCCAAGAGAAAATAACCTGGCAGCCTCGAGCGTGAATGCGAGATGCCAATTTATATCCTGATTTGCGTGGTACAGACGTTGATGATGTTATAGCCGTCTCCTTCACCTGTGTGACGTAACAATACGAGAGATGAAATAGGCTATTTATATATTACAAAATAAAGAATACTAGATTACAAAAACAATATTTTTTAGTCTAGGTATATTCTAAAACAATACTCTAGTTTCAGGAACTTAATTTATTAACTTTTCCTTCCCAATACGTCCTTGATAATTTAACGTATTTTCGCAGAAATTTTGGAAAGCGACAGGCATAGTTTTAATACTAGAGATAAACACAAATTAGTCACCTATGCTTTACACTGTGTTTAGACCAAGAAAAGTATTCTGTAACGAAGTCCTTAAGCGCATTACCAATTTGCTGGTCAATAAGTTCAAGGACCATGTTAAACCGGTTTCATTGTTAAAAAGTTTATTATAAAGTGAATCATTATGTGAATAATAGTGGAAATTATTCCTTCTCTGTGTGTTCACTAAAATAGTATGTCGTAACGTAATACAGTATACAGCAGTAGTTAATTATCATAGATGTCACCACTAGCAACGTTAACACATTTTATGAGCAAGAAGAATTCATAAAGTCTACTGTCACGGAATATCTGTAGAAATGTGAACGGTCCGATGATCCAAGTGAGAATGTTCTTTGTGATTACACCAGTAGCCTCCAACCTCCCAAAGTCAGTCACTCCAGTCACCCAGAGCCTCGCTTGAGTGCACTGGTTGTTTCACCGCTGCCCACAGGCAAAGCATCCAAGTCCCAGATTTGCAGGCTGGGGCAGGTTAGGTCACAGGCGGCTTGATAACCAATGTAACTAAACTCTGACGTCCTCATGGTCAGACAGCTCGAATGAGAATGATCTTCTCTCTTCGTGTTCCTATTAACAGAGGTCGTTACTATTCGACGGCTCGAGCTAGAATGTCCTTTCAGGTCGGTCATTACCTGCTTATATGGGCGAGCGGACACAGTGCACAGCTGTTGCTATCGCACCTAGTCACATTGAGGGTAAATAGTACAGTCAATAGTACGAATTCTAGGTCATTAGTACGACTTCAATAATCACACAAACACGGTTCTCGAAAAAATATAATTGTAACTGTGAACGTATTGACGTTCTTAAGGTCTAAATTAAATAAAGTATTTTTGATTTTCATTCTGATCATAAAGCATTAAGCGTATTATAAACGAACGGACACATCTTTATTATTGTAGGTACATATTAAATCAGCGTTCTATCTTTTCTTGTTGGATGGTTGTACTAATGTTATGAAACGGTTCAATGTTTTGCGATGTTTCTGTCCCTATTAATTGACGTTGTTTTTAAAAACAAATTCGCTACCATCTAATTTCCTCTCTAACTAACTAACATATGTGGCAAACAAGTGTTCGATATAGGTTAATAAGTTGTGCTATTAAGTGATAAGCATTTATTTTTATAAAGTGTGTGGACTAAGAGGCTGCAGTAAAATATATAAATAACTTAAAAAAACTAGCATACGGTCCGCTTGATGGTAAGAGGTCTACCGTATGCCTATGGACGCTTGCATAGGTATTACTAACGCGTTGCTGACTTTGTGAACTCCCCTTACCTAAGAAGCTCTGGAAACCCTACTCACCGTAGGAACACTACACAAGCGATGATGGCTCAGTGGTAGTGTGTACGACTTCGCGTCGATTGACGTGAGTTCGAATCCCTGCAATGAGCCTGAGTTTTCGGTGAAGGAAAACATCGTGAGGAAACCATAACATGGTGGTAGGGCATTTTCTAATGCCCGCCTGGCTAGCTACCACCCTCAAGTTGAAAATCTGTCGCCAAGCACCAATAGGTGTGTTCCGGCAGCTGCACTTGAGAGCCAGTCTTCCACTAGGTTTAGCGTGTTATCATCTTTGGCAACAACGTCACTTAACATCAGGTGCAGATGATGACAGAACAGATTACTCAGTGCTATATCTACTTCTCTTAAAACCTGTCACTTAATTAAACTCTATTCTGATTAACATAAGAGAAAATGTAAATATGCAATCTGTATAGTTTTATATAAGGAATATTGATTTGACTGCCGTAAACATTATCTGGGGCTTAGAGACTATCAGAAAATCTCCCCAGTTTGCTATCTCCAGCCGTTACTATACCCTCTGTCACAGGCCCGACGTCAGATCGGGCGAAAAATCTAATTTGCCCCGGTTCGTTCCATAAATCAAACGCTTTCGTACCCTCCCCGTTACCATGGCAACCGATCAACAATCCGAATAATTCCGATAGGCCGATTAATCGACCGACATTTGCGAAAGGCGGTCGGAGTGCCTCAAGATTAGTCATTTGGGATTACTGCTTGATAAGTTCACGGGATTGTATTTCTTAAACACGGTTGTAATACGAGTTATAACTCTGTGTGTTCACATCGTTGAGTAATAAGTCGGGATGAATGAGTGTACTGTTTATTCAAGCTCAATTTATATGGTTCGAGTATTGTGAAGAATTGTCCCGTCATAAGCAGATATCTATAGGTTTTGACGTTCGACTGTAAGAAATGTTTGGTTCATTTGTATTTGGTAATAAGGATTTATCGTTATTATTTTATTCTGAGATAATTTTTATGGTGGGCATCCACATCCTTTTTATCGCGTTATGTTTTTAGGGGATAGTTAGGTCTGTACAATTTTTATTATTTAAGCTGTGCCCGCGGCTCCACTCGGATGGACTACAGAATGCCGAACACATGTTTGAATCGTATTTCCCCCGCCCAAAAGACGGAAGACAAAAATTCTTATTGTGGTTGATTCTTACAAGATAGTTATATGCTATCGCTGACTTTTTTATGGGTCTTTTTAAGATCTACAATTATGTAGAATATTAATTTTATATATCTCGTATGGTTTACTCAGGGTAAACCTTTTAAGTGTCCCAGATGCGTCTTTTCTCCGAATTTATTCACCATTATCGTCGTTGCTTATTTCGAATGTGACTTTATCTTAAAAAATATATATTATAACCTGGTCAGCTAACATAGCTGTAAATTAAAATAAAGAAAATGTAAATCGAATATGTGGTTTTCGCGCGAAAAGAACATAAACGGACCGACAAACAGAGAGATGTTGAGTTTTATAATATGTATAGATATTGATAGTACAGGAAATGCGAGTGGCGTTTATTCTATAACGTACACCTCTGTTTTATCCCTGGATAACGCCACGACACAGTAGAGCTATTGTCATATGCATATGTTTTGATTTTATTCCGTATGTACATTATTATAGAAAATACTAGCCTTCTAATATCACTAAAATAGTCCAGTTGTTGACAATTGAAGAAAAATAAAAGAAACCATATAGCCGTGATTTTCTTATATTCTTCTTGGAAAAAAAAAGAAATATTAACAGTCTGAATTGCTGTTTTCTCTCGTCTCTCGTGCTCTATTTCATTGTTAAGGTAAAGTCTAGTAGAAAATTTTCTTTGTTAAAACTTTAGATGTCTTGCTCCCTGCGTTTCTTCTTAACGAAACATTTAGTTGATTGATAATATTTCATTATATAACCTGTTTTACAAACTAGACAAGTTTTGTTCATCCAAGTCTAGTAAAGTTTTGAAATGTTATTCAATGAACTCACCAGATGTTCGGCATGTTAAATACAATACTCGTACAACGGCGGCTGCTAACAAATTAAGATTTGTCGACATTATTGTATTGTGTAGATAAGGCTTATTCTGGTTGCCAAGTCTCCTGATGTTATAATCCTTAAGGCAAAAGTTTTATTTTTAATATTAATCCAAATGTAAACACTACAAGAAAAAAAATGAAGTTGATAATTTTTTTATTTTATTTTTCGATATGACTATTCTGTTAGTCTTAGGGGCCCTGGAGCCTTTACGGCTTTTACAGCTTTACCGGGCTTGGGGGAGAGCGCTTAAGGAACTCAGCCACGAAAGCGTTGCAACAATTCCGAGGATGCCAAAGTGGCCGGACCTCGGCTCGGACTGTTGCGCGTGTGCAAATAAGTCGCGATCTGGCTAATTCCCTATCATTCGAACTAAATTAAGTATACATATATACATGTTTCTTCCCCCTGGGAGGAAGGCAGGAACATGTGTATGTGTATTTAGTTATCTGAAAATTATTGTCTAACTATCTAGGCAAAAAAAAGAAAAAAAGGTCCCTTACAGGACCTATGTACCTATGTGGCGTTCATGTGTGTATAATGCAGTATCATGTATGTCTGTGATAGCTAGTGAATGTAGAGTCACTGTATCGCGCGAGCGGCTGCTGTGCTCGTGGGCTCCATACCGATAGATCGGACCTAGACTTGAGTTGCCGCAGAGGAAGGCGGTCGTGGCGAAGTTGATACAGGAAACTGTATTATATCGGTAATGTAAATATCCGCTGGGCGTCGCCCCTCGGATGTGTCACATTGCGTGAGACCGGCATCGGTTTAATACCGCGCTATGCGAATTGATCTTTTATTGTACATGGAGGAATGGAACACGGCTTGTGTACGTTTGATATATGCTCATAAGACGTATAATTCTTTAAATGTTTTTTTTTTTATATATAATAATTTATATTTTAGCATTTGACCTTACATACGTTTGTCGGCCAGAAAATTGTGTCTGGCTGGATCGCGACCACGAGACACAGGTGTAACACCCGCCATATTGGCATCCTTGAGGGTACTGCGTTCCGAGATAATCCTGTAAATATCTCTGTAATAGCTCACCCAGTGTATATTCAGATGCCTAGAGGCTCGAAGTCTACAATGACAACGACAACCAGCGATGGATTTTTAATCCTTGGTGGTCGTCATTATTTCTGGATTGTCATGTACTTAACATCGGGCAAAGTGCCGTGCTTCTATAATGATATTAAACAAAACGCTAAGCCTAGAGAGTTGATTATATTATAGCAGATCACATCGATGGATGCCTTGTGCAAAAAATTTTATTCTCAAGCTCGTAGGATTCGAGCCAAATTACCCAACATGGTTTCCGAACGCTCTACCATTTTACCGTTATTCCACAAATCATTAAAATTTATATAAAAATGTGTTTATATAGAGAAATTAAACACCTTAAATAGTCTAAGAATTTGTAATGGTTGAAATAGTAGAAGATGCATAGGAAAGTTATAGGAAAGAAAGCTTAACAACTTAAATGCAAAACACATTTATTTCTATCGGGAACGAAATATTTCAGTGAACGATATTAAAAACCAATTTTGAATAGACAGCAAACTTAATCTGATATCATGATACGAGAGAATCCACTACGAAATTTTATGTACATTCTATCGGACAATCTTCGGATACCTTATACATGTGGTATTTGTCACAAGCGTCCGAATATACCTACAACATTTTTGTTAATTCTTATTTGAATTGAAGGCTACTGAGAAACTAGGCACAGTTGATGAAGTTTTAGTGGACTTCACTATACTGCATGAAGAGAACGTCTTGTAAGTCGAAATTGAGAAGAAAAGGAAGCTACACGATCAGACGAGCGTGATGCCTAATATGTGTGTGTGTGTGTTTATAATCATCGCAATGGCAAGGAATTTCGTGGCAGTTACTGATAAGAATGCAATAAACTGTTTTGCTTGATACGGTGTGAATTGTCTATCTATTTCTCTCTCTGTGCTTTTAGTTCAGTTCATGTGCACTAGTGTAGTGTAATGTGTTGATATTGTTAAATGATATTTTGAAGCGATGATTAAGCACTATCTTACTTGCTCATCTTGCTACCACTTACAAATTTAAAAGTTTCCGCCAAACACCTATTGCTGTTTTAGTAGCCGCGTTAAAACCCAGCTTCATTTCTAAGCATCTACTTATTGTGATAATTATTTCAATTACATCATCTGGCTGGATGGGATTATATCGTGACCAGTAGACCACCATATATCAGGTTTAACACACTCCATAGTGGCACGCTTAGGCAGTGTATATCTAATAGACAAGCGGAGTGCTAGGGTGTCCTGGTGATCTGATCAGGTCGCGACCACCATGCACATGGTAATAAACTAATCTAGTGATTCTTTTTTAGCTCTTGTCACGTTACGAGATCTGCCAGTGTATATCCAATTGTCCAGTACTCACAGTCCATAACTTACGAACATCGTTAAAGTACCAATTTTAGTTTTTGGATTGTGCTGGACTTACCATCGGATAAAATGTCATAAGCTTGCTATATTACTACAAAAAAATCCTTAACTTTATCCTTATCTTTTATCCTATAAAATATCTTATAAATTGAACCAAATACAGATAGTGCAATTTTGTGCTCGCTTGCACCGTAAACAAGGCATTGTTTGCAGAAGTACTCAGCAAGTTGAGCACCATACTAGGGTGCATTTAAAACGCTTTCAAATGTACATACTTCAAAAACCCTGTCTCGAGAGCATAAAATGATGTTTTATAACTTAAATCTTTGCTAAAATGTATTATCTCGGCCACCTATGTAACCAAAATTTACAGTTTATTCTATATCGAATAATTTATAACAAATGGTCGTATATACAAAAATGTAGTTTAGCACGAGAGCAAAAATGTAAGGCTGCTATTTAGTACACGTCTCTTCCTAGGCAAAATAGTATGCTAATAGGACTTTGAAGTTTTGACTATCAATCTATTGTACAAAAAAAAAGAAACTGTTTTTTTGTGTATTCGCACTTTTGTTTAAAACCCTCGACATCCATTCTTATCTGGGTAATTTATAAATTTGGGTGACAGCGCACTGCTCGGTGTTTTGAACAAAAAAAAAAAAACACCTACCTAGACAAACTTAGACAATATAACATTATCTAAACGCAATGAAAATTTCATCCAAATCGTTAGAACCGTTTCTTAGAAACCTATTACATACACTCATGTATAATACAAGCTATACCTATTAGGAAAATACACCTACACTAAATATAAAAAATTGGCTAGAAAAAATTAATTTAAAAAACTATAATTCTATTTGATATCGCCTATAAAGATAACTAAAGGTAGAAATTATTTTCAAAACTAATTACAATATATTATCAGCGTCATATTAATATAAATAATTCATTAATTTTATTATGTCGAATATTACTATTTTAACTTGGTAAAAACCTCGGGCAATTTCGTTCATATTCATGTTCGTTATGCCATATAACGTGTTGTTTTTATTAAATCTACATTTACTATTTGAAGAAATATTAATTATTTCTAGTAACAGTTTATTTTATGAGTAAATACTATTTTTACTCGGATCAACCTATATTAAATTTTTACATGTAATAGTGTTTTCAATCAGTCAATAGGTACATTAAAATAAATAAAGTAAATTCAATATAGCCGAAAAACTGATTAATATCTCAATATCGAAATCTATACATATAATTTAATAAAACTGAAGAGTTTCTTCTTTGTTCATTTAAACGCACTAATCACTGGATTTACCAGTCGGATTCGAATAATTATTTTTGTATCTAATAGCCAGGTTCATAAGGAATATTATAGGGTATATAATTTCACACTACGGCCATAACGAGCGAAGCAGTAACTATGAACTTCAAGCAATCTGGCAAGCTATAGGCAGAAATGGGAATTGGAACAACGATAGGGCTACAAGGTCGCGTTGGTTGCGGCGCGCGTGGAGAGTTTGTCGAATAAATTTAACACGGGTGAAACAGTGAGGTAAATCTAGTCATTTCATAAGCATAAAGCTACCACTTTCCAACAGGGAATCGCGTAATCGAAACAAAGCAAGCTAGCGAAGTTATGCGACGGAGAGTATCGAACCAAAAGCAAAACGAAGTGGTATGAGAATTGGTAGAATGGCAACCCGTCAATCTCCGTTTTTACATTTTTTTTGCTTTAATTCCTAACTTCGCTTCTAACTAATGTTTTTTTTTCAATACTTCTTTCATGAATTTTGATCTAACAAGAATTCACCAAGATCTAACAAAAACACCTACCATCTCCAACCGCCTCCCCGTCATGAAGAATTAGCACTTGTTTCGTCACGCGCTCTCGCGGGCGATTAAGTTTTTAGTGTTCCTACGTACTCACGCTCCCGCTGACAATGGCATGCAGAAATTACGCGAATTCTTCATTGAAGGTTCTTTTTGGACGGCTGTAAGAGACACCCTGGGGCAGAGCTTTGCTGTTCACAGAAGAAAGGGAACCAGGTCAGTGCACAACGTCCTTTTTCCTAACTATCGCAGCCCTGCGCCATTGTGGCATGTACTTTGGGCACTTCGCGTGTCCAGTTATAATAATTTAAAAATTATACAATTGGCGTGAAAATATTAACATTTTCAATAACAATAGATATCCCGTGCGAATTTTTCGCACATTATAGAATATAGACAATCTAACTAACCACTTTCATGTTAGTTAAAAAGATTGTTTATAGAGGCCTTGTTTATAGGCGCCTTGAATATATTTTCATTAGCATCAACGGATGGCATTCCCAATGGAAAAGTTTTCAATCAGTTTTAACGAAAACATTAATTTTAAACTGTAATAATAAATATTATTTCCAATAAGTTTATTGGATCCTCTAATATGTTACAAAAAGAACTAAAAAATGCACGGTGTTAGCTACATTATTTGAACTGTGCCGCTTCCAAAAGCGCCTACATCCAAACTAACTAAAAGAAGGATCTTTATTTAACAGAAGAAAAGAGTATAACAAAATATCACACATTTGGAGGAGCATGTGCAGTAGAGGAAGAAACATTAAACTGTACGTGTGGGTGCGTGAATGCGTACGATTTCATAATATTCAAATCAGCAGAGGTTCTTATTGTTTTAAATATAAATTTTCTGACGCTAGATATAACTGAATTTTCCTGTTTCTCCCAAAACGTAGTGCCTAATAATGAAACCGATTAATGGAATGTGTATGTTCAATCATAGGACAGTTACTTGTCCTAATTGGCTATGGAGGAGCATTTACGAGCAGTCAAAGTAGGGATAGGCTGAGAAGTAACAAATGCTAGGAACAAATGTAATAAACTTCGTCTTGTCTAAGTTCAGCGCTAGTAAATTATCACATAGGTATTTCACTCCATTTAGGGTAGATTCAGCGTGTATGCGAATTTCAGCCCAATCAACACCTCCTAACTTACTGTATCGTTAGCAGATTTTTAGGATTATAAAGAGGTAGCATACAAAGATTATTTATTTAGATTAAAAATAAGGTAGAATCTAGAATACTACCAATGACAATGTCTATGTTTCGCCAATAGTGGCGAAATAAAATGATGTTTGAATCATTAATTTTGATGAAGAAATAACAGAGATATGACGTTGCCAGGATAACACCTTAGTGATATATTATACTGATACAAGTTACATAATTAAAATTTGAAATAATTAATCTGGTAAGAAATTTGATATAAAAATCTTTGCTAAATTCAGAATTCATATATAATACAGAAAACTGGAAGTATTTTTTTCGAATTATTGTTGGATTTAAACAAAGTTTTCTTTAAAGGAACTTTAAGTACGAGCTTATAGTCTTCGCTTTAAGAGGCTTAAAACTTAAAAGTGCATAATTAAAAACTGCTGAAATTAACTTCGCAGATACGCTGTCTTAGTAAAGTTCAAGTTATGAAGTTTATGGTATCGGAACTTTAGCATGATAGCTTTACGGTGCCAAGTTAATCCCTCACTCTCGTTGATAATTTTAGTTTTATGGTGGATTACTATATAAGGAATATATATATCATACGTTGTTTGGTGATAATTGTGTCCAACTGGATCGTGAACATACTGTTCAGATCCCAGATGAACACCAAAAGCAGCGGAACTCTTAGCCGTGTCTCGTTTCAGGATTAGTCGGTCTATTGTTACAAGGACTGGCTTCCCTTTCCAAAACTTCATATTGAATAAGATACTATTTAATTGTGTCGATGTGCTTATGGAATCCGTATTAATGACTTACTATTCTTACTACTGACTTTACTATTTACCATGTTCTATTGACAGGACGCGATAGCAACAGATGTGATCCGTGACCGAATGTATCTTACAAGCCGGCAACGATCGGCTTGAAGGCATTCTCGCTCGAGCTGTTGGATAGTGAAGACCTCATTTAATAAGTCGACTACAATAAACACTATTCTTAAATACCGTTTCGCTGCCCATCTCGCTACGAATTACAGTAGATGGAATAATCAAACGGAGTGATAGCGATTTTTACCCACTGGGTCGCTACTACCAGGCAAAAAAAAAGTCTCGACCAGCTGGAGTGAATTAATTCAATAATATAATTGTTAAGTTTAAAGATTTGCAAGTACGGCGTCGACTAAGTACGTTTTGATAAAAATCATGAAATGTGAGCACTGTACAGAAATTTAAATGAATTTAAAGTTTTGTCAAAAAATACCCTTTCAAATGATATTTGAAAAAATTCGTATTATTTATACATTTAAATTAATTAGGTTTAAATAAACCATTAGCTACTTAAATAATTTTATGGTATCTAAAATGTAGGTTAGTATTTAAAATGCTTCAAGACAAAACCGTTATTATTGAAATTCAATATAAATGTTTTCTAAAATATGTGACCTTCTAAAATTTGATTTTAAGATATAATGCAGTTTATTAATCAAAAAATGCTATTAAAACATCTTAGTTTAATCCTATTTTAATGTAATGCCAAATTACTAAAACACCATGTTTATGAAAATGTTTTAGAAGATTGAAACAAAAAGTGACGGACAATCCTCCAACTCGCTTGTTTTGCTACCACTACAGCGCCTGTTGGACTGTACCTGTTACGTATATAATTTTTTTCTTAATTATAAAATCTCCAAAAACCATTTTTTCGTGGTAGCTAAGTTTATTATTAAAAGTGCGTTTGTATTTATTTACTCAATATAAAATTCTATATTCGATATCGGAAGTAGATCCGAGAATAGAGCATTGTTTGTCGAGTCACGATTCATGAGCTAAAATTGAAAAAAATAAGGAGGATTGAACCAAAGGAATTGATTGATTATCGTGTCTGTAATTCTGATATATAAAGTGAAAAGTTGTAAATTCTATGAAGGCATATTAAAGTCTAAGCAAACTACGTAAGTCATAAAGTTTGAGATGTTATACCCGCTTGTTATTTGAGCATGGTTATAGCATAACTTAGGTACTTAAAATTATTACGAACTAGATGAAATTTACGAAGTATTTATAGCCGGCTTCTGATTAGATTACATTGTGCCTTAGTTATTGGAGTAGAGATTAGTTATTAATCAAACTATGTAGCTTTTCTCTTTAAATCTATGAAATAGAAGCGTAATAAACACATCTTTATTTAATATGTAGTACTGGTTTTGGGATTAACAGCAAATGTTATATCATTAATAATTAGAATTATATTCTTTTATAATAGATTATAAATAGAATTACATTGAGATATTAATGATTAGAAGTATATTAACCATAAGTTTATTCTTATTAAAATCTAGCAACTGCAATTAAATTTAAAACTACGGTAGTACTAGAGATTACCTTCTACAAAACAAGCATCTAACTTAAAAATTATAACTCTTTATAGTAGTCGTGTATATTAAAATTAATTTAAAAACAAAAGGATTACTTTCCCACGTAGGTAATTCTGGTTTATTCCGTAATTTATGACGTGGTGTTCCTTAGGGATGTGCATTAGGCTTTATAATGAAAAAATGTTATTTGGTGATCTTTTTAGTTATTGGAATATATTGTCTCTTGACACACCATATTCCTTTAGAAACAATCAGAAACACAGAGTTTGTCGTAGAGTGTGTAAATAATTTAGCTTTCATAATAATCTAGTTCTCCATCTTCACTTGTCCGATATATTTTAAGTCAAGCTTCATAAGCATAATAAGTGTCGTTAGTACCTATTCAGCTATTATTTGTAGCCGAAGTTTAATTATATATGGATATAGCGAGCGAAGTTATAAGCATTTTTCGTTGTTTTTCAAATAAAATGTCACAGTTGGTACAGATCCTTTGAGAAATTGGATAGAAATGCGTTTTTACTCAGTGAGATAAAGGATTCCCAAAGGGGAACTCAATTATCGTTAGTAGCGTTGAGCGTCAAATCGAATTATACGCTTTTTCTATATTATAATGAATATAATATAATGTAAACCTTCCTATCTCCGGTTATGAACGCGTATATGACTGGCAAGGTCAATAAATTCATAATATAACGTATAAGTTCAAGTGCCATTATCTTATATATCAGTTATCACCGTTAGTCATTCTATGCTATTATCAAAGTAAGATACGTATATGCATTAAAAACTATTAAATATACTATATTAAATTAATAGGATTAATTTACAGTTAAGATCCATAATTATTATTGATTGTATTGCAGCATTTCGTAAAATTTATCACGACGCAGCCTGCAGGATTTCTAAAATTTACGAAACTCATTTCAAATCGAATTATATACCTACGTACCTATACATATACTCCACTGGTTCGGCACTCCGTGCTGCAAGAAAGTGTAATTGGACGAAAGCAAAAAATGTTGTTATAATCTTTCAATTGTAATTGACAGTTAATACGTGCAGTTGTGAACTTGTGGAGTATTTCCAATTTCCAAGACAATATACACGCAACAATAATGATCTTGTTCATTTAATCTCATTACCTAGGAGGTACCACTCGTATAATTATTTGTTACCTTTATTATAAAATGAAGCAATGATGGCTCAGTGCTTTGCGTCGATTGATGTGAGTTCGAATCCCTGCAGTGAGCATGAGCTTTCGGTGAAGGATAACATCTTGAGGATACCATAGAATGGTGGTAGGGCTTTTTTTAATGCCCGCCTGGCTAGCTACCACCCTCAAGTTGAAAATCTACCGCCAAGCACCAATACGTGTGTTCCGGCAGCTGCACTTGTGAGCCAGTCTTCCACTGGGTTTAGCGTATTATTATCTTGGGCCACATTGTAACTTAACATCAGGTGAGATTGTGGCCACAATGCCAAACCTATAACGATTAAAAAAAATTTCACTATGAATATAGTTTCTATAAAATTATTTAAAAACATGGTACAAAATCTGTTTTAGCTAAAAACAACAACAACAATAACGACTTTTTGTAAAGTTTATATTAATGCAAAAAAGTTTCGATTCGGATACGTGTTTGTAAAGTTCGTTCACTGTGCACCAGAAACGCAGTGCACTCTACCAAAGTAGTAAAAACTAAGCACCTCGCCTACTATTCCAGAATTCTAATATTGTAAAGTTTGGCTCGACACCGAATAATATAAAAGTTCTAACTTGAGCTCCACGTATTTGTGGGTATGTACGAGTAATTGTTTTTCAACTTATTCTTTGCCCAGCCACTGAGCTGGAATTGCCAGCAAAGTTGTTTTTAATCTAATTTTAGGACTTACAACGACTTACTAGCTAGAACGCAAAAGTTCTTTTGACTATACTAACGAGCTGATCGAGTTATGATACATTGTAATAGAAATTTACTCACTGATATACTCCGAAACAGCTGGCTTTGAAAATACCTTCAATGACAATTGATTTGAAGACTTGGAAGAAAAACGCTACAAGTCAACGTTTTATATATCATCGGTGATACTGTAAAACGGGCTATGTCACTATGAACTGATTTTACAGGAAAGAAGAGAGAAAAAGCTTTTACTATTTGCTAGGTGTCTGACATACATATCGTCATGTTATATCGTTAGTAAAATCTATATAATTTTATGCAAATCAGTCCTGAATGTGGACCTAATGAGTAACTAACTAGAAATATAATATTTTGCAATGCATGACATTGAGGTGGAGTCTTTAGAACATATTTTAGTATTATCGACGATATAATACCAATCTATATTGAGACTGTATTGATATAGCGACATGATAACCCGGCCAAATTGATAAATAAATTAATGTAATCCTCTCATTAAATGTTTATAACAAATTATGAAGTTCAATCACTCTACAGTATTCCGGCACCCATATTGGTGCGAAATAAAATCGACATCTTTCAATCATTTATGATTATTACATATCCTTTTATACTCCTTTTCTCTTTCTTGTAGTTATTTGTACTATGTAATTTCTTTTTTAAATATTATTAATATAGGCTTATTACTTATATCAAGACCTTTATCACTATTAACAAAATATTAATCTAGTGAATAAGACAAACGTATCCAGATTAAGATGCATCTGACTTCGAAATGTTTAGACTGATTTCATAATTCCTTCCCAAATTCACTCTGACACGGACCAGGCCCTGTCATCTTAATTTTAATGATTCCAAACAAAACTTTTAAATGAGTTTATTAGATGTTAAATACTTGAATCCTTTCATTAAATTCATTCATCCCTGTGATAAAATACAGAGAATCATTATTACATTCTCTTTGTTACATTGCGATTAAATACGAAATATGATTACTTAAGTTTTATATACTTGGAATTAATAATGCGTTCAAAACTTCTGTTCTGAAATTCTAACAATTGAAATACAATTTAATTAATACGGATCTGTCTTTTATAAAATAAATTTATGAAATCGGGCACCCTTTTAATCGGCAGTGAGTACTCTCCACTGATCTTTGTAAATCACGGACGCTTTCCAATTTTTCTTTTGTCTTTATTCGAGTAATAAAATGTTCTCAATTTAACTTTTTTTATTAATCTAATTCCGTACAAAGCTACGGTTTTGGTTTGGTGATTTAAAGATATTTTTAATGAAATTAGTCTTTGTAGATATAAAATAAATAGAAAATATGGTTTATATTATAACGGAAGATTTTTTTTAACGCATCTTTTTATCAATAATAGTAAGCAACAATGTGGATGTTAATTGCATGTTGTAATAATATATGTGGATCTCTAGATGTGTTGTTATTAGGTAGCCCAAAACGACAAAAGTGTTTAACCAGTGACTGTTACTAGTGATAAATTATGGTACCTAAAACTTAATCCCTAACAAGGGCAATGGAGAGGGTTATGCTCCAGATTGCTCTATGTGATCGAATTAGAAATGAGGAAATCTATATAAGAATCAAAGTTATGAACATAGTCCTAAGGATTGTTAGATCTCAGTAGTAATGGACGAGGCACATTGCTCGTAGGACGCATAGTCAATTGGTCGAAGACTTCTCGAGTAATAGAAAACGCAGCGTGAGCAGACCTGTCAGAAGGTGGACCTAGTAAAGGTTGCAGAAATTCGCTGAATGCAAGCAGTGCAGGCCTGGTCGTTTTGGCGATCTTTGGGGAAGACCTCCGTCCGGAATGGACGTCTTCATACTAAGATAATAATGATGAAATCCTAAACAATAAAAAATGTATTAGTAGAACATTTACAGCCAAAAGTATGGTACAAATATTTTCTGTTTATGGTGTTCGTATTCAAACAGAAATCAATGGTAGAACAGTAAAGTGAACGCACTGTGCCTGATGGCAAGCACAGTACGATTTAAAATCAGTAAGAGATTACTAATCCGTCGACTGTCTTCGCTGTTACAAGCCTTGCCTACAAGCCTGTAGCTACTGGATATACAATGACTGATTCCGAAACGCAACAAACTAAAAGAGAGCTACTGTGACGGGCTGATCTTTGAATGTGATATTTCGAAGCATGCTGGTGTATGGTGGCTGTGATTTGGTGGTTCCAGTTAGACACAATGGCCTTTATTCTACCACCAAGAAATAACAAAATAATTAATTATGTTTAAATTGTTCACTCTCTAATGCCTATTGTATGCTTCCTCGTTCCATTGACCAGTACTGGTCATTGCTTGTTTCAACATCTAGACATGTTCAGACTGTAATTCGCTATTATATTTAAGTGCCTTTGTAATATTTAAATAAAAGAAAACCAATCAAAACTACCAATTAAACTCCGTAAATGGAGCAAAAATATCATTCGATCATTAATATTTAGAAACCCCGCCTTGAATGATTAACGTAAATCATTCACTGTCAGCCTCCATTAACCGTTCGTTTGTGGCCTATTTGTCCATTCACTCACTCGTTCATTCATTTACCAACGTCGTTAGTACCGGCGCAATTTTTCTCTGGGCCGTGCAAATTCACCCTATTTTTTGCTGCCCAGAGTTAATTTATTTAAGAGAATGAATGTGTTTAGAAGCAGAATGAGCTTTTTGCTTTGTTAACACGTAAATTTGTTGTTACACACTTTGCTTTATCACTTTTTATTCTTTAAAAAGGTGTAGATAGGTTCTTTTACGATTGTCAATATTTATTTTACCCATATTTATTTTATTATAATAGAGTTATTGAACCACGTATACATTAATATGAAAAGTATTTTAATTACAAAATAATCGATATTCATAAAAAAGTAGAAATCGTCATTAATAAAAATATCATAATTTTAGTGAACTTCGTATAGCCCTGATACATTGCGTTTAACTACTGTATTCGCTGTCACGTTTTGTTATTTAAAACTTCTATTGTATTTGAATCTACTTCTTGTGATATTCAATATACTCCTTTAAAGTACTCTTAAAAGCATAGTATACATTTAAATAACAGAAACAAACACAGGAATCCTGAACAAATATTTCACGTAAATAATCCGTCAACAGGGTGAACGGATATAGGAGTCGAGAAAGACCGAAGAAGATATGGGTGAATTGTGTGAATAATTATGTGTGTATAAAAGTGTGAATACTGAGATGACAGCTGATAAAGAATATTAGAAGACTCTATTTACGTGGGATAAAAGTAAGAACAAGGATATGACCCTAACTGAAACCCTTACAATTTGGACGTTGGAGGCAGATAAATAATATTTACTTAGCCAAATAAGTTGAAAATATGCCGTGCATGAGGATGTTCAGCCAGCTGCACTTGGAAGGCGGTTCCGTTTCTAGGTTTAGAGTACATTTCTGTTACATGGTCTTTAATATCAATTGTTTTTATATCACGATCAAACTACTATTTCACACAGAAGAAGAATGAAGGAGGAAGACGTAAGATTGGGCGTGACAGCCATGTTATGTGAGCACTAGTCTACAGCTGGCAATGACATAGTCCTGTCTATAGTGATATGTTAAAATAAGGGCGTACGAATACTGCTCGAATAGATTAATATTAACCGACTCGACTTTCGAAAGAAATAATTCCATTTGTATATTCGAATACCTCTAGTTAAAATAGAAGACAATACAAACAATGTGCCATCTAAACAGTACATAAGTTAATATACAATGACAAACAAACAGTAATTAATATAAACTACACCCGTGACGATCATATATGTAATTACAAACAAACATGGAGCAATTCCGGTACATACCGCCTCTAACCGGCTTTATCTATACAGAAGTTTCTCAAACTCTGTCATTGAGACCCTGTATCACCAATAAACCAATCCTTTACAAATAAGATATTGGTTTTCTAAACTAAAATGTGTATTTAATTACCGGATAACGCATCTTATTAAAAAATATTGTTTACGTATCCTAGAAAATTACTATAAAATTTTCATATATAAATTAAAACAGTATTGGTCAGTATCTACTAACCCACTTAATTTAATTATTTTTGTAATCTTCAATCATACCTCTAACAAGATGGCAGCTCTCTTATTAAAACTGTCCAGGGGGTTTCTGTAGCAACTTAAAATACATTTTATAATCTTTCACTTGGCCATAATAAGCAAACTACATCAAGTAAAATGCCGCCAAAATTACGTAATATAAAAAAAAAACATAACTTTATGAATTACAATAAAAACCACCACATGACAAACCAACACCCTGCCTAAAACTTCCCATGTACCTACGTACTTATTAGTTTTAAAAACACATATATATATCAGTTTTATTCTTCAATTCGAGACTTGATTCCTTTATTTTCAAAATGATACGAGTCACATACCAATTATTGTAAACTTGTTGCACTGAAACAGTACCTTTGCATGTGTACTCATAACAACCTTCCAATGTTTCATCGCAATCGGATGAATAGCTTAGGAATACATAGGGCAATAAAAAAAGAAACATTGTTTTAATGTGAAACATCTAATACGGTGGGTCAGACCGGCTGTTAGCATGGGGACGCTTTGGTGTGGCGACGCACAGTGGTTTAAGATTTGAAAAATAAGGGATATATGTATGAAAAGTAGGAATGTCGATCTGATTTTTGTTTTATAGGGTAAAAAGTCATAATTTATGTATCCATTAATCAAGCGGAGTGCTAGTGGTCGCGGCCGCAATACACATAGTAAGTAATAAATTAAAACCATTCATAATGATTTTCTTTTAGTTTGTTGCGTTTCGGTATCAGCCAGTGTATATCCAGTAATCAAGTGGAGTTGTGCTGGAGTAGTATGTGTATGGTGTGCTATAATAATTTCGATGTCTCACATCTGCCAGGCGTTCCGCGACGGCTTATTTTTTTTTTATTGTAGATGGCACTGTGCCTAACCGTATTTACTGTACAGTTCAAATACAAAGACGATCATTGAGACGTCGGCAATTTATCCTCAGTTGTTGATTTCATACCGGCCTGTAAGCCTCTAAACAGCTGGATATAAATACACGGGCTGATTCCGAATCGCGATAAACATAAAGAGAGTCACCATGACGAATTTATCATCATGTGTATGAGGTAATAATATTTTCAATATATACCCGACTTAAATTATTAATTACTAGCAGCAAATTAATTCAATAAAATGCCCTCAATTAAGGGGGTGTAATTTGATAAACTTTGAGTATCATTGGTCTAGAACATGCTAGTTAGATAAGGAAGGGTTACGTGCTTAAATAATTAGAGACCGGAATCAGCTTCAAAACAAACACCAGTAATTTTGTGGACTGTTATAACAACTGATTAAGGGCAAAGTAGGGAACCATTAACCGAAATCGAGAGTTGATTAACCCTACTCGCTACAGTGTATAATTAGAAAAATTAAGCGACTTTATTCAAATCCAAGATCGAACGCTTTTTATATTAAAAATTCTAATGGAGGGGGGAGATAGATGTTATCTTAGAGGTTTATTAAGTTAGTCTTGGGTAGGGCTGCCATCTGTCCTGGTTTCCCCGGATTTGTTCTAGTTTGAAAAGCGTTTGGGAAGAGTCCGGAAGGGGCTTTAACATACCACAGAAAACAAATTTTATTCAGAAATGTATGCTCAAATGCTTATGATTTAAATTGTATGTACCAACCATTACTTAGTCCATACAGAACATTTTTATTTGTAATTAATTTACAAGAAGAAGAGAGAGAATCTATAAAAGAAGAGTGTTACTAATTATTCTTCTTACTAGATTACCTCAGAAATAGCATTGTATAGTTATTAATAATTACTTCGATATATAATTTGTTTTGCTGTAGTAAGGTAACAAGCCTGTTGTTTAAATAAATTAAAAAGTGGCAATAATGATGAGTACATTTGTTTTTAATTAAACTCATTTTTTTAAGTAGCTGATTTCGCCGGAAGAAATACATTATTTCACTCAAATGTCAGGGGATTTAAAAGTTATTTTCCTGCGTCAACAATTTAGATGATGGCATCCCTAGTCTTATGGGATTGAGAAGAATAATCGAAATAATGAATTTGTAATATAAAATTTCCCTTAGTTCTTTAATTAACGCTTTAATTTCTCGAGGTGTTAAATTATAGGTGGAGGTGTTAAATAAAAAAATAATTGCATTAAAACCGATAACTGACAATATATTATATCGTCAACAATAGGCACGAAATTTAGTAGATATCACATTTTATATTCATTACTAGCTGTGCCCGCGGCCTTGCTCGCGTGGACTACTAAGAAATCTTTTTTTATTTTATATACGGAATCATAATTATTTTTCTAAAATAAAAGTAGCCTTAGTTATTCCTTATAATATCAGCTATCTGCCAGTGAAAATTGCGTCAAAATCGGTCCAACCGTTTCGTAGGTTACCCGGAACAAACAAACTGTTTTTTTAATTCGTTTTTATATTTTTATATTATAGGTACCGTGTATATTTTCTAATGCATTTGGTAAAAAGTAGGTAGATACATTTACTTTATGTATGTGGATTTAATTTATAGGCTAAACGTTAGAAAACAAATCTTTGTGATTAAATATAGATTCCATTAAAATTAATATATAGGCGACAGAGATGTGCTCGGTGTCTTGAACAAAAAACAAGAATTGCTCACTTTACAAATTTCACATTTTACTAATGCTTCAATTATTTATTTCTTTACATACTAAGTATATTGTTTTCTTTCATGACCTTTTCATTTTTAAAAATAGAGTGCGTAATTTACTAAAACGAAAAAACTATATATTAACCTAGCAAATGAATAATTAAATTATTTTTCATTGTAACTCGGGGTAACAAAACTTACGTAAAGATAAAAAGAGTCAGTTAAAAATGTTGGATATCTAAGTCTTCAAAGTAATTTTAATTACTCCTATTTCAAGGATATATTTTATGGAGGGTTCTCCTAAAAGGATTTTTCGATTGTAACTCGTCTAATTTACGAGCCCTAAATAGTCACATAACACTTTCTCTTTAAGCTCATAAAACTTAACAAGGGACTAAAAAACAAAAAATCCTCTCTTACACTGCTTTTATATTGCGCAAATGCGATGTAAACCCACCATTTATATCGCTAAGGCGACGTAAAAATAATCTTACATTCACGTATACAGTTCAACGGTTTGGTACGCACTCTTGCCCTCTCATGAGGACGCTCGTTACACCGTTGACATGAGCAATTATCGACAAAGGGCCACTTAGGGGAACATCCCTACATCCTAGCGATATCTATATCGTTATGTTGCCATGTGTAACCAAAAAATTCGTATGTATTTTAATTACATAATAATTTTAAATAAGCGGTCGAAATTAATGTTTTTTTTTAATTTGGACGTTATTATCGATGTTCCTTTTTTTAAAGAGTTGAAACTTTCAAATAACACGAAATTCCCAGTCCGAAAACTCATCAGTATTTATTTCTTGCCAACATTTTTTTTTTCTCGACTTTCTCTATTATTCCTTGTACGACTGTTTGACCTAAGACTATAACGTGTTTGACATTTTTGCAGTATTAACGCAAATAAACGACTTGCTATTATGTCACTTTACATTGGCAGTATAAACGTATACGATGTTTAATTTAATTTAATGTATTTATGAATTATATTAGCCTTCTGCACTCCTATATTATAAACTTCAACTATGCCAAATCTCACACTTATGTGTGCGTAATATCCTTAAAAATGAATACAAAGTTATTTTGTTCACGTGTGTAAGCTTCGTGTACTTGTATACTACTGAGGATTACTCTGACTGATGTAATTTGGTTTGGATGCTCGGTTTATACCTTTTTTGTAATCTATTATGTAAGAAATTATCTATACTTGTATAGCTGTGAGGCAGTATTATCTACGTTTTATTACGTAGATTTGTGTCACTCTCGGGAAGGATAGTTTTTTATCGACTACACTGTCTCTGAATGCCGTCTCGCTGCCCACCTCGCTCCGTGTCTATGATCCTTTTTGATTAATATGTTTTTTAGGTAGTAACTATGATTTCTAATAGGTATTATAATTTCGAAAAAATATGGTATATTTCTTTTTCAATTATAAACAATACTAATAGTAAAACTTTTACAATATATTTTATCATATCTACCTGGCAACCTTATACTGGGTGCCGAAAAACTATAGATAATAGAATTCTCTTATAACGACGTACCCTTTCAAGTGTGGTGTAATGGCGTCCCACGGGACCGGTCGGGCTTGCTCCTTGGGTAATCGAGTCTTGGATACGAGCATTAGGGTCGTTTTGGCCTAATTTTTTTACTGCTCTACCATTAATATTATTTATGAGGGTATAGTATGGTTAGCTCAAATAAGTAGATTAAGTAAGTATGCAAAGAGCAACATTTGACCATAGGACCAGGGATTCAATATGCAGTTTAAAGGGTTCCTAAAGAGCTCCTACTAGATGTATGTAAGGAGAAGAAAATTAAAGAATTAGTTCATGTTGGGAAAGACAATCCAAACTATCGTTACATCGTCTGATGTCAATTCGCTATATGGCCGAACGTGGTATTACCACAGTGGGACATTGCCTTTGAAGTATCATGAAATGCCACTTCCGTCTAGTGTCCAGACATACATACTCACTATTTTGTTTAGATTTGCCAACAGTTTCTTTCAAAATTATTTAACATAATTAGTCGATTTTCCTTAGATCTCTACTACTATACTGATATATAGATAAATAGTTCAATTATTACTCATATGAGTGTTTCGTTTTACGAATCACAGTAATGATTAGAAATAAGAAATTTTGGCATACTTTATTTTTATGCAAAAGTATAAAGTATTATTACTTGTGACGAAAAATGGATCTTTTACGACAATCGGAAACGCTCATCACAGTGGTTGAACCCAGGAGAACCGACCAAATCCTGTCCCAAAGTTGATTCAGAAAAAGGTACTGGTGGACCAGTGCTAGTGACATACACCACAGCTTCTTAAAACCTGGAAAGACGATAACGGTAGATCTGTATTGTCAAGAAATGCAAACAATGCTGGAAAAGATAGCCGTTAAACAACCGCCACTAATCCATCTCTCTAGCCCACTGCTGCTTCAAGACTACGCTAGACCCCATACTTCATGACAGACGTCACTAAATTAGAGGAACTGTGGTTTGAACGTCTCCGACACCCAACATGCTCCAACAGATTACCACTTTTTTTTCGAAATTTGAACATTTTCTTGCAAAGTAAAGATAATAAATTCCAATTAGGCTGTTCAAACCGCCTTCAAAGATTTTATTGATTTTCACTCCCACCATTTGTTCAGTTCAGTTTGTTCAATTTTCTTTTGTTTTATTTTTCTATATAAAACGCTAATTTCATATATATTTATCGAAAATAAATTAGGTTACGTTATTATAAAGTATGGTTGGTAACCCTAGGCTTATTCTAGAAGTGCATTCGAATGCACTATAGCCGAACCATCACTGTATTAAAGTCTGCTCCTAAGATTGTGAATTGCTCCAATTCATACCATTTTTTGTCCCTCGAGCTCTAAAAATAGATTGAACTGAACGACAAATCTGCAATAGAATCCAAAATCAAATAATTAAACTAAATTTACCTTTATACCCTGAGATTCAAATAAATCGATGCAAAAGCAGATAGTCATAAAATATGTTCGTACCTAAATTTATTTGGATAATATTAACATTTAACTTCCACCCGCACCGGTCCCTCTCGCGCAAATCTAAATTTATAAGCCAGAAAGGGATAAATGGATGTTACTGTCTTCATAGCGAATGAACCCGAAAATCGCAACGGACCCAGATTAAAATATTCATGAGATAAAATATGGATATGGCACGGGTGCCTCACGGCCTGTAACTTGTAGGCACAATTTATAAACTTCATGCTGCTTTAGGTATATTAAAGACGTTATTAAAATGCCAAGTCTTAATAAAGTCAAGGCAATATTATTTATTCATCTTATGACAATATTATATAAGACGGACATATCCCAATACTGGAAAAAGGTCACTTCTAAAAGAAAAGCACAGACTTACTTTATTTTATTGTTGCACAGCAAATTGATAGGCACTTACCTGTTGGTAAGTACAATGTAATCTGAAAACATTGGTGACCACGGAGTGATATGCGACCTATTGGCGGTCGTCGCTGTCATACCATCATGCAAGCCTGGATATACAATTGCTGATATAAAAAGCAAAAACCAAAAAAGAATCAATATGACGAGTTAGGTACAAATTCCTACCACCCCGCTTACGATCGCGTCTATGAATGCCATTGCAGTTGTTTCACCAGGTGTAAGGTGATTGTGAACTGGTTCGGCACCTACTTCACACTTCCACTTCTAAAATTTTGGTAAACTTAACCACCACACCAGCTCGCAACGTACTGGTAATTTCAAACGACGATAAATGTACACTTTTGTATTTACCTACAAGGTAATACGAGGATATTATCTCAGCATTTGGGTATTTACACAATGTTTTCCTCCAATGTCAGGTGAAAATGATCCAAATTTATTACCCAATAATAGAAATTAATTCCGAATATTTCACTGGTCCAATAATTATAACCCGAAATTTTGAAGAAAAAAAACTATTAGCGGAACCTGGCTACACAGATTTTGTTTGAAATATTGATTCTAATAAAACTATTTTTACGCTCAACCTTTAGACCAAGTACGAAGGGTTGTCCTTGACTTACATCCCAAAACGTTTACCTGCCCTTACTCTCGTATAATGTATAATTCTTTAGTAAAGGATTCACCTTGTTGCTAACAGAATTTTTTGTACTTAAGTGTTTGGTGTCAATAAATTATATTATGTAAGCTTTCTAAGTTTGCTTATTTATATGCAATTAATTTGCTGTCAGGAAATCACTACTTATTTAATATATTTATGTATATATCAACTGACGTCGAAATAAGATTCAAGAGATTAAAGGTCCAGTAATGCCTATATAGTGACACTAAATTTCTTTTTTATGACAACACATATTATCTCCCTTAATACGTCATCAAAATTAATTATTCAAACATCATTTTAAAGCTTGTATTCCCTGCTGTTAGCAAAAAAAAATTTAAAATTAATGTTTTCGTTATGAAAAAAAACTTTACAAAGCAAAACCAAAAGTAAGGCTGCTCTGCTCATCTAGGTCACGACCATCATGAATATGATAAAAAACCCGTCATATTAATTCGTTTATGCGCGACGCACTTTGAGATCAGCCGGTGCATATATATAGGCCGACCGCCGTAAGCGCGACCTTCCTGATGGTTTACGAGATGCGGGGCGGCGGGTTTGCACAGATATACACGGCGTTGAGATGATACTCTATATCTTAAGATCAAAAGTTTATGCGTATTATTGCAGATATCTAATCATAAATAATATATTTAAAACATGTAGATTTCTGTCTTTATTAAAATGAAAATCAAAAAACTACTATAATACAATAATAATATATACTATAAAAAAACCTGTTTGTGTAATCTTTAATTTGTATTTATGTAATTTGATATTGTATGTTATTCAATATAATAGAATAAAAGCGCGCTAAAGAATTATTTTGAATGATTGTATAGTTTTTTAAAATGCAGCGTCCGTATTTCGATCTTAGTATAATCTCACGTGGAGCAGTCACAAAAATAAAACCGCGTAAGCCCATACGTCAAACGTTTGTTTGCCGGTGGCTGGCAGCAGACTAGCTTATTTTTCACTATTGTTCCCCTCCCGCATCCCGCAGACCATTAAGAGGGTCACGCGTATGGCAGTCAAGCTATAGTTTCTATTTACGCAGGCCGGCATGACGGCGACTACTGATATTGGTTTATCGATTTAACGGTGATTCTTTTTGTTTTTAGGTGGTACTTTGCTTAGCATCAAGCACAGTCCCATCACTGCTCTGCTACTATTTAAAAATAAAACAGTATAAAAAATAAGAATGCTTTAAAAACATTCATAAAAAAATTGTACAGAATTCTTGAATAATATTAATTTAAAACACACCTTACGTGTAAAATTGCAAAGCATTTTTAAACACATTTCCCTTGATAAACGATCACGCAAACGTCTCGGTTTATATATTGCTTAAGGCTTAAACTTAATTACGTATGTACGGAAGTTATTTGCAATGCATAGACGTATAAATAAGCCTGGCGTGTGACCAAAATCACACTTCATATTAAGTAACAAGGCGGCCGAGGAAAAATACTAGCTTCAGGTGTAAATGGTAGTTTTGGAAACCTAACATAAAAGAAATATTTTTAACTAGTCGTGCCCGCGGCTACGCTCGCTTGGACCTCGAGAAATCTTCGATCTTAAGATATGAATTTAAAACTTTATTAACTTTTTATTGTATGAATAAATCGCTATATTTAAATTGATAAGGACAATAAAACAAAAAACAAAAATCAAAATCTATCCAATAGGTTTTGTGTGATGCGCGCGCAATGGTAGCTCAGTGGTAGCGTGTAAAGACATCGCGTCGATAGACGTGAGTTCGAATCCCTGCAATGAGTGAGAAAATAAACATGGTGGTAGGGACTTTTTCAAATGTCCGCCTGGCTAGCTACCACCCTCAAGTTGAAAATCTGTCGCCAAGTACCAATAGATATGTTCCGGAAGTTGCACTTGAGAGCCAGTCCTGGGAGGATTAGCGTGGGCTTGGGCCACATCGTCACTTAAAATCAGGTGAGATTGTGGCCACAACCCTAATCCTATAACGATATATTTTTTTACTAAAGATTTTGCAACAATCTTTATCAATTTCAGTGGTAAACGAATATATTGTTTTTTTTTTAAATAATGTGAAGATTTCTTCTTTTAGCTCTTCCTTGATGAATTTAGCTTGAAAGTAGGATTTAGAAACAATGAAACCATAGCTTGGTGATAGTGCATTGTCCACATAGCTCTCGCCCTCAATCTTGCCACAATCACGTATTAATATGTTTCGGCAGCCATATTGGACAAACAGCTTCCTTTAAGCTTCGCGTACTACCATATCAGTTTCATAGTCACTTAACATAAGATGAGCTCTTCGTTAAAGGCTAAAAGTAGACCATACTTTTGTTAATGTGAATGTTACCCATGAATTATCAGTACGTATATCATCATCATCAGCCCGTAATCGCCCACTGCTGAGCATAGGCGTCTTCTTGTACGCCACTCATCCCGATCCTGATCTAATCTCATCCACGTTTCACCCGCAATTTTTACAATATCAACGAGCTGGTACGACTACTCGTTTAATCATACATGAAAGAAAGAAGCGAAAGATTTTGAAGCGATGATGGCGCAGTGGTAGCGTGTACGACTTCGCGTCGATTGACGTGAGTTCGAATCCCTACAATGAGCCTGAGCTTTCGGTGAAGGAAAACATCGTGAGGAAACCATAGCATGGTGGTAGGGTATTTTCTAATGCCCGCCTGGCTAGCTACCACCCTCAAGTTGAAAATCTGCCGCCAAGCACCAACAGGTGTGTTCCGGCAGCTGCACTTGAGAGCCAGTCTTTCACTAGGTTTAGCGTGTTACCATCTTAGGCCACATCGTCACTTAACATCAGGTGAGATTGTGGCCACAACGCCAAAAAACCTATAACGAAAAAAAATATATATTTATTCACAATGACAAGACACGGCAATACACAATACATACAGATAAACGTAAAGATAAACAGGAAATTGTGCATAGACAAAAAAACTAATTTCTACATACATATAAAAAAAACAAAACAAACAAATACATTAACACATAGTCCAGCAGCGTGTCCAGTCATTAAGAAAAGGCGTCCAGTCCAGCGTAAATGCTGAAGTGCTACGGGGCAATCAGCGCTGATTTTCAGCTGAAACCCCAATGGAAGTCACGGTGCGCCCACAATTAGATTAAATAAAAATATGTACTAAATTAAACAAATAATAACTATAATTTTTTACTGCTTATGGCTTAATATGTATTAGGTAATAAAAATAAAATAATGACCACGCCAGTTTCAGTCCACCTGCCGTCACTCTGCCTGACAACATGTCCTGTCCAATTCCATTTTAATTTTTGCGATAAGCACTAAGCATGGATCTCAACATTTTTGACTCGATCTTATATTTTTATGCTGAGCATGGCTCTCTGTGCCACCTGTATTTTATGTCCAGCTTCAACTATGAGCGTCCATGTGTCGGCCCAATATGTCATGGTTCGGATAAATTTATTATATAAATGGGTCTTCAGGCATTGTGGAACGTCAACGGATTTGAGTTTTTAGGTATATACTTAATAAAATTTATATTGTGCTAGCTGGGCCGGCAGACTTTGTTCTGGCCTTTCTGGTAGTTAATGGTTCGACCTCAGCGCTACCTATAGGATCCTAACATATCTATAAAGACGAATTTTGACAAATGTGTCATGTCTCTAAATATGTATTATTTCAAGTCAAATCAAATCATAATATATTAAATAAGAATGAATAAGAATCGCACAAGATTATTATTATTATAATTTTTTATACAACAAAGGTGGCAAACAAGCATAAGGCCCGCCTGATGACAAGCGGCTACCTTAGCCTATGGACGCTTGTAATACCGTAGATATCACTAGCACGTTACTGATCTTTAACTGCCTTCTTCGAAGAGCTCAGGAACCCTACTCACCGCAGGAACACAACACAAGGTTATTTGGCTGCAATCTTCTGCAGGGTGGAGGTATTTTCCCAGTCGGAATTACAAATAAATTTCTCTGTGCCCTACCTCTCCTATAAGATCATAATATCGTATATCATATATATTATCGTAGATAAATATCATATTGTATAGTATATCGTATCTAATTAGTAAATGTATAACAATTGAAAACACTTTAGACTTTAAATGTGCTGAGACACATCCTAGACTTTTTCCTTGAAATAATATTTATAGTTCGTTACCGCATCAAACGTGTATGTCAACTTATATCAGTAAAGTTCCGGTTTATTGCTCGAAGTGACCTCTAACGGTGACCCCTTTTAACGAGCTCAAAAGCGTCATATATAGACTACTAAGGGAAGAGGGGCTGTAATATTTGAATGAGAGGTTTCGAGGGTTCTTTAATATGAACTTGAGAGTTGATTTTAATGATTACGGGGATGAAATCTTTGTAAGTATTTATAATAATAGCGGGGTGAGTTGTGAAGGGGTCGTCATAATTATATAGAATTTTCCTTTATCAATAAATATGATTTCATTTTTTTGTATAATAGCAAGGCAGAAGTGGCAGTGGGCCGGCCATATCTCGCGAAGAACCGACAACCGCTGGGGTAAACGGGTTCTTGAGTGGAGAACGCGACTCGGGAAACGTAGTGTAGGACGCCCTCCGGCCAGACGGGATGACGATCTGCGAAAGACTGCAGGCAGATGCTGGATGCGGCAGGCTGAAGACAGGGCGCTATGGCGCTCATTAGGGGAGGCCTATGTCCAGCAGTGGACTATTATAGGTTGATGATGAGGGCAGAAGAACTGAATTGTACCTGATGTTAAGCACAGTACAATTCATAAATAACGGCGACCATCGATCGATCGGTAATTCTTCGTCGATCACCGCTTTTATGCTGGTCTACAATCTTCGCATCACACCATCGCATTTACATCGGCTGATCCCGGAACGCATAAATTTATGTGTTTTATATGACTGAAATTGCTTACGATATTAATTTTATTAAAAAAAAAAAGAACATTATTCCCTAATACTTGAGGTTGTGATATAATTAACCACCTGACTATGAATTAAAATGCATTCATTAACCAACGGGTACCTCCCACCATCGGTAGGGAGTTCACCCTCACACCTTGGAACCTAAATGGTCGCGGATCGTCCGGTATCAGAGAAGTTTCCTGCCGTATGAAATGAGCTCCCTGCAGAGATTTTCGCAGGTGACTACAGTATGGGGTTCTTCAAAATGGGAATGAATTGTTTTTAAACGGTCGGCAACGCAGATTTGATACTTCTAGTATTGCAAGCGTTCATAGGCTGCAGTAACCGCGTACCATCAAGCGGACCGCATGAATGCTAATTTTTGGAAACAGTTACACGAACACACTTCGCCGTCAAATACATATAATCGCATAGTTATCTGTTAGCATGTTAAATATAATTTTTGTGCAACAGCACAACACATTTTTGTGCAAGCTACAGGCACTTGTATCACAATATTAAATTCTCTAAAAAGAAAACAAATTACACACTACCCGGTGTTCTCTAGTAAACTGGGTCACGTAATAATTTCGAAGCTAACTTACATTCTGAATTTCACTTGGAACGACGCCAACGTAGCTGAATTAGTGCATACTCTTCGTTAAGTGAATTGATAAGGTAGCGCTTACTGCATGAATTTGGTCGAGACGAAGGTGTCACTTACTTCTCTCGTACATAATACATTATATGATAATATTATCTAAGTCAGTGCTTTTTTATACAAGTACGGCAGAGTGACAGAACAGTGTCTGATGATAAGCATTGGGACACTGGGCCTTAGACAGAATGTAGCTATCTATCTGTAAAATAATTCTAAGAATAGTATCAGTAGTATCAAGATTACCTTCTCCTAATAAACAAACATTACTATTAGGGCGTGAATAAGAAGCCAGTAAGTTATCACAGTTTATTACAAAGAGTTTACAGAGTTCAATTAATGCATATGCGGACGACGCCGGTATAGGCTCGCGACTAAAGTACATTGATAATCTTACATATACATAGGCACGTAGCTCACGATTCCGTACATTACTAACAATTACCTTTTTATAATAGTTTGTGTAGATTATAATAAAGTTACCTATCTGCTGAAACATAACAAATCAGGGGTCATGACACCAGGTTATATAAATTAAAGCGCCATTTTATGATGCCACATACATTTCAACATAGAATAGGTAAATCTATTAAAAAAATATTTCTTTGTTTGTATTCTATACGTTCACAAACTATTCATCTAAATTCAATGAAACATTGCTGAATTATTTTGCGCACGCCCGTCATGGTTCTGTATTAATACAACTAATTTCCGTAAGATGGCGCGCAAACAGTTTTATTTTCAAGACAACTGGAACGAAGTCGCGGGCTGTAAAACTAACACGAACTATTAGTTTTGAAATCTAAATAATGATCTATTAGAGACATTTATAATTCTTGTAGCGGTTGTATTATCCGGTTTGTGCACATAAAAAGCTCCCCCAATTTCGTCCGTCCCTATTCAATCATGCTATTGTATATCACAATCCATCGATGAAGCCCCGCCGTGATTTCCCAGGGACATTTTTAATAAATAAAGGTTTTCTGTAATCATCCTACAATAGACATCTTAGGGGTATTACAAACGGGGAATGAATAGGGGCGAATATACTTCTGTTTTTTATACAATACAATTTTTTTTCTAGGCAATGTTTGTTTATAAGTTTATTGTATCGTGATTTACGTCGTACTTAATACACTCGAGGGTATATAAAAAGCGACATAATAAAAAAATACTGTCAGTAAAGTTACCCGTGTACGTGCGGTCGTATATTATACAGGCTTTTTGGAATCACTAGATTTATTTGTTAGTATAACTTACGAACTAAAGAAAAGGTTAGTCGAATTGTTATGTAAGTGGTTTAATGAAGTTGGCGCGTTATGAAAAAAATATGAAGAGTGAACTTTTACGATGCGCGTACACATTATAACAAAAATTCTACACCATGAAGTTGTTTGCTAAACCTCTTATTTATTGAGGTGAAGATAGTCACGTTCGATGTTATACGTCCACTTTTTTTTAATAATGTGTAAGCATTTTGTGAGTACAGTAAGAAACTAAAAACAGTGGTGACCACCGAGAGATCATAATAATTTATCTACAATCGCTGCTGTCATGCCAGCTTGTCTAAATAGAAACTGGATATTTAACGAATGCCTAGAAAATGTTATAAAAGACGTGCATACCTCAATACAACAGTTCGTACACGACTGGTCTTCACATCGCTGGGCAATTTGACGACGAATGTAGTCACAAAAATCATGTAAGTACAAAATATCGACGATGATCGGTTAGGTTAGGTTGGACTTGCAAACAAGTACTAGCGAGCAGGCCGCTGAAGTGGTCTCAATACGAAAATGACGTGCATACCTCAATACAACAGTTCGTACAAGTCTGATCATCACACCTCTAGGCCAATCCGACAACGAATATAGTAGTGCAAATCAGGTCTTGCATTAACCATATATATATTCATTCTCTCGCAGGCTAAATCCTAAAGACGTATGTGTTTCTCTCAATCACACGATACTTTGAGGTCCCGCCAAAAACTCTCGCGTAATATTCGAAACGAATCAGAAATGTATTTCATTACTATGCCGGTTTCTCATTAGAATGCCTAGGCAATGTATGAAATATGAATCATTTCATACATTGCCTACTATCTTCAGGCATTCTCTAGAATCCCGGTATTCTATACATTGCCTATAACATATATATAATATTATAACAGCAGTATCTCGCGGTTTCTTTCGCGTTTAAAATTTTCTGTTCTTGTCGGGCGGCCAAACTGCCCTCTGTCTGCGATACACTTGCACGGCGCCAAACAGCATACCTACACTAGTACTTCGTTCTCGCGTAATGTAATTTCTAACCTACACTTTGTTCAGTAATTGCTCCGCTCCTAAGGATCGTAGCGTGATGATAGATAGCATATACGTTTCTTAATAAATAGGATAAAAATGCAAAAAAATTCTAATCTCTTTGATAGTTCCCGAGATTAATGCGTTCAAACAAAATGAAACAGAATATCATTTTTTATGCAGGTATACTACAACTAGAGCGACTATATTTAGACGGGTCGCGGCCTCTTGAATTATGTATTAGTTTATATCCGTTTATATATTAGGTTTTATTCATTTGTTCAAATACTTAGCGTTGACACTATTTTAAATATATGTCGACATATAAAAAAACGTATACGATATTATTTTTTTGCAAGTTTATTTACAATTAATATTATTAAAAATGCTTAAGTGCAATATCGTACGCGTTAACAACAATATAAGATTAATGAAAAATAGTGGGTGTCAGCTCCGACGTGCGTCTGTTGTTTACTCTTTAAGAACGATTGCCTTGGAATATATGCAATAGAGAAAGTTTAATAGTTTTTTATCGTTATAGGTTTGTTCGTTGTGGCCACAATCTCACCTGATCTTAAGTGACGATGTGACCCAAGATGGTAAGCCTAGTGGAAGACTGGCTCTCAAGTGCAGCTGCCGGAACACACCTATTGGTGCTTGGCGACAGATTTTCAACTTGAGGGTGGTAGCTAGCCAGGCGGACACTAGAAAAAGCCCTACCACCATGCTATGGTTTCCTCACGATGTGTTCCTTCACCGAAAGCTCAGGCTCATTGTAGGTATTCGAACTCACGTCAATCGACGCGAAATCGTACACGCTACCACTTAGCCATCATTGCTTTATCGTTGTTACGCGGAAGGGCAGCAGACAACATGATGACTTAACTTTTTGTTAACACTCGATTTTGCTTTCCATCAAATTTAGATACCGCGGGTTATATGTGAAAAATGATCCTTAAGAAGTTCGCTCCAATAAAAACCCTCAACCTGAACGTAGCTTTATATTAGTGAAAGAATTTTTAGAATCGGATTAGTAATTGCAGAAATTACCCCCAACAAATATGTTCACAAACTTTACCTCTTTATAATAACAGTGTAAACGTTAGTAAGAACATTATACTCTTTGAATAATAACACCAAAACTTTACTAATGTTGTATTAAAGTTTCCCAAACTTAACAAAACAACCGTAATATTAAAACAGCAAGCGTTAACGGAAGTTAATTATCGTACTTGCGCTTTTATCGTTTTATCTGGATGAGTGCCAGGTACAAAGGTTCAAGACGTTTCTAGAATATTATATAAAAAAATCTAATATAAATTCTCAAGGTGGAGAACTGTTCATTGCAGCACTAGAAGATGTTTTCAAGGTTATATTAAACGACGAGTACACCACTCACCTTCAGTTTGCCGATGACATAGTTATCTTAGCTGAGACCTTGGAAGACCTAAGGGCGATGCTCGATGACTTCAGTAGAGCTTCTGAACGAGTTGATCTTAAGATGAATATAGACATGACGAAAGCTCATATATTATATATTACCTCTCGTAAAGATCGGAGACTCTACGCTTGAAGTTGCTAATGACTATGTTTACCTGTGAGATAAACTTTCCAGTTTGGTAAGTCCGACTTCGAGAAAAAGATCAATTGTCAAATCCAATTCGGCTGAATAGCGTTCAGGAATCTACATAACATGTCGTCCAAGATACCGCAGTGTCTCAAGACTAAAGTCTTTGACCAGTGTATGTTGCCAGTGCTGACATATGATACTAAGACATGGTCGCTAATATTGGGCCTCAGTAGAAAGTTCAAGGTTCAAGTATGAAAGTGGTATAAGTTTTGGGTAATAAAGAGGATAGGAGTGATATAGCTCTCAGAATTGCTAAACTTAAGTAGCTGTGGGCGGGACATATTTCTCGTAGAATGGATGGCCTATGGGGCCGAAGAGTTCTTGGTAGACCCACTATAAGATGGACAGACGAATTAGTGAAGGTTGCAGGAGCAGAGCAGGGCCGATCGTTGTTGCGATCTTTGAGGGTGGTCTATTCCAACAGTGAACGACTTTCGGCTAAATGTATGGAATAAGGAAATATTTCTCAAATGTTCAGATTTCCTCAATACTTTTTTCTTGCTGAGGTTACTTTTCACATGGTTAGGTTCGAACCTAAGGACGTAGGACCAATTTTCCACTAGTGTTAATTACATTTATTGTTATCATTAATACTAAGCTAAAGCTAGAATTAATACGTTCTAGCAAGAATTAGTACGTAAACAAAACTAATGTTTCTATAAATAATAGTAAGTTACTAGTGTACCTAACACATTTATATAAAGACAAATTCCCCGTCACATTGGAGAGCACGAAATAAGCTTAAACTGTCTTAAGGGACGCCAGCGCTATTGTCTCACATCCTGATAAATTGTTTGCGCTATTTCTGTCATCACTGGACACCGTATTGTATTCCAACAAGGTAATATAGGAAACATATTGCACTGTCTAGAAATTTATAACACAAAATTATCAACTATTTGTGTTTAAGCTTGTATGATGTGATGGAGTTTTTTCTTGTTGTTAATTTGACGAAGCAAAATGCGATTGAGAACACATTTTTTCCTTATTACTTCAATTTAACTTTATTATAAATTACAGCCAACATTTTATTTTTGACATTACATGAGCTAGAGTTGCCATATACAAAAGTTCGAATTGGACCGTTTGGTGTTACTGGATCATCCTTGCTCCAACAATTGGGGAAATAAGATCTCAAAAGGGACATATATATATATATATATTTTTTGCATTCTCTTTCACTTTCTGTGTAGGCAGCGCAAGGCAGAGATTTCTATACATTTTGTTCATAGAATTCTTGCCGTTTTGCTTGTTTTCTGTAAACTCGAGTGTGCCTTCCGAATATATCACTTTCCCAAATTAATTATCAAGTACCTAAAGTGTTATTGATAGCATACACAGTGCTGTTCATTTTGACAGAATCCATAAGACCTTATTTATATGTAGCGCATGAGATTTATTTCTTCTTTTTTGCAATTTGAAACAAATACTTTGACTTTATATTTGTTAACAGCTGTGCTTAACGGTTTCATCCGTATTCAATTAATTCGATCAATTCTCCACTATCTGGCTGCCAGCGCAAACCAGCTTATAGTTGTTCTTACTTCCCGCACTTGCTTAGTACTCCGCTAAATACTATTATTACTGTCTCTGCTCCTTAGAGTTGTATCGTGAAGCTATGTAGGCTATAACCTTTCTCAATAAACAGGCTATAAAATCCAAAGAGATTTTTTCTGACTTGACTGGTATTTCCAGAGATTAGCGCGTTCAAACAAACAAAATCTTGAGCTTTAAAATCTGGGCAACCAAACTCCGGTCGGTGTCTTGCAAAAAAATAAACACCTGTCTAGGTAGTCAAATCGTGCACGCACGGAGGACTTAAAAAAATGATTTTAATTTTTCAAGAGTGTTTTTCGATACTAATAATGCCATAAGACTAACTAAAAATACTCTTAGAACTATGAAGCAACCACCAGACGCGTCGTACAGGATGCACTTATCATTGCAACGTTGTGTCTGGCCTCCTTAGAATATAGACTGCTGATTAGCAGTATCCATAGAGGGTAATTCTATAACTAAGTACATATATTTGAAAAGTAAAACAATATTTAAATACAATAACATGTTATCCAAATCGTTACAGCTGTTTTCATAAAACTAATTAGCTTTGAATTTTTCTTCCTTTTTATTTTATTGTTATTATTTGTTGTTTATTTCATATGATTTTTGTGTATGTAGAAATACATTCACTTTTCTCTTTCTATTCTTGAGCTTATACTTATATCGATGCAGACAATATTCGACTCGTAACCTCGTAATGCTTCTGTACTGTCCGCGTTCATAATAGTGATGAATAAAACTAAATTTGTTATTTCCTCCGGCCGATACTCCGTGATAACCAAACGGGGGGCACTGACTGACAAAGGGCGACAGTATAAACTTCTCTGTGAATCTAAATTTAAATATGTAGATGAATAACTGATACTCCTAATCCTTTTCTCTTTTGAAACATTTGAACTTTTTGAACATTTCTTCTTAAATTCACTTAAAACTTTTGAATAATAAGGGCGGATGGATGCTTATCTTTGAACCTCTATTAAAGCTGGCTTGGTTTACTAACAAATTTCTCGTTTCCTTATAACCCTATAAGATACGGAACCCTTTGTAATTTTAAATGCAAACTAGAACTATGAATTGATGTATAATTTTCTAATACGGCAAACTGTGTCTAATACAAAATGGAGGATATTGAAGGCAAACTGTGTCTAATACAAAATGGAGGATATTGAAATTTTAATTTAATTTAGTTTTATTGAATTTTAGGAACCATATATATTACTATTACATTAAAGAATATTTAATAATTAAAACAAGAGTATTTATAATAAATAATGATAGGTCCAGTGTGAATGTGAACGTAGTACCTAATTAAATTAAAACGTTCTTACGTCCATTCTTAACAATTGCAAATAGTTAACGTCGTAACAACATCAAAATGCATCCAATCAGCAATCACCGAGTTTACACTCGGGACGCTATCCGTGACCATAATACAAAGATACTGGCAATTATAACCCCGTGTGTATTACGATGCCGGTATGAGCTGAATGCATTGCCCTTTTGAATTTCGAATGGACGTCCGAATTTCGAATGAAATTCTCTGTTTGAATTTCCAATATACACATCAATGAATTCTGGGACCGGATCCACCGAATAATTACGCATTTTTGTGTTTTGAGTTTTATGTAAAAAAAAAAAATGTTTGCCCTGGGAATAAGTAAACTTGACTGACATGATAACCTCTTTTAAAAGTATATATTACTATATTTTTTTAATTCGTTAATGTAGATTATATTATATTTTATTAGACAGGTTTAAAAAAGCAACCTTAGGGTTTCTTGCCGATTCTTCTCTAAAGGACAGTGCCTTCCGAATCGGCTGTAGAGTAATTGAAAATATTAAATATAAACATATTATCATCTTTATTATTATTATTTTAATCTATTTAAGAAATTTCTTACACATTTATTAATTTACAATTTTATTTAAATTCAAACATTTTTTGTTTCGAGTAGCTAAAACTACTATTCATTTATTGCAGGCGGAAGTAACAAAGAAATTTCGGATAATTATTTATGATGGATTTCCGCAAAGTAACGCCTTCATCGATCAAATATTTTAATTCCTACCTTAGCAAGTAGAAACTAAAGCTTTAGATTTTAAATGATATTTCACATCTACAAACAATTGTGTTTCTTTTTTTTTTCTCATTATTGCTGAGATTTCAGTCATGCGTTTCTCAGGGCGGGAGGACTCGTGAAAAATACAACCGCAGGACAGATAAACGCGGCCCTTGATCTTAGTTATTTCCTCTGCGTAAGATTGATGCTGGTGCAAAGATCAGCTGATGGGACCTAGCAAGACAATGATTGATTATCACGAAGTTATCGCATTTGTTAGATTCTGCTTGAGGTTTTCAAATTGGTTCCCCGGTTGGCGTGATCTTTTTGTAAAGTACAATTTTCAACTTGTCTAGAGGGATTTTGTTTTTCATTTTTTTACATGTTCCATAAACCAATAATTGCTTTTGTATCTAGGCTACATAAAATAAAAAATGAAGTAGGTACAATTTTGGTCCGTTACCAACAAGAGATTTATATTTTTATTTTTATTGCAGTGGATGGCCAGTGGCCATTTAAATTACATTTATTATAAGTTTAAACAGTTAAAAAAACAAAACACGCTTTAACTACTCCCTAAAAATTACAAAACTTTATAGTCTTATAATAACATCTCATTACTATGCCCAATCTATTTGATTTGTCAAAACGAATCATATGAGCCTAAAGTCGAGGTGTTTGCTAGTAACCACTGAAGAGTTCTTTTATCTACCTCCTGGATCCATCACCAGATCATCGTTACCAAGTCTTATCTAAGAGACTTGCCAAAAAAAAATCATATATACCCAAACTCGAGCGGCTAACTATTAGCCGCTGATGTATTCCACTATCCACTTCCTGGCTCTATCATCTGATCATCTCCAAGATACCAGATTATAGTGTTGTCATTTACATACAAAGTTTCGTTTCGATACGACAATTAGAAGTATGTCAGAATTAACTTCTCAGATTTTATTACATTGATTTTAGTTAGTAAGTTAATTACAAGTGAAGCTAATAAGAAGTAAGATATTTTTAATGCATTAGCCTTTTAAGGCCACTACTGCGTAAGAGTTAAGAAAAAGTACAAGTCTTTAGACTTAGTATTAGACTTTAATCTAATAAAAAAAACCTAAAATAATACCCATAAAAAATAATTAAGAAAGGGCCCTATAAAACCCATAAAAAGCTGAAAAAGTCAAGAAATAGTGTCTATCAGAATGTTAATAGGAAATAAATAAAGCATGCTTCATAAAAATCAATTCAATAATATAATCAATCACTACATGAATTTTTATTAATTAACCAAACTAGACAACAACAATGTTACGTAGAAGACACTTTTTTACCAGCATTAACAACAAACCCATTATAAAAAACATTCGAATGTTTCTATTTGTTTTCAACTTGGTAGATTAATGATGACCCGAACGTCAGAAGATGGGACGTCACGTCAGCACTTAATGCGCTTTGAAAGTGAGAGATGACGAAAATCACAATAAGTTACATAATACATTTATCAAATTATGATTGTCATCGAAAACTTTCTTTGCCGTAATCATTTATGTTGTTATAATATTTTTCCTATTTATATTCACACTTCAGTTATACCAATATAATAAATATAATAATTTGTTTATATTTCTGACTAGCTGTGCCCGCGGCTTCGCTCGTGTGGACGATAGAAGAACGCGTAGTGCTTATAAAAATCGTAGTTACTTAAAACTTTAATAACTTTTTACTGAATGAAGATATTGCGATAAACATTTTTTTATAAGGACCAAGTATCTAAGAAGTAACTAGGGTAAAATAGGAAAGCCAAACATCGCTATCTACAAGTTTGCAAATGCGATAGTGTGTTTTAGATAAGCAAGCATGACGGACGTCGACCTTGTGTCGGTTATAACATTTGGGTTCAACTGTTTTTATTGTAAAAAGAAGTAAAATTAAACAAGGAATACTAATAAGATTTCCAAAATTCAGCAACGAAAATATTTAAATATTTGAAATCAAATCTTCAAATATTTGAAGAAACCGTATCATGTTTTTCAGTTATGTATGGAGTATTTAGTTCGCGCAAGCGATACTAACTGCACACAAACATCACAAGCGTGTGGACGCATCGCAAGCGCTTGCCGCAAGCTCCTTTGGTTTGTGCATTAGATACCTACCTAGCTCGGATCGCTGGCAAGCCAAGCAAAACCTTCACAAACCAAGCCAAACCTTCCCAACTAAGCCAAACGCACTATCCAAACGTTTGAATTTGTTAATGTTTGCCGAGGTTTGGCAAGCGTGTGGATGAGACATAAAGGATTCCATGTTTTAGAAAGGAAGGAACACACTGACCGGCAGAAAGTTTCATAGTTCTGCAGTACGGTAATGATATGATGTTGTTTGATATTAGAATTTGTGCTGATGCGATGAAATACAATTCTGTCTTCGGTAATAGACATTTACTTAGCAGTTAGAATCGTACTATTCGATTGTTTGTTTTGGAAAAAACACCTGCCTAGATAAATTTTGAAAGTGAAACATGAACTAAGTATAAAATTTCTAGCTATAAACTTGTTAAAAATTCTAAAATTATTATTTTTAAACTACGGCCAGTAAAAAAAATATATTTCATGCCTAAAACCCTATGTTGTTCAGATACTTGAAACACGAACAATATATTTATTTTATTTATATATTAAAGATCAATTTACAAAATAAAATCACCATAATTTTCATACACATATGTGACATAATATTATGTCATTTTGAAAATACATTAAATGTCTGTTTATATTATATTTATATATCACTAGCTGTCCCGACAGACGTTGTTCTGCATGACATAACATAATAAAATTAGATGCATGTAACTACATATTTCGAATCGTGTATTATGATAGTTCATAAAAAAATCCTATAAAAAGGCAATTTAAGTTATTCCAATTAATCTGATAACTTTTAGCATTTTTCTCTCCTTTAAAACATTATTCGGGCTATTAACATTAAAAGAAAATAATTAGCCAAATCGATCCAGCCTTTCTCAAGTGATGCACTTACCATCAATTAGCAATGAGGCAGTGATATCTCAGTGGTAGCGCCTACGGACATAGTCGATCGAGGCAATGAGCCTGAGTTTTCAGTGAAGGAAAACAGCATAATTAAACCATAACAACATAGTGATAGAGATCATGTTAAAAATATGTCCCCAAGCACCAATAGGTGTGTTCCAGCAGCTGCATTTGAGAGCCAGTGCTCCCACTAGGCTAAGCATTTTATCATAATGGGCAACATCGTCACTTAATTTCAGGTGAGATTGTAGCTAAAGAATAAACCCACACATAACAAAAAAATATTTATATATATCATATCTAGGAGACGCTATTATAATATACTAATACTTGAATTAGCTATCTTCCCTAACTTTTAAATTCTTCTATTATAGTATTTTATATTATTTTTCTAAATTAAGACTACTACTATGTTTTCAAAGTTCTTTGTATAAATACGAAATTCGAATACCTATATGAAAACATAATCATATACAATTAATAATAAAATCAAGAAGAAGTAACTATGCCAACATTATTAAAGTCAAGCACAATACAGTGCAAAATGTTGAAAGAGCAAATACTGAATACAATTTTCTAAAGCAACACTAGTAATCTCATTCTATGTCACTCGTCAGGGCGGTTTCATATGCACACACACTCACTTATATACAAGACATACAAGTCGCATTCGAGACCGACACGTGACTTAAATATATTAGTAGACGTCGCGTCGGCCGACGCATCCAACTGGGATTTACACATGTTACACTCGGTTCTGCTTCTGGGAATAAATTCAAGGAAATTAAATTCTTCTTCAATAAAATGTATTTTTATATGCTTATAAGTTTGTGGTTTATTGTTATTATAGGTTTTTTGCATATTAAGAATGCAACAGCTAGTAAGCAAGTATGCAGTTAAGTATAAGCAACTGTAGATAGGCTGGATCTAACTGATTTAACCTCAATAAACTGAGTAAAAAAGGAAAATAATAACTATTATCGAAATATCTGCAAACGTCTAGAATGTTCGCGAAACATCGAGAATGTATTCGTAGGTACGGAAAGACATCGCAGTTCACAAACCAACAAAACTTATTTGTCAGATTACGTAATTTCTAAAAAATATCGTGCAACCCCTATTTTTAAAAACAATGAAACATGGACCTACAATTGATATCATGATCATTTTTTTTGAGTATATAAGCGAGCCGTATCCCAAGCCATGACAGTTTTGTTTTGGACAACGTAATGAAAATAACAAGCGATAAAAAAAGAAGAAATTTACAAGAGGACCATAGAAAGAGATACTGTAAGTACGTCCACAGTTTAGTGAGTATGTTTGAATTTTTTCACAGTTTACGAATGAATTATTTACGCGAAATATTAGGTCTTAGGTATTAATATTAGGTACCTATGAAATTGCCGTTTTGTATGAAAAAATTTAAACGATGTTTTTTCATATATTTTTTATTTGTATTAATCGGAGTAATCACCCATGCAATCAATGCATCTTTGCCAGCGCAGTGGCAGTTTATTGATGCCCTTCTTAAACAAATCAGCTGGACGGGAGGCAACAAATTCTTCAAAGGCATTTTGTACTGCTTCTCGGGTATTGATTTTTTTTCCCGCCAAGGAGTTATCCAAATTCTGGAAAAAGTGGTAGTCTGTAGGCGCAAGGTCTGGTGAGTAGAACGGATGACGGAGAACTTCCAACCCCAGTTCTTGCAACTTGGAGACCGTCTGTTGTGCAGTATGAGGTCGCGCGTTGTCGTGCAGGAGCAGCGGTAATGCTCACCCCGTTTGTTAAGAAGCTGTAATGAATCACACCGGCGCTAGACCACCAAATAGTGACCATCACTTTTCTAGGGGTAAGTTTTCGTTATGGGCATTGTTTAGGTGCTGAACCAGGATCCAACCAACTTGCTGAGCGCTTGCGGTTTTCAAACAGAATCCATTTTTCATCGCAGGTAACAATGCGGTTCAAAATTCCTTCATTTATGTGTCTGTTGAGCAGTGCAAGGCACTTCTCGACGCGTACTTCGCGCTGGCGATCATTGAGTTCGTGGGGCACCCATTTGTCAAGCTTTTTTACCTTGCCAATTTGTCGCAAATGGACCAATATTGTTTTGACGCTAACGTCGAAAGCTGCTGCTAATTCAGCCGTAGACTGTGTATCATCAGCTTCCACAATCGCCTATAATTCGTCATTGTCGGCCAAAGTTTTCGGACGACCGCGAGGTTCATTTTTCAGGTCGAAATTCCCAGAACGGAAGCGAGCAAACCAATAACAGGTGGTGCGTTGGTTTGTAGTGTTAGCTCCGTAAACGTCGTTGATGTTGCGTGCCGCTTGTGCAGCGTTACTGCCACGACGGTACTCATATTTCATAATTACTCGAATTTTTAACGTATCCATGATGAGAAAAAAGATTGAAATGCGATGAAAATGTAACACTAATCAATAAACAAATGACTACTTTTGGAAAAAGAATTCCATGTTTTTAAAATAAAATTAATTTGAAATTAGAATTCTTAGCCAAACAAAAAATATTTTGATTTGAAATGGCCAGTACTGCAGAACGGCGATTTCATAGGTAAAGACCTATTATAACGGTATTTTCTTTACCCAAATACGTAAAATAGGTTGCTATTCCTGAGGACTAATTTAAATTGCCTCGTGTTCCAGTGCATGTTGTCCTTTACACCCTTAGCAGCGCCAGTACTAATGCTTTTCGGCTGCTTTTTGAACCTTTTACAGGTTTTTTATACAATTAAATTGGCAAACAATCGTACAACCAGCCTGAAAGCAAGCGGTTACTGTAGCCTAACTACGCTTTGTAGTACTAGCGTCATCCTTCCCTAAGGAGCTCTGAAAACCCTACTCATTACAGGAACACAACGAAAGGTTACTTGGCTGCAATCTTCTGTAGGGGAGGTATTTCATCAGTCGGGCTGCACTAAGTAGAGATAAATCTTCAAAGAGATTCTGTGCTTTACCTACCACTGTTCAACTCTGAGCACACTCTCAATTGAAATTAAAAATGTGACTGAATACACAAACACACACACACACTGATAAGTTTTTAGGAACAATTTTAAATATAGAAAACAGATTTGTATACTCAAAAGCCGCAATATAGTATAGCAATATAGCAGTTATAAAATCTAAAAACATTAAACATTAAACAAAAATAAAAACATTTTGCACGAATTATCTTAAATAACTTCGTCTATAAAATTATATATTTTTGAACTTTCTTTTTTCTTTCTTTCTATGTGCAGCGTTACTTTATATGTTACTTAAAACTATGGTAGAACAAAATAATAAAATCATGGAAACAAAAAAATATTAGTTTCTTTTTTAATATATATAAATACGTGCGAGCATGAGACGACTTAGAGATGCAGAACGGAATATGTTGGGAACACCAACACGTATGATGATAGGTGTGGGAATAGAATGTTCCTTTCTGCGTCTCTAAGTCGTCTCATTCTCAAACGTATTTCTGATTGATACAACAAAAAGGAGAGAAATTATTAGTAGAAACTGTTGTGTCGGTTTCCTGTTATGTTAGTTTTGTGGTCCAAAAAATATGTTGGGAGACTTATTTAGTGGCATGATGGTTAAATCAAATAGCCAAAACGCTGCGTGAATAAAACTAGATTTATATTTAGAAATAGCAAAAATTATTTAAATCAAGATTATATTATTTCAGAACTCAACAAATATCTATATCTTCAAAACATGGCGCCTTATCGTCTGCTCAAACCATACGGTGTTGCAACACTAATAATCATACCTGTTTGTATTCCCAACACATTCTAATAGATTGTAAGGAAGCCAGGGAATCACTGCCCTATTGTAATCTAAAAATATCTAAATCCTTTTCACGCTTGAACAGATATCAATAACGAATGGTTACCGGAGCCTCTTAAGAGGATTAGAATACTATAATAAACATCTTTTTATTTAGGTGTTGCAGAAAGTCCCCTGAGTTAAGCGTGCATGGGAAAGGAGGAGAAAGCCAGGAATGGACTTTTGGATTGTAGATAGTTGGCCCAATAATGCGTTGAAGACATTGATACACAGAGGACTCGTTCGGAGGTTTTTAAAAAACCAAGCGACTGGTGGACTTCCTACAAAAATTTGGCTGGCACGCTTCATGCAATATAAGCGCATATAGACATCGAGTTACACAAACCAAGTCTGTGAAAATCTAGTAACTGATGCGTATTTATACAAACAGTTTTATCCATTAGGAAACTCTTGCCAGTTGGAATAAAACCTCTTTAGTGACTCACATTAACGCATCATATTTGGGATCGTCCAGTCTACAATTTCAGCATAATCGTTTCAACGAGGTGTTATCATTATAAGATTTGATATGGTTCAATAATTACATCTTGCATATTATCGACTTCATTATATCACATCCATAATATAAGTACTGAATAATGCCGGAGTATTCTCAATTATGCAAAGCCGTCTTAGCAATGTTATTACATAGAATTACATACTAACAACTCAGACCATTGTCAAACAATGAAAACACACGTCCTAAATTTCGGTGCGTATTCACAGGCTTAAGATAATTAACGCTGTAACGTTTAATTTAAAATACATTACATTTTTTATTTTTATTTTTTTTTATTACATTGCCAGCTGAAAACAAAGTTTGTTAACCTTGAACTTGGTACCTCGTGTATGTCTTATCTATAGGGTCTTATGTATTTTACTAACAAATACTAAGGTATGAGTGGTAATATTTTTGTGTGCCAATATAATGAGAATTAAGGGCCTTAAGTGATTGAACCAAAAACTTGCATGTCAATGACTCAAAAAACCTAGATTGAACTTGTATAGTCTGTATTTAAAGCGGTAATGTTAAATTAAATACTCTACAAATTAATAAAGATTTGCGTTCCGTTTTTGAGCCTCAAAATTTCCTATACCTAAACATGAAAGCTCTAAAACTCCAACTAAAAAATTGAGCATTGACCCTCTGTAACTCAAAATAACGTTTTAGTGACCTCCAGAACATATTATCATCTATGAGTGACACACGGGCTATATGTACACACTTTGCGATCTTGTATAGACCAATGTAATGAAATGATATTTTTCTCCTCAATTTAGTATTTAAAATAAAATTAAATGAGAAATTATTTATGTGACGAAAAAAAAACTCAGATAAAAGTTAGTATTATAGGCTTAAAATGTAAGTATCTCGTAAATTTCGTATTCCCAAAGCACATAAACGAACCTCACTAACCAATCATATTAAAATTTAAAAACTTTTTTACTTAACTCTTTGTAAGTTAAAACTCTGTAACTCATTTATTTGAAGTTACATTTTAATTTCAACTTATCAAAATATACTGTAGTTTTCTTTTAAATAAAAAAGACGCATAATCAAACTATAACCATCTATTTTATCGAATGAAAAAGATGACGTGATTCCGGCGATTCCTAAGTTTAATAATCGAGAGCCTAAAACTAGTAAATATTGACTTAAATCTCTACTTACATTCAAAGGTATAAACATTAATGACCAGCAAACGCCCGCGACTTCATTATCATCAATAATATCTATAATAATATAAATTATAATAAAAATAAAAATTGACTGATAGTCAGGGTAAATGAAGTTTCCTGTTAGTGAAAAAAATACCGAAAGGCGTAGTCAAGGTCCGCGCCGTAAATTTTCCGTGTTTTTTTTTTTAATTTCCTTTTCTATGCTGCTGTAGCTCACACAATTACCCGACACTGGACTTTTTAGTTTTTTTTTAATGTCTTTTGATGCGAGCTTTCCTCTGATTAGGGTTTTCTATAATTCCACGTATATTTACGACTCGTATGAGACAAGTTATAATTTTTTTGCAATTTTCAAATAAAATACCGATTTTTACATATATTTCGAGGAATATTTTTACTGTTTCACTTTGAGTCCTAGTAGTGCTTCTCCAAGCTACAATGACACCCAAATAACTGACCTAGCTAAACGCGTTCGCACGCTACACTAATTTATAATTTTACGCAATGCTAATTCACAACAATCACGTGCAGACGCTACGCACGGGCAAAACAAACGCTACACGATAAACACATTCAGATATGCTCTATCCATTGTGACCTCAACCGTTGTTATAACATTATTAGAATCGTAGTTATTAGCGATTGCAATCTGACGGTATTGTGTAACACAAGAAAGTTTGATTGATTATCACTGTATGTAACGAGTGAATAGACGTTTTTACGTCGAAAATTTTAGAATTAGGTCGGTAGTTCTATGAAATTACTTCCTACAATCATACAAACTTTACCTGTAGCGAGATAATTATGTGGGACGCGACCGACAGTTTTAAAAAGTATTATTTAAAATTCATATTTATATAAAATCCAAATTACAGTTAAAATTAGTTAAGCGAAGCTTAATCAAATAGTGGCTCGAGTGAGACTTAATATGTCGGCATGTTGCAACACTTATCTATTATACATAAAAAAATTGGGGATGTCTGTTTGTAATGTCAAACTAACAGATTTTTACTAAATGCATATGAAAGTATACGGTACCTATAATAAAAAACCAATTTGTAAATTTTTTGTCTGTCTGTTTGTTCCGGGTAATCTCCGAAACGGTTGGACCGAATTTGACGGGACTTTCACTGGAAGATAGCTGATGTTATAAGGAATAACTGAATACTTTTATCTTAGGAATAAAATTATGATTCCACGAAAAAATAAAGCCTTATTAGTAGTCCACGCGAGCGGAGCCGCGTGCTCAGTAAGTCCGTTAATATAATGAATAATGTAATTCGACGTTTTTTCATGTATTACGACGGTGTAATAAGACTGTTATTAAACGGCAACGTTTATAAACATAATAAATGAGCGTGTGCTTCCATACAATCGTTGTGATGCAAGATTTAGAACTGGCTGTGTGTTAGGGACCTTTTAGCGAAATTATATGAGTAACACTGTAATGAGAGGTGTAATACTTATACACGTAACATTATTTAAAACTGTGTAACGAATATTCCAAATATTTATACACAGCCACTTGACAAATACGTTTGAAAGAGTTTAATCTTTTAAGGCTTTTGTTTAAGCTATTACCAGACATAGTAAAATTTATAACCTAAAAAAGCACTTTATACTGCTAAAAGTAATAAATGACCACCAACATTTTAAGAGTTAGAGTCTCAATGTATGAATTTGTGGTCACTATATTAAATCCCATATTTAATATATAAGATATCTGTACTATAATATACATTCAGCCAAAAAAGTATCGGGATTGGATGATTTGTTTATGGCTCTAAATTCAATTTTGTTTTTGTTGTTAAATTGGCATTTTGACGCGAAGTGTCAGTTGCATTTGTCATGTAAATTTAATACAGTGCTGTTTTTAGTAAGATTATATCTAGTGAGTATTGCGAATTTCATAATGGAAAAAAACATCTAAAAAAGAGTTGGTCTTAAATTTTGCATCGCCGATGAAATTTCGTGTTCAGGGACACTGAAAATGTCACAGAAGGCTTACAGTGAATCGCCTTTATCAAAAACATGTGCTTATTAGCAAAGCGTTCAAAAGCGATCGAGATATGCTCGAAGATTTTCCTCGTCCTCGTAGGCCCTATAATATATAATTCCAACCCTACATTCATGAAACGCATTGCTACTGGTGATGAGACGTGGGTTTACGAGTTTTATATGCAAACTAGTCAACAAGATTCGGAGTGACGCCTTCCAACTGAACCGAAACCGAAAAAGCCACGCCAAAGTCGATCAAAAGTCAAAGTCATGTTGACTGTTTTCTTTGACTATCGCGGTGTGGTGTACTCGAAAATCTTACCGGAAGGTCAATCGGTAAATAAAGTATATTATTTGACCGTTATGCGGCGTTTAAGAGAGCAAATTTTCACCACGATAATGCGCCTTCGCACAAGGCTATCATTTACGGTGGATAGGGTTAACTAAGAACTCCGTTCCTCTGAAATGTCGATGAACGCCTATTACAGCTTATTGTAAACGTTTTTTACGATTTTTTTGAGGCTATAGTTAGCCAGGTGGCCACTAAAAATAACGTTACCACCATGCGAAGGTTCATTATCACTATGATAAAAATCATTTTGATAAATACAACTTTAACATACTTTCATTGGAACTCTCCAATAAAATGCTGTAGAATGGCCTCAAGAATTATAATTGTGTATTTTCGTTAAATTAAACAATTATTTCCTACGAACAAACACTAACATCAATGAAACCGAGAACACGAACAAAGAGCATTGTACAAGCTTTAGCGAGACTACATCGCCACATTTGTCGACGCTGATAACAATAGATCGTAATACCAGCTTTCTAACTCCCGTATTTCTGGGAAATTCTATCTTTATTACGTTGGTATATATATGATTATATTTTAGTATTCTCGCGGTAAAATAAGGTGTGAAAAAAGTTCAAATAAAATAAAGTATTTATATATTAGTAAAATAGTATATGATATGGTATTTCATTATTTATTAAAGTTTTCACTGGCGCAATTTAGTAAAGGGTAAAATTTAGAGCTGCGCGCGCATCTTATTACTGGCATAATGAAGTTACCCATCAATTAATAATATTTTAGTATTCTCGCGGTAAAATAAGGTGTGAAAAAAGTTCAAATTAAATAAAGTATTGATATATTAGTAAAATAGTATATGATATGGTATTTCATTATTTATTAAAGTTTTCATTTATTAAAATTTAGAGCTGCGCGCGCATAATATGACTGGCATAATGAAGTTACCCATCAATTAATAAAGTAAATTCATGTTACTGACGTTTATTTTTTTTTTAATTATGTGTAAATAATTGAACACTGTATAATTAATAATTAATTTTACACATTTAAAATAATTAAAGTCAGTAAAATGAGTTCACACTATTATCATTAATGTTTAACTAACTTCATCATGTTGCTAAACTTAAATTGACTTATTGAATCAGGTTCAGAGGTAATAATGGCCTTTATGGTTTTTCTTTATGTCTCGTACTTCATTTCTACTCTATAAAATGTCCGCTAAAATCATATGTAAAAGTAAAAAAAGTTCTGTTATATTTACATTTACAGGTCACTCGAAAACACCTAGTACGTTTTATTAATTAAAATACAGTATAAATCGTTTAAAAGTTAAAAACATGCTTTAATTATCAAAACAAATCACATGAGCCTAAACTCGAGGGGTTTGCTAGTAACCACTGAAGAGTTCCATAATCCACTTCCTGGCTTCATCATCAGACCCTCGTTACTAAGCCCAATCTATTAGACTTGTGAAAACAAATCATACGAGCCTAAGCTCGAGGTGTTACTATTAGCCACTGAAGTGTTCCACTATCCACATCTTGGCTCCATCATCAGATCAGTTTCAAAATACCAAATTATAGTATTGTTATCCAAAATACAAATACATACAAAGTTTCATTTCGATACGACAAGTAGAATTGGTTAAAATTGACTTATACGATTTTTTTACATTGTTTGTTAGTTAGTTACACGCGACACTAAAATAAGCGTGTTAAAAATCGTGTGCAACTTATATAAAATGAAATATCAACTTAAAAAGTTCAGAATACTTATAATGTCAACCGTGGATTATAATTACATGACAAGAATAAATCGTTTTTAATGTCTGAACCATATTTTATTTTTTTAAATCTTTAGTTATATTTTAACTTTTTTTAATCGTGTCGATTTTTAGTGAACGTTCTTAAAATGTGCCAAAGTAACATATTTTCATTTAATAAGTTTTTTTTTGTGACACACTAATATACATAAAGAACTACATATTTTTAATTATAATTAGACATCATTTAATTTCCAATAATCAATCATTCATTCTATTAACAATAATCTGAGAAGGCAGTCGTAAATCAACTTCATATTCGTCCCTCGTTCACACTAATTATGATGTTTGCACGATATGCTATTGAAATATAGTAGATATCACAAAACACATTGGAATACAAGAAAAAGTCATCAAAAACCAGTGAAACCAAATTTTGAAAAGGTTAACAAAGAAATGAATAAATCAACATCTGTATCTATTTCAGGAGTAATATTGAACCTTCGGTAACAAGGACGTGTGAGTGTGACATGTTGAAGAATTGTATGAAGAACGGTAACTAATTTATTAATAGATGCACACAATACTTAATTCATTTTTTTTTACATTTAATGTTATAAATATTAAAAGTACATATTTCTTGTCTTCGGTACTTAAAAATAACAAATTTCATTCATAAAACTCCAATTAAAATAATTTTGACTGGAACAACAAGCAGTCCTGTATTGTTGCTATAATACAGTTAACGCAGTATGAAAAGAAAAACACTTTCAATCTAGAACCAATGACTATATGACTACATCTAATATTAAATTAAACCTTAATCAATGTGAATTACAATGAGATCGATTCAAAATATCTCTTTAGTTTATTAGTAAAATAAATTTTTCAGTATAACTAGAAGATAATCGAATTAATTAAATTAACAACTTTATAGATATCCCGGAAATGTTATTCAATTATCACTCTGTAATCATCTCATAAGACTATCGATAAATACATAAAAAACTTAATCGTCAAAATTCTTTGTCTATCTTATTATTCTTCATCGAAGACATCTACTTGGAAACTAAATTATTACTGACCCATTTTAGCGGGATTGCCGGCAACAGCGCAGAAGAGGGTAAACAGCAAAACCGATCTCCACTCCATGACAGCGCACTCACTTTCACAGAAAAAAATAAATTAACAATTTTGTACACGACTGTCCGCTCATCACATATTTATCGTACGACGTGTTTGATCGCGTAGCGTTACGCTCGTAGCTCGTAGCCTGTAGCACACAGACGTCCGGACTGTGCTACGGCGCCCAGACAACTGAGCCGAGCTACCCCACAATATCGGAGTTGAGTTGTTATTGATTCTTTAGAACGTTATTTTTGGATATTTAATGTTATATTATTTAATGAACTGTTTCCTATTTTATATGTACTTAATAATTATACTCATTATTATCTTCATTATATAAATTTTAATAGGTGATGAAATATCGATTTCTTAGTTTCAATAGTTAATCAAAGGAGGCGGGTGAAGTTTTAGAGTGTCAAAAAGCGGTTTAGCTGGGTAATATTTTCACGCAGTTTGTGCGTGTTGAAATCTTTATTCGTATTACTTAATGCTTTTCAACTTACTATTTGTGTAAATTGAAAGATTTTTTGATAACTGAAAAATACAAGAATACATTTTATACATTTGTTATGATAACATATCGTCGTATCGACAAGGTATCAGAGCGCAGTACCATTTACTCATCATCACTTTAGTTGTTTAAAGGTTTTTTAGTCCCGTTATTTTTTATTTTGTCTTTGTTAAACTACTCGATCGTAACACACTACATTTTTTTAACTACGTAAAACTCCTTAACCTTTGGGTTTATCTGTAACATACATAGGTATATTATGTTAATAATTATTATTTATAATTTTGTAAAGATCACATTAAAATTATGTAACAAGTTAAGTGAAGAAAGAAAGGTTATAGTTATATTAAAAAACATTATTTCTTTATTTTTCCAATATATTATATTTTTGAATATTCCATTTGGTTTTTATGTATCGTATTAATATTTAATTTTTATATTTACATAAATCGGAGGCATAAACAAATTTGCCAAGTGTGTGTCAGGTCACACGCAATGCAGGGTTCCGTAGTTGCCTGTTACAACATGCAAACTTTATTGTTTTAGGTTTGGCGTAGTGGCCACAATCTCACCTGATGTTAAGTGACGATGTGGCCCAAGATGGTAACACGCTGAACCTAGTGCTCTCAGGTGCAGCTGCCGGAACACACCTATTGGTGCTTGGCGGCAGATTTTCAACTTGAGGGTGGTAGCTAGCCAGGCGGGCATTAGAAAATGCCCTACCACCATGCTATGGTTTCCTCACGATGTTTTCCTTCACCGAAAGCTCAGGCTCATTGTAGGGATTCGAACTCACGTCAATCGACACAAGTCGTAAACGCGACCACTGCGCCATCATCGCTTCAAAACAAACTCAAAAAAAACTTAAGGATGCTTTAGTTACATCGGTCCGGAGCGGAGCCGGGCGGCGGCCGGGACACGGTCAAACATGAATCATCCTTTAGAGAGGGGTTTTTAAGTTGCTTTCTATGGAATTTGTAAGAAATAAATTTTATAAGTTGACTAGCTGTGACCCGCGCTTTCACCCGCCTGTAATTTAAAAGAAATAGCTGATTGGTGATTTATAATACTTCAGCATACACAATATTTTAATCAGGCGGCCAGGGTTATGCGTTACAATTAACACGACTCGTTCGTGCTACTACACCTAAGAGATAGGCATATGGTATCGCAGACTTTTTTTAAATGTACTAAGGAGCAATATTTTTGTAGAACAATGTATTTACGCTTCACTAACCATTACGCCAGTGCACGTGGATAAAGCAGTTCGGGTGCGCAGGTTCTTCCAACTTATTTAACAAAAATCAATATTTAAGACTAGCTTGGAGGCTTTGCCTATACTATAACCTTATATAAAAATATTTTTCGAATCCAACTGGTAGTTCCAGAGATAAGCGTGTACAAACAAACAAAAAAACTCTTCTGCTTTATAACATTAACAGATTATATTGTTAGATTGACTATTTATTACTCGTTAATTTGAAAAGGCTACGTACCTTTGAGAGTTTTCCTTTAACTTCATTATATACAGGATGGAAAAACGAATGGGTAATGGATGAAAAGTACATTAATTTTTAAGGAAACATTCTTTTATTTTTTCAAATAAGAATCATTACATTCTTAAACTTAAAAAAAAGCTTACCTGTGTCGGGAATCGAACCAACTAAAATGCAAAAAACAGATATTCACTATGTTATTATGTCAATCGATAGAGTCTATGATAAAGATAAAGTCTCTGGAATAAACATTATATCTTACAATTCAAGAAGACCATGAAATTTAACAGTTTATACATATCGAACTAACTTGAAGGACACCTAGATACATTTCCATTGAATATGCAAGTTATTACTGAAAGAAGATATTAATTAAAATTAATATTTTCATAAACATTTCAATAAATTAATTGATAAAAATTGCTCGAAATGAGATCAATTTTCTTGTATAGTATTTATTTAGTCTTTTCAGATATTTCTGTAATAGGTTTGGATTAACGTTCATAATAACGTTCATCTTGATCTTCAATCCTTAACTCTTCTACAGTCTCAAAGAACTTTTTGTAAACTTGTAAACTTTGTAACTTAATAGAAAAAGTCCAGCAGAGTAAGATCTTGAGATTTCACAGATCATTTAATTGTTACGTTTGTACATATCCAGATATTAAAATTGTCAAAAAAACAACAAGAGCTTATCGAGATGCGTGAAATTTAAAAGCTCTACATATTTTTTAAATTTTGTCATAATATCATGTCTAATAAAGAAACTTACAATGGTATAATAATAATTATTATAATATTGTAAATAGTCTTTAATAATGTAAAAAAAATTCGCTGATACATCATAAATTATCTTTTCTTTTATTTTGGTACTTTAATCGTGAAGTTGTAAGAAATTTCAATTTTCTTTTATTGTCTTTTAATTTTTTTAAGTGACTAATCTATGTTGGGTAATGTTATTTAAAGTTAAATATCATGGTCTTCTTGAATTGTGAGATACAATGTTTTTAAGAGAGATTTTATCCTTATCATAGACCCTATCGATTGGCATAATAGCATTGTGATATCAGTTTTGTGCATTTTTAGTTGCATTGTTAGTTGGTTCGAAAAACTGTTAATGCAATTATTCCTATTAAAATTTCCTTTAGGTAAACTTTCTTACATTCAATAATTAAATTACTTTTCCTTCATGTCCCATTCGTTTTTTCCATATTGTATACTTACTATCATGATTTTTTTCTTATATCCAAAAATAACCATATAGCCGGCAGGTGGTGGGGACACTTGACTCTAAAAGACTTTAAAGCTTAACTTTATAAGTTTATTGACTTGTTAATTTGTGAAGCGTACTTACCTCTCATAGTTTTCCTATTAACTTCATTATATATACTATTACCATGAGTTTTTCACATATTCAAAAACAACCATTTTGCTGGCGGGGAGTTTAGCTGGCTTACACTTACTCTAACAAAAACTAACACTTTAATACTTAATATTTTGCTAACGGATCCTTGAAACGAAAAATAGTTTGCACAGACCCAAAACATTTTTGTACGACTTATCCAACGACACCCTACACGATGTGATAGACAAGATAAAAAACATTCCCACTTTACGTGTAGGGAAGTACCCTTGAAAGATTTTATCACTTTTTCGGCGTGATTAATATGTATACCCATACCAATTTACAGCTTTCTAGTACTATGAATCTCTGAGCTAAGCCGCGGACAGACAGTCGGACATACCGAAACTATAAGGGTTCCTTTTGATTTCGGAACCCTAAAAATGTAGTTCAATTGACAAGGTTCAGCATTATTATGTGTATGTATGCATATTTATTTATTTACTAAAATTTACAGCTTTAACATTATAAAAAACAAACTGTGTCGATAAGCAGATATCTGCTATTTATTAATAATTAAATATTCTTTAAATCATATGTCATCAGAGCTCCTTAGGGTAGGACTGTTCTTTGGAGATTTCTCTACTTGGGGCTATCTGACTGGTGGAATACCTCCACCCTACAGAATATCGCAGCCAAATAATCTTGTGTTGTGTTCCTGCAGTGAGTAGGATTTCCACAGCTCCTTGGGTAGGGGGGCTCAAGGTCGGCAACGCGCTTGTGTTATCTACGGTATTACAAGTATGTATAGGTCACGGTAGCCGCTTACTATCAGGTGGGCGAGACGCTAGTTTGCCACCTTAATTGTTTAAAAAAATAAAAAGTTGTGTGTGAATCGCACACGCTATAGAAGTGAAACTTCATTTTAAAAGATGTTTTATATTTTATTTAAACAATGTACAATATACATACACACCGACATTTGCTCTCTCGCTCTGGCTCACACAAAGAGGAGAGACTGATAATATATTGCTCTCTCGCTCTGGCTCACATAAAGAGGAGAGACCGATAATGTACTGCTTTCTCGCTCTGGCTCAGACAAAGAGGAGAAACCGATAATGTGCGTTAAACGTTTAACGGTTAACGCGTTGGAAGTCACACAAGAAGTTTCACTTTAGAAATATCGATATAAAAAGAAAGTTTAAGTAAGATATTGTGCGATATGTGTGTGTGTTTGGATGTTAGACGCGTTAATATTACACTATATTTATGTAATGTGTATACTATTACACTACTAAACATTGTTGAGATCTTAATAATTCAATAATTACTATGAAATATCGCACTTATTTATACTACGTTCAACAGTGGATAGCGTAATCGAATATTCCAGATGGCTCTGGAATATAATGCGGGCTGTTTTAAAATTAAAAATTCCATCGTATTCTAGTGACCGTGGAATGCTATCGGATATTTGTTTGGTCGTTTGGTCTTAAGTAATCATTTGAACTAAATATTTTTCAAAAAAAAAACAATTATTATAAACGTGGATACTAAAATATATTACACTAGATGTGCCCGCGACTCCGCTCGCATCGGTCGAGCGTACTCGCGAATAGTGTTTTGTCACAGCTCCAACTTACGGCGGTCACCCACGATGGTTATATTGAAGACAAAAATGCTTATTGTAGGTTATTTTCATATCCTCTCAGCAAACCCTTTCATTTCATTTCCATATCATGGGGGCGCATAAAAAATGTACTGTTCCGCCATATTTGGGAGTCCGCCATATTGAATTTAAAATGACGTTACTTAGTTAACCATGCATTGTAATCCAAACGATAAGTGTATGCAATTTCAGCTCAATAGGTTGCGGATAACTCATAAAATATAGTTGCAAGATTTAACCCATACTAACAAAGCAAATTAGAGGTTAGGAACTTATGCGAAACCACCTGTTCCTCATCATCATGTCAGCCGAAAGACGTCCACTGCTGGACGTAGGTCTCCCTAAAAGATTGCCACAGCGACAGGTCCTGTTCTGCCCGCATCCAGTTGCTTCCCCCCAGCTTTACCAAGTCGTCAATCCACCTTGTGGCGGGTCTGCATAGGCTACATTGATCTTCTGATGCGTTGATCTTCGGCCTTCGAGAACGATACATAATACGAATTCGCCATTTCGAATCAAATATTTAGCGACTTCCGCTATTGCTTTGCTCTTGAGAAATAAGTAATTAGAGGGCGGGTTTTAACTACTCATTAAAATAGTGACGCATGTTTCATACACAATGGTGCCGATTTCACATGGATACAATATTTTTCTTATCTTCAAAGTTGCCTTGCTATAACTATCCAGGGAGTTTTTGTGGTAACTCAAAATTCATGTTCCTGATTATTATTTTAATTTATTTCAATCAAAGAGTCAAAAATTTCTTTGCAACTTCTTTCTGCAACAAACTTTGTTATTATTTTTTAGATCAAACCATTATTATCCTATGAGGAATAAATTATGTAAGAGAGAGAATAAAAATATAATTATCTCTTAAAATATAAAATACATATAATTAAAAATATAATAAACATTATGTTGCAGATGAGACGTGAAATGACCTTGATCGATAACATTTTTATTCCTTGTAGGTTCATAACGATAGGGTTTAAAAAAACACACTAAACCTAGTGGAAGACTGGCTCTCAAGTGCAGCTGCCGGAACACACCCATTGGTGCTTGGTGACAGATTTTCAACTTGAGGGTGGTAGATAGCCAGGCGGACATTAGAAAAAGCCCTACCACCATGCTATGGGTTCCTCACAATGTTTTCCTTCACCGAAAGCTCAGGCTCTTTACAGGAATTCGAACTCACGTCAATCTACGCGAAGTCGTACACACTACAACTGAGCCATCACTGCTTCAATTTGTTGCAGATATACGCATCAACTGCTAATCAGTTCCAAGCGAAAATAGCAAAAAGATATTTTGAATCAATTATTTACGCTGGATTTCCTCATAGTAACATCTTCGTCAATCAAATAATTCACGTCACTTGTGAATAATACAAAAATAATAGTAATAATTTATTTACTAGCTACATATTAATAGATACGAAAAATGAAGCAAAATTTCAACATTTTCTTAATATTGGTTAAGACTCAATAACGATATTATTAATGACGTCACATTTAGGCATGACTTTTTTGTATGAATTAATGGAATTGTTAAATATGCCAATTTCATTATAATTTAAATTATTTATATTACATGTACTGTTTAAAATCTTTGTGACATAATTTGTTTCCCACAGAGCTAATATTTTTTTATCTAGCATTATAACTTCGACACGTAAACTCGAGTTCACCAAGATAGTCAGTCAATTAAGGTATAAACTAATTTGAATAGTAATGGACGACTAATGGCTAATACACTGAATTTCATTTATAATGAAGAAATAAAACATTTTCAGTGCATTAACCTTTTAAGGTCACAATTACATGCTTCATTTGTGAATATAATCGAATTTCTTTTTAAAGAAAACATTATTAGTGTGAGATTAATAAGGAAAATTTAAATCAAAACATTAACATAAATGTATAAACCTTAAATTTACTCATAAATAATAATATAATGTAATAATAAATTCAATTTATAAACTTATTATGTACATGTTTAATAAATTTATATTGAATTCTTTCAATAATTTTAATATAATTATACTGCAGATTCTACACTGTGGTAATATACTCCAATACATATCGCCCCTTAATACCTTGAACATTTACGATACGGGAAATATAAAGGATATTAGCTTCACAAGCTGACCTATATTGGTTCGCTTAATGATTTTCCGACTTTCGTAATCTTATCTCCTGACGGACACGCGGCGTTCAGTTACTTATGATTTGTACCAAATTAATAACAGGATAATTTGTTACGTATCCTTCTTTTTACCGTTTCTATTCTACTTTGGGTTAGTCTGCTCCATATTACTAACATGCTCATTTACTTTTAATATCATAGAAATTTTTGCTGGGTGATAGGACACGTTAATTACATGTCCAATCACCACCATACACCAGGTGTAAAGTCTGCCATATGCTTAGTCATGTCAAATAAGTTAAGGTGGTAGGGTTCTGTACTCGACTAGGTCGCGATCACTATACACATGGTGATAAAAACGTCATCCTCTTTTGGCTTGTCGCGTTTCTAGATCAGTCATGTATATCCAGTTGTCGAAAGGTTTACAGGCATAACAGCGACGACCAGCGATGAATTACCGATCTTTCGGTGGTGACCGTTATTTTTCGATTGTACTGTGCTTACCATCATGTGCGGTATTGTTACTTTGCTGTACACCTGTATATATATAAGATATGTGCAGCACACGTATCAGAAGTAAAACCTTCAGAAAAAGAAATTATGTTCTTTAAAAAATCTTTTAAATATCGTAAATCAGCGGGATTTGAACTATCCATCACTCGTACGTACTGCGTATGAAGTCTGGTCGTCTCACACCACTAGGCCAATCCGACGACAATCACAATTATGAAAATCAGGACTTGCATTAACCGCATATAATGTGGATGTATAGATGTATATAGTTGTCTTTTCGTTTCTTCGAGTTTCAAATCACAACGGTGCTAAAGAAGTTTTCACTTCAAAAGAAATAGTTGAAAGTAGCGCTAATGAAATCTTAGGAATTAAAATGGTTGTTTATAGTCGTATTTATAATATTATTAACACTGAAATTAAATACTCTGGTCTACCTCCGAGAAATTACCAGAGTACATTATCAAATATATAGATATAAATACAATACAACTTCAATGTCGGACGGTAATTCGTTTACGTTGTCTCTTTGGCTGTCACATTAGGCGTTATCCAAGAGACGCTTAGGCTATTTACACACACACACGGTTTCCGTTTGCGACGACTGCGGCGACTGTTTTGTGGGTTTGTACGGCTACGTCATGATCAAGGCCCGGTCGGTGTATCTTGTGAAACCAACAATTTTTTTGGTACTATTTTTAAACACAAAAGCAATATCTGGAAAAATCTAAATTTCTCCACAAACATCTGTTTGAGCGTCGCTATCATCATCACAGAAAAATACCACTCAATCTTTATATAGATATGTACACAATTAGTTGGTCGAAGAAATAAAACTAATATGCAAAAAGAGACACGTCTTCTTTAGATAGAGAAAGACATCCGCTTCAGCGGTTAGGACAATTGTCTGATAGGACACTATCCCGCCGCACTTCTAAAAAAAGAGAGATATGAATCGCAAAAACAAAGTTTAATATCTATGCGATATGTCCCGACGAAAAAATATAGAGACAAACATGCATTGCACTTACGAAATCAAACTGCATCAAGACATTGATTCTCTTGCTCCAGATTATGTTAAATACGTATGACAGTTATGTTTTATCTTTTAAATCTACTTTGGAGTCAGAGCCATTTTAGAGAACAATTGAGAAATATTGATTCATAATATTAATTTATGCACAAATATTGATACTGGAAAAGAGGAAGACCTGTAACTAGATGGCCAGACGACATAAGTCGCATGCAAAAATTGGCTGAATGAAGCCAAAGATCGAGACCGCTAGAGTTCTCTGAAGGAGACTTTCACCCTCGCTACCTGAGAGGTTTATGCATGCTATTTTTTATTTATATTTTAATTTATTACTATATAAATCAATAAATAAATAAATTAAATAATAAAAAAATCTAATTTAATTGATTACATTTTAACTCTTACTGACTATATACCATATACTATTATAACTATCATTATTAGATTTTAAATTCAATTCTATCGGAAATTGTATTTAATGATAATGATGAATTCAATCAATGAATGAAATAAAAGGCCTTTTTTATATATTTTATTTATCGATACTCTGTAGGACTTTATCAACAAAAAATATCCAGATGTTCAAAGAATCAACCAAGCACTAAGAATCATTTCAGGGGTGTAACTATATTAAAATCAAAAAATGAAAACATAATGCAATGCAATTATTATGGACTTGATTGAATCATCTTACCTAATGCACACGTCTGTTGATACTATTTTAAAGAAGAAGACGCAGTTCGCTATCAGACTGAATTTCTAAATTCCCTTTACCAATCAGATTTATCTATTCACAGTCTTGCTCTAAAAAATTTGAGCGACCCCTTACAATTAAACAGCGAGTGAGTTTATGTTTATTTAGAAAACTATTATCAGTGGCGAAAAAGATGTAATACCCAGAATACCTATGATTACAACGGATTTGCCTTTTCAGTTTAAACGTCTCCAATTCCCAATAAGGATAGTTCTTGCTATGACAATTAATAAGTCTCAATGCCAAACCCTGAAAATTGATAGAGTTGACCTCTGGCAGCTATAAATTTTGCACACACGTTGTCAGGGGTACAGGGAAGGACATAGGGTAACAAATTTTTAGACGGTGATCCGGCATAACAACTCGGCCTACTGACATGAATAAATTACAACATGGTGCCTGGAATACAGAAAAAGAAAAAGGCCCTGTAGTATCATGGAAGAAAATCTGATATCCCTAAAAAATTTGTTCCCGGGTTATCTTAGGTACAAAATGATTACATTTAGCGTATTCAAGCGAAGCCGCGGACAAAAGCTAGTCAATAATATGTATGTTTACAAGTTAGGAAACAAAAAAATTTAAATACTTTTTTATATTATTGTCTCAAAATTGACAGAATTAAGTAAAATTATACTTTATTTGAAAAAAATACTACAGAATAATTATGTAGTCGACGAAGAGGAGCCGCGGGTACAGCTCGTCGAGTATAAATTCAAAAAACAATTTTTGAAGACGTATGCCTCGATCTTCATCCTTCTTTTAAACTTTATCGCTATTATACTGGTACGGTACGGTATGGGTTTGTAAATTAAACAAAAACCATTCCAGAAATTTCCACTCCTCGGTTTTATCAGATACGACAAACGACATTTTATTACCTACAGATGTAACAGAATCAATAGACATTACAATGTCGACACGGTACCGTTTATACGGAATCCGTGCTTGAGTGTAAATATCCTTAGTCTGATTCACTTACATACTCCCTTTAAAGATATAAAATTCACGTAGGTAGGTTTGACATTAAGCATTTAAATTATAGAAAATATATAAATTCAACTTTATCAGGGTTCTTTTATGTGTTATTGTTATTGTATATGTTTTTATATTAAATATTTTGATTGGTTTTAGACTAAAATCACAGTTTTCAGGCAGACAAGTTTGTTTTTCAGGATTTGATGTTTTCTTTCATTCCACCTATTTCTCTTCGTCATTTAGGGTTATGGAATTCTAGTTTTATGTAAGAGCCTTATTCCTGTACCTACCCAAAGCACAAAGGCACTTACAATCCGACACGAAAAACGACTACTGAAAGACGATTTTCATCAAGTAAGCATATTTCATAAATAAGCGAATTATAATTTAAAACACTGGTTTTCTTTGGTTGTGCTTAATATGTCACCGGATAATTGTGTGAATCTCAGTTTATATTCAATCTAGTGAGATTGTAAACTGTTGATAGATTGTGAATGAACACTAATAATATAATTTTTTGGGATTATATCTATTAAATAAGCAAGACTTGCGAAATTTGAATTTTCAACGGCTCATTTATTTCTGCCAATCACCGGCCGCTGTCGCGGAGCGCTCGCTAAGCTCGTGCGTTATGATCGCAGTTTCAACCTAACCTAACTGCTTAGTTGAAACGAAAACTTACGTAAACTTATGCGTTAAATTGCACGTTTTAGAGTCGGCCCTCAAGCTACCGACAGTTTACAACCTCACTAGATCGATTATAAATTAAAGGCAAGAACAATTGTACGGTGACATAATTATGTATACAATATACGTAATTCGTCCGGTATCACGGTAACGGCTGTAATGATTTGAATGAAATTTGTATAATATTTTAATTCCCAAGCTTACCTAGATAGCTGTTTTTTTTGTGCAAAACACTCAGTTAAACTTTGTCACCCAGATATTTATATGTCAAATAACTCTAGATTTTTCTTGCAAATATTGACGAGCAAGTTCTTTCTTCATCTAATTACCATAAAGATGGCCGCCATAAAACATTAACCCCATAACGGATCTTGGGTAATACGAACCGCGCATAATCCCTATAGTGTAACCATGATTTATAATTTATTTGAAGTTAATAAATTAGCTTGTATATATCCCAGTAACGGAGCATCTACCAGTTCCTAAAGATTAGCTTGGGCATAACCACCACGGCAATTTTTAAAGCATTGGCTATTTCAAACACTGAGAAACCTACGTTTTATTTTTTCAAGGTACATTATGATAGAGTTTATTTCGTTTTCAAAATTGTATTATTCATCATATATATACTAAAATAAGCAACATATTAATATACTCTTAAACTCATATCTATATTAATAAATCTGTAGTTATTTCACTATATGTATTTTTTTCCCAAATGACTGACAGCGTAAGCCATTTATTTGTCCCAAAAGTGTTTTTTTCTAATTAATTCAATATTTTGGGCAATTATTATTTCGTATGTTACTTTATGTAACCAAATATATCATATAACCTGGTCATATAACATATCTATGAATTAAAGGAAAAACCATGTAAATCGGACTAGTGATTTTCGTGTGAAAAGAACATAAACGGTTCAAGAACAATTCCAGAAATTATCTAAAAAAGAGACACTCTAAATTCGTCTCAACATCTCACTATGTGGTATAACGTAATGTCGCTTAAGTCGGAACGTGATGCGTAAAGGAATTTTTATATTCCTACAGGCAGTGTATAAAAAAATCTTGAATTGAACCATATTATACCCACCCTACGTTATACCGCATAGCGGTTTTTTTCACTTCTATAGTTATTTTCAAATAGTAAAATACTAAAGTTAAATATATAAGGAACATACACTTGACCTCTTATAGTGCTCAATTTTTTCTAGCCATCGTTAGTTTATAAACAATCTCCTATAAATACTCACCAATGAAATGATAGTGTAGTATTATTTATCACATAATATGCTGAAGTGTTTTTACACTTTTTACGACGCAGTATGACATTTTTTTATTATTATCATAATCGAACGTGCGCTTCCGACCGCGGCTTACGAACACTGCGGACGATATGGTATTCCTTTTCTATATAGTATTAATTTAGGTGGCGTCACTCGCAAGTTCTTAACTTTACGCCTATATTCTTTTGTCTGAGACTAGGTCCTGAAAATGTGATTTGGTTTGCTTCGCTCGCTCGACTCGTGCGTTATGTTCACAGTTTCAACATAACCTAACCAATTAATTTATAAACCTACGAAACTGGAGACCGTTAAATTGCACATTCTAGCGTCCGTTCACAATCTACCGACAATTTACAAACTCACTGGATTGTTTATAAAGTAACTTTTCGAACATATATATTAAAATTTACAACTCTTTCTCAAACATGTAGGATCACGTGGTGTGCGCAATATTTGAATATATTTTACTAGGGCGCAAATTTTTTATATGAATCGAGTTAGGAAGAATAATATCTTGAAATTTTGTAAGATAGTTAAAACGAATTTCATTATGTGTAACTTTTGCAATTTTTATTTTATATGAAAGTGTCAGACGTATTTGTATGTACAATATACATTGAAGAGAAACTGTACTGAACTGTACAAAAGGTTCTAATTTCGTTTGGCCTTATTCACATTTCATGGTAAGCTACGTGTGGAAGATCACGCTAAGCTAAAAAGTGATTTTATTTCATACCTGGCAATTTAATTCCAAGCGAAGTATAGATTGTTTCATTGTACTTCAACAGCTGATATACATACATATAAATAACATAACCCAGACAAACAACGGGGATCGAACCCGCGACATTTGCCTTAATATTAAGGCTTACTACGACTGCGCTACGACGCCTATCAGTCGCTTGGCTCTCAAGCTTAGCTACCAGGATACGTCGATGGATTTTTGACGACAGGTTTTCAACGTAAGTGTAGAAGTTTTAAAATGCTATACCACTTACGTTTACGTTACTTTCTACTATTGAGTCGAGTGGTCGCAGGTTCGATCCCTGCCCATAACTGAGCATAATTGTTAGTTGTTTGTCTGGGTGTTAAATATCTATATATGTATGTAATGTATGTATATCAGCCGTTTAGTTACCATAATACAAGCTATGCTTAGAATGGAATTTAATGGCCGTGCGTGAATTTGCTTCCCCATATATTTATTTATTTATTTACTTTATTCTTCTTATTGTATGTAGAATCTGCAACTTCTTTCATAAGAAGAAAACTTCACGAAAACTGTTTTGGATCTGGTTTCAATTGTGCTTTTTTTTAATTGTAATTTTATTTTTATTGTTAACTCTTATGAAAAAGCGTAATGATGAAAAGCTAGATTACTCTTTGAAAACTCTTCTACCTGTTAATGAAAGTTACGTCAAAATTAGTTCAGCCAGTTCAAAGATTAATACGACAACAATTTTTAAAACACTTGTTTGGGTATTTTATGTACTGTGCTTATTATTATATTTTTATCTATTTAAGAATAAGCCGTTATTTCCAATTTTTTATATGCAGGGTGATATGTCAAAATAATTATTTTCAACTTGATCGCGAACACTATGCACAGGGTATTAAACCCTTCACTGAAACTTTGTTTTGTCGATTTCGAAATCAGCCTGTTACTGACCGACGATAGACTGCTGATAGTTCCATGCTCGGTGAAGCTGTAAAAGCCGCAAAGGATCCGAAGCCCCTAAAGTCAGTTCGAAAAAAAAGGTATACATTTTTGTAGCAATACTACCAAATCGTCATCTTTGTAAAATAAGCCGTTAATCAAAAACAAACAAACTGGTTAACAAAATCTAGTCTTTAAGGAAATATCATTACGAATTATGGATTAAATTGGTAAACATTGTAACGTAACTACCGGTGCCGTCAGACGCCATTTTTGATTTATACCCCGACATCCGGCTGTCGCTGTCTATTGCTCCGTTGGAAAACTGATTATGAATATTTCATAACAACGTTTATTTTCATATTTTGTTATTGACTATGGTATTTTTACCAAAATTCTGTGAGACAACTTTTAGTATATTTATTTATTATTGTTCTATGTTTTAAACAATGTGATAATTTAATCATAGTAGTTTTGTGGTTACCAGTTATAATCATTCGATTCGTAACTTGACTTTTTTTATATTGTGTAATAGCAAATACGGATACCGCATCGAGTGCTGTGGGTTCGAATCCCTACATCATGGTGCTTTCAGTGAAGAAATACATCATGATGAAATCAAAATATGGTGGTAGGGAATTCACTTATCTAGCTATCACTCGCAAGCCAAGCACCTATAGGTCTGTTCCGGCAGCTGCACTTGAGAGCCAATCTACCACTAGGCACTAGGCTTAGCGTGCTTACCATGTTAGGTCACATCGTTATTTAATATTAGGTGTAATTGTGACGAAACGCTAAAATCTATAAAGCATTTACAAAAAAATGTGGACCCTTTGACAATGTATTTAAAAAAATAATTAAAATCTTTAAATATACATAATCGCAATATTCTAAGACAAATTATATATATTAATATATGCTTTCATAAAATCGAAATCAAAAACACTTTATTGAGTTTAGGCTCTTAGATAGCACATATAAACGTAAAACTACTCATAACCACCGGTTCTCTAAACATCCCAGTCATCGCGAAGAACCGGCACGAAACTCGACCGGTTTATTAATATTTGTTCTTCGTTTCTTATAAATCTAAAACGTTTTAATTAATATATTGTTTTAGTTTTTGTATAATGTTCTTTAAATAGCATTATATTTAAAATTTAATTAAGTTAACAAATGTTTAGATAATTTTCACTATCCACAAATTGGAAAAATAATTTTATACGCACTGCGGATCCCGCTAACTGCATGAGAATACAACCTCCAATTTTCAACTTAAAATGTTACTAGTGTCTTTGGACACATCTTAAAAGCAGATAAGACTGTACCAGGACTAAAAGTTTCGTCTAGATGCCAAAATAGGCGTCTGAAAGTATGAGCCCTTAATATTAATATTAAGGTTGTCCGCATCGCACTTTTCGATTTCCCATAAGAATAACACAGATTTTTTTTTCTGAATTTTGTAACTTATTAACCATAAATTGCTCTGCAATTTCCATTGAATATTTTTGTAGAGAACTGAACGCTCTACAAAAAAGTTCTGATATACTGTAATAATTTTTTTTATATATATTATAATTTATTATAAATATATATATATATATATATATATATATATAGTAATTGACACTGCACCAATAGTTGACACTCTGACGAAGAAAATTAAATATTTGATACTAAACTGATTTGAAGTCTTGAGTTTGTTAACCGACTTTTATAACTGACTGTACCTATATGTATTTATAACATTAAAAATATATCAGTAATCAGTAATTTTGGCCATCTCGATCTTTGGCTTCCTTTTTTTTCTTAATATTTAATTTTCTTCGTCAGAGTGTCAACTATCGGTGCAGTGTCAATTACTGGTGGTTTTATCTTATATCGGGAGAGTGGGGTAATCGCGGACACCTAAGGAAAAAAGTAAATATTAAAAATACTAAATAAAAACTCTGTTAATTTATTCATTAATAACAAAGATAAAGGTTTTATTTATTACTTTTAATCATAATATTTAATTAAATTTGAAAATTAAGTAATTTTTTTGTTAAAAAAAGAAAAGTGTTATTTTCGTGATCCTCTAAAATCCGTGGGGTAATCCCGGACAGTGGTGGGGTAATTACGGACAGTATATATTAAGTAGTAACGAGTAGAATAATTTAAGATAAATAAATAGTTTCAACTTATTTTCAACATAAGAAATTAAAATTTTTAAATAAATTCATCTTGAACAGCACGTATATAAGTCATTTGTTAATATATAAGTTAAAAATAAATAATTAATAAAGAATACATTTGAATTAATCTCTACATAAATCACAGAGGAACCCTTTGCCTGTGCTTTCACCATCACTGCATTCTTCATGTGCCCATAAATTGCATCCATAGCACATTATCCATTCTTCAGTGGGTGGTTCTTCATATTTTCCCGCACAAAAAATACAATAATACTCATTTTGAGTTTGTTTATTTTCTTTGTTTTGTTATTTTGTTTTTTCGTCTTATTTTGGTTTCGTGTCTTTTTGAGAGTTCTTATTAAATTTGTGATTTAATTTATTTTTTTCTGCAAACTTATAAGCAGTTTTCCGTACAGCTTCAACAGTCAATCCATAGAATAGTTTACTGCATTTGATAATATGCTCTGCTATTTCTTTTTCTTGTGCTTCAGAAAATACAGATTTTCTTCCACTTTTGGGCTGAACTAAAACTTATTTTTTTAAATGATCATATATAGTTGACTTTGGTATAGAATAATTTTTAGCTGCTTTTCCTTGTCCGCCATTGCCCCACAACGTTAAAAAATAAAAACTTAATATTTTCTTGAGCTTAGAAATAAATAAAAATAAGTATTGGTGTCTGAAAATTTTTCTTAAATTCTACTTAACACATCGTAAATAAATTATAATTATATCATTTATGTGTAGCGAGAATTTAACGAATATATACATGACAAAAATTACATGCAAAAGGATGAAAATATTAAATAATATTTACCTTGCATAAAATGCAGAACCTGAGCAGCTGACTTATTGCCTGACACTACGTATACATTAACCTACAATTCCAAGTAAAAAAAAAAAAACTTTTTTTTTTTCCTAAAGTACTGAAATCGTGGTGTCCGGGATTACCCCGCGTCCGCGATTACCCCACTCTCCCCTATATATATATATATATATAAACTGTTTTATATAAACCACCGAGTATAGTCATTCCGTATTCCATATATTTTTAGTTTTAATTTACTTAGTTATAATTTTTATGATTTGCTTATTTTAGCTAGATGTTCTTCTGCCTTTTTCAATAATCAATAATTCGACCACAGTGCACCTGTCATGTTCAGGTATAACATATACTTAAATCTTCTCTGTAAAAACATTTAGGTCTTTCAACTTCTATGGTGATCAGTCAAGTAATTTATCAATATCATATATACAGACGTAAAGGTAATACGAAAATAAAATATGTCAAATTGTTATAACACGAATTTGAAGCGTCGTTCGTGCTCCTTGCGGTCTCTACTTTGATTCGATTAAGTCGGTTAACGAACTTGAAAGTCGCCGCTCGATAGGGTTGCTACGTTTAAAGTAAAATAAACACTTAAAGTAATCTAACATCAAGTGATATATTGTTGTTGTTTTTTTTTATGACAATTAAGTGGCAAACAAGCGTACGGCCTGCCTGATGGTAAAAGGCTACCGTAGCCTATGGACGCTTGTAATACCTCAGGTAACAGGGATTGCTGGCACGTTGCTGACTTTGAACTCCCTTTGCCCAAGGAGCTCTGAAAACCCTACTTACCCTAGGAACACAACACAAGTTTATTTGGCTGCGATCTTCTCTAGGGTGGAGGGGAGGTATTACGCCAGTCGAACTGCCCTAAGTAGAAATAAATCTCCAAAGAAATTTCTTTGTGCCTTGCCTCACTAAAACCATTACATATTTAAGATTCTAGTAGAAAAAAAGTAGAAACACTCATTTTTGCGTGTATTTAGAAACTTGTAAGATCTATTTCAGAGTAAATAGAAATTGAGACTTAGTTGAAAGCTTTAATGGATAAACTGTGTTAAGTATAAAGAAAAGAGATTCAGAATGGAACTGGAATTTAGTGAAGTAAAGGATTGTCACATTATAAATTTTACCACAAAAATATGTACAATATTCCTCAGTTCGTACGTATGCATAATACTGAGTAACAAATGAGGAAATGGTAATAGCGGGACGGTATGCCTATATCCCGACTGTGTCGCGACCACTATGCATATTTTACCACCAGTTTCTATTTGCGTAGGCCGACATGACAGCTGCGACTGACGATAGAGTCTTGATCTCTCGGTGTTCGCCACTGTTTGGCCGTCTTACTATTAAAAAAAAAACGATAATCGAACCCGCGATGAAGTTCACGGTTTAAATCACATTTCATGACCCCAAGAAAGGCAAATCTGTAAAAGATATATTTATTTTAAGATAAAAAATAAAAATCGTACCAGCCCTAGGGCCAGTTAAAGAGAATTATTACGAAAGCTATTACTCGTTCGATAATTGTCGATACTGAAATTTAATTTCAGCTGTCGAGTTAATATCTACGTGATCGTCGAATACAACACACTTCACGGCAGTTAGCAAAGTGCAGATAATTTCAGTTTATAGCAAGTTATAAACTTTTCTAATATTGAACTATTACGGCTTACGTGAATGGTAGTGAAATTGATTTTATATCGAATAATTGTATATATTACTAGCCATCATCCGCGATTTAGTACGCGTTAATTTCAAGATAAAATTAAACAATAAACAAAGCCTATGTCATTTAGAAATAATGTAGTTTTCGATCAGTGTAAGAATTATAAGAATCGGACCAAGCATTCCAGAGTTACTTCTTCATAATAATAGTATATATTCCTCCTTGGATTTATAATATTTGTCCTTTGTACAAAACGTGTATTTGATCCTCTTACTACATTGACTTTTTAAACGGTGGCTGAAACACTCTTTCCTTCATTCATGACTTATTTGTTGAAACCCTCGAACACTGTTTGCTATGAACTCGTACTGACTTAAAAATTCCAAGGAAGATCGTGAGTCGACGTGTTCCCAATGCGAAACCATGGCCTACATTTAATTCTTAACCTGAGTTTTCCAAACTTTTTGTATCAAACCAAGCTATTCAATGTACAGATAAACACCAGGTTTACGTAATATTATGTTGTAACATATTTATTTGGTGATTGTTCTTTTTGCAGAAGACGCTTCATTTATATTAAAAGTGAAAAGAATATACTACTAAATGCAAACATAACCAAATGTATGATTAGCCTTGCCCAATGTTCAGCGTCTTGATTGTGGTATCAAGATAGAAGGGAATTTAGTAGGCTTAGTTGATGATACTTTCTTCTTGGGTATTACGCTTGATTCAAAATTTGACAAATTTCAAAGTTTGACGGGAATATTAAGTTCTGCTGCATTTGCAGTACGTAAGATTTGCCAGTTAACAGACATTACCACTGCTAGATTAGTCTAATTCGTTTACTTTCGTAGCTTAATACCTTACAGTATTATTCTATGTGGTTCAACTGATTAGGTAGATACCATATTTATATTACAAAAGCGGGCAATTCGAGCACTCTTTAAGATCTCGTGAATCATTTAAGAACAAGGTTAATCTAACTTTACCTTCCCAATAAATCCTTGATAATTTAATATATATTCGTAAAAACTTTGATAAACTAAATTTTGTCAAAAACGGGTACAGTTTTGATACTATAAATTAGCCGTACCGTGTTCTGACCAAAAAGCTACTATTCTATATTGAGATTCCAAGATATAACTATTCATCATGGTCATTATGCAAAAAGTACATAGAGTTTAAAAATCAAACCCATAGCCTCTTGGCTCAAACGTAAAGCTACAAGCACAATAAGAGACCGGTATTATTAAGAAAAAAGAAAACGTGGCACTGAAAATTAATTTAATTTATTCACAGAAGCTTTCCGCGTAATAAAAAAGTGCTCCGCCCTTGCATAAACATGGTTGGTTCCATTAGAAAAGTACGGATCTTGAGGCAAGATTGCAACCCATCGGGGTTTCATTTGCAACACTGTTAAACGTGCACCTGACTTTAATTAACTTTGAACTTTAATTTACTCCTTAAAATGGAACCTCATTAATTGATGAAAGGAGATTTCAAAAGATATGGACGTACACATTAATTTAGTTAGTGAATATGGTGCTCAGGGATTTCAATTGGAAGACTAGTTAGACTAAGAAATTTTGATATAAGTAAATTAGACATGCTTAATGTGTTTTTTTAATCAAAACATATAGTCTAATCCTTTTATATTATTGCATTATAATTCAGTTATAAATGATTTATGTTCTATGGATTTTTTTATCATTGTAACTATTAAAGCATGCGTACATTAATTAGGGCGGGTCGCGCCGCAACGCATTGCGTTACAAAAATCCTCCGGCATCACTTTCGTTTATTTTATTTGAAGCATTTATTAACAAATTTACTATTCAAACGTTTTCTGTTGTACGAAGATATAATACTGTTGAATCTATTGCAGGCGGATGTAACTAAGAAATTTGGGATAAATTAATTACGATGAATTTCCGCAAAGTAACGCTTTCGTCAAGCAAATATAATTTGAATTTGAATTCGAAGCGATGATGGCGCAGTGGTAGGGCCGATTGACGTGAGTTCGAATCCCTACAATGAGCCTGAGCTTTCGGTGAAGGAAAGCATCGTGAGGAAACCATAGCATGGTGGTAAGGCATTTTCTAATGCCCGCCTGGCTAGCTACCACCCTCAAGTTGAAAATCAGCTGCACTTGAGAGCCAGTCTTCCATTAGGTTTAGCGTGTTACCATCTTGGGCCGCATCCTCACTTAACATGAGATTGTGGCCACTACGCCAAGCCTTCAACGATAAAAAAAAATATAAAGAGTTTATGAGCCATCTTATCAATTAGGTCATTGGACGTTCATTTATTTGGCGATAGTTAAAATCATACCATCTGGAAATTCAAATTCCTTACTACTATTTTTTCAAATTAGCAAAAACTAAACTACATGGTTCACAATAAATATCACAAAAATATCACAGGTTTATGAACTGAATTAAAAATTACCATTTCATATCCGAAAATAAGTGTAAATAATTATTTAGATCAAATAAAAATTATATTTTATTATATTGCAGATTTACAAGAAAATATACGCATAATAGTAACAAGAACTCCATTTACTCAAAGAAAAAAGCAAAGAATATCTAGCAAGAGTTGAAAAACAAAAAACGTTTTCTCATTATTCAAACATACAACTTCCTTGACGTCACGTTTACACTTCGCCTAACCAGATCTAAAGGCTGTATAAGAATTTCCTTTCCACACAAAGACATCGTTCATCGATTGGGCCCAATACGTTCTCAAAGATACGTGAAAGATAAAAAGATACTTCAAAAGGAAATAATAAACCTTTTTTTATATCCACGGATATCCTTTAGCCATAATAACTCGAGGGTCGACTACATTTTATAACTGCAGGATGATATAAAGTAATTTTTTCTTGACCTATCACTTTGATCTCTTACCTTCACTTATAGCTAGTGATGGGACTCATCACACGTTTAATGAAGTAATCTATTAGATTTTTTTATTGGATCTTTAATATTTTGAAGACTATAATTTTAATATGTAAGAATTATTGACCAAAATTTAGGTTTTTCATTGCCGATATTACGATGCCATATTTTATTGTTTTTATAATCTCTTTTTGTATTTTTTATTTATTTCTTAGACATCTATAAATACAAATTGGTCTAGGTAATATTATAGTTTTAACATTACATTTAACGATCCAAGGATAGATCCGGTTAACGTTTTCTTAATTTATTTCAGGTTATTTTCTCCGTATTATGTTTTATCTGTTTCACGGAACAATATTTATATGAACATTGAATTAAACAATCATAAAATTAATAATATAATAATAATCAGATAAGGTGTCAATATACAAACTTTACAGTTAATATCCCGTAATGTTAAAATTATCATAAATCAAAAATATGTAGGAGATAAATTAAGAAACGAAATTTGACAATGGATGTAAATAAACACTTTTAATAATTTTACTTTATTTTAACAATGTTAATTTGTGTAATTGTACATATTGGTACGTAACCTTTAATTAAATATAAGTGAATTTATCTATTTTAATAACATTATTTAAATAGAATATTGTAGTTAGTGATTTAATTAAAAATAAGTTTATTATAGAGTCAAATAAAATTAAAAACAGCTAAGTAGGTCTGAACGATAAATTGGTAATTCAAACAAAACTAAAAAAAAAATTACTAACAATATTTTACTGTTAGCTTCACCCCAAAGCTAGTAGTCAAATATTTGCCATAAATGTCTATATTAAACGTCTGAAATATAATTTCGCTTGTTAAGTAAATGACAAGATCTAAAACGAGTCACATCCCTTTATATTGCGCACGCTTTCGAAAAAAAAATGCGACAAAACGATAGATTCTTTTCTACTTAGATAAAATAGATATTAATAAATAGATTATTTTTTCTAAAGAAAATATAAACTTGTAGTCAACGCTTGAACTCATATTTACGAGGGTAATTTTTGTGATTTTGGTAAACTTACTTAAGTAAAATAATATATACGGTGTATGTAACACGGTTCACATTAGCAAAATAAAAAACAAGATTAAAAACTCGTGTATAAAGGTGCTAATTCCAAATTGGGTTAAAAAATTATCCCGTTAGTATCATAGTTAAAAATTATGTCAGTCTTTAGTAGCAAAGTAAGCAATTAGGCAATTAAAAAACTCTTGAAATTAGATTGTTTACTTTTTTAATATAAATATTATGATAGATGTAAAAAAATAAAAGAAAAACATATAGTTATAGTGATTTTTATACTATTTTTGAAAAAAAAAGAAAGTATAATAAATTAACTCTCTCTCTCTCTCGCACTATATTCGTTTGTTCGGGCACTGCGTGACAGCAATAGTTTGTTAAAACCTATTCTTCAAATGTCTTGCTGACGGCGTCTCTCCTCTTTGGAATTGAATCCCAATTAGAAGCAACGGAAAGTTTTCAAATGAAGAGAATAACATTATATTCTTCATCATATAATATATTATAGAAATATATTTCCAGCAGATATAGATATAGGCTTTAAATTAACTTTGATTTACTAAACTGTTACAGGACAGGACGACCTTACAGTATCAACCTTCGCAGCGAATGGCTTCGATTCGTATAGTATTGGATTTACATTCGGTTCTAAATATCTGGCTTCATGCCAAAACGTGTTACCAGATTACATGGAATATCCTTAATTATGTGGAAAAACATTAATGACAGAAAATGTATGACGTCTGTATATAAAAAATGACTTTTATTTAAACCGATAACAAATAAATAAGTGCTAGTAAGCACTATGTAGTGACTTTTATCACCGTGCCTGTTTTGAGGCTACATGTCTTTTTAAACCAATATAGGTCTGCATATTTATTACTTTGAATACTTACTGTTGTACAAATTTTGAGTTAGATTTATCATTAATTTCAATAAAGTTAAAAAAAAAACCAGAGTTATTATAAATATATAAAAGTGATAATAGAAACTTCAATTTGATTGTACCAAACCATTATCCTTTTTTATATAATGAAGTAGCAAACGGGCGTGTGGTCTACCTGATAATATGTGGTCATTGCAGCCTACAGCTATTTACAATTTCCTCAAAGGGACCGCAATCTTGAGGTCACAAGAATAAGTTGCTACAGCTGAGAATTGAGTTTGAAAACCTCGTGAACACATACTGGTATATGTGTTGCCAACTATACCCTTCGGATGAGAACACAGGAACGTGAGCAATGTTACTTTACGACAGACATTTGTGGCAGTTGTGGTCCCTTAATCAATCGTTGCACAAGCTCAATATTGAAGCCGATGCCGCCCTCAAGTGCGGTATCAGTGTAGGCGCCGAAGAAAGGTGTTTTATGATTATAATGAAATAATGATTCCTTGTAACTTATAATGGTTTACTGATTAGGTACAGTCAACATTACAAAAAGATATTAATGTGCTCGTTGGCGAACGAGTAATGCTAGTGAAGCAGCGCGCGGAGCGCGTTGCATTCTCTTCGAGGTTCTGGGTGGTAAGGTTGCGTCGTGGTGGCGTGCACACACACATACACACGTAGTGTATCGCTTCGACACTCAATTACACCATTATTTCAAATATCTTTATTATTGGACAACAACACGGCACTGTGTCTGTACAATACAATACAAAAATAAGGCGACCACCGAGTCACGAACAACGCATCACCGGTCGACGCTGTCATACCAGCCATCAAGCCGCTGGATAAACACTGCCTGATCCCAAACGTGACAAGCCAAACGAGAGTCACTGTGCAGTTTTATCACTATAGTGGTCGCAATCCAGTCGGGTACAGTTCCCAACCCAGTTCCAAACCAGCTTGATAATTTACTGGATACATACCGGCTGAATCGGACACAATCGCTGTGTCCTACCACAAAACTCTCACTTATAAATTCAACTTACAATTCAGTAAAACTAAATCATTAGAACCTAGCAACACCAAACATAACATTATGAGTTACGTCTTTCATATATTTGTCTTTTTTTTTGTTTGCGAGCCGCCTCTCTCTTGACAAGGTTAGGGCATTCGTGATCTCTTATACGTTTTGTTGCGAAAGTTTTTTGGTCTAGATAAAAGAAAGTGCAAAACGATGATCGATTCAGTGAAACATGGAGCCAATTTCCTTAGATATATTTAACGGTTTTAATTTGTATATACACGAGGACAGGTATATATAGATCACAATATAATAATACTAAGTTATATCACCGGCTTCACAGTGTAATAATATAATAAATTCTATAACATTTTTATCTTATTGTCGATACTTTAAATATTATTTTTCAAATACATTATAATAACACCAGCCTTTAAATGTCGCAATGCTGGGCAATAATGCCTGTTCCCACGGGAAGGCAAGGGCTTTATCAGCACGCCAGCCCACGACGTATTGGCGTTTTCAAACGCCGAGAAATCAAATATTCTATATTTTTCCCATTATATATTGGTACTATAAGAGTAGTTTTAAAGCACTCCGGTTTCCTCGCGATGTTTATTTATTAACATACGTTTTTTGTTGCAGAAAGACGAAGCTAATCTAAACTAGATAATTTGTTTTAGGCGGAAGTAGCAGAGAAATTTCGGATGAATTATTTAATAAAGTTAGAAAAGAAATGAAAAGTCGAAAACTGTAATCTGGACATTTCGGCTATTTAACTCCTTTTTCTTTTGTTTCAATTAATCCTGTATATCTATTTTATACGTATTTATAATATATTAAAATATATTTACTTATAAATACATACAACTAATATTCTATTCCTATTTAATTATGTTACACAATACTTTAAATATATATTTTACTTCTTCTGTAAACCCACTTGGCTGCAACTGAAAATCAGCGATGGTGTCACGCTGAACAGTGGCATCCAGCTTATGCTGAGTTGTGAGCCCTTTGCAGTGGTACTACGGCACATGGGTTTATATGATAACATTATTGACTTTTTTATTTTTCTTATTTAGTTTTTAAATTTTACGTGATTATAATTTTGTCTTTAAAAACTGTGTGCCCGTATGTTCTCTGCAATAAATGTATTTTCTTTCTTTCTTCTTTCTTTCCTTCTAAAAAACAAATGAAATCAACAGTAAACAGACATAAATATTCTGAGAATGGACACAAAACTGCTATAACATTACGGCTACGTCCCAGAAAATTACGCAAAAATCTAGAAGGGTCGCGATGTCCTTTAAAAAATTGCTACCATTTTCAGCAAGAACTCTTCACAGTTATAGAAATCGCATAAAATCATGTTTTACGATATCCCTACTATGAGAAGGAGGCTTAGGGAGTGTCTTATATAAAGCTTCTAACTACGTGCAATATTCATAACCAATAACCGCACTCAACTTCCTTCGCGTTATTCTATACGTATTATAAAGCTCAACGTCTCTTTGTCTGTCTGTCCCTTTATGTTATTTTCACGCGAAAACCACTTATAGGATTTATATAGCTTTTCCTTTAATTCATAGCTATATTATCTGGCCAGGTTATAGGGTATATTTTGTTAGATAAAGTCATAAACGAAGTAAGCAGTGATGATAATGGTGAAATAATTCGGACTAAAGACTCTTTTGGAACTTACGCTGAATAAACCATAAGAGATATATCAAAATAATGTTCTACATAATTGTAGATCTAAAACAGACCTACAAAAAAGTCACAGGTAGCATATGTCTATCTTCTAAGAAACATCCACAATAAGCATTTTTGTCTTTAAAAAGACCGACGGGCCATCGCCGTGGTTGGGAGCGGGGGTAATACAATTTGCGCGTCCACTCGACCAACGAAATTCGTATCATATGTAGTCCATGCGAGCGAAACCGCGGACACAGCTAGTTATAGTATAAAACCTAGTAAGATTTTAAAATATCCTATAACACTCAGATATAATGTGGCTTCGTAATAATGTCTTTTTAACAGCAAAATTACATATTTTTTTATTATTTAACAGTTTACTTGCAAATAAAGATTAATTGTCGTGCACCCGCTGGCTGAAAAGCAATATACGCAAATGTTGCAATGCGATCACTCAAGTATGAAGGATAATCAGCAAATTTTTGCGGGATCGGACTGGTTCGCGACTTCCTTGCATTTTTTGGTGATAAACCCGTCACAGTGACTCTTTTGGCTTGTCGCGTTTCAGGATCAACCAATGTATATTAGGATGCTAAGAGGCTTGCTGGCCGATATGACAGCAATGGCCGTTGATGGATCGCCGATCTCTCGGTGGTTATCGTTGTTTTACTGTACTTACCAACAGGTACAATACCGTCAATTTAGCTATAATTTAAAAAAGACACGATATGCAAATAAAATACGAAAAAAAGTTATTTTCGATATATTTTATTTCTGTCATATTTTATTATTATGTAAATTCGCTGATACCCGTGATTTGGTTCACATAAAAATGATTTTGTTATTCCACGAGAATTATACATGTTATCCGATTTAAATATCAGCAGTCTTTTGTCTTCAATTGTCTAACTGCTTTAGCCCCTACAGAAAATCTTAATGATATCTAGCCTACTATACCTGGGTTCTGTTTTTTAATTTTACCTTAGAAATTTCAAAACCTAAGTTACAAATGAGAATCTTGTCTACAGTAATAACAATCGCCGAAGCTATTTTTAGTGGTAAATAGGACAACCACTTTACACAAAAGACATTCCGCTGACGAGAGCCTCAAAAAGCCATCCATTTGTAAGGGTCAGCCACGTACCGTTTATATATACAATAGTCCGTCGAATCATGATCAAAGTGGCCCTTATCAAAGGTCCAGATCGTAATAACTTTCAGGTTTGCGTTTGGTGATAGTTGATAAGGTTATAATAATAAAAATGTAATTTAAAATTAAATTGTATGCTCCATTAAAGACACAAATATGCGTATTACAATTTGTACTACAAAAGAAATGACTTACCCTTTCGATACACAATAATAAGGTGTATTTATAACAAAAAATATTTGGATATTTCATTTTGTGTTAATTAAAAAAAAGAATAAACAATTTAATAAACTTTCATCGAGAAATCAAGAACCAAAAAAAATTGTAGGTCAATTATTTAAACTTTATGTCATCATTTGTGATAATTGAAACTGGAAAAAATATACGTAGTTGAAAACTGTATAAGTTTTTTAAGAGATATATTTTTAAATGTAATTCCGAATTGATTAAGTTATCGTTCATATTTTTATGAGCATTATCCCAAATTGACACTTTTTTAAAATAGCCTGCCTTGCAATTTCCACCCTTCTTTTAAACTTTATCGACTTGTAAAGGTCACTCGTGTAATTTTGTCTCCTAGTTTTTATCAAATATATAAGCGAGGTATAATCCTACGGCGGATTATGCTATTTTGGGTATTCAAACGAATACAAAGAGGGAATACAAAAAGCGACAAAAGGACAAAATCTACAAGAGGACTACCAACTACACAGAGTGGTATTACCACAGAGAGTGTAAGTATAGTCACAGAGTAGTGTATATTCGTTTTCTCTGTATTACGACAGGCTGAGATACCTGATTAGTGAGTTTGTTTTACTTTTCTATTTTTTTGCAAATAAATTATTTTACTGAAAGCGACATTTAAATGTACCAGCTGAACAAAACACAAATGATAAACGTAGATTGCTAGATTATAGAATATATTTTTGTTATATTAATGATTCCGGTAAAGTCCCCTTGTTTAAAATTGTCTCTAGCATTATCGTCTATTGACAAGCTATAAATTGAACTATATTTGCTTTTAAACTAATAAGCCTGTGTTTCTATGTGTACATTTAATTATTTTTTCCAAAATTCCTTTATAAAGGAATATGATCACGAATATGACATAAAAAATAGTGTCTCTCTGTCTGTCTGTTCGTATGTCCGGATTTAACTCAAAAACGGCTTTACCAATTTTTATGAAATTTTATACACGAGATGCTTATATTATTGTTCAAATTTTAGGCTATAAGGAATTTAATACATAATATTTTTAGCAATGTTAAAAAATGAAATTTCCAAAAAATAGATCTTGGAGGGCCGCTAGTACACTATATTATAACCTCTACAACTAGTCTAGATTATTATAATGGTACAATAAATAAGTAAGCTATTTAAGGTGACGAGTGGATACTTTATGAAATATTAACAACATTGCTCCAAATTTATTCGAAGAGGTACACATCGTCATAAAAAATATTTATATGTGTGCGTGCCTTCTTTGAATGGTCAGATACGGATGACATCGATCGGTCGTGTTTAACTGGACGATGTGGAGTATTTATAAATAAAACATAGATAACCGAGGATAATTCTGTATCAGGATCTCATTTTTTAAGTAGTAAGCTAGCGTCGGAATAGCGATCGCGGCGGTCATTTTTTCCTCAAATTGATTGATAGACTGATATAAAATTATCAACGTCTAGTTTATTGTTTAATATATAATCTTAAAATATTATTCGTTTTTATTCATATTATTAGATATGTTTACATTGACATATATATATCGATTTATATTTATATTTTCTTTTAGCAATGCGTGATGGATATCTCTCAGTCTTAATACATATATTGCTTCCTTGGTCACAATAGTTATGTAACATCTTCATATGTGAGTCCATGTTCCTTGCAAGTAACTTCATCAATTTAAGCTCTTTGTATACTATTGTGTAAGCATATTTAAATACACTTGGTTCATCCTAAGAAGGCTTGCATGGCACATATCAAATGTTTATTTTAAGATGTAGCATAACTTTACTTGGAAGTTGATTTTACGATTATCGGTTATTTTTTAGTGTTAAATATAATTGATAATACGATTATGTTGTACATCAATTAAGGGGTGTGTAAGCTATGGAAATGAAATAACAAAAATAAGCGATAACTACAATTATTGAGATCGCAATCTGATCGATTTGATCGCAATCGAATCATTAAAACTTTATGGTAACCGATGAAAAAATTACATGAAAACAGATTACGGTACTAGTACCTATTGGTGTCTGTGATACTAGAATTTACACTAACTCATATGTTTGAACGAATATTAACCATATCATTTTAAGTTTTTTCACAAATGGGAAAGAATAAACAGAACTCCATTTCTGTAAAACCCTCCAAATTTTGCTTCTTTTTCTAAAGTACAGAATAATGAAATATTTAATCTCGGATCGAGGAACAATTTTGGAACAGATACTCGTAGTATGCAAATCCTTTATTTTCAAGATAACGGAAGCAAAGTCGCATTCTAAAGTTAGTATAAAAATCAGATAAATATTACATTAAAAGTGCTCTTAATGTTGTTTATCGCAATATCCTATGAATTACACCAAACGCGTCTCAGGTGAAACAAATGTCCAAAGTTTTGTACCCTTGTCATGTCCACTGTATGTCATGTGTACTTTTATTGTCGTATAACATGTTTGTCTGTCCGTTACATTCAGGTCACCATATTTCTTTAATTCTCTATAATATTTTGACGGTAATTTTGTTTTGAAAGAATAATAAAAGGCTTAACGTTTGAAACTAAATAAATAATTTAAATATCACGTTTACATAGAACAATATAATATTTATTCGATTAAACTTAAACTAGTTGAGCGGTTAATATACTTCTAGAAATATGTTAATTTTTAGAACACAAAGAAATTAAGAGTACTTTATACAAAAAACAAAACACCGAAGTTATCCTCATCGTCTAAACTAGCTGGACCTGTCACTGTTGGGGCAATGTCGATATCATCCACTATTTCATTTTCAAGGTCTTTTGATGAACCTGAAAATAAAGGTTTGATAGATTAAGCATGAAATATTATAAATGTGAAAATAACTTTATCTGTTTTTAAACCTCTACACTGATCGCCATGAAATGTGGCATAGAGGTAGCCTTTAAGACAAGTAAGACATATGAAAATACCCATGTTCGTAAGCTTACATTTTTCCAAAAAAATCCAAAAACTCTACTACCCTGCTTGATTACTGATTTTTATCGTTATAGGCTGAGTGGTAACACGTTAAGCCTAGTAGGAGGACTGCTGTCAAGTGCAGCTACCGGAACACATCTATTGGTGTTTGGTGACAGATTTTCTATTTGAGGGTGGTAGCTAGCCAGGCGGGTATTAGAAAAAGCACTAACACCATGCTATGGTTTCATCACGGTGTTTTCCTTCACTGAAAGCTCAGGCTCATTGCAGGGATTCGAACTCACGTCAATCGACGCGAAGTCGTACACGCTACCACTGAGCCATCCTTCTGCTTAACATGCTTGCATATCATTTGGATATACATCGGTTGAACCCGGGATGCTACACGCCTAAACACGCCACTGTGACGGGTGTTGTGAAGTGGTTTCTTAGACTCAAACTACTGGGAAAAGGCTTGGGAATGGCATAAGCTTAATCAACACATAAACATACGACGTATGAGCAATTTCAAATGGTTAGAAAATTATAGCATCTAATTGTTCTACTGCATGATGATAGTATATAGTAAGTAATACGTTTCGTAGTCATCATGATTTCTTCTTGTCAATTTCTTTAATCACCATTTGATAATAATTTGTTTTATTATTGGCAAATATATACCAAATACCTAAGCACGCTTTAGAAACTCCAACATTCTGTATATAAAAATCTCATAATTTTAGAAACTTCGTTTATACATTACATAGTGACAAGATCGTTAATGTTTATGATTTAATACCTTTTTCATGCCTCAAGACCTTCACAAATCTTGGAATTTGCAAATTCTTCCATTCGTCAATTGTGTGCCACATCGGCATCGGTAAGATTGGTACGTGGAGACCCTTGCCCGATGGGTAGAGATTAAAAGATTTGGCAGTACCTGGTGGTTCTGTGATGGCGATTCTTGTTGTGGTTGTTGGTCTAACAGTTGTTCTACGTTCTATAAGACAAAATAAAAGATTTCATTATCTTCAAGGATTTATAGAAAAAATATTATTAATCATATTAATGTTTAAATTATTCGTATCACAATTTTTCGGTAGGTGAGGTAAAAATCCAAAAAACTGCAAAGACAATCAGCAAAAATCGATCCAATGTTAAGTATAAGTTTTCTCCACGATTCATCACTGGACATGATTTTCCATTACGTTCACTTACATAAAAATATAAAGAAGCAAAAACCGTATGGTTAAGAATTTGTACCTATATTTTATATTTAAATATTAATACAATCGGTGCTAGCTAGCCGAATAGTTTAAACTGGCGGTATATCGATCAATGTCCTCAAGTTCCAGACTCGGCATATACACCTACCAACAATTTTTTTGGAATTCACATATATTTACTAATTTGAGTTGGTAGCACTATTGGCTGAAGGTGAAGGAAAACATCATGAGGAAATTTGCACGCTTGAGAAATATTCGTGTAGTACTTCTGTGTGTAGGTAAAAATATAGAACAATGAGTTTTTCATCATTATGCAATACGTTATGGGCTGGCGTTGTGGTTAAACCCCTGCCTTTCCTCATGAAGAGGCTTTTCTCCAGAACTAAAACATTTACAAGCTGGTATTTCAAATAACGAAATCAATTACTAAGAAATACAGTAATAACAAATTTAAACATTCTTATGTAAAGATTTATACTGTTCTTTTCTTTAAATCAATTTCTAAAAATTAGCAAGCCTCAATAGCATTTAAAAAACTTTTTAGATTATATACTAAATTAACTTACTTCCACCATGACCTAATCTTTTAATCCGGACCGGTTGTTTAATAGCATTCACGATTGTATCCCAAGCGCTGCTAAATGCATCCTGCAATACAACATGCAACACTACTATTAAATAATACTCCTTTACGCTCCATTTTTGTATTTTTTAACATTGCATATATAAAATGGTGGTAATGTACACGTGCAGCATAAATAAATTGAGATTATCTTTAAGAATATAAAAGTGAGTTCGTATATAAAAATGTTGTGAAAAAGAAGTGTGAAGTGAACTAGATAAATGGTGCAGAAGAATAATGTCATCTAAATTAAAATAAGACGAAGAATATTCCTGGCCAAAAATGCACAACAAAAAAAAGAAAAAATAACTTAAAATACTCACACCAATCCCACTTGGTAGATTACTTAAAAAATCACCAAAATTACTCTCGACTCTCCTCATTAGACAGAGTGAAACGACCAAACAGCCTAGAACCGACGCAGACTTCATTCCGCTACAAACGCTTCCGTGTTTCTCGCCAACTAAAATAGACGCCCTAACTCTTCCGTACTTACGCTGCACTATAAATATTATTAACACGATAGACCGCTAAGAGACATTATGTTTTTATACAACGTACAAAACAGTAACAGTAACTTACAATGTTTAATTTTAAATTATAATAATATTTCAATACGTATAGCATAATGAATGATATTTTTTATTGACATATGTAACCAAGAAATCAGTCCATAGCCCTGCAACGAAACACATTTTGTATCAGAAATACTTACAATAGTTATGATCATCACACAAACGTTCAAAAATGTACCGATTAAATCACCCGTCATAGTGATAGCCAGTCGCGTTCTGAGATCAGCAGGTGTATATGCAGAAATCTAGCAGAAAGTCAGGGATTTTTGATCAAGTGGATTGCGACAATCATGCACATTGTAAGACTCATTGACTCTCTTTTGGTTTACCAAGTGGCTTGCAAGTCCGCAATACATTTTTTTAGATAACGTTGGCATTGAATTGTAGCTCTCTCGGTGATCGCTGTTGTGTTTGGATTATATTGTGATTAACATTGGGAACTGAATCATCACTATGCAGTGCTACTGAAAATTTCACGACCTATCACTAAGAGACATGTTGAAAAAATCCTTCAAACATTTTACGTTTGCGCCGGCAAATCGTAAACATTATTATCATAACGATAGTTAAACATAATTACGTTGTGTAGACAATAAACTAAATTTGCTAGAAGTTTAAGAGTTTAATCTAAAACTAGTTTGTTCTGAATTATGTTCTAATAAATCGTAAATAAAAAATAATCTAATAGATAGATTAAAACGCACAGTCGCGGTAAGGGCCTAAGAACACATATCTGTAGTCAAAAACCAAATAACATAGATAGAACTTGGCTATAGCGGACCACCTGCTTGAAAAATTTATCAATCATTGGATTGAATTACATGAGCACAAAAGTTTTCTCCACAGATCGCAGGCTAGTAAAAGAAGCAATTGAAAAATGTTTATTGTTTGGTTTTACGAAACCACGATGCAAGTGAAACTTTTTTTCGGTTTGCAGGCATTTAACTAAAAAAATATTTTGATTTAGAGTATTAAAATTGCGTTTTTAATCTTAACTTAATTATTGAAAAATTGGAAAGGTAATGGGAAATCAATAGTAGACATAATATTCAATTATAAAATTTAATTTAATTTTGCATATTAGAGTACGGAATATATAATTAATACAATCATTTAATTGATACACGCATATTAAAAAATTTGGGGCGATAGAATAAACGTTTAAATAATCACAAAACGTTCAAGCGAGAAAAGCTTAAACCTCAGATGCGATAAGTGAACCGGAACATCTCTGGTAACAATGAGCAGATGAGGGTAGTCACTATAAACTGTCTCGCTAGCAAAGACACTACAACATATCAGTCGGCTCGTGACCATGGTCTGTGTAACCAGGCTGCTAAGTCGAGCAATTAAAAAGTAAGGCGCGTTAAGCCCGCATTAAATATATATCTGTAATTCATTATATAATTTAATGATTATAAACGCTGATTGTCTTTTCAAACAATATTTACGAAGGACTATCATTGACCTTTAAACATTTAAGCCCGTAAGTCAACAAATATTCCGTTCCTCTCATAACTTAGCGACTTTAAGTGGATTCTCGAAAGAATCCCTGGATTTTATGGAATCAACCGTCAAAATTTATTCAAATCCCGCTGACAAGTGTAAAGCTACTTTAATTTGTAACTTTTGGACAAAGAGATCAGATGGTCGATGCTGAAGTTATCTTAATTATAGATCGATGGCTAGTAAAAATAGTGTTAAAATACTTTAATCGCAATTTTGCCGATAAAAAACCAACGGTATTTCCTGAGAGCTAAATTTAAGAGCTAATTAATCACTTTTCTAGAATTAATGGTGTTACAAATTTCAACCTTATCTTGCTTAACTGGGTGCGATTAGTTTAAACTGCGATTAGTTAAAAGAAATAATTAAAAAAACTAAAAACACACTAATTACCCATTAAAAATTATAAAACTTTCTAGTCTTAACTATAATAATGTCTCGTTTCCAAGCCCAATCTATCTGACTTATCAAAAAGAATCATATGAGCCTAAACTGTTAGTAAGCACTGATGTGTTCCACTATCTACCTCCTGGATCCATTATCGTTATCCGAACTACATATACATAAAAAGTTTCATTTCGATATGACAATTAAAACTAGGTTAAAATTGACTTCAAAGATTTTATTACATTGTTAGTTAGTTAGTTACAAGTGAAGCTAATATAATCGTGTTAAAAAATAGTGTTATTTTTATGTTTATAAGGTTTACTAGCTAAATAACGTGATTTCAATAGCGTATATTTTTTATTTTTTTTAATTATTGATTGAAATTTCAGCGTAAACAATATTTTTAGTTTGGGCAACGTAGGCTTCGTTCTCGATTGTACACTAATAATCTACTCTACTAATCTACTTCCTGACTTATAATATACACGGTAAATGCTCCGCTCTTAAGGGTCGTGGCGTAATGTTATATAGCTTATAATCTCACTCAATTATTTGGCTTAAATTTTTTTATACCTTCTGGATAGTTCCAAAGCTTAGCGCTTTTAAATAAACGAACAAACAAAAAACATCTCTTGAGCTTTACAAAATTAATTATAGTCTATTAAGTGGTACACAAATAAAAATATGAAACAATCAAAGCAGTTTTATGGTATATAATATATTTTTATTTCAGTCGTAGGAAATGGTCGCAAGGCACTTTTACCCTAGCGCTGGGAAGTCACGGCGTGTCGTCGACACTACTTTTAAAACAGCCCACGCTGAGTCACACAGTAGAGGTCTACCAAGAGCATTGTATTCTTAATTCTTTTACTATATATTCATAAGTTTAATCAACACATTTTTTTGAAGTGAAACTTCTTATGCGACTTCTAAGCGTTAAACGTTTAACGCACATTATTGGTCTCTTCTCTTTGTGTGAGCCAGAGCGAGAGAGCAATATATTATCGGTCTCTCCTCTTTGTGTGAGCCAGAGCGAGAGAGTAAATGTCGGTGTGTATGTATATTGCACACTGTTTAAATAAAATAGAAAATATCTTTTAAAATGAAGTTTCACTTCTATCGTGTGTGAATCGCACACACACCTTTTTTTTTCGAAACTTAATACACAATAAAATACATTAACTTATATAATAATGCAAGTCTTCTATTTTTTAAAAGACGTTCATATTAATTTAATAATATACATCACTAATAAAACAGATAAACTTTATTTTATTGTTTTTTTTTTTATTTACAATATCACTAGCTGTGCCCACGCTTCCGCTCTCGTGAAATAAAAAACAATTGTTAAGAATTTTTTTAAATGGAAAATGTGTCGACCCGACGGACACTAAAAAGAGATAAGCACATACAAATATAAGATTTTCATAATTATTATCGTCCTGGAATTGGCCTAGTTGTGCTGTGATCAGACTTGTATGCACTACCGTATGTACAGCTACGAGTGGTCGATAGTTTTAGTCCTTCTGATATAGGATCTTTTTATAATACATTTTTCTTTTTCATTTGTTAATTGAATGTTTAATTAAATTTATGTGTTTTATAATTATAATTTCTAATTAATAATGAAATGTTTGTTTTCATAACTTTATAAACAAAAAAATATATTAAATGCAATTTGATTACCATTCCTTCATTGTGTTATACATAATCTATAGTACTTCATAATATATATAGCGCAAGGAACTTAGTTTCTAACGCGTGACCCACGAAACCTCTTGAGTTTAAAAAAACTGAATATTTTAAATATCTAAAGAATATTTTTATACATTTTTTTTTTCTTTGAGAATGAAACTAAAATTAGATTTCTTTAAGGAAAATCATGACAACGAAATTACTTAATTTAATAAAGAATAATATTTTAAATGCCGCGCTTAACATGTTTAAATTACTTTGTCGCGTAAAATCGGTCATCATGTTTTAAATATAAAAGGTAGATTTATGAAATTCCCGATTTTTTCGACGATTACGCACTGCGTTATATTGGATAACACTTAATAATGTACGTAAAAAAAACGTGCACCTAGTCATTTTAGAAACGACTTAATTTTTTATTATCTCCATAACTTGTTCCATTTAAAAAACTAAATGCTACACCTGATCAGAGATTAAATCTATGGTTAAAAAATAATCATATATATCGACTAACTGGTACTCGAGTTTTAAGTACACTGATAAACAGAGAGACAGACAGACAGAAAAACGTTACCATTTAACAAGGAATTAAATATAAACGTTTTAGTAATAAACTTTTTATATTTACGATATTTTATATTAAGTGCATTTTTGTTTCTTAGTACACCTTTAATACATTTGCACTCGTTGTGTCTCGGCCTGGCCTAAGTTCCCATTAAATGTTGGGGCGGTGACTCTCACTTTTGAAGGACCCCTCCGCGTTTAAGCGATACACTTTCACGAAGTGAGTAAAAAATACTAAGTCTTGGAATAATATAAAGCATTTTAAATTATAAGTTAATGTTTTGAGGACAATCACTAAATGTAACAACCAACCTAAAAATAGATTTATCAAACATTATCATCCCACAAACGGAGAGCTGCCAGATCGTAAAATTGGTTACAATTAGAAAAAAAAAATAGGTTTAAATTACACGTATTCTATGGACTTAACAAATAAAAAAATGGTCATCTAAAAATATACATGAGATCATACAGAAACGTATACACGTCATGCTTATAAGCAAGTACGTCTAATTTCGTATTATTAAGTACATTATAAAAACCTAATATATTATGAAACAACTTCCATAAATCCAGAATGTCCTTGTTTGAAAAGATATTAATATAATTATTAATTCAAATACAAAGTTAACTAAAAATAACCAGACAATGAACAATCGCCGTCAGTCCAAACGACAATTACTTCGAGTTCGTACTCCCTACGACAAGGAAACGCTTTCAGATCGTTGAATATTTTATGCAGTTTCATAGTGACCGAGGTCAGACAGCGTTATATTTTTAGACATAACAAGTAACTTTGCCACGTTATTGACTTAATTGGAAGAAATAGCAAAGAGAATTATATTTTAGTAGAAGGCGATTTTGATGTTTTTTGGAGTTTAGTCCATAAAAATCGATTTTAATACTGCGCGGTACGTAAATTAAATGGAGAACGACGAGTCTTAACATTAAGTGAAAACGTTGTGTTGCCCCTTCACGTAACATATTTCGGGCATCTTATAGTGAACGCGTATGTATATGCATTATAAGTCTGGTTAACAAGTTCAAAATGGTGTTAATTCGAGATAAAGCTACTAAAGATATGAGAGATATAAATACAAAATTTATCATTTAACCTTGCCAGATAACATATTTAAGAATTGTCATTTGCGTATAAAAGTAAGTAAATATAGATGAGATAATACATATATAATCGGAGCTATTTTCTTTCGTATATATTTAATTTTAATTACACGCTACAATAGAATCAATTAGAACATTGTAGGTTCGAGTGATTAGCTAAAAAATGTTTGTGTATGAATCTTAATAATAGCCGCTTTATATGGTAAAACGATATCTTTAGAAATATTGTTAGCAGTCAAAAGCGGCGATCGAACACATTATGGGCGCATTGAGGGGAATAGCTAATGAAGTCCTGGAAAGCGCACGATTTCAATCTCATTCAAAGTCATACGCATCCGAGTTACTATCACTGAAACATCATCGCTTGTATTGGTTTAATTTATATTGATTTATAAACAAAATCATGGGAAAAAGCCCTTTTTAAAAGTAAGTAATAAAGAAGAAGACGGCTTGCGATAGAAAGAGACGAAGTTATGTCAATAACACCTGCTACTGGTTTGTTCGTTAGAAAGAATTTTGATTTTCTATAGGGTGTGAATAGTGTATGTACATTGTATAGAATAAAAAATAGTTTATTTCACTGTGTTTACTTTTATCGCAAGGTTTTTTTTTGTTTTTATACAATATCCAATAATTTCTATTTAAAACGTACAGTATAGGTAATATACAGGAATTAAATAAACATGCCATAGTCATAAGGATAATTGAATGTAATCAAAGTATTTAATTATTTTCATAGTTACTATTAATATTTTCCTTTAATACGCGTTTCAGAAGTATCTGCTGGTTGTAAATGTAAGTTGTAAGTGATAACACCATATGAGATATATCAAATTAATGTTCTATCTTATTGTAGATCTTGAAAAGACTTACAACAAAGTCAGCGATAGGATATATTTATCACCCACAATAAGCATAAGTCTTTCGACTTTTGAGCGAGTGCGCTCGACCGACGGCATTCTGTAATCCACGTAAGCGGAGTCGCGGGCACAGTTATATAATAAAATTGAAGTGTCTGTTTGTAATGTCAAAATAACACATTTTTACTAAATGCATATGAAAGTATACATATATCAAAAAAATATATTTTCTAAATTTTTGTTTGACGTCTGTCCGTCCGTCTGTCTGTCTGTCTGTCTGTCTACCTGTCTGTCGGTATGTCTGTCTGTCTGTTTGTTCCAGGTAATCTGCGAAACGATTTTGACGGGACTCACTGGCAAATAGCTGATGTTATAAATAAATTAGGGTATTTTTTTTTTAATAATTTAGGTTTCGCACAAAAAATAGAAAACTTTTTTTAGTAGTCCACGCAGGCTGAGTCGCAGGCACAGTTAGTTGTAATATAAACCACATTGATGAAGGTAAATATGTTATTTTCTTTATCTTAATATTTGTGTCTACGACTTCGTTCGCGAAATCATAAATTATGTAATTGTAGTTCTGTATTTTCTTTTTCCTGTTTTGCTTACTTACTGAATTCTAAATTTATATAGTCTTGTTTTAAATGATTACGCTATGTACGGTTTTTCATAAATTATTTATAGATATATTTAAATATATGGTACTATAGGCCATATGTAGCCATAGGTATCTTCTACACATACCTAATAAATATAATAAAATGGAAGTGTCTGTTTGTAATGGCAAAACAACAGCTTTTTACTAAATGCATATGAAAGTGTACAGTCAAAAATCAATTTTGAAATTTTTTGTCTGTCTCTTTGTTCCGGGTAATCTCCGAAACTGTTAGACCGATTTTGAAGGGACTTTCACTGGCAGATAGCTCATTTTATAAGGAGTAACTTAGACTTTTAATTGAGAAAAATAATTGGAGCCTTGCTTATAGCTAGTATTACATGTAAACATATTACTGAGAATTCTGTGTGTTACCTAAATAAATAATAATAAAAGTTTTTGGCATGTGGTATGAAATTTTCAGATATGTTTTGAATAACTTTTTAAATGCGTATATAAATAAGTATTACTTAAGTAATGATTTTACTAGATACGCCAAATATGAACGACAACATTCAAGGGGGATTATAAATAACAAGTCGACAGTATCTTTTGACATATCGAAGGGGATAAACAAGGGTTGGCTACCATAATGTTCATGTATCGATTGAAATTCGTTCCAATTTACATGAATTAGTAGAGACTAACCGTAGAAGTCGTGGTGGCCGAATGGATAAGACCAATGTCATATCGATACGAAATCCGAGAGTTCGAACTATAATGTAAATTTGCTAATTTTTATTAATAACATAAACAGTTGACAGTGAAGGAAAAAATCTTGAAGAAATAAGAATGGATGCTTAAGTAGTGGCAAATGTGGTAAGAAAATAAATAACTTCAGTAGTATACAGAATTCCGTATTCACGGTTTCTGTATTAGTGGTATAATTATAGAACGTATCCACCGAACAAAGAGATTTTACTATTTCGTGAAGAGAGAATATAAGTGACACGGATTCTTAATAAAAATAAAAATGATCGTCATATATATCTCTAACGATTTGGAAATTTTTTTTTATTCAGATAATGTTATTCTTTCCAAGTTTACCTAGACAGCTATTTTTTTTTTTTTTGCAAAATAGCTATTTTGTTTATTTGTGAAGTAGGCTTTATTGTGGCGTTATATTTAATACTAGCTGTGTCCGCGGCTCACCCGCCGTTTATTTTAAAGACGAATACTTATTGTGGGTGATCCTTAGAAAATAAACATATGCTATCTCTGTCTTTTTGTAGGCCTTTTTAAGATCTACAATCATTTACTCAGCGTAAGCCATTTAAGCGCCCCGAAAGCGTCTTTATCCAAATTGATTCACCATTATCGTCACTGTTACTTTATCTAACAAAATATATCCTATAACCTGGCCAGATAACATAGCTATGAATTTTAAGATACAGATAGAGATACTTTGACTTTTATAATATGTATAGTTAAAAAGGACGTACTATAGTTTAAAAGATTGGCGTTAAGATATAAAAAGAAGTGAATTTCTCGAGGAAACTTGGAAGGTTATTTTTTAATATAAGCTTAGGTCATTGAACCTTATATTCTCTTATTCTTCGTAGTATTTTGTGGGATGTAATTTGGTTATTGCGCACAAATGAAGTGTATTTCAAATAATAGCGCGTAATTTGAATTTCGAGTTACCACAAAATAGCCGTAGAAAGTTTAAATGAGTAATTTAAAATAAAACTGTGATACCGGCAGATGCTCAGACCGTATCTTGCAAACGAGAAAAATAAAAAAGGAGTCTTAATGTACTTGCAGTGGTAGTCACGGAGCAGCATTTCAGCCGTCATTTAATCAGATCTTAAAGCGCTGAGTCGACGGGCCGCTAACGAGTCTAATTCGGTTAAAGCGAAGATAACGATATACCAGAATGTTGTACGTGATGCGTCGATCTGCGAACGTCAGATATAACAGGATTAAGAGCATCTCGAGATAGTGATTGACTGACGTGTTGGGCCGCAAAATGAGATAATGCAGTTTTTGAATATCATATTTTGGTTGACAGTGTAGCGCCAACTGTAATGATAAACTGATGTCACTCAAAAATGGTTTTTGGAGATTTTATGTGTAACTAGCGGTGCTCCCGCAGCTCCACACGCATTTGTTACGCAGTAATTTTGTCATCACGTAATTTTATTTTACGCATGTTATTGATAATTCTTAGATCTTGTCAACTGAGTCCCGTGTAAAATTTTCTTCAAAATCGGATTTAAATTAATAAAAATATGTTTTTAAATTATTTCTTAACGTTCTTATAGACTATTAATTATGGAATGATATATACTCCCATTTCAAAATTATTATTTTTTTGGCAATTCTTATAACCTATCAATTTATTATGAAATGAAGTATGCTTCCCGTGTACGAAATTTCATCAAAATCATTCATATTATTTTGTAATTCTTTTTTAATTCTAATAGTATTATTGACATATCTTGTAACGTATCAATCATGAAACGTTTTACAATCCCCGTATACACAATTTCATGAAAATCGGATAAAAATAATGAAAAAAAAACTACTAGGATTTTTTTACGATTTTTAAAATATCGATATTTTTTATAGCCTATCAATAGACCAGTGACTTAAGCCAGTTTACAAAATTTCATAAGAATCGATCAAGCCGTGTTTGAGTTATATAATTAAATAGTTAAACATTATTTTCATCAAACATATTTTCAACTCCTATTTATACACCCTTTACTGATGAATTTTGATAAATTATATTAAGAAATTATAAGTCAAAAGACGAATGTTTTTTCACCCACCACATACAAACATTCATTCCCTATTTTAGTCCCTTAGAGGTTGAAATTTTCCAAATTAGGAGTAACTATGCTATACAATCGGATCTATAGTTTCGGAGATTTCGTGATGAGTGGTATTTCGCTTTTATATACTAGCTGGCCTGGCAGAGGTCGTTCTCCCCTTCACAATAGTCAATAATTCGAGCACAACGCTTATCCATCCTTATTATCCATATGGTCTTAGAGTTCATAAAATAATTTCGATAATAGAATCATAATAGAATAGATAGAAAAGAAGACGTTCAGTTATTCAAAGCTACGTAGTTTACAGATCTTTTATAATAATAAACTGTAAGAAAAGGTATTATGTAGTGAAGTTTTTTAAACACTAACTTGATTTTTGATCATTTAATATATAATTATTTAAATCGCTAATAACATATATTTTTTTTAATTTTTAGTGTACAATCAATGCGTTTTTTTATTTATATAATTTGGCGTATTCTATGACAATACTTTAAACATAGTTGCCCATTTTTTAAATATATAACTAAGATGGTAAACAAGTGTATATCCCACCTGATGGTAAGCGGTTAACGTAAGTTATGGACGCTTATAACACCAGATGTGTCAACAGCGCGTCGCCGACCTTGAACCTTGCCTCCCCAAGGAACTCTGGAAACCCCTGCTCACTGCAGGAACACAACACAAGGTTATTTGGCTACGATATTCTGTAGGGTCGAAGTATTTCACTAGTCAGGCTGCCCCGAAAAAAGAGAAATATCCAAAGAGATTTCTTTGTACCCTTCCTTCCTTCCCCATGGAGCTCTGGATACCCTACTTGGCGCAGGAGCAATACGCCAGGTTATTTAGCTACGATCTTGTGTAGGGTGGGGTATTCCACCAGTCAGGCTGCCCCAAGTGGAGAGAAATTTCCAAAGAGATTTCTCTACCTCTCTCGCCTTTTGGATAGGTCTTTTACACTACTCTTAAATCCTCTCTCATTATCGCTCATTTCTTGGCCATACATCAAAACCGTTGCCGTATGTATCGCTGATCAAACCTGATTGCGCATTACTACGTCAAGCACACGGCTAATGTATACTCGTTATCTCTGCTACAGTACGTTCACCTTTAAAATAAATGTAATTTGTTAAATAAAATTCTTGAGGTTTCGTGAGGAATAACGCACCGAATAAACAGGTCGAGAATTATACACGTAATTACATAACATGGGTGAGGCATAAGAAAGGATTTTTTTAACCTACACGAGATGTGGTTATAGGGAAATCCAATTAGGCAAACGGCTAGTTTTTAATTTTATATTTACTTTGACATTGTAATATGTAAAATATGTTAATAAGCAGACCATTCAGCCAATCATGAATTTTTATTATTTAAATTATAAGAGTATAATATGTATTACTGTCCAAAAAATAAACTACATAGTATCTTTTGTCATCTAGCATGGGAGCTACAACTAGGACTATAATTTCGCATGAAAACAATGTACTTTTTAAATTTAGTATATAAATTTATTTGTTGATATATTATATTGTTATGAGATAATAAAAAAAAACTGTGAAATTCTAAAACACTCAATAATTAATTTAATAAAGACACTAAATACAAGTCCTTTAAACAGTAGTTCACAATTAAAGGCAGACAGTATGCCGAATGTGTTGCCAGCATTAAAACGACAAGGATTCTTTTAATATTTTATCAAGGTCAAATATAGCATGATGGGAATATTACATACAGTAAGAAAATGAAATAGGCTTTATAAAATCGTAAACTAGCAAGCTAATATTGTGGGAATAACTATGGTGTGCGCGGAGGAAATTATGGAAAGTTGCTGAAACACCTTAGGTATGATACAAGCTCGTGCTACATCGCTTAACTTTATGGTACCGCTCATCGCCCATAGATGGGGACAAAATATAGTGTTGCGTGATTCTAGGATAGCCACGTGAACTCTGTTGCGTTCAAACCAGCGCGTTTCAAGCGTCGTCTTCCACCGCACGTCAGCTGCCTTCGGTCTTAGTGAGTACACATTGTTGTACCAGTTATTTGTATTCAACATATTGAATTGGCCTATTTACCTGTCTCCAATTGTGGACATACTTTTACACGTCGGCTACAGTCCAAGCTATGTATCATCATTTTTGTCGAATAGTAGCAGTTTGACCTATTCGGATCCCATTCAAACTACGGCTCAAGTATTTTTATTTAAATTATCAATTATTTTATTAGGAACATTTTATATGATTTTTATAATTCTTTTTAGTGTTCCAACAAGGAACCCTAATAGTTTCGCGATGTCTTTCTGTATGTCCGCGGTTTAGCCATCACTAGAAAGATGTAATTTGTTATAGTGATGTAATTTGATATACATATTAATCACGCTGACAAAGTAGTAAAATAATATATTGAAAAACGAAAAATTGGTGATAATTTTTTTCCCCATCTATTTTATATTGTGTTGATAGATTAATATTGCGGGTGTGTGTTAACCATTTTTCGATAAAGGGATAAGTTTGCGTAATATTAAGCTTTAAAGTGCTAATTTTTGTTAAAGTCAAGTGACGTCATCGTCGTCCTCCCCTCAACTCTGCCAACTAAATGGTTGTTTTTGGATATGTGAAAAATCCTGCGGTAGTAGTATATATAATGAATTTTAAAGGAAAACTATCACAGCTAGGTAAAGCTTTACAAATTCGCAAGTAATAGTCGACCACGACTGAATTTTGCTTCTCGTTTAATTTATATCTAAAATTCAACCATAATATTTGTGTACCAAAAACAAAGTAGTAAATTCTTAAGTTTCAGTCATCGTCTGCCATAAATTTATTAGTTTATTCTATCTAAATTCTCCTCTAACACTTCTGTGCTCTATATTTGAGAGTAGGGGAGATAAAAATATTGATATAACGAGGTCTTCGACTTAATAGATTGTGTGTTATATTGGTATTTGCAGTCTGAATTATTTTCTTGTTTTTTAATTATTAACACGTAATCAACCCTAATCCGATCCTAAGCCAGTACTGGGATACTGTTATTTATCCTTAAAGTCTAATTTTATTTACTTTTATTTATTTTAAATCATTAAAATCTTAGCTCGATTGACATAAACCTGTTTTTTTTTCTTATGCTGACCATCAGTGCCAACGCGCCTCCATAGCCAGCGAACGTTCCCAAGCCCGATAAGGTTTTAAAGCCGTCTAAGGCTTCAGGGCCCTAAAGGCCAACAGTGTATTCAGATCGAGAAAAAAGTCTGCGAACGTTTTTTTTTTTCACGCTGAACGCACGTTCATTGTACACGACATTTATTTTTATTATTAAAATTGTTCTAGGCATTGTTTTTGCCTGTACATCGCGGCAATCAGCATGAAATTAAAACGATTCGTTCTGACTGGTCGGTACCGAGGATCTGTGTGAGAAGTAAACCAGCTTAAGGAACCGTAGCTATCACAAGGCTATAATTTTTTTGCATAATATGCCAGGACAAAACCATTCCAAATAGCTTATCGGGACTATTAATCAGCGCAAATTTTGGGAAGCCCTGATGCTCAGTAGGAATCTTAAAGTTACCTATAACTATATTAATTAATCGACTCAACCAGATCCTAAATACATCGCATATTATAAAAAATTCGACTTAGCGAGGTTTATACATTATTAGTATTTTCTATTCACTTTGCGGTATCTCGTTACCGGTTTCATGTTTACATTGGACGATGATAATATTTGCATAATTTGAAGGGAACTTTGTTTGTGTTGAAGGATACTGTGGTGTACCAAAATTTTGCGGGTCGCGTTCCAACACTAAATTAGGTTACGAGAGTCGCATGCGGTTTTCACATATTTATAATTGGAATGAATAATCATAATTTTTTAATGGTACACACATTATAAAAGCGTAAGTAACTCTGTCTGTTTGTTTGCTTGTTGCCTTTTTAGGTCTAAACCTTTGAACCGATCACAATTAAATTTGACATAGAGGTACCCTGGGACTTGGAGAAGGGCATAATATTACGAAGTCGCTTTCTAGTTATAATATACACCAATAACGAATTTCGATAAAATATAAATAAGATTCTTGTTAGATATTTTGATAAGGTTCAGTTACTGAGAGCTGCCTTAAAGCGTGCCCGTCACCGCGTATATATAAACCCGGGACAGAGGTAGCGCGCTTTAGTTGACACACCCTTCTAGATTCGTTGGTGATCAGCTGCAAATAATTCCCGCGGAGTGGCTAAACAATGTCTTTAGTGAGTCTTACATAATGCCGTCGAGTTGTCTGACTTAGGAGGGTACTAATAATGAGTTTGCTCACATACCAAAAATGGGGCTGCCTTTTAAACAATTGTACGGACAACTTTATTTTACACTGGACGCCTGTGGCTTGATTGGTTGCAACTAAGTAATTTTCTAACTTAAGTATGGGGAGGTGGTATGTAAAATGAAATGACACAATTAATCGCTTTAGTTAAAAAGATATGGAACTATGATTGACAACTATTATTCTGGTTAGTCAACGTCCGTCAACTGAAACGGTGTTTTCAGGCGGATGACTTACATCTGATTAATTATTTAAATACGTTCATATATACCTCCCGACTAGACAAAACTAAAAATTACTGATTCAATTTCACCTAAGAAAGCACCTATGAACGGCAAAACACTACCACTAGTTCGGAAAACATCTCAATAATCGAGAACAGTCAGGAAAAGTCTCGATCGGATTAATATTATTTTCTTTTTTGTTATTATCCGACAATATGGAAATGAATTCATGATTTTATCAATGAAAAATTGCATCAGAAGAAATGCCAGTATTAATATACAACTGCTTCTACTGAGAATCTTTGACAAAGGACAAAGAAGACTTCGTACCTTGACACGATACATCTAAGTTATTGGCAATTTCAGAATATTGATTAAAATATTATAATTGTAACTGTTCTTTTCTCTCTTTAGTAAGGTGTAGAATGCGCATCTGCCAGTGTCAATGTGTTAGACAGATTGTTTACAGCTTCTTCAATGCTAGCGTAGTTATGTAAGACTCCTTCAGTTCCTGCTTTTTATTATCTAAGGCATTGTGCAAGACGAAAATGTATTCTTGTATGTGTTGTGTATGTATACTGTTGCTTGTTCATATAAGGTAAACAACTGCATACTCATGGTAAAAAAATAAAAAAAAACATTAAATGACTAAAAAAATATGCTAATAAAAAAACAAACTGCGACTTACACATCGTTAATGTTCTCATAATAAAATTAATTCATATTATTTTTCAAAACATATACAGTAATTCAATAATATTTCTCGAAAAATCTGGACAGGATGCGAACAAAGAAATGCTATGAAGCGATACTGCTATATTTATTGAACCGTCCATTATATATTAATTTCTGGATTATATAAAATCGTTACAGCAAATATTAGTCCTTCTTATTATTATTCTTTGAGTGAATTGAATTCTATGTTTAAGAAACTTCACGCTTTTGACATTTGAAACATCTTGTCTGTCTGTTTGTATGTCGAGATTTATTTCTAAAACGGCTTGATCGTTTTCACATAATAATTATGTACATAAGGCACAGCGTATAACGATAGGCTATAAGAATTGACAATAATACAAAAAAAAACTTAAAAAAATATTTGTTAATCAACTCTCACCAGATTTTAATGACATTTTGCACACGAGAATTATATGTCATTCCTTAATTCATAATCTGTGAAAATTATGAAAGGAAAATAATTAATGCCGTAATAAACGCGCAAGGAGCCGCGGGGCCCTGCTAATTTACACGTCCTTACTAATATTAAAAATGTGAAAGTGAGTTTATTTGTTTGTTACTCAATCATGCAAAAACGATTTTTATGAAATTTGGCACACAGACAGCTTATAACCCGGATTAAGATATAGGATATTTTTTATCCTGGTAAAGACTCAATTTTGAAGTCCACGCAGACGAAGAGCATAAAAAATTAATAAAATAAAATAGCAAACAATAAAAATTACACCAAATGGAAGACTCTGGTAATCACTGAAAATTGAAATAAATATTATCCCAACTGACAAATGAAATATTGAGCTCAGTGGGCGAATGGCTTCAGATATCCGGAGATAAAAGCGTTCCCTTGTACCTATAGAAACATAACGGGAAATACTTGAGATAGGTACTTAAAGCCATATACTCGTATATTTAATATTAAACAAGTTGGATGGTTATAGCGATGAAAGAACGAAAGAGAAAGAAGTAGCGAACTAAGCCTGTCGAAGTCAAGGAGCGTCGTAACTAAATGAAGCAGTGTTGTTTTTTTTTTTTAATATTTCATTGACGAAGGCGTTAACTTTGCAAAAATCGATGGTAAATTCTTTGCTACTGCAAAGATGAATAGTATTAGATGAATAGTAGTTGCATCAACATACATAATAAAATGTTTTTAGTTTAAATAAGTTTGTAAATACATAAATGTCTTAAATAAACAATAATAATATGTTTATATTGAATACTTTCAATGAATCTACAGCTGATTCGGAAGGCACTGTCGTTTAGAGAAGAATCGGCAATAAACTCTAAGGTTGCTGTTTTAAACCAATCTCTTTACAATAATTATCTACATTAATGAATATTAAAAAATATTTATAATAATATTATTCATCTATTAAGTAGAAGTATATAGAAGTAGCAAAGTTTTTTGGTTATTCTGAGATCGTGATATGGCATACGCTCGGCTAGCTACCTACCGCCTACAAGTTGAAAATCTGTCACTAAAACCCTAATTAAATCCTTTGGAAGCCGCAATCGTGTTATCATTTATGGCTACAGTATCACAATATGAGATGAATTATCCTACTAACATTATAAATGTGATTTTTTAGATGTTTGTTACTCAAACACGCAAAAATTAGATTACTTTGATTAACACATAGAATACATTTTATCACAGTAAATTATATTGTATTCATTTGTCTGAATTTTATTCATAAGTCTGAAGTACACGCAGAAGAAGCCGCGAGCAGAAGCTACTGTTAAAAAAAAAAAGTGTTTGTGCGATTCACACACGATAGAAGTGAAACTTCATTTTAAAAGATATTTTATATTTTATTTAAACAGTGTGCAATATACATATACACCGACATTTGCTCTCTCGCTCTGGCTCACACAAAGAGGAGAGACCGACAATGTGCGTTAAACGTTTAAAAGTTTCACTAACAAAAGTTAAAATAAGTCAACAATTTCGAATATGTGAACGATATAATTAGAAATACATCTAATGAACATGATAAATAAATGATAGGTAAATATTTATGAAGAGAAACATTATATTAATGCAAAAAAAATAATTATGGAATGCCCTGTTATTAGTATTAGGTTATGCAGTCATTCAAGTATTTATGGTATCAAGTTCCTGTATAAAGACACATAATGGATCCGCACAAACTTCCAAATACCGAAAGCCAAAATGTGTTTGTTCTCGAATTGTGTTTCCAACAGGAAATTACTTTGAAGCAATTATTGTTGTGCTAACGAGAACATTTAATTTTTAATATGTATATATTAATATCATACATCATGTAAATTCAAAGAACCTTCATTATTATTATTACTTTTAGGTTTAGCGTTTAACCAAAATCCTGATGTTAAATGTCGATGTAGACTAGACAATAAAAAGGTAAGCCTAAAGTGCGTCACACAGAATAAAAATAGGTATTATAATATTTTATGTTACGATAACTTAACTATTATACCTTAACATCTTAAGATTACTCAAGCGGGTAGGATACGATAATATATGAGAAATTTCAGTCTCTTTTAAGTCTGCCTAGGTATCGAACATGTTTTTTGTCCGAATCCTATTTACAAGATGATAAAGTAAATAACGGCTTTACTATTACAACTTAAATATACTTTACTTCTGATTTTGAATTTGATATACAAATTGCATTAGTACATTTAAAAGGCGGTCAATTTGAGTAGAAAATCATATAAACACAGAAAAGACGGCGGAGAATTGAATATTTATAAAAATCTCTCATCCAAAAAGTTTCACATATATTAAGGAGTCTAGAGAAACATTTATACCAATTCGTGATCTGATTAAGGAAGACATCAAAAAACAAAATACAAATATGTGAGAAAGTATATCTACAAAAGAACGTAAAGATAAAATAACCATATCGCTCGAATACTTAATATTTTGTAAGAAGATAATATATATTATCTTCTTCGTGTGTGATAATCCATTGGATTATGTGGCGAACGAATTGTATCTTCACAGTGCTTTAAGGAGGACTGGCTCTCAAGTGCATCTGCCAGGATACACCTATAGTTTATTGCCATCATATTTTTAACTTAAGGATCGTAGTTAGCCAGGTGGATGTTGAAAAATGCCACAATGTCATCATCAAGTATTCGTTCAGAACTTAGCTTTAACCCAAAATCAGAAGGAAACAATACACATTATTACGTCAGAGTGCTCCTTCAAATACAAAACAAATGATTTACGATTTACCAATTTCCCAATACTTTAGATAAACGTCCGTATCTACTCGTAAAATGATCATAAAATAAAATGAAGTTCGATATAATGTATTTTATTTCTAATATTTTCCTTTAAACTGGTTTACGTTTGAGAAATAAATATGAAAGGAAGCGCTTCGTTTATATTTTGTAAGTAGTGTTTGTATATTATTTGCTATGAAACTATGTATTTGTTTTAAATTTATTCGATAAGCAACAGTATCGTAATCATTTTGGTAGATTTAAATAATGTATCTAATATTTGCCAACTGATACTACTCATTACTTTATTAGTTTAGTAAGGAGGTCCAATACAATCTTTCTCTGTTTAATTCCAATTCGCTTGCTTGGCGATGCAGCTATAGTAATGGAGCGGAATGGATATCTGATGCTTGTTTGGCAAATTCTTATACACGCAAGCATCTCAAGACGGTTTTTACAAGCAGCCCTAGTCCGGATAGATACATGAACAAATAATAATAATAATAAAATCAGTTATAACGATTATACAAGCTATTATCAGGTTTAGATCTCCTATTATATTGGCACCAATATTCACCAACCATTCGAGTTGGTCATAAGATAACTAATGGAAATTCAACACACATATAATGGACAAGAGTCGAATTTTGGAGTTTAGGGTAAGAACGTGTATTTATTTAGGACGCAAAATTATTTCACAAAAAACTTTATAAAATTAAAGAATATAAAGATAATTTAAGTAATACTAAATAATAAAACCAGAATTGTGCATTAGGTTGGCATTCTGTGTCCGGCATAAAGAAGGTTTGATTCAGCACCTATGCTAGGGAAGGTGGATTGTCTAGGAATAATATTCATTTGGTAGCTAGCGAGTTACTATGTAAGGATGTTAATTACGAAATACCTAATTAATGTATGTTATAATTTGTGTAATTTTCAAGTATATTACAATTTATCTTATTCAATACCTTTAATTAAATATTACTCCACAGCCTTATTTTTAATTTTTACAACCGAAGCTCTTTACAAACCTAAAATAGATATTTTCGAAATAAGAGGAAATGCAAATACCGATCAGTTGCAAGTTAAAGAAATAAAATTCGATTCAAATGAATTACCTAAATTCGAAACTAAATTCAATAGACTCCTTAAATCATTTATCAAAGAAAAAGAACTTGATGTAGATGATCATATAAGTATTAACGCAGGTGATATTACTAAGGAATTGGCTAAGAAATTAAATAAAGTTCACAAGAAATCTAGAGAAGTATACATTATAAATGGGAATGAAGTTACTGATGACGATGAAAATAAAAGTATATCGTTCGTCATCGATCCTAAGGGAAGTTTCGCTTATCATGTGTAAGTAATTGATAATTATTACAATAAAAGCGGGGAAAGTTTTTAATAATGTATATCGGCAGCATGCTCCGGAGTTGTTTAGGAACCATCACAAAAGGAATATTTTATAGAATATTTATATTAATTTAGTGAAGCCATAATAATACAATAGTTCTATATATCAAGATAAATAAAATAATAATTACAATATCAATACACAGATAATAATGTTACCTTGGAAGGAGTCATAACTATGCTTAATAAACTTACATACAGAAGCATCCTATTTCTACAAATAAAAGAAACACTATCCTCAATTAGTCTTTAATATTTATTGCATAACAATAATTTAATAAATTAAAAAATGACGCCCCTAAATAACGCTACATAAACCTATTGTTTGTTAAAATTATGGAGCCATTTAGTCATATTAAATATTTTAATTACTTAATATTAATGCAATTGGTCTCAAAAATTAAATACATTTAATTGCAATTTGTATTCAAATACGATAATCAAATTATTGATCAAGTATAAACAATTACAATAATGATCAATTTCATATAGATATTTATATATATTTTATATAAAACGAATTAAATGTTAGTCTTGTAAAATTCTATTATGTCTAAGAAAATTTTTCGATCATTTATTATGTAATTAATATATTGTCCATTTTTGTTTTTCATCTTCTACACTTTATTGAAAAATGGCGGCAAGGGCACGCCGGTTGCTCTAACAGGCGCACTCACATATACGTATTTTTTTTAACTTAATACTTGTCTTATGCTTCCGACTATACTGCGCGACGAAGTGTCACATGAAATATACGTCAAAGGCAACATACATTTTTAATGAGAAATACCTAGTGGTAGATTCTGTGAAAGGATTAAAAATGTTCCAATATTTTATTTAATGCCAACATTTCAAATTAAAAATCTAAGTAGGCTGATAATACGTCTATTTCCTTTAAAATCTCGATATTATGCAATCCGCTTTTTAAATAGAAAATGTTTCGGAGTTTTTGACGGGATTTCAAATACTGTGTCACGTGGACAATTAAATAAGTATAATATACCAGAAAATAAATATATTAAAAGGGGTTATGGAAATGAAAATGGAAAATAGATTAATAAGTGTAATCCGAAGGCATTTACATTAACTGAGATATAAAAACAGAGTACCTTATTAAAGTCTATTTATGATAATAAAACCTTCACTAGTAAGAAATGTCCAAGTTTTTAATATATCCGTAAAAGATCTGTTAATGAAATTCCGTCGTGAGACGCTTGTGTTTCATTAAAACTCCATTCTGTTTCATTATTATATCTGCTTCCTCAAGCCAGCATGATTGAATGTATCCGCCAGGTTTTTAATTCGTTTTATAATATTTGTTCAGTAAAAAGTTCGAACTCCTTCGAATACCAGTTATAATTCGAAAGGTCTCTTGCTATAACAAAACAAGTTTTATCGACTCCAGACAAATATGTGTGAGTCAAGACAATAAATATAATAGTAGATATAAATAAACTTATACAATTCTCATTTAAGATTGTACAATTCCTTTAGCGATCCGTGTCTCTCTCGTAAGTCAGAATCGATCCGTCATGTTTTCAATTATTTTGCCGTCTTGTTCATATTTTAAATTTAAAAATTTCTTCAGCCAAAATACAATATATACGACCTACTTATTCGATATATAAATCGTAAAATAAGTTTGTAATACAATATTTAAAATAATAAATTACCTATAGATGAGATGCCTTCGGAAAGGAACATAAACAAAATAAATGAATAAATGAGAAATCAAATAAAGTGAAATAAATATATATAATTAAGAGATAAAAAATGATTGATAAAACAATCATTACAACTGTCATGGTTTTTATTTTATTCATAAATGTGTGATATTTTACCCTATAATGTGTAAAACAAGTGACATTTTGCAAAATAAATCTTAGTTATTGTGTATTAGTGAAGTGGATTGGAAATAATAACATAGGTCATGAATTCTGAGATGTCACAAAAAATCCTTAGAGAGTTCTAACAAGGGAGCCACCATCTTGTTAGGATACTGAAATCGTCATAAGACTGGAAGCTATACATTCGATAATTGCAGTAATGGTCTTCAATAAAGAGGGCCGGCTACCAAGTTAGAGAAAAATAAAAGAAAAGAAAGAAAATGTTTCTTATAAGACATTCAAAGTCGGTATAATAAATCACTTAAAATTAATATAATGATTTTTTTATCATTTATTATGCAGCTCGGATGGACCACCCAACCACCCAAACAAGTTTCAGCGGTTTTTGATTAAATTATTTCATATATAAATACTAAATAACTAATTGTAATTAAAAAAATATGAATAGAGATCATTAGTCAAGACAACGTTACCATTTTGTTGATACTTAACTAAATACTTTTTTTTACCTTTTACAGTTCGCCAAGCAGAATAGTGCAAGTTTTACATAAAAATAAAACTTGTATTATTGAGCATTGACGATGCACAGCATCTGTGAGAGGGCGTTGTATACTTCCGCTTGTTTTCCACCAATCACAGCGCTTTAAACTGATGACCTTGTGCTCTGCAGCGCCATCTACTGAGTTGTAAGTCACAGGAGGCCGGTGGGGGCATTTAATCAGTCATAGCAGTCTCTCATCAGGAGCTTTGAAATGGATGCTGTGCATCGTCAATGCTCAATAATACAAGTTTTATTTTTATGTAAAACTTGCACTATTATCGGCATGTGACGATGCACAGCATCTGTGAGAGACGTGTTTATAACTCCTGGTGACGCGATAACGACGCTATGTGAAGTGGATGTAATTAGTATTATTAAGCTGTAATCACACAGAAATAATTTAAACTAGTCACACGATGACACTAGTAAAATAATTCTATTATAGTAAATATTATTGGTAATAAATCCAATACTTAAATTTATCATCGTAATAATAAGTTATACGAGATAAAAATAACCAAGTACATTTTAAATTATTGAATTTTTCTTAAGATTTGTATTTTTGTTACACCAGCAACTATGGCTAAGAATATGAAATCCCGATACCATTTTAAAAAAGACAACCGATTCCAAAGTACTCAGTTAACTCAATCTCAACCCAGTTTTTATCCAGATACCAACAAGAGTTCACTAAGCAGCTTGTGTCTTAGCTTTCATAGTAATAAAAGACTAACTATTACACTCGGCCAAGTTTGTGTGGCCATGATACCAGTTTCCACTGGCAGGATTCCGGAGAATAAGAATATTATTTATTCTAAGATATTGAAACTCCATAGCCTCCGTCTAAGCCTGCGTCAGCTTTACATAGAGATGGGAATCAAAATGACAAGCATCGTTGTAGAGGTTTTAGAACGCCTCCAATAAAACTAGGCAGTGTAGTCGTCGGCCTGACGCCAAGAGCAGAATGCAAGCCTACATGACGCCTTATGTCCTTCGCGGTGGATTATCCTAAAACAACCTCAGACAACCATGGCACTTGGACACCAAATTGACAATTTCTCTGCTCTAAATTACGAAGGGAAATTGCTTTTACACTTGTTTAACTAAGAAAAATTTGAATTAAAGCTTTTGCTATTACGACTCTCCCGCGAGTACGTAATGTTAAGCAAAAAATTTGAATTAAAGCTTTTGCTATTACGACTCTCCCGCGAGTACTTAATGTTAAGCAAAAAATTTGAATTAAAGCTTTTGCCATTACGACTCTCCCGCGAGTATATAATGTTTTAAGCAATAAAATAGATTGGTAAGATAATGTATCTTCTAGGAATTATAATGTTAAGAATCTAAAATTCGATTCCACAGCTTGACCTAACCCATCAATCCCATGAGGCTTTGTATGTTTTTAATATTCTATAACTTAAGTTTAAACGTTATTTGCGGGTTTGATCGGTTTGTAATGCCTTCACTCCGAGTAATAAGCCGACATCCTGGATGGGCTGTATGACGTCGACGTCGACTTCTAACGTAATTTCTTCATAACTATTTGTATGGAAGCGAACGAATGATTTCCGAGAATCCAAATAAAGAAATTTTGTCCTCGGCGCTGGCTACTCAGCTGCTTGCTTTCCTCGTGAGAATCTATCCGTGATGAGATAGTAGATATCAAAGAGATCATGTCAAGATGCTTGGGATTACTGACAATGTCCGCCTTCTTTGCGAATATATAATACGGATTATTCCATTTGGGATTAGTGACGATGTCTGCCTTCTTTGCGAATATATAATACAGATTATTCCATTGACTGCCTAGAAAATCTGTCTCTGTTAACGGTAGACTTTTCAGGCCCAATTATCTGCTGACCTGGATTCAATACCGACTTCACGTGAATGACAGTACATCTCAATATATACCAATATATACATTCACTTACTCCTTTACTTTGCATCTGGGCTTGAAATAACGAACATCACCAGTTAGATGAAAGTCGTCCTGAACTCATGTACTCCACACCTGGGCTTGAAGTAACGAGTGTGACCAGATAGACGAAAATCGTCCAGAACTACTGTTCTGGGCTACTGCCCAACGACGGGCCAGTTACCTTAGTAACACAAGGTGTGTTGAAAGTATGTATGAAATAAATTGAGCTAAACGATCCACTCTGTCCTCCGAGGGAATTGAGGGATCTGAAAGTGCCCGATTAGTGTTGTATATCTTTGACCTGGTTCAGCAGGGTCTTAAAGAGCCAATGTTTTAGTCAAAAACATGTCATAAAGAAACTGTGCTTCGAGTTTCTGTCAGTCAGTAACCTCAAGAACATCATGTACTTAGTGTTCAGCAGGGTCTTAAAAAGACAATGCTCTTGACAAAAATATGCTCGTAAAATGACTGGGCTCCGAGTTGCTGCCAGTCGTCAACATCAGACTGGGCTCCGAGTTTCTGCCCGTCGTCGACATCATCGTTCACACCATCGTTCTTGGATTCTTATCTTTTGTAACATATCAGAGTCTGAGCAGTCTGCCGCTTTCCCCAATACGCTTTCGGAATGACTGTCGTAAAATTTGAAGCAAAATTTTAAGCTATTGACGATTATTAATTGGATGATGTTTCATTAAGCTGACACTTGGTTGAACTTGGAGGGTGAATGGCAGACACATTCCCAAGATAATCTTGAGAAGGGCCTACGGAGCCTACAGCGTCTGCCACTGTCCAGGATACGCTCGGGGACAGCCCTCGTAAGTTTTGTACTGAAGCCACTGCTTAATTCAATTGTCTCTGTTACTTAAGGTTGACTATAGAGGGTAAATAAACGCATTCTCGTAATAATCTCGAGAAAGGCCTATGGAGCCTACAGCGTCTGCCACTGTCCAGGATACTCTCGGGGACAGCCCTCGTGAAAATTTGAAATCGCTGATGGTAATTGATCAGACTGTTTCACAAGGCCAAACTTGAGGGCGAATGCAGACACATTCCCGTGAAAATTAGAAGGGCTTATGAGGCCTGCAGCTCTGCCACTGTTCCCGATACGCTCGGGTACAGTCTTCGTAAAATTCGGGTTGAAGCTGCTGATAAAGACCCATTTTAATTAGACTGTGTTTTAGAATGAGACGAGAAGGCCTGCAGGGTCTGCCACTGTCACCAATACTGCTCGCCCTCCCTTCTCTTCGCCAGAAGAAAATACTGGCTTATAAACTTTGTTTGAGAATACATTTTTCAGTTTCAAACCACTGGATCCAACTATCTATTCCACCAGTATCAAGAGTGTAAGCTTCATACAAAAGAGTGAAAGCTTCATACAATTTTCCCTTCGAACAAACATTTTATTTCATTGTGGCCCGATCCCGGTGGCACTGCCATGCCGGGACGACCCGTGACATGAAGTGGAGTAAGCCCCGAACATCTAGTCAGTTTGCAAAAAATGTTAGTATAATATTCTGATGCCGCGACACAAGAACTTCAGATCGGAATCTAGAGCAGTAAAGCAATACTGTAAAGTAAAAGTAAAGCAATAGCGGCTCTTTGTCGAAGATAAAATTAAAACTTGCGCGGATTTTACGCAAATCCTCACACAAATCAATCAGGATACGCTCCTTGCGGTTTTAAAGGTGTTGTGACCGTATGTTACATATCGCGTTCATAATTCCGTACATAAATTTTACGCAAATCTTCACACAAATCGATCAGGATACGCTCCTTGCGGTTTTAAAGGTGTTGTGACCGTATGTTACATATCGTGTGCATAATTCCGTACATAAAATAAATATGAGGTTTTTCTTCATATGCACACGCGACCATTTCATTCCAGTTAAGCATAACTTGTACGACGTTTAAAAACTAATATACACATATGCAAATATGGATGAAAGATTTCAGTACTAAATAAAATAAATATGGGTTAAATCCCCCATATTTACCCGACCACTTAATTCCAAACTAAACAGCGCTTGTACTATGGTTACTTGTGTAAGTATGGTTGTTTGTACTGTGGTTAGTACTATGGTAATAACGGCTGATATACACATATGAGTGCATGATTTCATTACTAAAAGTATGGGCGTGTGTCCCCACATTTATAAACGACCACTTTAATTCTAAACTAACTAAAGCTTTGGATGTACACATATATATTATATGGTATTTAACACCCAGACAACTAATAATTATGTTCAAATGTAAAGGTCATATGCGGGGATCGAACCCGCGACCTCTCGGCTCAATAGTAAAGCTTACTAACACTGCGCCATGAGAGGTCTGTGACAACTACGTGAAATTTCGAATAAGGTGAGAAATCTCAAATATACTCTTACCATAATAATACTGTTTTGGCGATAACATCGTACCAGAAGAAACATTACAGGTTAAAAGTTATTAAAAAATTTACTCCAGGTCTACGAAACCGAGTATTATTTTCAGTATCGGATACTGAATGTATATCCAAGATGGACCCGATATGCAATCATTCCAAACGCTTTGAGCGTTCAGGATCAAACAGAGGTACTCTAATGGCTTTTAATGTACTCATGAATTAAAAGACGCGATTGTAAAGGAAAGGTCTCAATAGTAACTGCAGTAAGCCGCTTTTAACCCGGTGCCAGGTGGCACGCGTATTGAAGACCCTCCGATTTTAAAGCGAAAAAATTATTACACATTGTTTTTGTAATAAAATATTCTCACCCCGCAATGAGGGTAAGTAAACTAGTAAATGAAACTAGACTCACCGCGTCTTCTCCATGTGTAAGTAAACTAGCGATTGAAACTAGACTCACCGCATCTTTTCCATGTTACCTCGCTATCCGAAAAATTTAGGAACAACGATGACGAGTTAAGATGTACTTGACGAGCCCCAAGCGTCGAATGTCGGGCGCGACAGTGCTAAACCGGTGTTAAAACGCTGCGTGCGCACTAACATTCATATCACATGTACTAAACACTCGTCACTTGCACTATTTTTTCTATTTTATTTAACTTTTTTAAACGAACAAGAAAAAATATAACTCAAATTCACACAATTTTAAACTAGCGAATATAGGACCACGTAGGTCTGTAGACGTGTTGCTCGTTCGGGAAGTAACGACGCTATGACTGATTAAATGCCCCCACCGGCCTCCTGTGACTTACAACTCAGTAGATGGCGCTGCAGAGCACAAGGTCATCAGTTTAAAGCGCTGTGATTGGTGGAAAACAAGCGGAAGTATACAACGCCCTCTCACAGATGCTGTGCATCGTCACATGCCGATAATAATAGTTTATCTTGATCCGTCTTTTTTAAGAAGTCAAATAGGCGGTATGCAAATGTTATTCTATTTTCTAATATTTGATTCAGATTATAAATTATGGCTAAATACTCGTATAAATACTAATAATTTCTATATTTTTACAAAACAATATTTTTTAATACAAAATCACCTATATATTATTTTTTTTCTGTTCATACTCACGAACTTTTAAAGCTCTTGGGATGTAAGGGTCGGGAGGATTTAATCTGTTTATTCAGATTTATCTAACTCTAATCTCAAATTTTATCGCATTTCTCTCTATCCTTTCTGCAGGTAATGCTCTATAGAATAATCCTTAATGGGGGTTCAAGGATAACATTATGTTGAACGGCAACGAAATATACTACGTTATTATACATAGCGTTCGGAACATTCTTGTATTTCTGGATACCTTACCTACCGGAAGTAATATTAATGGGAATAAATGAAGTAAAAAGAAACATATATTATTGAAGATACAACAGTTTTTTTTACGTATTTATTAGAGGGTAAAATTGAAAGCTTCGAATTCATCATGACTTAAATCCCACATTATCCGATAAGCTATCAATGATAATATATAATGTATGTTAATTCTACTGATTTTTATTTTTTATTGTATAGAAAATAATTACACGTTCTAAAAATATACCATTAAATTACTTTTCACACTAAAAAAGCCGGTAAAATTAATTCACATTATTATTATCGATTGCTAATGTAATCATGCCGCAATTCCGTCACATGATGCGCGCGCAGCTCTTAATTTTATTTACCCTCTACTTAAGGCGACAAAAAAGTATAGCTTCAAAAATAAAAAGATTTAATATTCTTTGGTATATATATAACATAAAATTAATTTCGTTTTATAATTATTTGCAACTTTTTAATATTATACCAATATATTTTTTTCTCTACAAGGCATAAACGATAGTGACGTCACCTGTTTCGTTCTGGCTTGTGGCCAAACGATACGTGTTAAAAAGAAACAGGGAGAGACACATAGTTTTTGTTCTCATTTGTTTGTTACTTTACTGCTTACATTAACTTCCTTGTTGGTCTACTTTTCCTAACAACTGAAGATTACCTTGTGAAGTTCAATTTAAATTCTCATATAATTTCTTTAACCACTAAACACAATAACTTACGACATAGACTATATTAAAATGAAAGCCTTATTAATAAAATTTAATATACAGATAATATTGCGGTTTATTTTCTTTGTTACAGACAGAACAGCACCGCCTCAACATAGACATGTCTTTTATGATGAATAAAAATGTACTAAAATATTTTTTCTTCTGTATTTCTATTAGACATTATAATTAATTTAATAATTTAGAGTATTACTTGTAAACATAAAATTATTTATTGATTAATACGCTGGGCCACACAATTCCATAAAGAAGTTAAGTGACGTTGGAAATAGAAACACTTTAAGTTTTGAAAAGGGCAGCTGCTTGAGAGCCAATATTTTAAAATATGTTTGCCAAATAATACCCAAATGTCATAACGACATATTTTCAACTTAAGGATGGTAGCTTACAAAACTGTAATTAGACAATATCTTACCACTTTTCCCCACACAAGTCCTTTCAAATAGAATTTTGCATATTCAAATTTCTTCGTTATTTTCATCTATATCTTCTTCTTGTATTCATATTATAAAGTCTCACTGTCTATCTGTCCATTTATGTTATTTTCACGAGAAAAACACATCAGATTTAGATGTTTTTTTATTTGAATTCATAGCTATGTTATCTGGCCAGGTTATAGGATATATTTTGTAAGATAAAGTAATATGAAATAAGCAGTGAAGATAATGGTGAATCAATTCGGAATTTGGGGCGCTTAATATAATGGCGCTTATGCTGAGTAAAGCAGAAAACTTTCTTTTTTATAGTAACTTGGCACATTGACTGTACTGTCCCTGATGATAAGCAGAGTACAATTAAAATACAACGGCGACCACCGAGAGATCGAAATCCATCGACGGTCGCCGCTGTCATGCCAGCCTGCAAAAGAAATGTACTACATAATTGTAAATCTTAAAAAGACATACAAAAGTATTAGTAGTAGCATATATCTATCTTTTAAGAATCACCCACAATAAGCATTATTGGGGGAGCACAATTCGACCGACGGCATTCTGTAGTCAACGCAAGCGGAGCCGCGGGCTCAGCTAGTAATATTATCAGTGACTGTGCTAAGTTTTTACCATAGTGTTTTCCTTCACCGAAAGTTTAGTCTCATTCGAACCCATGTCTACTGACGCGATGTCTTATGTGCTACTATAGTGCTACCATCAATATAGTTGGTCTGTTTTTTTTTTTAATTTCCTGATTATTTTTAAAACCGATTTGTACTACTACTACCTAAATAATTGAAAATAATAATTTATTTCACTTTTATTATTCGGTTGCTAGATTCACTCTCTCCTATGATGACATAAAAAATAGTCCAAGAGAATCTCATTTAGTAACTTTTCCAATGTTTTCAATACAGACTGAAAAATATTATCCGTCAGAGATCGAAATGTTAAATCACTTTCACTATGTATTCCAAAGTATAACGTAAGCTTACTCGCCCGATATAAACAAAGAGTCGACATCGAAAAGTTAGCCTTTAGAGGTTCAAAACATATTTAATCGATCCGTTGAGAGACATACATTTTCCTTTACCGCTTCTTCTCCTATTTTTTATTTAAACGTTCTACCAACGTCCAGTGAATAAAATCATTTCTACTTACTCTTATAAATCTTCAACATAGCTCTAACAAGATGTCGGCTCCCTTGTTTAAACTGTCCTGGAAGACATTTTTGGCAAATTAAAATTAATGTTCCTACTTATTACTTATATTCCACTTCACCTGTTCACAATAACTAAATTAGATCACGTAAAATGACGCTAAAATGATATAATTTTATAGGTTAAAATTTGCAATCACAGCTACTAAACTTCTGTATCAACAGGTTCGTTCTCTTTCATCTCTTCTGGTTATTACAGTTAATTCTTTTTATCGTTGTAGTTGTTAGCCGGTGTGTGATATCAAAATTTAAGTTAATCGTTTCATATCGATAGTCACATATATTTATACCGTACTTGTTAGCTACTCCATACTTTTTATAAAATAATAAGTAATCTGTCATACATCCAACCAAAATCACATTATTATCACTTTCCTCAATAAAAATATAGGTAAGTATATTTGCCCCAGCCCAATATCCTACTTTGTAAAGTCAGGTAAATAGACAGCGGGTCGGACCGATAATCCCGCGAACCGGGATTCACAGTCGCTAATTCAATTAGCAGGGACCGGGATTCACTATAACGGGATTGTTACGTCACCGGGATTTATTTGCGTTACCTCTGCGGTGAATTGAAATGTTGGGTCTATTTTGGATGTGGGAAGGTAATACTTGTTTGGTTGTTAGAGAGTAGTGATCGGGTTTTGATGTAATATTTTGTTATGGATCCAAACGTCAGTTTAGTTATTTTTGTTATAGAAGCAATCTAATCAGGATGTGGTGCAGACCTTTTTTGTCCAATTATTTGGACCTGGTGACGTCATAGTGACATTTGTCAATGTACTATGACTTTTATTTTATGATTTGTTTCAGCAAGCCTGGATGCATTCGGTTTGTTGCGTGATGATGGTATGATATTTTTTATACAACAGAGGTGGGAAAGAAACGACGGCCCACTTTATTTTTAAACTTATCTTTATAGGTTTATCGTAGTGACCACAATCTTACCTGATGTTAAGTGACGATGTGGCCCAAGATGATAACACGCTAACCCTAGTGCAAGACTGGCTCTCAAGTCCAGCTGCCGGAACACACCTATCGGTGCTTGGCGATACATTTTCAACTTGAGGGTGGTAGCTAGCCAGGTAGGCATTAGAAAAAGCTCTACCACCATGCTATGGTTTCCTCACGATATTTTCCTTCACAGAAAGCTCGGGCTCATTACAGGGATTCAAGTCAATAAGAAAATTTTAAAAAACAGAATGTGCATACAGAACTATAGATTTACCGTTAATGATTAAATTAGTAAGTTTTTATTAGCGAGTAGGTTTTCTATTTATAATGTGAGATACTTGCAACTGGCGACTCCAAACAGAAGCTATTCTAAAATCAATCACGGTTTGCGTTGGATTACGGTTCGTTAGCGACGGTAATGAAATCAGATACGTTACGTGACCGGTTGCAGTGAAATGCGTTCTCTTTTGTTAAGTTTATTGTTTTAGTGTGCCCAGTGGGAAATAAAAGTACGGGCTGTGTGAATGTAGTTAAATTTAAGTATTAAAAAGTTGATACAATGGTGAATTACAAAAATTTATGGAAGTGTGTTAACATTTTTTTAATCAAGACTTTGGCATTCTAACATAAATAAACTTTCTTGTCAAGAAAGTGTAACAGCACGTGTAATGTTTTGATGTTTAGAAAACTTTTGTAGGTAAAATGTTTGTAGGAGACAATCTTCGAAACCTTGCCCAATACATCTTGGAAAATTTAATGTATCTCGGAAAAAAATAAATAATTTTTAACTTTTAAATAACAGGCACTTTTTAAATAGTTGTACCCTCATTTAGACATTAAGACAAAACTTTTTTTAAATAATTATGGTAGGGTCTACGATAAGCTTCCTAAATACAATACCGAATACCAGGTAGTAAGTGTATTAATATTCATAAGTACCTTCGTAGGGCCTAAATGAATAAAATATTTTCGATGATTTTTGGATCTACTGATCCAATTCAAAAAAATATTCACTTTTAGAAAACTACTTTGTCTCTGAGTGAAATAAGCTAGTTTTAAGCTGACAAATGCGAATTGCATAAAAGCCTTTAAAATTTAGAATTAAAAAAAACTAGTTTAAAATTAGCTTATAAAATTATATAATGTAATTAATGTAAACGAATTTTCAGGAGGTTGCTAGTGTACCATAAACTCTCGTTCAATTAATTTCGTTTACCGCAAAAGAGATATCTATCCGGATAATATCATTATTGTCATTACTTCTTTTAGAATTTTATTTAAACCTCCCATGCAATTTCCTTTTTTGATATTTGGACAAAAGTTTGTTAGCAAACGCTCTCCGTGTTCGCCGACAAACTTTTCCGGGAGATCGAAAGGCACACGTTTACCGATGATATAGATATGATACGATCTAACGAACTGTAATGTCTCAGGTGGGCCACTCAGTGTACGGTTGCTAATAGAAAATCCTGGTTCCAATATCCTGGTTTAAATAGTTTTGGAGGAGATTCCTGTGTATTCTGTTACTCTAATGCGAACTTTCGATCCCATTCTTGAAGAACTCTATATCACTGAACGATCATTATTTACAATCCGATATAAAATATCTGATTTACTTAGCTATTTTAAGCATGCAGTTTACAAGGTACGCATAGAAGAGCTCATATTCTTGAATCAGATGGAAGAAAGCAAACTAAGGGTAGGTTTTCAGCCCAATGGCCCTATGTATTTTTTATGTGATGAAGTAACAAACAACCACGTAATCTACCTAATACTAAGAGGTCACTGTAGCCTATAATAATTTAAAGCCGACCTCAAAAGGAAACGCAATAGTTTAATGTATGTTGTAATGAGATATAGCATGCTACTCCTAAGGCCTCGTTTGCTTCTGTGTGTTGTAGTTATATAGAGAGGCATTGGAGCATTTTCTACCAGATCATCTACCTTAGATAAGACCGTAGAAAATTGAGAGTATCGTAGAAAGTCGCAATCATCATTAGTAAGAATAGGATAAAAATTGTTTAAGGTGTTACAAATTATGCAGCCGCAGTTCTCGTACTACCGTGTTTAAGTCGAAAAAGTAGGATTATGAAACATGCGTAAGTAAACGCTTTGTTCCAATTTATTTCATAAAGGCAACCTTTCCATAGCTAACTATATAGGACTGGAATCTTCAAGGCAGTTAGTAAAATACATAATAATCAATAAATAAAATTGTATTTAAACACAAGTTGAATATGAAGAAAGAGTAAATAATCGATTTGTAGAAGTTAAGGATCTGCAAATAGATATTCAATTAAAAGACCAACCAATAGTCAGCGATCAAAATAAGAGGATAACAATAAGCAATAATATCAAGAAGTGTTTCGAAGTGTTTGTAAATTTCAAAATCATATTTTTTATTTTTTATAATCTCATGTGATGTCAGGTAGTCGACTATGTTAATGTCAAAGGTGTTAATACTCTTAGCCTAGCGATAGGACTGGCTCTCAAGTGCAGCTGCCGGAAATACCTGTAGGTGCTTGGCGACAGATTTTCAACTTGAGAGTGGTAGCTAGCCAGGCGCGCATTCGAAAATCTCTACAATCATGTTATGATTTCGTCAGGATGTTCTCCCTTACCGAAAACTCAGGCTCATTGCAGGGATTCGAACACACGTCAATCGACAAATTGTACTGAGTATCACAATTGAACTTAGCATTCGAGAGTTCGATCAGCATTAAGAACTGGTTTCTACGTATAGTGGGTAAATATCTATTTATGGCTATATGCCAGCTGTTTGAATAAAATAATACACATTTTGTTTGACATCAAATGGCCGCGTTTGAGATTTTCTCCTCAATAGAAAAAATAGTCAAAACTCAGTCCTATTAACACGATATAAAAAGTCACTTAAACTAACAATAACATGTCTAATGACGTATCAATAAATAATTTAGACAAAGTATAAAACATCTCGACTAATCCCATTAAAAAATTTCCATAAGTAAGAAAATAAAGGGGAGACGTCAAGTAATGGGATTTATAAAACAAACAACCAAGGCAGCTTTTCTTAAAAATCACCGTACCCTCATTTAATATTTATGCAATGTAAACTCCGGGACATCGTCAAGTATTTGTCGAGTCAGGCTGTTGTTGAGATGGCTACGTTCGGGTTGGCTGATTTGCATTTGTGCTGGGTTTCCTTCGATGTGTACGGACGAGGACCTTTTTTGCGGCCATTGAATTTTGTTAATTTTAAAATACAACGGATAAAATGCTGTCTATAGAACAAATAAAAAGTACTTAAAACTGGTATGATGAATAAATGTGAAGAGAGCGAAGAGAATTGAAAGATTTATTTCTTTAAGTGACAGATCTTAAAGCACTGGCTTCATGAGTTTTTAGCGGGATCATTATCTGTCATATATTGTTTTTTTTTTTAATTCATAAACATGTATTATTTCACCCTATATTTTGTGGTATTGGTAGCATTTTGCGTAATATATTTTCGGTTTGTGCACAAGTGAATTAAAATAATAACAAATGCTACAAAAAATTCCTGGACAATTATAGCAAGAGTGCCACCATTTTGTTAGAGCGTTGTTTGAAATATAAGATTAGAAAAATATCCTATCTACGTGACAATGACAGAATTGTATAGTATAAACCCACGTTTCCAATAATAAGAAGTCATGGTTTGAAGCTACTTCAATAGTTTACTTTCGAACTTAGATAAAATTTTATATGTATTCAACTGGTATTATGACAAAAACAGTCTCGCAGTGATTTTTGATGTGCTTAAATTGTACTGACATTTTCCTGATTATTATTTAGAAATCAATTTTTTCGTTACATTTTTTGACAGAATATATGTTGCCCCAGTATATTTTCCTTGGCAACAAAACGCTTGAGAAGTTCATAGTAAAATAATAAAGAGAAGAGATAATATACTGTGCGTTATTACATAGGTTAATACTTTTTACATATTATTTTACCGACAAAAATTAATATTGTTATTGTATAAATCATAGACTACGCTTTTCTCTTGGCTTCAAACAAACGTCCTTTCCGCCGCCGTCCAGCCCTGTATCAATTAGAGCGGACTCAGTAAATAAGGCTGATCCTGATTGGGTCCAGCTTTGTTTGGCTCGCGTGTCACGCTTACAGTATTGTTTTTTGTATTTTATTTTTTTGTTTTTACCCCTGCTTTCTCTTGATGAAACTTCGTTTATTCAGTGAAACAGTTTTGAATTAGTTTTTGTTGTTTTTCGATAGTAGTTTTTTAATTATTTCATTAGTCTAAACTATGGTGAACTAGTATTACCAGTAGTTGGATCAATATTTCTATCAAGGTTTAATAGAATAACAACCTTCTTTTATGCTGTAAGATAACAAATTGCTTTTTTGGAGTTGTAATAACAAAAGTAAAGCAAAAGCAATAGACTGCTATTTTTGAAGATATATGTTAGGGCTGCTTTTGTGTGACATTCTTTGCTACCAACTACTGTTGTGCGGTCTTCTATAAAGAAGAAAAATATTTAATAATCTCGCAGTTGAACCTAGCTTGAGTTTTATCATCTTCAAACATTGAACAAGAATTTATATCTTAGGAATTTCGATTTTTCAAAGTTTTATTCACTTCTGATGGTAATTTCAAATAAGTTTGTAGAACAGTTAGAGAAGTTATGGAATTCAATGCCATGTTTTTTCAATAAACTTTCCTGGGTTGTAGGACACGGCAATAGTATCCGACTGGATGGCGACCACCACATACCATATGCGACAGCCATTGTGACACGGTTAGACGTATTGCGTTCCGGGATCAGCGGGGGTCTATCCAGTAATAAAGGGGAGTGGTAGAGATCTGTATACTATTGGGTCGCGATCAATGAAACCGTTACAGTGAAACTCTTAGTTTGTCTTGTTTTGTAATCAGTCAGTATATATCCAGCTCGAGCGGCTTGATAGAAACAGCCGGCGATAGATTGACTATCTCTTGATGGTCGCTGATGTTTCTGTATTACAACTGTAATAGACTGTAACTGTGTTACCATAAAGACCCTGTTTTTAATAAAGTAATTTAATATAGGTTATATCAAGCAGCGTTTGAGACAAAGTTTTCGTTTGAAGCTGCGATATCGCCTTGTAGTTCCGGTAGTTAATCACCTCCGGTTGCTTGATTACAAATTCTACTAAGTTTTAAATAACTAAAATATTAGTATTTAAAAATAATTATTTCTTAAATACTTTTCTGTATCTTTAGATTTGAATATGTCACTGTGTCCTACACTGTAAAGTAAATATGTAAATTATATAACTTAATAAATTTTGTTGTTAAATTTTTAATCGTTTTCTAAAATAGGAAGGTTATTTCATTCTCTCTAGTATGTTTGTGTGTACGGGATTTTTTCTGATTCTATAAAGTACATGCTTATATATATAACCATTGTGTTTATTGTTGATATTAATTAATATATGATGACGTCGGTCGGTAAAAAAGTTTCGTGCGGTTAAATACACTAATGTTTTTTTTTACTGCTAAGGTGATAAGTAAGCTTACATGCCGCCTGATGGAAATCGGCTACCGTAGCCTATGGACGCTTGTAATATCAAAGGTATCACTAGCGTATGGCCAATCTTACACCAAAATGATGACGTATGATTTAATGTTTAAGGACCTGATAGTGATTTCGCGATCGTTTTATTTGAGTATATACGCGAGTCGTATCCCGAGCCACCGGTTAAACTATATAAGCCTTCTGAGGCTTCATGGCCCTTACGGCTAACAATATAGTAAGTTCAGATAATAAAAGAACTGCGACAGTTATGTTTTGGAGAACGAAATGGACCCACAAGATATAAAAAGGAAGAAACCTGCAAGAGGACCATTGAGAGATACTTTAAGTGCGATCTTAGTATAGTGAAAATCAGTGAAGGTAGTTTTTTTTTTAATTTTGTTTTACTAATACGCAAAATTTATAAAATAAAACCATTATTTTTTATTCATAAATTTGTGTCATTTAACCCTATAATGTGTAATACAGGTGGCATTTTGCAAAATAAAGCTTGGTTATTGCGCATATGTGAAGTGGATTGGAAATAATAACATGGGTCATGAATTCTGAGATTACAACACAAAAACTCCTTAGAAAGTTCTAACAAGGGAGCGACCATCTTGTTAGGATTCTGAAATGGTCATAGGACTGGAAATTATATGTAATTGATAATAGCAGTAATGGTTTTTAATAAAGAGGACTAGTTGCAAAGTTAGGAAGAAGAAGAAGAAGAGTAATTAAAAAGTAAGACGAGTTCTAGATCTGCATTTAATATAATTTCTTTAATGTTGCATTAAAATGAAATTGTTAAGTTGAAAAATAAAATATTTCCAAGATATTTGGAAGTAAATTAATTACTATAACATAGGCCACGAATAATTATTAGTTAGAATTTGAGAAATATATTATACTATTATTTCCAGCTTAAAACAACATTTGGAACTACGCGTTCCGACGAAATAGCAACGAAGCTTATCGTTATTTCTGTGCAAACAAGAGAGTTTGTTGTTTTAACGAATTTACTGCAGATCCACTTATCTAGTTAGCAATGATTTTACGTTTAGTTGGCATTGTTAAAATTTACTAACAAACTGAAACCATTTAACCTATCGATATTCGACTATACTTGTGATATATTTCTTTTTAACATTGTTGTTACATTTAATTTAACCATAATTTTTGAAATTTATCTATGATTTTTGATTTCTTTTTGGTGTTATACAGGGTTGTATCGTTAGCAATTTTTAATTACCTACTTTTTTTACATGTTAAAGAACATGTTTTTAAAATTACTGTTGCATAAAAATGACCGTAAACATAACTAAATTACAGGTTCTCATTAAAGATCACAGAAACTAGATGTTATTGATAGCACTAACTATCACATATATTGACCAAAACAAATATCAATAAATAAATACAATTGTATGACTCTCTCTACGCGACTAGCTAATGAAACTTGTAGGAAATTAAATACTAATTATTTGTTCTTAAACAATTTCATTATCAATAGTCGAAACTAGAATATATGCTTCACATAATGTAATTAATGTTGCCAATGCGGCAACATATCGTAAATTATCTGTATATCGTATTTAAATTAGCTAATTTCCTTTCTTGTACGGAGTAGCTCGGTGTGAAATCTATAGCGGGGTAAGATGTAATCAGGACTCCGTCTGAGTGCATTGTTATCAGAAACTGCACCTCTCTTCACCTCCCTGGTTAATTGCGAGGTTGATGTCCAAAGTAGAAACTACGAGCGATGCAGGTTCAAATATATCATGTAGGTAAGTTAAAATATAATTATTATTTATATATTTAAATTTATTTTATTACATCATTCATGGTGATTCGTTTCTATTATTTTTATTCTGGCAATAATTCTCGTGTTTGTATTCCATTAATACGAAAATGGAAATTATAATTAATACTCAGTCAGTTCATGTGGAGTGGACCCTCTGTTTTCCTCAAGATCATATAATTTAATTTTATATATTTTAATAAAATATAATTATTCATTATGAAGAATCATACCTTTTTTTTCAATTCATCGTCTGTTTTTTTTAATAACAAAATTCCACTTTTATATTTAAAAAACAATAATGGGAAAAGCGTTGGAGTATTAAGCAATGTCTATGTTTTGATAAAAGATTTAGAACAAAATTTTATTATCATTACATGATTGATTTGATTTGATTGATTCTTTTGATTTAGCCAGTCTATATCCAGCTGCTGCTGAAAGGATTACAAACTCGGTGGCTGCCATTGTTTTTGGATTTTACTATGCCGTGCTATCAGGCAGGCATAGTGACGTGTCACTTTGTCGTGCTACTATAAAAAAGTAAATTTACATCGATGATCACACCTTGATCTGAAAATTGCGATAAAATTCAAGATATGCATCACGTTTTGATGGAATGTGTCCGGAACAAAACAGAGAGAGAAAGTCTGGTAGGGCTCCTTGGTCTCAATATGTGGGATCAGGGTGCCTTTCATGCTATATTATCTAAATCTGGTAGTTCTGATGCCTTTTCGGTATACAACTTCATTGTTTGTTATTTTAATTAAAACTAGTTTATTCAACTAGGTTATTTACCCAAGGGTTCAAGGCCTTAAAAAAAGCAAAAAAAAAGATCACACTTTAGGTTAATCAAAAGAACTAGTGTTTTAAATCTTGCAATATTGATATTGTGACAACATAAAATTCTCTTATCACGTGCAATTAAACAGATTGTTTGACTTATAGGTAATTCTTTGTCCTTAGGGCAAACGTAAGCACAGCGAGTCTCGTGGAACATAGAAATCATTGTTCAAAGCAGTAATTTCTCTTATGAAGTACTACGTTGTGTAACAAGAGATAGTAAAACTAGGGCACATCGAATTGCTTTCCACAATCTTAGTTAATTTCCGATACACAGCGCTATATACTGCAGGTATTTCTTTACTATTAGCATTTGAAATTTTAGAAATGGTTTGTACCTACATAAATGTACGGGGGAATTTGTCCCTCAGTTTTCCTTCTAGATTTTTCCTCGTTCATCAAAAGATTACCCCTAAAAGATGAATATTATTAATAATACAGACTTACGATATGTATATTATAAAATAAAAAAATATGTTGAATTATATTCTATTTTATATAATATAACATTGTAATGTTCTGTTTAATAATACCTCTTTTGTTAATCCTTTCCTTTGGTTTTTCTTCAAATGGTGGAATTTAGACAGCGGATTTGAAAATATCATCTCCATATCCCTCGCTAAGCTCAGGATTTCATTGAAAATCTCCACCTGTTATACTTTGTGATAAGTTAATAACACAATTACTAACTGCTGGAGCAGCATGAAACAAAGTTATAAGAAGTATACATAATGTTATCCAATATAATGGATGTCAAAGAATTGAAAAGAGTTTAAAATGCTAAAGGTTTCTTAAGTATTTGTAATAATACCTGTTTAAACAAGGCGTAATGACAGATAGATAGATGCAGTAATATAATCAATTTTATGTCACCAATGATTTCTTACTGGTGAACTATGAAAGAGAATAACACCGATGAGAAATATTCCTGTCATTCTTTTAAAACGGCCCCAATTTTTTTGCGCTATTGCTCTCTTACACGCACGATCTATACGTTTGACGTTTAAAATACACCTTTCTGTAGATAAGCTTAAGGTATATATTTGACTTTCTGTTTAAAGAATTAGGAAAAAAATCGGAACGTGTTAAGCGAAAATTGCACCCAGCGGGAATTCGAAGTCATCAATTTCAGAAGTATGATGCCATTGGATTGAGTGGGATCTGATGTATTTTTGTCCCTTGGGAACATCACTCATTTATTGATGCATCCACAGAAAAAATGACATGTACAAAATCTAACACAAATAGTAATTAATATAATGTCTATATTATGACATTTGATTTAAATAATTTAAAAATGAATAAGTATATTATTAATACCAAAATTCTACTAATAAAAAGCGGAATTATGTTAATCATCATGATCATCATCACATCACCATCAACCAGTATCTGTCCACTGCTCGACATATGCCTTTACCGAACATCGTCACTGGACCCGATCTTCGGTCTTTCTATCCAGTCGAATTCAGCTATCCTGCGCAGGTCGTCCCTCAATCTTGCTGGGGAAAATCACACGCTTGGTTTTAAATAAACGTGGTCTCCATTCCAGAACTCGTCTACCCCATCAGTTATCAGTTCTTCGGCATACGTTGTCAGCCCACTGCCACTTCAGCAAGCTAATTCTTTGAGCTCTGTCGATAACACAATTTCTTTATCTGATTACATCTTTTCTGAATGTACCCTCAAAGAAACTCCATAGATAGATAGCTCTTTCTATAGTTTCTTGGGCGACTTTAAATTTGTGAACCAGTCTCACCGTGAGTGTCCATGTTTCGGCTCATCATCTTACGTCATTGCCATACGGTCAATACGCACTGATTGAAAACTTTGTTCAATTGCTTTCATATACCTAATATAAATTTCTTCCAAAAATTTTCACATAACAATGTTATATACGGGATTATGTAATTATAATAAAATAACTTACTCGATGTATATAAAAAGTATGTTATAACTTAAAAATAATTTAGAATCAAGTAATAATTACGGAAAGTAGTCATATCTAATAAACTTACCAGTTCTTTTTGTAAATATGTTTTATACACAAATTATAAAATTTCGTTTATTAGCACAAGTGATACGTGATAATTCTGTTCCAATTTTATAACTAAATTAAATTTCATTTTCGTTTGTCAAACGAAAGCAATAACCTTAATTATAATAACTAATTAATTATATCGCACATGAAAATATTTCAATTTTTATAATAAGTACAACAAATATTACGATAATATATTTCAAAAAATCATAAAATATATTCAAACGACATTAAATCGGGAAACCGGAACGAACGTGTCAACCGTAACACGCCTAAATTGAAGGAGAAAAATAAATCCGGCCGGAAACGACGTCATACCAAATGTCGCGGAAACGTACACCTGTCAAATATACCCATCTACTCGTATGTTACAATAAATATTGGAGCTATTTCGAAGTATTCTTAATAAACGATGCCTTGATGCAGGCTTCACCTAACTTATACACAATGCAATAACTAGTTTTTGTTTAGTGGGAGTTACCCTAAAACGATCAAAGTGTCGATAATTTCAGTACCTACATAGATCTGTAGTGCGTTAGGAGGTCGAAAAACGACATGGCAAAGCATTTTTAAATCATTATAAGCTCATGACGCTAAGAGAATTGAATATAACTATGAACATTCAGCGCCATAGAGATAGTATTCATCCCAACATGACTTAACATGTTGTAATAGTTTTTAAATAAATTGTAATAAAATCTAATGTTTGGAATGGCGCATTAAATAGAGTATAAAATTCTTAGCTGCGCGCGCATCATGTAACGATATTCCGGTATGATGGTGTTACCCGTCAATAATAATAATGTGAATTCAACTTACTTTTTTTAACTGTGTAAAAATAATTTAACGTTGTATAAATATACATTATTATAATTTGATTAAAATATTTATATGCTGTTAAATTATTTTTCTATGTTTATCATGTTGCCTGTTATATAATGTATGCAGTACACTATATAAAACAATATATGTGCAGCAGTCCACACGTGTCAGAAGTGAAACCTTTAGAAAAAATATGTTCTTTAAAAAATCCTTTTAAATATCATAAATCAGCGCAATTCGAACTATTGACCACTCTTGCGTACTGACTATGAAGAAGTCTGGTCGTCTCTCAACACTAGCCCAATCCGACGACGATCACAATCATGAAAATCAAGACTTGCATTAACCGTGCATAATGTAAATGTATTCTATCTCATTCTCTCGTATGCGAAATCCTATAGATGTATATGGTTGTCTCTTTTTACTGTCGCTTTTTCGTTTCATCGAATTTTAAATCATAACGGTGCTAAAGAAGTTTTCTCTTCAACAATAGTATTTTAAAAGCACTTGCTTTAATATGAGGCCGTTTCGACCGCCTGGCTCAATGAAATATGGGAGAATATTTTTTTATGTTAATTTGAAATTTTCATATGATGTCGGTAAATGAGGGATGGGGTGGCAGGGTAAGTAGTACACTCACGGGTCGGCAGGCAATGCGCGCTTCACGCTTATGTTAAATCATTCGGAAAGCCGACGTACCAGACCGTACCGACTCCGAGAAATATTTTACCGCGTACTTAAATTAACATGTTATATTAAACTTAACTAGTTGGAAACACTGGTCGAATAGTTAATCGACTGGTTTTCTAACATAAAATAATAACAAGGCGCCGTTAAATGGATAGGGGGACAATGGATGCAATTGCCTCTTTTGACTTACGACCGACGTACCTACTTAATTTTGACATTTTCAAAATTTGTATTGATATTTCGCCGGTCTAAACTATTCGAACAATATGATTTAACATTTATATGGATATAAAAGTAAAATTTTATCAAATAGCTTGTTTTTAGAACAAATTTCCTTGAGGATATTTCAAATCACGCAAATAATGAACCCTATACGAAATTCTGTATCCTGATCATAGTAAAAGTATAAGCTGACGTTGAAGATGAAGTCGTCAATACCAGGACGTTATCGAAACGTACAGAAATGCAGTTTGATCCGAGTTTCCTTTCATCAAATTCTTTGCCCAATAATGGGCAAGTATTAACTGATTCAAATTTCGACCATCAGTTGATAATACGTTATACAAATCCGAAAACCAACTGTTTTAATTTAAAAATGGAATATATTTCAAGAAAAGTTTTTTATTTTCTCATCTTTAACACTCACGAAGTATATCCCCGGTGTACCGTAATTTATTAATCTCGGCGGAGGAGAGCTAGATTTCAATCTACCCCCCACTAGACGAGTGGATTAAGTTTTTTACTCTAACCTATATTAGGTATATTTATTCTGTGAAATATGAATATTACGTTTTGGCGAATAACGGGACTTGTAATTTATATATATGTGGGAAACTGATTATGCCGATAATTGAGATCAAATTCTTTTAATTCGTTTTTTAATAGCACAGTTTACAAGAGTCTTTCTTTTATGCACAATTCTGCCAACATCACGTGAATAGAATATTTTTCTAATTATTCTTGTAATCGTCAAATTTAGCTGTAACAATATAGCGGCTCCTTTGTTTTTTTTTATACTAAAAAGGTGGCAAACAGGCATACGGCCCACCTGATGGTAAGCGGCTACCGTAGTCTATGAACGCCTGCAATACCATAGGTATCGCAAGCGCGTTGCCGACCTTGAACCTCCCTACCCTAAGGAGCTCTGGAAACCATACTCACCGCAGAAACACGACACTAGGTCAGTTGGCTACGATCTTCTGTAGGGTGGAGGTTGGGTTCTGTAGGCTGTACGATGAGTTTCCAGAGCTCCTTGAGGAAGGGTGGGTTCAAAGAGAGGTAGTGCACAGAGAAATTTCTTTGGAGATTTCTCTTTTTGGGGCAGCCCGACTGGTGGAATACCTCCACCCTACAGAAGATCGCAGCCAAATAACCTTGTGTTGTGTTCCTGTGGTAAGTGAGCAGAGTGTAGAATTAATTTAATTTTAAATTATCTCCCAAACTATATGTCCAAATGTCCAAATAACATGCCAGAGATTATCGTTTTTAAACAAACAAACAAAAAACCTCTTCCGCTTTATTATATTATATAGTATAGATAAGCTATCAATTGATAACAGTATCACTTGAAGTTACGTGACCATATGATAGAAAGTAGAAACAGAAATAAGTAATAAATCGACGTAAAAAACTAATTACTTAATGATTACTCAATGATATAAAGGCCTTAGACAGGGTGTCCTCTTATACCAGCGTGAAAGGATCTCAGTGGCTGGGACCGTGCACACGGGCGCTTCATTATAACGTCACGGCGCGGGTATTTCAAGAGCCACTAGTGTCCGCCTCCAACAGGACTTGCGGGTTAAGAGAGGTTACAGACTTTGGTTATATTTAGAATTGGCTTTTTAAACAGTTCTATGCATACCAGCGATTCTTTTATTATGCAGTAATTAGTTTCATCTGGTAATTCTATTTAATCTCATACTATTGACAATTCTTACAGCCTATCAATCTATGAGTTGACACTATGTTTACAAATTAAAGTAAATTATTTAACAATATTAGTATATTGATATAAATCATAAAACAATAAAAATCTGAAAAAATCGTCATTTATTTAATTGTTTCTTGGCAATATTAAGATTTTTTTGTCTGCGAGTCACATGTTTAGAAATCAGCAAATCAGAAAACATGACTTCATCATTCAATGAATACCAATACACAGTTGCGTTTTATTACATTATCTTTTTGATAAGTAACTAAAATTATTAGTGAGTGTGAAAAAGTTACTTCGATGTTAAAGAAATTTTATAACTGAAATTCTAGTAAAATGAACTTATCCTTTAACCCTAGTTTTATTTGAATGATGACGTCACATGCGGTCACGTAACCATAATGCTGCGTTTTTGTGGTATATTTTTTATTTCTATTTAAAATATTGTTATATATTTTTAATATACTTACTTACCCTATACAAATTGTTAGAAAAATTAATCAAGCCGATTCTGAGTTTAATCCAGGCATACGAACAAACAGACAAGCAGATATAAAAAAAAACATATTTTAATGTCATATATATTCATAACGCTTTATAATAGATATCTATCAGGAAATATGAAAATAAAAACTTAATAGAGCCATAGTATAATATAGATTACAATTATAATTAGATATTAGTAGCTTATTAATATTAGTATGTTTTATAGAATATAATATAACAACAATAATATAACACAAAAATATAATACAGCCGGCGATGTATGAAATGATTCGTATTTCATGCATTGCCTAGGAATTCTTAACCGATCATCGTCCCTCCAAAAACTCTCACGTGATATTCGAAACGAATCAAAGATGTATTTCATACTTTGCCAGTTTCTCATTTGGCATTCTATGGAATACCTGGGCAATGTATGAAATATGAATCATTGCAAATAGTAGAAACGATCTGTAGAGATAAATTGTAGATCATATAATTCAATCCAACAGTTAGGACCACCTTCGAGCAGAGATGTTGCGCTATGATCCACTAACGTATGTCGATTTTTTTAAATTTAATGTCATATCTGTGACAGTCTTAGCACTGTATAATGTAGGTGGGGCGTCACATCATTAAAATGTAGACTCCAACACTTGTATGCGAGTGGCTGAACAGTCGCCTCTCACAACTCTAACAACGTTATTATTTTGTTTTTGTTTACTCGAGCTTTTTAGAAATATATTCAGATTTCCATTACATTTTTATGTGTAAATTACATATTTCTTTCTTCACACTTATTTTCATATTCTTATAATGATTAATGGATACTACATGTTGTAAATACGAGATTTAAGAAAGATGAATAGTTGATATTCCAGATCTGAAAGCCGTCCTATTTACTTTGTAATTTCTTTCACATATTTATTAAAATATATTTCATAAAATAATAAAACAATTTACGCCTTTAAAGATCTGTATTTGCAAAATGCAGATATCGAACCAACTATTAGTGGACTTATGCTTTGAAATACGTACAGGAAGAGAAGATGGTTTAAAGTTCTAAAGAAGGATTAAATAATGGATGACATTTAATTATTGCTGCCAGCAAAGTTTAGCCAAAGACTAATCTAACTAACAAACAAATATTTTATTTTAAAAATCTGCCTTAAAGAACACGTAAAATAATAGTTATTCAAAATTCACAAAGTTTTATATAGAATATACGGCAAAAGTACAAACAATTTAAAAAACAACACATATGTACATAGCTGATATTAAACCAGTTCGCACGAGCACGAAGCTCAATAATAAATCGAAACTGTTGATGAGAATTTTCAAATGAAAGATGAGTTTTCTTGCTGAATAAGTGCATACGATCAAACATTAGTTAGTGACAAGTTCAAAAATTAGTTAGTGTATCACAAACAGATATCCCCGTACGCTTAAGTATTTCACGAAAGCGTAATAATCAAACTTTTGGTTTCACAGATCGGCAATAATTCACTTTATAACTCTGTTATTATTTTAGCAACGTTATTAATTTCCAACGACTCCTGGAGTATATTAGGGTTGTTACGTAATTAAAAAATAATATTTACTAGCTTCGAGACGTGACATGTACCGTCGTTTTTTTCCAAAATACGCGTACATTTACTAATAAGAATTTCAATTGTAGCACTGTCAGTGGACAGTGAAGTAAAACGTTGTGAGGAAACCTGGACTCTTGAGAAAAGTTCACAATCAAATCACAAATGTAGATAGAATTATTTATTTATCTGAGTTTGAATTCGCTACTTCATTTTGGGTTGGTTTGTTTAATAGGCCTGTGTCTTGATTTTGGAAATGCCAATATTATCTAATTTATTATAGGGACTTAATTGCGATATTTTGAACCACCTGGACTATCAGTAAATTTAATGTAATATAATGAAAAGTAATTTACTATTATAATATCATATTAAAATCAAACCCTTATCCTAATCAAGATTTCGATATAATTATTTGCAACAGCCCTATCTCTGCCGGGCACAAACGCTCCATTATTTGCATAATCTGTATGATTTGCACAATAATATGCCGCGGAGTGTGCTTTTAACAATTCCATGGAATCCCTGTAGTGTCTCGATATTCGCATGACATTATTCGGTTTAACCTTTACAGCCAGTTATATGGCAAATAACACTATTCTATAAACACTGGGTAAAGGCTCAGACTAAAAGAGTAATATAGACGTAAGGTTTAGAACGTGCGAGTGAAGTCACCCAAAGTAATATCAAATAGAAAAGGAATACCATTCCGTCCGCAATGTTCGCAAGCCGCGGTCAGAAGCGTACGTCCAGTTATATAATAATAATTGAAGTTATTGTGTCTTACTGCTTTGTAAGAGTGTAAAATGATTTTAAGATAAATTTAATCTATTATTATTTAATAGAAACTTAAACGTTTGATTTTGTTCAGGTTACCAAGAGAGCAGACTTTGTGCAACAAATGAGTAGAGATGCATTACTTAAGAACTGAGAAGATATAGACGCCGATTATAAATATTGTAACCATTTTCATAAATACTTCTTATAACTCCTAATTGAAAAGTGCTTGCGTGTACAATAAAATTCTAAATTAGAAACCACTGTTCGAAGTGGTTAAAACAAAAGTATTATCTAAATTTGATGCAAAAAACAAGGATTTTATTGTTTACTGTATTACATAAAAACATTTATATTTTATTTAAAAGATATGCTTTGTCGGTTTCTTACATATTCTGGTAACATTACGCATACGATCATAAACTTATACACACGCAGATACCAAACTTACGCACACAAATAACATAACTCAGCTTAACCTGCTTTCCTACCAAGCTTTGTCTGTATTATTATTTTGGTCTAAGAGTAAAGGCAACTTCTTGAAAAAAGCATGGGCCTAATCACAGTGTCACAACGTGTTGGCTATTTCAAGCGCCGAGGACTGTTTTTTACACTGTACATTGACTGGGCGAACATTCTCCACGTTCAGTTATCTTCACTACTTTTCCTTCTCTGTCAGAGAACAGTATTACTTATCAAGTTGAATTTTGTGTAAATAAGCAAATTAAAAAAAAAATCGCTAGTTTCATGATTTGATTAGATGTTCTTTGCCGTTCATTCAGTGGATGCGAAACGAATTTTATTAAAAAAATAATAATCTATCACCTGCATGTTCGATGCCAATTATCTTATAGATAATCTGCACATAAAATGGTGTCTTAATATTTTATATACTTTAATTTTCCTATATATATAACATGCCCTAATAATCCCAATAAGCCCCAATCATAAAAATCAGGCCTTTAGTTTCTGTGAAACTCCCGCGCATAAAACATACTACGAAAACAAAGAAGAAGTTGGATAAACTAACTCAGTTACAGAATTATAAAAAAAATGTTTTTTTTTTCAGTAATCCCGCTCATAGTCGGGAAATCAGACTCTTTCTTCTGAAGACAATTAAAAATACTGTATAAAGCAACTTACCAGTAACTTTATACAAATAAATCACTTAAGACAAACGATTGTTTAGACAAGTAAAAGTATCTTCAAAGAAGTTTGCAAGATCAATAAAGAATTATGTAAAACAAATAGCGCTTCATGGTTCATTGAGTAACGACACTCGATTAACATTATAGCGGCTCGTAATTTTCTTTGCCACGCAGCGCCTTAACAAAGGGCGTCGAGTCTGTAACAAATTGCAGCCATCATTGCCTGTCCGGAGTTAATATGAACTGGTGTCGGTCTGCCTTGAAAGATGTTGTCGGGCTATAAAAACAACATTTTTTATAAATTTCTTATATGTATTTATATAAATAAACAAAGACTTAAAATTTAAACTATTCAATATCACGATGTAAAAGTTCCGAGTAGTTAGTACTGAAAAAGTCATGATAAAGTTCAAGAAAATTTATAAATAATTATTTAACATGAGTTTAGAACGAATCTTACTTTTTAATTGCTCGATGTTTCGAGTGATACATACCGTGTTTATGAGCCGACTCATCAGTCTTTGTTATAGTAGGTACTTTTTAGTAACTACGCTCATTTCAGGCAATTGTATTAACGTAGGCGATAAATATAATTATCTTTGTAATATCATTGAAAACTTAAATATCAATGATGATTATTGCAGAATGCACCCATCATCTCTCTTTCATACCAAAACTACGCGGGCTGGTATTTGAAACCACAGTTACACTGTATCCATCTCGGTAAACTCAAGGAAGTTTGCAAATTTTTATGTGTATTGTGCTGTGAAGATGTGGGATTGCCTTCTAGCTAGCGTTTCCATCCCTGTAACAACATTGAGTTCTTCAAACGAGGCGTAAAGCGATATTTCCACATGGCGGCATAATGACGACATCTGCAGATGGAATTTGTCACCGGCGGACGACGTTATTTCTGGACCGCATCGCACTTTTCATCGGATACTATACAGGCATTTTACCAAGCTACTATATAAAAAACAATGCTAAAATTTAACCGAACAGGTATAAAAGTTCATAAAGGAGTAACTAAATTAAAAAAAAAATAAGCTTCATGGGATGTCTAGCACATGTGGAACATGTAAATAATGACCTTTTATAATTTACATTTAGTTTTACAATATTGTTTGAGTCACTTAAACTCAAACTAGTTAGTGTGTAGTATAGAGAGAAGCGAAATGTTGAGAAGGGAGCGCCGAGTCAGAACGTGCAGACTAGACGTGACGTTGGCCGAATGACAACATGCAGCAACGTCTCATCGAAACGTCTTTACTCTCGTCTAAACGCGCCTTTAGATGTTTCACAACGAAATTCACTTTTAATGGCCACACAGTTTTCCCTGCAAAAGCGGTCGGTGTACAAACGCCCCCGGGCTGCAGTCCCTCGTTGCGGACTCACTTAATTGTTTTACAGTTCGCGTGAACTTGGCGTCTATCAGTTACGAACTGGTTTCTTTCATCAACTACAGTCTTAGGAGTTCACGGAGGAAATTCACCAGTTGATTCACTTTAAACATTTCGAATTAACTTTTTAATTAATTATTTATTCTAATTTTACTTTTATAATAATAATGGTACATAAAGTACAAGGTGATTGAACGTAGCGTCCGCTCTCTACAACATCTCGTCACGGATTGTCGCGGACGTTTACCTATATATTTATATGCTTTTGTGTCCGATATTCTTTAATACTACCCTACATTATTTTTGGTAATAACATTGTTTGCGTATCTAGTTCTCAAGGGATTTTTCACAGTCGATGGACGTATATAGACCACTGTTCGCATTTCTGAGATGGATCTGCAAAATAACTCCTCGATGCTGTGGACAGGTTGCAGAGTGGTCTGTTCGCATTGTTAATGATGCAGACGTCACCAAATACATCAAGCCGCTTCAGCTGCGCAGGAACATCGCCATGCTTAACGTGTTCTACAATCTATATCATGGTGTGTGTTCTAAGGAGCTGTTCAATATAATTCCTTCTTCTCCTTTCCACAACAGAATCACACGCGCTGGGTTTCAGGGAAACAGTTTTACGGTAACCTCCATTTCGGCATGAAATAAAAAGTTATCTATGTCTTATCTTTGTCGTACCGTGAAACCTTAGAACTATCTCGCAGCCAATGTGTTCTCTCCTTCATACGACGTCGGATTCTTGAAGCGTAACGTTAAGAGATATTTATGCAGGCCGGCTTGATAGCTGCGACCGTCAATGGATTTCAATCTCTCGGTGGTTGCCGTTGTATTTGGATTGTACTGTGTTTACCATCAGGGACAGTACAGTCGATAATATGCCGAGCTATACATATAAATATATAAGTTTAAATAATATAAGGTAAAACGATTATAAATGTAGTTTATAAAATACAGAGAATAAAATAAATATTTATTGGTATTTTGTGAACAGAAAAATAATGTTTGACAATTGTTTAATTGTCAGAGAATTAGAGGGTTATTGTTTAGTTTAAATAAATAAACGGTGTAAAATATGTATCGAATTGATTATTTATTTTAAATATTAATAAAAACTTTCTAATTCTCGCCTGTCTAGCTACCACCTCAAGTTGAAAATCTGACGCTAAGCGCCTACAAGTGTGTTTCAGAATCTGCACTTGTGTGCTAGTTGCGCTCTTAATAAAAATTAAATAGCTTATAGGACTCAGGGATAATGTAGCTCTTCTTATTATTGTAAGATTTTTTAAATCGGATCAGTATGTTCGGAGACAGCCACCTACAAATTCACAAACTTTACCAGTTTATATGATAGTAGTACAGATAGATAGATATATATCTAGCTGTTAAAACAAGTTCTCGTATATAGTTAATCCTATTAAAGTACCGTCAAATAAAACTGTTTCAGTCTCGAACAGTCTCAGTAATGCAACCGTACTTAGGGGATAATATTTTGATTTAAGTTAGTTAGATTATAGCAGTAGAAGTTTCTAAGTTGTTAAAATTTATTCCTTTTTAACAATTTCATCTATATTTTAAGTTAGCGTCATGTAGTGTACCTATTGACATTTCAGACCACAAAATAGTAATACTCCTAGCTTTCAGTAATCCCTGCAATGAGCGTGAGCTTTCGGTGAAGGAAAACATCGTCCGGAAACCATAGCATGGTGGTAGGGTTTTTTTAATGCCCGTCTGGCTAGCTAACAAGATGAAAATCAGTGACCAAGCATCAATAGGTGTGTTCCGGCAGCTGCACTTGAAAGCCAGTCTACCACTAGGTTTAGCGTGTTATCATCTTGGGCCACATCGACACTTAACATCAGATGAGATTGTGGCCACTATGCAAAACTTATAGCGATAAAAAAAGACTACCACAAATTTCGGACAACCTGTCTCTGCATACAATCAAGGTATCTAACTTTTAGTCTACTAAATTTTTTATCCAAATGAAGCTGATGATGAAGCTGTTAAAGCCGTCTGAGTCTTCCTAGCCCTTATGGCTAACAGTATATAGTAAGATAAAAAAAAAAGACTGTTTGTACCTTTGGAAAAATGAAATATTTGTTAATGACATCAGTCTCTTTTTCATTCTTAATTATTAATATAACACGTGAAATTAATGAACGTAAAGCTTTTCTGTGAGTAACAAAATTATTACTTACTTACTTGCTAAGAAGCCTTATGTAATATTTAAAATGCGCTCTAAAAAGCTAAAGCTTTATAAAGGTATGCTAAGACTTTATTTTAAATGTATGTATATAATTTTAAAAATTTAATATTAATAATTTTAAAATGATATAACTTTTTATGTAATATAATATGTACAAATGAGTTCTTGGGAATAATTATAATAATTGGAGATATGAAGAAAAAGGTGTGGAGATTCTTACAGCATTTATACAATCAATCGCAGTAATATTTTCACCCCGTTCCCCTGGTAATGTTTTACATAGTAATTTTTATGATTTTGCCGCTAAAAGTTTTATCGAGTTTGTGAATTGTGGAATATCCACTTCTATCTAAATCGTTTCATATAAATTAAAAATGTTTTGAGATTGTATTCGTAGAATTGATACGAATGATGGTTACATATAACTGTCAAATTTTGGAAATATTTCTGCACATGAACTTTATTAAAGCATATAGCTAAACAAGATGTTTCAGGTCTACGTAATGACGAATCCGTATATTTGTTGCGATATTTGTAAAATAACTAGCGACTGGTCATTCTATCTCTTATGCTGAACTTAGGAATATTTGTCAGTTTTCTATCAACGGGAAGCTGACAGACTATAGTACACGCTTGCTAAACAACAGTTACTTCAAGAACCTTTCTCAAGTGTTCATGTTTTCTTAACTGTCAGCCGGTGTTACCAATTCAAATCAGCACATAATAAATCGTCGGGCCACATTGTCATTTAATATCAGGTGCGATTTTGATGTAAAGCCAAATCAATAAAGAAAAAAATACTTTACCGCTGCGCTTCCTCGCCGTACTTGTGTTTATACACGAATCACGCAAGGTCTTGGATACCCGCGGAGCTGGACAACGAGGAGGAATTCCTAGGTAAGTGCACAAATTCTGATAATTATTTCATCAAGATTCAGTGTCCATATCTCGGAGAAGTAAGAGATCTGGAGGAAGACCAACCCTTATTTCGTATTTCTACCAATCGAAATCAAATAATTCAAATTTTTAATTCAATTTATGCCATAAGAAGGTCACTTATGAACGTCAAAATACCAATACCGGTTCGGAAAATATCTCAGTCATCGAGAAGAGTCGGCAAGAAACACGATCGGGTTTAACATTTTTGAAGTGAAAACTTCTTTAGCCGCGTTGAGCAATTTTTGGTACGAGAAAATCTTATGGGTTCGCGTCACCGACATGCTAATGTTAATTTTATATCTATATATATTAGTATATATAGCACGTACTGGTCTGATATCAGGCTAGCGCATGAGCAGCGGCCTGTGTACACGAATACATATATACACGTATACATTTATAACACATCGTATATACCTGACCATGTGCTGTGCGCGTTAAACGCTTTTTGGATGGGTGAAATCATGTGAGTTCTCGTCACCGACATGCGTAATAGCAGGATATATGTAGCTATACAGGTGACGTATTGTGCAACATTAGTACTGTGTATATCTTTACAAGTAAAATTGAATGGAATTAGTATAAAGTTTAATGTTTATATACTGTACATTGTTCAAATAGTGTTTGAGTTTGATTATTATCTTAATTGTTCACTTCTACCGGCAATCGCCATGAAAAAAAAAAAATGTTTTTTTTTTCGTTACTACTTTTATTGTTTACAGTTTTTATCATTTTCAGTGGATGTACAGAGAAGGAATCAATTTCAAACATCACGTTCATTCACGAAATAATCCACCCTTTTAACAATGAAACTTGCTTAACATTGCTCTTGAACTTATTATCCGGCAAATCAGTAATGTGCTTAAGAAGTTTATTATAGAACCTAACACAATTATCTAAAAATCTTTTATTTGTCTTACAAAATCTAAAAGATGGAATTAATATTTTATATCTATTGTATTTCTAGTATTAAAATTATGCCTCTTCAATATTTATTGAAAATGAGAAGAATGTCCAAATAACATAAACCCACAATAAAACAACATAATAAACAAAAAGAAACACGGAATTTGCAAATAAATATAATTTCAGTGTGGACGAACATTTTTTTTTAATTCCCCCAACGTCATGCCGACGGAGCAGGCGGCACGTAAGGCGAGCGAAATTTATTCATTTAAAGAAATAATTCAGAAGATTGTGTTTTAATAAAGCCTTATTTCCTCGTCTCCCCTTAAGCGAATGTTAGGATGATTAACGTTTTTATGTCGAAAATTCTTGAGGTATCACAATGTTTGTATGATATTTTTTTTACTTTGACGGCGCAGCGGGCACAACAAAAGTTATGAGTGAGTGAGGATCTGGTTGGAAGGCTTGCCAGTGCGTCGTATTGCCACGTACCGAATACCCCTACCGCAGTCGAGGGTTGCACACATTCTTCTATTCTTAAAAGTTATATCTCTCTAGTAAATCAAATCTTTAGTAAGCCACATCTTTAAAAGTGCCATATAAAAAAAAAGAAAAATCAAATAAACAAGGCTATAGGCAATAAATCTCAACATTACGTATTCAACAAAACTATCTACAACACACCCTTCCGGTGGGGAAAAATGGGCATCAAACATTAATGATATCATTCGGAGTCCCGCAAAGTTGCTGAGCAATACTTGATGGGCGATAGAACGCCAGCTCGATAGCGGCATAATGTGCATATTATACAGAATCCGCCCTCTCCTCAACCTACCCTATTTCTCGGGACGCGTTAATGTTGTTGTTTTGTTTGAAAAATTAAAATAAATATCGCATTACGTGGCCAGAGTTCTAAAAGGTTTGACAAGATTTAAAGGTTTTGAAGTGAGAACGCTTTTTGCTTTCAAATAATATGTTTTTGACAGAGATTTCCTAAGAGGTACTCGTACTACTAGCTGGTACTACTCGCTTCGCAGAGAGTATTTATTCTAAATACTATAACACTCTTAGGCCATGAATCTTCAAAATTCTTTTCTTAAAGTCGCGTTTTGGGATCAATCGGCCTATATCCATTAATCAAGCGATATGATAGGACATACACATGGTGATAAAAAGGTAAGTAGCTAAAGAAATAAACTAGATCAGTCTTTGAAAAATCCTCTACATGCCAATGAAAGTAACGTGCAAACCGGTTCAGTCTTCCCGAAGATGTTCCTGGACAAACAAATAGACAGACTGACAGAATAGTTTAGGTTTTCGTCACGTGCGAACAACAATATGGGCTTAAAGAAAAGCCTTTATTTTAATACACAGAATGACACATTAATTGTGTTTATGTTTATTTGTATGGATACAAGCTTATTGCTTAGCTAGATTGAATACCGTACAACGTTCAACTTATCCCGTATATCAGAGGTTAAGAAAACAAATAATTTTTCAATTAAACCAATGTAAACATTTATTTATGCAGACTCCGCAGTCTAGAGCAAGATTGGACGGGTAATTTAAATAAAATTAATTTATTTCATTAGGATCCCCCTTAGATGAGGAGCGAACAAAGACATTTAACCACTACGCGCATTTATAGATTGTACATGAAAATTTAATAATGCATCTCCACTTGGCTTTTGTCGACTGCTAGTATAGTTTATTGATTGCGTCAAAGCACGAAAAGCTTTATTAAATATATTCGCTTACGTATTAATATTATACAATAATTTTAGTGGGTACTTTCAGTCCACCGAAAGGAATGAAGGTAGACTAAGTTATTTTTCGGACGTAATAATTTATTTTGAATAACATACAATAATTAATACATTTTGATGGAGTATGCCAGGTACGTGTGTGATAAAAACTAAATAGAAATAATAGCTGGGCCGGCGGACGTCTTTCTGCCCTTTTCGGTACTTAATATCTCAATCACAGCTCCACGTATCAGATCCTAACATATATATAAATCATCATTTCAATAAAACAAATGTATTATATAAATAGAAGCTCAATCAGCCAAGTCTTTCAGAAATTATAGGATAACTAACAGGCGCACACATGAGTTTTATATTTTTTAACGGCCAAACTGGATTTCAGTCCAAACTACGCCAAATCGGTTTATCTTACGCATGTCAGGACATACTAGTTTAACCCAGGATAATTCTAGTTTGGTCTAAATACTTTAGACTTAACTAGTTTTGTTTAGGCTGAACTGGGTAAATTAATGGTAAAAATCAAAAGGCAATTAATTTATATCGCAGCTGGATTACTTAATTATATAGTATACGTAATTGGTAGTTGATTTACAAAAGAGCTCTTTTATGTAATACAGCTGAACGAACGATTTTTAGCGGTTTTTCATAATTACTGAACTTCGCAGAAACACGCAGAATTTACATGCACGTTGCAACACGTTTTGCATTTATGAATACAGCGGCTTAATGATTAGCGATTTTGTAAAAGAGCATGAAATAACAATTCGGAGTGTAAAATTTTTAGTTAATACTCGCCGACCGCTGGCGCAGCATGCTTGCTCCGCTCGCTCGGCTGGTGCTATTGCTCAACTTAATAAACCTAACACGCTCTTCGCTTTGGTCGATCTTCGTTACCTATTTTGTGACTGCAAATAATCCGTTCTGCAAAACGTCTGAACATGGGTAGCAGTTTAGTTAAGCAAAGTGCAATGCCAATCCGACTGGACGTTGTACAGGAGCTTTTTTGTAAAACAGCTAATTAAGCAATGCAACTACGATATTAATTCAAGTCTGCCTAGGCCAAACTACTCCTGGAGAAAACTAGTATATCCTGAAACTCGTACAATAAACCGATCTGACGATCTGACCGATCTGACCCAGGACGTGTTTGGGCGATAGCATATTATATAAGACTGTCAAAAGTTACTCTATATACATTTATCTCTTTGGGGACAAATTAGTTTTCACTGTCTGTTTTGCTTTCGCCGACAATCGCCATTGTTATTTGAATAACGACACTTATATAGATGCTAATTTTATTGTAAGTGTAGTAGTTATATTGAAAATAAACGCCGAATTGCTTTTTAAGTTAAAACAAATTCATTAAAAAATAATTTAATAATCCTGGTAATCCTGGCGGAGTGTTAGTACAGTAATGGTGTACAACCGGACTGAGTAGCTACCACTTAATAGTGAAAAGCCTGTCATAGTAATTAGCTTATACATTTCGCGTTTCGGATCAGTCGGTGGATACCAGTTTCTATTTATGAATAGTAGATCTCTCGATGGTCACTACTGTTTTTGTATTTTACTATGCACAGTCGCGACAATTTGCCGAGGTATTATAAAAAAATTTGCTGTGCTGTTATAACTGAAAACTCAGTACTTTTTTTCAAACACTTTTCATACACTGTATTTTTAAACGATAGATACAAATTTAATCTGTTGAATTAACAGAGGTTTTGGAACGGCACTAAATTGGAAAGGTAATGAAATATATGAAATTACGCAGCCAGAGAGTAGATTTATAACTGAATTTTTTGGTAACTAATTAAAACTAAATTTCTTTCGACATTTCTCTCTACTTGAGGCAGCCCGAATGGTGGAATACCTCCAACCTCAAGCAGATCGAAGCCAAATAACTTTGTGTTGCGTTCCCGAGGTGAGAAAGGTTTCCAGAGGTCCTTGAGGATAGGGGTTCAAAGTTCGCAACGCGCTAATGATATTAGAAGCGTCTATAGGCTATGGTAGCCGCTTGCCATCAGGCGAAAGTATGCTTGTTTGCCAACTTTGTTGTATAAAAAAATATACATTGCAATATATTAATATCATGTATATAGTTTCTTTTACATTCTCACTCACACGATATAAGGAAAGATAATACTAATTCTTTCTGTCACGTTAACAAAAAACACAGGTTAAAAAGAAACAGTACCGAGAAGCTGGACACTGGGGCTAATGGTTTATACTCTGAGCTTTTTAAGCGGTAGTAAGTACCCAGATGCGCATTAGAAAATGCCCTACTACCATGCTAAGGTTTTATCACGATATTTCCGTCACCAAAAACTGAAGTTTATTATAAGATTCGAAACCACGTCGACACGTCGAACGCGGTATTCAAACATGCTGTATCATTGATGAACCATCACCGCTTTCGACTTGCAATAATTATAGTATCTATATTATTTTCATGTTTTTTAAAGTTATTGAATGCAATTGCATCTCATTTCCTATGTATTTTGGAGTCGGCTAATACGTCTTCATCGTCATGTCATGTCAACATACAAACGATCTGCTTGAAGCAATATTCATTGTTTTTAACAAATAAGATTCAAAGCAATCAGTGTTTAGTTGTGGATTAAACTAAATAAACCAAAACGAACATCATCAGACCATTGAACAAATCCGTCAGAAATACTGAAACACCCTTGGTCCTTATTTACACGTTTATTCGTAACAAAGTACGGTAAATCGTACGATAGTTTCGCGCGTTTAACATACCTAACGTTCTCGAACTTTGTTATATGGTGCCGTTTATAATGTACGATATTTTACAATCGGAACGGAATTTCTTAGGTTGTAAAATTTGGTGTGTTTCCGTAAGGTTGTAGAACAATACAGACGAAACGAATCACACTTATGCTTAGTACCACAGTTAAAAAACTACAGTCGATCAACGGACATCTAGATGAAGTAGTCGTGTAAGGTGGGGTGTGCAAGACGATGGGGCAGGGACGTAGATACCATTGAATTTTAAGTGACTATTTAGCTTTATAGCGACCTTTGTAAATGGTTAATTTTTAATTTTAAAATAAAACTTGTCTGAAAATTTGATATTTGTAAGAAGAACTAGTAAAAAATCAACTTATTTTTATTATTTACTAGCTGTGCCCGCGACTCCGCTCGTCTGAACTACAATAATTGTTATTACCTGAATAAAAAAGTATTTTATGTGTTAATCCAGGTCATGAACTATCTGTGTGCCAAATTTTATCCAAATCCATTTAGCCGTTTATTCCGTGATTGTGTAACAATCAATCAAATTCACTTTCGCCTTTATAATATTATTTTGGATTGTTTTATCTATTTATTTCACATGGCCACATATGGGCAATATAAATGGTTACTTTAAGTTTTTTTTTTCTTCAAAATACTTGAGTATGTGGTGTACTATCTGCTCCGTTTATTAAGTTTATACCGCAGACACACTTGACGTCTTGTTACAACCACCGAGGATCACTGCACCCAGCAACGCGACGCGACGTAATGTGGGCCTACGTTCACAGTGAGACGTCCACTTGTAGCGGCTGTAGCACACTTTCGCCGACTCACCACCATTACAAAACTTAAATTAATTGTCTGTACGTTATTACAATTCAATTGTTTTAATGTTTCAAATAATTTCTTTATTACACGAGTGATCCGTTGAATATGGAGGTGACATCTAACACCCACACAAATATTTTTAAATTTTATTTTCTAGCATCCCACTCTATGAGGCATTGCTATGATTCCTATGAGGCATTGCTATGATTCTGCATTGGGATTAAGCTTTCTGTTATAGTAATATTTGCTACGATACTAACTGCTTTAGTTAATTTGAATATTTGTCACCAAGCACAAATTTGTATATTCTATTAGAGGCTTTAGATAACCTGTCACATATTCTAAGCCTGTGAAAGTACTATTTTCAAACCTATAAATCACATGAGTTCAAGTCTGTGGAGGAAGTGTGGTAAAGATATCTTTAAACAAATCGAAAAAAATTTACCACTCAAATAGATGCCAACGATATATCGTGGTGTAATCGTATCGTGTACTCTAAAAGTCATGTGTTAACATCCTTTGGATTAAGTCGGAGTAATGAGGTGTAAAACCCTGTTGTTTAGTGGACTAGTTACCGAGTTCATGGCATATCGGTAAGTAAATATTTTTCCGATCTTCAACTTTATTCCACAGTGGTAAAGTGTATTTTAGATGAAACAATATAAGGCATAAAATTGACGATTGCTTGGGTCAGTCTATAGTTTTAGTTAGCAAAGCGCCGTCTGTTACGTGGGAGTGTGTAGGTAAGGAAATTTCCAATTTTCGATTTATTTAAGTTTATTCTTTAGAACAGTTTTAATGGAGAAAGATATGATAAGGTTTGTTCATAGAAGTAAGTCATAAAGAAACCTAAAATTTTAACTATATCCAATACAGAAGAATTTTGAGATTTTGAGATCCGATGTGAACTAAAAATTAATCGTTTACTGATTAGTGTGGTAATAAAAAAACCATTGCGAACTAGTTCAAGAATCAGGAAACAGGTTTTATTGTAATAATGTTATCCATACTACGGAAGCTGTATCGTACAAATAACTTGTCCCAAATCATCATTTCTTGTTGTTGTGAACAACACACCAAATTTGTAAACAATTCATGACAAATCATCATCATCATCATGTCAGCAGAAAGACGTCCACAGCTGGACATAGGCCTCCCCCAAAGATCGCCACACCGACCGCTCTACTTAAGTCTAGCTATTCTTCGGGCTATGTCTGTGACTTAGGTTCTCCTGCGGATCTCCTCATTTCTGATTCTGATCACGCAGAGAAACTCCGACTATAGCCCTCTCCATTGCCCTTTGAGTGACTTTGAGCTTTCTTATGAGGCCCATAGTTAGCGACCACGTCTCAACTCTATATGTAATCACTGGCAACACACACTGGTCAAAGACTTTCGTCTTGAGACACTGCGGTATCTTGGACGAGAATATGTTATGTGTGACAAAATAATTATAACGGAATTCGCCATGAGATTTATTCACGATATTAATTCACGATTATTATTTTCAACATATATAGTGTTTAATAAGTTGTCTTCTCTCGGATTGTACGCACATTTAAGTTTCTTCAGAATTAATTAGTATTAACTTCGTTTTCATCTGCTTGGCTTGTAAACTATCTGTCATCCAATGCAGTATTTTTGCAGGAACTGAATAGAGAAAATACTATTTTTTTATTCTTTATAGATTTAGCGTTATGGCCACAATCTTACCTGATGTTAAAGTGAACACTTTAAGTCTAGTGGGGAACTGACTCTCAATTGCAGCTGCCGGAACATACCTATAGATGCGTGGTGACTGATTTTTAACTTGAGGTTGGTTGCTAACCAGGCGATCATTATAAAATAGCCTATCACAGTGGTATGGTTTCATCACGACGTTTCTCTTCATCGAAAGTTAAAGCTCATTGTAGGGGGCTTGAACTCAAGACGATCGACGCGGTGTCAGTACAAGCTAGCACTGAGCCATCATTACTTCAAAAAGCATGTTACCGTTGCAAGATCTTTTCTTGAGCCATATCGTCACTTAACATCAGGTGAGATTATGGACAAAAGCTAAAACGAAAATAAAAATATATAACTACAATCGTAAAGAAACAACCCTTAAGGTTATTTTATAACAAAAATTACCTTATCCAATTTATAGTAATGAGTATGCAAAACCCCCGAACACTAAAAACTTGAAACGCTATAAAAAGACATAAAATGAAACGAAAATGCGAGCTTGAATGCGAAATTACGCCATAGCTCGAACAAGCCCGCAAATCAAGAACGCCTTCAAAATTTAAAGAGCAATGAAATTTTTTACGCGTGTCGCTGCCTAATAGAGCTTTCAGGCTGACTACGAAATGTCGCGACGTTTTAGTGGTAAAGCTTGCTAAGACAGGTGCGATATTTTGTTGCGATAAAAGAAACTAAAATTGAGAACTAATGCGAGAATCGACTGATAAGTTAGCAAAATTGTACTTTTAATTACCGCCTAATCACCTATTAACCTATTTTACAATAGCAAAGAAATAGCAGAAACGGCTAAATGTCACCTTTTAATTCATCAAAAAAGTAATTTCAGATTATGTTTTGTACATTATGTCTCATTAATAAACAGGTAAACAGGGTTCCATTTTTACTCATAATATACCGTTGATTATATGGGCAACGAGCAAAATTGACGGAATAAAATACATACTAAAATCATAATGATGAAAATTAAGATTTAGAACATATTTATGTTTAGTGTAATAATTTTCATATACGTCGACATTACAAAAACAAATTCCTTCGGTATACAAAGTGTAATTTTACACTATACTAGCTGTACCTTCTGCTCCGCTCGCTTGGACTACAGAATGCCCGTCGGTCGAGCGCACGAGCGAATGGTGCTGCCCCCTCTCAAAAGACGGAAGACAAAAATGCTTATTGTGGATGTTCCTTAGAAGATATGTATATGCTATCGCTGACTTTTTTGTAGGTCTTTTTAAGATCTACAATTGTGTACAACATTAATTTGAAATATCTCGCATGGTTTACTCAGCGTAAGCCATTTAAGCGCCCCAAATGCGTCTGTTTTCCCAAATTATTCACCATTATCGTCACTGCTTATTTCGTATGTTACTTTATCTTACAAAATATATCCTATAACCTTTCTATTCAGGTTGTCCGTGTCTACGGCCCATCTTTGCCACAAGGGAGATTGTACTCAAATGCCAAATTACAGTTAGATAAAAAAATCTCAATGGTTTTCTGGTTTATTTTATTCTATACTAAAGGCAAAATAACTCCAATCTTTGGACTCTCAAATGATCCTCACTCGTGATTCGTCCAGTGATAACCATTGCGAGTAAAACGTTCAGCAATAAAACGGTTTCACAGCTTCTTGGTTTGCATATCACTCGCTATAGATCAGAATATATTCATTACGTAAATGATAACATTATTCCTAAAAAATAAAGAGACAGCCTACGTGTGTCGCAGATGTGTTTTAACCGTGATGTTTTCCGAACCATTGACGGTTGAATATAAAATATTTCACGTCGTTTTTTAGTGTCGAATCGTGAACTCTGTAGATTATGTATACGCAAGGTTTTATTTAACGTATGAAAGCCGCACATAAAGCGCGGTTTTACCCGACCTGTTGAAGAAACGTTTATGTTTAAACATAATTTGCGTCGCATTGTCTTCATTAAACTCGGCACGGTTACTTACACCTGTATTGTTGTTGCTCGTGGAATTGGTTGAAGGCTGTTACAAATGTTAGTTAACTCATGTAAACATAGAAATAAAACGCACGTTGATTATACATAGGTACATAAAGAATGTCAGAAAATCTGTCAGAATATATACATACACACAGAATATCAGAGTATCTGTCAGAATATCAGCGCTGCATTGTTTTTGCCACTGTGATATCGACCTATTTTTTTATTCTACAAAGGTGGCAAACAGGCATACGACCCGCTTGATGGTAAGCGGCTACCGTAGCCTATGAACGCCTACAATACCATAAGTATCACAAGCGCGTTGCCGATTTTGAATCCCAAGGAGCTCTGAAAACCCTACTCACCATAGAAACACAACACTAGGTCATTTGGCTGCGATTTTCTGTAAGGTGGAGGTATTCCACCAGTCAGGCTGCCCCAAGTAGAGAGAAATCTCCAAAGAAATTTATCTGTGTCCTACCCCTCTTTCTAATTTAATTATTTTTAATTAATTATTATTATTAATTTATTTTAATTATTTAATTTAATTTTAATAGAGCTATTGTATATATAATGGCAACGTGTGTTTATAATATTATACAAAATTATGTCAATTTCACATTCATTTTTCTAATCTTCAGACGTCAAACAATACTATAATAAGATAAGGTAGCTCGCTTATTAAAATATTCCACGGAGTTTATATGGCAACTTAAAATTAATGCTTCTATATATTATTTATAATTCACTTCACTCGTGCACAATAATTAAATTTTTATAATATGTATTATGATTATAATATGACATATAGAGATCCCGTCAAAAACTCCATATAAAACTTTTTTTTTATCGTTATAGGTTTTTGGCGTAGTGGCCACAATCTCACCTGATGTTAGGTGACGATGTGGCCCAAGATGATAACACGCTAAACCTAGTGGAAGACTGACTCTCAAGTGCAGCTGCCGGAACACACCTATTGGTGCTTGGCGACAGATTTTGAACTTGAGGGTGGTAGCTAGCAAGGCGGGCATTAGAAAATGACCTACCACCATGCTATGGTTTCCTCACGATGTTTTCCTTCACCGAAAGCTCAGGCTCATTGCAGGGATTCGAACTCACGTCAATCAACGCGAAGTCGTACACACTACCACTAAGCCATTATCGCTTCAAAACTTATTTATTACGTGATTTGAATTGTTTGTTTTATGCGTATTTGAAGTGTTTTCTTTTTCTCTTTCTTTCTATGTATCAACACGATGAGAACGAAAGTAAAAGCGACTTACGAATTTAACTTTTTTACTTTTGGCAAGGCTCTATTTCCGCTTCTGCCATTATCAATGTTTGGTACAGTTCTCAGTGCTTATGCAAAAACAACTACAGGTACTGATGCCCTAAGGAGGTAAAATTTGTAAATATGTTTGTACGAGGTAATCTCCAAAACTACTGAACCGATACTCAAAGAATATTTCATTAATAGGTATCAATAATAAAACATAATAAAACATTATGTATTAAGCACGCTTGAGTTCTTCGGGCATGTGTCGTGACGAAGCCACGGTTCTTTGAATCGCTTGTTCTTGTAAGGCAAAATTCATGGAAAACTCATGCGATGGACCGATCAGATTAAGCCTGTTCTGGGTGGTCCCAGTTTAACAACCGAACTAAGCTTGTGGAATGATATTGTGAGGCAAGTCTGAACGTCTCTCGATTAAACTTCACAACCACTCTTTCAAGAGTAAAACGATTGAAAAGAACATTATCTCTTACCCCTTTAAAGCTATATTTTACTGTTTTTGATTATTGTACTCTAATTAAACCGTACAGAGTCGCGGGCTGTTGTTAGTATTTCATCGCATGGACTACAGAATTATTGTTTAGGTTTTTTTGTAAATAGCTCCCTGCTCCCAGCCGCCACACACGGCGGTGACTCGCCGATTATTTGAAAGACAAATGCTTATTGTGGCTAATCCTTAGAAGATAGACATATACAATCTAGGCCTTTTTAAAATCTACAAATATTTAGTACATTAACTTGATATATCCCTTATGGTTTACTCAGCGTAAGCCATTTAAACGCCCCAAAAGTGATGTTTTTCCGGATTGATTCACTATTATCGTCACTGCTTATTTCGTATGTTCCTTATAACAAAATATATTCTATAACCTGGTCAGATAACATACCTATGAATTAAAGGAAAACCATGTAAATAGCATTAGTGGTTTTCGCGTGAAAATAACATAAACGTACAGAAGGACAGAGAGACATTGAGTTTTATAATATGCATAGAGGTATACTTCAAAACGAAATTAGATGACCAAGTCAAAGATATGACCATAATAATATATAATCTCCAAGTCTTTGCTAATGCTGAATATAACTATACATTATACACAACAAGCAATGAAACTGTTCGCAAAACAGTATTTACTACACCTCACAATCTAATAAACGATTTAATCTAAAACGATCCATAAGTTATACGGTATAAGGTATACCTTAATATCACACTAGTTTGAAAATCTACCCAATATTTCATAGACACGCTAGGCGGTTTTCACCTAACTATCAGTTTTCGAAATCAATTCACATGCTGTGAAACACTGTGGATTTTGGTTTTATTTAAATGCAGTCGAAAAACCAAATTGATAAAAAAAAAACCGAAATATCCTTCGGTATTTTTCAAAGCAATCAAAGGCTGTATATAACAAACATATGGGCACGTCTGTTACTCCATTAGTCGTGCCAATATCGCCAACTATCGGTGAAATGTAGAACTACAAATACAATAAAATAAATTGTCTTACAGTATTTTTGGACGTGCCTTTATTTTCTGTGATTAAAATTTATATTGCAATATTATTATATTATCTATACATATAGATAATAAAATAGAAACATATTTTTTTATTTTTGTCTGTCTGTCTGATCGTTCCGGGTAATCTCCGATACTGCTGGACCAATTATGACACTACTTTCACTGGCAGATAACTGATGGCATAAGGAACAGCTTAGGCTACTTTTATTTTAGAAAGATAATTAGGATTCCGCACAAAAAAAAACGAAAAACCTTTTTTTAGTAGTACACGCGAGCGGAGTCGCGTGGACAGCTAGTTTTCTATATAAATAGCACAATTAAATTGTCCATTAATTTTACTGAAGAATTGATCAATAATGTTATTATAAAAATTTATTATAAACTACTATTAATTAATTGTATTTCATTGTTTCAGACTAATTTCATAAATAATAAGGCTGCATTTTTTTATTTTCTATTTTAAGTTTTTTAAGTATTTAACTTAACTAGATGGCACCATTAGTAATGTTTTCCTTAAAAATAAGAAATTTCTGGATTTAAATTTATTACATATAGCAAGGTTTTCTTCCTTCATTCCTTCTTAAAAATATTATCTGTGTATTAATATTGAGACTATATCTACTTCCAACTATATACTTACAGAACTATTGAGGTATTGTATCTTTGCAAAATTAATGTAATTATTTTATGAAATATCCCTTTTCCTATTTTTGTGATGGGTCGCATAGAATCGATTTTATACGAACATAGTCGAAACTAGTAACAGAGGTAAGGAACATCGAGTTGGTAGTTGTAAAGTTATAATTCCGACGTAAATCCTTCAGGACATTAAATTTATAAGTTGTGGAGCGCGACTCGGAAAGATAAGCGCGGCTGCATTTGTGATGAACTTGAATGAGTTCGCCGAGTCGAACGACAACAGACCACTTTATACAACACTGAGACAGCAAATTGAATAATTTACTTAAATTAAATAATCTATACCAATATTACAAAAGTCGAGATTTTTTTTTTACCTGTTTGTACTTACTAATATCTGAAACTACAAGTCGGATTTGAAAAAATATGTTTGGCTTTTTTAGTATATTTATTAAGGAAGGCTAAACGCTATCCGAGATACCGCATTGTCTCAAGACGAAAGTCTTTGACCAGTGTGCATTTCCAGTGATTACATGTGGTGCTGAGATGTGGTCGCTAAATATGGGCCTTCTAAGAAAGCTCAAGGTCACTCAAAGGGTAATGGAGAGGGCTATGCTTAGAGTTAGTCTGCATGATCGAATCAGAAATGAGGAGATCAGGAGAATCAAAGTCACCAACATAGCCCGAAGAATAACTAGACCTAAGTGGCAATGGGGGGGACGTAGCTCGTAGAACGGATAGCCGATGGGGCCAAAGAGTTCTTAAGTGGCGGCACGTACCGGAAGACGTAGCGTGGGCAGACCCAGCACAAGGTGGACCGACGACCTGGTAAAGGTTGCGGGAAGCCACTGGATGCGGGCAGCATAGTACCGTTTGGTGGCGATCTTTGGGAGAGGCCTATGTTCAGCAGTGGACGTCTTTCGGCTGAACTGATGAATAGATGTTAGGCTATATAATTTCACGTACGATTGGAAGGATTGGAGCAGTAATCATGAACGACAACTAATCTGAAAAGCTGTAGGCAAGAAAGGGAAGTGAAAATTCGAAAAAAAAAACCGCTTAGTGGTTAGCGTGTTTGGACACTGCGTCGATCGACGTGAGTGGGAATCCTATATTATTTCGGTGAAGGAGAACATCGTGTGAAAACAAAGAATGAGAGATAAGATATTTTTTAATGTTCGCCTGACTAGCTACCACCTTCAAATCTGTCGCCAAGTATTTACAGGTGTATTCCGGTAGCTGCACTTGAGAGCCAGTCCCTCTAAGGATTGCTGATATGTTGCCTACCGGAAAACCCATGCTAATAAGTCTTGTTCTCTTGTTGAATAAACACGATCGTTTCGACTTGGATTGTTAAGATTTAGTTAAGTAATTCGCGGAGTTGTTCGCGTCGGAAACTAGGCCTCGACTCGTTTCAACAATTATTTCATAAAGCATATCTTTACGGGCCACTCCTCTAGCGAAACTTTGGTTTGGATTCACTTGTGAAGCATTAATTTTGTTGATTGCCTTAGATTAGCATTCTGGTTAACTTTATCGGATGGACATAAGATAATATTATGTTTGATACATATTAACATAGTATTAGATAATAAACACAAAGTATATGTTAGTTAGTACTAGAATTTAAATTAAGTCACCTTTAACCATGTACAGCAAAAATAACACTACATTTTCCGTACATAATGTTACAAGGGCTGGCTACTTCTACCACAGAATACGTCATATTAGATAATATACTATTTACATGGTATAAAACAAAGTCCACCCGCCACGTCTGTCTGTCTGAACGCGATAAACTCAAAAACTACTGAACGGATTTTCATACGGTTTTCATGATTGGAGGGAGTGATTCATGAGGAAGGTTTAAGTGTATAATTCATTAGGGTTTTATGTAAATTGCTGAAATATGACGATGATTGTTGAAAATGTCGGAAAAGGTCATGTCGACTGGGAGCGTGCGCCGCGTAAACCAATAGAATTATATATATTACGATACTACCCGTGCGAAGCCGAGGTGGGTTGCTAGTTTAATATAAGTAGGAGAATTATGTCAATGCGATTATGTAATCCGTACTAATGATTTATATTTATTCGTACTATTGACTTTATTATTGACCCACGCTATTGACTGAGCGCGATAGCAACAAATGTGCTCTGAGATCGTATACACCTTATAAGCAGGCAACTACAGGCTTGAAAGCTTAAACCGCCAAGAGCGGCAACTCAAGCTTAAGTCTGTTCCTCCGGCATGGAGCCCTTGAGCCACTCAGGTACATAGGTTCTGTAAGGGACCTTTTTTTGGCTCTAGTTAGTTTAGACAAAAAATACCAAATCAATAAATACATATACACATGTACCTTCCTTCCTCACAGAAGGCAGGAACATGTATATTATGTATAGTTAGATAGCTCGAATTTCTATGGATGGGGGTTTAGTTAGATCGTGACTTTTTCGCCTGATCGCAACAGCCCAAGCCGAGGTTCGGCCACTTTAGCACCCTTGGAGCTTGTTGCCTAGCTTTCGCGGCTGAATGCCTTAAGCGCTCGCCCCTAAGCTCAGATAAAGCTGTAAAAGCCATCTGAGGCTTCAGGGTCTTTATGGCTAACAGTGTAGTCGGTTCGAAAAAAGAAAAAAAACTTCAAAGCATTCTCGCTTGAGATGTGAGATAGTGAAGATCTTAGTACATAAGTCGACGACAATAAACACTGTACTCAAGTGCCGTTTCGCTGCCCATTTCGCAGTGTATTATAATAAGTACTAAGTATCAAGTAAGAGGAGAAAACGGTCGGTCCCATACACTCTTTTTAACACGTTTTTTTTATATTGAGATCCTTGTGAAGTAGTAACCAAACATTCAGTCTACCTCATATGAAGTGACTACAGCCTATATAATACTATGTACATATCGTATTTAATTGGTTTACGGCTCTACTTGGATGATTTATTTGTATTAAGATAATTTTTCACATTTCATGTTACCTAGATAAATGTCACCCACATATAACTGTTTATAATCAATCTGAAAAAATACTAGTCTTATACAAGAACAGTCAATAACAGGTTGCTACTCCTGAGTTGGAACGACTGGAATGCCAGTGCTTGCTGTCAACCACACTTTTCGAACTAACCTCATTATAAATATAAATATATTTCGCCTGATTATAAATTCATAAACAGCCCTTACTGGAGAAAAATGATGTTTTATTTACGGCTGTAGTCAGACCTTAAAAACCAATCAGTTGAAAGCTACTAAGTAAAAGGTTACAAATATTTCAACTCATTTGTACGAGCTCAATTTGTTTGTGCGCGCTCAATTCATTTGTGCGTGCTCAATTAATTTGTGCACGCTCAATTCATTTGTGCGCGCTCAATTCATTTGTGCACGCTGCCCTATAGTTGCTTAAAACATGTATAGATACAGTGAATACGTATGCGTGTCAAGAGGTACACAGTCAAGTACATCCAGCAGCGACTGATTATGGATGGATGGATGTAGATCTCTCGGTGGCCGCCATTGTTTTTAGATTGCACTGTGCTTACCACCAGACGCAGTTCCACCACTTTGTCGTAGTAAAGAAAGATTTAAATATAGTTGATCACTATATCGCAATCGTTTTTAATTACCAAATAGAAATCATAAAATGCAAATGATAAACCTAACGACTCTTTAACAAACCACAAAAACGAGACGAAACCCGTTACAAACCGCACGCACAAGTTTCCACGTGACGAACAATGAAGATGCCGCAGTAATATTACAACAAATAACAAGTAAAGCAATACTTCAAAGCGACCTAAACAACGTCGTTGAGTCGTGAAATTTCATCGTAACTCTCGACAGACTACACTCGTTGCCGTTAGAGTAGGGGTACAGGCTTCCAACGCTTGCGGTACTAACTCAATTATAGTACAAGTTATAAACGTTTTCCATCAAATCTCGGAGTAGACAACTTTTGAAAAGTTGTTTTAAAAACTTTACATGTTGAAAAGACTACCCGTTAATTAATTTTTTTTTTGTTACGTCATAAAGACGCGGTTTTATGTAAAAATAGAACAAAGCTTAAAACTATTATGTGCAAAGTTGAGCTTACTAGAATTTCAGTTATAAAATTTGTGAAATTTTTTCGGCACCTAATTTTAGTCTCTTGTGGCAAGATATAATAACAATGTACTATATTTACCTAACTGTGTATATAAATATTGTACGATGACATCACGTTTTCTGATTGGCGTTTCTATTCACGTGACTCCCAGACAAAAATCTCAATTTACTCAGCGGAACATTAAACAAATGTTCATTTTTTTTTCTAATTTGTTTTTTTTTTGCTTTTGTCAATACACCAATATGATTAAATAATTAACTGTAATTTTTAAACATATTGTCAACTTGCGAATTATAATGAACTTGTAAAATACCTTATACTTTCTATCTGTAACACCAGAATGTAGTAATTGTTGTGAAAGTGTTCATGTTTTTTATTTTGCCTACCACCAATTTTTTGGTAGGTTTAGTTATTAAATTGGCGATGCTGTAGTATTTACCAGTATCAATATTTTATTTTTATGAAACCTACATTTTAATCAGAGTTCAATGCAGTGTTGTTCATATCTTCTCGTTCTTACGCTGTTCAATTTCTAAGCCATTGAATACATAAGTAAAGAGGGAAAATAATAGATTGTTTAAAAACTTACTGTTATATGAATGATGAACACTTATTTAATTCCCACGTTTAACTTGCACCAAACATTAAGGGCAAGGGTTGAAACTTAACCCAAGACCGCGACTTCGCTTTGAAATATAGTCGTAGTTTATCTCCAGACACTTCTCAAGTTATAATATATAATTTGTAATTATTTAGAAGGGATAACATGTAATTGAATCACTCCATGTTAAAAGGACGTGAGTAACTACGTCTTTAGGCGCGACTTTAAAGTAACTCAGATCTTTAAAATAACGTAAAAATAACATCTATAGTCAAATTCGTTTCTATTTATTTTAATAAATAATTAATAAAAAAAAGATTTTTAAGAAATTTGTAGAAATTATTATTTATATTATACTTAAAACATAAAGTAAGTTATTTAATAATTAAATGTATAATTTAATTAATTGAATATGGCCAAGCATTTTAAATAAATGTTTTTTAGGATAAAATTTAATTAATTCATTTGTATTTCTTGGTGTACATATGATTGTAAATTACATTATCAATAAATACCTCTAAATTGTAACAGGTTTTTTTTTTGTATAATCTTAATATTGTTAGCTACAAGTGTAAAGAAGTATTCTTCAAACACGCGTAAAGATTACACGCACATTTTATTTAAACTCGTCACAACTTTTCCATTTTTTTGGTATAAAAATTATATCAGTACATAATAAGAACAAAAAAATCCAAAAGGAAATCTAATTCGATTTAAAAAACCGCGTCAATCCAGCGACTACTGCCCTTTTAACAGGGAATATTTTTGGCAACACCAGATCGTTGAGGTTATATGGTTATATTATATATAAAAGGTTTTTTTTACAAGAACTCATAACATTTATTAATGTCATATGATATTTATAAAAATATCTTTCACTACCTACAAATTTCATTGTTAATTTTATAGTCTATTAAACCACAATTTATATTTTTTAATTTATTTTATTCCTATTAACAGTGGCAAATCCTATTACTATGCAAATTGAAGGAAAAAAGTTATAGCGAATTCTCCAGTGTCGTGTGGGATTAAGTTACGAGAGATCTCTCCGTCACAAAAATGTGGTCTTCACTTAGATTCATATTGAAATATGTACATCATATATATATATATATATATATATATTATATAGCGGTGTCCCTCGGCTCCGCGTACATTTATTACGCTGTTATTATTTTAGGTTCATAATTTTATTTTTAGTATTAATCATTGACAATTCTTATAGCCATTGACGTATGCTGCGCATCTACAATAATTCGTAATCATCGATCAAGCTATTTTTGAGTTAAATGCTGATGTATAAACAGACAGACATTTTTTATGTCATATTCGTCATCAGAGTTCTTTATAACGATTATCAGATTATTAGGGGGAAAAAATCACATGTACAGACAGAATCACAACTTTATTAATATATATAAATATATTATATAATTTTCACTTCAAAACAATACGTTAATGGAAAATTAATTGTGTTAAAAGTTTTTTTATTAGCAAAGTTCTTTAATACCAAAGTTGTTCTGTCCAGCTTACTTTGTTAATAAATTATTCGCAGTTAAGCCACTCTTTACCGAACAAATTAGCCAGACCCAATAGTTGTTCTGAACTCGACTGATATTGCAAAATTTCAGTTGCGACTATAGTAATAAGATACGCGATAGCGGTTTTATGTTAAACTGATTTATTTGTAAAGCGATTGAATTACGCAATCCCCGATTAACCATTCAACTTTAATATCGGTCTTTCCTTAACTATTATTAAGAGTTGTAATTGATGAAATTACAATATTTGAAGATTATTAAAAACGTCTTCTACTTCTCCTTTTTATAGTGGCATGGCAAAATGACGCAACCCTTTCTTATTGTAAGCACAGTACAAATTAAAAACAGTAGTGACCAACGAAATCCCTCCTTCGTTACTTAGCACGGTGCACCACGTGCAGGTGAGGTTGGCATTTCTCAAGTTGTTATTTGATTTCCCTGACAGACGGGCGACTTCTTCTTTCAAATATTAAAATAGCGTGCGTGAAAATGAAACAGCAAGATATTGTTTATGCATTGCGTTTTGTTTTTCTATTTAGTATTTAAATGCCTATACTTATTTTATTATTTATGTTTATTAATCACTTCCACAAAAATGGTTACTTTCAAGAACATCAGAACTGCTTACAGCACAACTTTTGAAACAAAGAAAACAACAAAATATATGTTTCTTGCCTGTTCTTTTTAATTAACATAATTAAAATTGATGGTAGAACATAATTTTATGAGTGTTATTAGGTTTTAAATTGAATTAAAATTGATATATTTATTTCATTACACAGTGAAGCATTGATGTAAAGCTGGCAACAGAATTACGTATTGCTAGAACACAATTTACATAAGATATTTATTTAAGTAATTAGTTAAAACTTCCTTGTCTCAGATTTTAAAGTAATATATGACATATTTTTGGCATTATGACTGATTAATAGGATAATAATTATATTATACTAATTAATCATACCAGGTTGATAAAAAGAGTCAGTTTCACGTCAAAGCAATGTAAAATTGATGACACTGAAATAATAGGATACATATGAATTTTTAGGTCACGTATTTAAATATCAATGTTTTTATCGCTCCGCTTATGACAAAAACATTACACTAAGTTACCACGCAACTTTAAGTTTCACGGGAATTTCTTGATTTATTCCACTGCAGTGTTCCTTCATTTTTATTTCAAATAGTGTCATTCTATTTCTTTCTCAAATAAAGGAATAAAATATTGTGAAAAACTGACATGCAATTTTCGCATACTACGTTTTATATCCATAGAAACAGAATTACTACGGAATGGAGTGGATATCGGAAGAATCGTAAAATAATGAATAAAGAGGTTCCATTTTGATATAATACTAGCTGGCTCCACAGACGTTATTCTGCCTTTATCGGTACTCAATAACTCGATCACATATCGCGTTCAGGTAAAACATAAAAACCTTCTCAAACAAATAACGCGCCGCTAAACTGCGTTTTGACCTTTACATCTAACAACTTTTATGGTACTTCGGTTATAGAGCTTATTAATCTCATATATATATATATATATATATATATATATATATATATATATATATATATATATCTATATACAGATATATACAGATATACTATATATAGATAGACTAACAGTGCCCTGCGGCTCCGCACGCATTTATGGCGCAGAAATAATTTTCATCCCGTAATTTGATTTTTTTTCATATTATTTTAAATGTGAAACAGCACTATGCGGCAGCGGCACTGCGCGGCACGTAGTGCAGTTTACTCCACACAGTTTCATATAAATAATGAATAGCCGTGACGTGCCGTGCCGTGCTGTGCCGCTGCCGCCTAGTGTGGTTAGTCTATCTCATGAGGAATGACATATTAATTATACTTCCCGTGTACAAATTTTTATCAAAATCCGTTGAAAATTAATAAATAGCTCCGTTTTATGTAGATAATAATTTTAATCGAGTCAGTGTTAAGATTTAAAAATAAAACATGTGGCCATATCAACGAGTAATAGTGTTTCAGATAGGTACTGAAAATACGGAGAACATAAAATAAATGGAAAGAATGTAGAGACCCCGTGCGCTAGCAACAAGTGTTCTCTATGTTCCATACGCCTATATAAGCTAACAACAATGAACTTGAAAGATCCCAAGCCCGGTGAAATTGTAAAAGTCTTCTCAGGCTTCAGGGCCCCTAATACTAACAGTGTAGTCAATTCGAAAAAAAAGGCTTGAAAGATGGTTCTTGTTCGAGCCGTCGCATCGTGAAGACCTCCGTTAATATTGAATCCTAAGAATGTTCGAGACTACCCACAAAGTCGAAACCCAAAGAGAAGATATTTCTAGCTGGAGCTAGATGGACAATGAGGACGTTCTAGGTCAGTTACCGGGTAGCCTTCGGGCAGCGATACCATGAGAAATGTGAGGCGGAAATATAGAGGAGGTTGGAGGCCACTAAAGGTTACCCCAAATAAACAAACGTCGCTCTAACTTGGATCGTCGAACCATTTCACTTACCCTTACTTTACCTTACTTGCACTGTACCTTGATGACGCCCACAAGATCTGTGATTCCGTAATTACTATGTTGAGGAATATCCTGGTGTCTTTTATAATAAATCTTGATGCCTCTCTAACACATATTTTCTGACATAATAAACAGACAAATAGATAGTCAGACGGACAAAAAGAAAAACTGAGATAATCGTGATCAATGTACTTTACATATACACATATTGTGGGTCATTGAGATACTGGGCGAGAATGTCAGCCCACTGTCACTCTAGTCGAGTAATTTATTTTCAATTCTCTGGCAACCCACACGGTAACGGATGAGCGCTTTAAAAATCATGATCATATCAGAGATTCAGTGCCTGTCTCATACTACCGAGGAAGTAGGAGATTTGGAAGACGACCAGCTCTCAGATTGGTTTTACCAACACACGTTTATTAGGAAATTTGGAAAAAAACATGTACAGATAGAAGACATAACTACAGATTAATTAATATAGATAAGCTTAGGTAATACAGCTATCAAAATGTTTTTACGAATCCCTGAATAAATTACTTTTAAACTTAACGTGATAAAGCATAAGGACGTTTTTGACCTTTATTTAATTATACAAAGAAACATTTGTAGCGTTATTATAGGAAGCTATATTTCAGAGTCGCCCGATGGGTCCTGGGTCGGTAAAAAGGGGAATTGAGCTCGTTAGACCCTGAGTAGGGTTTAATTTAAGCAATTAATTGTCGGCTAAAGGTTTAGTTTTTGTTTGTGGAACAGTTTCAAACTATAAATTTTTGTTTTTATTAGTGGATACTCTATCTATCTATCTATATTATAAACCTATAATTCTGTATGTACATGTAATTTTATCCAAACTTCGTGATAAACATCCTTTACAAAGGACATTGATAACGAATATGACATTTAATAATTTTTTTGTCTGTCTGTATGACCGAATTTAACTCAAAAACGACTCGACCGATTGTTCTAAAACTTTGTACACGGGAAGCTTATGTCATTCCTCAAAGGATGGGCTATAAGAATTGTAAATAATATGAGTAAACATAAAATTAGAAGACGAAAACTATTGCTACGAAATAACCGCGGTTGGATCCGCGGAGCACCGTTAGCAAATAAATCTTTTTGTACAGTTCTTATTTCTTGTTTTTTATTTTTATAGGCTTGGCGTAGTGGTCACAATCTCACCAGATGTTCACCGCTGTGTTCCGGCAGCTGCACTTGAGAGCCAGTCTTCCACTAGGTTTAGCGTGTTATCGTCTTGGGCCACATCTTCACTTAACATCAGGTGAGATTATGGCCACTACGCCAAACCTACAACGATAAAAAATAGCCCTAGGAGTAAAATTATATGTATATACTAGTGGTGCTCCGTGGCTCCGCACGCGTTTATCACACAGTAATAAGTTTAGTCTCTTAATTTTAATTTTACTAATATTATTGACAATTCCCCTGTACAAAATTTCATCAAAATCGGCAGTTTTTTTTTTACGATATTTAATTTTTTTATTTACAATATTTATAAGTTTATTACTTATCAATTTTGAAATGATGTAATTTATACTTTACAGGGTACAGGTAGTGAGTGCAGAGGTGACCGGTGATAGGCTGGAATAGAAGAAGAAGACGGGGGTTGTGCCGACCCCACCTTGTGTGGGATAAGGGAAGTATGTAATTTAACCTTTCCGTACACAAAATTTTACTAAAATCGGTTGACAATTAGTTAAAATAGTTTATTTAGTATTTGTAAAATTATAATAGCGCCATCAATTCCCGTGTACAAAATTTCATAAAATTCGATCAATGCGCATAGTGAAAAGTCGTTTTAGTGAATTGCTCATGCGCATCGCGTTTCTGGAACAGCCAGTTTCTATTTCCAACATTTTCTAAGGCCGACATGACAGTGGCGACTGTCGATGAATTATAGATCTCTCGATGGTCACTGCTGCTTTTGTATTGTAGTATGCTTACTTTCAGATAGAGATTCGTGACTTTGCCGTGTTGCTACCAGAAAAAGCGCAGTCTTAGCAGTAGCGATTCTTCTCGGGGACGGAACCCTAAGAAAGATTTACAGATTAATATTTAAAACACAGTTCTTTCATTCCCAGATTAATATTTAAAATAAAATACATTAATTCCCAGATTAATATTTAAAAAACAGTGCAATGTAATAAAAATACTCAATGTTTGATCAGAGTGGAGTTATAAATTACACGAAATAAAAAGGGCTGATAATACAAAACCAAATTAAAAAAATATCGATTGAAATACTGAGAGGGGATGCTTAAAAAAAAGATATCGGGACGGTCGAACAGTCCGAGATTGAATTTCTCATCTTCCCCGGTGGAAATTATTATGTCGGCTGCAGTAGCTGTAGCCCCGTCTTCGTCCCGGTCGATTGCTCAATTTATCAATACAGCTCAATGGGCATAGATTATGTAACTTACTAGCTCTATACAGATAGGACAAAAACGTTGTGAAAATAACGCGACATGAAATAAAAGCAACGGATTATTTATTTCTAGATTAGGTTCATTCAAACTCATACCAATACTTTGTTTTTCTATTTATTTATTAATGTTAATGTAAAAGGATTTATATTCAGTCCCTAGTTATTATTGAAATAAAATAGAAAAACAAATATTAAGAACACTTAAGTATACACAGAAATTTAAGCATTTAAATGATATATAAAAGAAAGCTTGAGCCAAATAAACAGCAACTGATTTTTAAAAAAAGAAGATAAATTTATATATTTTCTGCCTGGCCAGTATAAATAATAATGTTATAAAGTACTACTGGTGCCGGATTACGGATTGACACATTGCCGTCTTAAAAATTTCATCACAATCTGTTGATATATCTGATTATAAAATATAACGACTTGTAAAAGTATTATTGAAAATTCGTATAGCCTATGAACTGAGGAAGACGGGGTACACAATTTCAAAAAATCGGCCAAATTGTTTTTTAATTAAATCCAGACAAAAAAAACAGACAGACAAAAATCTTTAATGATATATTCCTTATCAGTGTTCTTTATAATAGATGCCTATCGGGAAATTTGAAAAGAAAAGTGTGTACAGACGTATACAGACAAAAAGGTACATATTAATTATTAAAAATATTCAATTTATATTTTAATTATTACAATTTTTAAATCCTACCCAAATTTTCCTAACATTATAATTTTACCTAATCTCCCATCTTTGTTTATATATTCCCCAGCCGGCGGCGACTAACCGCCGATTTATTTCGAGAGACCGACTCGGTGTATCACTTACGTAAGATTTACCCCCATTCTGTCCCCGCGCCCTCGCGACCCCGCGCCCCCGATGGCGTATCGTAGAGATATTGCTTTCGAAGCCGCCGGCAGTCTGTTTGGTTTCTATGTATGTCTAGTGACTTAATGAAGAAATCAATTGAAACTTTATGTTAGCATGAAAGTTTGCAAAAGCTGTTTTTTTTTCTTGTATCTATCTTATACTATAAAGCTTAAGATATTGCATGATTGTTTTTTAACGCGCAAATCTCTGGAACTACAAGTAATATTTAGAAAATTTTTTGCATTTTTTTTCCTAGTTCAGATTTAGCGTTGTGGCCACAATCTCAACTGATCTTAAGAGACGATATGAACCAAGATGGTAGCACGCTAAGCCTCGCAAGTGCAGCTACCTGAACACCCTTATTGATGCTTAGTGACAAATTTTCAACTTGAGTGTGGTAGCTAGCCAGGCGGGCATTAGAAAAATCCCTACCACCATGCTATGGTTTCATCACGATGTTTTCCTTCACCTAAAGATCAGGCTCATTGCAGGGATTCGAACTCAAGTCAATTAACACGATACCATTAAGCCATCATTGCTTAAAGTACCAAAAATCCAAAGTACAATTGACTTTACAACTTTATCTCCAAATAATAGCTCGAGTAACGTCGGAGATCTATCCTATATCCACAACTTCTAGTTTCAGAATGTTCCAGTAAATTATTCGTAATTCCCTTAACAGTGTTACATCGCCTTTGAAGTCTCACGAAATGCCACTTCTGTCTAGACAAACGTAATATTGCACGATTTGTCACTTTTTTTTTTTTACTTAGTTTTTTTAGATGCTCCGTTGCTGTTTAAAGAGCTTTCGCTCGGATTTCAATATCTCTCTATTCTGTTTTGAACAACCAAGTGGAAACAACAAGCGATAAAAGGAAGAAATCTACAAAGAAGACCATGGAGAGAGATACTGTAAGTACGACAACAGTCTAGTTAACATCATTATAGTAAGTTTCTTTGATTATTTTCACGTTTTCACTACCCACGGATATAATAATAATAACAAAGAAGATATGAAACAATGTTATTATTTCTTCAAAAAATAAAAGTTTTATGAAAATATTCGGTGCATTTTTATTAGTTCTCATAAAAAAGTTTTTCGATAGGCTATCTAAGTAAATTGAATGCAAGGGGCTTCCAGAGTAATAAAATACGTCCATACGCTATAACATATAGTGTATGACTCTAAGTGTGACCGACTCTAGTGGTTCTTTAGACTGTAGGTATTCTATCGCAGGAAAACATCGTGAAGAATCCTAAACGAATTAAGAAAATTTTCCTTTGTACCATAACTCAATATGAGAATTACAGAAAAATCGATTTTTCGACGTCTAAAATAGCTAATATGTATAGTTAGGTTGGCGTGTTGATTAAGCCATTGCATTCCCTGTGGAAAAGACCTCTACCCAGCAGTGGGACATTTATAGGCTGGTATTATAAATAAGTTATATCTCCTAATTATTGTAAATCCCAGTACTTATGCCTTTCATCATAACAGTAAAGAGTAAAACTCGACCGCAACTCCATACGACTTGTTATATCAGGGTTTTGCCCATAAATCGCTCCCCGAATACCCGGGTTTAACCGGGTATTACGGGGTACTTTGTGGCTTTCAACCGGACAATATTTTCCGAAGTCCTTTGTAGGCTTGCGGAGAGGCACGACGGCTCGGGTAGTATTTTGTTTGACTTTGCGTTTTCAAAATGTTCCATATGAGAAGGTTCTGTAAAAGCTTTCAATTTTCTTTGAACGTTTTATATGGAAAGTTGTCACAATCAATAATTTCATAAAATAACATTTAATATAAAATAGATTAAACATTTGTATATATATCATTTTATTATATTCAATTTAGTTCAGGGCGGAACTCTTGCAAGGTTCGGCTTGTAAAAAAACCAACGTCACACTTATTTCTACCATAAAGTACTTAACATGATCTGTTCAAATGTAGTTCTCAGGAAAAGAAAACTATCTGTGACTGACCTCGGGACTGCTCAATGCAGTCTTGTTGGAGTTTGGTTACAGCTAGCTTGGTGTCCGTTGATCCGTAGTAACGTCGATCGACGCGATCTCTGTATACGCTATCACCGAGTCATCATTGCTCCAAGCCATTGCTTTTTGTACATTTTAAACTTTGGTGTAAATATGTCTTTAGTTAATACCTCTGAAATTTAACAAGACAGTGATTTTTAGTGTTGTAGTATAACATATCGTGGTTCAAAATTTTTTTATTTCTCAAAATTTTTCTTTTTTTTTTCTTTTTTTTTTATACGTGCGTATGTTATACACAAATTATTTATTAATTTCAAAATAATAGTTATATTTTCATAAAAGAAAAAACTAAATTTATAATAATTGAGGTTAGAGTTTGTTTGTTTTCATTTTTAGCTAGACAGACTTAGAATTACTACCATACAATTTGCAGGCGAATCAAACGCGTATCTATATTTATACATTTGTAGTTATGTCTGTATATGTTTTTTTTTTCCAAATTTCCCGAAAGTTACTAATCACAAATATACCTTTTTGTCTGCTTATCTGTCTGTCTGTTCGGATTTCACTTAAAAACCGCTTAACCGATCGTTATGAAATTTTGTACACGGGAAGCTTATGCCATTGGTTAAATAAATGAATATATGAATTTCCAACAATCCTATTAAAATGCGTAAAAATATCCTTAGAAATAATTTATTTTTAATTCTTAACTGATTTTGTTCAAATTTTGTACACTGGAAGTATAAGTCATTCCATAACTGATGATCCTATAATAGAAAAAAATAAATGTACATAAATTGTCAAACCGATTTTGACCAGTTTTTGTAAACGAGAAGCATACGTCATTCCATAATTGATAGGCTATAGGAATAATTGTCAATAATACTTACATTTCGAAAATGTAATAAAAAAAAACTCCACCGATTTTGATTAAATGTTGTACACGGGAAGTATATGTCATTTCTTAATTAATTAATTATATGATTTGTCAAAACTATGAGCTTAAATAAAAATACGGGATGAAAATAATTACGTTACAACCGCGTGCGAAGCACCGCACACGCACCGCTAATTTTATATATTTATAAATAGTTAGATCGAATGAATAGTTTGATTAAGTTTGCGGAATTGCACGCACGGTAACAGCCGAAGCCGAGGTAACAGCTGAAGAGAGGTAGTATACAGAGAGACATATCTAACTACTTGTACCGGTATGACTGGAGAAATACCTTCACCTTACAGAAGATCGCAGCCAAATAACTTTGTGTTTTATTCCTGCGGTCAGTAGGGTTTCCAGAGCTCCTTGGGGAAGGAGGGTTCAAGATCGCCAACGCGCTAGTGATATCATAATGTTACAAGCATTCATAGGACACGGTAACGGCTTATTTGCCACCTTTGTTGTATAAAAAAAAACCTTGTGCTAGTTGTTACTTCATCTGATCGCCTTTTACACTTGCTACAAAGCTCGGTGAAGCAACATACAATGATCATTTTGAAGAGTTTGATATTGTTCAAAAGTTAGTACGAAAATGCATGACGATGATATGAAACGTGTGAGACCACTATTGTAATACTTATAAATAAATGTAACTAGCTGATCTGTGCAAATAATTCGCACATTATTAAATAAATCTAACAGCTGTGATGTTAGTTCTACATACTGCTAATAGATGACGCTTTAAATATTAGGTCTTTACCTATGAAATTGCTGTTTTGTATGAAAAAAATTAAACTATGTTTATTCATATATTATTTATTTGTATTAATCGAAGTAATCACCCATGCAATCAATGCATCTTTGCCGTGTTAGCTCCATAAACGTCGTTGATGTTGCGTGCCGCTTGTGCCGCGTTACTGCCACGACGGTACTCATATTCCATAATTACTCGAATTTTTAACGTATCCATGATGAAAAAAAAGATTTAAATGCGATGAAAATGTAACACTAATCAATAAACAAATGACTACTTTTGGCAAAATAATTCCATGTATTTAAAATAAAATTAATTTGAAATTAGAATTCTTAGCCAAACAAAAATTATTTTGATTTGAAATGACCAGTACTGCAGAACGGCAATTTCATAGGTAAAGACCTATTATATTTTCATTAGCTTCAACATATGGTATTTCTAACTAAAAAGTTTTTAAATATTTTTTTAAGAACATATTAATTTTAAACTATTTGTCTATGTTTTGGAACAAGGAACAGGCTTTTAAATTATGATTAATTTTAAGGAGCATTAACGGAGATATGTGGAAAAACACCTTTCAGTAATATATAATATAATATATCAGGGAAATATTTAATTGACTGTGCTTTCTTTTATCTAGGTATAGTTTTAGTCAAAATATTTATACTACAAAATAGACGTAAAATAAATTTCAACAAAATGTAATACTGAACAAAGAAAATTATTCACATTCCATCGCTTGGAGTCGTATCGGATTCTTTTGAGTGCGCTTAATTTTTCTCCTTAAAGAAATGCGATGCAGCTTCCCTTCCGAGTAATTTTCTTTCGTGGATTGGCAACAAATAACTCGGTGACCGGGAAAGAAATGCGAAAAAGTCTATTACAAATATTTTCATTATTAGCCAGGATTCTTTTTTGTTAAAGGAAATGAATGTTTATTTACTTTTTTAACCTTAATAAAGTAAACGAGATAGACAGTAGGTAATCCTCTTTGTATATAGTATACTATTACTTACAATAAATACTATTTTTAATTAAATCTATACTACTAATATGAAGAATAGAAAGAAGAAGAATATAAAGGTAGGAACTACTAAACGTTTTTCATGTACAATGTTTTTATGCTATTCCTGAAAGTAGGTAAGATAGGATAGGTGGCGCTGTGATCAAAGAGCAGAACAATATTTTCAGAACAAGCAGGTGTGATTATATTTCTTTATAAATAGAAATATTTTATTTCAGACTCAAATAATAAAAATAAACAAATGAATTTAAAACACGCATTAAAATGTGAAATGTCTCTGTAAAGTTTTTGTTTTTATAGCTCGAGAGCGTCAGGTGTTTCACACGGACTGTACATTATTTATTGAGCTGTGGCCCGTTTGAGCGAGCATTAAGTGTCGCTAATAATTGATGAGACCTCGTGTGTGCACACCTTTAGGTTGCGAGCACATTACGTACGTGCCGTGTCAACACACTGTTTTAGTTAAAAATCTAATACTATTAACTAACCAGTTCTTGTTTTTATTTAATCGGTTTCTCTGAAACGGCTCTAATGATCCAGAGGGAATTTTGTATTTAGATAATGTTTTACTTTCCAAATTAACCTGGATTTGTTTTTTTTTTTTCTTCAAGACACTGTATCTCGCAAGTATCTCGGTCACCTAGTTACGTATTCTTACAAGTTCATGCATATTTATGGTACATACTGTTAGTTAGTATACTGTACTGTTAATATGCTGATCCTTACAAATTTTGATCAATTTAAAATATGTATTTCTTAATTATATAAATATTCTAAGATGTTCATTATGTTAGTACTAATTTATTTGATGATTAAAAGTTTATTTAAGTTTAAAATACAACTTTATTTAAATTTACTTGATATAAATGTTTGTTTTTTTTTAATAATTTGTTTTTTAAACATTTTTGTCATGAACGAGATTATGAAAAATGTGGACAACTTCGTTATTTTTACAAAATGTTATAATTATTTTGCCTTAAATTACTAAAAGGTAAAAATACTTCAGAAATTACTCGTACTCTTTTTTTGTTTTGTTTGGAATTGATTAAACATTAAAATCTATTGCCACACTGTTGTATGTAGTTAGACGTGGCATGAGTTCATGGTACTCTTTTAAAGTGTACATAGTTTGTAGATACTGCATGAATAAATACTGGCTGATAATGATTTATTCATAATTTACGCAGTCGCGCGTGGAGACGCATCTTAATTATTTTAGAGCTGGTACCTACTGTTGTGTGTACAATGTTGTGTTATGAATTTAGCCTTAATTAGAAATTAAACGTTCATACTTTTATATACCTTTCTATAATTCACAAGTTTTTTCTCAATAGAGCGATCCATACAGACATTTTGATACAAAGAGTTGCCAGTAGAAAAAAATATATATTAGACAATTACTAATTAAACTCGTATTTACAAAGGTAAAACCGTATTTCAACAAGAACGATTAGATTATATTTATAAATGTAAATGAATTTGTATGAAACATTAACGTCAATGAACGAAAGCAAGAATTTGCGAATTTGAATGCTGTTCGGAAAGACGTCGGGTGGAAACTTAGGCTGAGTTTTCAACGGAGTAAAACTTCTTCATAAAACTGTCCGATCAAAACTTTCGAAACAGGCGTGTATTCCACATGATGATAGCTCGTCGCCTCTGTGTTTATTTACTTAATCCACCAGTGGTTATAGGTTTGGCGTGATAGCCACAGCCTCACCTAATGTCAAGTGACGATGTGGCCCGAGATGATAACACGCTAAACCTAGTTGAAGACTGGCTCTCAAGTGCAGCTGCCGGAACACACCTTTTGATGCTTGGCGACAGATTTTCAACTTGAGGTTGGTAGCTAGCCAGGCGGGCATTAGAAAAAGCCCTACCACCATGCTCTGGTTTCCTCACGAGGTTTTCCTTCACCGAAAGCTCAGGCTGATTGCAGGGATTCGAACTCACGTCAATCGACGCGAAGTCGTACACACTACCACTGAGTCATTATTGCTTTGACCGCTAAGTCTGACCACAATATCACTTGATGTTAACTGACGATGTGGCTCAAGTTGGTAACACGATAAACCTAGTGGAGAAACTGGTTCTCAAGTGTAGCAGCCGGAACACATACAAAATTTCAACTTGAGCATGTTAGCCAACCAGGAGGGTGTAACAAAATGTTCTACCACCACGCTATGGTTTAATCACGATATTTTACTTCACCGTATTCTCAGGCTCATTGGAGAGATTCGAACTCACATCAATCTATATGTCGATATTGGATGGTTTTCTTAAGTTCGAGTCCCTGAAATAAGCCTGACCTTTCGGTGATAAAAAAAACATCGCGATGAAACCATAATATTATTGTAGGCATTTTCTAATAGCCATCTGGCTATCCTCCACCACCAAGTTCCGGCAGCTGCACTTGAGAGCCAGTTCCCCCACTAGGCTTAGCGTGTTAACATCCTGAGCCACATCGTCACTTACATCAGTTAAGATTGTAACCAAACGTGTTTAAAAAACATTTATTTCTATAGTCTAGATTATCAATTATTATTATAAATACTAAATTATACATTAAAATAAAAGAATCAAATTTGACTACAGAATTTACTGAACGTTATTTTCGTCCGTGAAACTAAGTTCACTAAAGTAGCGCCTAAACATATATTACTTCAAGATGTATGCCATTTATATTTAAGTATTTATTGATGTAGGGGCGAGTATTAAAGTTCCAATAAAACATCATCCCGAAAGAAACTTTTTCGTTTAAACACAACTCGCTCAATATAAATATAATGTTATACATACACAATACAAAGTCGAGCGTCGTTTCCATCAGCGTTCCGCAAATATTTGTACAATCATTCTCTAATGTTTATCATAAGTCATAAGAGATTTCGTAAACAGTCTGCTTCAGTGTCAACGGATTATTTAAATTGTTTCAAATATTTATAAAAATATAATTGAAATTTACATAAAATGTTGTTAGGTCGATTACCCCTAATTCTTCATTTCAATGAGTAGGTATTATTAAAATATAAGATTGAGGTAATACGATGATGTTTTTTTCATACATATTAATGACTAGGAGTTTCCTACGGTGTCAGCCGTGTTAAATTTATTCCCACCCGTGTACTCTATCATTGTACTTACTTGCCGTACTTACTTACAGCTTGCGAGTTTGCTTCACATCAATGGTTACTGTTCCGCTCCTTAAAATCGTAGCGTGAAGTTGTCTTAACCTAACCTTACTTAATAAATAGGATATAAAAATCCAAAATGATTTTTCAAATCTGACTGGATGCTCCAAAGATTAACACGTTCAAACAAAAAAAAATGTCTTCTTAAGCTTTATAATATTAGTAGGTATAGTACAAAATTATTTTACAGAATTACATAACGTCAATTAGCCTTTAAAGAGTACTAATAATACTCTATAATATAGTAAAAATACATAAAATAACAATGAAGGTGTTTTTTTATCGTTATAGGCTTGGCGTACTGGCCACAATCTCACCTGATATTAAGTGACAATGTGACCTGAGATAACAACACGCTAAACGTAGTGGAAGACTCAAGTGTAGCTGCCGGATCACACCTATTGGTGTTTGGCGACAGATTTTCAACTTGAGGGTGGTAGCTAGCCAGGCGGGCATTAGAAAAAGCCCTACCACCATTCTATGGTTTCCTCACGAGGTTTTCCTTCACCGAAAGCTCAGGCTCATTGCAGGGATTCGAACTCACGTCAATCGACGCGAAGTCGTACTCGCCTCCACTGAGCCATCATTGCTTGGTGTGACATAGGCATACCATAAATATCTTACAAACAGCACTTAGGATAAAATCTCAGGCCATGGCACGCTAAACCAAACCCCAGAGATTTAATAGGGTGCTTATAACTATGTTTTATGTAAAAGATTTTTATTAGCAAAAATAAATAATGATGAGATAGGTATCAAAATATATATTTTTAAACTTTTTATAAGCACTGTCCATGGATGCCACATTGGTAAATAAATAAAGTACACAAAGTGTTTTATTTCAAATGGAATATATCGCTTTAATTTTGTGACTTAAACGAAAATAACTCAAAAACTCACAGTTGAACGTGAAAAGTTGTAAGTATTAAGATGAAGTTACGCTGTGTGAAATGAGATAACTTTTGTTATTATTTCTACTTACCTTAATACTTTTACATGCAACTTGTTTGTTAGCAAACTAAAAATGTATTTAACAATTAAAATTCACTTTCTATTGTGTGAAGCAATAATGGTTCAGTGGTAGCGTGTACGACTTCGCGTCGATTGACGTGAGTTCGAATCCCTGCAATGAGCCTGAGCTTTCGGTGAAGGAAAACATCGTGAGGAAACCATAACATGGTGTTAGGCCATTTTCTAATGCCCGCCTGGCTAGCTACCACACTCAAGTTGAAAATCTGCCGCCAAGCACCAATAGGTGTGTTCCGGCAGCTGTACTTGAGAGCCAGTCTTCCACTAGGTTTAGCGTGTTATCATCTTAGGTCAAATTGTCACTTAACATCCGGTGAGATTGTGGCCACTATGCCAAACCTATATCGGTAAAAAAATATGTATATTTATATAAAAACAAAAATCGTAATGTTACAATTTTTCATATTTTTGTTTAATTATTATGCGTTAACGGCTCGACAAAGTTTTTTTCATGTCTGTAATAAGTCCGGAGAGGTTTTACGAAAGATTACTTAAAAAATACCCGGAGAATTTTAAAATTATGGAAACACTGAAACAGATTATTCTCTTTGTGTTTTTTTTTTAAATCTCGGGGCCATAACTCACGATTTAAGCGATGGATATGTGTAATTCTTATTTAGTTTTTTTTCATTATAAAATAATAAAAATTCTAATAAAAAGTTTAGAGACAAAATAATATATACCTAAATATATAAATAATATTATAATAATAATATAATATACATATTCATTACTGTAGTGTTGTGCTACCGTTAAACTATAAAATGTCCATGTGACGAACTATTTACAAAAAATATCGAATTTGTGGACTTCACTATTTTATAAACCCAATTAACTAGCAACACATGAGATGTTATTTTACTCCGAGGGATTAGAGAATGCACTTTACTAAAACATAACTGGAAAATTTACAAAATGAAATAGAAAATGTTCACATTTTACAGAATATACAAACAAATTGGCTTTGAACTATTGTAACCGCGAGAATAAAGCATTGACACAGAGGTACAAGGAAATCGCACCTTGCCAAGAAAAATAAAAATATTTTTTTTTTCAACAAAACAACGAAACGAACACGGTCCGTTCTAAAAAGAATTCACTTTGTCACACCGATCCCTTCACGGGCCGGCGAAAGACATAACCGTCTATCACCTTTTAGATTTTCCACGACATTCACCGTAATAAAATAAAGGTTGCCACAAACAGGGGCCGTATCGGGACTATAAGTAATAATTTTTATGTTCTCTTTTTTATAAGAAAAAATGCCCTTTCGATTGTCACATAACATGTGCTTGATACACGAAATAACTGTTTATTACTCGTCAAATTTTTTAACTTTACTATAATTTAGACAGTTTTATATGATAATACTTCGATGTAACAAGGAAAATTATGCAGACAGTACCTACATATACAAAAAAGGTGTGTGTGCGATTCACACACGATAGAAGTGAAACTTCATTTTAAAAGATATTTTATATTTTATTTAACATATGTTACATAAGACTTTTTACTAAAAAGCTGTAATACGCAGCCGCATACAATGTAAAGTAGTATTAGCTCACGTACTTTTTACATATACTAACCACACGTTAAATGCTGAAATACAAGCAAGTATTAAACAGTGTGCAATGTTCTGGCTCACACAAAGAGGAGAGACCGATAATGTGCTTTCATACCCCCTCCATGGTAGCGTTCAACGTTTAACGCAATCTTGTTAGTAGTCGCATAAGAAGTTTCACTTCAAAAAAGAGGATTGATTTACAACACCTTTAAGTAAAAAATAATTATTTTGATTGCACATTATCGGTCTCTCCTCTTTGTGTGAGCCAGAGCGAGAGAGTAAATGTCGGTGTGTATGTATATTGCACGTTGTTTAAATAAAATAGAAAATGTCTTTTAAAATGAAGTTTCACTTCTATCGTGTGTGAATCGCACACACACCTTTTTTTATTATTATAATATTTTTTGTTTTTAATATTACCTACATGATTTGATTGTTTAGTTGGTTAGCTTAACGTATATCGTTTAATAAAAGAGTTATTCAGACCTTGAATAGAACACGACAGAATGAAAAGACTGGCAAACGATACTCAAGACGAAAAAATACTTTTATATGTTTTTTTTTTTTGCACTGTGCTTCCATCTTGCGCAGTTTAGTCACATTTTCATGCAGCTATAAAAAAAACAACTGGCTCTTCAAACTTTGTTCTGCCCTAATCCATTGGTTACTAAGTCGAACGAATTGTGTGATTTTATGATTTGGTTTTTAGCCACTAAAACATAATGTATTGTAAATATGATCGATTATGATTAAAAAAAATGTTAACAACGATTATAATACCAACCATCGGATCTTAGTATAGCGACGAATCGTGGTTTTGTCAAAACAAATATATTGTGTAATAAAATACTTCAGTCGGTTAAGTCGTTCAAAAGTTACACGATCCAAACACACAAACGATTATAAAACTAGATATATATAATGAATTCAGCTTTCTTGAAACTGAAACGCCGGAATCTTGTACTCGTATTAAACAAGGGACAGGCATACAAACAAGGCATATTTATACAAGCTTGAAAATAAACTAACTAGGATCGAGAACTCTCTGAATTAAACTCAAGTAAATCCGAGAGTTACTATTTGAGATTAGGAATAGAAGTAACAATCCACTGAGAACGGAATGCTATAGCAGGAGTTTTTTTAAATTATTAATAAGTGCTTTAAAATCCGAATGTTAAGTGCATAATATGCGCTGTAACTAGAAAAGATAAGACCAGGAATGATAATATCATAAGAAGAATAACGACGTTTTTTTTATCGTTATTGGTTTGGCGTATTGTCCACAATTTCACCTGATGTTAAGTGACGATGTAGCCCAAATTGATAGCACGCTAAACCTAGTGGAAGAATGGCTCTCAAGTGCAGCTGCCGGAGCACACCTATTGGAGCTTGGCGACAGATTTTCAAACTGAGGGTGGTAGCTAGCCAGGCGAGTATTAGAAAAAGCCCTACCACCATGCTATAGTTTCATCACGGTGTTTTCCTTCATCGAAAGCTCAGGCTCATTGCAAGGATTCGAAATCAGGTCGATTGACGCGATGCCCGTACACGTTGCCATTGAGCCGTTATTGCTTCAAAAAGTGTATGAAAACCTTTACATTGCTAATAAGCCGGAGTATTAACTTCAATATCTTCAATATGTACGTTTTGTTTTTGAAGAAACAGCAGCGTGACCCAATCAGATGCGGGCAATACCCGAAAAGTTTTGTACTATGAGTGTAATATTTCTCATTGTTTACCTTCCATAATTACAAAGAATGTAAACAAAAGATCAGATCTCAAGAACCATAAATTATCAGAATCGAAAGAAACTTTTATGGAAGTTACTGTCGGTACTTGCTTATAACTTAACCTTTACAAGACATTTACACGTCTCACTACTAAGCAAAAGCCGAGGATGAGTTCATGCATAACTACTACACTATTCTACAAACTATTGGCGATGTTAAACGCTGAAGAATATATAAATATTATTTATCTACAAAATGATCATCATACAGGTTTTCGCTTAAGGAAAACTGTTTAATTAACTACGAGAATATTTCCCAAGTGTATAGGTTTCCTCGCTGTGTTTTTCTTCACCGTTTGCAGATTATTAAACTAATCGAATTAAAAAAAAAATTACATGCCGAAGGAGATTATGGGTAAAGATTATTGTCCTATATACGTCATTCTCAAGTGACTAATAGGCAGCTGATAGCTAAGAGTGGAGAAGATCTTTATATGAAATGATCAAAGTTTTCCAATATATACTGACCATTATCTATTAACAATGTTATACGATTTTGTGCTTTATTGATGTCTTCTTTAGGCTGACTATCATATTGTTCAGTAGATTGGTGAAATTTAAAAAGTTCACTCAGCTGGTTGACTGCCGTATGTACTGTGAATTATTGACTAAACTGTATATGCTTATGTATTAATGACTAAAAGACTGACAAAATGTTATACTAGTTATTGATAAATAACTGTATCATTATTAATTGTTGCCAACGAATTTCATACATGATGCTTGGTAAAATGAAATCATCCGAGACCCGAAGAGGCCGACCCTATATGAATAAATGAGACAACCAGTGATTGTTCCTGAATTATTCACGATGGTAGTTTTTTATCCATGTCATTGCACGTTGCAAATGTACAGTACGGCAATGTCGTAGACGGACGTATAAACATAAGAATAATTAATTAATTGTATGCTTTTACCAGCCTGGAATAAAAGTTGCGTCACATACTCAAAGGTTTTCCCTGTAGTATCTAATGTTATAATATTGAGTAATTAGCGGAGATATATGTATTAGGTCCTAACATATGAAATTGGCGATTTATTGAACTAGTCACCTTGATCTCAAATATCTGGCGTTTGGTTAGGAATTCTTTGCTTGTGTATTTATGTTTCGAATTTAGTGATTCATTTGTATTCGTACGCACCATTTGAATTTTCTTTGACATCGTAACCGTATGAAAATTCGTTCGGTAGTTTTAGAGCTTATCGCGTTCAGACAGACATACAGACGCGGCGGGGGACGATTTATAATATGTATAGATTATTAGCTGCTGTAAGCAACACGTTTGTTAATTTAGCCACCTTTCGAGGTATCTCTAACACTAACTAGAAGGGACTTTCACACTAGAATGACTCAATCATCTTACTTCAGCAGTAACTTGAAAATTCAGTTGATATAAAGGTAAAAATATTTATGTTATCGACCCTTTACCGCCAATATTTTCCCAGTCTTTCCAACACCATTTTTATATTAACACGTTCGCGGATGAAACCAGTTCAATCAGTGTTCTAAAATGATACAATAAATGTCCATACAAATAGATTTGACGTGGCATGATATTAGATGTTTTAAATACATTATGACAGAAATGTTTTATAACATAAGCTGTTTATTTACTGAAACATACGCACTGGTATGTGGTGTAAATATTTAAGAGTAGTAGAATATGTTTCAAGGTTCACCTGCCAGAGCACCACGGCCACATCTATTTCGGCCGCAAAGCAGCAAAGCCTTTGTATTTCAGTGTGAAGGGTATGGTCAGCAACACGTACTGGCACACGAGGCGTTCCAACTCTGTACTCAGGAGTAGCAATTTATTATAAATGATAACACGATGCCGGTTCTTTTGAATTCGGTTATACATAGCACCACTGAACACCAGGTATACAACACTGTACACGGTATGCCTCATTACTACTACAGTGCGTTTTTATTCCCACGGAGTAAAATGGCATTTCATTTGTTGCTAGTTAATTGGATTTTAAAACCAGTGATATCCACTAATCTGAACTAATAGTTAAACGGTAGAGATATCATTAAGTTTGAAAAAAATGGAACCCTCCAAAGTTGAAAGTCGAATAAGGTAGGCAAAACAGGTCTATTTTTGGTCATCCGAAGCGTTTTTTTTTTGTAAGCAGTTCTATATATGCACATTTTATAGTTTCCTGAATTATGTAATAATAATAGTAAATTATTGAGTATCTTGAATGATACAAAATATTTCTATTAATAAATTTAAATCCTCAATTTAGTATTCTTACTATTCATATAATCGAAACGTAAAATATACGCACACAACCCTACAAAATGAATGTGGCAACATTATTTTAAATTTTGACATTAGTGATTGAAAAATTACTCTATGGGATTAAAAAACACAGTATAGATAACATAAAAAATATGGCCTATAATACCGTCTACGTCATTATTTTCATCATATAATGATGGCAGCTGTCTGAAACTCTTTGACGTCACGTTTTCATATTTTCCCTTTCCCTTAGTATTTTACTTTTGATATTTTTATTATTTGTTATGCTATCCGCAACAATAATACGTTTTACGCGAAAATTTCTGTCAATCAAAAGATACAGTACCTTAAGTATAGAACAGACAGCGTAAGCTAATCAATGGACATCCTTTTCTGGGAATAGTACTATAGAAAGCCCTTGAAAGACACATAATTTCGTGTATGGGCCTTTTTTAGTGGGTACGTTATGTGCATAGTTATTATCATATCTATGTATAATCAAGTTACTATACTGTTCTTTTTTTTACAACAATCCAACCTCGAAACTCTTATTCGCAATTCGGTATTGTACTCCAAGACTGCTGAATTTAATATAAACTGTACTTCTTTTGATTTCGGGAAATGTACAAAGAAATTCGCGGATAGATACTGGTTATTATACTTTCTATTACAATGTCTGGCGTGAATACTAATTCACAGAAATTGTAAAGAATAATCTTATGTCCATTGTCCGTCGCGCATAATAATTGTTAATCAAATTTTTAGAAGATAAGTAAGGTTCAGTATTATATCTGTGTCAATTTTTTTTTTTATAATATAGCTTTGTTTGTATGATATGAGACTTGTGTCGTACTACGGCTAAATCGCGGCGGTTTTTACCCCTTCCTTTTTAAAATTTATATTAACATATTTGATTAAAATCTGTTTTTTTTTATAGTAGGGTAAAGTGCCGGTACTGTTTCTGATGGTACGTACAGTAAATTACAAAAACAACGACGATCGCCGGAAAATCTACAATCCATGGCCAGAAATTGTTGTTGTTTAATGTAAAAAAAAAATTATATTAGCAAAAATAACAGAAAACTTTTTAAAATTTGTTTAGTTTGGCTCAAGTGATGCGCGGTATGTGTTGGAGTTTATGGAATCTGATTATATACAGGGTGGAAAAAAAAGGGACATGGAGGATAAGTACATTAAATATTGAAGATAGAAAATATTACTTAAAGGAAACGTTCTTTTTAATTTTTTAAACTGCATTTTTCGTTTTTTTTTTTAAACTCATTTGTACCGGGTATCGAACCAACTAAAAATGCAAGATACACTATGTTACTGTGCCAATCGATAGGGTCTATGATAAGGATAAAAGACTAGAATAAACATTGTATCCTACAATTCAAGATGACCATGAAATTTAACAATACGTACATATTGAACTAACATGAAGGATACTCATATATATTGCCATGGAATATGATAATAATTACCGAAAGAAGATGTTAATTAAAATTCATACAACATTTTAATGCCTTTGATTTAGTCTTTTCAGATATTCAATATGTGTATGTAACCTTCTGCAATGTGTTAGGATGAATGTTTAGGTGTATTAACATAATGAACTTTAATCCTTAACTCTTGTACGACTTTTTATAAATTATTTTTTTACGTGACCCCATACAAAACGTCCAACTGCATAAGATGTGGAGACACAGAATTTAAAATTGAAGAAGAAAAAAACAAGAGATCATCGAGATGTGTCTAATTTAAACGTTCTAAATATTTTTAAACGTTTTGTCATAATATTACATTTAATAAAAAAACGTACATAGGCCTAATCATGTAAAAATAATTTCGCTGATTATTATTCTTCATACATTATCTTTTTCCACTTATTTAGATACTCTCATCGTGAAGTATTAAGGAAATTAAAATAAATTTTACTTTTTAAAGTAAAAATAGTCTGGATTAAGTAAATGTTAGAGTTAAGTTGTTAAATTTCATGGTTTTCTTGAATTGTAAGGTACAACAATGTTATTCCAGAGATTTTATTCTTAGCATAGACCCTATCGATCGGCATAACATAGTGAATGTCTGTTTTATGCATTTTTGGTTGGTACTATTCCCGGCAGAGGTAAGCTTTTTAAAAATCTGTAAAAAATGTATTCTAATTTAAACAAAAAAACGAATGCTTCATTTAAGTAAAATTAGCTATGTTCAATATTTAATGCACTTTTTCTCCATGTCCCATTCGTTTTTTCCACCATTTACATGCAAACTAATGGCATAATATTATAGTACACATGTCACATGTCTTATGTATTATGATTATTTAGTTTAATTATAATAAAATTGTATGTGTGTTAATTCGCCCGTATGTTTTTACATAACTACAGGCCCTGTCAGAATATCAGCACTGTAGTGCTTGTTGTGGCTATAGGCTTGCATGCTGAGACAGGATCTAGTCGTCCTCATGCAACACTTCATTTATTGTGTCAATTTGTTTTGTTATATATATGTGTGTGTGTTTTGTGATTTTACTGTCGAATAAATGTTTTTTTGTCATTCCTCTCTGTAGCTAGAGATAGACACTGGCTGAATCCAGATCGCGAAAGGCATAAGCGTGCGTGCCACTATGCTGGGTATATAGCGATTGAGATACAGTCGTACCAGCCAGCTAAATATTGATAGTAGAAAAAAAAACTATTTTTTCTCCACATTTAGGAAGTGAACTCACTCAAACATTGCAAATTCATTTCGGACGCGTTCCATTACACTCAGCTCGCAATAAATTCTCAGAGTTTTTCCCTTGCCCTTTTTACACAATGAATAACGGAACGAAAACTGTGAATGAGATTTTATTCTAGATTTATTTACGTACTTATGAGAATTTTTTACATAATGTTACGTTTTATATGCGAAGTATTTTAATTTTATAAAGTTTAATTTGAATAACTTTTGTAAAAACGTTACAAATAAATTTGATTTTTGCTGTAATAATTTTGCGCTCATACGCTAAGGTGATATTTATTAAGCGTTTCAGGATTTATCTTCTAGACCTTTTAGGTCATACGTCATGCCTGATTTATTAATTAAACTCAAAATTAAATGGGTAAATTTTGGAAAGTTCTACAATATAGCAATAGCTTTTTTAGCGTTATAGATTGGCGTAGTGGTCACAATTTCACCTTATGTTAAATAACGATGTAACCCAAGACGATAACACGCTAAACCTAGTGGAATACTGGCTCTCGAGTGCAGCTGCCGGAATACACCTATTGATGCTTGGCGACAGATTTTAAACTTGAGGGTGGTAGCTAGCCACGCGGGCATTAGAAAAAGCCCTACCACCATGCTGTGGTTTCGTCATGATGTTTTCCTTTACCGAAAGCTCAGGCTCAGCAGAAATTCGAACTCACGTCGTTTGACGCGATGTCCGTACACGCTACTACTGAGTATCCATTGCTTTAAAATTACATAATTAATTAATTAACAAAACATTGAGTCGAAAGACGTTTAAAAATAGGTACCATCGAATTTAAATTTGAATCATGATGCCAAAAAAATCACTAAATTGAAAAAAAAACGGCTCTTTTCGAAACTATGGGTGTATTAGTTGCAATGAAATTCATATCGAGTATCAACATCAAATTCGAACAAGCCAAATACGTACCGATTATCATTTCATTTCCTTATTCAAATATCATCCAATTCAATTTCCTGACAGAAACCGATCTAAAATTATATCGTCGGGTTTAATCCAAAGCGAATGTGCAGACGTTGTTAAATTTTTTAATAGGATTCAGCGATTGAAAAATTAGAACCAACGATTTCGTCACACTATTTGTGCAATTCTATATATGAAGGCCAAATGAGAAGACGCTAGACTATATTGTGACCGTGCTTGCGATCACAAAGTGTATGCTTCGATAGTTTTCCAAAACGCGGGGAAATTAAAATTAAGAGTACAAAAAAGGAAATGTTTTATATTTCAAAACTACCAAAATATATACTTGATATCCAGTTCGAAACATGGAACCAAAATCAATAATAAATTAATTAAATAGATACTTATTTTTTCATATAAAGAAAGGAAATGTTCATATAAAAAACACTTTACAAGTATGTTAACAAAGATACCGTCGACTGTTTCTACACATTTTCAAATATTGAACCTTGAACGAGCGACGTGCCTTTATACTCCCCAGGGAATAGACAAAAGCATCCGCACGCCGCGCCGCTGCAAAGTCACGTCACGTTATAATAATAAACCTGAAATCCGCTTTTACAACTGCGCAATCTTATGCGTTATTCTCCAATCTGGATCATTGAACTCGTAAGCAATACGCTCGTTGTATAAGATTCATTTGTCATATCTCAATTGATAGTCTATAAACAAGAACTAGCTGTGCCCTGCGGTTCACCCGCATATATTTTAAAAGAAATCGCTGATTGATGATTTATAATACTTCAGTATAGACAAAATTTTTATCGGGTGGCCAGGGTTATGCGTCACAACTCACACAGCTCGTTCGCGCCACTACATCAGACCCGAGCCGAGTGTTGAATTATTTTAATTTTACATTATCTCCCAAACTATTCGTCTAAATAACATGCTTTAATATGGGCAAAGTTTATCTACATAAAATTGTCTTGATGATGAAGTAACTTTCGTTCATAAGGATTAATATGCCTTGCCTAATAATAATGCTCAAAAATAACTTTTTAATTTTCAATAAAATTTTGTCACAAAATATCTTATTGTGGCTTATGTATAAGAAATAGGCATATAGTATTGACGTACTAAGGAGCAATAATTTTGTAGAACATTGTATTTACGTATCACTAACCATTACGCCAGCGCACGCGGATAAAGCAGTTAGAGTGCGCTTTTAATTCTGACTTACTTAACAAACATAAATATTTAAAGCTAGCTAAAAGATGTAGCTTAATGCTAAATAGCCTATATACACTATTGCTCATGAATCTGACTGTCATATACAAAAATGTTTTTTGTAATCCGACTGGTAGTTTCAGGGATTACCGTATTTAAACAAACAAACTCTTCTGCTTTATTATAGTAGTATAAAATTATAAAAAACTTTTTTTTAATTACCGCAGTTTTTTACCTTTTAACATTTATACTAAGTACAGTTAAGGAGATTCGGTCTAATATTTTTTTTATTTAATTCAAATATTTTGAATCCTGGAAAACGACAAGCTAATATAGTTGTTTCAATTTTATACACTTTGTGGTTGACTTGAAACCAGAATACACCCCTCAAATGAAACATTAAAACCGTATCGAGTTATTTACGAGTCATGTGATATAGCGCTGAACGTAAAACGGTTTATGATGGCAGACGGTTACCGTTCCTTAACATTAAATTATAACGACGTATACTCACAACACCCTATTACATCCAATATTACTCTGCCACCACCTTTTGATATAATCTGTGAATATATACTAGTTTATACTAATATAATAATGCTGAAGAGTTTTTTTATTTGTTTGTTTAAACACGATTATCTCTGGAACTACCATTCGGATTGAAAAATTTTTGTGTTATTAATGATAAACTATATTCCGCTTTTTGTTCATCTTATTTTTAAATAACAATTGCATTTTTTATGTGCTAATATATCCTCGAGATACATTTTTATAAATGAAAATGAATTCGAAATGATTTCGAATGAGCAACCGCTCATATTTTTAGGAGCTTTATCTTGAATTAACACCATTTTAAACTTGTTGACTAGAGTATAAGATTAATCAATAATACTTTTATAAATAATAAAACTTGAGTAAAAATAATAATAAAAGGGTTAAAAAATATGCTCTTATTTTATTATAAAATTGTTCATTTAAATTAAACAAATATTCTACCAACACAAATTCAGTTTAAGCTGTTATAAATTCGCTATATTATTTAGTACTCCAAATGTTGCTAGACACTATGCCGACGACATTGCCGGCGGGTTTTTTTCACGCGGGTATGCCGCAGAAACCAGCAGTAAGTGTTAGCGCGCACCGCGGTGCGGCTTTAAAACCGCAACAAAAAATTATAGGTACGCACACTCTCCACAAGTTAAACTTCCGTAAAATTTCCGTAAGTTTTTCCATTCGGATCGCAACCTTTGTAAAAGATACATGGCCATGGACTACGAAACGAAAGTCCACATTTGGATTTATTTTATATCCTTTATAGATTTAGTGTCTGGCCACAATCTCAGTGACAATGTGGCTCATGATTATAACTACTAAATCTAGTGGGGGAACTGGTTCTCAAATACAGCTGCCGGATCACAACTATAGGGGCTTGACGACAGATTTTCAACTTGAAATCCAAATTGGTATCCAATGCCCTACCACCATGCTATGGTTCCATCACGATGTTTTTCTTCTACAAAGCTCAGGCTCATTGCAGGGATTTGAGCTCACGTCAATTGACGTGGTGTCCGGACACGCTACCATTGAGCCATAATTGTTACAAAAGCAATAATAAAAGTATAAAAAGAAAAGAAACCGCAAACAGTATTGGGTACAACAATTAGTAGCACTGAGGCCAGCCAAAGCAGCTTTTTATATAAAATATGCCAATTTGCGTACGTATCAAAAAAAATTACTACAGAATTACTATAGATCCATAAAAATTATTGGTAAGTACTAAAATGTATGTGTCGTTATTATCGTAAGCGCGTAGATACGATATTCCTTCACCACGGTCCGAAAACTACTGTGGCGAATTGCTGATTATTTTCCATAGTGCGTGGGGTTCCGTGGATGCAAATACTTCATGCTACGACGCACCGTAAAAATACTATTGCAATCCACAGGATTTAAATACGGTTCGGATGCTTAACTGTAGTGCGCGCGCTTTTATGTAATCATATATTTTACAGATTTTGCTGAAAGCCGCAATGTGCGCTAGCTCTAAGCCGCGAGCATCATTTCAGTTGTGACAGTTGCCGACGCAGCGCGGCGGCTCGTTTTCGCGGCAGCCCGCCGGGTTTGACAGCCAGTAGGTATTTATTAAGTATTAAATTGAAAACAGATATGAATAAATATTTATAAGAAAAACAAAAACTCTGTCACAATATCGAAAATTTGGTTGAAGTGAGAGTTACGGGCAGTGCGAATATTAATTAATGCAGAGTATTCGACGGCATCACTCACACTAACATAATTTTTGTAAGGAATAAACAAGAGAGATATACCAATGATATCTGGGAAGTTTTATTTACGTATTGTTTTGTAAATAACCAATTAATTAGTGACATAAATACAAATTTAACAAACTAAGTAGTATTTTCGTGACTGTAGCTTTAAGACCGTCATAACACGAAGAACGTATCTTTTCCAAGCAACTGTTTTGCGAAATAACGATTATTGCGTGACTTAGAATTAATGGCATCCCCACTTGAAAGTAATAAGGAACCTCCACAGATTGTCTCATATGTTAACTACACAGCCTCCCTAAATATATAATAATCTAATCAACATTTTACGTTATTAAATAGTCAATTTTACTCGCTACGTTACACGAGGAATATTATATAAACGATGTGCGCGCTCCAGGGGAGACTACAGCCCGCTTTATCGTTTATTAGGGCTTTATGGGTGTATTCTACTGTTAATAAAGCTTCAAATGTGTTGATTAAACCGTTTATAGTGTTATGGAGGCGCCGTGATTGGACTTGGGATAGAAAGTGTCTACAATGCATTTTTACTATATACCCTTCTTCGAACATTGATGGAAAGGTCTAGAATTAACTACAAAAATCGGGTAAAAATTTCTTTGGTAAAATGAGGCGTCATGATCACGTGGAACACGCATACATTGACCATACCAGCCCGGTTATGTAAGCAAATAAACAATTGCTAAAAATAGGCCACCTAAAAATGTATATTCTTCATTTTGTCAAGGTTACTCTGGAAAACTCGGCCCCTTCGGTTTTATCGAATATATAAGCGAGCCACATTCCGACTTAGGACAGTTACCCGTCAAAACCTCCTTCTCCTGTGGCAACTCAAGCCTAGGTCCGTTCCTTCGGCATGGAGGCACTGAGTCAGCAGCCCCTCGCGCGATACAGTGACATTGCATTCACTAGCTACCAACATATCATCAGTACACTGAATTTCACATATGCACACTACTCAGGTATATAGGTTCTGTAAAGGACCTTTTTTTTCTTTTTATTTGACTAGTTACTCTTAATCCAAAATTAACAGAATGAATGAAAATCAGAGAAAGAGTTATTTCGAGTTTTATATGAATAGGGTATTAATTAGATCTCGACTTATTTGCATGTTCGGCAACAGCCCAAGCCAAGGTTCGGCCACTTTGGTATCCTTGTTGCCTCGCTTTCGCAGTCGAGTGCCTTCAGCGTTCGCCCCCAAGCCCTGTGAAACTGTAAAAACCTTGTGAAACTTCAGGGCCCTTATGGCTAACAGTGTAGTCAGTTCAGAAACTAAACTCAAGACGTATGACAGTTATATTTTGAACATCCTGTCTAACACCCTAACTGAATGACTAAATACCAATTTCATAGATTTATCTTCAAAATTACAGATTTTCATATAAACTTTCTTCCCCTTTTTACTAGCTAATGGATTGAATTTTCAAAACAACTTAAGACACCTCTTTAAAGGATTATTCATGTTACACCAAGCCAGGCGCAGGCCGGGTCACGGTCAAGCAACTATAGTTACAACATACTTTTGTATGAAGTAATTCAACCTACACCGGGACAGAGTCGGGCTGAGCGCCGGCCCTATGTAACAAAAGCATCCTTAAGTTTGAATATTGTGACAAGCAACTAGGGAACCCAATACTGCGCGACACGCACTTAGTAAATTTTATATTATTTCAATCATTATTTCATATCAAGGAGGATTTTTGAGATGAGATTGTATGACCAGATCTAAAATTATATATTAATATTGTACTACATTTTTTTTCTTTTATTTCAAACAGTTTAGTCAGATAGATATAGCATTGTAACGGCATAGTTTTTTCGACTTGGTTTACAACTGACCCCAATATACATTTAAAGTAAATCTCAACCAAAATAAAACATAGCCTATAACTATGGTGAAGAACACAGCTTACTACTATTGGAAAAAATTTAAGAATCAGGTCAGTAGTTTCAGAGATTATTCCTTACAGACAAACTCACAAACAAACTTTACCTCTTTATAATATTAAAATAGATGACGGAAGCCGTGTGTAATTGGGGAATTTGTATAAGCATGATGTCACTAAGAATGACGTCCTATTTATCATCTATCGTAACGTTTCTCGTGACGAGAAATATAATCGTAGAAATTTGTGAAGTTCGACGATTTCAGGGAAAATGATGCTTGTTTTTTTTTTTGATCTGACTACCGCTTTTGGCCTGAAGGGCTTCACCCGGCTTTGTAGTGGACATAGAAGGCACTCAGCTGAAATGGCAACAAGCGCAAGGGTGCGAAATTAGCCGAACCTCGGATGCTTGTCTCTACTGTCGGTCGTATTTATACGGATTTTACTGAAAACAGTAGAACATATCCGAAACATGTTTTAAACTTACAAAACATGTTTTGACTATAATAAAATCATTCGTTGGCTCTTGCGTTGTATTTTGACTGTATACGAAGCTTAAGCGCCGAAATATTTCTACGATTTCTAAAAGTATAATAAAACAATAAAATTTTAATAGCCTATCCATTGATCAATGAAGGAATGACATATACTTCCCGAGAACAAAATTTAATTAAAATTTTGACAGGCAGCCAAAAATGTTTAAATGTCAAATTGGTGTTCAGTGTACCCACAAAATAACTCAAGACAAATAAAGGTTAACATACAACAGTATAGGTTTAATAACATAGATAACATGGTTGTTAAAACTGAAACTGCAGCTACAAGGGTCTATTAAGTTCAAGGAGATATTGCTGAGCAGGCGATTAATATAAAAGCTTCTCTCGAGAAACAAGCGCAGTCTGCAACATCACAAGTGGAAATGCAATAGTTGGGCGACCGCGCTGTTTAGTTTACGGCCTTTATAAATCACTTGAATTGTTGAATGTGCGTGAAACGCTGCTGTATAGGTGATGGTACAATATATAAGCGAATACGAATAATTTATTTCTGATTCAAGAAAGGATTCCTTGAAATAAATATCTGTTTCTCGCTTAATTACTAACGTCTATATTTATGAAGTTATATACTTCTTTTGGCGCGTTTAAAATAAACGTTAAACGTTTAACGCACATTATCAGGCTCTCCTCTTTGTGTGAGCCAGAGCGAGAGAGTAAATGTCGGTGTGTATGTATATTGCACACTGTTTAAATAAAATAGAAAATGCCTTTTAAAATGAAGTTTCACTTCTATAGTTTGTGAATCGCACACACACCTTTTTTATTTATAAACTGTTAGAATATTTTTATATTAATAAATCCAAAAATAATGTTTATTTAAACAAAATTAAATTATTTTTCATAATGATAAAAATAAAGGCCAGTGAAATTAATTTACATTATTATTATTGATTACTATCGTCATGTTGTTGGCGCGCAGAAATAAATATTTGTAGTTATTTTTATTTTGTTACACCAAAGATGTATAGCTTCTTATGTATGTAGTTAACACGCGTTTATTTTTTCTTAAATTTACCTTAGTACTTGATAGAATGATGTAAATTTTCGGTATCTCTATTCACTGATCCAAAGTAACGATGACATTGACCGGGATTTGAACAATAGGATAAATGTATGGTATTTATGAAATAGAGACAGGTCTCGAATGAACGAATGAACTTGAAAAAAAGAAAAGTTAAAAAAATTAAGTTTAAAAGAAAAGTGTATTAAATCACGATAAAACTTTTCGTGATGTATGAATCTGAGTGCTGGGTAATTAAAGAGAAGGATGAAAGAAGATTACATCTGGCAGAAATGTGAATTTTAAAATGAATGTGTGTTGTAACTAGAACATATAAAATTAAAAATGAAAGAAGTATGAAAAGTCCCAGTGGAAGAGAAATTGGAGCAATATGTTAGCGTAGTATGAACATGTCATGAAGGATGAAAGCCATATAACTAGAAGTATGAAAGTGTAAAGTATGAAAGTGGACGCATATAGGAGTAGAACAAGACAGGAGAAGGTTTGGCTGGATAGTGTGAGGAATGATATGCCTGTAAAAGGTGTAAATACTTATATAACAGCTGATGGAGGAGAGTGGAATAGGAAAACGAGGTTGTGTCGATCCTATTTAGGTACCTCGAAATATCCGCAATCAGCAAATGCGAATGAATTGAACCTGGGCCCTTAAAAAATAATCTGCTAGCGATTCGTGCTACAGTGAAAACTGTGATATATTCACTTTTACAAAGTGAAATAGCTTACCTCAAGCCTCGGTTGTTTCCAGGCCACAATTCCCGTAGACCATGTAAAGTGGTCTAGGTATAGTGAATTTTGTGTGTGAAGTGGGTGTGTAAGGTTTTTCAGGAGCGCTGGATTCACGACACCCCTTTTTAAACTAGTTTGGACCGGCACACTTTCTTCGTCACTTTTCCAGAACGTGAAAAATGGTACAAAAGTATTAAAGTCCACTTTTTCATAATAATAACAAACGTATCTAAAATCCACGTGTTCAAAATATCCTTAAATCACTCCAAATTTCAGGAGGTTTTTTTAACACGAACCACGCGTCTCGGTAACGTTTATAAGACTACTTTTACAAAACTATAAATGACGTAAGGTGGTATGATTTTTTTTTTGCTACCTACATCTAATGAGCATAATTAATAAAAAGCACAAAACAACGCAAAGCGCATGACTTTGCCTGTTCACATTTAATATTTTAATTTCCATAATAAGTGTTACAAGAAGATAAATGTATGTAAATTATACCATATGTAAAAAAGAATATTGTAATCTTTTAACGGGCAATCGTATAACTATGTTAATATTTTTTAAAGTAATAACAGAACACGTAACAGGAAATAAAAGCTAGCTTATTATCTATACTGTCTATACTTATAATATAATAAAGCGGAAGAGTTTATTTTGTTTGTTTGTTTAAACACTCTAATCTCTGAAACTACCGGTCGAATTCGAAAAATTCCTTTTGTATGTGATAGCTAAATTCACGTGAAATAGTATAGAGTATCTAGCATTAGGTCACACCTATCAGCTAGCCTTAAATATTAATTTTTGTAAAGTTAATGTTAAGAATTTAAAATTCAACGCTTATAGCTTGGACCATAATCCGCATTGCAATGCAACTCGCGGCCAATGCCATTTGTTAAATTTGCGCTGAACAATTTGGACGGGATCCGCGCGGGGTAACACCAGCGTCATGTGTCTTCCGTATTATTGCTACTGTTCTCTTGTCACAATAACCCTAATGGTTCATGTTAATACAAGCCCTCTCTACCGGTTTCGTCTGCAGTATCATAAAAGGAAAAGTTGTACTTTTTTTAAGAATATCCCACTTCTGAACAGTGATCACTACCTTTCTGAACTCTTTGTCGTGTTTGTAGGAACGTCTGAAGAATCTTTTTCCTATGATTTTTGAAGCTTAGTTTCAAATGGATAGAAGGCCACATTTGTTTTTTTGTAGTAAGCTCATTACAGTTCAAAAATAGTAGCTATAAGCAAGACATCAAAGACACATCGCCAGTCACCATTGTCATGCCGGCCTGCATAAATAGAAACTAGATTGACTGCGACGCGTATAAACGAATCAATGTTTCGATTGTTTTGAAAATAAACTATCGGTTAATCGACGAACTGTCGATTAATCGATGAAATATCCACTGCTTCGTAGTACTCTGTTTAACGTTTAGCAACAAAGGCGCAAAAATAATGCCATTCGCGTGATCTATTATTGCAGTTCACAAATTGCTCACCTTCCTTTTAAAATATAACAAATTAGAACTATCGATAGTTTAAGCACGACTAACGATTGTTAATCGATATTTAATTAACTTTAATGACGGGCTTTTCATCATATAGGTGATGGCACATGGGCACATGGGGTCGCGACCCAGTCGAACTGTACAGTCCTACAACCTCACTACCCATAATTGTTGAAGTTTGTCATAATTTCGTTTACACTATTATTCCTAATTTAACTGATAAACTAGTTCACGTAATGTTAAAAATATATAACAAATTTTACTGCACGCTCTTTAGGAATGCTTGTCCAGATTTATTCTCTGTCAAAAGTCCATTTAAATTCGTGACAGATTAAACCTATTATATAGTTATAGACACCCAGTGGGTAGAAAATAAACGAAATTCGCTCAAAGTTAATCAACAAAACATCAAAGGGTCTATCAACGTACAAGGTTAATAATACAGAAAGCGAAAAACGCGTCGAATCCGTTGGGCCGTTAATTTTTCAGTACAATCACTGACCGCTCAGTTATTCATGAGGTGACGAGGTCGACGGCGTGACGTAGGAATGACGTATGAGGACATGCCCCATAATATCTCCTTGCTAGTTACATTAATTGAAGAAACGAAAAACGAACTCAGAAATTAAACAATTTAGTTATTATATGAACTAATTTATAGATATTTGTAACAGAGGATTAGATTTTATTTTTCGATACTTGAAACAATTAAAGATACTGAATTTGGAGATTAATAATTATTATAATGACATACAAAACACAAAAATAAGACTATAATATTTTATTTTTATATATATTAATTCCTAATCCCTAATCTTACATTGTATCATACAACCATGGGATCATAAAAATGCATGAAAAACTATAACATGTAATCCTTGTGAAAGAAGTTTACGAATTATATTTTATAATTACATTCATTTTGGGTGTAATTTTATTTATGGCAGGAGTTTAGGGGCAATAACGCTTAATGAGCGGGATCTCGATCAGCTTTATTAACAATTTTAATTATATTATGTAATAGGTTGGTTCTTTGAAATTACATCTTTTGTTTTATATTTATTTATTGCATATACTTAGTTCGGTGCCTATATTATAACACATTTTTTCCATAGCCTCGGTATTTAATTCCAGAAGACTGAGCAAGCTTTGAAGTAATAACTAAGAATCAAGTTCAGCTTTTAAGGGGATATTTTTTTTAATTTTTGCTACTTTTAGTTGTAAATCAGCATTTGTACAATTAGTTACATATTATATATCAGATTATGTGGCCCGTAGACTCTTATTCTGAACAGCTTTAGATAGTTCTTTAACTCCGTTCACTTTTATTAATATACGCACAAACAAAACTAAACTGATAGCCGTAGAAGTAAACGTATATTGACGTATTAGAATAACTTTTTAAATCAAACGTCCTAGTACAGATGGCATTCCGGAGTATATTATCAATGTAATGCGAAAAATTATAGTGGCACGGATATAGTATGAATATTAATATAATAATAATAAATCAAATATTACGACATTAATCATAATAAAATGAATCAATAATGTACTTAGTCACTATCGTGAAGAAAGCCCTTGCGGTATTTCAGTCTTGGGGAAGGTGTTTGTATAGAGAAAAGCATAATATTTATTCAAATATATAAATTGGATGACGTTTCAGAATGACGTAGATATACGTAGGTGGAAAACGGCGTAATTACAGGAAACATTAATATAATTGATTATACCTCATGACAAGGTAAATTGTTAGTAGTTTAATTATCAATTTTGTGTGACTAAGAATGTCTGTGAGTAAGCGAAAGTATGAAAAATTAAGACGTTTTTTTATTATATAGACAAACATTTAACCATAATTAAATCTCTAGAAAGGTGTCTAACGCTTCAATATAGGTGCTGGTAACATCAATAGACTTAAAACTTCGGCAATGGCCAGCCATGCTGTATTATATCTGAAGCAGGTATTTTTAACCATTTTGTAGTAACAGACCATAATATCTGGAGACCAATTAAAAATCTGGCGGACTTCTTCCAAACTTAATTTTAGTTGTAAGGAAAGAAAATAAGGTATTTCATATAAAAAAAAGAACTTTAAATATCATGAACAATTTAAATAATCAATCGGCATGTTGAGTATAGAAACTTTTACACTACATATCATCCATGATCATTGCGACAGAAGTAAAAAACTGCCCACCGTATTCAGGTCTCCGGCGGCCCTTCAATGGCCCCCTTTTTCGCAGAATTCCTACTGAAAGAGGGGCGGGCCGAAGACCAATTTACGCTGGTGGTTCATATAGGCTTTCGGGTCAGCAGATGCGAGACGTACGACTATTTTTGCGGTAGTAAACCAAACATAACGTACCTGAGGGAGAATTCAAATAGATTGAATTTTTGAGTGGAGATGGGATAGTCCCATTCTTTTCTCAAAATGTACGCACCGTATCTTTTTTTAATGAGGAAACCTGTTTGGAGATCAGATTGGAAAATTTATATTATTTTTATATTAATTTTATTTATTTTAACATTGAACTATCGTCATACTCCAAGAATACATTATATTTTTAAAAATTAAAGTTATTTAAGTACTTAATAACTAGCAAAACCCGGCCGCGGGTTGATCTAACTCACAATTTTTTTTATCCGAACGCTATCAAACTTCACAGTATCACCCACAGGGCTAACATGAAAATTATCTGAAAATTACATTAAAATCACTCTAGGCGTTTTGGAGACCATAAGGAACATACATACAAAGATGCATTTTTAGAATTATTTAATAACATTGGTATATTGATAAAAAAACTTCATTTGTTTCCTTTTTTCTTGGGAAAATTAAGTTTTTTTATCTGTGAATCACATGATTGGAACGCTAATTAAAAAACGTGAAGTCATTATTCAATAAATGTAACTGTGTACACCGATAAATGACTATAAAATTATTACTAAACGTAAAATAGTGGATTATAGCTACTGAAGAAATTTCATAACTGAAATTCTAGTAAAATAAATGGATAGAATGGATATTTTCCAAACCGGTATTCAAAAGTTTCTTCTTAGAGCTTAATTGAACAAAGTATTAATTGTTTTTTTTTTAATATATTTGTAGGAAATAATTTCTGGATCTACTAATCAGATTCTAAACAATATTTTTCTAATAGGAAGCTACACATCCCTGAGTACTATTGGCTAATTTGTATGCTTATTAAATTTAATGTCATAATTAATGCGGATGAAATCACGAGCCGTTGCTAGTTTGTAAAAGTGTATAATAAATCTGTGTAAACTTTTGAATATATGCTTCAAGGCTGCCTCAGATTTGATTCCAGGAGATTGGATCATTCTATGATCTGCGAAATTCTTCGGGTTTCTCCCTTCGATGTTTTAGACTTATTGAACAAGGAGTCAGCAATCAAGATTTTTGATGATCTTGCAAGGCACACTGTGGTCAATCCTAAGTTGTTCAAATATACTTTAATTACTATATATACTTATAATCATCTTAATATGCGAAATAACACAAAATAGTTAGTTTATAAATTAACCAGCTGCCCTCGCTCAAAATATGTGGGTGATCCCTAAAAAATCACACTTATTTGTAGGTTTTTTTACGATCCATAATTAACAATAATTTGACATACCTCGTATGGTTTACTCAGTATAAGCCATTTAAGCACTCCAAATCCGTCTTTTTCCGAATTGGTTCACTATTATCTCACTGTTATTTAGTATGTTACTTTATATTAAAAAATATATTCTATAACTTGGCAAGATAATATAGCTATGAATTAAAATAAAAAACATGTAAACCGGATTAGTTATTTTCGCGTGAAAAGAACATAAATGGACAGACAAACAGATAGACGTTGAGTTTTATAATATGTATAGACAACAGCAAAAATAATTAAATTGAATGAACAAGTGTTGTATTCAAAATAACATATTCCAGGCAATAACTTTAATTAAGAGTCTAATATAATTTAATGGATACAGAGCTTGTATTCAACTTACGTGACTGGGTCCATAATACGTGGTAAGCGACCATTGTAATTTGAACTCCCTTAGCTAACGTCTTAAGATGTTGTTGAACGTCTGTATATCCGATGTTCTACTATATAAAGACATGTTCTGCAATATATCACTATTGCGTCTTAAAAATCAAATATGTGCAAATCCTACCTTATGGATAGTATTTTTTGGGATTTTACTTCTTTTGACCGGTTTAATAGAAGGTAAAATTAAGAGCTGCGTGCACTTCAAGTGAGAGAAGTACGACATAATTAAGTTAGACGTCAATGATAATAATATGAATTCATTTTGAAGCAATGATGGCTCAGTAATAGCGTGTACGGACATAGCATCATTAGCCGTGAGTTCGAATTCGAAGTCCGAGCTTTCGGTGAAGGAAAAACTCATGATGAAACCATAGTATGGTGGTAGGGCTTTTTCTAATGCCCGCCTGGGTAGCTACCAACCTCAACTTGATTTATCGCCAAGCACCCATAGGTGTGTTCCGGCAGCTGCACTTGAACGACAGTCTTCCCACTAGGCTTAGCGTGTTACAATCTTGGGCCACATCGTCGAAAGAGAGTAGGTGAGATCGTGACCAAAACGCTTAACCTATAACGATTAAAAAATATTTTCATTTAACATCGAAATTAATAAATGTGAACAAATAAGAGACCTATTCGAAGAGAAGCATGGCATAGGTCTTCAATAATGATTTACTCATCTTTCAGTGTCTCGGCAAATAGTATCAAATCGTCAGACAATCGTAAGTACGACAAAAAGACACCATTTATATCAATCCCGGTCTTGTCCCAAGTGAGCGTCTTCACGACGTCTTCTGAGACCGTCGTAAAAAGTTTAGATGTTTAGGTGATCTCTTTGTCGCACTCCCCTCTTGATTGGTATGAGATCACTTAGCTTATGAAGCCGAAATTGCATAGTTGCATAGTCGATAGGAAAGATAGATTACTAAATTATCATATTAGTTAAGCCAGGATGATTTCTGATGTTTTACAAAAAATAATACAATTCTTATACCGTAACGAAGCTATTAATTATTATTTAAATCAAAAAGAACTAAACTACTATTTTGTGTGAGTGTTTTTGTGTGTGTGTGGGTGCGTGTGTGCGGTGAGTGTGTGTGTCTTTATGTATGTACTAATTACATATATTTAACAAAGACTGAATAATATCAATCGCTTTTCTTTTAAACGCTGCATTATTGTCGATATGAAATAGTCGAAAAAGTCAGCTAATTAAACATAAATTTGTGTTTCATAATACCGGATGGTCTCATTTAAATAAATAATTTTCTATTTTAATGGCACCAGTATGTTTAATGAATGATGAGTTATAACCGCATTGGTATACGAAATCAACTAACATTTTCTATCCGATTAAGCATTAGATGTAGAATAACAGCTGACTCACTCAACGCGTGAACCCTATCGTTGCGTATCAACAATCAGATTTTATTTATACAATTAAGATGGCAAACAAGCGTTCGACTCACCTGGTGGTAAGTGGTTACCGCAGCCTATGTACGCTTGTAACAACAGAGATATTACTAGCTTGTTGCCGAACTTGAACCCCCTTCCCCTTGAAATCCTGGTAACCCTACTCACCAGGAACACAACATAAGATTATTTGGCTTCGATCTTCTGTAAGGTGGAGGGTAATTAAAAAGTCGAGCTTTCTCAAGTAGAGAGAAATTTCCAAAGACATTCCTCTGTGGACGTTCAAAATGTGAACAATTTTTAGTTCATTGGTTATATCGGGTTCTATATTAGGGAGGATTTTGTAAACATTTTGTCAATTTTAATTAATAGTTTTTTTTTTATTTGTTCACAAATACCTACCTGTATTGGTTATTTCTAAAATTTAAAAAATGAGATTAATCATGTTTTCTTCTTTTCAATATAGTGTTGGGCAAAAAAATATGCCTCATAATTTTATTGCAAAATGTCGCGTTAAATTTTAGAAAGAAATAACTTATATAGATTGCCAAATTCCTATCAGCAGAAATAGCATTTAGTTTATAAAAACAATATATATAATCAGCTGTTCAATGTTATATATATATATTGTACACAGGAGAGGTCAATAATAAATGAAATGCTTGGAGTATATATATAAGGTACGTCTAAGGAGAGAAAAATAACTACTATTATTTGTTTGTTTCCTTGGGACTATTATTATTTTGAGAATAGTTCACGAGTGGCTGTCACGCATCGGAAGACGCAGCGCGGGAACCCGCTAAAAGCAAGCAGTGCACGACCGTTGTTGTTGTGCGGTCTTTGGGGAAGCCTATGTCCAACAGTAGTCGTTTTTCAATCGAATGGATGGATGATTCACCCAAGCATTTACAAGTTCAATCAGTAATTCCGCAATTTTTTATTACTATATATCGTCAAAGTGAACCATCTAGAATTTCTCTTATTTATACCTGAGGGGTCGACACATTCGGTCGTGTTACGATCCAGTGAGAATACAAATGATGCCACTTAAAAGTTTTATGTGTTCCGTATTAATTCCATTAACGTTTTACTGTTACACATTTAAAACATATGTTTGGAAATTGTACGAACCTACGTAATAAATACATAAGTTATAGTAGCAACTTCTAAATGAAACCAAATTTCTCTAAAACTACTTTAGCAAAGAACTGTATTAATATATTCGAACGGACTGCCCGTTGTCAGGTTGTCAGGCAGCGCACAGAGATATCTTGTTGGAAATTTCGCTTTACTTAAGTAGCCCGAGTGGTGAAATATTTCAAACCTACAGATGATGGCAGACAAATAACCTTGGGTTGTGTTCCTGCGGTAAGTAGGGTTTCCAGAGCTCCTTGAAGAAAGAGGGTTCAAGGTCGGCAACGCGCTGGCGATACCGATGGTGTTACAAGTGGTAACCGCTTACCTTCAGGCGGAATGTATGCTTTTTGTCATCTTAGTTGCGTAAAGAAGAGGTTAGTGCTTTACCATATAATTAGTTAAGTTTGGAGTTGAAGGTGGACAAGTATAGTAGTAGATGAAGACCGAAGAAGGGAGGGATGGATTGATTGTATGAGACATGATTATTATGTGAATACTTAGATGATATTTGATATAGGAAAGTGGAAGAGGAAAATGCCTTGAGGCATTAATCTCACCAGTGTGAACAAAATGTAAGCTTACAAAAAAAATCCAAAAGACGAGTTAAATCAATGAATAATTTTCAAAGAATTCAGAGACAATCATCATGTTTATTCATCGTCTTTCATTGTACGGAATCACTCTAATGGCGTGAGTTTTGTAAACAAATAACTTTCTTTTGTATTCGCAAGAAATTGTCTTGACAGTCTTCAGTCGAAGAACGGAAACGATGGACGGGAGAACGTTGCCGATATTCATTTTGTTTCTGACCTCAGTGTTTATTGTAAGTATCTTCTTATCATATTTGTGTTCAGCGTTTCAGTGTTTTTCTTTCATGTACCTTTGTTCTCATAGCAAGAAGAGCTCGTGATATATTTAGTTTGGGTAGGTATCAGGAAATAACTTGCAAAGAATTTAGCAAAATGGTTACAAATTAAACAAGTAACTTTTCCCAGTACATAATTGATCGTTTTATCAGTAATATTTATGTCGTCATATGGATTGATTAATGATTAAAAATATTTAAGGAGGCTTGGATCTCATCCGTAGAACAAAAACGAAGCCCTCGAGAGGTCCGAAGAGGCATTCACTACCACTCAAAACGTCACATGTTTCCGAGCGAAACCGAATCTAGACGAAGATTGACAACTCTCAAACCTAGAGAAATAAAAAAAAAGGTGAGGTTTTTTATATTCTGGTTCTTTTTTAATATCTTTTTATACTCATATATAATAAGATTTTAAGTATTGTGAAGAATAATTCCATATTAAATAGAAATTACAATTCATATAGGTAATTTATCTATATAAATAAAATGATTGAGGTTTACCATTATGCGTGCATCACACAAAAATTACTGGATAGATTTGGATCATTTTTTACTCTTTAGATATATGATCCATACAAAAGAAAAATATCTTTATAAACAATAATTCTGTAGTATACGCGAGTGAAGCTTTGGGCACAGCTAGTTTAAATAAACCAGTATTTTAGATATCTCTCTAGTAACTGCATGTTGAAGTTTGATTCCATTGAGCATTCATCAAACTAAAGATCCTTTATTCTTATTACAATAATAATATGAACGTCTCTTCTTCCTTGTCTTAGAAAACATTACAACAATACCCAAGTAAAGCTTTAAAATCGTGCCCAAAAATAATTTCAAATTGAATTTAATTAGCCTTCAGGTCACCTAACACCGATAGAAGATGACGACATGGATAATGACGAGGTGGTCTCCGTAGCCATTGGCCCACCACCCACAAGACCTAAATATGAAAAATCTAATCGGAAACCAAACTCAAATCCAGCCCCTAGTGTCTCTAACGTCACAGTTACAACTATGATCAAAGATATCTTCACACAATTAGGTAGAGGGTTTCTGTTCCGGCAGATTAGTGAGGATTTCGTCTTCGGCCAGTACGTTGGAAACTCTATGAAAAATCTGACAAGTGATCTACGTTTAAGTATGCAGCATGATATGTTAGATTTAATAGTTAAGTATCAAAAGCTGAATCGTGGTGATAGTATATCAGTAAAAAATGAAGAAAAAAGCACAGTTCAAGTTCTGAAAGATATAAAAATTGAAAAGAGATTAACCGCCAATGATACTGACGAAACGTGGCCAGATTTCAATAACTTGGCGAAGATTGTTGGTTGAACTATTGTTTTGTATACATTTTTAAATTAATATTCGTTTATTCTCTCGTTAGAAACATATTTTTTTATAATAAAATAAAAAACAAATTATTCTTAAAACGTTATATTAATAAGTTACAATCGTTAGTTTTATTTTAATTACTTTACATTTTTATACATAATTGAAATTTATTTTTGTATCACTTTTAGATAACATGAAAACGTAAGTATTCTTAAAATCTGAATATGCATGAGACCTACATTTTTACAATAACCACACACACTTAATTATATTTTCTATTTTAATAACTGATATTTGATTCATATTATTATCATATGATTACCGATTTGCCAGATAATATGTTCAAGAATCATAGTGATGTTGGAAGTGACTGTACATTCACTAAAAATGTTAATTAACTGTAAACAATACTTGACAGTGTTGAGTTTCTTGCCGAATATTCTCTATGACTGGAAGCTTTCCGAACTGGTTGTACTGTTTTGATAGTCATAAGTGCCTTCTTAGTGCTTAAATTAAATAAATTATCTTTCACTTTATGCTATAGCTGTACTATCCAATCAAATATCTAATTTGAAACATCAAACTGCTACGATGTATCATTCCCGAAATTAACGCGATACATATTGTAGATTGTCGGACAATATTTTTGAGCCAATTTTGCATATCTTGAATCATTGCTTATGATTTTATTTTTTGCCATCTGATTCCACATGTGATGGGTGTAGATATTGTCATTTTCTTAATCACCAGACTCGAAATAATAATCACTCTGTGAGTAGTATACACGGTAAAAATTATCGTAATTGAATATATTGAAGCCTAAAAACAAAAAAGATACATTTGTATCGGTTATACATATGATATTTGCAAATCACACGTTAAATGCTATTAAACAAGTTTCTAAATTGTGATCCCAGAACCTTTTTTGGACATTTTATAGCATTTCAAATTACTCTTCACCTTTTAAAAAAGCATTCTGATACATTTTTAAAGATGCATAATACAGAGTGTGTTATATATTGCTTCTGGAAATACGAATTATGCAAATAAGGAGTTACGTAACAATTGCAATAATATATGAACGAATTATTTAATAATGAACGAACCTTGACAATTAGAAGAAGTCCAATTAAATATGTACCCAGTGCACATTCTTTTAAAAACTCTTGTGACCGCCTCAGGACCGTTATACGCTCAATCATATAGGTGAAATGTGCTATTAATTTCTCTGAATAATACCTAATTTAGTATCACATTTTTGGGTTTTTAGAACATATTAGAGGCATACCTGTACTAATTAAGCCAAAATAATTCAGATTACATAGATTTACCAAAGTATAAAAAAATTTCAGAAGAAATTCCCAATGATCAATACACTTAGATGATAGAAGATTATAGCAAGAATTAATACAAATTAAGGCCTTAAATACAATTAGAAAGCAATTAAATGTATGATATGAAAATTTTACTAGCTCTAATTATCCCGATTTATACTAAATAACTTAAAGGCTTATGACAACTTGGTGAGGAATGAGTTATGGTCGGCATTGTCTATATATGCAGTGAGCAGTAATCTGATTCAAGCATTGTAATCTCTCTATGAGGATTCCAGTGCTTGGGTCAGAATAAACGGAGCGTATACTGAAAGGCTTAACATTCAATAGGATATTAGACAAGGTAGCGTCAACAAGGCTGTTCAACCCATTCATGGACAATTGCCTGACATCTTTGAAAGAGAGTGATTGTGGACTGAGAATGAATGAACTTACTCGTCAAAGGTTTTCTTTACGTCGATGATCAAGTATTCCTTGCACCGTCGGCAAAGTATTTACAAGCGATGGTGACTATTATGAATGAAGTTTTGGAAAGAAAGGAAATGAGAGTGAACGCAAAGAAGACGAAATTTATGGTATTAGAAAAGGAAGACAGCATGACAGAAGTATGCATTCGGATCGGGGGCGACGGACTGGAGCAAGTGAATGAGTTTTTATACTTGTGATCGACGTTTACTAGGTATGGTAAGTAAAAGTGATATTGAAAGAAAAGTAAATGCTGGTAACAGGGTGAATGGGGTATTGCACACCTTTATGAACAGCCGGAAAATCTCTAGGAAAGCACGAGCTTTCGTCTTTCGTCTGACTGTGCATACAGCAGTGTTAGTTCCAATACTCATGTACGAAAGTGAAAGCTGGGTGTGGCAGAAAAAGCATGAAAGTAGAATGAATGCAGTCGAAATGAGACAACTAGAAGTATGTTAGGAGTGAAATTGACTGAGAGGATAAGAAAATATTGTGTTGTGAAAGAAGATATAGTGACACGGATTGAGAAACCTTATAATATCCGATGTGTGTTGAACTAGGTAAGAGCTTACCATTAGTTCTCTTTTCACTAGTATTTTGAAGGGTGTCCCATTTGCGTATTCGTTTATATGCACTCTGCCGAATTTGATGTTGCCAAACAATGCCAAAACTGCTAGAATGCTATGTTTCAGAACAAATTTTGTAACTGGGGCACAAAAGAGAACATAAATATGACGTTGAGGATGAGCTCTTGCCGCCGATTCTACTCCACAGGCCTGACGATAATTTAAATCAGTTTTTACATGAGGTCTCATGAAAGAATATAGAGTCGTTTGCTAGAGCAAAGACTGGGTTTTCAAATTGTTTTTTTTTTTTGTACTAAAGCATCGTCATTATCTATTAGGGTACATGATATATAATTAACGGTATTTATAGTTTGTGGCTCATAATAGACAATTAAAACAATAACTCCAATGAGGAATAGGCATAGGAATAGGCAGGAATATTGCTTGACGTGATTGCTTTTTGATTATTATATGGTACATATTTTTTTATGAAAGTCCAATTATTATATCAGGTTTTATACTGATACTTTATGTAAACAAATCAGAAGACAATTTAAGGACCTCTAAGAACCAACATTTTCATAAAATTGTACACAAGATTTTATCATTCTCTATAAAATTAATTAATTTTCATATAAAAGGAATCCATATATAATTAATAATTAACTTTAAATACACTAATTAAGCACTTTACAGAAGGTAACGATCCAGTTTTACTTTAATTTCCGTCAGTGGATATTATTCAAGATTTGGATACTTTTAAAGCTTCTCATAACCATCTAGTAATTTGCGCTAAACATGATACACAAAGTACTTCAAGAAAATATACATTTTAAATGTATCGATTTATTATTGTATTTTAATTGATTGACAACAATTCATCCTCTGTTTACAGCGTTTGCTTGTATTAAGTATGCCAGTTTTTTAATAATATAAACATACTTTTTTGTAAAGGGAAATAAGTCAACATAAAGAATTTGTTAAGTTGTAAAGAGTTGGTTACATTTATAGCGATATCAACTGTAGTATATTACGTCTATAATATCTTATGTATAATTATAAAAAACTTAAATTAAAATTCATTCTAAACTTGTGAGAATGGAAAATGGAGAATGGAGAATGGAACGCCATTGTTAAGGTTTGGTCTACATTTACTCACAGTGGCAAGAATACAGTTTTGCGATTATTCAGTGACAAGTCAACCATTTCTAATTTAACTACAAATTTAATTGTCTAGGGTAATCGAACGGTTAACTTTTATGTGAGACATCTCGTGAAGCATTGAAAGCGAAAAATTAAAACATAATTGAATTATATTTTACCAGCACTATACGAATCCCAGACAAAAACAAAATCTGAATACTTTATTCAGCTTAGCCCATAAAAAAGCACCTATGAAAAACACTACCACCGGTTAGGAAAACATACAATTAATTGAGTAAATTCGTTGGATTCATTCAAGAACCGGCAAGATACTCGAGCGGGTTTAAATTTTTATTTAACTGTGTAAATAATTTTTAATATTTCAATTTATATTATATTAGTGGATATACAGAGAAGGAGCCGTTTCCAGACATCACTATCTTTCACTCAAATCCAATCTATGATCCTAAATCCCTATAAAACTATTTCCTCTGCTCTTTCTTAATAGTTCTGCGTTATTTAGTCTAATCTCTCAAATACGAAACTAGCTCCTATAAACATATAATGAGTAGCTTGTGACAATAATAAAACTCAAAACTGACTTGGAACACTAATATCTCTATCTCTTCTCAACATTATCGATTACAATTTTCCAATTGACTCTCTTTGAAACATATTAATGACTCTACATTGTGAAGCCCACGCCATTACACAACCCGCTTGTAAGTAAAACGATTCAAATTCGTGCCAGAGTTTAATTTCTAAATTGCTCGTCTCAGTAAAATATGTAAATCATTGCTCTTGCTAATGTTACAGACTATCAAACTAAAATCTTTTTGTGAAAAAAAAAACAACTTAAACTTCTCTATTTTAACACTTTCATTTTTCACTTAAAATTTCTTGTAAAATTTACCTTATTTCGATGTTCTTGGAAAAATGACCACGCAACCCCGGTCCGGGATAAATTAAATCAGTGTTCCTTTGTTGTATTCGGAGTCGTGAAACCGGCGCGGCTGGCCAGCGGGACCCTAATCGCGTAATGGATGGCACACTTCTTTGTTTATTTACATAGTCGACTTCACTGAGTGCTTCGTGCTTCTTGCTTAGTGGATATAATATAATAAATATATTATATAGTATGATGATATCATTTATTCATTTAGAAGGGCATGGTAATATCTCTTCAACGCTTGGCAACTAATCGAAATTCTATTTAGATGTCTGCCGGGGGACAGGATCTTCCAAAGTGACCTTCGACAAATTGCTATCATGACGTCGCTTACCATGGCGGAATCCACTAGTTGGTGATAGAACACTGTATCCACAGTTAATATTATAAACAAGAAAGTAACTCTGTCTGTCTATTTGTTAACTTTTCACGAATAAGCCTCTGAAATGATCGCAATGAAATTTGGTATAGACGTAGCCTGGAGTCTGTGAAGGACACACTATAAAAAATACGCAGACGACGTCAGGGGAAAGTTACTAATATAACCTTCGATCAATAATACACAATGTATTATTGATCGAAGAATATAACATATTACTAACTATTACTACTATTATATTATATTATATATAACACACTGGCTGATTTCAAAATATTATGTCCTTAAATATGAAATTGGCGTTTTGTTGAACTGATCACCTTGATCTCAAATATCTGGCGTTTGGTTAGGATTTCCAAATTTAAATTTATTTCAAAATTAGGCTTGTGTATTTGTTTCGAATTTAGTGATTCATTTGTATCCGTACGCACCACTTGATTTTTCTTTGACATAGTTCTTTTCACAAAATGGAAAGCTAAATATATCGCATTATTTACAAATATGAGTTACACTGTGGCATCAGCGCTGAAGAAACAGCTAGAAGGATTAATGATGTGTATGGGGAAGGTACTGTAAAAGCACGGTACATTTTTGTTTCCAACGTTTTTGTTCTGTAAATTTTGAACTACGAAACAAACCCCATGGACGGCCGGAGACCCTAATTTATAATGAAGAATTAAAGGTGATCGTGGAAGCAGATCCATCGCAAGCCACGTCAGAGTTAGCGGCAGGCTTCGGTGTGAGTGATAAAACAATTATGATCAAAAAGAATATTATTAAATCAAAATGATAATTCAATTTTTCCTGGATAAATGTAAATTAAAAATGAAAATAAATTAATATTACGCAATTTAGTCATCGTGTATTTATTAATTACTATGAAAACTCGACGTCAAAACCATTCGAAGCAATATCTACCTTTTCCAATTATCTAAAATCTATGCATGCCCCTATGAAAACGATCCGTACGAAGTTGTTATCCGAAGCAAATCTTTGGTTTGAGTTCCAGACCCTACCATACCCATCTATTTATCTTTTAGTTTGGAACGATCTCGAAGTTTGTTTCTAAGGCCCGTTCAATCGGGTTTGCTTTGTAAAGAATTAAAGGTTTCCAAGGGCGTAGGGATTGCCGTTTGAAATACTACATAAGAGAGAAAGGGCGTGTAATGTTCATGAATGGATCGGATTAAAAAACAAGTTATGAAGAATTAATATGAGAGATTGACGTATAGGTCTTCTGTCTAATAAAAACTTTATAACCTTGTATTTCTTCTATTGGCTAGCAGTGTATTACTAAAAATGTGCACTGATATTGCAAATCATGCGGAGTCGGCACGGTGACGACGCGGTGGCGGTGCGGTGGTGACGCGGTAGCGGCGCTGTGGCGGCGCGGTTTCGGCGCGGTGGCGGCACGGTGGCGTTGCGGTGGCGGCGTGACGGCGGAGACGCGACGGCGCGTAAGCGACGCCGGTGTCTACACAAACACTAATACAATTCTTAAAACTAATTAATAGACAAAGTGTTAAATTTTAAAGAGGTATTCTAATGGGGTAAGATATGCGGTAAAATAGGATGATTCCCGATATGTTGCCGATGGGTAATCCCATCGGGTGCACGTCTAGTCACGAAATAAAACTTGTGTGTAAAAATGACAACTTGTGTTTGATTACATAGACTAATTTACGTTTACAATCTTCGGAATAATATGGACAAAGTTCGGTAAAATGGTTAAAAAAGATAAATTGTCCAAAATTAAGTATTCATTTCATTGCCCAGAACTCGTAAATTACACCAAAATAGGATATTTTTTTCTTTATTTGTATTCACTTGTTTTAAAAACACAATAAAAAACATTTCATTGAGTTATGGTGATAGTTATATTCCAAAAGTATGACACAGAATGATAAATTGAAAGGGTGACCAGATTAACAAAAAAAAAATTACACAGCATGTATTTCTTAATGACCAATGTTCTGAACAATGATTACTTGCTTCATTCTAATAGTTCAGTGATAGCAAATATATGCTGATATTATTAAGGAAAGAAAAGTGAAATTCTAACAATTATAGTGTGACTTAGGAGACTGCTTATGGATAATATTTGTCTTTCAATGTAAGTTTATTTATTTATTTTCAGCACTGATATTATATTATCACATAAAATTAATTGCTAACCGTGAAAACAAACAAAACAAAGAATTACAGTTCAAATAAAAAAATACATTTTTTAATTTAAGCCCTAAGAAGGCAGTTATGAATGTCTAAACACCACTATCGATTCGTAAAACATCCCAGTCATCGAGAAGAGCAGACAAAAAGCCCGGGTTTATTATTTTTAATTTATTTTTTCTACTATAATTTACTGTAATAATCGTATTAATAATTTAGTGGATGCAAAAAGAGGGAATCACTTCCAGACATTACTATCATTTATTTAATGATCCACCCTATATTAAATATTTCGCAATAAAAAAAACGAATAAATTAAATGAACAATCTCATTTTTTTACTAGTAAGTTTTTATTTATTTATTTCGTTTTACTTCAGTTTTAGGGACCATAGAATGTAACGCTGCACATAGTAGGTAGGAAAGTAATGAGATTATAATAATTTTTTTTCTTTTATTATGGTTGTTTAGTAAAAAAAAACAAAAAAAAACTTTGTGTGCTTAAGACCGCACGGTAGAAATGAAAACTCGGTAAGGAAAAAATTTGTGTGCGGTGCGCCAAAAGAAGTTTTCTCTTCAATAACCTTTTAACAGTAACACCTGCTTGACATGGCCCTTGAACTCATTGTCTGGCAAATTAGTAATATGCTAATCTATACATATAATAATATCGAAGTATCGAAGTAATGTCAAAATAACGGGTTTTTACTAAATGCATATGAAAGTATACGAGATACCAAAAACAAAAAACCTTTTTAAGTTTTTGCTTGATTGGCTTCCTGTTTTTTCCGGGTGATCTCGAAAACGGTTGGACCGATTTTGACGGGACTTACACTAGCAGATAGCTCATGTTATAAGGAATAACTAAGGCTACTTTAATTTTAAAATAATAATTAGTTTTCCGCATGAAAAATGAAAAAGCTTTTTTAGTCGTCCATGTGAGCGGAGCCGCGGCCACAGCTAGTTATAAAATAAAACGACATAGTATAATTAATGTTTATATTATTTACATTCCTGTTACCAAACACACTTCTATAAAACTCTGAGTTAAATGACTACACAACAGAGTAATATATAAATACTACCAATAAGGATATATGTGAAGTCTATATTAGAGAAACAAATGACTCCTTGAGCTTTAAACAACTTTTTGTTGCTTACTTTTGCCCACTTTTTTATTGTGTATCAGCTTGTCAGTTCAAGAAGTCTTTATCGTAGTGGAATAATGTTCGGTTTAATAATTCTCTCAAAAGACGACAATGTCCAAAATATCTACACGCTAAGCCTAAATGACTCTTGGAACACATCAAAGCTTTGCCGCTCAAAATAAATACATAAAAATTGGTTGTGATAAGTAGTATCGACAAAACATTAGTGTATTTGATAGTTCCTTATTTTTAAATACATATGGTCAGAAACTAAGTATACAGAGTAGCTACAAAAACTAATGTATTATTGGAAAATATTATGCTCATAACCTAGCAACACACATATCGCTTGCCGCCGTCTTTGTGTTCAAATAGTTGAATTGAGTTAGTAGTTTTGTGGATTTACTAAAAAATGGAAATAAATAATTTTGAATAGAACACATACAATTTAAAACAGCAAACATTCATATTGCGATTTTTTTTATTTGTTAGTCGAATAGTCGCACTATTCAATTTTAAACCACCAGTTTCGAAATTCCATGATCAAATTTCAGAATTTTGTTCAAGGATGCATGAGATGATGCAGGCAGGCAAGTGATAAGTATATTATGCATGCAAGTATATTTTGCTGTTGTATTTATAATGCTGATGCTCACTCCCACCCTGCTAAGGGGACACATATTGACATATAAAACTACCATTTTAAGAAAGTAATAAGTACCAAAAAAAATGACAAAATGATCCAATTTAATTAGTTAATAAAAATATATTCTAAATAACATTTAAATACCACCTCAATAGACGGCGGCCTAAAAGAAATGATATATTTTTATTATTTTAAAAAGAAAATCTTAGTGCCTAAACGTTGATACCCATCAATCAAATTATTCATAAAAGTTTGAAAGAAATTTTACAAAGCCTTTTCTTACTCATTTCTCAAAAGAAATTACTAGTAAGCAATCTTTTTTAACTATTACCCAATTTCTATGAAGACGAAATCTTGATCTTTTTTAAGATACCCTCAGGTAAAATAATATAATATAATAACCCTCAAATATAATAAAATTTACACGTGTATTGAATTTAAAAATCATATCTAAACCGTCTATATTAAAAAAAACTAAGTTTATAATATATATAACGATATATATGTAAAGAAAATATATTTCTATAATTGTATTTTAAGAAGTTATGTAAGAAGTAGCAAAAACACGTACAGTCCATCTGATATTAAGCGTATGCTGCAGCCTATAATATATATTTATTTATATCCAACCTTACAAAAGACCGGAGTTAACTAAGGGCAATAATTAATAGGCTCATAATCCCAGGGAGATGAGTTGGAACGCCTCGTGTACCATTTCTTGTTGGAACGCCTCGTGTACCATTGCTTGTTGGAACGCCTCGTGTACCATTGCTTGTTGGAACGCCTCGTGTACCATTGCTTGTTGCTAGCCATACCCTTCGAATTGAAGCACAGCAACGCGAACTGCTTTGGGGCAGAAATAAATGTGGCGCATCATTTCGCAGTCGAACCATGCACAGGTTCCACCGCTCTTAACAATAATGCGTAAATAATACTTTTTTTATATCAAAGTTACCTTTTATTCTCTTCATTATGTCAATTTCGGAAGCAATTATTGCTTGGTACGCTTAAATATCGGAAATTTCTAATTAGGAGTCCTTCGAGAAGTTTTATAATTGGATGCTTATAGACGTCCAGATTAGGTAAGAGACACACTTAGAAAAATAATAAGAATTAAGCTTAAATTAAAATTATTTCATGTTAGAACAATCATCTTGATTTATTACTAACTGAAACACGCGGTTTCATCTGTGTTAAATTTCTTCGATCAAGTCTCCACCTAACAGCCGCGAACGCACTCGTATAACCTATCGTTGTTCTTACTTCCCGTACTTGCCTAAAGCTTTCCAGATTGTTTGACGTTCATGGTTACTACTCCCACCCTGAGAGTAGTAGCGTGAAGCTATATACCTTATAACCTTCCTCAATAAATAAGCTATAAAATACTAAAAGATTTTTTGAAATCTGACTGGTAGTACTAAAGATTCGCAATCAAATAAAAAACAAACTTTATAATATTAGTATGGATTATTGTTAACATAATTCAAGTTAGTTACTTTCGATATTTTATCCTCATTGTTCCCATCTGCATCTTTGGGTTAAATAAAATTTGATACACAAATTTGTTAATGGTTGCACTTCGGAACTTGACGGATACATAAAATACATCAATATTTGGCATCGTACGCTTTCGTGTTGATAAAGGTTTGTACCCTGCCTCGCGAAGAGGTTTTTGGCCAACAGTGGATTATTTATTTATCTTTTGGCAGAGAGTATCGACATATGGATATCAATCGACATATCCAGTTAGGATGATCTAATTTCTGCAAACTAAACGACGTCTTCCGAGTTCGAAAAATGCCGCAATGTCTGAAGACCCGTCTTTCTAACCAATATGTCCTTTACTAATCTATTGCGTGATAGAGTTACAAATACGGATACCTGTAAGACCACTAAAGTGGAGGATATTGGTGTCCGTATAACTCAACTCAAATGACGTTGGGCAGGTCATTAAGCCAGATGTGGTGACGGCAGATGGAGTAGGTCCTTGACGAAATGGTGGCAGAGAGAAGACAAACGAAGTGTAGGAAGAACGGTGCCGAGGTGGGTCGCCAAAATCGAAAATCTTTTTGGAAAGACTTGGACAAGATTGGCACAGAACAGAGACAAGTGGCGTAAAAGGGAGAACGCTTATGCTCTGTAGTGGGTTGAAAAAAGCTGCCCATGATGATGATCATGATGAATAATAAAAATATTGTTATGTTTAGAACCATGCCTAAACTGTTTTCCATTTGATTATTCCGAACACATATTTTAATTAACTGTTGGATATCACATCCATGCCTGAGCTTTCTGTGAAGGAAAACATCGTGAGGAAACCAAACAGGTGGTAGGGCTTCTTCTAATTCCCGACTGGCTAGCTACTACCATCAAGTTGAAAATATGTCGCCAAGCACCAATAGATGTGTTCCGGCAGCTGCACTTGAAAGCCAGTCTTCCACTAGGTTTAACATGTTATCATCTTGGGCCACATTGTCACTTAACATCAAGTGAAATTGTGGTTACTAAGCCAACTTATAAAGATAAAAAAAAATCATAGTAAGTTATTTAATGTGATTATAATGTTTTAATTCGACCTTAAATAATCAAAATGCGGTGCATGATGGGTGGTGGTATACAATAGTTATAATGGTGGTAAACCTGTCACAGTGACTCTCTTTTTGTACCATCCGGCACTGTGCAGTCACTGTGTCGTGCTACTATAAAAAATATTAAATCATCTTACATAATATAATTTCAATCACACTTCATAAGGGTCTATGTTGTTAATGTATGTGTGCCCGCGTCTTTATTAATAAATCCATCGAAGCTTAATCTTGATTTATTTAAATAAATTTCGACCACTAATTGGTTGAGCAATAATTAATTCCAAATCCCATCGGAGGAGTAGGCAATGAGAAAATTTTCTGACGAAATAAGTTGATAACTTAAATTAAGCTTTTTTTCTTCTATTTTACAGTCTAAATAGATTTTATTATTTATTCAGATTGGGCTTTAGTAAAGTTCTTTTTAAATACAAATTCAAACACCAGATCGAAATTTTGCCGTTAATAGAAATAGTCATTAAGGCCGCTAATATACTAGCGTTTGTCGAGCGTGCGTGTTTGGCCAACACTTGATCAGCGCTGAACCGCCAAGCAAGCGGCGTTCGCGCCGCGGGCATGCATAATGCGCGTGCCTTCTTGTAAGGGAAAATAATGCGACGCGAACACCGCTTGCTTGGCTGGTCAGCGCTGATCAAGTGTTCGACGAACGCGCACGCTCGATTAACGCTAGTTTGGTTAAGGCCTAATGTTTTTATAGATAATTTTAAAACATTCTAAGCAATTTTATTCGTGTTTATACTATTTATTTACTGCTCTAATAATATGAATGTTGCTTTTGACATATTTGCAATTATTTTTTTTTCAATTAAAAGCTATTTATTAATTAATATAAATAAATCGTATCTGATCGAACAGGGTATTTCTACAAATAAAACGCTTTCTTAATTTTTTAGGGTTCTGTAACTCGTAATGAAAAAAAAAACAACCCTTACAGGATCACTTTGTAGTCCGTGTGTCAAGACCAATTATACGACCGAAGAAACGATTATAGATATAAGTACTTTCAGTATACCTATAGTCTTGAAATTTGGCACGAAGGAAGGTCTTTTAACAAAAGCTAAGGGATAATTTCAAACATAATTAATTTATTTTTTATTCCCGTGTGATATTGTAATGCAACAAAATTATATTCAGTTTTTTTTTGCTCTCCAAAAGGGAGGTATAGAGTTAAAATTAATAAAGAATACCAAAATCCATGAACCATTAATGCTGTTGAAAAACTGTGTTAAGTCAATAAAGAGATACGGCCCTTCATAATAAAAGTCTGAAAGTCGCACTCAAGTAGCCAATTTACCTAAAAGGTACTTCCGAGCTTTGAAATCAACATACAGTTTTGAAACTCGTTCTACAATTTATGCGTAATATAATGTTATCCAAGTAAACAATGATTCAAATCGCCTTTTTGAGCATAAAATGCATATGTAGTTATTTCACATAAATATTTCTTTTGTAACATTAAATTACTTATTGTTACTTACACATTACAACTATTTGTATAAGTCGTACAGGTATTTTTTTCCTTCTTTCTAGTTAACAACAAATGTCTAGTATTTACAGGAAGATTTCTTTATCAAATATTTGTATTGTATTTCTATAATTTTATATTTACCGGTTTCGCCAGCGTGCTCCAAGAAAGCGTGCTGGTAGTGATTTTTTCCGAGTTGATATTCTATTATCATTGCTCGTTTGTTCTTAATAATATAATTAAATCAGTACGGAACCTTCAGGATGTGAATTCTGCTCGCTACTTGTTTTTTCCTGACTGAAACCAGCCTTCTTTTTTATCTGATGAAAAGTAAAGATAAGACCAAAGATATACCGCTTTTGCCTAATAAATGCTGCTTAGTAATTAATATAATTAGTTATTTACTAAACTTTCTCAGATTGACAGTAACAAAAACAACCATCTTAACTCACTAGTACTCACAACTCACTAGTTGATTTTAACATATCTGCTAGAAACTGGTTGTATACAACAAATAACGTAATAAATAAGTTTCTTTGGAGATTTATCTCTACTTGAGGCAGCTTGACTGATGGAATATCTCCACCATACAGAAGAAATAACCTTGTCTTGTGTAATTCCTGCGGTGAGCAGGGCATTAGAGCTCCTTGAAGTAGGGAGGTTCGAGGTCGGCAACGCGCTAGTGATATCTATGGTATTATAAGCGTCCATAGGTTATGGTAGCCGCTTAACATATGGCGGGCCTTATGTTTGTTTTTCACCTTTGTAGTTAAAAAATAGGAGTTAAAATGCATGAGAAGATAGGGAACAGTGGCAACAGCTTCACCGACAAGAGCTAAGCTCTTAAACTTAAGAAGAAGAGAAGAAAACTATCGATCATAAAGCACATAACAATAAAATTGTGGCAAACAATAATTATAATAAATGTTTAAACTATTATTAGTTTCACTAGCTCAGCTAAGTTAAAGAACTATCCCTAATGATAAGTATATGTGGACTGATGTGAGAACAGTGTATCCCGTCGTATACATGTATCGAATCATGGAATATAAAGATGACAGCCATCTAATCGATGGATATAAGCAAACCGATCTAGAAATATGATACACCGTTCTACTAACAATAATGGTTACGTCAATTAGACAATTAGTCAAACCCGTTTACCCGCAACAGTTTAACCAAAATTGCTATCTTAATATGTATTAATCTTAATAATATGTGATATAATTAATATAAAATAAAAATTTGGGTATTACTATAAAGTATGCACGTATTTAGAAGGAAAATATTACAAAGGATAAACCTATATATTTTCCTTATATACTATATTTAAATGAGGATAAGTAAAATATTATGAATACCTATTTATTGTCTTTATTACATATATTAATAAATATGTGGTTCTGTCTGTAAATCTTTTTTTTCCGATAGACATAATATTAGGACACTGATCAAGAATATGCCATTAAAAATTGTCTGTCTGTTTATATGTCCCGATTTTACTCAAAATCCAGTTGACTGATAAAATTCTCTTAAGAAGTTTTATACACGGGAAGATTATATTATTCCTAAATTGATAGGTTATATACATTTTCGATAACATTTTTATAAATCGTAAAATAATGTTATTAATTCTTAACCGATTTTGATTAAATATTGTACACAAACAGTTTAAGTCATTGTATAAGAGCTATATGTAACATGGGATATTTCTCACCAGGAGATACTTCGATAGCGCTTCGAATCATCCCAACCCGCTCGTAAAATCCACCGTGAACTACGTCCCAGACAACTCGATCCCCGTTGCCAAACGTTATAAACGCCGTCCGCGAAATCTCTTTGTCGATTCCGATGACGACATCGAGAAAGCTAACAATTTCTACGCGTCCGCTCCCGCAACATATGCGTGCTCGCGCCCACGCCCGCGAAACCACCGTTCCCTCCGCAGGGGACGTACGGTTAACTTCGCTTCCGCACACACGCCACGACCACCCTCCTCTGCGGCAACTCAAGCCTAGGTCCGATCCATCGGCATGGATCCCTTGAGCCAAGCAGCCGCTCGCGCGATACAAGTGACTGTACAATCACTAGCTTTTAGCCATACATGACACTGCATTATACACACATGCACAACACACAGGTACATAGGTTCTGTAAGGGACCTTTTTTTTTTCTTTTTTTGCCTAGTTAGATTAGACAAAAATTTTCAGACCACTAAATACACATACACATGTTCCTTCCCTCCTCCCAGGGGGCAGAAACATGTATATATGTATAGTAAGTTTAGATCGAATTACGGATAGGGAATTAGTCAGATCGCGACTTAATTGCATACGCGCAACAGTCCGAGCCGAGGTTCGGCCACTTTGGCACCCTCGGATGTTGTTGCTTAGCTTTCGTGGCTGAGTACCCTAAGCGCTCGCCCCCAAGCCCGGTAAAGCTGTAAAAGCCGTAAAGGCTCCAAGGCTAACAGTATAGTCAGTTCGAAAAAAAAAAAAAAAAAACATGGGGTATAAGAATTACCGACAATACTTTAAGAAATCTTAAAAAAAAACATCAGCTTTCAACCGATTCTGATCTAATTATGTAGACGAGAACCATACGTCAGTCCATAATTGATAGGCTATAGGAATTATTATCAATATATTTAGGAAATGAAATTTTGTAAACGGGAATTATATGTAATTTTTAAATTAATAGATTATGTAGTAAATTATCAGTAATATGAGTAATCCATCCATAATCCCATCTGATGTTAAGTGACGATGTGGCCCAAGATGGTAACACGGTAAGCCATGTGGGAGGACTGGCTCTCAATTGCAGCTGCTGGAACATATCTATAGGTGTTTAGAAACATATTTTCAACATGAGGGTGGTACCTAGCCAGGCGGGTATTAGAAAAAGCCTTACTACCATGGTATAGTTTTATCACGATGTTTTCCTTCACTCAGGCTCATTGCAGAGATTCGAACTCACGTTGATCGACGTGGTGTTTATACGCTATCATACGCCATCATCCCAAGATGTGAAGATGAACTCCCTAGCGTTGGCGAGCGGTGCGATGGTAGAAGGTAGCCGTTAAACTGTTAGTCACCGTTGGGTTAAAGCTTAGGCAACCACATAATTGTGACATAGATATTGTTAACATGTGCATAGTTGGAACATAAATGGTGGCGAATAGTCCGGTTTCAGAGAAATTACCTCCCGTAAACGCTCCGAATGTGGAATAAGCTTCCTGCTGAGGTTTTCCCAGGGGATTAACTACAATATGAAGTTAATTAAGACGGTAGGGAATAGGTTTTTAATAGGGTCGGAACTCCCTAGCGTTGGCGAGCGGTGCGATGGTAGAAGGTAGCCGTTAAACTGTTAGTCACCGTTGGGTTAAAGCTTAGGCAACCACATAATTGTGACATAGATATTGTTAACATGTGCATAGTTGGAACATAAATGGTGGCGAATAGTCCGGTTTCAGAGAAATTACCTCCCGTAAACGCTCCGAATGTGGAATAAGCTTCCTGCTGAGGTTTTCCCAGGGGATTAACTACAATATGAAGTTAATTAAGACGGTAGGGAATAGGTTTTTAATAGGGTCGGAAACGTGCACGTGATGTTTCTGGTATTGAAAGCGTCAATGAACGCTTATATACCATCACGCAAAACACAAGCAAAAAACAAACATTGCCTCATATGTCTGAAGAAAGCTGAATTTAATTTTTCCTAAGGCACGAGACTTGTCGAAGGCTTGCGGGTACGTAATTGCCCCTGGCGGTTGTTGCTATGAAATTTCGCCTAAAAGCAAACAGTAATAAAAAGAAGGAATATTATCGTTTACAGAGAAAGGTTCGCGGAAACGTATTCGGAGAGTGGTGCCAATGTTCGCGGTAATTTTCTACTTTCTACATCTTCCCATATTTTTTTTTAATAAAAATATCTGTGCTTAATTAATTTGATATTAATAATATTATTTAAAATGTTATTTCTAGGATATATGTGTTTAATAATATAAATAAGCGCATTTCAGTTTGACAAAATTTATTAGTGAATTAAGCATTAGATAGCTTTCTCTCAAATCTTCTTTCCGTCTCGAATATGCAGAGTAAAAAGCCAATAGCTTTCAACACCACTTATAATGTCTCCTCTACACGCCGCGATTTAGCTACGAACAATTTAAATTATATCAATTTAAAGAATATTAAATATCCAAGTCAAATCTAAATTGAATTTTAAACTAATTTAGAGCTTTTAATTTAGAGCTAAACTTAGAATATCAAAGTTTTAGAGAAAATAATTAAAAACAGTTAAGTGAAGTAGTCAAAACGATGAATTATTAAAATTCCTAAGTTATCGAAATAAATACTTGTAAGCTTAGAGATTTCAAATTATTATGAAGGATTGATTCATATCTTTCCTAAATCTTTCACCAGGAAATAAAATATAACAAACAAAAAATAATGGACGTCATGTGACGGCTGGCAGATGTGAAACATAAATTTAATTATATTTTTATATAGAAATATGGAAACAAATATTCAGATAGTTATTTATAAAATAAAATATATTAATGTTATAATGTAATGAATGTTTTTATGAGATTATTTACAAAAGAAATCATTTCCTGGCAACGCATCATTTTACAGCTTATATTTCTGGTCATTACAATTATATTTCTTCCTTTAAAAATGTTAAAATAGTTTTATTGATGTCCATGAAAATATATTCAAAGTGGCATCTAACGTGATAGGTATTAGATTGTTTACATTCTATAATATGCTATATATTGGCATGAGTCAGTTAGTATATTTTAATAAATTATTATTGATGTATTATAAGAGTTGTTTACTGATATTCACGAATAACCTATAAGCTTAACATAAGAAACCACCTTGATACAAGTAAGGTAGTTTGTGTGTGTGTGTGTGTGTAGTAGATAGAAGCATTTAGTACAAATATTGAGAGGGGAGCGCCGAGTCGAAAAGAACCGAATAGACGCGACGCAGGCCGAATGACACGTAGCGACGTCCCATGAGAACGCTTTTACTCCCGTCCAAGCGCGCCATTCGATATTTCACACCAAAAACTTGCAAAACAAGGAATATAAAATCGCTTATACTCACTCGTTCCTATTAACAGGCGCAGGAAAAACACAACATCGACCAAAACATCGTAATGTACTCTCTCTGTAAATTAATTTCTTTCTCACAAACGTGTTTCTTGCGGTGTACTCCTTCCATAAATTTTTCACAACAAAAACACCTTGACATATGTATCATAACAATGAAATATAAATAACTTTAATTGATTTTATCAATAAGTCGTGGTGGTCGAGTGGCTTAGACCAGCAGAAAATCGATTCGATGTCGAATTTTTCGGAATTCGCGTATATTTAATGTCGGATTACGGTGAAGGAAAACATCGTTAGGAAACCTAAACACTTGAAAAATCTTCTTGTAGGGTGTTAGAGTATTTTGTTTTGAAAGTTGAAATCTGTCGCCAAACACATGTAGGTGTGTTCCGGCAGCTGCACTTGTGATCCAGTTCCTCCCACTAGACTTAGCCTGTCACAATCTTGGGCCACATCATCACTTAATATGATATGAGATTGTGCCCCTAACGCTAAACCTACAAAGAATTATAAAAAAATGTATGTAAGAAAATATAGGTAGAGAAATGTTAATTTCTTTGCGTTTAAAAACGCCACAACATCGTAGGCTGGTGTGGTGATTAACCCCATACGACCTCGGGAAGAGGCATCGCTGCCCAGCAGTGGGACACTTCCAAGTTAGTATTATTATTATTCTTAGTATTCATCTGTAAAAATCCATTCACTTCAATGAGAAATCTTTGAAATGTATGTATTTTTTAAAACTCAAGTCTTAGAGGTATTAAAGTAAATTCTGTTTTTTTAAGTCATTATACCAGGCCGCACACCAGAGCAGCATACAGTAAGCATAAAGCAAATCCTGCAATTAATGCGTCCATACTTTTACCTACATTGTACTCACATACGAGAACCATGTGCTTCTCGGTGCAATATGACGCTGTGACAACACGCGCGCCGCACGTAAACAAGATTAAACACGTTCATTATTTGCGGCGCAGAAGCACAGGTGAAAGCAAAAAATGAAAGACCATTTGGAATTTTGTATTGCTTTTATTAAAGAAATCGCACAAAGTCCTGCTTTTCATGACTATATGTTGCAAGATTACATTAAAAGGAGATTCACTGAATTAATATGGAATCAAATTGGGGAAAAATTTAACGAAACAGGTAAATACTACCAACTTTACTGCAGTAAACGCGTTGGCTACTATGGTATGCTACTATATAGATAGCATCCTATAGTAAGACTGAAACTTTCTGGATCATTAATTAATTCTTTGGATATTTTGAAATTCCCATACCGAGCTTATAAGAATGTATCCAGTACCTTCTATTTCTTCGTAGTAATTGCCACATCAAAAAGTTATCTTCATCGAACGATGACATAGCGACAATTGCGTATTGCGTATGCTACTCTGGTGTGCGTACTCGTATTTTCGACGCTAATGTTTCAATATGCAATTGTTGTGAAGCATACGGTGTATAGTATTTGCTGTTCGCTTGCTGCTTGCTGCTCTGGTGTGCGGCTGGGTTTACTTGGCATATGTTTACTCTATGTCCTAGGAAACTTTTTAAATTCTTAAGAGTCAAGAGTGGTAGAATCTGCACAAAGTTTGACTGCTGATTTATCAGGGCAAACATTTATTTATTTATATAATTTTTATTATACACCGTTAATTACAGATCCAATCGAACATTAAAATTATATGATAAGTACAAAAGGCAGCCTTATTGCTGAAAGCAATCTCTTCCAGGTAACCTTTGGATGATTTTTTTCAGAGCGAAAATCAGGGGTAGTAATGAGAACAGCACAATAAAAACAATTAAGTACGGCATAAGATTTAACGCTAATCATAAAATCATTAAAGTGACAAATAATAATCTATGACAGATTTTTTAAATATCCTTAGCGATCGTGCACGTCTTACAGAAACAGGTAGTGTATTCTATGCAGCCTGAACTGCGAAAGACAATAAAATTTGTGGTATGTGTTGATACTTCCAGCGTCACATTTTCCCATGAACGCAGTCAACGCGTATGCGTATCGTAAAGGAATCTGAAATGTATCTTCATATAACAAGGAGTGATAGGAATAAATAGAATATTGTAAAGAAAAAACAAAATGTGAGCATTCCGGTGAAGTCTAATTGGGAGCCATTCGAGCTTTATACGATATTCTGAGATATGGTCATATTTATGTAAACCAAATATGAACCTAATATAAGAAATTCAAAGTCGCTTAAGTTTATCTAGTTACGCTTCGGTAAGATCTAAATAGCTAGCATCGGTATAGATGAAAACTGGAAGTAGAAGGGCTTGAGCAAGCAATCTTAGTGGCAGTATGGAAAAAATTCGTAATATTCTCAGGCACCCGGCAAACGCCAACATTTTTCTAATAAATTCTTGAAGTTGTGGTCCCCAGGACAAGTTTAAATCAACGTGTATTTCTATTTTTTTCATATAGGAAGAATACTATCATCAAAATCGATGCAAGGGAGTTGCGCTCTATCGATTTTGGCAGTCAACCTAGAGCTACCAATAATAATGACTTAAGTTTTGACTACTAATGTGGGCTAGATCGCTATTAATATTGGGATAAGCTTGAGATAGATTGTCGATGGTAGCTTGTGTATACATTTGTAGATCATCCGCGTAAAGATGGTTAATGAATTAAATAGTTGGATATAGAGTTAATAAAAATTCCAAAAAGCAAAGGAGACAACACCCCACCATACAGTACACCAATAGAAGTGGAGCACCAGGAAGTAAACATTTCTTCGATACGAATACGTTGTCGGCGACCACTCAGATAACTACTAAACCAGCCATTAACATTTGGAGATACGTTTAGAGATCGAAGTATACCGAGTAGAACATCAAAATCAACGGTATTAAAAGCGTTGCTAAAATCAAGCAAAACAAGAACAGTCAAATTCCCATGCTGCATAATGTATCAGTTCCGTGACAGTAATATGACCAGGAAGAAAACCGGATCGGAAAGAATTGAGTACATTATTTTAACAAAGAAAGGAGTTAAACTGTTTATGTCGTAAAACAGCAGTGCTCACGATGTTGTAGTCCAATCCGAAGGTTGTGGTTGGCAATATACTAACACACGAATCGTGCCAACTCAGTCCTTAGGAGTATGAACATATTATTTACTAGCTGTACCCGCGGCTCCAACTGCGTGGACTACACAATGCCGTCGATTCAGCTCCTGCTCCAACTAACTACGGTAACCGCCAGTTATTTTATTATTATGGTTGATCCTTAGAAGACAGATGTTTTAGTTGCATTAATTTATTTTGAAATAGTTCGTAATAAAATTGTACTGTCAGGATTGCATAGATAAATGATTTCATACATTATGGGCAACGAGACATCATAAGTATTTTCCTCTCTGGTTTAATTCAGACACGTTCCATAAATATGTGGTATGTTTTTCATAGTCATAGGGCTTCTTCTAATGCCCACCTGACTAGCTATCACCCCCAAGTTGGAAAACTGTCGCCACGCATCTATAGGTGTGTTCCGGCAGCTCCAATTGAGAGGCAGTTCTCTCACATGGTTTACCGTGTTACCATCTTGGGCCACATCGTCACTTAAAATCAAGTGAGATTGTGGCCACAACGCTAAACCAATAACGATAAAAAGGTACCTATATGTATATCTTCGACATACACAAGCGATTCATTTGGCGGAAAATCTAAATATTCAAAATGATCAGAAACTATTACCTACCTAGAACGATGTGGTTAGCTCCAAGCTTACTCAAAATCAAAAACAAAAGTACTTTAATTAAATTTAGACCCTAATAAGATTTATAACATTACGACCGGTTCGCAAAAGGTCTCAGTCATCAAAAAGAGCCGGTTAAAACGGTTTATTAATTAGTTCTTTTTTACTGTGAAATAATACTTACTGTTATGTAATAATTATGTTATTTTAGAGGATGCACAGAGAGGGAGCCAATTCCAGACATAATATAATAAACCAACCCTGTAATAACCTTTTCAAAGAAAACTCTGCTTGACATGGTCCTTGAACTTATTCTCCGGCAAATTAGTTGTTTGGGCCGATATTACCATTGGCTCCTTTATCGCCAATCACGGGGATGTCACCGCCAATCATTGCGCGCATGCAACTTTGAACGCGCTGCAGCCAACGTTTAAAAAACAATTATTGTGCCGCAACCAATTGCCTCGCGACATATCTACCGCTGTTCGATATGTCGGTAGTAAGTATGAGTACGTTGCTACATCTTGTGAAAACTGACGTTCTAATTAATGGAACCTTTTGAAAAACATAAAAAACAATAAGAACATCGGTGTTCCCGCGCGGCTCGTATTTTATAAACTATATAATATGTGGTGATAGTGACGTGCTGCACGAACTTTAAACGGCCGATACATTTATATGTGTATTGTGGAAGACGCTGCGACGGATATCATTGCTCGAGCTTCATGGTCTGGAACCTTAGACCACCACCAGGTGAGTGAGACAGTTTCTATCCTTGGTATTGGTGAGAGCCCCAGGGCTACCGGTAGTTTGCTGCCTACCCCGCGTACCATTTGTATCGCCGTAAGACAGCGGCCGAATTCTTTAGAATTCCCTTAGCGCTGCTACATCAGTAATCAAAAATCAATATCAGGCCATTTAATAAGATACACAGAATGAAATGAAATACCGTGAAAAGCAATTAAACGTGTTCACGTCTTGCAAACTGAAATGCACTGGACACCCCACCGTTAAATTGCCATCGAATAGTGAAAAGCCTACAATACGTCACCATCGACAGCCCACTCACAGCGCTCGCTAACTAATGGCATCACCACTTTACCAACAACTCTTCATTATAATATCAACCGTACACCCTTGGAATACATCCTCAATAAACCGCAAAAGATAAATTTGTATCCATCACAATACTACCAATTTAAATAGACCTACGATTTCCCAGTCAAGCTTCGCGATGCGCTTTGCAATGTAAGGATGCGGACGCTTATGAGAGATCGAGACTAAATGGACGTTTAAAGAAACACATCACACGTCAGCGAAATCGCAACGATGGACGAGAACAAAGTACATGTAGTTAAAACGGGGTAGTACAATAGTCTCCATCGATATTAGCCGTTGCACCCTCTACCGATTCAAAATGGCGACGTTAAGCAACATTGAACTACGATAGTACTAGTAGTGTATTTTTAATATTATTTGCCAATATCCATAACATAAATGTTAAAAGAAAATTTATTTTATTTATTGTAAAATATATCGATAATTTTATAACTAATCAATTTTGATATAATATCCTGCCTTTATACAAAATGTTATTAAAATGCGTATTATATAAAACATACTAGCTGTGCCGACGGACCCGCACGCCTGGTCTACAGAAGGGAGTCAGTCAAGCGCACGCGCGAGTCGTGCTTGTCCCGTTCCCACCGGTCACCCGCCTTTTATTTTAAAGATAGGATGCTTATTTTGGGTGATCCTTACAAGATAGACATATGCTATTGTTACTTTTTTGTAGATATTTTTAATATCTACCATTATGTAGTACAATAATTTGATATATCTCTTATTCTTTTCTCAGCGTAAGTCATTTAAGTGTCCCAAAAGCGTCTTTTACCGAATTAATTCACCATTATCGTCACTGCTTATTTCGTACGTTACTTTATGTAGCAAAATATAACATATTAATTGGGAAATGACTCCAATAATACCAGAACTTCCTAAAATAATTTCATAAAACCGGTAAAGACATTTCTGAGTTAAATCCAGATATACAAACAAACAAAAACATTTAAATGTAATATATAAGCTTATAGAATAGCTATGTATAAAAATATTGAAAAATAAAATTACACATAGAAATAATAGGTACTACAGATTTATTCATTATCATCCATAAAACTTATTCAGATTTCAAGATCTTCAAAATACATAGTGAACAAATTACGAGTATTATTAAAGTGCAGAAAATATAAGAATTTAAAGTACAAAAACAAATCAACACCATAAATTTACAGTACGCTATTTTGAAAATACTGATTTTACAGCGGAAGCATTTAACGCGATTTATATCGGCTCATGTAAATGTAATGTAATATTTACACCGCATAGTGTCGTACCTAATTTATAGGTTCATTATGTATTGGAATTTGAATATAATTTCTTCTATAGTCAAATTTAGAGAAGAACGGAAATTTCCTAAATTTCAAGTTAGCGTAGTATCGAAATGAAGATAAACTTTTGGTCTAGATACACTTAATGTAACTTCAACACCTACATAAGTTCGAAAGTGTGAGAAGATACCCATTAAACTTGCCTATAACAACGAAGAGATCTCAACATTGTTGTGTAATACGATATTCATTATAACTTGGTAAAACTGTACGCGAGAAAGGGAACTTTCGAATTAAGCTTACATTGACTCTTTTGTTCGTGTTTTTGGATGAGTGCCAGGACTGGAGAGGCGTTCTCAATATGACGGCGAGGTGAGTTTCGTATTTTTTACGTTAGGGTTGAGAAGTTATCGATATTTTTTTAACAATCATAATTTTAATATCGCCCTCCTTAGTTAAGATATCAGTAACTTACTATATGGTCAAGGGCGTTTTTACTCTAGGATCATTACCCGGGTCGGCAAGTTGCGTACGACATATCGAGATGTTTTGGGGTACATATAACAAAAAAAATTTGGGGGTCATCTAAATGAAAGACCTTTTTAGGCCCAGGACCCCAAATCTTAAAATACGACACTGAAAACGGTTAAAGATATGTGTTAAATATATGTCTGATAGTATAGTAAGTCTCTCAATCACAGATGCCCGAAGCGCATTATAATATCACTACACCATAATGGTAAAATGATGTTTACCTTTACGGAGTTTAAACTCAATATGAGATTCAATGTACATACTTCAAACAAGATAAAAAGATACTATCTAGATAAAAAAAGATCCGAAAGAGTTAGTTCTAAACGAAATTTTCTTTTGACCATTCGGTTACCTTATTATTTGTTATTGAAAACTGTACTTCAATGAATGACATATTTGGCCAGAGTTACAAATGCTACAGAGACCATGTTTTGAAACATACGAGTATGTGTAGTGACTAAGTTCTTGTCTGTATTATCTTGATTTTATGAACATTTTTACTACTTATTTTTGCATGTCAGAGTTACCTTTAATTATTATATTCTAATTGAAGCATGTTTTGTATGTTTTCAAATTTTGGTAGGTATGCCTTGTTGGTTGCTTAAAATAAATAAATATAATAAAGCTAAAAACTACCGGTTTGTGATTAGACTTTCATCGATATAATTAGACGTCGATATCCAAACACCACTGGTACGATAGTTCGTCACATTTCGAGCTCTCAACTCTTACAATGGATACAAGCCTACAAGATAGGTATTGAAGTAGAATAATAACTTAAACAGACGTAGGTAATTGGGATTATAGGTAACTATTTTACAATTTTCTATGTGATATATTCTAAACACTTATCTTAACAACATATACACATCGTTTCTGTCCATTCAAAGTGATTCACTATGGCGCGTTTGGCGTCGAGATTAATCAGTGTATCTGCATCTAAAGCTATATAATCAGTAGATAGTTACCACCAAATGAATTGTTTTTTTTTTTTTTTTTTTTTTTTTTTTTTTTTTTTTTTTTTCGAACTGACTACACTGTTAGCCTGAGGGGCCCTGGAGCCTTTACGGCTTTTACAGCTTTACCGGGCTTGGGGGCGAGCGCTTAGGGCACTCAGCCACGAAAGCTAAGCAACAACATCCGAGGGTGCCAAAGTGGCCGGACCTCGGCTCGGACTGTTGCGCGTATGCAATTAAGTCGCGATCTGACTAATTCCCTATCCGTAATTCGATCTAAACTAACTATACATATATACATGTTTCTGCCCCCTGGGAGGAGGGAAGGAACATGTGTATGTGTATTTAGTGGTCTGAAATTTTTGTCTACTCTAACTAGGCAAAAAAAGAAAAAAAAAGGTCCCTTACAGAACCTATGTACCTATGTGTGTTGTGCATGTGTGTATAATGCAGTGTCATGTATGGCTGTGAAAGCTAGTGATTGTAGAGTCACTTGTATCGCGCGAGCGGCTGCTTGTCTCAAGGGCTCCATGCCGATGGATCGGACCTAGGCTTGAGTTGCCGCAGAGGAGGGCGGTCGTGGCGGGTGTGCGGGAGCGAAGTTAACCGTGCGTCCCCTGCGGAGGGAACGGTGGTTTCGCGGGCGTGGGCGCGAGCACGCATATGTTGCGGGAGCGGACGCGTAGAAATTGTTAGCTTTCTCGATGTCGTCATCGGGATCGACAAAGAGATTTCGCGGACGGCGTTTATAACGTTTGGCAACGGGGATCGAGTTGTCTGGGACGTAGTTCGCGGTGGATTTTACGAGTGGGTTGGGATGATTCGAAGCGCTATCGAAGTATCTCCTGGTGAGATATTTCACATAGGCTTCTATCGAGGGAAGCCTCATGTCCCTGTGCAGGTCCATGTTCCTAACGAAGGCTGGAGGGTCAAGCAGGCGACGGAGAAACCGATTTTGGACTCTTTGCATGCGGGCAAAGTTATGTTTGGACATATGTGCGAACGCGGTGCAGCTATATGTCAAGATCGGACGGACGCACATCTTGTACAGTGTGAGCTTATGTCTTAAGGACATTTTGCTTACCGAACTGAGCAAGGGTCGCAAGCGGGAAAGGATCCAGATGGCCCTATTCCTGACTATAGTAACGTGTGCGTTGAAGTTAAGCTTCGAGTCGAAGGTGACACCCAGATATTTAGTCTTGGTGGCCCAAGGGATATTCGTACCGAATAATGAGAGGGGTCCTACGGTGCGTGGTAGTTTGCATGTATGCGGTTCGAACATAATCGCGGCGCTCTTTACCGGATTAATAGCTATTCGCCACGTTCGAAACCACTCCCCGAGAGTGGTTACGGCACGTTGGACTGCGCAGGCGAGATTTTTTCTGTGTCTGTTTGAGGCGTATATGACTGTGTCGTCAGCGTAGAGCCCTACCTCGACCCCGGGGGACTTCGGGAGGTCGCTGACGTACAGATTGAAAAGGCAAGGCGCCAGAATGGAACCTTGCGGGACGCCTGAGCGTATAGGGTGGGCGGTAGATAGTACTCCTTCCACTCGGTAGTGGAAGGTGCGGTCGCGTAGAAAATCGTGAACTAGATGAACTAACCTATCCGGGACTTCTAATTGATGTAGCTTGTGGACTAGTCCGGCATGCCAGACCTTATCGAAGGCCTTAGCTACGTCGAAAAAGACCGCAAGCGTACGGGCGGGGGCGATACTACTTTTGGCAAAGTTGCTCGTGATGTGCTCCGTGAGGCGGTGCACTTGATGTGTACACGAGTGTCGGGCGCGAAAACCGAACTGTTCGGGAGGGTATAGATTTTTAATATCTATAACGGTTTTGAGACGGTTCAGAAGGAGTCGCTCGTAAAGTTTCCCTAGTGTGTTTAAAAGGCTGATCGGGCGATAGCTATCGGGAAGCGAAGCTTTTTTGCCGGGCTTGTGAATACCTACAACTATAGCTTTTTTCCAGACGGCTGGAAAATAGCAGTGGGCTATGGCTACATTGAAGATGCAGACCAAAAGAGCTATGAGGTGATCGGGAAGAAGTTTAAGTACTTCATTCCTGATACCGTCGGGGCCAGGGGACTTTCTAGGCTTAAGGCCTTTAATAACAGAACAAATCTCGTCATGCGTGACCGGGGTTAACGTTTCCGCGGGGGGAATCGTCGTTAGTTCCTGAACGGCGGTCTCGATGGTTTCGATGTGGGCAGTATCTACGTTGTCACAGTTTGGAGAGCACTGGCTCTCCAAGCTTGCGGCAAGGCATTCTGCCTTATCGTCGCTATCGAACGCGGGTGGGAGATCGGGGCCCCTTTCTAGGGGCGGCATTAGGGCGGTAGCTTCTAACTTCAGAGAGCGGGCGAGGTTCCAGTAAGCCAGATGGGACGGCTTGAGACCCTGTAAGAGGTTATCCCACTGGTGACCTCTGAACTCGCCGATGCGAGTTCTGACCTCTCTCTGAAGTCGTCGTAACCTACGGGTGTTATCCCTCGTTGGATAAGAATCGTGTGCACGTGTCGCGGCGTTCTTTTCCGTGATTAACGCTCGTAAGCCGGGGGGGAGTATAAAACGGCGATCGTTCGCCGCTTGCACCTCTCTCGAGGCCTCCCTTACACCGGTTTGGAGGTAGTCGACCAGGGAATCGATCGCTAAGTCGGCGTCTGCTGTTGACTCTAATACGTCGGGGATCCTAGCTAAGCTGGACGGGGTCGCGTTATCCGTTAGGTAGCGATTTAAGATCGCGTAGTCAACTACTTTGACTTTTGGCGGACTGGGGTCGAACGGTTGCCCAAGTTGTAAAATAACCGGGCGGTGATCGGAGTCTAGTTCGTGTACGACTTCTATGAGTCGTAACCGAAGCGAGACACCTTTGACGAGGGCTATGTCAAGTACTGTCGGGTGACAGTTATCTTGAAAGTGCGTGGGTTCTAGCGGGGCTATAACGTCAAAGCCGAGCACATCGCATAGGAGATCGAGTATAACCCCGTTAGGCGTGTTACGCGAGTTGTTGAAGTGAGTGTGACCGCTATTGAGGTCGCCTGCTATTATGACGGATTGTCCGAGTGAAAGGAGCGCCTCCAGGTCGGACTGAAGGAGTCTTTTACTCGGGGAGAGATATGCAGAGACAAGCGTAATTGACGGATGGCCAGTCATGCCTATTCTACAAACTGACACTTCCATATTGGTAAGTGCGGGAGGGTCTATTGGCATGCAATAGAGGGAACGCTTGTAGTAGATGAGCGTGCCGCCGCCTCGGGTGGCACGGTCATTTCTAACTATGTTATAGTTCGCTATCTTAGGGTCGCGCCTACTGGGTTTTAGAAGTGTTTCTTGTACTAGAAACACGTCTATCTCCCGTTCCCTAAGAAAGGTGGCTACGAGGTCCCGCTGGGGAAAGAGGTTCCGCGCGTTAAAGAAAGATATGTTAAGACTCCTGGGTTTAATTCGAGCCATTTATTACCGGTATCTATTTCCCAGCACGGGACAGACGCAGTAGCGTCGCTGTCATCAGGGGAAAACGCCTGATGGATTCGGCGGGGCCGTACTCAGCGACGCACTGGTCGTATGCCAGTACTTCCTGAGGGTCATGCTCGCGGAAGAGCATGACCATGTAGTCTACGCCGCGGCGCGTGCTAGCGGGCGGGGGGGCCTGAGTCTTAGGAGGCTGGGGGCGGGGAGTGGGAACCCATGCTGCCTGAGGGGCTCGCATGGCCGGAGTGGGTGCGCGGGGTGCGGGGGTGGCCGCCATTGGGGCGCGGGAAGCGCCCGGGAGGTTGGGGAAAGCTTCTGGCGTGAGCAGAGGCATGGGTTGTCTTGTGGCAGCGGGACGTGCCCTCTGAGGAGGGGTGTGTCGCTCTTGCCTTGGTCGTGTAGGGCGCGTAGGACGCGGAGCACGGGGACAGCCGCGATAGTTTGCGGGGTGACCCGCGTTGCCGCATAGCACGCAGCTCGGAGGGGTAGACGACTCCCGAGTGCGCGTGCACTCGCTCGTCGCGTGGTCCCCGAGGCACTTAACGCACCTGGGACGGAGATGGCAGTTGCGGGCCGAATGCCCGTACAACTGGCAGTTGTGACACTGCGGAGGACTGCGGTTCTTGTGTGGGGGCTCTACGGCTACTCCGGAGAGCTCACACACTTTTCTAACATTGAAAATGGCTCTGCCTTCGGGGGTCAGTTCCAGGATGACTAAGACCATGTCGAGTGGTCTGTTTTTAGATTGTCCGCCGTGCATTCTGTGCACTTCGCGGACAGGGAGGGCTTTCGCTAAGAGGTCAGTTTTGACCTCCTCGGGTGTGATTTCCACCGGGATGCGGCGGATTACAACCCGGAGGTGACGCTCTTCCTCCAGGGAGTAGGTAAAATATTGTAGGTTGCTGTCTCGGAGCAACCTGGTAAACTGTCTGTGTTCGTCCGAGGTGGAGACTTGGACGCGGATACCGTTGGCCGTGTTACTGGCCTGGGTGTAGTTAATGCGGAGGTCTCTCAGTTTTTCTGAGAGTTTTGTCCAGACAGACTTGTTCTGGACCGTGACCGGGGGCGGGCGACGCGCCTTTCTGCCGGCAAAGGTACCGGCAGGCGCTGAGGGCGCTGCGGGGCGGGGGGCGTGGCTGTTTAGCCCGGTTTTTTGTGCCTTTTGTGGGCGGGACTGAGTCTCCGGAGACTCGGGACGCGAACGCGTTGCCCGTTTGGCGGGCTTATTTTTTTGAACGAGGGTGAAGCCCTCATTATCTGTACCTATCGCCGTGTCCATTTCGTTGGACTCGGGTTCGGAGTACGGGCTAGCGGGCGAGTAGCTGTCGTTTGTTGCTACAAGCGACGGTGTCTCTGCTTCGGGGACTAGTGAAGCAAAAGAGTTTTTGATCGGTAGCGCAGAGGGCGCTGAGATCGCGGCTTGATTGCCCGGGGAACGCGAGCGCGATGACGGCCGTTTGTACGGCGTCTGACGGTGAGCGCGGGGTGCCGTTGAGCGGGAGCGCGAGACGGGCTTTTTATCCGTCGCGTGGGGCGCGGCGGGGTCGCTGGTGGCCTGTGCGACAGCAATGGCGGGTTGCGCGGCCGCAATGGCCCTATTGAAGTCCGTCCATATCGACGGGTGAAGGTTCGTTGCGAACGCAACGAAGCTTTCTAGGTCTGGCGAGTTTGCCATTCCGGCGGTGGCGGTTGGGCGGGCGGGGGTGAAGTTAAACCCCCCTGCCGGAGAGGCAGGGGGGTGCGCCGAGTGAATTTAAACGGCTATCCCGAGCCGTGTAAAGGGACCTGCGGGTCACGGTGTAATGACTCGCAGGAAAAGAACCTACCGGGCCCTACGTGGAGGTCCCTATCAAGCCTGAGGCAGAGAACGCAGCTGGTATAAATACCTAGCTACGCCCAAACAGACACTCGGGGATGGATTTGTAGCAGGATCGGAAGGGTGGGAAGGAGACACTCAGGGCTTGACTATGACTCTATCAAGGGCCAAGGTTCCTGAGCCCGACCAAGTACTATCGTTTGCCTCTGAAGGAGGCAACCGAGGGGCGCTTGGGTCACGCACCCACTTGCTTTAGTTGGCACCGTCAGGTATCAGGCAAGTGACCACTAAAGTGTGGATTTCGTCGAATAGAAACAAATTGCTCTTAAAAGAGCAGTTTATGTTTGTGTAGCGTACTAAAAGTACGCGACACAATGGGTGCGAGCGAGACGGCGATACGCAGGTGCGGCGCAGGTGTGCAGCAAGGCCGGTCGGTCGTAAAACTTCACAAAGGCGGCAGAGAACAGTCGTAAACACGTCCGTTCCCGCCGGCGGTCGTGATCGGTCTCCCCAAATGAATTGCAGTTAACGAAATCGGTTGAAAGAGAAATTTTCCTCACGACGAATATGCTTATTCTTATCCATAAGAGTGACATCATCTGAGCATCCTCATTTATTTTACGTGAAGTTTATGTTTATATATATTTATGAAAATATCGATGTTTTTTTTTAAATGAACGACGTTTCTTCATTGGGTTTTTTTCAAATGAGCAAATACCCAGAATTTAAATACAAACGGCATTCGACTAAACTAGATATGGAAACAAAAAAAACTAAATCAGTACTTCAATAGTCATTCAAATACTATCACTGTTTCTTCAATCGACAATCGCACGTGCAAATTATTGGTTTAAATTATTCATTTGGACCAATCATTTAACCAAGATAAATTTATAATATTACGCATTTGATTTATAATAAATTAGGTTAGGTTTATTTATGCTTTACAAGTGTAGTGTTTGGCCGGATCTCACCTAAAAGTGACAATGTGGTCGAAAATAGATACAAGCTAAGCCTAGTGGAGAAAGGGAATACTGGTTGTCAAGTGCAGCTGCCGGAACACACCTGTAAGTACTTGGCGACAGAAATTCAACTTGAGGGTTGTAGTTATCGAGACAAGCATAAGAAAATGCTGAAATATAGGTTTCATCGCGATGTTTTCCAATACCAAAAGTATACACAATACAGGCTCATTGATTCAAACCCATGTCGTTCGACGCGTTTTCCGAACACGCTACCACTGAGCCCTCATTGCTATAGCTATATATGTCTTTATAACTTTCAAATAAGGAAACCATTAATCTTCATTCTTCTTTCGAAAACTTCGATACCATAAGAACGGTCTTAATTACTCTACAAACTTTGTTCAGTTTTAGCAAGTATAAACAAAAAAAACGCGTGACAATACCACAGAATGATTAACATCGAAATAATTTTATCTCTAACATAGCGGGTACAAAAAATAACTAAAGAATGCTATTATACTGTGGTTTCCGTAGACCGTCATCACCTTTAGTCACCTACAGATAAAATCTTATCTGTGATTGGTTGATATTTTCAGTTAAACAGCTCTGATTCGATAATTGCACAGATAACGTTCTACGTGATATGAGCAATGATACAAGATTGAATGTAGTGTTATAAAGAGAAACTAAGCAGACAAAAAAATTATATATTGATATATTTTATTTTAATATTGAAAACGCTACATAGTTAAAATTCATCAAACAATTATCAAAAGTTTTTGATGTAGAAATACGTCACTATGCATTTAAGGGTTAATAATAATAAAACTTTTTACTATACTATTTCAAGCTGGAACAGGTTTTTTTTTAATGATCCAATCTTATTAATATTAAATCTATTTTCAGTTGTTCATACTGATAGAATCAAAAATGCAACATTTCTTGGGTGTATAGTGTAGGTAATATTTAACCAATTCTAAAAAAATATTTAATAACGTGCGCATTCAGATTCAGCAATTAAAATCATTATCGTGTTTGTTGGAATAATAAATCTTCAGTTTTAACGAATATATGCAGACTGTAAGAAAGGGTTAAGTTACTTGGATGACTCACAAGCATATCGTTTATTTTTTTTAATTTATAATCTTACCTGTATACTCCATTTATTGTAATGTTTTTTTATTTCAATATATTATACACATATTAGAACGTTTTTAGTTTTTGTTGTTATCATTCTTATTCACGCATGATGTATTGAAAGTGTGGCATGATTCCAACACTTCAAACAATTATATATAACGAACTGGTTATTTTTTCCAGCCTCGAGCAATCTCAGGATACCATAATAACGGAAGACTTCACTATCCAACAGCTCGAGCAAGAATATCTCTTGCCGCTTATTATTATTATTATTATTTTTTCGATTAACTACATATATTGTTAGGCCCCTAGAGCCCTGCGGCTTTTACAGCTTCACCGAAATGTTAGTCGTATTTATATGGATTTCTCCAATAGTAGTCGAAACAAGCCAAATACGTTATTCAAAAAGGTTTTAACTATAGTAATTTTATTTGGCGGAATTTGCTTTAGAATTGGTGGAAGTGATATCCTTTGCGCCGACATATATTATATATATATATATCATATAATTATATATTTCATTGTGTAAAAATAATTTAACGTTGTATAGATAAACATTGTTTTAATCAAATTTAAATTATTTTTATGCAAAGTTAAAAAGATAATAGTCAGTATAATAAATTTACATTATTAACATTGATGGCTAACGTCATCATGATAAAGGCACGCGGATTTTTTAAAATAGTTTTGTATAATTTTTGATTTGTTATGTCAAAGAGTTGCCATAACTTCTAACGTACCTGAATAAGTATACACGTTTTCTTTAAAATAACACTTTGTTTTTAATATTTTCAAAATATAGAATCTAAGGTCAACATTTCAGTTAAAATAATATTTTTTAATTATTATAAAACAAAATTATTATTTTAAGTAATCATATTTTATTTATAGTTAGTCATTTATGTACGAAATTAAATTAATAATGGTTGTCTTGTAGGCAAATTTCGCACTTAATCGATAATTAAACGCGTTAAGAACCGAAACATTGTTATTTTCTTTCAATACAAATGACTGAGAAAAACAAAAAGAACGCTTTGATAGTATCAATGACGACTGATCAAAATATAATGAATAACATAATGTTTCCGACCACGTATGTAACGTCAGCATCGTTTAAACCCGACCACAACTTGAAGTAAAAAAATAGGGACTTTCGAACCGCAACCTTGACTTTACTTACTTTACGTTCTTACGTTGCTTTCACTAGCACATTTTATTTTTCGACAACTATACCAACACGGTGTAATAATAGGTTACCTATGAAATTGCCGTTCTGCAGTACTGGCCATTTCAAATCAAAATAATTTTTGTTTGGCTAAGAATTCTAATTTCAAATTAATTTTATTTTAAAAACATGGAATTCTTTTTCCAAAAGTAGTCATTTGTTTATTGATTAGTGTTAAATTTTCATCGCTTTTCAATCTTTTTTGTCATCATGGATACGTTAAAAGTTCGAGTAATTATGGAATATGAGTACCGTCGTGGCAGTAACGCGGCACAAGCGGCACGCAACATCAACGAAGTTTACGGAGCTAACACTACAAACCAACGCACCACCTGTTATTGGTTTGCTCGCTTCCGTTCTCGGAAATTCAACTTGAAAAATGAACCTCGCGGTCGTCCGAAGACTTTGGTCGACAATGACGAATTAAAGGCGATTGTGGAAGCTGACGATACACAATCTATGGCTGAATTAGCAGCAGCTTTCGACGTTAGCGTCAAAACAATATTGGTCCATTTGCGTCAAATTGGCAAGGAAAAAAGCTTGACAAATGGGTGCCCCACGAACTCAATGATCGCCAGCGCGAAGTACGCGTCGAGACGTGCCTTGCACTGCTCAACAGACACACAATTGAAGGAATTTTGAACCGCATTGTTACCTGCAATGAAAAATGGATTCTATTTGATAACCGCAAGCGCTCAGCAAGTTGGTTGGATCCTGGTTCAGCACCTAAACAATGTTCTAAACGAAAACTTACCTCTAGAAAAGTGCTGGTCACTGTTTGGTGGTCTAGCGCCGGTGTGATTCATCACAGCTTCTTAACAAACGGGGTGAGCATTACTGCAGATGTGTACTGTGAAGAACTGAACACAATGATGGAGAAGCTGGCACATCTCCAACCAGCAATGGTCAATCGCTCGTCTCCGCTGCTCCTGCACGACAACGCGCGACCTCATACTGCACAACAGACGGTCTCCAAGTTGCAAGAACTGGGGTTGGAAGTTCTTCGTCATCCGCCCTACTCACCAGACCTTGCGCCTACAGACTACTACTTTTTCCAGAATTTGAATAACTCCTTGGCGGGAAAAAAATTCAATATCCGAGAGGCAGTACAAAATGCCAAAATGAAGATTTTGTTGCCTCCCGTCCAGCTGATTTCTTTAAGAAGGGCATCAATAAACTGCCACTGCGCTGGCAAAGATGCATTGATTGCATGGGTGATTACTTCGATTAATACAAATAAAAAATACATGAAAAAACATTGTTTAATTTTTTTCATACAAAACGGCAATTTCATAGGTAAAGACCTAATACTTAGGCGTAAACTCGGTGATCAGTGTAAATAACTTCAAATCATTTTCCATTATGAGACTGTTTTTATAAAGTTTCTTGACTTTTGTTTAATTATTGCATTTTATCTGATACAATTTTACAGTACAATCGAAGAAATGTGAAATTAAATTACCCGATGTGGTTTCGTAATGTTCACGTTTTACGAAATCTGAAAGCAAACCATTAAAAAAATATTTATTTTCTGAATCAACATTACCTATCTTAAAACAAACTCATACAAGATAAGAAAACGAGTATAATGCCTTTATATAACAGCAGAGAGTTGTTGTTCGTTGAAATTTTAAACGGTCGGTCAACTTGCGATTACTCCTACGTCAGTGGCGACAGATACACGATTTTCTGTATCGTCTACCTACTTAAATCACTGAACAGTTTTGATTTAAAATGAAGTTAGTTTTGTGTGCGATCGTTTGTTTGATTGGTTGTGCTCTTGGCTGGGGTCGAGGTGATTTGGAAAAGTACGGACCGTTACAACTTGCACTGCGATCAAGTTTTTTAATAAATTGTAAGTTTTCATCTAAACTATATATAATAATATAATAAAGAGGAAAGATTTGATTGTTTGTTTACATTGAATAGGCTCTGAAACTACTGGACCGTTTCGAAAAATTCTTTCACCATTAGAATCCTAAATTATACCTGTTGAACATAGGCAATAGAACATTTTCAAAAAAGTTAGGGATCCGTATGAAAATTTCGATAATGTAACCCAAAGTGTGAAAAAATACCAAGTAAATCGTTATATCGCGTACGCTGCGGAAATTATTAAGTGATGTAATACGATTTTATAGAGGACATAAATATTTACAATAAAGTCCGCGATACCATATGTCTAACTATTACAGTTATGTCACGATAACTACTTTTTTAACTTAAAAATAGTATATTTAATAATAATGCCAGTTCAAACTATGCTTTAAAATAAAATAAATATATAAAAAATAATAATAAAAAAATCATTAAAAATATTTATCTATAATGTACCCCTTTTTAGTAACCCCTGACGCAAAAACAAGGGTGTGTGTTATATATATATTCTTAAATACTCATGTGAAGCCGGGGCGGGCCGCTAGTTATCAATAAACAAACAAAGACCGTTACGGTGACATTTATATTTATTTTGTTTATCTATTCTACCACGGCTAGGTTGTAGGACAATTATTTACACAGAGAAATTTCTTTGGAGATTTCTCTCTACTTGGGGCAGCCTGACTGGTGGAATACCTCCACCCTACAGAAGATCACAGCCAAATAACCTAGTGTTGTGTTCCTGCGGTGAGTAGGGTTTTCAGAGCTCCTTGAGGAGGGGAGGTTCAAGGTCGCCAACGCGCTAGTGATGTCTATGGTATTACAAGCGTCCATAGGCTACAATAGCCGCTTACCATAAAGTGAGCCATATGCTTGTTTGCCATCTTTGTAGTATATAAAAAAACCTTTGTCGAAATAATATATTTATTATGATTGAAACAAATTCACATAGTTAAACTACTAAGTTAGTAGATAACGAATGTATCTTTTTTCTTAAAAATTATGTCATTCAGTGACTTTTAATTTCAATGATTTTTAGCGTCAATTTGCCAAATCGAAGGCTCATGAACTACCTACCTACTAATTAATTGAACAGTTTTCTTCTTTTCAATATTTTTCAGGTAATCATGATAGAACCTTGAATCTTGATGTAAGCGGAATCGATGTCTACTTCTACGACTTCCTTAGAAATGACGTGGAAATGTTCACTATAGATGAGGCTGCAAAAGGTATACTCTCAATCAAGAATTTAGACAAGAAACACAAATTCATTTTCTATGTCGGCGGCTTCAAGTCCCACATCAAGAAGAGAAATGAAGAACAGATGAGGGATACTTTTAGAAATATCTCAAACAGCTATCTGATCATCTTCGATCACTCTGACTATACTAACAATAGACAAGGGAACAGAAAGAGCTACACGAGATCAGTCAAGTACGTCCACTATATTGGTAAAGCTGTAGGTCGACTACTGGCAGAACTACAGGTAGGTGGCGTAGCTTCGAAGAATATTCACTGTATCGGCCATAGTCTCGGAGCCCAAATCTTGGGTCAAGCAGGCGAAGAATTCCTTAAAGTGACTGGACAAAAAATTGGTCGAATCAGCGCCTTAGATCCCGCTGGACCTTGTTTCTCTAACAGCTTCATCGAGAACCAAATCAGATCTAGTCTTGCGGAGTATGTTGACATTTACCATTGTAATGCTGGAGCTTTGGGAACCTCGAGCGTTTTGGGCGACGTAGATTTCTTCATAAACAAGAAAGGTCAGACTCAACCGAACTGCGGCACTCCGTTAATACCAGGAGTATTTGACTCATCAAAAGCAGCGTCTTGCAATCACAGAATGTGTGTTGACGTATGGACGGCCTCAGTAAGACATCCGGAATGGTTTACAGCTTATAAATGTGATAAATACAATTATTTTAAAAAGGGCCAATGCTCCGATAACGATACGACTATTGCTGGATATTGGAATCCAGGGAACGTGTCTGGTGTTTATTACCTATCTACTGAAGGTTACGATTTAAGTTTGTAATATTTTAAATTAATTTGAAGATTCTATAACATATACTATTACAATTAAATCCACTGTTTTATTGACAGATTCAATTGGACGTCATTAAGCAAAGTGCATTTGTTTAAATTTTTTTTACTCCTTTCTCTTATAATATGTGTTAATTTTAGTGCAAAGAGGTCAAGTTTGTATGCTTGTAGGTAGGTAGGTAATCTCTGGAAATATGATTACGATTTTAAAAATTATTTAATAGTAAGCTACATTATCCCTGAGTGATATAGGCTTTATTCTTATTAGGTCCTTACATATGAAGTTGACGTTTTGTTGAACAGGCCATTTAGACCTCAAATATCTGGCGTTTGGTTGGCAAATTCAAATTTATTTCAAATTTAGGTTTGTGTTTCAAATTTGTGATTCATTTGTTTTCGCACCATTTGATTTTTCTTTGACATCGTTCTTTTCACAAATGTTAAATATCGCATTATTTACGAATATGGGTTCCACCGTGGCATCAGTACTGCAGTAACAGCTCGAAGGATTAATGATGTGTATGGAGAACCTACTGTACAGGAACGCACAGTACGTTTTTGTTTCCGTTTTCGTTCTGGAAATTTTGGTCTACGAAACCAACCCAGTGGACGGCCGGAGACCCTAGTTGATAATTAGATAATGAAAAATTATATGTGATCGTGGAAGCGGATCCATCAGAAACTACGTCAAAGTTAGCAGCAGACTTCGGTGTGAGTGATAAAACAATTTGGATTCACTTGAAATTACTCAACCGTCACAATAACGAGGGAATTTTGTATCGTATTGTTACTTGTGACGAAAATGCTCATTATTGGTGATCCTTAGAAAACTGACTACTACTATAGCTGTCTTTTTCCAGGTCTTTTTAAGATCTACAATTATGTAGAACATTAAATTGAAATATCTCGTTTGTTTTACTCAGCGTAAGCGATTTAAGCACCCCAAAAGCGTCTTTTTTCCGAATTGATTCACCATTATCGCCTCTGCTAATTTCGTTTGTTACTTTACCTTAAAAAGTATATCCTATAACCTGGCCAGTTAACATAGCTATAAAATGTAAATCGGATAAGTGGTGGTCGCGTGTAAAGAACATAAGAGGACAGACCGACTTATTACCTACTACCTACATTTTATAATAGATGTGGTTAAATCTTTATAGTAGCACGGGCAAGTGATGGCACTGTGTCTTTTACCAATTACCGCAAACTGCAAACCTCTACAAACGCTTGGATAAAATAAGTAAGCCAAACAACGGTATCCACGTTTGCGAGTGTGCTAGTGTTTTTGGACAAGCAAGCATGACGGACGTCGACCTTGTGTCGGTTATAACATTTGGTTTAACCTATTTTTATAATAAAAAGAAGGAATATTAAACGGGAAAAATAATAGAATACGGAAAATTCAGTATCGAAGATAGTTAAATATTCACAGAAACCGTACCAGGTTTTTTCCATTATTTATCGATTATTTATTTCGCGCAAGTGATACTAACTACACACAAACTTACCGAGGTTTGGCAAGCTTGTGGATGGAGCATTACAATTTGATAAGTTACCTATATAAGTATCAGCGTCGAATAACAATTAAAATACTCTATTTGTCAGTCTATGTATTTTTGTTTTGTGAATCCTCTACTCTAAGTATTGAATGTAAGGTAGTGTTATCAAATATCATAATAATATTATTACTTTAACTACATCTACATTAATAAATCTGTAGTTCAAAAAGGTTCAAAAAGCCGTCTTTTATAATGGATACTGATCACCAATTTGGCCTTAAAATTTTGTTGTCTATTTGTATGCCCTGATTTGTAAGCTTGATTTGTAAGCTTATGACATTTCATATTTGATTGCCTATAAGAATTGTCAAGAATACTTTTAAAAATCGTGAAAAAACTTAAATTTTATATTAATGCTAAACCGATGTTGATGAAATTTTCTAGACAGGAAGCGTATCCCATTCCATAATTGAGAGGCTATAAGGATTTTCAAAAATACTTTTTGTACGGTGAAGGAAAACATCGTGAGGAAACCTGAACGCTTGGGAAATGTTCTTGTAGTACCACCGTATGTGGTAAGCATATAGAATTATTTTTAAATTTCTGAAAGGCTCAACTGCCCGTGAGTTTGGCCTACCACATCTTTTGGACAGCAACAACAGCAACGTAAGCACAACGTTTTCACCCGGCACGACCGCCCTCCTCTGCGGCAACTCAAGCCTTGGTCCGATCCATCGGTATGGAGCCCTTGAGCCAAGCAGCCGCTCGCGCGATACAGTGACTCTACATTCACTAGATTTCACAGCCACACATGGCTCTGCATTATACACACATGCATAACACATAGGTTCTGTAAGAGACCTTTTTTTTCTTTTTTTGCCTAGTTAGACAAAAAATTTCAGACCACTAAATACACATACACATGTTCCTTCCCTCCTCCCAGGGGGAAGAAACATGTATATATTTATAGTTAGTTTAGATCGAATGATAGGGAATTAGTCAGATCGCGACTTAATTGCATACGCGCAACAGTCCGAGCCGAGGTTCGGCCACTTTGGCACCCTCGGATGTTGTTGCAAAGCTTTCGTGGCTGGGTGCCTTAAGCGCTCGCCCCCAAACCCGGTAAAGCTGTAAAAGCCGTAAAGGCTCCAGGGCCCCTAAGGCTAACAGTATAGTCAGTTCAAAATAATAATAATCGTAAGCACTGTTGCTTTGCTACAGAAATAAGTGTGACAGTTAAACCTTGCGTCCTCTCACTCTTAAACTAACTCTACGTTTAGGATCATAGGATTTATTGAATAATAAAGTTCTTATAATAAATAAAATAAATAAAAAAAGGTGTGTGTGCGATTCACACACGATAGAAGTGAAACTTCATTTTAAAAGACATTTTCTATTTTATTTAAACAGTGTGCAATATACATACAGACCGACATTTACTCTCTCGCTCTGGCTCACACAAAGAGGAGAGACCGATAATGTGCGTTAAACGTTTAACGTTTAAGATTTAACGTTTAATGCTTGGAAGTCGCATAAGAAGTTTCACTTCAATAAAAACCTTGTAAAGTTCACTACCAAATAGGGTAACAGAAACGTTTGTTCAGGTTTTTTTGATAATACCGTGGATAATATACTGCTGTTTGTTTTTGCAGTTTATTATTTTTTATTTATAAATCTTTTCTTAATCGAATGTACACATATATTAAAGCAATGATCTCAATCTAGGCATCAGAATCTTAATCGTATTAATTGTTTATTAGGCTAACTATAAAATAATGTTTAACTTTTTATGCCAAACAATTGGATCAATTTATCAATGTAAAAAGTAGTATTTGCGCATCTCGTTAGAACTAGAAAGTAAATTTTTAGCAGTTAAATAATAAATAAACTGTACAACGTTAATCGAGGTTAATTAGTAGAAAAATATAAAGAAGGTAGAATAAAATAATGGTAGACAATATCAATTAGACATCTTGACCAATGTTGGTAAACATCGCGCGACTTTTTTGCAGTAATAGGATTTATTCGTACCAAATAAAAGAAACAAACAGAGCAAACTCATTATTCAAGTATTCTGAGTCACAGTCATATTTTAAAGAAACACGTCTTACTACTAATCCGTGCTCGTACTTACAACCTCTATGGTTGTAGTCCTCTTGCGGATTTCTTCTTTCTGACGCTTTTTTTATTCGTTTGTATGCCCAAAACAGAACTGTCCTCCGTTGGAATATGGCTCACTTTTATATCAGATAAAAAGGAGGGGTCAAAATTTCTAGAGTGACACTTAACATTTAAAAGAATTGTGAGGTGTGCTAATCGAATCGAAAATAGCGTGTCCCATGAAACCTTCTCTTATCTCATTTATACTCCATGTATGTAGTGAATTCTAGAATTTTCCGGACATCTATAACGTTCGAGAATAGTGTTCTTAATACAGACGGTAACAATATTATAAGCTCAAAGGCAGGTGGAATGTTACGTGAACAGCTGATACACTTAAACACATATTCACTTGATTTGAAACAAATAAGGGGTAAAATCTGTGTGAGTTCGAAAGTAGGAGTACCATTGCCACACCTGTTTCTGCCGCGAAGCAATAGTGTTCACGCTACTATGTTCCGAATCGAAGGGTATGATTGGGAACACACATCGGCACACGACCTGTTCCAACTTAGTCCTCAGGATTAGCAACCTATTTCATGCCTGTTTACTACTTTACAGCCTAAAATTGGCATGTTAAATCTGAAACTATTAATGGAACAGAAGAATATGTGAAATTTTAATAACTAAAACGATAAAAGAGATTCGGTCAAGTCCTTAAACCCGATCGTTACTACATAACCTATAATATATAAATGACAAAAATAAGTATAAAACTAATAATAATAATTATGGTGTTTAAGAAAAAAGCATCTTCTCTTTTACTATAAATTTTCATTATTAAGTTTACTAAAAACAATTAATTATGCTATTCACAAGCGACAGATTTTACAAGACACGTCAAAGGATACCCAGTTTGTCACAAGTGACGCCTGAAAATAACAAGTTATTATTTTTCCAACGTTACGTAACCTCGCGCTCCCGTATTTACCTAATACATCACAGTTTGAAACCACTGAGCCTCAACCGTAACTCCCTTATTATTGTTAACAATATTGCTGATTCAACTTTTATAAAAGTCCGGTACATTCCTTGATCGTGTCAGTTCTATTATCGCTCTCAAAACAAGCTATTCTGCTTAGTTGCAATAGAAATATATCATATATGGTACTTAGAGTAGTTAAAGAATTTATAAATACATCATTTACAATGAAGTTGATCTGTTGTTTGTCAGTTTATTTCATCGTGTATAGTTGCGGCTGGGCAAGCAGTATTAATAAAAAGAATTGGCCCGTTCATATGGTATTATATTCTGGATTAATCAAATGTAAGTATCTATTAACAAGGGTCAGTTTTGTATTTATCTTTTCATTAGATCATATTGTCATATCAATATTTTACATCAAGTTATTCAATATTTTTCTTTTGCAATAGGTCAACATAGCAGAAATTTAAACCTCGACGTCAGCGGTATCAATGTTTACTTCTACGACCTGCAAAAAAATAACGTTTACACGTTCCCTATCAATGAGGCAGCAAAAGGGATCCTCTCTAACAAAAAACTTGACAAGAAAAAGAACTTCGTAGTCTATGTAGGCGGCTTTATGTCCAGTATTAAAAATAAAAATGAAATTGATATTGGAAATGTATTCAAGAACGTGCCGAACACTTATTTGATTATCCTGGATCACTCAAAATATACAAGTCTTCAGCGAAACAGTATCAAAAACTATTCAAGATCGGTTACATACGTTCATTATATCGGAAAAGCTTTGGGTCAAATGTTAGCTGGACTGAGAAACGGTGGAGTCCCTGCTAAAAACATTCATTGTAGTGGTCATAGTCTCGGTGGACAAATTGTGGGGCAAGCCGGTGAAGTGTTCCTTAAGGTGACAGGTGAAAAAATCAAGAGAATCAGTGCTCTAGATCCAGCCGGTCCCTGCTTCACAGACAGTTCTATTGAAAATCAGGTGAGATCTGGCCTTGCAAAGTATGTGGAAGTTTACCATTGTAACTCGGGAGTCTTAGGAAGTGCTAGTATCTTGGGTGATGTAGATTTCTTCTTGAACAAAAACGGTGAAGTGCATCCGAACTGCGCCACTCCGTGGTTACCGGGACTCGTGGGTACTACGAAAGCTGCGGTTTGCAGTCACAGTTCATGTGTGGACATGTGGATTGAATCAATTAAGAACCGTGAAAAGCTCACAGCATGGAAGTGCGGCTCGTACGAGAACTTCAAAGAGGGAAAATGTTTGGAAAGCGGTAAAACCATCGCCGGCTTCTGGAACCCTGGTAACGCAACTGGCGTTTATTACGTTTCCACTGAAGGTTCGAATTTAAAATTTTGATAGCCTGATTGTCATGTATTCCTTAGTATAAGAGTGATAGGTTACACCTACAGCCGGAAGGCTACATAATACTCATTATTTACTTCTTGTATAGAATTGTTATAAATTACAAGTAATCGATCCGCCTTTATTCAAATAATCATAACGTAAATGTCTTCTTATACTTATTTATTCATAGGTAGTTCTAGTTTCTTAATTTAATAAATAATATTATATTTTTACAAATATTATATTATCTTTAAGCTGTGTTAATTTATGTATGTTTCTATATATTCCGCCTAATTTTCAAAGTTAAACTGCATTGACTATTGTAATAATTACCTTTCTCTCTCACTTTAATAAACTTTGGTGTGTACTTCGATTTATAAAACATACGGCCATTTTAAACCTTATAGAGTATTTAGAAACTGTATTTATAAATCTGTGTATGATATTTTTTTTAATAAATCACCTACCCTGTATATAATATTTTATTTAAATATCCCTTTTGTAATACAGGAACAAACCGTCTTTTTTAAGCATACATTTTAAAGTAATCAAAGATTTTGTCATAGTCAACATTTTGAAATTTGGTACAAAATGTATAACAATAATTATTTACAGAAAGAAAATTATTAAGCTTATCAGCTACATAGCAGTAATATGATGATTGATAACAAAAAAGACAAAGAAAAGGTTTAATAATTAATTTTTAAGTTTTATAGATAATAGTAAATAATCTACTGATGCACTCGTATTTATCGTTATTATATCTTCAATGTATCCCATAATATATATATATATATGTTATATATATATCCCATTTACTGCAATGAAAAATAAATATGAGGAGAAAAACTATTTTTTTTTTCGAAATGACTATACTGTTAGGCTTAGTGGCCCTGGAGCCTTTGCGGCTTTTACAGCTTTACCGGGCTTGAAAAATTCTAAACTAAAGAAAGCTTGTATTATGGTAACTAAACATACATACATATATTATAAATATTTAACACCCAGATACACAACTGAAATTATAATCATCACACAAAACCAGTCATATACATGGATCGAACCCGCAATATTAATACTAGGCGCTCATTACTAAGGCTTACTACCACTGTGGCAAAAGCCTGACGCCTGAAGCCTGAAACCTATATTATATATCTTTCATGGATATATGAAAGACGATATTCTTTTACTATATGCTTTTTTATGTTTTAAGTCTAGTTTGAGTTTCCTTGTCTTCCCAACTAAATACTCAAAAAGCTTTAAAAAATGGTAAATGGCTTTAAAAAATCTTTGAAGGTACTTCTTTTGGTGTACATGACTTTAACAAAAATTTGCTCTTTAAAGCTTAATATTTCATACTCACAATATTTTTCAACGACATATCCAAGACACCCCAAACGATTTGATAAACGAAAAAAAAATCTTCCCACTTTGTCGGCGTGATTAATATGTATACCCATACCAAATTATAGCTTTCTAGTACTATGAATCTCTGAGCTGATCTCTGAAGCAATGATGGCTCTGTGGTAGCGTGTACGACTTCGCGTCGATTGACGTGACTTCGAATCCCTGCACTGAGCCTGAGCTTTCGGTGAAGGAAAAAACGTGAGGAAACCATAGCATGATGGTAGGGCTTTTTCTAATGCCCGCCAGCCTAGCTGTCGCCAAATCTGTCGCCAAGCACCAATAGGTGTGTTGTTGAGAGCCAGTCTTCCACTAGGTTTAGCGTGTTGTCATCTTGGGCCCCATTTTCACTTCACATCAGGTGAGATTGTGGCCAGTACGCCAAACATACAACGATAAAAAAAAAGCTAAGCCGCGGACAGACAGAGGTACATAGTAAAATTATAAGGGTTCCTTTTTGTCTTCGGAACCTTAAAATGTTTTCCTTTTTGGAGGATATAACATGGATATTAAAGAAGGATGTGCATTGTGCACCTTTAAGATTAATTTAGTATACTTGGTTTTGTAAATAATACAAGTTATTTTTTAACATGTTACAATTGTATATTAGAATATAAACCATTATTGCACATTTTATGTTACTTAAAGCTAACAAGTTAACAAAACTGGTTTAAAACAAAAAGCTTAATCACAATTATAACTTGAATAAATTAAAAAATAAACATTAATCTAGATATACTTTACAATTATAAATAATAAAATTGACTAATAACTATAATTTTGCTACATAATAATTTGTACTAAATGTTAACAGTCAAAGCGAAGTTACAAAACAGAGGCGGAGTTAGAAATTCAAAGTCAGTCTTCGAAACAATGTTTAGGATTCAATTATAGAAATACGCATTAAATTACGCAGTTAAGTCATAACCTTCGGTGGAAAGGAAATAAACCCCTTTGGCATTGCCAGGGTTCCAGAAACCAGCTACAGTCTTGTCATTTGATAAACAATTTCCATTCTTGAAGCTAACATAAGAATCACATTTCCAAGCGGTGAACCATTCAGGATGTCTAAATGTAGCGGTCCACATGTCCACACACATCTGATGGTTGCAAGAAGCTGCTTTAGAGGACTCGAATAATTCGGGAATGAACGGAGTGCGGCAGTTTGGTTGAGTTTCACCTTTTTTATTGAGGAAAAAGTCCACGTCACCAAGAACACTTGAGCTTCCTAAGGCTCCTGAATTGCAATGGTAAATTTCAACATGTTCAGCTACGCCTGTCCTGACCTGATTTTCAAGGGCACTGTTGGAAAAACAGGGACCTGCAGGGTCCAAAGCACTGATTCTTGCAAGCTTTTGACCGGTGATCGATAGAAACTGTTCACCAAGTTGACCCAAGATTTGACCTCCAAGACTATGTCCAATACAATGTACATTTTGAGCAGCTACTCCTCCTCTATGCAATTCAGCCAACATTTGAGCCAAGGCTTTGCCAATATAATGAACGTATTTTACTGATCTGGCGTAGCTCTTCACTTCCCCGTCCTTATTGTTTGTGTATTGCGAGTGATCAGGAATGATCAAGTAGCTATTTGGCAGATTTTTAAATGTATTTCTGATTTCTTCCTGGTTTGTTTGTTCGATTTGAGATTTGAAGCCTCCCACATAGACGATGATTTTCCTTTTAGAATCAAAATTCTTCATCGAAAGGATCCCTTCGGCCGCTTCATGGACAGCGAAATTTCCGACATCATTATTAGTGAAATCATAAAAGTACACATTAATGCCGCTGACATCGAGGTCTAAGGATTTATTATGTTCACCTGAAAAATCAATTTTGTCGGTAAATGAGGGGCATTTTGGGAAAATCGTTTATCTCCAGAATCAATTTACTTTATGTGCAAAAATTGTGGTAATTAAAGAATATTACTATTCAGATAACAAAGAGAGTAAAGTTTAATAGCAGTGAAATATTTTAGAAGACAAATAGTTAACATTTGAAATATCTATACAGAGGTAATGTAGTAATCACATAGTATATCAAATTTAAAATATATTACTAAATTTGTGTAACTTATAATTTATATAAAGAAATGTAGTGGTAAAGGTTTAGGACTTTAATTATTATCATGTACTTACATTTGATCAAATTTGAATGTAAGGCCAGTTGAAAAGGGCCATACTTTTCTAAATCACCGCGACCTAACAAGCCGTATGCGCAACCGACGAAACACGCCAACAAACTGCAAACTAGTAGCATCATTTTAACTATAGATAATTATTATAAAACTTTGTTTATGTTGTGAAATAGTTCTACTCGTAAAGTATACGTATATGTCAGTGTAGCGATGAAAACAGAAACCTATTCTTATATACAAAAGGAAAATTAGTCATTCTAAAATTTTGCGGCAGGAAAATTGAGTTAGGTTGTGTAGTTTTGACGTATGAATTTAGCTTCGATGTCTTGCATGTAACGCAGATTGATTTACAGCAGGTTCACTTGACTAGTTTATTTTATATCCATTAAATAAGGTCGGATCTGATCAAGTTAGTATGACTCTATGTATATAGAGAGGTCTCCTTCTATGAGCGATCACACTCTATTTAAGCCCTCAAATAAACTGAAAACTACAATTTTGTTATGAATGTCCGTTGTTAGGGAATCAACGAGTCTATCATGAGTTTTCGCTACACTGTACCAACGAGATTGATGGTAAATACTGTATTCACTAACTGGATTTGCAAGTGTAAATATTGCTTATTTACATTTTACACAATTGTTTACATGAAGTGAACCAGCTGAGCTGCGTGTTTTGTAGTAAAACAATATTGTTTTGCTTAAATGATGTAATAAAGGAGTACAAAGCTACGGTAAGCACTGTGAAACGTCTATGTGTGACATCACTATTCTGTTTTGCTATACATGTGACGTCACTATTTGTTTGTCTTCAATTTATTTGTCTTTTGGTGAAAATTGTATGACCAATACATAACAAAAAGACGACAGAACAGTCATACCTGGCTGTATCGTGACCATCACATGCATTGTGAAACACCGGGTTAATAAATCGATTTGACACGTACCATTTTGGGGTCATCCTAAGATATCTTGCATCCGAAGAGATAATACTAGAAAGATTCTCGTGCTAGACTGGATTGCGATAAACAAATATCACAAAATTCTTCTTAAAATATCAAACCGTGTTCGTTAAAGACAATAAACTGTAATTATATTATGTATAACACTGCATTTTTTTTAAATATGGTTAAATAATTTTCAGTGATTATAATATTCTAAAAAAATTATCAGCCCACTGCAATATTTCATAAACAACACGATGATGTAGCCGTATGAAAAAAATAATATCAAATCACTTCCAAAAACTTCAATTGAAACCACGGACATTTGATTATCTAACTTATAATTTCAAGTAAATACATATTTTACTTTATTACTAAGACTACTTGAAGACCAACGAATTTTACAGCTCACGTAAAAATCTTCAATTTTTTCGACGTCGTAAGTAAAAACCAACAATTGACAATAACAATTAACAGGTAAAGTGCGTCCACGTGCTACCGTGTTTACCTCATACGTCTCAGTTCGAAACCATGGCACCTCAACCATACCTTCCCCATGGGTGATAACAAAATTACTGACTCAGCTTTTGCATAAAACTACATTTCAATCTTTAATCGTGACAGTAATCGAGCATCATTCTCGAAATAAGTTGTTCTAATTAATAGCAACAAATGAATACTTTTTTTATATAATATCAAATTATTAAGATATTTCTCATCAAAATGAAGCTGTTCTTTTGTTTTTTGTTCGTGTGTTTCGTTGTACACATTTGCGAGTGGGATCTAACAGGTCTTGAGAAATATGGGCCGGTTCAAATGGCATTATATTCTGGATTAATCAAATGTAAGTTTCAATTTATATGATGTAGTTGTGTTTCTATCTTTAACTGGATTTTGTTATAATTTTAATGTTTGTTCAACAAGTTAATCAAACTGTTTCTTTTGCAAAAGGTGAACAAAACAGAACTTTAAACCTCGACGTCAGCGGTATTGATGTCTACTACTACGATTTGCTGATAAATGATGTTCAAACGTTCCCTATCTATAAAGCAGCAATCGGGATCCTCTCTAACAAAAACCTTGACAAGGAAAAGAACTTTATCATCTATGTAGGTGGCTTTATGTCCAGTATTAAAAATAAAAATGAAATTGACTTCGGAAACATATTCAAGAACGTACCGAACACATACTTGATTATCTTAGATCACTCAAAATATACAAGTCTTCAACGTAACAGTATAAAAAACTATTCAAGATCGGTTACATACGTTCATTATATCGGAAAAGCTTTGGGTCAAATGTTAGCTGAACTGACAAAAGGTGGAGTCTCTGCTAAAAGCATTCATTGTAGTGGTCACAGTCTCGGCGGACAAATTGTGGGGCAAGCCGGTGAAGAATTCCTTAAAGTGACAGGCGAAAAAATCAAGAAGATCAGTGCTCTAGACCCAGCCGGGCCTTGCTTCACAGACAGTTCTATTGAAAATCAGGTGAGATCTGGTCTTGCGGAGTATGTGGAAATATACCATTGTAACTCAGGAGCCTTTGGAAGTGCGAGTGTCTTGGGCGACGTGGATTTCTTTTTGAACAAAAACGGTAAAGTGCAACCGAACTGTGCCACTTCGTGGTTACCAGGGTTGGTCGGAATGGCAAGAGCAGCGGTGTGCAGCCACAGCTCGTGTGTAGACATATGGATTGAATCAATTAAGAACCCTGAACAACTAACAGCGTGGAAATGTGACTCGTACAAGAATTTCAAAGAGGGAAAGTGTTTGGAAAGCTGTAAAACCGTCGCCGGCTTCTGGAACCCTGGTTACGCGATCGGAGTTTATTATCTTACTACTGAGCGTCTGAACTAAACATCTTAAGGGTTAGATTACAAATATAATTCCTTAGTACAAGACTGATAGGTTATAGACATGCAGCTTACAAGTTACAATATTTACTCATTGGTTAAGTACTCATATTTTATTTGTTTATAATTTCTACTAGTCACTAAGTGTTCGATCCGGCTTTACCTTAATTTACGTGAGTTCTTAATAAGGAAGAAGTACAAACTTTATGAGATTAATTTTAGATTATATAACTGCTTTATTTGGTCGTTCATACCAGGTTCCTATAGGTTTATCTTATATTTTGTTTAAGGAATATCAATTGTAATTACCATATAAAACACCCAGTTGTAAATGTTTAACTTACTAAATGTACTATGTTAATAATAAAATGTGTATTTATTTATTTCCTTTCAAATATTTATTTTATTCGCAAATGTTTCCTTTAAATTTTTTATGGAATGCGTCACACGTGTAGTACACAATTTCGGCAATGTCAAGAATTAAATTTTAAACGAAGGAAATTGGCTAATGGAAAAGTTTTATCAACTTGACTTTTTGCAATATAACTGAGTTAACTAGAACAAAAAAGACGACCTAATATTTAAAATGACACAACATACATAATGTTTCTTCTTAATATAATAATTGGTCGTATTTCTGCTAAAATAAACTACGTAAGGATGTGACAAAGAAAATGGGTTCGACGTTTTTACTTTAATTATTCATTTATTTAAGCAACCAACAAGGCTTCAACAAAATTGAAAAAAATACAAAACATGCTTAATTTATAATCTAAGTGTTGCCTTAATTAAAGGTAGCTCTGACATGCAAAAAAAGCAGTGTAAATGAGTTTAAATGTTCATGAAATCAAGAGAATACAAACAAATAACATAAGTACTTAGTCACTATACATATGTTCCAAAACATGGTCTCTGTAGCATTTGTAACTCTGGCCAAATATATCTATGTTGGGATCTTTGCTTATCCTTTTGTATTGTTTTTGGATTCTATTCACGCAGGAGAAGTGCTCCAGATTACTTTTAAAGGTTTTAGGTTTAAAAGGTACATATGTTGTATTGCTGGGTAATTTATAAGGAGTGTTCAGGTTTAATTTAACAAATCAGGACAGTCTAGCATTCTATTTACTAGCTTGTATAAGAATGTATGATCTAATAACAGTCTACGATCCTCCAAGGAATTTATTTCAAAGTGCTTCAGAAGATCCTGACAAGATTTTAGAGTTTTGGCCATGTTACACTGGTATAAAATGGCATGCCATAAAAATCTTTTTTCTACACTTTCGAGACGATCCTTATATACAGAAAACAGGGGCGATCAGAATAAAGATATACTGATATAACATTATTAGGAATATAAAGTTTTTTTAGTTCAAGGAAAAAGTTAAAAACCATTTTTAGTATACTTGGGTACCTTCAATTTTATGAAGTGTTGTCATGTTTTAGGGTTAATATTAGAGGTATCCATAAGTAATCAATTATTTGCAAATAAACTGTTTAGCCTTTACTTCTGTAACACACTTTCTTTTACAGTTTTCAGTAAAGCAATGGCTTATATTCTAAAAATAAAGCATACCTGTAATAAAATGGCGGGGGATCATATTCGTCATTGTATGCTTTTTCATTTTTATGCGGGGTATAATGAAACGGTAACAACATAGGAAATTTGCGATGTCTATGGAATTGTACTGAAGAAGCCAACAAGTGTCAATGTTAGTTCAGAAGATTTGTTGCTGGTGTTTATGATCCTCTGTGATTATGATCTCTCCAGACCTCGAAGTGGACGACCAGTTAAATTTGATAATGACACCCTAAAATCTCTAATGAGCGATTTTTAAATTAAGTGAACAATGTTTGTCAAGAATCCTCGGGTGTACATATTCAACCACACGAAGACAACTACATGAAATTGAAAAGGCATATAGGCAAGGAATATGGGTACAGCAACAGTTATCTGAGATCAACAAGAATAATCATCGATAAATTTTAATTTTATTACTATCTCGATTTCGTATAGACCCGTATGAACAATTCATTGTTTATAAGAACATAAAGCATTCGAAGCAAATTCAAATCATACCGCAGTATCAACTCCTAAACCTAGTTTATCCGTACAGTTATATTTTGGTTCACGAACCCTTGATTTGTATAACAGCGGATTGTGACACACGGAATAATATTTTTGTAGTATTTTTCTTTTATTTTTTACGCCAAGAAAGTATAACATGCGTATAAAAGTAAACACAATTATTTTTTGTATCAATAATATATATTCCCTTATTATAATTGAACATCATGGTAAGTCACGTATAAACTGTAATGGCCAACACGCCAAGCTTCGAAAGAAAGTTGAATCTCAGTTGGCGCTGCCGTAACATGCTAAAAGTTTATTTTCAATTTGAAAATGGAAGCTAATCAGGCAATGCCACTGAACCATAATTGCGAATCATTCTAATATTCAGTAGCAATGAATGTAGGCTTAAACTTTGCCGTTATCTATCTATCTATCTTCTATGATATATATATATATATATATATATATACATATATATGTATATACTTATACAAAAGGATAACTGACTGACTGACTGGCATATCAATGCACAGCCCAAATTACTGGGGTACCTTTTACAATGAAGCTGAGCATTAAAGAAAGATTTTGCCTCCAATGAAATTTTACGACATACTTTATTTTGATACATTGTAACTTTCTCGTATTTTTAACAATCAGTTAACTTGATTTACTCAATTAAAAGTTTCACTTAATCACAATCTGATGAATATTTAAGTAAGCATTGAGGTAAGTCCTTTCCAACTTGCGAAAATTAAGCTGTTTCGTTATAAAGGTGATTTAAAAAGAAAAGTTTGAGTTTTAAAATACTTTATTTAATAATAGCCCTTTAAGATTTAAAGGATTATTTCAAAATAGACAAAGAAAAACGTAAAAAATTATCAAACAAAAAACAATAAATTCGTATTTTTATAACATAGAAACTGTACAAATAACATAAAATATTTCCAGAATCAATTATTACAAGTCTAAACTTGAAGAACAATTTCCCATTATTCATTTATAATCTATATATATACTCTACTCTTACAGACTAGCTACGTGAAGGCGGATCGATTTATTGCTACAAAGAGTTACAAATAAATAACTAATGAGTATTATGTAACATACAGATTGCAGGTCTATCCTATCAATCTTGTATTTTTTTTATTAACAACCTAACCTATACATTGTATTGGAACCTTCAGTGGAAAGGTAATAAACGCCGGTCGCGTCACCAGGGTTCCAGAAGCCGGCGATCGTTTTATCACTTTCCAAACAGTTACCCTGTTTGAACTTCTCGTATGAGTCACATTTCCACGCCGTGAGCTGTTCAGAGTGCTTAACTGTTGCAATCCAAATGTCGACACACGAACTGTGACTGCACACGGCCGCTTTCGCAGTACCCACGACTCCCGGTAACCACGGAGTGGCACAGTTCGGTTGCGCTTTGCCGTTTTCATTCAGGAAGAAATCCACATCGCCCAAGACACTTGCACTTCCAAAGGCTCCCGAATTACAATGATAAACTTCCACATACTCCGCAAGACCAGATCTCACCTGATTTTCAATGGAACTATCTGTAAAGCAGGGCCCCGCTGGGTCTAGAGCACTGATTCTCTTGATTTTTTCGCCTGTCATTTTAAGGAACTCTTCACCGGCTTGCCCCACAATTTGTCCACCGAGACTATGACCACTGCAATGAATGCTCTTAGCAGGGATTCCACCATTTCTCAGTTCAGCTAACATTTGACCCAAAGCTTTTCCAATATAATGAACGTATGTAACCGACCTTGAATAGCTTTTGATAGCGCTTCCTTGAAGACTTGTGTATTTTGAGTGATCCAGGATAATCAAGTAAGTGTTCGGTACATTCCTGAATACATTTCTGATATCAATTTCATTTTTATTTTTAATACTGGACATGTAACCGCCTACGTAGACGACGAAGTTCTTTTCCTTGTCAAGGTTTTTGTTAGAGAGGATCCCGTTTGCTGCCTCATTGATAGGGAAAGTGGCAACATCGTTATTTTGCAGGTCGTAAAAATAAACATCAACACCGCTGACGTCAAGGTTTAAAGATCTATTTTGTTCACCTGATGCAGAAGAAAAAATTTGATTATCTTGTTGTAAAAACATTAAAATGAACACAACATCCAAAAAAAAAGGAAAATATATCTACAACATATTCATAGATACTTACACTTGACTAGTCCAGAATATAATGTCATTTGAACTGGTCCATATTTCTCGAGATCATTTAGTTCCCAGCCGCATGTGTATAAAATTAAACAAAGAAACAAAGAACAGAACAACTTCATTCTGAATTAGAAATATATTAATAAGTAGAATAGCTAGCTTCGTGAGCGATGCTCGGTCACTGTCACGATCAAGTATTGCGCCGGAGTTTTATATAAAAGCTAAGTGAGTAATTTTGTTATCACTTATGAGGATGTTAAGTTTGAGGCGCTTTGCTTTCGAACTGTGATGTATGAGGTAAACACGGTAGCACGTGGACGCACTTCAACATTATTGTTGTTTGTTTTTGTGAGTTTTTCCTATTTACTTGTGACGGAGAAGAAAATTGGTGTTTGACGTGTGTAGTAGAATCCATTCTTCTTATAATATTGGTTCCTTAAAACAAGGCGTGAAGAGTCATGTTAACAAGCATGATATCATCTACTATTGATGAAAAGTGTCACCGGCGGTCGCCGTTATTTTTGAAATTACCATGAAATTTTGAATTTCAATATGTATTTAGTTACAATAGTACACAAAAGGTAAAAATTATAATATAGCAATTCACTGGAATTATTTAAATCATTTAAACCATTATCTTACTTTGGACTACCTCTTAAAAAACTTGGATAAGGTAGGATTTATTTATGTGATACAGTAAATACTTACAATGTTAGCTAACGTTCACATTCTTTATAATTAGTTGAATAAATGATAATTATGTTAAGTTTTATGATAAAGCGAATTACCAATTTACCGCCTCATGGATCCAAGAAATATGTAAATCAGATTTTATCGATAAATATTATTAAAAGTTAAATCGTTTTATTAATAATGATGATATCACAAAATGATGCCTCGCTATATATCCATTATACATATTAATATATTACTAGCTGTGCTCGCGGTTTTGCTCGCGTGTACTACTGAACAACTGTTTTGATTTTTTGTACGGAACCCTAATAATTTTTATAAAATAAAAGTAGCATAAGTTATTACTTACTAGCTTCTGCCCGCGGCTCCGCTCGCGTGAACTACAAAAATTTACTCTAACGGTTTTTACTAAAAGTATCAATAGTATAAGAACAAACTAAATGACGGCGTCATATATTGCAAAAGAGAACAACAACGTGGTACAGTGTGACGTTGCTGTGTTTACCGTAATTTCGTACTCCTTACTACATTATATTACGTAAACAAAACAATACTATATTACCACAAAACATTCAGACCAGCTGAAACATTAATGTAAATTGCGCCAATATATCTAATATTCAGGCTAGCAAAACCTATCGGTGACTGCACGGTTTATATTTTGTTTCACTTGTAGAGCGTAGTGAAGAACACGTATTTCACTGATGATTCCATTCGATTAGATCACACAGATTTTTATAACAAAACTTGAACTTGAGGATAAAACATTCATTTAAAAAAAAGTATAAACGTCATCGATTTATTGAGAAACACTTAGGTTTTCCTAACACGATAAAATCCGGGATTCATTAGAGTTATCTGTAAAGTTACAAAAATCAATTAACTAGTTAAATGTACTAGCTGTTTCAAAATGCCTGTTACAAACACGACATCAAAATATTATTGATACGTCGAAACCACACAACCTAACTCAATATTTCCTGTCGTAAGAAAATTAGAATGACTAATTTTGCTTTTGTATATAAGGACAGACTTCTATATTCATTGCTACAGTTACACATTCGTACACCATACGAGTATAACTACTTTATTAGCGTCAATAAATTCTATTAAATTTTCGAATTTGTTATACTTTCGTATATCGTATACGAATACTCTTATATAGTTAAAATGATGCTACTAGTTTGCAGTTTGATGGCGTGTGTCGTTGGTTGCACATTCGGTTTTTTATGATTCATTCATGATATTAATTACAATCCTAAATATTGCCTTAAACAACTCCAGTATTTGTTTCTTGAAATCTAACTACTTCTTAATATACGTTTTAAACGTTATTATACCATTTTAATTTGCTAAGTGATATCCTAAAATAATACGGTATTACATTTTTCTAAATATTTTAATTCTTAATTAATTGCCTTCTAGTCCATTTCACTGATATTAAGCTTAAATTCAGTTTATATTTTGTATGAAAGGGAACATGCTTTTTCCATCATAATATTTTTTTAAACTAAATTCATCTCAGGCATAATAATACGCTTTTTATGAAAATATGTGTTATTCATTTAACGTTTCAGTCCTTTTAAGTGATATTAATTCTATTTACTTTCTTTTTTGTTTGAACAGAATTAAAACGAAACAAAGATTCTAGACATTAAAGTAACGATTTTCTTAAAATATTACTCATTTAAAAACAACATTGTTTTTCCAGGTGAACATAATAGAACCTTAGATCTTGATGTCAGCGGTATTAGCGTGTACTTTTATGATTTCACTAATAATGATGTCAGAACTTTCGCTGTCCATGAAGCGGCCGAAGGGATCCTTTCGATAAACACTTTTGATTACAACAAGAAATTCATTGTCTACGTGGGAGGCTTCAAATCCCAAATTGAACAGCCAAACCAGGAAGAAATCCGGAATACATTCAAGAATATTCCAAATAGCTACTTGATCATTCCTGATCATTCGCAATACACAAACAATAAGGACGGGGAAATGAAAAGCTACGCCAGATCTGTTAAATACGTTCATCATATTGGAAAGGATTGGCTCAAATGTTGGCTGGATTGCATAGAGGAGGAGTAGCTGCGCAAAACGTACACTGTATTGGACACAGTCTCGGAGGTCAAATCTTAGGTCAACTTGGTGAACAGTTTCTATCAATCACCGGTCAAAAGCTCGCAAGAATCAGTGCTTTGGACCCTGCAGGTCCTTGTTTTTCTGACAGTCTTCTTGAAAATCAGGTCAGGACAGGCGTAGCTGAATATGTTGAAATTTACCACTGCAATTCCGGAGCCTTAGGAAGCTCAAGTGTCCTCGGTGATGTATACTTCTTCCTCAACAAAAAAGGTGAAACTCAACCAAACTGCCGCACCCCGTTCATTCCCGAACTATTCGATTCTTCGAAAGCGGCTTCTTGCAACCATCAGATGTGTGTGGACATGTGGACCGCTACATTCAGACATCCTGAATGGTTCATCGCTACGAAATGTGATTCTTACGATAACTTTAAGAATGGAAACTGTTTATTAAATGATAAGATTGTAGCTGGCTTTTGGAACCCTGGTAATGCGAAAGGCGTTTATTTTCTTTTCACGGAAGGTTATGATTTAACTGCTTAATTAAAATTGAGGAAAACAGAGCCGGAATTCAAAATAGTAAATTATATAATTGAAAACCTAATCATTAGTTTAAAGACTGACTTTAGATTTCTATAACTCCACCGGTTTTATCTTTGAACTCGGAGTTTGCTGTTAATATATAGTACAAATAATTATTTAGCTGCTATAATTATTATTTTATTGTTTTAATTATAAAAACATGAAAGAAGTATTATATAATTAAAGTAGGATAATTACATTATAAGAAAATAAAATAAAATATAAATCACACAACTTATATTTCAATAGTGTTAAATAAATCCCGTCGACTCACAACCACGCAAAAACTAAATCAAGCCCCTCTCTAGTCTCCTTTCTCTCCTCCACAATACACATCTCATCTCTTTCTTCTCTTCTTTGCACCTTGCCTCTCTGGGAGAGTGTGCTGCATGGGATGAGCAGCGCCGCTTTCTGGCCACAGTAGTAGGAGAGAGCATGGACGGCAATGGTCTGCTTCTACAAGGGAGTGATGACGCAGAGGGATACCGCGGAGAGGGCTCGCAATAGGATCCTCTAAGTGACCCGCTCTAGTGTAGATAGACGGGTGGTAGGAGTAGACGTTTTGCTCGTTCCTTCCTCGACCCTAGCCGAATCAGGGGAGAGGGGCCGGCTTCTGGGAGACAGTTGGGTTGTACCAGGCTGTTTCCTTCCTAGCGCTGAGGTTCGGCAACTGCTGGGCCAGCTGACCCGGTATCGCCCCATTACGGCGGCGGATGGTACATCGTGGAGTTTTAGTGAGTAGGAGTCTCACATAACCACTTGCTCCTCCGAGCGGGTATGTACCCACGACGGGTTTCTCCACGTTAAAAACAAAGGTTACATATAGCCTGTGATAAGCAACAGCACTAAACAGCCGCGGGAGCAGCCGGTGAGCGTCAGATACTAATAATTGTGAGCCATCTTCGATATGACACAACTGTTCTATAACTATGCTGATTACGACGATAGTTGTTACACGATGCGATGCTTCCGGATTCTTGATTGACTTCCAGAGATTCACCGTACGGTTCGAATGTATACCATCATGTTCCGGGTATACCCTTTATCCGAACATAATTTGAATACTTTCATCCCGTATTTATTGCTAGGGAAATATTGACGAAACAAAAGGCGACCCCTCCAGTGTATAAGGCTTTCATCAATGCATAACCTTTGGCCTGGAGTAAATGTTTGTTGAATGTTTGGATAAATTTATTGACAACTAGGCTTAGTTTGAATAAAAGATCATCGTTAGGGGCTTCTGCATTATTAGCAAAAAGGTAAAAATTTGAGAAGGTAAGCTCAAATCGGTTTCTGGGCATAATTTTTCTAGCTAAAGGAAGTCCGTATTATTTATCTTTCCGCCAGTTATCACGGATAGCAGGAAGCTTTACTAGACCTATCCATCTGATAAGCGCTAAGAATCTCATTAATTCTTGCTTATTTATTGGGGCATGCCTGGTCATGCAGTTTAGAACCAGCCGAAATGTAATTCCCTCTTACGAGTTCTTGTGTTACGTATAAAATTATTTCATGAACTGTTATTGTAAATATGCCATCTGTCAGAAATAACTCAAAATAATCAAGAGGCTCAGCGTCTGCCAAAGTCACTTGGTATATTTCTTTCATGCTACTAGAGTATTCACGAGTAAACTCAAAATTAGGTGGGTCATCAGGCTTGCAATTTTGCTAGATAATATTTTAAAGCTTTTGCCTCACCACATCATGTTTGAAGTAGCTCCAGATATGCTGGGTATATCGTGTCGCTCTTCATTGTATAATAAAGGCCTCCTGATTCTCAATCGATCCAGTGATCCAGAAAAAATCAAGAGAATCAGTGCTCTAGATCCAGCCGGACCTTGCTTCACAGACAGTTCTATTGAAAATCAGGTGAGATCTGGCCTTGCAGAGTATGTGGAAATTTACCGTTGTAACTCGGGAGTCTTAGGAAGTGCTAGTATCTTGGGTGATGTAGATTTCTTCTTGAACAAAAACGGTGAAGTGCATCCGAACTGCGACACTCCGTGGTTACCGGGACTCGTAGGTACGGCGAAAGCGGCGGTTTGCAGTCATAGTTCATGTGTGGACATGTGGATTGAATCAATTAAGAACCGTGAACAGCTCACAGCACGGCAGTGTGGCTCGTACGAGAACTTCAAAGAGGGAAAATGTTTAGAAAGCGGTAAAACCATCGCCGGCTTCTGGAACCCTGGTGACGCGACTGGCGTTTATTACGTTTCCACTAAAGGTTCTAATTTAAAATTTTAACAGTCCGGTTGATATGTATTCCTTAGTATAAGAGTGATAGGTTATACCTACAGGCTACATAATACTCATTATTTACTTGTATAGAATTGTTATATATTGCAAGTAACCGATCCGCCTTTATTCAAATAATATAAATGTTTTATTATACTTATTTATTCATAGGTAGTTCTAGTTTCTTAATTTAATAATATTATATTTAAAAAAATGTTATATTATCTTTAAGCTGTGTTAATTAATGTATGTTTTTATATATTCCGCCTAATTTTCAAATTTAAAATGCATTGACTATTGTGATAATTACCTGTCTCTCTCACCTAACTTCGGTGTGTACTTCGATTTATAAAACATACGGTCGTTTTAAACGTTATGGAGTATTTAGAAACTGTATTAATAAATCTGAGTGTTTTTTTTTTTTAATAAATCACTTATTATTTTATTATATGTTATTTTATTTAAATACCCTTTTTAATGAGTACATACATACCATAATTGAAGTTTTTCATAAATATGACAGGGATAGAAATGGAAACATGTTTAAGATTTAAATTAAAACGTTTAGTATATTAACTTTAGATGAAGTAATACAGGAAAAAACAGACTTTTTATTTTTATGCATATATCTTAAAATTACAAAAAAAATTGTCATAGATAACATTTTTTAATTTTGGTACAAAATCTATAACAATAATTACTTGCAGAAAGAAAAGTAAACTTATCAGTTAAATAGAAGTGATATGATGATTGAAAACAAAAGAGACAAACAAAATATTTAATAAAATATAGTTAAAAATCTACAGACGTATAATTCGTTATTATGTCTTCAAATTGTATCCCATTTACTTCAATGAATAATAAACAAGAGGACAAAAATTCACAAACAGCTATTTAATTCTAAACTAAGGAAAGCTTGTATTATGGTAACTAAACATACATACATATATTATAAATGTTTAAGACCCAGATACACAACTGAAATTATGCTCATCACACACGACCAGTCATATACGTGGATCGAACCCGCAACCTCTCATCTCTATACTAGGGCTTACTACCACTGCGGCAAGAGGTCTGCATTATATATCTTTCATGGAAATATGAAAGACGATATATTTTCACTATGTGCTTTCTTATGTTTTAAGCCTGGTTTGAGTTTCTATATCTTCTCAACTAAATACTCAAAAAGCTTTAAAAAATGATAAATGACTTAATAAATCTTTGAAGGTACTTCTTTTGGCGTGGTTGGTAGGGGTAGTTTACTTGACTCTAACAAAAATTTGCACTTAAAAGCTTAATATTTCATACTCACAATATTTTTCAACGACCTATCCAACGACACCCCAAACGATATGATAGACGAAAAATAAAAAAACTCCCCACTTTGTCGGCGTGATTAATATGTATACCCATACCAAATTATAGCTTTCTAGTACTATGAATCTCTGAGCTGATCTCTGAAGCAATGATGGCTCAGTGGCTTCGTGTCGATTGACGTGAGTTCGAATCCCTGCAATGAGCCTGAGCTTTCGGTGAAGGAAAAAACGTGAGGAAACCATAGTATGATGGTAGGGCTTTTTCTAATGCCCGCCTGCCTAGCTGTCGCCAAATCTGTCGCTGAAAATCTGTCGCCACGCACCAATAGGTGTGTTGTTGAGAGCCAGTCTTCCACTAGGTCTAGCGTGTTATCATCTTGGGCCCCATCTTCACTTCACATCAGGTGAGATTGTGGCCACTACGCCAAACATATAACGATAAAAAAAAGCTAAGCCGAGGACAGACAGAGTTACATAGTAAAATTATAAGGGTTCCTTTTTGTCTTCGGAACCTTAAAATGTTATCCTTTTTGGAGGATATAACATGGGTATTAAAGAAGGATGTGCATTGTGCACCTTTAAGATTAATTTAGTGTACTTGGTTTTCTAAATAATACAAGTTATTTTTTTAACATGTTACAATTGTATATTAGAATACAAACCATTATTGCACATTTTATGTTACTTAAAGCTAACAAGTTAACAAAACTGGTTTAAAACAAAAAGCTTAATCACAATTATAACTTGAATAAATTAAAAAATAAATATTAATCTAGATATACTTTACAATAATAAATAATAAAATTAACTAATAACAATAATGTTGCTACATAATAATTTGTACTAAATGTTAACAGTCAAAGCGAAGTTAGAAAACAGAGGCGGAGTTAGAAATTCAAAGTCAGTCTTCGAAACAATGTTTAGGATTCAATTATAGAAATACGCATTAAATTACGCAGTTAAGTCATAACCTTCGGTGGAAAGGAAATAAACCCCTTTCGCATTGCCAGGGTTCCAGAAACCAGCTACAGTCTTATCATTTGATAAACAGTTTCCTTTCTTGAAGCTAACATAAGAATCACATTTCCAAGCGGTGAACCATTCAGGATGTCTAAATGTAGCGGTCCACATGTCCACACACATCTGATGGTTGCAAGAAACTGCTTTAGAGGACTCGAATAATTCGGGAATGAACGGAGTGCGGCAGTTTGGTTGAGTTTCACCTTTTTTATTGAGGAAAAAGTCCACGTCACCAAGAACACTTGAGCTTCCTAAGGCTCCTGAATTGCAATGGTAAATTTCAACATATTCAGCTACGCCTGTCCTGACCTGATTTTCAAGGGCACTGTTGGAAAAACAGGGACCTGCAGGGTCCAAAGCACTGATCCTTGCAAGCTTTTGACCGGTGATCGATAGAAACTGTTCACCAAGTTGACCCAAGATTTGACCTCCAAGACTATGTCCAATACAATGTACATTTTGAACAGCTACTCCTCCTCTATGCAATTCAGCCAACATTTGAGCCAAGGCTTTGCCAATATAATGAACGTATTTTACTGATCTGGCGTAGCTCTTCACTTCCCCGTCCTTATTGTTTGTGTATTGCGAGTGATCAGGAATGATCAAGTAGCTATTTGGCAGATTTTTAAATGTATTTCTGATTTCTTCCTGGTTTGGTTGTTCGATTTGAGATTTGAATCCTCCCACATAGACGATGATTTTCTTTTTAGAATCAAAATTCTTCATCGAAAGGATCCCTTCGGCCGCTTCATGGACAGCGAAATTTCCGACATCATTATTAGTGAAATCATAAAAGTACACATTAATGCCGCTGACATCGAGGTCTAAGGATTTATTATGTTCACCTGAAAAATCAATTTTGTCGTTAAATGAGGGGCATTTTGGGAAAAGCGTTTATCTCCAGAATCAATTTACTTTATGTGCAAAAATTGTGGTAATTAAAGAATATTACTATTCAGATAACAAAGAGAGTAAAGTTTAATAGCAGTGAAATATTTTAGAAGACAAATAGTTAACATTTGAAATATCTATACAGAGGTAATGTAGTAATCACATAGTATATCAAATTTAAAATATATTACTAAATTTGTGTAACGTATAATTTATATAAAGAAATGTAGTGGTAAAGGTTTAGGACTTTAATTATTATCATGTACTTACATTTGATCAAATTTGAATGTAAGGCCAGTTGAAAAGGGCCATATTTTTCTAAATCACCGCGACCTAACAAGCCGTATGCGCAACCGACGAAACACGCCAACAAACTGCAAACTAGTAGCATCATTTTAACTATAGATAATTATAATAAATTATAAAATGTATTGAACTTTATTTATGTTGTGAAATAGTTCTACTCGTATAGTATACGTGTATGTCAATGTAGCGATGAAAACAGAAACCTATTCTTATATACAAAAGGAAAATTAGTCATTCTAAAATTTTGCGGCAGGAAAATTGAGTTAGGTTGTGTAGTTTTGACGTATGAATTAAGCTTCGATGTCTTGCATGTAACGCAGATTGATTTACAGCAGGTTCACTTGACTAGTTTATTTTATATCCATTAAATAAGGTCGGATCTGATTAAGTTAGTATGACTCTATGTATATAGAGAGATCTCCTTCTATGAGCGATCACACTCTATTTAAGCCCTCAAATAAACTGAAAACTACAATTTTGTTATGAATGTCCGTTGTTAGGGAATCAACGAGTCTATCATGAGTTCTTCGCTACACTGTACCAACGAAATTGATGGTAAATACTGTATTCACTAACTGGATTTGCAAGTGTAAATATTGCTTATTTACATTTTACACAATTCTTTACATGAAGTGAACCAGCTGAGCTGCGTGTTTTGTAGTAAAATAATATTGTTTTGCTTAAATGATGTAATAAAGGAGTACAAAGCTACGGTAAACACTGTTAAACGTCTATGTGTGACATCACTATTCTGTTTTGCTATATATGTGACGTCACTATTTGTTTGTTTTCAATTTATTTGTCTTTTGGTGAAAATTGTATGACCAATACATAACAAAAAGACGACAGAACAGTCATACCTGGCTGTATCGTGACCATCACATGCAAAGTGAAACACCGGGTTAATAAATCGATTTGACACGTCCCATTTTGGGGTCATCCTAAGATAACCTGCATTCGAAGAGATAATACTAGAAAGAATCTCGTGCTAGACTGAATTATGATAAACAAATATATCACAAAACTCTTCTTAAAATATCAAACCGTCTTCGTTACAGACAATAAACTGTAATTATACTATGTATAACTATGCATTTTTTTAAAAATATGATTAAATAATTTCCAGCGATTATAATATTCTAAAAAAATTCTCAGTCCACTGCAATATTTAATAAAGAACACGATGATGTAGCCGTATGAAAAAAATAATATCAAGTCACATCCAAAAACTTCAATTGAAGCCACGGACATTTGATTATGTAACTTATAATTTCAAGTAAATTACATATTTTACTTTATTACTAAGACTACTTGAAGACCAACGAATTTTACAGCTCACGTAAAAATCTTCAATTTTTTCGACGTCGTAAGTTAAAACCAACAATTGACAATAACAATTAACAGGTAAAGTGCGTTCACGTGCTACCGTGTTTACCTCATACGTCTCAGTTCGAAACCATGGCACCTCAACCATACCTTCCCCATGGGTGATAACAAAATTAATGACTCAGCTTTTGCATAAAACTACATTTCAATCTTTAATCGTGACAGTAATCGAGCATCATTCTCGAAATAAGTTGTTCTAATTAATAGCAACAAATGAATACTTTTTTTATATAATATCAAATTATTAAGATATTTCTCATCAAAATGAAGCTGTTCTTTTGTTTTTTGTTCGTGTGTTTCGTTGTACACATTTGCGAGTGGGATCTAACAGGTCTTGAGAAATATGGGCCGGTTCAAATGGCATTATATTCTGGATTAATCAAATGTAAGTTTCAATTTATATGATGTAGTTGATTTTTCTGTCTTTAACTGGATTTTGTGATAATTTTAATGTTTGTTCAACAAGTTAATCAAATTTTTCTTTTGCAAAAGGTGAACAAAACAGAACTTTAAACCTCGACGTCAGCGGTATTGATGTCTACTACTACGATTTGCTGATAAATGATGTTCAAACGTTCCCTATCTATAAAGCAGCAATCGGGATCCTCTCTAACAAAAACCTTGACAAGGAAAAGAACTTTGTCATCTATGTAGGTGGTTTTATGTCCAGTATTAAAAATAAACATGAAGTTGACTTTGGAAATATATTCAAGAACGTACCGAACACTTACTTGATTATCCTGGATCACTCAAAATATACAAGTCTTCAACGAAACAGTATAAAAAACTATTCAAGATCGGTTACATACGTTCATTATATCGGAAAAGCTTTGGGTCAAATGTTAGCTGAACTGACAAAAGGTGGAGTCTCTGCTAAAAGCATTTTTTGTAGTGGTCACAGTCTCGGCGGACAAATTGTGGGGCAAGCCGGTGAAGAATTCCTTAAAGTGACAGGCGAAAAAATTAAGAGGATCAGTGCTCTAGACCCAGCCGGACCTTGCTTCGCAGGCAGTTCTATTCAAAATCAGGTGAGATCTGGTCTTGCGGAGTATGTGGAAATATACCAATGTAACTCGGGAGCCTTTGGAAGTGCGAGTGTCTTGGGCGACGTGGATTTCTTTTTGAACAAAAACGGTAAAGTGCAACCGAACTGCGCCACTTTGTGGTTACCAGGGTTGGCCGGAATCGCAAGAGCTGCGGTTTGCAGCCACAGCTCGTGTGTAGACATATGGATTGAATCAATTAAGAACCCTGAACAACTAACAGCGTGGAAATGTGACTCGTACAAGAATTTCAAAGAGGGAAAGTGTTTGGAAAGCTGTAAAACCGTCGCCGGCTTCTGGAACCCTAGTTACGCGATCGGAGTTTATTATCTTACTACTGAGCGTCTGAACTAAACATCTTAAGGGTTAGATTACAAATATAATTCCTTAGTACAAGACTGATAGGTTATAGACATGCAGCTTACAGGTTAGAATATTTACTCATTGGTTAAGTACTCATATTTTATTTGTTTATAATTTCTACTAGTCACTAAGTGTTCGATCCGGCTTTACCTTAATTTACGTGAGTTCTTAATAAGGAAGAAGTACGAACTTTATGAGATTAATTTTAGATTATATAACTGCTTTATTTGGTCGTTCATACGTTTATCTTATATTTTGTTTAAGGAATATCAATTGTAATTACCATATAAAACACCCAGTTGTAAATGTTTAACTTACTAAATGTACTATGTTAATAATAAAATGTGTATTTAATTATTTCCCTTCAAATATTTATTTTATTCGAAATGTTTCCTTTCAGTTTTTTATGGATTGTGACACACGTGTAATACACAATTTCGGCAATGTCAAGAATTAAATTTTAAACAAAGGAAATTGGCTAATGGAAAAATTTGATCAAATTGACTTTTTGCAATATAACTGAGTTAACTAGAACAAAAAAGACGACATAATATTTAAAATGACACAACATACATAATGTTTCTTCTTAATATAATAATTGGTCGTATTTCTGCTAAAATAAACTACGTAGGGATGTGACAAAGAAAATGGGTTCGACGTTTTTACTTTAATTATTCATTTATTTAAACAACCAATAAGGCTTACACTTCAACAAAATTGAAAAAACTACAAAACATGCTTAACTTATAATCTAAGTGTTGCCTTAATTAAAGGTAGCTCTGACATGCAAAAAAAAGTAGTGTAAATGAGTTTAAATGTTCATGAAATCAAGAGAATACAAACAAATAACGTAAGTACTTAGTCACTACACATATGTTTCAAAACATGGTCTCTGTAGCATTTGTAACTCTGGCCAAATATATCTATGTTGGGTTCTTTGCTTATGCTGTTGTATTGTTTTTGGATTCTATTCACGCAGGAGAAGTGCACCAGATTACTTTTAAAGGTTTTAGGTTCAAAAGGTACATATGCTGTTTTGCTGGGTAATTTATAAGGAGTGTTAAGGTTTATTTGATTTGCTTGTATAAAAATGTATGGTCTAACAATATTCTACGGTCCTCCAAGAAATTTATTTCAAAGTGTTTACGACGTTCCTGACAAGATTTCAGAGTTTTGGCCATGTTAAACTGGTAGACTGCATGCCATAAAAATATTTTTTCTTCACTTTCGAGACGATTCTTATAAACAGAACACAGGGGCGATCAGAATAAAGATATACTGATATAACATTATTAGGAATATAAAGTTTTTTTAGTTCAAGGTTCAAGGAAAAAGTTAAAAACCATTTTTAGTATACTTGGGTACCTTAAATTTTATGAAGTGTTGTCATGTTTTAGGGTTAATATTGGAGGTTTCCATAAGTAATCAATTATTTGCAAATAAATTGTTTAGCCTTTACTTCTGTAACACACTTTCTTTTACAGTTTTCGGTAAAGCATTGGCTTATATTCTAAAAATAAAGCATACCTGTAATAAAATGGCGGGGGATCATATTCGTCATTGTATACTTTTTCATTTTTATGCGGGGTATAATGCAACGGTAACAACATAGGAAATTTGCGATGTCTATGGAATTGTACTGATGAAGCCAACAAGTGTCAATGTTAGTTCAGAAGATTTCTTGCTGGTGATTATGATCTCTCTGACAGACCTCAAAGTGGACGACCAGTTAAATTTGATAATGACACCCTAAAATCTCTAATGAGCGACTTTTAAGTTAAGTGAACAATAATTGTCAAGAATTTTCGGGTGTACATATTCAACCTCACGAACACAACTGCATGAAATTGAAAAGGCATATAGGCAAGTAATATGGGTACAGCAACAGTTATCTGAGATCAACAAGAATAATCATCGATAAATTTTAATTTTATTACTATCCCGATTTCGTATAGACCCGTTTCTTAACAGAATCCTTACCGGGGATGAACAATTCATGGTTATAAGAATATAAAGCATTCGAAGCAAATTCAAATCATATCGCAGTATCAACTCCTGAACCTAGTTTATCCGTACAGTTATATTTTGGTTCACGAACCCTTGATTTGTATAACAGCGGATTGTGACACACGGGATAATATTTTTGTAGTATTTTTCTTTTATTTTTTATGCCAAGAAAGTATAACATGCGTATAAAAGTAAACACAATTATTTTTTGTATCAATAATATATATATATATATTCCCTTATTATAATTGAACATCATGGTAAGTCACGTATAAACTGTAATGGCCAACACGCCAAGCTTCGAAAGAAAGTTGAATCTCAGTTGACGCTGCCGTAACATGCCAAAATTTTATTTTCAATTTGAAAATGGAAGCTAATCAGGCAATGCCACTGATCCATAATTGCGAATCATTCTAATATTCAGTAGCAATGAATGTAGGCTTAAACTTTGCCGTCATCTATCTTCTATTATATATATACATATATATGTATATACTTATACAAAAGGATAACTGACTGACAGACTGGCATATCAATGCACAGCCCAAATTACTGGGGTACCTTTTACAATGAAGCTGAGCATTAAAGAAAGATTTTGCCTCCAATGAAATTTTACGACATACTTTATTTTGATACATTGTAACTTTCTCGTATTTTTAACAATAAGTTAACTTTATTTACTCAAATAAAAGTTTCACTTAATCACAATCTGATGAATATTTAAGTAAGCATTGAGGTAAGTCCTTTACAACTTGCGAAAATTAAGCTGTCTCGTTATAAAGGTCATTTAAAAAGAAAAGTTTGAGTTTTAAAATACTTTATTTAATAATAGCCCCTTAAGATTTAAAGGATTATTTCAAAATAGACAAAGAAAAACGTAAAAAATTATCAAGCAATTCGTATTTTTATAACATAGAAACTGTACAAATAACATAAAATATTTCCAGAATCAATTATTACAAGTCTAAACTTGAAGAACAATTTCACATTATTCATTTATAATCTATATATATACTCTACTCTTACAGACTAGCTACGTGAAGGCGGATCGATTTCTTGCTACAAAGAGTTGCAAATAAATAACTAAATAACTAATGAGTATTATGTAACATACAGACTGCAGGTCTATCCTATCAATCTTGTATTTTTTTTATTAACAACCTAACCTTTACATTGTATTGGAACCTTCAGTGGAAAGGTAATAAACGCCGGTCGCGTCACCAGGGTTCCAGAAGCCGGCGATCGTTTTATCACTTTCCAAACAGTTACCCTGTTTGAACTTCTCGTATGAGTCACATTTCCACGCCGTGAGCTGTTCAGAGTGCTTAACTGTTGCAATCCAAATGTCGACACACGAACTGTGACTGCACACGGCTGCTTTCGCAGTACCCACGACTCCCGGTAACCACGGAGTGGCACAGTTCGGTTGCGCTTTGCCGTTTTCATTCAGGAAGAAATCCACATCGCCCAAGACACTTGCACTTCCAAAGGCTCCCGAATTACAATGATAAACTTCCACATACTCCGCAAGACCAGATCTCACCTGATTTTCAATGGAACTATCTGTAAAGCAGGGCCCCGCTGGGTCTAGAGCACTGATTCTCTTGATTTTTTCGCCTGTCATTTTAAGGAACTCTTCACCGGCTTGCCCCACAATTTGTCCACCGAGACTATGACCACTGCAATGAATGCTCTTAGCAGGGATTCCACCATTTCTCAGTTCAGCTAACATTTGACCCAAAGCTTTTCCAATATAATGAACGTATGTAACCGATCTTGAATAGCTTTTGATAGCGCTTCCTTGAAGACTTGTGTATTTTGAGTGATCCAGGATAATCAAGTAAGTGTTCGGTACATTCCTGAATACATTTCTGATATCAATTTCATTTTTATTTTTAATACTGGACATGAAACCGCCTACGTAGACGACGAAGTTCTTTTCCTTGTCAAGGTTTTTGTTAGAGAGGATCCCGTTTGCTGCCTCATTGATAGTGAAAGTGGCAACATCGTTATTTTGCAGGTCGTTGAAATAAACATCAACACCGCTGACGTCAAGGTTTAAAGATCTATTTTGTTCACCTGATGCAGAAGAAAAAATTTGATTATCTTGTTGTAAAAACATTAAAATGAACACAACATCCAAAAAAAAAGGAAAATATATCTACAACATATTCATAGATACTTACACTTGACTAGTCCAGAATATAATGTCATTTGAACTGGTCCATATTTCTCAAGATCATTTAGTTCCCAGCCGCATGTGTATAAAATGAAACAAAGAAACAAAGAACAGAACAACTTCATTCTGAATTAGAAATATATTAATAAGTAGAATAGCTAGCTTCGTGAGCGATGCTCGGTCACTGTCACGATCAAGTATTGCGCCGGAGTTTTATATAAAAGCTAAGTGAGTAATTTTGTTATCACTTATGAGGATGTTAAGTTTGAGGCGCTGTGCTTTCGAACTGTGATGTATGAGGTAAACACGGTAGCACGTGGACGCACTTCAACATTATTGTTGTTTGTTTTTGTGAGTTTTTCCTATTAACTTGTGACGTAGAAGAAAATTGGTGTTTGACGTGTGTAGTAGAATCCATCCTACTTATAATATTGGTTCCTTAAAAGAAGGCGTGAAGAGTCATGTTAACAAGCATGATATCATCTACTATTGATGAAAAGTGTCACCGGCGGTCGCCGTTATTTTTGAAATTACCATGAAATTTTGAATTTCAATATGTATTTAGTTACAATAGTACACAAAAGGTAAAAATTATAATATAGCAATTCACTGGAATTATTTAAATCATTTAAACCATTATCTTACTTTGGACTACCTCTTAAAAAACTTGGATAAGGTAGGATTTATTTATGTGATACAGTAAATACTTACAATGTTAGCTAACGTTCACATTCTTTATAATTAGTTGAATAACTGATAATTATGTTAAGTTTTATGACAAAGCGAATTACCAATTTACCGCCTCATGGATCCAAGAAATATGTAAATCAGATTTTATCGATAAATATTATTAAAAGTTAAATCGTTTTATTAATAATGATGATATCACAAAATGATGCCTCGCTATATATCCATTATACATATTAATATATTACTAGCTGTGCTCGCGGTTTTGCTCGCGTGTACTACTGAACAACTATTTTGATTTTTTGTGCGGAACCCTAATAATTTTTATAAAATAAAAGTAGCATAAGTTATTCCTTACTAGCTTCTGCCCGCGGCTCCGCTCGCGTGAACTACAAAAATTGTTGTTACCGGGATAAAAAGTATTCTATGTGTCAATCCAGGTTATAAACTATCTGTGTGTCATTTCATCCAAATCCGTTCAGCCGTTTTTCTGTGATTGAGTAACAAGCAAACTTACTTTCGTCTTTATACTATTATTGGGATTAGGATAACATCCGCTATCTGCCAGTGAAAGTCCTGTCAAAATCGGTCCACCCATTTCGGAGATTACCCGAAACAAACAGACAGACGGAAAAAAAAGTTTTTTTTTGTTTTAGGTAGTGTGTATACTTTCATATGCATTTAGTAAAAATGTGTTATTTTGACTTTAAAGACACTTCAATTTTATTATATGTATAGATATCAATACAAGTTATCTATGATAATAACTGTGACTGTAATGAATCTGATGATGAAAGCACAGTTCGATCCGAAAACATCGGCGACCATAATCGCTGTAATCGGGAACTGGATATACCTACACTGGCTGATCCCGAAATGCAATAAACTAAAAGTCAAACTAAGAGTTACTGTGGCAGTTCTATGACCGTATGCGCGACCTGGTAGTAAACAGATCCCTATAAAATGAATTAATTTATTTATTTCATTAGAGAGATTTTTGGGGCAAAGTTATACTGAATTTATTTACTGTTATCTTCAATTATACCTCATTGTAACTAACGTAACAAAGTTCGTACTAAAACTGAATCAGACAACATAAATATGTATCTATGAATTAAAAAATTAACAATCAGGCAGAGAGATTTTTTCGTTGTGAATACCTATATATTTATTTAACCATAAATATATTGTTAAGAATATAAGCCCGTAAACGTCCCACTAATGGGTCCTTCCCGAGGAAACGAGTCCGCTTAATCAACATACTAGTACTGACTTATTAACATTTTAAAATAAACAGAAATCATCAGTTTTTTTCACTTTTTCATTAAATTCTGGTACAATGGGACATTTCTCAAACGTTCAAACATCCTCGCAGTATTTTTCTTAACCGTTTCTGGTTGTTTCAATGAAAATTAAGTCATCTTGTTGTTATATTACTCTAACGGTTTTTACTAAAAGTATCAATAGTATAAAAACAAACTAAATCACGACGTCATATATTGCAAAAGAGAACAACAACGTGGTACAGTGTGACGTTGCAGTGTTTACCGTAATTTCGTACTCCTTACTACATTATATTACGTAAACAAAACAATACTATATTCCCACAAAACATTCAGACCAGCTGAAACATTAATGTAAATTGCGCTAATATATCTAATATTCAGGCTAGCAAAACCTATCGGTGACTGCACGGTTTATATTTTGTTTCATTTGTAGAGTGTAGTGAAGAACACGTATTTCACTGATGATTCCATTCGATTAGATCACACAGATTTTTATAACAAAACTTGAACTTGAGGATAAAACATTCATTTAAAAAAAAGTATAACCGTCATCGATTTATTGAGAAACACTTAGGTTTTCCTAACACGATAAAATCCGGGATTCATTAGAGTTATCTGTAAAGTTACAAAAATCAATTAACTAGTTAAATGTACTAGCTGTTTCAAAATGCATGTTACAAACACGACATCAAAATATTATTGATACGTCGAAACCACACAACCTAACTCAATATTTCCTGTCGTAAGAAAATTAGAATGACTAATTTTGCTTTTGTATATAAGGACAGACTTCTGTATTCATTGCTACAGTTACACATTCGTACACCATACGAGTATAACTACTTTATTAGCGTCAATAAATTCCATTAAATTTTCGAATTTGTTATACTTTTGTATATCGTATACGAATACTCTTATATAGTTAAAATGATGCTACTAGTTTGCAGTTTGATGGCGTGTGTCGTTGGTTGCACATTCGGTTTTTTAGGTCGAGGTGATTTAGAAAAATACGGCCCTTTTCAACTCGCTCTGCGTTCAAATTTAATCAAATGTAAGTACATGATATTAATTACAATCCTAAATATTGCCTTAAACAACTCCAGTATTTGTTTCTTGAAATCTAACTACTTCTTAATATACGTTTTAAACGTTATTATACCATTTTAATTTGCTAAGTGATATCCTAAAATAATACGGTATTAAATTTTTCTAAATATTTTAATTCTTAGTTACTTAATTGCCTTCTAGTCCATTTCACTGTTATTAAGCTTAAATTCAGTTTATATTTTGTATGAAAGGGAACATGCTTTTTCCATCATAATATTTTTTTAAACTAAATTCATCTCAGGTATAATAATACGCTTTTTATGAAAATATGTGTTATTCATTTAACGTTTCAGTCCATTTAAGTGATATTAATTCTATTTACTCTCTTTTTTGTTTGAACAGAATTAAAACGAAACAAAGATTCTAGACATTAAAGTAACGATTTTCTTAAAATATTACTCATTTAAAAACAACATTGTTTTTCCAGGTGAACATAATCGAACCTTAGATCTTGATGTCAGCGGTATTAGCGTGTACTTTTATGATTTCACTAATAATGATGTCAGAACTTTCGCTGTCCATGAAGCGGCCGAAGGGATCCTTTCGATGAACACTTTTGATTACAACAAGAAATTCATTGTCTACGTGGGAGGCTTCAAATCCCAAATTGAACAGCCAAACCAGGAAGAAATCCGGAATACATTCAAGAATATTCCAAATAGCTACTTGATCATTCCTGATCATTCGCAATACACAAACAATAAGGACGGGGAAATAAAAAGCTACGCCAGATCTGTTAAATACGTTCATCATATTGGCAAAGCATTGGCTCAAATGTTGGCTGGATTGCATAGAGGAGGAGTAGCTGCGCAAAACGTACACTGTATTGGACACAGTCTCGGAGGTCAAATCTTAGGTCAACTTGGTGAACAGTTTCTATCAATCACCGGTCAAAAGCTCGCAAGAATCAGTGCTTTGGACCCTGCAGGACCTTGTTTTTCAGACAGTCTTCTTGAAAATCAGGTCAGGACAGGCGTAGCTGAATATGTTGAAATTTACCACTGCAATTCCGGAGCCTTAGGAAGCTCAAGTGTTCTCGGTGATGTAGATTTCTTCCTCAATAAAAAAGGTGAAACTCAACCGAACTGCCGCACCCCGTTCATTCCCGAACTATTCGATTCCTCGAAAGCAGCTTCCTGCAACCATCAGATGTGTGTGGACATGTGGACCGCTACATTTAAACATCCTGAATGGTTCATCGCTACGAAATGTGATTCTTATGATAGATTTAAGAATGGAAACTGTTTATCAAATGATAAGACTGTAGCTGGTTTTTGGAACCCTGGTAATGCGAAAGGCGTTTATTTTCTTTCCACGGAAGGTTATGATTTAACTGCTTAATTAAAATTAAAGAAAACAGAGCTGGAATTCAAAATAGTAAATTATATAATTGAAAACCTAATCATTAGTTTAAAGACTGACTTTAGATCTCTATAACTCCACCTGTTTTATGTTTGAACTCGGAGTTGGCTGTTAACATATAGTACAAATAATTATTTAGCTGCTATAATTATTAGTTTATTGTTTTAATTATAAGAAAATGAAAGAAGTGTTATATAATTAAAGTAGGATAATTACATTATAAGAAAATAAAATAAAATATAAATCACACAACTTATATTTCAATAGTGTTAAAATAATCTATAATAAAACTAAATCAAGCCCCTCTCTAGTCTCCTTTGTCTCCTCCACAATACACATCTCATCTCATTCTTCTCTTCTTCGCACCTTGCCTCTCTGGGAGAGTGTGCTGCATGGGATGAGCAGCGCCGCTTTCTGGCCACAGTAGTAGGAGAGAGCATGGACGGCAATGGTCTCCTTCTACAAGGTAATGATGACGCAGAGGGAGACCGCGGAGAGAGCTCGCGAGCAGGATCCTCTAAGTGACCCACTCTAGTGTAGATAGACGGGTGGTAGGAGTAGACGTTTTGCTCGTTCGTTCCTCGACCCTAGCCGAATCAGGGGAGAGGGGCCGGCTTCTGGGAGACAGTTGGGTTGTACCAGGCTGTTTCCTTCCTAGCGCTGAGGCCCGGCAATTGCTGGGCCAGCTGACGGGCCGTTGCGGCTAAATACTTGCGCGACCCGGTATCGCCCCATTACGGCGGCGGATGGTACATCGTGAAGTTTTAGTGAGTAGATGAGGAGTCTCACATAACCACTTGCTCCCCCGAGCGGGTATGTACCCATGACGGATTTCTCCACGTTAAAAACAAAGGTTACATATGGCCTGTGATAAGCAATAGCACTAAACAGCCGCGGGAGCAGCCGGTGAGCGTTCGATACTAATAATTATGAGCCATCTTCGATATGACACAACTGTTCTATAACTATGCTGATTACGACGATACTTGTTACACGATGCGATGCTTCCGGATTCTTGATTGGCTTCCAGAGATTCACCGTACGGTTCGAATGTATACCATCATGTTCCGGGTATACCCTTTATCCGAACATAATTTGAATACTTTCATCCCGTATTTATTGCTAGGGAAATATTGACGAAACAAAAGGCGACCCCTCCAGTGTATAAGGCTTTCATCAATGCATAATCTTTGGCCTGGAGTAAATGCTTGTTGAATGTTTGGATAAATTTATTGACAACTAGGCGTAGTTTGAATAAAAGATCATCGTTAGGGGCTTCTGCATTATTAGAAAAATGTAAAAATTTGAGAAGGTAAGCTCAAATAGGTTTCTAGGCATAATTTTTCTAGCTAAAGGAAGTCCGTATAGTTTATCTTTCCGCCAGTTATCACGGATAGCAGGAAGCTTTACTAGACCCATCCATCTGATAAGCGCTAAGAATCTCATTAGTTCTTCCTTATTTGTTGGGAACCAGGCATGCAGTTTAGAACCAGCTGAAATGTAATTCCCTCTTACGAGTTCTTGTGTTACGTATAAATTTGTGTCATGAACTGTTATTGTAAGTATGTCATATGTCAGAAATAACTCCAAATAATCAAGTGGCTCAGCGTCTGCCTAAATCACTCGGTATATTTCTTTCATGCCACTAGAGTATTCACGAGTAAACTCAAAATTAGGTGGGTCATCTGGCTTGCAATTTTGCCTGATAATATTTGAATCATATTGTGAAGTAGCTCAAGATGTGCTGGGTATATCGTGTCGCTCTTCATTGTATAATAAAGGCCTTCTGATTCTCAATCGATCCAGTGTCACATGACATTCTGACGAATATGATGATACGGACCTATTATCCTGTGATTCGGATAAATCAGATTGAGATTCCGGATGAAAGTCTCGATCTGCTACAGAAACATCGCTTGAATAATCCATCTTAAATAAAAAATATTATAGTATTTTAAACTGTACTCTAGCCTCCCTTGAAAAAGTTTTTTTTTTCCAAAAGCTTATTCCCGGGCCCCATGTATCTTTTAGGCACACGTGATAAATAGTAGATTTTTTTGGAAAACCACGCATTTATTTCATACCTATGTTATTAAAATAACATTATAATACGAATTAGGTAAAGAAAATGCAAAGTCCAAAAAATTTAATACACGACTTTCGGGCTTGACGCTCAACGTATTAATAATGTTATATTTATCAACCGTTAATATAAAGTGAATAATGATAATACAGTATGTCTATTTTATATGTATAATTTAATAAAAATCTTGATAGTGCAAGAAACACCAAACAACGACATCTATCGTAGAATTTTAGAACAAAAAAAAGAATAACCAAGCCAGTTTCTATTAAAAAATTACGTGAAGATTAAATAATTTGGAATAATTTCGTATAATTAGAACGAAATTTCTTATCGCAGGATTGGAGCTACATGGGAAAAGGTGTCCGACCGACAATAAAAAGAGACAAACACATACATCTATAGTTTTTAGTCTGCGAGAGAATGAGATATAATATACACAGTTATTACAAATCATTTCAAGATTATGATCGTCGTGGAATTGGCTAGCGGTGTGACGACCAGACTCTTACGCACAGAGAGCCTGATCAACTTGCCTTTATACACTCGTTAACGCTAATAGAAAAAGAAAATATGTACAGATTTGACATATCTGATCACTTACCATTGAAATGTGTCAAAGCCATAAATTTTTTCGTTTTCTATTAGTGTTAACGATCATACAAAAGTACAACTTGGCTGGGTCCCTGTTCAGTACGAGTGGTCGATGATTTGAGTCCCGCTGATATTATAAACTTGTTATTTATATTTCAAGTATTTATTAAATACAATTTTATTTCTTGATTTAAATTTGGAAAATAAAAAAAAAATGTGTGGTTTTATGAAATCCTACAAGTGAAACTTTAAAAAATAAAATAATAATAACTTCATGTTCGCCAAGAGTCTCACAGTTCCCTACTGTACGGCCAGCTGTAATGCGACATGCGATAGATGAACGAAAAAATTTGGGGGATAGAATAAAAGTTTCGCTGTAATAATAAAATGTTTATTTTCATAACTTTTTAAACTAAAACTTGTTTTTTTTTTTAAATTTTAATTGTTCTTACATTTTTATCGACATTGTCACAATAGAAGTTGAAAATGAATATTTAAGTAAGCACCTAGGTACGTACAGTTCATCTTATGAAAATTAAGTTATGCTTCATTAACATCATAAACAATAACCATTGTTCCAAATTAGACAAAAAAAAATACAAGTGGACTCATCCATAGAAAGCTCACCACAAATAAAAATCATAGACTTCATTTATTTAAATAATATATTCTATATAACACAAAACAGTTCAACAATCAATATTCATAAGTATAACTTCAAGAACATTAATTATTTGTTAACTACATACTACGAAGTGAAGGCGGATCGATTACTTACTACTAGAATTACAAAAAACTAATCTATAAGTATTATGTACCCTGCAGGCTGCAGGTCTAACCTATCAGTCTTGTACTAAGAAGTTTTACTAACAACCTAACCCCTACAATGAATTGGAAACTTCAGTGGAAAGGTAGTAAACGCCGGTCGCGTCACCAGGGTTCCAGAAGCCGGCCACGGTTTTACTGCTTTCCAAACATTTTCCCTGTTTGAATTTCTCGTACGAATCACATTTCCACGCTGTAAACTGTTCAGAGTGCTTAACTGATGCAATCCACACGTCGACACACGAACTGTGACTGCACACTGCCGCTTTCGCAGTACCCACGACTCCCGGTAACCACGGAGTGGCACAGTTCGGTTGCGCTTTGCCGTTTTCATTCAGGAAGAAATCCACATCGCCCAAAACACTCCCGCTTCCAAAGGCTCCCGAGTTACAATGGTAAACTTCCACATACTCCGCAAGACCAGATCTCACCTGATTTTCAATGGAACTATCTGTAAAGCAGGGCCCTGCTGGGTCTAGAGCACTGATTCTCTTGATTTTTTCGCCTGTCATTTTAAGGAACTCTTCACCGGCTTGCCCCACAATTTGTCCACCGAGACTATGACCACTGCAATGAATACTCTTAGCAGGGACTCCACCGTTTCTCAATCCAGCTAACATTTGACCCAAAGCTTTTCCGATATAATGAACGTATGTAACCGACCTTGAATAGCTTTTGGTACTGCTTCTACGAAGACTTGTATATTCTGAGTGATCCAAGATAATCAAGTAAGTGTTCGGTACGTTCTTGAATACATTTCCCATGTCAATTTCATTTTTATTCTTAATACTGGACATGAAACCACCTACGTAGACAACGAAGTTCTTTTCCTTGTCAAGTTTTTTGTTAGAGAGGATTCCGTTTGCTGCCTCATTGATAGAGAAGGTGTGAATATCATTATTTTGCAGGTCATAGAAGTAAACATTAATGCCGCTAACGTCGAGGTTTAAGGCTCTGTTTTGTTCACCTGTTACAGAAAAAAATAATTGATTAATTTGTTATAATAACATTAAAATAATCATAAACCGAGTGAAAAATCAAGAAAATACGATGAGAACATATCCATAGATACTTACATTTGATTAGTCCAGAATATAATGTCATTTGAACCGGTCCATATTTCTCGAGCTCACTTAGTTCCCAGCCGCATGTAAATACAATGAAACTCAAAAACATAAAACAGAACAACTTCATTTTGAATTAGAAAATTTCTAATAACTTGATTCAAATAAACTATATAAATTAAAATGTCCTCTTTCAATAAGAAAAATGGCTAGTCTCGTGAGCGATGCTCGGTCACTGTCACGATCAAGGATTGTGCCGGAGTTTTATACAAAAGCTGAGTCAGTAATTTTGTTATCACTCATGAGGATGTTATGGTTGAGGCGCCATGGTTTCGAACTGCGATGTATGAGGTAAACACAGTAGCGTGTTATTACGTTGTATAAGTAACATTATTATTAGTTGTTTTTGTCAACAGTTTCTATTTACTTGTGACGTCGAAGAAAATTGATTTCTTTGACGTGTGTAGTAGAATTCGTCTATTTTTTAATTATAAGGTAGAATGTATGTTAAATTACTATAACTACATGTCAGAAGATCAATATAACCATGGGCTACAATATCTCTGTTCGTTTAATCAGTCAGTCGCTTTGCTTCTGTCTCGTGTTCCATTGCCATTATAAGAATGCTTTAATTAAATTAATGTAGTTATTTGCTCCTGCATATCTCTAGCATACATAATGAAGACAGTATTTTAGTCTGGGCTCTCGAAATTCATCTTTGTATCTAAAATAGGTAGAATTTCTAGTTTCTATTTTTGCCATACCTCGTAGATAAGGAATCGTCTTTAAGTCAGGGTATTTCCTCTGTGATATTTCCTTCAAACGAGGAGTGAAGAGGCATGTCAGCATGCATGACGGCTACGACTCCGAACGTACGGCTACGGCTACGAAATCTGTCACCGATATACACCAGTAGTTTTGGAATCAGGTGCTAGGCACTGAATTTACTTACCTAGAAAACACAAAAATATCTAATATTGAGTGCGATATTTGTACAGTAAAAAACCTTAACATTGTAATAAAAAGTGCATAAAGTACTAACCACATGAGACCCCAGATACTCTTCGAGGTAACGCGGCCCATTTAATGACAGTAAGCGATATCCACATCCAAAAGCAAGTTCAATTTTTCCATCGGCGCTCATACCTCCCCAAACCGTTCATGAACCGCCACAGTAACTGACTGTTTCTTCAATGCAGCACTGTTCAAAACGCCTCCCTCTCTTTGATAAACCTTTTTCTTCTGTCTTTACCATACAGCATGATCATACATTCGTCAGAAAGAGAACTTTGCTCCATTGAAAGTATAACCAATTTAAGTGCTCACGTGCAAAGTTAAGGCTTGTTCTTCGGTAGTCTACCGTCAATTTTGGGCCATTAGCTGGCTTATAAGGTTTCAGGCCACGCTACGTCAATCTTCTTCTAATGGTAGAATCGCTCACAGTCGCCGCTGCTGCAGTTGAATAAAGGTAAATCGACGATTTATTAGAGAAACTGACACATTAACCGGTCATCTCGTTCAGATGTGATTCGATGTCTACCAGATCCTGGACGGCGAGTAAACATACCAGTCTCCCGATAACGCTGATACACTCTACTGACTGCAGAGAGGCTAAGATGCAATTGTGCGGCCACAACACGTTGACTAAGCCCTGAATTCAGCAACTTAGGCGGCTTCCGTGGGCGAGATATCTGTATTTATTAGAATCTCTTTGTTAGGATGTAACAAAGCTTTGTTACCAACTACTATTAAAAAAAAAAAAATTTTGCCAAAAAAATGTAATTAAATGCAGAAATCCGACTGAATACACATTAAAAAATCCACACATTCAGCTCCACATTCATTTATACGACGAAAATTCGAAAATTTAAATTCTTGAAATTGTGTAGATTAAACTGCCTTTTTTAAATTTTGCTTGAATAATCATACAACTCATTCAAAAGCAAACTTCAAGGGTGTTTCGATTTTTTTGATGAGAAGTGTATTATTGAAATATGTCAATAAATGTAATGTTTATGATATTTATGTTTATATGTATAACAATACAGCCAGTATGTACCAATATCACTCTCAAACAGAGGTCTCATTTTGAAGAGACACATTGACTTAATTGTCACACGTGTAGTACAAGAAGCAATGTACTATGTACATGTACGATATATTTAGGTAATAACTATTACGGGCACATTACCCAACAGTTCAGCTACCGTCACTAAGTTTTTCTTCATTGTTTCTGGTTGTATTTACCAACGTCAATTAAATCATCGTATTATTCTATTACTCTTAAGGTTTTCACTAAACGTATCAATTGTATAAAAAAAAAACAAATGTTGACGTCACATATAGCAAACATAATAATTGTGTTACAATCTGACGTTTTACAATAAATAAATTCGTACTCCTAACATTATACAATACGTAAGCAAAACAATAATTTATTACCACAACATACACCAACCAGAAGGACTATTTAACGTAAATCGCATCGACATAACCTATATTAACGCTCGAAAAACTTTAATTATCTACAGGTAATATGTACGCTCAGTAACTACACACTTTATTTGCCGTATCGCTGGTTGTGTTTATCGAGAAACTAATGATTAACTTGTTGGTTTCCTAACACAGAGTAACTGAAAGACCCTAATAATAAGATTAAAATGTCAATATATTCATCATCATTAAGGAAGGTAGCTAAGTAAGCTAGGTAATAGTAATAAAAGGTAGTGATTGCCCATAGACGAGATCTAAGGGCACTAATAAGCTCTAACTCGTACCAAACTAATCGAATATCAGTCTAATCTAAGGAACGTGCTAATTTAGAAAAACTGTACAAGTGAACCATTTGTGAATATATTTGCTATATACAGGACATTGAAGCTTTATTCATACTTCGTCACCAAACAACGTAACTCAATATTTCTGGCCGCGAGATAATTAGAATGACTAATTTTGCTTTTGTATATAAGCAAAGGTTACTCTATTCGTCGCTACAGTAATACAGTTACACATTCGTACGCAACACGAGTATAGTTATTTTAATAGCATCAACAAAGTTCAAAACACTCTTTTAATTTGATTTAATTAACCATCTAATAGTTAAAATTATGCTACTAGTTTGCAGTTTGTTGGCGTGTTTCGTCGGTTGCGCATACGGTGTGTTAGGACGCGGTGATTTGGAAAAATACGGCCCTTTTCAACTCGCTTTACATTCAAATTTGATTAAATGTAAGTGTCTAATTATATATTATAATCATTAATATTTCTTCAATGTAGCCTAACACAAATTCACATAGATGTATTTGTTCAGGTATTTGATGTATCCAAGTATTTGTTGGTATGGTATTATTATCTTAAATATAATGATTTCCTTTAAATTTCCAACTGATATTCTTAAAGATTTTGTACCTCTATATAAATAATTGAAATATTTACTACTGGTCTTTCAGTTCATTTAAGTGATATTAATTCTATTTACTCTGTTTTTTGTTTGAACAGAAATAAAACGAAACAAGGATTCTAGATATTATAGTAAAGATTTTCTTAAAATATTACTCATTTAACAACAACATTGTTTTTCCAGGTGAACATAATCGAACCTTAGACCTTGATGTCAGCGGTATTAGTGTGTACTTTTATGATTTCACTAATAATGTTGTCAGAACTTTCGCTGTCCATGAAGCCACCGAAGGTATACTTTCAATAAAGAATTTTGATTCTAACAAGAAATTCATTGTCTACGTTGGGGGTTTCAAATCCCAGATTGAACAGCCAAACCAGAAAGAAATCCGGAAAACATTCAAGAATATTCCAAATAGCTACTTGATCATTCCTGATCATTCGCAATACACAAACAATAAGGACGGGGAAATTAAAAGCTACGCCAGATCTGTTAAATACGTTCATCATATTGGCAAAGCATTGGCTCAAATGTTGGCTGGATTGCATAGAGGAGGAGTCGCCGCGCAAAACGTACACTGTATTGGACACAGTCTCGGAGGTCAAATCTTAGGTCAACTTGGTGAACAGTTTCTATCAATCACCGGTCAAAAGCTCGCAAGAATCAGTGCTTTGGACCCTGCAGGTCCTTGTTTTTCTGACAGTCTTCTTGAAAATCAGGTTAGGACAGGCGTAGCTGAATATGTTGAAATTTACCACTGCAATTCCGGAGCCTTAGGAAGCTCAAGTGTCCTCGGTGATGTAGACTTCTTCCTCAACAAAAAAGGTGAAACTCAACCGAACTGCCGCACCCCGTTCATTCCCGAACTATTCGATTCTTCGAAAGCGGCTTCTTGCAACCATCAGATGTGTGTGGACATGTGGACTGCTACGTTCAGACATCCTGAATGGTTCACCGCTTGGAAATGTGATTCTTATGTAAACTTTAAGAATGGAAACTGTTTATCAAATGACAAGACTGTAGCTGGTTTCTGGAACCCTGGTAATGCGAAAGGTGTTTATTTTCTTTCCACCGAAGGTTATGATTTGACTGCTTAATTTAAAGCGAAAAATAAACAGCTGGTATTAAAAATAACTAGTATTATAACATAGAAAATCTAAACAATGATTCGAAGACTGACTTTAGTTCAATTCCGCCTATATTGCATTTTTCTGATTTTGAACATTGTATTAACGGGTATTACATAGTACAAATTAGTATATAACTAATTTAGTTATTAGTAGATATATTATTAACTATAATATATAGCTGAACGATTATTTATTATTTTAATTTTATTAAACTAGTACAATTGTTCATGACATTTTTATTAGTATTATATAAAATGTGTCATAATTATTTTTATTAAGTTTTATATTTATAAAATGTTACAATTAATTTTACTGTTATTATTCATATAATTCCCCTCCACAACTATGTTTATCAAAAAGATGTCCACGCTTCATTCATCTCTGGTTTCTATACTTCTAAAACAGAGAATTTTTTTTACTAATAATCCTAATTTTCGGTTATTGCTTTTCGGCAAGATGAAAATGTAACGCCAAAAGTTTACCATTGCAATACCTTCATACCTTGCCTTCGCTTTAACGGTCTACATATATAACTTGATAATATTCTACTTTAAGAACTAATTCATTAATGATTTTCCCAGCTATGTTTTTTTTAAATAAGCATTTTTTATCTTACCATAATAAATTATTACACACAATGGTTGCTATTAAGTTATATACAAGTGCTTATACCATTACTTGTTGTTGTAGCAAACCTATGTTGTAAATTATGTATAAATTTTCTTCTTCAATTTCTTCAGTTACCTATGGTTTAACTTATTGTATTTAATACGACTTGTTTGGCGTGAAGATCCTAAAACAAAAATAAATGATTAACAGTTATTACGAGTTACTTTCGGCGTAACCTCGCCTCAGTACTTAGCAGTAAAGTCTCTCCAACAGTTGACTCATGATGAAGGTCATAATTTTCCTTTAGCTGCTGGAAGAGTATCAGTCAGATTTCTACATGGACGATTTGATGAGTAACTTTGAAGATGAAGATGAAGCTCATAAGAAAACAATGCATCCTCCAAGCGTTTTACTACCTACGGGTGTAACAATGTTATATTTTTAGAACTTTACCCTGTTAATTGTACAATTTTAATTGTTTTAATTGAATTAATTATCTATAATTAACGTTCTATTTTTTATTCTTTGAACTTATTTACATCAATCGATTATCCACAATAGTCTTTACTTCTTAACTTACTTATTACTTTACTCATTATGTAGAATGTGAATTATGTTGATTTTTACATTAATCGATTTTATAAACCATACTTCAACTAATTACAGTATGATCTCAGAAATACCCGTCCTTTATGTCCTATAATACTTTCTATCTCAATACTTGATATATTACATCTTACGTTACGTTCAACGACACCGATGAAAATTCTTATTTTACGAGCAATTTACCCCTGTCGCATTTATTTAGCAATTTCTATTTTACACGTATTCTCTAAAACTATACAGTGTGGAGAAATGAAGGCGCCATTACCACGAGCGTTATTACAGAGTGCAATAGTAAAGTGTTTTATTAGGATAAAATATACATTGAAAGCGTTTTTTTTTTTTTTAACGCGATGGTTACAATTTTTTCTATTATTTCTAAGTCTAACATGTTAGTTTTAACGTCCATGCTAATGGGACCAAGTCTTCTTTTTATTTAATGGCAACTATGTTTATCTACAATTCTGCCAACGTCAAATGGATACAATATTTCTCTAATTAGCTCTAACAATCTGCTATCTTGTTCCCTATTCCTATTTTAACAAAACTATCCAAGGTGTTTTTGTAGAAACTTAAAATGCATGTTCCTCGTTATTATTTATAATGCACTTCACTTCTTGTGCACAATAATTAAATTGCTTACATCACATAAAATGTCGCCAAAATTCAACAATAATATAAGTATGAATTAAAATATAGAGACATGACATGATCCCATAAAAACTCCAAATTGAAGATGATGAATAAAATCTAATTATTACATACCTAACAACATTGAAATTCGAAGAAGCAAGCTGACTATGGTTTTCTTAATATTTAAAAGGTTTCTCGTAACTTGTAACACTTTCTGCAAAGTGAACATTAAAGCTTAAAAGCGTCACTGGAATCTTGGCACTTCACGTAATATGACAGGGCATTTGCGAAGCGCCCATTACGAAATCAGGTTACGATATATTTTATGTATACTATTTTAAACTTTTATTGTATTTAATATATTGTTACTAAGATCTCGGCCACACGTACCAACACGTTATTTAAATATGATACTATTATCTATACATATTATAAAACTCAACGTATCTCTGTCTGTCAGTCTGTCTGTCCGTTTATGTTCTCTTTTCACGAGAAAACCACTTATCCGATTTACATGGTTTTTCCCTAAATTCATAGATATGTTATACGGCCAGGTTATAGAATTATTTTTTATATAAATTAACATAAGAAATAAGCAGTGACAATAATGGTGAACAGATTCGAAAAAATAAAACTTTTTGGGCAATTAAATGGCTTACGCTGAGTAAAACATAAGATACATATCATATCAATGCACTGCATAATTGTAAATCTTAAAAAGATATAGAAAAATACCCATATGTCTATCTTCTACGGATTATCCTCAATAAGCATTTTTGTCTTCCGTCTTTTGAGCGGAGCCGCAGGCACAGCTAGTATATGTATAATTAATCATTTTGTTTGTTGATAGTAAATATAATTATTTACATATTCGTATTAAGCTAATTATGTTAGCAATATTTTATAATATTTTCTAATCACTTGTTTGTTTATTTATTTAGGAAATCCAACAGCATTTACATAAATTATTCTTACAGACTAATTTAGTTTATAAATTGAGCCAATTAATGATTCAACAAACAATTACTAAGGTTTCGAAGGTTGATAATTAAAAAATAGTAAAAAGGTAATAACAATAATAAATGTATGTACATGTATGTAGTGTCATACATGTGCGTGCGTGCATGCGTGCGTGCTTTCGTGCGTGCGTGCGTGCGTATGTTTGTGTACATGTGTTTGATGAGTCTCAATAAATTAAAAAAAAATATTTTTTTAATTGTTCAAAATATATAGAGTCGCATTGTCTATATCTGTTACTCTAGGTGTGTGGAATACGGCAAAGTAGAAAATTTTGTGCAAAATTAGAATTCACAATGGGTATAGCTAGAAGAAGGGTATGAAGCGTTCGATAGTCAGGAACACATAGCGATATAGCAGACAAGAGATCAGGATAATTTAAGTTTCCACATCCATCCACCAGCCTATTAACGTCCACTGCTGGACACAGGCCTCCCCTAAAAAGGGGGATGATGCCATAATCGCCACGCTTGGCTGGCGGGTTGGCGTTCGCAGTGGATGGTTTTACTACTCGGGGGAGTGCTGCTGCCCACTCCCCCGGTATTTCCTCAGTCGGTTCTTACGACTCCCGCGGGTAGAGATGGGGAGGAGCTATTCTCAGCCCGGCCCCATACGGCAAACAAACCATTCCACAACAATATTTCCTCATAATATACCATTATTCCAGATAATGTACCAATTTAGTCATGTTGTGAAGCTTCATTTCGAAAAAAAAAAACAAATCAGTCTCGGCCATAGACTAAAAGAATAATATAGACACCGCGCGTACTACAAAAAATTGAAGCCGACTTAAGCTATCTTTGTGCGTACCGGTAGTATATACATATATAAGTTTGTGATTGTGTGTGAAACAAAAATATTTTTTAATGAAATATAATTATTTTGAAGTTATTAATGAAATAAAATAAACATTAAATTATTAACAATAAACAACATTTTTACACTTTTTCACTAAGGGTATAATTAATTTTTCTGTCTGTATTCACTGTATAATATAATGAAATAACTTGAATCCCCCAGTGAGGAAACATCGGCGATTCCCTTAGAAACGTGTTCTAAGACGCTCTAAGGTGAAAAGCTAAGCGGAGTATAAAATTATATGAATAGTTATTTTCAACAGCATTTGAATCAATGATAGCTCAGTGGTAACGTGGACGAACACCACGTCCATAACCGCGTCGATGTTACATATGTCGAGAAATAGTCTGAAATTAATTATTGTAACACTCTTAAACTATCGTCTTTTGTAAACATTTTATATTATATTCAATGCAGGTCTAGAATACGACTTTCTTTTTATTTTCTCGTCGTTTCGGCCTGATTACACAGGTCGTGGTTACGAGCCGACTCAATTAATAAAAAAAGGAAGTCACGTTTTAAACCCGCATTGAAAATAGAGTCGAATTAATGTTTTTGTTTAAAAAAACCTACTCATTAGGAATGCCATCTATTGTTTTTTGATATTCTGATCTGAGTTTTGATCCGGTGATTTAATTTCTTGGTTAGTTTTCGACAAACTACGAGTATTAAATCTCATTCTATATTAGCCGCCAACCGTTTTTAATCTGCACCATACCCTACCAAATTCGCGCATCGGCGTCCGTTCTCTCGGAATTTAATTGTAATTTTAACATTTTGCAGGCAGATAATTAACTCGCAAGGTTATATATTGAAATTACATCTTATATTATAGTACCAGCTGTACCTGCAACTTAGTCCGCGTGGAATTTCGTGAATGAAAAACAGTGATAAAAAATAATATGTACAAAAATTTAATATCGACGATTTCACCTTGTTTCTTGCTTTGAGAATGTCTCAGATTCCTGAGACGCAACGTGGTACTCACGACTAGCTGTTGACATTGCCTCACACCCTGTGAATTACTTTGACTCCCTGCATGATATTCTCACGGTTAGCAGTCAGTCGTGCGTTACGCTCTTGACTACTTAGGGATCGATCGATATTCCGTTATACGTCAATGCTGTGAATTTAACCTAATACGTCGTTCCTTACAGGTTATGGGCGCGTACATTTTTCTTAGTCTCATTCTGTAGCAAATTTCTGACGGTATTCCCCAGTTTCCTATGAATGAACGGATCTCACTCTTTTTAGAGTAATGGAATACTGAAAAAATTTCGTCCACTTTCTAACAAGCATTTATCACAAATTCAAACTACAATGCAATAAAATCTGAAAATTAAAGTGAGTAGTTCAATCTCAAAATTTAATTTAAATCGAAATCGTAACGCAATAAATCAGAAGACCTTTGAGGATACCCATGTAAAATCATTTTATATATTAACCGATATTATCTAGAAAACATAACACATAAGACAATATAAAAATTTAAGCTATTGTAATCATATAGGAAAAGCTAAGTCTACAGTGAATAATAGCCCATTATAGTGTCTGTTTTAGTATAATTTAATCAAAATCCTGGTAGTAGAAATACACCAAACTACGACATCTATCATAGAAAATTAGAACAAAAAAGAAAAATCAATGCAAATTCGTGATCATTTTAATCCGAGGTAAACCTAATATAAAACTTTTTTCATATTAATATACTGTTAATATTATCGACGTTCTTCCTTGTAATATTTCAGAACATTTAAAACTATTAAACGCCATCTATGAATATTCGTGAAAAATACATATGTTTGTGTTTATTTCTATTGAAAATTTCATGAAGATAAAATAATTTACAATAATTTCGTATAATTTCACTTCATTTCACTATATATTAAAGTAAGTGTTATAGCGTTCTTTTTTATATACTTTTATATACTTATATACACCATACAAATGTCCATACGTGTAAAAATGCATCCTTAATGTTATTACAGACTATAAACTACAATCATATCAAATTTCATCAAATTCGGTCCAGTGGTTTCGGTATGATCGGTGCGGCGTACAAACTAACAGACAAAAATTTCAAAACCGGTCGAACAAGTATCTGAAAATATAATCAGGTATATAGCTAACTTACATTCAAAAATTTATGTCTTAGCTCCCTATGGGAATACGGCGCGAACGATATTTTAAGCAATAAAGAATTTTTAATAAGTTGTTATCTTTCAAGGGGAAATGGTCTTTACTTATTTAGAAATTTCGCCTCGATTCAACGCCTCCATAGAATAATATGAACACATTAAACACCATTTATTGCCGTGGGACGGTAAAGTGGAGAGAATAATTCAAATTTGAACGGACAATTAAATTGAAATATTATTTTCCCAAGCATAATTTTCCCTAACAATAATTAAAGTAGGCCATGAGAACAATAAATACAAAAATACATATAGATATGTTTGTTTGTTTTGTTTTTATTTATAGAAAGTCATGCTTTGAAAATAATTGGTTCTCTTATCGTTTATAAATGTTAAAATGATATCCATATAGTATTTATCATTTTAATCTATACTATTCTATACTGAATATAATAAAGCTGAAAAAATTTTTTGTTTGTTTGATTGTTTAAAGATGCTAATCTCTGAAATTACCAGTCGGATTTGAAAAAATATTTTTATATTATAGCCAGATTCACGAGGAATAGTACAGGCTACCTAGTATTAGGCTACACCTCTCAGCTAGCCTTAAATATTGATTTTTGTTAAGTAAGTCGGAAGACATAGCGCATCCTAACTGCTTTATCGGCGTGCGCTGGCGTAATGGTTAGTGAGTAAATACAAGGTTCTACGAAAATATTTTTCGTAAGTACATCTAAAAAAGTCCGGGATACCATATGTCTATCTCTTATAAATAAGCTACAATAAGATATTTTGTGACAAAGTTTTATCGAAAAGTAATTTATGAGCATTATTATTAGGCATGGCATATTAATTCTTACGAACGAAAGTTACTTCATCATCAAGACAATTTTATGTAGATAAACTTTGCCCTTTTTAGCATGTTATTTGGAAGAATAGTTTGGGAGATAATGTATAATTAAAATAATTAAACACTCGGCTCGGGTTTATGACAATAGGTGTAGTGGCACGAACGAACCGTGCGAGTTATGACGCATAATCCTGGCCGCCCGATAAAAATATTGTCTATAATGAAGTATTATAAATCATCAATCAGCGAATTCTTTTAAATTATACGCGGGCACAGCTAGTAACATGTAATACAAGCGATAACAACAAACACGTTTTTACTACCGGGCCGTCATTACAGTTATCATTAGTCAATACAACTACGAGTACTATGATTATATCATTAATCAATACAACTCCCGTTTCTCCGCTAAACTAATGAAAACTGTTGGTATTATTAAATTAGTTTACGACCAAATTTTAATATGATGTGAACAGAAACGATTTCAAAAAAGGAGGTTTTCTCTTTCCCTAGTATGTTTGTATATGCATCGATTTTTATGATTCCTTTAGTCGAGTATTTTGTACACTTTTGGAAATATTTTAGTATATAAATAACTACTAAGGTACTTACCATTGTTATTTACTAATTTATAGATATAGTAATAGAGTTTAGTGTTAATCTTCAGAGAAGTTTATTATTACAAAGGAAGTTAGGGCACAGAGTCTTTGGACATTTCTCTCTACTTGGGTAGCGCGACTGGTTGAATACCTCCACCCTACAGAAGATCGCAGATAAATTACCTAGTATTATGTTTCTGTGGTGAGTAGGATTTTCAGAGCTCCATGGGTAGGGGAGATCAAGGTCGGCAACGCGCTAGTGATACCTATGGTATTACAAGCGTCCATAGGCTGCGGTAGCCCCCTACCATCCGTATGCTTATTTACCACTATATATATATTTATGAAAGAAATATTTTCATATCAGTTTTACAAAATCAAATCACCCATTTTTCATTATGGAGGCATTGGAAACGCTCCGCCACGGGGCCGTAAAGTTAGCCGGCCATAAAACATATTTATATTCTTTCTGTGCTAATGATAGAAATGCCTATTAAAACCCGGGTAAATAGAGGGGCTTTTAAAAGAAAAAATAATTAAATAACGTTTGAAAAGAGAACAGGCCATTAGATTTTGTTTTTATTCAAAAACATTCCTTTTTTTACGTAATAATTAACTTTTATATCAACAATTTTGTTAATTAGAATATTGGTGTTTGTTTTTATGAGAAGGAAGTACACGTAAATCAGCTTGGAGTCATTTTTGTGTTTGTGGTAGAGTAATACACACAGTGACTAAAACCGGAACAAACCAGTTTGCGCTAGCTACCACGTGCAGACTCTCGTATCAGTGGCTTATATGTAGCGTTAAAGTGTCATGCCATTTTGTTTGTTATTCTTTTCTAACCATAAAAGCGGCACGGTATAATGGCTCGTTTGAGGTTTGTCCGCTAATGAAGTTTCGCATAAATTTTGAAGGATCAAATTGCTGTTCTTTAATGTCAATAGTGACGTGCAGTTAGTCATAAAATTTATCGAATGTATAATTTTAGGACACAAAATTAATTTATTAAGTACACTTGTTCCTAAACTATTTATATTATGGTCTAACTATATAATAAGGTACCGCGAACAAATGATTTCACGTTTTTACTAACAAAAAAAGCTCGATTTGACAGAATCCTTAATAGTATATAATTATAAGTGTACTTATGTAACACACAATTCGGCATTTATGTTTTTCAAAATTCGAAAGTTAAATATAGGATCGCTGGCCTGCACAACTATTACCTCCGGCAAACTCGCGTCCGTGCTCAATGCAAAATAAAGCAGTTTCGACTTGACGTTGCTTCGAAAAGAACAACCTGTTAAAATATGTGAATTTTGTCTAATTTCGGTTAATCACCTATTACTTGTAATACCAGTTATACATCCAAAAGCTTATAGATACGACTTACATTTTAATATATATTTTTCGAAAATAAATTGTCATTTCACGTCACCTTTGTAATGTGTCAAATCGGCCATCATAGCGTGCCACTTTTAAATTAGTTAATTAATTCTTTGTTATTATTATTTGTTATTATTTGTAGCTTATTGTTGTTATTTGATATTAAAATTGTTATGTAAACAATATAAAACTATTTATTTATTTATTTTTCTGCCGACCTTACATTAGTACAAACGCAAAAACGTATATCGAATCTGATTTGGCTGTAGCTAATGTTAAGTGATCACTGCAGCTTATAACATAAATAAACAACTTTGAAGAAAACTGTAGTCCCATTCGAGATTTGTCACTACAATATACGAGTATATTTACCAATTAATTAGCTTGCACAATAAACCTATATGGTTGCTACTTCTGAAGACTGACGTTGGTATTACGTATTCAACCTAATGTTTCTGACATATCCACGGGAGCGTTCTTTGTAACGTGAAAGAAAAACTGGTAGTAATACATTTAGTCATTTAGTCATCATAATACTTCCACTACAAAACCACGCGGACTGGTATTTGAAAACACAGCGACACGGTAGCATCCATCTCGACAAAAGCAATAAAGTTTGCAAATTCCTATGTATGTCCTTCAAATTAGGAGTGAAGAGGCAACTCTTTGTAGATCCAAATCTCTCTAGTCATCGGTACTCTTGCATTGTTTTTCCTTATCAACTTACACCCAACAACAATAAACAGTTGAAATCGAGTTACCTGGTCATTAAGTTCTGCCTATCACGCAATGGTAGCGTAATGATGGACCTTAATAAGATAGGATAAAAAATACTCGTTCCATTTTTTTAATATATAAGTCAGAAAATCTGGGTTAAGGCACCGTAGAAATATTCGCTATTCATAAAGGCAGTTTTACTTTGGATACGAACTCAAGATATTGCATGAGGATTTACCGAGGATAATAATAAATGAAAGTTTTCCTGCTTTACTACTTTACGAAAAATGAAAATGGAAAATTTCATCATAGACGAACACCTCTTTTATTTTAAATGTTCCTTACGACACTCATAACTTAATCAGGGACCTTTTGTCTTCTAATAATAAATTTACACGGTGCCCTTCCTGCCATGAGGAAATCTCTCACAATAACCCCATGCTATTATTATTTAACAAATTTAAGTGATAACTTAAGTTTAACGGATTCTTAAAGTTACGCGAAAGCTTCCCTTCCCTTTTAACTACTACTCTACCTTAGGCTAAGCAAAAACTTCCCGTCGAACGCCTCGTCGTTCATGAGATCGAGGTGTTAAATTGAGTAAAATTATATATTTATGTATATATAAAGTATGAAAGTATGTATGTAAAGCTATTTCGGAAAGAGTATTTAGTAATTAAAACGGAATTTTGAGGTGACTGTGAAAGAAAACATCGTGAAGATTTGAAAATAGTTCTCGTGGTATATAATGAATCTCGAGAAAGGATCTCGTATTTCTTGGCTTTTGAATTAATGCGTAGCGTCGTGAGTTAAATTGATAATTAGGTCATCACCTTCCCTCGTATAACTGCACATTATTGTAGGCTGTCCTTCATTAATATTCTCATAAAGCATTTTTAAAGATTTACAAAAAGACAGCTTGTTATATGTACAAGCAAAAGTGATGTGACAGACAATACTGAAACAATACTTGTAACTTGTCATATAGACATTTGTTTTATAAAATGTTATATATGCATATGGCCACAATCACACAAGATGGCAACACGCTAAGCCTATAGAGAAGACTGTTTTTTTTATATATACTACGAAGGTGGCATACAAGGATACGACTCGCCTGATGGTAGGCAGCTATGGACGCTTGTAAAATACCATAGATATTACTAGCGCGTTGACGACCTTGAACCCCTTTATAGCTAACAGTGTAGACAGACTGAAAAAAAAGAGTCACGACAGTTCTAATTTCGAAATCGAAGTAGAAACAACAAGCGAATTAAAAAAAGAACTACAAGATGCTTCTGCAAGTATGTACTCGTCCTGTATGTACATGAGTGATTTATAAGTTTATGAATGAAAAAAAATATATATAGGGCCAACTGAGACAGGCGCTTGTGATTTAAATATATAAAAACTGACCATGGGGTATGTGAGTTGGACTCAAAACTGGCTCGGTTATATGATGGGTCTAACGTATCTGATGAAAGCGAAAGAGATAGAAATGTAGTGCTCTGTTTCTGCTTATCCTAGTAGGGACACGGCGTGATGGAAAATTATCTAAAACGTTCTCGTTGCTTATAAAAGTGTCACGCTCGCCAGCTCGTTTTAGAATTTCGGTCACGTTTCGGCCAGAAATCTTTAACTCTGTGTCTAAAGAGCTTTTTGACGCTGTGTTATACGAGTACGTAGCTCATCTTTGTTTTACAAATGGTACAAATTAAAAGAATCCGGTTTTTTACCAGTCTTGGAAAACGGCTATCCTTCATGGTACAAATATTGTAATGATTGGTTATCAAACATTTTTAATTTTAATTATATATATATTTTGACTTAGTTGTTATCATTTCTTCATTTATGTTTTTCCGATTCGCTTTCCGAAAGCATCTTTATGTCGCTTATTATTTAGGAATTGTATGACAAACTTCTTTTGCGTTCTTTCTATCTATTATGAAACGTTATACGAAATTTATATTGTCACTTGCATTGTAAGACGTTAATATTTACATACCTGGTATATGTTTACTAATAATGTTAGCTATGCTTTTGCTAGCTAGCTATGTTATGCTAAATAATGTTTAGTATGTTATTTCTTTTATTAATGTTATTATTTTGAAGTTTGATTGTTTAGATGTCATAAACTATTTTAATTATCGCATGCGCTATCCGAGGCTGTTTAAGGAGTTTGTCCAATAACATAATAAGGCCGTATACATTGATTGTTTTTTATGGTGGAAGAATCTTTTGAATTTATAAATTTAGAACGAGACTAGAAAAGAATTTTAAGTCACTAACCGATGAGGAATCTGGATAAAAAGGGTCATAACAATATCAACCAATACACGTTTTCTATTAATTATTGAGCAGGACTCTGGATAAAACGGTGATAACAGTGTCAACCGATAAAAGTTATTTATATTTTGAAATTAAAGAAAAGTATCTTCTGTATATAGTACAGAATATTTCGAATATTTATTGGAGAGCTGTGCAACCATTTGCCATACACGGGGGTTATCATCCAGGTGCTCTAACTGGAGAAGGACATATTTTTATTATTAACTTCTTTCGTTTCTATATTGCGTGCTACCACTAAGCCATCATTAATTCAGAAATACAAACAGGGACAGATATATGGATAAAAAAGGAAAATTCGAGACCTGTTGCCTATGGAATAGCTCTACATCAGGTCCTTGCATATGAAATTGGCGTTTAACTCGTTATTTACGAATATGAGTTCCACCGTGGCATCAGCAAACGTATACAGACAAAACTAAAAATGTATGTAGGTAATAATATATGTAGGAAAGTATACAGTTATTAAGGCGCATTATCGACTAGGAATTCTCTTCACTTGCACCAGCGTGTTAGCCGGCAAACACTATAGGTAAGTAATATAAGTAGGCGACACGTCGCGACGCGGCGACGGTGCAACACGAACTCTAAGTCACGTAATGTAGCTTAAAATATCAACGTGGCACCATTTAGAGAAAACACAAATATTTATTTTCGTTACAATAATTTTAAGCGATAAAATTATTAATTATATTAAATATTAATGAAATATTTTTAACAGATTTAAAGACGTGAATGAGAAGAAGTGGTCAAAAACGTGAATAAAAATGAATTACGGCTGTGGAAAGGATATTTTAAATACAAAAAAAAACAATGACAGGATATAGTCTCTAGGGATATAATCTTTTAGATTTAGTGAAACAAATAAAAGATCTTTTAGATAATTGTGTAAGGTTCTCCAAAAACTTCCTAATCATATTACCGATTTGCCGAAGAATAAGTTCAAGAATCATGTTAAGTAAAGTTTTTTGTCAAGGGTGGATCGTTACGTGAATGATAGTGATGTATTGACGTGACTTTTCTCTGTACATCCACTATAAAATAACAATAAACTGTAAATAATAGTGACACAATAAAAAAAAAAATCGATTCTTTCCGCTTCTTCTACGCGAGTGGTAGTATTTTGAAAATTATAAAGGATATTATTTTTTATTTTTTTAAATGTAAAATAGTAATCCAATTGTCAACTGTTCGTATAGACAATTGCGTTATGTCAAAAGCCTAATTAAAATGGTACCTTGAAATCATAAAATCACGAAGAACATGATGACTTGCCTATGAAGAAATTATAAATCTCGATCAATTAAAACCGACTGTTAGCTAAATTACTTTTTGTCGTATATTATTTCTTTTTTAATTAAATTTTACAATAGAAAAGATACGAGATACATTCTAAATGTGAGTAACATGAAAACCATATTAATAGCTACTCTATAATTTAACCTTCTTAGGCTGTAGCTACAATGAAAATAAAGGTGTTAGCCGTAACATGTTCATTTGTTTAACATTCTGACATTAGCTATGAAGTTTTACAAAGAACGAACATGATATCTCATCTCTTTCCGTAAACATAATTTACTTTTGCAGTTTTCCTTCTTAAATTAATGGTGTGAATTTTACCACTTGGACGGTTGTGAAGGTAAGTAGAATAATTGCACGTAAGTAGCTAATCAAGTTTAGCGATAGATAATATATTGTCCCACACATAATATTTAGAAGAGATAAGTTGGATACAATTGTTAAATTTTAGATATCTCTGTTTATACCGAAATACATATAACTTTCTGATATATTAGTATTACTTAAAAAGGCAAAATAAATATGATACTGAGCAATTGATCACTGTCTTTTTCAAAGATGCCATTACGCACAGTAAATCTAACAATAAATAAAAGTTTAAAACAAACCGCTCACTGCCAGCGGGAGTTCGCAGTAAACAACCGGTTGTAACCTTTAATCGTTTTGCAGGTAGGTACAACCGGTTATCCGGTTTGAGATTGTTATAAATGCAGTAAATTTTATTTCTATTATTATTTGATATTTGAAACTGTTGTTCTAGAACCATGATAAAGTAGGTTGTTTAGTACAACGTATTATTTTAAAACTAACTGCGTCTTATACATTTTGTGCTCCATGCCAGTCAATTTAGCTTGTTTCAAACGTGGTTTAATCATTCACATAATCGCACTTGATGTTAATTGTCAATAAGAACAAAGCCTTTCACCAGCCTGACTTCCTTCACCAAAACCTCATTTTCGTCAAATGCGAAACCATAACGATCGATGCGATATTCGATCGTATTACCACAGTGCCATTATCGCTTAAATTTTTTTAGTAATATGTGTACTTATTAGGAGACAATCTAGAATTATATACATCAACATACAGTAATTTATATGCAGTCGTTGAAACAACCATAATCATGTACTACTACTATAAATAAAAGTCTAATTAACCGGCCCCTGGCAACGGCAGATTGCAATAAACAACCGGTCAAAACCTCTAATCGTATGTGGTCACGTCCGGATACCATTAACCGGTTCAAACCGCTAATGAGCACACAAATGACTTGCGAGTTCTGTTTTGTTTTGCATTTGATTCTAAATTGCTACCACCTAGCGTTAGCTAATACATACTGCAAATTTTAGCAGCGTAAAGCGTATTTCTACTGTAATTCTTATAAAATATATTGAAGTACACCCAACCCGGATAAAATATCGCTTGAAATTCTCGCGGAACTTTATTAGCAGTGGGTTTTTGTTCTTTTTACGCCGTGAAAAATAAGTCATACGGAAAAGTCGCGCGATGTAAATTCACAGCGTATACTCGTATTAAGCCGACCTTTTCTAGAGCCTTGATGTAGTTATTATCATGCTGATACGCAAGCCATGAAAGTGCCTTAAAAGATGCTACTATGACACTTAAGTGACGAAGATGACACTTAAGTGTAACAATTCTTAGAGCTATGTTGGTCAATTTTTATTCTTGTGCAGATTTCCTCATTTCTGATTAAGTCACGTAAGAAACTCTGAGCATATTCGTCTTTATTATGTTGCTCCCATGCAAACTTGCAAATACCACGGAAACTTCTAGGAAATTAAACATGACGCACATCACGTATAGTGAGTTTCTTTTGCCAATTATTTCTAATATAAGTACCCTTTTGTCACCTACGACATCAATATTTTGGATTAAGTAAAAACAATACATTTATTAAAACGTTATTTCAATTAGAAATAAGGTTTTAGAAAGACTTGTATAATGATTTCATTTTCTTCAATATTAGCTCATTACAAACCTAAGTAACCTAAGTTTGGTTTGACGAGCGTACTCAATGCAGACTAGTCACGTTTCAGTAAAGTGGTAAGCACTTAACTACAACTTTTTAAGACGCTTATGAGGTAGCATTAAGCCCGTTAAGTACTAATTCGAATTAATTTAACTTATAAATGCATAGTAACAAAACTTAAAAAAAAAATGACAGCAAAATTATTGCAAATAAAGAAATATAATAAATGATTACAAAAAATCACTACTTTTTTATCGTAATTGGTTTAGTGTTATGACAATAATTTCACTTGATCTTTAGTTACGATGTGGTCCAAAATGGTAGCACGCTAAGTCTAGTGGAAGACTGGCTCTCAAGTGCAGCTGCCGGAACACACCTATTGGTGCTTTCGACAGATTTTAAATTTAAGGGTGGTAGCTAAGAAGGCGGTCATTAGAAAAAGCCCTAAGATCATGCTATCATTTCATCACGATGTTTTCCTTCACCCCAAGCGCAGGCTTATTGCAATGATCACACATTACCATGAGCCACTCAAGCTTATTGCAATGATCCGAACTCACGTTGATCAACGCGATTTTCGTACACGCTACCACTGAGCCATAATTTCTTCAACTACTACATAATCAATCAGTTTTAAGGATATGAGTATACATATTTTAAATAATTAGATTAACAAAATATTTATGTACTAAAAGATTTGATTTGAAGGTCATAATAAAACAAAGAATAAATGTGTAAATGTAGGGCGTAGTTTTTATCCGCTGTCGTAGCTCGATACGCAACTACTGCTCAACAGTGCTCCTTCTTTTATACTGTTTCCCTAATACACTTGAATATGTCAATAAAACAACTATATAATATTTATGAAACATTTGATAGTTATATTGCACTAACTGTAGCCGCGGCTCCGCTCGCGTGAACTACAGAATGCTGTCGGTGAGCGCACGCGCGAATTTTGCTGCCCCCAAAAATGATCACTATGCGTGATCCTAAGAAGATAGATATATGCCATCGTTAACTTTTTTGTAGGTCTTTTTAAGATCAAACATTTTGTGGTACATCAATTTGGTTTATCTCTTATGGTTTTCCTAAAGCGTCTGTTTTCCAAATTGATTCATCATTATCGTCACTGCTTACTTAGTATGTTACTTTATGTGACAAAATATATCCTATAATCTGGCCAGATAATATATCTATGATTTAAAAGTAAAAACAATGTAAATCAGATTAGTAGTTTTCGCGTGAAAAGAACATAAACGGACAGACAGACAGAGAAACATTGAGTTTTATAATATTTATAGAAGATATAGATATAGAAAAATTGGAAATCGAAATTAAAAAGGACATATATCTACCACTCACCTGCACCTTGAGATTCTCAGGAACCTCGGGGTACCCCGGCTGAGCTGGTGGCTTAAGTCGCTAAACGCTTAGTAAGGTACTTTATTCACTAGCACTACATTAGCACTAGGTTTTGTTAAGGTTTTTGATAGATTTAATATTTTTTCACAAAGCAGTTATTCTCAGAGCAACTGCTAGTTACGGGGTTCACATATACTAAAGTTGTTTGGTAGAGGGCAGCACTTGTCGTCAGTTAAAGTGCGTTCAGGTCAGAAACATTCCATTTGAATAATACAAATAACTTATATAGAAAGTAGTTAACGGTAAAAAAAAAATGAACATATATTACCTCTTTTTATAAATATTTAGATTTTAATTGTTTCATTTTGTTTGTTAGTTCTTTATGTTATTTTAATATTTGTGTGTACGAGGTTTCTTCGCGATAACACAACTCGGATAATTTCAGAAATTAATTGTATTTCAGAACGTTCCTTTTTACACTCTTTTGCTTACTGAATTATAAATGTACAGATAATTTACTTTACCAAAATAATTATAACGCTACAACTTTTCAATAATAATTAATACATACCTATATATTTTCCTATGTGCAGCTCTCCATAAAGTCTTGGTGTCTAAGCTTCTCAACAAATCACGAAATTACGGATATATAGAACCATCGTTATGCACGGCTGTGAGGCCTGGACTCTAACAAAGACAGAAGAAAATCAGTTCCCGATAGCATAAAGGAAAGTGATCCAAAAAATTCCTGGGACCTCTCAAGAGACGTTAGCACTTGGAGAATCAGAAAGAATGCTGAGATTGAGGACTTGGTGGCCGAGCCCAACAACATCGGCGAAACAAAATCTCATAAACTTCGCTGGCTTGGCTACCTACAGAGAGTGGGGTAGGATCGAGCAGTCAAAAGAGCACACTTGGAACAGCTAATTGGATATCATCCAGTTGGTCGGCAAAGGTATTGCTGGCGTGATACAGTAGAGGCAGATCTGCGTCTGCTGAAGCAGCTTGAAAGCTGACAATTGGCAAGGTTGCGCAGGATCGGGACAAGTGGCGTGCTATCTTTTCGAAGAGCCATTCACATTCCCATTCCCAAGATAATCATCATCATCATCTAAGCCGAAAGACGTCCACAGATAGACATAGATCCTCCAAAAATTGCTACAACAACTAGTCCTGTGGTGCTCGCATCCAGCGGCTTCCCGCATCCTTTACCAGGATATACTACAAAGGAATTACAAAAGTTGTTGTTACCGGGATAAAAGTATTCTATGTATTAATCCAAGTTATAAACTATCTATGTGCCAAATTTCATCCAAATCCGTTCAGCCGTTTTTCCGTGATTGAGTAACAAACAATCAAACTCACTTTCGCCTTTATAATATTACTAGCTGTGCCCGCGGCACCGCTCGCGTGAACAACAAAAGTTGTTGTTACCGGGATAAAAAGTAACCTATGTTACTTCTAATACCTCCAAGATTATGTCTACAAAGTTTCATGATGATCGGTTAAGTAGTTTTCGCGTGAAAGCGTAACAAACAAACTTACATTCACATTTATAATATTAGTATAGATTAGGGTTATTATAGTTAGGATAATAACAGCCTTACACGTCATGTAACTTACAGATGTAACCAATATATATATATATATAATTATTATGCCGTTGTCTTTATGTAATTTATAACAAGGATCACTTATATGGTCATTACAATTTTAATATTGTTGGTATTATTCGGGAATGACGTAACTAAGAAAATATGTCCATTCGCTAATAAAAAAGCTCAATCAAAACTCGCAGTAACTTATTTTATAAAATGATGAATACAGTGTGTATTAATGGTATAAAATTTTCGGACTAAAAGATGAATTAGCTAGCCGATATTCGCTGTTCATTACGTCAGACAATAGGCTAGACTTTGGGGTATCTAATTAGTTTTGGTACAACAATACCTTTCAACGTATGATGTGAACCATTACAACGTTAATCATAATTGACGTGTGTTCTATATTGCTAACAAATCATTTTCAAGAGAAACTAATTTAGAGCAATATACATTAATATCAATATATTGAAATTTCGTAATTATAGTGAACTTATTTTTGTATTTCGTTCCACTGAAGTCATGTTACTGCACCGTACTGAAAAAGTAGGTACTACTGTACGTTTGAAAATTAAAGTTAATTATTTAATATTATAAACCTATTGATAAAAAGCTTAAAATAATACAAATCTGGAAGAAATAAAATTATTACTAAGCGTGGATATAGTTGTCTTTAAAATTATCAAGTAAGAAAAAAAAATGGCTAACCGTCTGCAATTCGAGTAAAATACACTGAGCACATAATCGCTTTAACCTTAGTTTTATTTATTGAACGATGACGTCACACTCGGTCACGTGACAATAATGCCGTGTTTTTTGGGGCGTATTTTTATTTACTTCTAAATTATTATTGTCATATTACTTTTGAAAGTATAGTAATAAATAAAATACTATATAAAGTTTAATTTTTCTAAAGTTGTCTACGGCCAAAAAGCACTCGACAAGCGAAGTTCTTTATATTAATATAAAATCAATACCAAGGTCTGAATTATGATCAACGACGCATTTAAAATTACTATTCTTCACATATTATATTCTTAATTTTAAGCAGCTAACAGACAATTTGTTTACTTGCTTTGTGCATTATGCCAGATTGGTTTCCCTATCGGCAATATATCACTACTCTTATCACAGAGCGTACTGGGTGTAAGAGTATTCTATGTATTCAAAGGGCAATAGAGAGGAATATGCTCGGAAATTTTCTGTGTGATTGAATCAGAAATTAGGTGATCCGCAAAACAACTAAAGTCACGGAAGTAGTCCTAAGAATAATTAAACTCAGGTAGCAATGGGCGCAGCATTTAGCTTATAGAATATGTGACCAATGACGGCAAAACATTCTCGAGTAGTGACCGTATACCGGAATACGCAGCGTGGGCAAGCCCATCCACAAGGTGGACCGATGACCTGGTGAAAGTTGCAGGAAGCCACTGGATGAGAGCAGCGTAGAACTGATCGTTGTGGCGATCTTTGAGGGAGACTTATGTCCAACAAAGGACGTCTTTCGACTAAATTTATGACGATGAGGAAAATATATATATGTATATAATATGTTTTCAGTCAAGTTATTCGCATTCTAAACTCAGCTTAAGTCGACATCGTTAAGGAAGCTGGAGCAATAAATTACGCCATACATGCATTCCTCGCAGTAATGTGTTCCTGAAAATTATTTACCATCCACTGCTGCCTTGTCGCGACTCGAGACTGCGAGACTGCTTAAACCGTACACAAAAACCAATTCAACAAAATTTATTCAAAGCGCCGAGATAAAAATTGCAACATTTATAAAATCACACGTACATTTGTCCACTTCTAAACTAGTTATTCATTTATCTTATTATTTATATGGCATTGAAATATCGGCACAAGGACTTCATCTACGATCGAAAAATAACGCAACTACTATCAAATAACTGTAGTAATATATGTGCTAGATTAAAAAAATGCACATATCTATATTACGGTGTTTGGTTTTAATTCTACCAAAAAAAAAAAAAACCTACCAAAATTAATTCAGTAGACAATAATCTCTTTCTAACAAGTCATGCTATTACGTTAACTTCGCCATGTTGACGGTGTCTAATAATTTTGACAATATACGAATGGTACGTGTAGCCATATACGGGCAGCTACACTTCCTTGCAAGGTGTTTGTGAACGTGTGCTAACCGTAAGGATCAGGAACGATCTTCTATAGAACGTTTTCGCTTCTCACTATGGTATTGGGTTCTTCAAATGAGACGTGAAGAGGCATTTCAGCTAGACGGTATGACATCGAGTCCGTTACCCATACCGTACTTAATATCGGATGCTGTATAGAGTATTACTGCCAAGTTAGTAATTTAAAAAAAATGTTGCCCCTTGCCTACTCCCGCCTTTGGCCAAATCTTGGCTACGCAAAGAATCTGTGTAACAATATATAATTACAACAAATATTTATTGAAGTGAAACTTCTTATGCGACTTCCAAGCGTTAAACCTTAAACGTTTAATGCACATTATCGGTCTCTCCTCTTTGTGTGAGTCAGAGCGTGAGAGCAATATATTATCAGTCTCTCCTCTTTGTGTGAGCCAGAGCGAGAGAGTAAATGTCGGTGTGTATGTATATTGCACACTGTTTAAATAAAATAGAAAATGTATTTTAAAATGAAGTTTCACTTCTATCGTGTGTGAATCGCACACACACCTTTTTTTTATTAAGCTAGGCTTACGTACAACTTTACCAAAACATATCTGTATGACATAAAGCTTTATGTTGTAGCATCAATAAAATTAAAGTAATTAAATAGCACGAACAATTTCAGTTACATTTTACAATAATCCACAGCGCATACTCAATTAATAAGCTTTGAAATATTAATTACGCTAACGAAGGTAAAATCATTAAAATACGAAGCTTTTAACACTCGCTTACTATAATTTAATTTAATTAACTCGACAATTAATTGTAATATTATCAGCAAATGAATTCATTTTCCAGACTTAAGTGAAACTGTAAACATTTGATTAATTGGGGTGTTTATTTCATATACCTACCTCCAACATCCTAGATATTAAAATGTCTACCTACATATTTTTTATCTGGTTCTGTTAGTCCATGAGAAAGTATGTGAGGTCTTACCTATATATACCTGTGCCTTTACGTATCTGCCATTAAAAAACTTTTAGCGCTTATGCTAAATTAGTAAAATACCTAATAAAACATCCTGCAATTGGCTAAAATAACTTTTTTTTAGATGTTCTTATCTGCCAGCGTCAAAGTCAATAAAAATATACGTGTAAAAGTTTATCGTAGAATACAAAAAAAAATAACGCAGGTATACTTAATAATAAAATCATTTCCAGATCAACAAGATTTCGGACAAAAACTAAACAACTCTTTAATGAAACGTGAGAAGCGAGAAAATGCGAGTAGCTAAATTTTTATTTAGTTCAGAATTGACTATGGTCTGATTGCAAAGGTTTTGTAAATGTGCGTATTTTAAAGGTAATGAAAGTACAAAATCATTTATTGGTTTTATTTTATACATTTGTTTCGTTAACGAGACTGTAAAATTACTTTATCACGTAAATTGCTGTATCAAATGACTTGGAACAATCGTGCTTCCTTGGATTTTTGCATCTTACCACATTAATTTTAAGTATTTTTAACTGCTTACTACATTTTTTCCTTAAAAACCGTTCATTGTATAATACAGAATCTTTCTTACTAATATTATAAAGGTGAAAGTTTATATGTTTGGATGTCTGTTACTGAATTACGCAAAAACGGCTGCACGGATGTGGATACAATTTGGCAAAAAGTTTATAACATAGATTCATATATAGTATACTATTTATCCCGGTAAAGACTTAATTCTGAATTCAACGCAGACGAAGTTGCGTCCAGAAGCTAGTTACTAATGTAACTTATTCGATATTGGTAGGTATTCTACATAAGTAGATAGGAATATTAACAAAACATTAAGTTAACGATTAATTACAAGCTATTACATAATTAATAAAAGTAATAAAATTAAATTTCTTTGTTATAAAATATTTCAAGTTAATTGCCAACAATAATGTAACCAATAAACAACTTCCTCGGGGGTAATATCGCAAACTCCACAAAGGGCGTTTGTTGCTGTTTTCGAAGTAATTTCGCTAAGCTACGCGTCGTATCGGCTAATTTGTTGCCTCGTTGTTTTAGGTTTAGAGGAAGCTGTGTTCAATATTATTAAACATTGTCAGTATGTAGCACATTCAGAATACACTTCTATTTTACATATTATGTTCTTGATAGTAGCTTAGCAAAATTAGTGTATTACATTGTTGTTAAGTTTAAGTAGATCCCTCACTGTTACTGCTCACAGAGAACTTTTTGTACATATGCAATGAAGCAATGAAGGCTCAGTGGTAGCGTGTACGACTTCGCATCGATTGACGTGAGTTCGAATCCCTGCGTTGACCTGAGCTTTCGGTGAAGGAAAACATCGTGAGGAAACCATAGCATAATGGTAGGGCATTTTCTAATGCCCACCTGGCTAGCTAACCATCCTCAAGTTGAAAATCTGTCGCTAAGCACCAATGGTTGTGTTCCGGCAGTTGCCTTTAAGAGTCAGTCTTCCACTAGGTTTAATGTGTTATCATCTTGGGCCACATCGTTACTTAACATCAGGTAAGATTGTGGCCACTACGCCAAACCTACAACGATAAAAAAATGCCTCAAGTTTGCTTCCCATATATGTAAAAAAGATAAGTAGGGCTTTGTATAAAATAGTGTTAGCATCTTTGGTTCGGATCCGTAATACCTCCTCGATGACCTGGACAGGTTACAGAGACGAACTGTAAATACAGACATTTCTGGTTATATCAAGCCGCTTCCGTGACCTTCATCTCGGCACGAACAAAGACGTGTGGATTGATTGGAGATATACAACACTTGTTTGACAGAATCTGTCCAAGATTACCTTCAATGATAATCTATTATAAATCAGTTTAACTTCAATGATCAAGTGATCCTTCTTAAAATGTTGGCTGTATCTGTAAGGTAGGAAGTGATTTTATGGACATTTGTTATTAGTGTAACTGTGTAAATGTTAAGTTTATGTTACTATGGGACTAACGTGTTCTTTTTGAACGAAAATTACTAAATTAAAAAATATATAGTATTTATTATGAGATGTTTTAAGCCTTCAATTACTTAGACGGTCGGCCACCTTCAGCAAACGCGTTCAAAAAGCACTCCAGTAGAGCATATTGTCCAATAGAGGAAGCCGTGTATCTGTTCAAAAGGACGCGTTTTTAAACGCTAAAACCATTTGTACTATTAGAAAGATTTTTTAACGGTGCTATAAAAGCATTCACATGATCGGACCTCACTAGTAGTTCTGCTAGTGGAAGCATTGAAGAAATAATACTAGCATAAGCCAATGACTAGCATTTATTTATTTCATAAAGGCAGAGCGAACAACAACATATTACTCATTAATAATTTTAATGTATATAGTAAATTTTATTCAGATTCGCGAACGTATTATACTAAATTTACAATAACGTACAATAACTACATTTGTAAATTGTTTGCTGGATGTATGATAACGGTGGCAAAACCCAAAAATTATAGTAGTTTCCGGAGGCTCCTAGTACTTATTATAAATAATTGATTGAAAATATCAATACATAGGAACACGAAGAGATCTACATGTCGGTGGTAGACATTTATTGTAGAGTACCTATACAAATATTGCAATTGTCCATAGAAAAAATAGAGGAATACGTGTATGGACTAAATGCCGTCTGCGAATGAGAAAATGTTCATTAACAGGAAATTTGCCTAGCAATTATGTCCGTCTAAATAATCAGCGGATACAAATTATGACAAATTAAAATGAGATATTTAACAATGGCTTAGTGACGTAAACAATGTTATTTTCCTGTTTAATACACAACAAACAAAACATATAAACATTTAGTATAAATACGATCCAACTACATAATATATTATATTTATTTATTACTGTATAATTTTGAAGTAATATGTTAAATAATTTAATTACATACAGTACAATGTTTACTATATCCACTGTATGAATTAAAGTTAATTTAATTATTGAAATTTAGTTTGTTATTTGTTTAAGTTTTAGATTTTAGCGTTTGACCACAGTCACACTTAATATTAAATGACGAGTTTTAAGTTACAAAGTTGAACAGTATAATACGCAGCGAGATGGGCAGAGTGATGTCACCCAGGAACAGTGTTGATTGTAGTCGGCTTGTTAAATGAGTCCCTCACGATCCAACATCTAGAGCGTCTTGACCTTTTTTACCTTATTTTCTTTAACCTTTCTTTTTTCAAACGCGTACTACAATTACCTATTAAATATAAGTTATGAAAAGGATAAAGAAGATGTAAATAATACTCAGATATCCACCCCTGTGATATATAACTTTCGTTTACAAATGTCCCCATGAAAATACGGGATAAGAAGAGATGGCGGCCATAACTCAGGGCGACGCGTAAGGTGTCACTGATGAATCGCCGAGCGGTGGTGTGCGTGCATTATGTTTCTTTGAAAAATGAATTCTATTTGTTTGTTGCAAATATTCTACTTTTTTGTTATACTTTTTAGAAAATATATATCTACCTATCTTATTTTTTAATATATAATAACAATAATATACAAACTTTTTATCGAAAGACTCTTTTTTTTATTATTTACAATTTTTTAAACGTAGATCCAGTCCAGTATTTCCAGAGTCGATGCTTGGGTAATGCCTAACGTGACTATACGCCCCGTTCCGAACGGGACTGTCCCTTTTTCGGTTATATATCCCGTTGTCCCTAAAAAAAGCTTCGGGACGCAAAATTGTCCCGTTTTTTCCAAAACCGCGCGGAAATTATGAGCTCGCCAGACACGAACAGTGCGAAGTGAGGGACCAGTTTAATTACCATTAAGTTTTTTTTTTTTTTTTTTGGAGTTTTATTTTAATTATCCCGAAACGCAAGTGTTCGTTCATTAGCTTACAAGCAAAATACCCGTTTATTAAGCAAATAAATACTCCCTCGGATGTCAGATGCGAAGTGTCGCACAGAATTTAGTGTTTCCCATAGTGGTGACATTGAACAGCATTTAAAGTATTAAAAATATAAAAATGTCAGTTGAGCCGCTGCTTCAAGTTCTTCAATGTTGAACTTTTTTAAAACATCGGACGCGCCATCTTCAAAGGATTTGGATATCTCCGCGGCAGAAGGCATCTGGACCTATCACACGATACAAGAAAACCACAGTTTTCGCTCCAATGATTATGCGTCGAAATTAAACCAATAATGTTTTGATCAGAAATTTACATGCGCACGTACGAAAACAGAAGCTATTGTAGTAAATGTTTTGGCACGCATGGCGATCAAAGAATTAAAAGAAGATCTTGATAAGTCCAATTGTATTAAAGTTTTAAACGACGCTTCAAACCACGGTATTAAGAAAATATATCCAATTGTAGTGCGTTTTTTTCAAATTTACGAAGGCGTGCAAGTAAAAATGTTAGACCTCCAAGACCAACCAGGTGAACTTCTGATATCATTTTCAATTATTTAGGGTAAGTGTTGACAGATAATAATTTAACAGCAAAAGTCGCGGCATTTTGTGGGGACAATGCCAACGTCAATTTTGGGGGCGCAGCTACGCGAGGAATTAATAATATGTTACTGAAATTACAATCATCTCTGGAAAAACCGTTAATAGGTATTGGATGCGGAGCCCAAATAATTCACAATTCAATATAATCTGCTCCAGATGGTCTACTTTTAGATTACGAAAGCATTATTGTAAAGATATATTCATTTACACGGTTCGAGTTGGAGCTCTAAAAGAGTTTTGCGCTGAAACTGAAACAGAATATCACAAAATGCTCGGCTACAGCAAAACCAGGTGACTTGTGCTTATGCCTGCCGTGGAAAGGGTTTTAAAAATGTATCAGCTATTAAAAAACAACTTTTTGAGCATTGAAAATTATCAAAATAAAATAATAACTTTTTTATTTTTTAATAAAGTACATTAAAAAATGAATTTTTTTGGAACGAAGTTCCTTAACGCGTCTTGCGATAGGAAGAAATTGTCACGTAAGGAAAAAGAGTTATGCCATTTTTCTGTTTCTCTTTCTATTATACACGAGTGTGTGTGCGTGCGAGTATCAAGATTCAAGCAGACGAGTATAGTGCGCGTCCGGTTGTCTAACCCTTCCTCAGGCAGCTGCAAATTGCATAATATTGCTTTTCGGGCGGGGCCCTTTCAGGGCGTTTCACGAAATAGGTGCGCGTTCAGTAATTCAACGGTTATCAGTTAATTTGTATGGTACGTACATTTATAAAACTTACATTGATATGTTTATTATGAATTTTCAAATAAAAAATCAATTTTTATTTTTCATTAGTAACTACCCCTGTCGCAATCGTTTTTTTAATTATTGAGAACCTTATTTGACGGAAATAAAACGATGTCCCGTTTTGAGTCAAAAAATAAATGGTCACGTTAGTAATGCCTATGTCCAGCGCTGAACTTATACAGACTCATGATAATGATGAAATTTTCTTTATTTTAACATATTATATGAAATGGCATCAAAATAGTATGTGATATATTTTGGCAATTTTGCACAATTACATTCGAAACAAACAATACTGCAAGGATTTTTAGTTATCACAATATATCTCTAGAGTGTTTTATTAAGATGGTCAAGGTGGTAAACAAGACGAGGTCTAGGTTACCTTGAATATTTTTACCCAATAGCATATAAATAATAAGCTGACATAAATTAAAAAAATAACCTTCAGAACAATCGGCAGTATTGAAGTGTATTACTTACATTGAAAGAAAAATGACACTGGCAAATACTTCTGCATCACCAATTAAAGGGAAAATAGTGTGTTTTTATTTACACTGAGCGCAACCAGTTATCATATTATTCTTAGCGTAACGAAACAAAAATAAGTCCAAAAATGATAATTCGCGTATCAACAACATGATAAAGTTGGCTAGCTATGAATGATAATAATGTGTTCTTTTTTTATTTTTTATTGTGAAAAGTTTTTAAAACTAAACCACGCTTTAATTACGCACTCTAAATTATAAAACTTTATAATCTTATAATAACGTTCCACTATCCACCTCCTGGTTCCATCACCAGACTCTCGTTACCAAGGCCAATCGATTGGTTTACTAGTAACCACTGAAGTGTACCACTATTCTCCTCCTGGCTCCATCATCAGATCAGGTTTTTTCCGACGAAAATAATATTTATTAAAATTAGTTTATATTAGTTACTTTATATTTATTATGTAAGACAGATAATGTCACAGGAATATAAGAATGTATTTATAAACAACGATGCTTTAGATCGCGCGAGCTGAGCCGCGGGCACAAGTAGTTATCAATGATTATCTCTAAATTCTAAAATGACTGACTATATATATTTTATGTATAATAATTTCTGACGTAAGGTTAAAGAATTTATACTTCAAACGCGAGTAAAAATTTACGTTTTTTTTTAATACTTTGTATGTTTAGCGATTGACCAAAATATCACTTGATGTTAAGGGACGTTTAGGCCCAAGATGATAAGACGCTAAGCCTAAGACGAACTGTCTCTCAAGTACAGCTGCCAAAACACTATGCTTGGCCACTTTTCAACTTGGTAGCTAGCCAGATGGGCATTTTATAAAATGCCCTACCATCATAATCCAAGCTACGGTTTCATCACGATGTTTTCCATCACTGAAAAGTTACTACGAAACTACGTCGATCGACGCGGTGACCGAACACGCTACCACTGAACCATTATCCCTTTTTAATCATATTCCCAAAAGAAATCACGACCGGTCACATCAATCGAAGAATCGACCGTTCGAGTAAAAGAACTCTTTGTACTCTTTGAGTAAAAGAAAAATTTTCTGGAAGTGACTAAATGCGGAAATCCGGAGATCGGATCCGATGGTGAACTTTGGGGAGGCCTAGAGTATTAGATTTAGATATGTTAAGGCCTGTGATGACAAAATAAATATTCTCGTAAGCTACTTTATTTGTAACTAGCTGTGCCCCACGATTTCACCCGTGCTAAATTTATTCGACAAACTGTCCACGGTGCCGAGAGCGAACCCGTGTAACCCATCGTTGTTCCACTTCCCGTACTTGACTATAGCATGACATAATTCTTGACGTTCATAATTTCTGATCCACTCCTTAAAGGCATAGCATGAAATTATATAGCTTATATTATTCCTCATGATTCTGGCTATATTTCTCGATCCCGACTGCTAGTTCCAGAGATTAGCTCGTTTATAAAACATACAATCAAACAAAAAAACTCTTCAGCTTTAAACATTCAGTCAAAAAAGTATCGGGAATGAATGATTTGTTTAAGGTTACAAAATCCATTTTTTCATATTTTTTTTGTTGTTAGATTGGCAATTAAATTAAATTTTGGTGCAGAGTTTGAGTTGCATCTGTCATTTAGATTGAATACAGTGCTGTTTTTAGTTAGATCATATCAAGTGTGTATTGCGAATTTCATAATAGACAAAAATATCGAACACAGAGTTTGTCTTAAATTTTGCATCGCCACTGGAATTTCGTATTCGGAGACCCTGAAATGTTACAAAAGGCACACGGTGAATTGAAATTTAAAAAAACACGTGCTTATGAGTGATACAAAGCTTTCAAAAGAGGTAGAGAGTATGCTGGAAGATTTGCCTCGCTCTGGTAGGCCATCAACGTCTTCAACTGAAGCTAACATCGCAAAAGTGAAGGAAATAGTGACTGCAAATCCTCATTCAAGTTTGAAAGAAATGGCCGCTGAACTTTCTGTGTCTCACGAGTTAATCTGTATCATTTTAAATAATCATTTGGGTATGAAACATGTTGCCGCTCAGCTAGTCCCAAAGGACCTGGATTTTCCCCAAAAACTCAATCTCATAAGAGTCGCTGAGGACATGCTAGAAGGAGTCAATTCCGACCCAACATTCATGAAACGCATTGTTAGAGGTGACGAGACGTGGGTTTACGAGTTTGAAATGCAAAATAGTCAACAAGCTTCAGAGTGGCGCCATCCAACTGAACCGAAACCGAAAAAATAACGTCAAAGTCGATAAAAAGTCAGTCATGTTGATTGTTTTTTTTACTATCGCTGTGTTGTGCTCGGAATTCTTATCAGAAGGTCAAACGGTAAATAAAGTATATTATATGAGCGTCATACAGCGATTAAGAGAGCAAATTCGACGAAAAAGGCCAGTTTTGTGGAAAGAAAATTCTTGGATTTTGCACGGTAGTGCGCCTTCGCACAAGGCCATCATTGTGAACGAATTTTTGACCAAAAATTCAACAAATACCATCGAGCAACCACCTTATTCACCAGATATGGCTCCAGCCAACTTCTTTTCCTAAACTCAAATTACCACTTCGCGGCACCCGTTTTCATTCGGTAGAAGATATAAAGGAGAATTCGCGACAAGAACTAAACTCAATTCCGGAAAAAGCGTTTAAAAAATCTTTTGATGATTGGATTATTCGTTGGCGTAAGTGAATCATTTTTGAAGGAGCATTCTTTGAAAGCGATAAAATAAATTTGGATAAATAACTAACATTTTGTGTATTATTGGTCTTTTCTCGGTACTTTTTCGATAGAGTAGTTAGTAGCTTTGGCTATTATTGAGTAATTAATATAGTGACTAGAAACTTAAGACAAATATTAGATAATTTTATATTACTTATACTTTTATAAATATTCTGTAAAGACTTCCTTGTTTGAAAACGATTTCGAACAGCTAAATTTAAAAAAATTGTCTACATTTTACGTTAAGTTATAAATACTTGTAATTGTAATTAACTTAATTATATCTTGACTATGCTTATTTCTTTAAAACTGCAAAACAGATATCAAAATTATTATTTTTTAAATATTGTAAACTGAACCAATACATGTGCAAAATGGTGTTTAAGTACCATTCACGTAAAATAAATTAGTTATCAATTAAAATACAATGTATAATTTATTTCATAGGTACAACAATAGACGGATGAAAGAAGATTACATCTGGCAGAGATGCTTATGTCACAGATAAGTTGAAGGATGAAACTCATATATCTAAAAGTTTTTTTTTTTTCGTACTGACTATACTGTTAGCCTTAGGGCCCCTGGAGCCTTTACGGCTTTTACTGCTTTACCGGGGAACGTTAAGTATGAAGATATGAATGGATTGTGTTATAAAAGTTTTGAATACTGAGAGGTGACTAGAAGAGAAAAATATGTTATGCCGACATTACTTTAATAGGATAAAGGTAACAAAAATATAAATACGTAGAACAATAATGTTATTCCACTCTGATCGCAAAGGTGAATAAAATAATTGTCATTTACAAATTCTTCTCTATTCTACACCATACGCTTCAGTGGAAACGTAAAATATACCTGTCGCATTCCCAGGATTCCAGTAGCCTGCGATGGTGATCTGATTTGCAGCGCACTGACCTTCGTTAAACCGATCATATGAGTCACAAGCCCATGCTAAAAACCATTTTGGTTGGTGCACGGTCATCATGTAATACCTCACACACGCTTTATGACTGCATTTAGCTGCTTCGCTCTCGCCTTTCCCAGGAATCAGGCCTTCGTGGCACGGTGGCTGTTTATTGCCTTTCTTGTTAAAGAAGAAATCTATATCACCAAACATAGACGTAGTTCCTAGACCTCCCGCATTGCAATGATAAATTTCTACATACTGCGCAAGGCCAGATCGGATTTGTTCTTCCCTATTACTGTTAGAAAAGCAAGGACCAGCTGGATCCAGTCCCGTTATCCTGGATATTTTCTCCCCCGTTAGTTCAATATACTTTTCTCCAGCGAAACCCAACATTTGACTACCTAAACTATGACCAATACAATGTATATTATTCGATGGATATCCTTGTTTATGTAAATCAGCCAGGAATTGTCCCAAAGCCGTCCCGATGTAGTAAGAGTAGGTGACAGACCTCTCATAGCTTTTGAATATTCCTCCCCGAGCTGACGTATAAATAGAATGGTCCACGATGATCAGGTATATATTAGGCACGTCTTTGAAGGTTTGTCTGACGAGTTCTTCAGTGTTTTTGCTGATGTGAGACTTGTAGCCGGGATTAAAGAAAATAAGTTTCCTGGTGATGTCTAAGTTATAATTGATCATAATACCCTGGGCGGCGACGTCAATTGGATATGTAATGTTGAAGTTATTTTGAAAATCGTACAAATAAATTTGAACTTCACTGACGCCATAGTTGAGAGATTTATCGTGGTTACCTGTAAAAACAATAATACTATCATTAATTAATTGAATGGAGGGTTTTTGTGATCTAACTAAAAACTGAATTTACCACCAAAATTTGTTTTTTAAAGTCTATGGAAATATTTATAAGATCATAAAAAAGGCAGACTGACATATCATAGACCATAGCAAGAAAGTAAAACATACGATCTTAAAATACACAAAATCGATTCATGAATCATCAAACACCATTTAAGTATAACGCGAATGAGTATCCGACCGTCATAACTAAACACGTTTATAAAAGTAGAAAAAAACATATTGTTCTTATTGTAATTTCACTAAAAGGTTCGATATGATATCAATGAATGGGAATAAATGTTATACAAGTTACAGAAATTCGTATACATTGCGAAAAAAACTATACAATGAAATCAATCGCAGAATAGAATGATAAGCCGTAAATAGCAAGGCTGAAACAGAAGCAGGAAGTTACGGTCACCATTTACAACGTATGACTAATGTACAATTATCTAGTTAGTACTCGTTTAAACTGATCTTTATAAGCAATGACTTCAATTTATTATACTGTAGAAGTTTGAATATAAATTCTGAGACAAATTCGCAAATTCGTATTCGTAATCTGAAAAGCGAATCGTGAGGTGAAGTTAAGGTATTTGGCGCCACTACACGCACTTTATGATTAGCGGTACCCCGCGGCTTCATTCGCGTTTGTTACGCAGTAAGTATTTTCGTCGTAATTTTATTTTTATTCATATTATTAACAATGCACATAGCCAGTTTCGCAACTGACTAAAATACATATAAATTAAGGAATTAAATAGACTTTCCGTGTACAAAATTTCATCAACATTATTGAGAATTAATAAAAAATACACTCTCTAAAAAAATAATTGACTATTTTAATGGTCTATAAGTTATGGAATGTTATTTTCTATTTTTAAAGGATTGACAATTCTTATAGGTAATTAATAATAGAATAACATATACTTCTCGTCTACGAAATTTCATACAAATTAGTTAAGCCACTTTTGAATTCAATCCAGACAAATAAATAATTTTAATGTCATATTCGTGATCGGTGTCTTTTCGGGAAAGTAAAAAAAAAATGTGTAGACAGGCAAAACAATATGTACAGACAGAATTAGAGATTTATGAATATAGATTAATAATATTCATATTTGATTGACGAAGGCGTTACTTTGCGGAAATCCATCGTAAATAATTTATCAGAAATTTCTTAGCTACTTCCGGCTTCAATAGATTAACACGAAACTACTATTAATCCATTGCAGCCAAAAGTAGCTAAGAAATTTCGGATAAATTATTAATTTTTATTCATGTATAAATAAATTAATATTCCTACCAATTTACAGACTTCTAGGCTTGTGTATGAAATGTGTAATTAATCTAAATCTTACTGTCTTATTACCTTGAAAAATTAAATTGACTAGCAAATTAACTCTTAGTAGTTACTCTCCTAAAAAATCTGTAAAATATTCACATTTATATCTTTTCCCATTATATCGATAGAAACTAAATCTACACTAATATAATAAGGCTCAAAGGGTTGTTTTTTTAAACAAGTAGATGCCTGTGAAAATACCAGTCAGTTGAAAAAAAAAGTTTGGACTCTATATTCTATTTATTGAAGTAGTCTATATGCTTCATGCTGCGACCCTAAGGAGCGGTGCAGCAACCATGAATGACAGGCAATCTGGCAAGCTGTAGGCAAGTACGGGAAATTAGAATAATAATAGGCACGGGTGCGTTGGCTACGACGCGGTACAGAATTGGTAGAATAAATTTGACATAGGTGAAACCGTGGGGCACACCTAGTTTTAAATAAGAACAGAACTCGTATCGATTGCCATTCATCACTACATAGTATAAAACAACGACGATGGTATATGTCTATCTCTTAAGGATAACCCACAATAACCATTTCTTATCCTTTACGTTTTACGAGAAAAAATGGGTTATTTACGAAGTGATTTTAAGCAGTACAGCATTAATCCTTATCCAATTAAGTACCTTAAATACATTGTCCATTTAATATAGATCAATATACATCATGCAATTTAAATGAATATTTCTGAAGATATTACAGATTTAAAATGTAGGGACATAGCGGTGCGGCGGTACCGGCCCTATATACCATGGTCAATTATATGTCGCTCTTTCAAGAGTAACCTCTAAACAAAAAATGTTTGTATTGTCTAATGACAAAAAAGCTGTAAACGTTGTTTATAAGGAGATTCTGTAGTAGGTAGGTATATTTAGTATCAGCATTGCACCCCAGCGAAGCCGGGGCGGGTCGCTAGTAATATATGTTTCAATTGTTCGACGATTCTTCATACCCGCCTCTTAGTTACGTACTTCCCAAGCGCAAAACAATAGCAAAAATCGCTAAATATCGGTATCAAAATGGCAAATTCGTATTATCTATCAACCATAATGTATTCGGATAATGTAACACCCGCTATAGTGGCATGCTTAAGGGAACGTAGCCGTACTACGTAACCCGTTCTGAGGGTGAGGGGGTCTTCAAAATACCATGCTTTTGTTTTCGTTTTCGTCATGTAGTCAATATCCTAGGGTAATCTCGTGCTTTTTTTGAGCTATATTCAAATATGGCTTGCAGCGTTTAGCGCTTTTTATTCTCGCAGTGTATTAATAAAGACAAATATGAGCCAATATTTTTTTTTTACTTTTTATCTGCAAAATTTAATATGAGATATATATTATGAAAATCACATGCTATATAATTCTATACGTCAACCTTGATATAAAATGTAAATGGGTAAATTAAGCATCAAGCTGAATAAGGAAAAGTTAGGTTATTTGGATTTTCCTACTAGCATTGATACTATTGTAGCCTTAAGATTCTATTGTATTTATTTTTTGCGGTTATCCTGTTTGCTTGGCAAATATTATTTCAAATTAATGTGTATTAATGCCGCTTTTAAGTCGTGGTTTGTATAGTCATATTAAATCTATACATATAATAAATTAGAATTAACTGTTTGTAATGTCAAAATAACAGGTTTTTACTAAATGCAAATGAAAGTATACACGGTTAAAAGTACCTATAACAAATACTATAAAAAAAAACACCCGGAACAAATAGACAGACAAAAATTAAAAAAATATTTTTTAATTTCTTGTCTGTCTACTTGTTCCGGGTGTTTTTTTTTTCGAAATTAAATTTCTTTTGGCGTTTATAGTAGAGGGTAAAATTGAGACCTGCGCGCGCATCTTATGACGCAATTGTTATATGATGAAGTTATCTATACATATTTTAAACCTCAACGCCTTTAATTCATAGATATGTTATCTGGCCAGGTTATAGGATATATTTTGTAAGGTAAAGTAACATTCGAAATATGCAGTGACGATAATGTGGAATTAGTTCGGCAAAAAGACGCTTTTGGGGCGATTAAATGGCTTACGTTGAGTAAACCATAAGAGATATATCAAGTTAATGTATGACATAATTGTAGATCTTAAAAAGACTTCATAAAAATCTGCAATAGCATATATCTATCTTCTAAGGATCACCCATAATAAGCATTTTTGAGGCATCCCAATTCGCGCGTGCGCTCGACCGACAGCATTGTGTAGTCCACGCCAGCTAAGCCGCAGTCACAGCTAGTACATTATAGGATGGTTATAAGAAGTTCCTTTTATCGTCGTTGAAAAAAGAAATGGCATTTACATTTACATTAATTTGAATAAATAATAATGACTTGGGTTGTAATAAATAAAAAAAAGCAATTAAGGTAATGGCACCTATAGATGACACATTAAGGATTTTTTTCTACATCTTGCACCGTGGAAACCACAAATTACAGAATTTTTCATGACTGTTAGTGCTCAAACAGGCTTTGAGTATTTGTCTATCAGCTAGAAAGTTTTTAGCGCCCTAGGTTTACATAGATGTAATGGAACTAATTTTTTTTAAATCACTCAATTGGCCCCTATAGATGACATTCAAAATTCGTTCGGTTCCTAAAGATGACAATGACGGCGCCTAAAGATGACATAGGTTTCTGTGTAAATTAAAAAGCCAAATTAGCAAAAATAATAACACATTTATTTTAATTAGAATAAAGAAAATAAAGATTTGCAACTTGGGGCACATCATAAATCTCCCTAGTTGAACTAAATTTGGTGGGCGTTTTTATTTTGCCCACAACATCGACCCAAGCATAAAATAACCGATCCTCCCTTTGAGGCCATTTCCACAGTCGCCCATGACGCACCATGGCAGTCACGACGACTCCATCTTCTTTGACAACGATTATCCTACCAGGAAAAATCTTATTTTCGTATCTTACGGCAACATACTCCCCAACCTCCTTCCTTGGGGCTTGCAGCTCATTATCGGAGGATCCTGAGCTTTTTTCATCCCATTCACCTCCAGACGACGATTTCAAACTCCCAGCTTCGTCATTTGATGAAGCATCTGAATCTTCACTTTCTTTAGTTTTTCTAGAATAGGTAAAGAGGCACCTCGCGGCTTTTTTGCACTTCTCGTCCTCTTTTTCTTGCCTCTTTTTAAGCCTAGCCGCCAATCGTTTTTGTTTCTCCTCATCTTTCTGTTTCTTCAGATCTAACTTTTTCTGGTGATACTATGATGAAATCATAATGAGATTTTTTCCTTCGACCTTCTCTTTTTCGGTACCGTACTTTCCTTTTTCCAGAAAAGGCATCTTTTAAAAGGCGACGGGATATAAGATGATGTATAAGGAATAGGAGTTTCTACAGGAGAAGAAGCTTCTAAAGGAACAGAAACTTCCAAAGGAGCAGGAATTTCCATTCCGTCTTCAACAGGATCTAAAGGAGCAGAAACTTCCAAAGGGACAGGAATTTCCATTCCGTCTTCAACAGGATCTAAAGGAGCAGAAACTTCCAAAGGAGCAGGAATTTCCATTCCGTCTTCAACAGGATCCTCTGCATTTGCTAAAGGGGCTTCCAAAATAGTCACAGTATTTTTTTCTAATCCTGTTGTCACCTTCTTCCATAGCTCGTACAGGGAATGGTCGGTAACAGGGATGGAATCTTTATCCCCACTAAAAGAAGCAATTTTTTCTGCCCCGATTACTGTCTTCAGCCACGGAATACAATTAGGACAGCACAAATTAGTTTCTGTATTGGGTTCAGTTGCCTTCGGTGGCGCAGCAGGCCTAACAGTGACTTCCAAAGGGTTCCAGTGCACTAACCCACATTTTTTGAACCCATTTGTCAAAATTTCTGGCCGATACACATCCAACAAAAGTTGATTAAGTAAGGCGCAAAAATTAGTTTTTGACACTTCACCACCGCTTAATCGATGTTGTAAAGCTTTCTCCTTCCACGAAGCTTTCAGCGTATGAAATACGGAGACGTCCATCGGTTGCAGCAAATGGGTGGCGTTGGGGTATAAGGCCACTAAAACGATGTCATTTTGGCTGCAAAGCTGACTAACCTCCATAGATAGATGGAAGACGTGGCCATCGACAAAAAATAGTACTGGCCGCACTATCTTTTCTTTTTCCAGCCATGGAATGAACTGGTTTCCAATGTACTCATAAAAAATTGCGCAGGTCATCCATCCCTGCTCACTTTTTCCTATAGCCCATGATGTCCCATGCCCATGATGTGAAAATAAAAAGTTACTTAGGGATCGTATGCATAACCTAAAGATGACACGCTAAGAACCTAAGGATGACATAGCTGTCAGCTTAAGGTTCCTGGACAACTATTGCACCGAAATAAAAATCCCACATATTCTTTTTATTTTTTAACTTCTATAGCACTGAAGCATCAATCTGGGCTAAAAAACTTTAAGATGACAATACGATCATCTTTAGGAAACTGCGCTTTTTAAGGAACCTAAACATGACACCGCCTTTGCAACCCCAACCCATAACCAAAATGACTGTGCAAAGCGCTTTGTTGTGAAATTAAGTCTAACAATGACAAAAACTTATTTAGGTATATCTTTGCGATAAATATCGAGATTAAAAAACTTAAATAGTAAAAACACTTAAGTTAACCAAATCACTAGAATTGAAGCGAAAAACAGCAAATGATACAACCACAAACATAAACAAGACCGTATTATGGAAACCACAATGGCGTTTGATTGTTTTGTTATGTTGTCTCCAGGGAGAAGAATCAGTGTTGTCAATGCAACAAATAAAATTCCCGCTACTTTTTTAAAACTCTTGTTTTTTGAAAGGTTATGAGACACTGTCATCTTTAGGTGGTATGTCATCTATAGGTGCCATTACCTTACGGAATGTGGAATTTTACTAAGTTCATCGAGCCGTTTCAACTGCGTAGGAATATTGCCTCGCGGAACGTGTTCTACCGTCTGTATTCATCACAACTTTACAGTAACCTTCATCTCGGCACGAACAAAGAAATTTGCTAAATCTTATCTTTGCCGTACTATGAAACTGGAGAACTGCCCGCCCATTGTGTTTCCTCCTTCCTATATAACATGGAGTCCTTCAAACATTTGACCAGGCCGGCATGACAGTGACGATGGATTGTATATACCACGGTAGTCGCCGATGTTATTGGATTGCAGTCTACTCACCAACAGGTATCGTCAAAAATAAAAACTCGTAAAAGAGGACCCCATTCCCTGTTGCAGAGGAGTAATAGAGAGACATCTACCAGTTACTTGAGATTTGTTTTTCTTCAAATCTCCCTCTTGCTTTGTTCAGATATGTTGATGTTATCGGACCCCCTCTCTCACGTGAGATTTACAAATAGTTTTTATATAATTAACATTATTTGATACAGTCAGTCTAATGAAAGCGACCAGTGAAAATTGGCGGCAAAAAATAATGAGTCTCCAAGCGTTTATAAGTTTTTTTCGGCAGCTGCACTTGAGAGCCAGTTCCTCCACTAGGCTAAGAGTGTTACCATCGTGAGCCACATCGTTAGTTAATATCAGGTGAGATTATGGAAATAACGCTTAAGGCTATAAATGACAAAAAACAAAGATTAACTAGGAACAAACTAGTACTAAGTTCATGTATTTTCCATCATGGTACTAAAAACCTAAGTTTTAATATTGATATTTTCTATGAGAATCCCGGGCATAAACAATATTTCATATAAAACGTTATACTTTTTTTATACAACTAAGGGGGTGTTCAAGTATTACGTAAAGCAATTTGGGGGGCGGGGGAGTTTTGTAAAACGTTACGATGCGTTACAAGGGCGTGAGGGGGTTCGAACAACGCGTTTCGTAACATTGTTTTTTATTTAAATAAAAACTAGGCAATTAAAATTTGCCGAGTTCGTAACTTTTTTCGTTTATGTTTTACGGGGAATCCCTCGATTGTCTTGTATTTACTCTTATTTTGTTCGCACAAGTTGGAAACCCTTTTCGTTTAAGTTTATGCGCAACATAATGATGACTTTTAGGTAAAAATGGTAACTTGGGTGATACGTAACGTTTAAGGAGGTGGAGGGGGGTAAAAAAAAATGTTACGGCGCGTTACATGAGGAGAGGGAGGGTCAAAAATCTTCAAAAATTGCGTTATGTAATACTTGAACCCCCCTAAGTTGGCAAACAAGCGTGTGGCTCGTCTGATGGTAAACGGTAACCCTAGCCTATGGACGACTGTTACCCCCCCTTCTTCAAGGAGCTCTGGAGTTCTTACTCACCGCAGGAACGTATACTGTTGCCAGCTTAACAAATTTTTTGCGATGTCATTTAGCACCCACCCGTATTATCAAGTTGGCAACCCTGGGAATACAACTCGAGGTTAGGAGTTTTTAGCGGGATCTTGCACTGCTATGTTTTGGTTTTAATTCATTAACTTAGGTTGTCTCACCGTATATTAGGTAATATTGGTGGCATTTTTCGTGATGTAGTTAGGTTATTATGCATACGTTAAGTGGATTATGAATTAAACGGAAACCATGAATTTAGAGTTGCCACAAAAACTCCCTTACAGATAATTCTAACAAGGTAGCCTCCAACTTCATTGTACTCATTTTGAAGATTAGGAAAAACTACGAAGGCTTAAAAACATCGATAAGTTAGGCTTAAAGTACCTGTATCCAATGGTCATAAAAAATATAAAAAAAAAACACAAGGTTATTTGACTGTGATCCAGTGTTTCCACAATGAGGGGAAATTCTCCAAATGAGGGGAATTAGGGTCCATAGGGGGAGAAAAAGGGGAAGACATTAAAAGGGGTAATTGCGGGAAATCATGGGTAAAACCTAGCTTAAAATATTGCGGTAAATTTTGGAACTATTTTTTATGGACTCTACCGTGGACTAGCGTGTTGCCGTATAAAAGAAACAGTGACAACACGTGCAGGTGGCGTATACTTACCCTTATTTCCATTCTGTTTTAGGTCTAAAATATTATTATGTGCTAAAATGTATGTGCTGATTGCGTAAACTGACTTGGAATAAGAGGTGAGTATACAGCCCCAAGTTTTATAGATTTCTGGTGAGGCTATAAATAATATACGAATCGTTTAATTATACTTTATTCATGCTTAGTCTATTTTTTTTAGATTTGCTTGCAGTTGCATTGGACTGTACAAACTTAAAGTGTGGTATTTCTAGCTGATTTTTCATTAGTTGTACAGAAGTTGTTCCCGTTCTTTTCAAGCCAGATTTTACACACAGGATTGATGCAACCGTTTCATTATCCAGCCTATTGCGTTTATCTGTTTTGATGACAGACACAAGGGCCAAACAAAACTACAGCAGAAAAAATTTTGAGGGGAAAAAAGCCCTGAGAAGTGTAAATTTGAATTGAGGCGTGGGGAAAGGAAATCATTAAAGTGGAAACACTGCTGTGATCTTCTGCAGGGAGGATGTATTTCATCAGTCGGACTGCTCCGAGCAGGAAGAAATTTCCAAAAATATTTCTCTGGACCCTACCTCTCTTATATGTAGGTATATTAAAAACTAAATTAAAAAGAGTATTTTATATGAGGCCTTTGTAATGAGGTTTAGTGAGGTTTTGCCTGACCACTCCCCTACCATTTTAAAATCACGTAATTAAAGGACACCTCTAGGTTCGAATAAGATAGTAACAAACTTTTACAATGTCAGAGAACCAATACCCAGAAATCCAAATTAAATATACATTAAAATACACAACAAAATTAAAGTCATTTGATTATAAACAAGACTCTTATAAAAATTGTTTTCACAGATTATAACCTAAAATTCATTGATTGATTATTTATTTATTGTAAAATTAAAGGTATGGTATGGTGTAAAATGAAATAAGTACCATATTTGATATTAATAAATACACTAAATCACGTAGGTAATGGATTATATAATTGTACACATATATCACAATATTTACATTTATATATAAATATTAATTAGATCAACAAGCTTATTGATAGTTAGAGATTTAGCTTCTTTGAAGATCATACACTATTATATAGGTACCAAAGGGTATTAATACTTACATGTAATCAAATCCGAATATAATACTGATTTAAATGGTGCCCAGTTCGAACTAGCAAACGATAAACAACACACGATAATACCTAACACCAACGCCATAATAAAATAAAATAAGATACGACGTGCACGTTTGGCGGACGATTGATAAATGGACATAGGCAACATATGCATCACGGTTCCATCATGTTCAGAGAGACAATGTGAATTGATGTTAAATTAATTATACATATATAGGCCTGTTAGTTTTGTGGTAGCGATAAGGGTGTTTGTTTTACAGAGTAAGCGGTTTTCAAACCATGCCATTTTAATGAGTTCCTCAATTAGTCATTAAATTTATAATTTAATAACAATAGTGACGGAATCATTGTCAATTTCTGAAGTTTGTGAAAAACATATGAAAAAACTATACTCTTCTAGGATAACTTTGTTGTCCGTCTGTCTGTTTATCCGGGTGTCAATGCCCTTTTTATTGTTATGAATAAAGTTCATAACAAAATATTGACATAACAACTAAGATCATTGGCCTGATACTACAAACAAGCTTGTAGGTTAACGTATTAAAGAAGCCCGTCATATCAAAAGTCTCACTCACTGACTGATTATCAAAACCTATGGGTATTTCCCGTCCTGGGTACCTACCAATAGTCTTGAAATTAGGCACGAAAGGAAGTCTTTTAAAATAAATTAAGAAAGAAATTCCAAACTAATAACTTTCAAATACTTTGGAATTACTACGCGTCACAATTATATTTAATATTAATCTAATTAATTGATATATGTGAGCGCCTGCAAATAGTGTATTAATTTTATTTTGATTTGTTTTTGCAATATACATAGTTTATAATAATTCGAGTTTTATGTTAATATGCATAAGAAGTTTAATGGTATGGGTAATAATAATATGCCGCATTATCTGACAAAGTATTACTCATTGTCTTGGTCAACATTCCATCTCCTGTTTTGTTCAAATCAAAGATCTTGGCTTACAAACTGGTGCTGAACAAATTCAAAAAAATATGGTGAATATTGTCGAGTGTGTGATAGAGTCCACATTGATGTGGCAACTTAAGTGTTGATCTTTTGTGTCTATCCTGGTTCGGAAAGAGGACTTCAGAAACATGAAGTTTTTTATTGAAATAAGCTGTTGGCCTTTTCGGTTTTAATATCTTAACACAGTGGCAAATGTGAAGCGAAGTCTAAGCGTAACTCTTTGACTTTTGCTTGCAGCTTGCATTTGTAACATAATACTTCGTCTTCTTTAAAGTATTGTGAGATTAAGTATATGTTTTATAACTGTGCCACGCGGTTTCACCCGCGTATAATTTAAAAGAAATCGATGATTGATGATTTATAATAATACTTCAGTGTAGACAATATTAATTTTATCGGGCGCTAGAGTTATGCAACACAACTCACACGGCTCGTTTGCGCCACTACACCTATAGTTACAGCCCCGAGCCGAGTGTTGAATTATTTTAATTTTACATTATTTCCCAAAGTATTCGTTTAAATAACATGCTATAGAGAGCGAAATTTATCTACATAAAATTGTCTTCATGATGAAGTAACTTTCGTTCGTAAGGATTAATATGCCAACTCTAATAATAATGCTCATAAATCACTTTTCAATTTTCAATAAAACTTTGTCACAAAATACCTTATATAAGAGATAGACACATGGTATCACGGACTTTGTTTATAGATATACTAAGGAGCAATATTTTTGTAGAACATTTTATTTACCTATCACTAACCATTACGCCAGCGCACGCGGATAAATCAGTTCGGGTGCGATGTTAATTCCGACTAACTTAACAATAATCAATATTTAAAGGCTATCTAAGAGGTGTAGCCTAATGTTAGATAGCCCATACTATTCTTTTTGAATCTGGCTATCATACACAAAAAGATTTTTTCGAATCCGACTGGTAGTGGTAAAGGCTCTTTCCGAGGCCAGACACTGTATATAACAATGGTAATGACTATGTCAATTATATGCCTATGAAGACAATTTTTTGTCTGTCTGGTTGTTTGTATATCCGTATTTAACTCAAAAGCGGCTTGACCGATTACAACGAAATTTTGTACATTGGAAGTATATGTCATTCCACAGTAAATAGTGTATAAATTTAAGTTCAAATACTTTATAAAACTAAAAACATGCTTCAACTACGCTCTAAAAACTATAAATCTTTTTAGGCTTAAAATAACATCTCGTTAGCAAGCTCAATCTATTTGCCTTGTCAAAACGAATCATATGAGCCTAAACTTGAAGGGATTGCTAGTAATCACTATATAGTTCCACTATCCATCTCCTGGCTCCATCACCAGACCCTCGTTACCAAGCCCAATTGGACTTGTCAAAACAAATCATATGAGCCCAAACTCGAGGGGTTTACTAGTAGTAACCACTGAAGTGTTCCATTATCCACCTCCAGGCTCCATCATCAGATCGGCTTCAAGATACCAAATTATAGTGTTGTCATCCGAACTACATATATATACAAAGTTTCATTTTCGATACGACAATTACAAGTAACTTAAAGTTAACTTCTAAAATTGTATTACATTGTTGATTGTTTGTTACTTAGTTAAGTGATGCTAATTTAAACGCGTGTAAAAATATTATAATATAAGTAAAAATAATATTACGATGAGAAAATAATTACTTTGTAATAAACGCGTGTGAAGCCGCGGGGCACCGCTAGTTTCTATATATAGTGAGACGTACTCGCTCCACGACGGTTCCATTCTAATAAACACTATGGGTGTATTTGTATCACATAGTTACCAAAACGATGATGTTTTCTTTCTTTTCGTTCGGGGTTCTTAGCGCGAACTCACCTCTCGCTTGGCTAGTTTTTGTTAAAAAAAAACCCAAGTTTTTAATGCCAAAGGGCAGTAAACAGGCAGACAGCCCATCTGCTGGTAAATGGTTACCGTCATCTAGGGAGAGCTGAAACATCAAGGGCAACTTGCTAGATTTTGCTTCCACACACCTTGCATACACCTTCCTCGTGCACCCCTAGAAGTCTAGTAGAGAATGCTTTTTAACATTAAGTCATCCAATGGTACACCTATGTATGTGCATTTGGACATTCATGTGCATTAACCAAATAAATAATATTTAAATTGAGGTCAAAATATAAAATTAAATATCTGATAGTCTTCTAAATATTGTGGAGTCATATCGAAATAATTATATCCTTCTCTCACATTAAAAGACAGCTTGAAAATGAAGTGAAGATCCGCCTTAGAAACTTGTAATTAACTCACCTTAATTACCGGGCAGCTGTTGAAAGTTTTTAATTGACTTTCCTCTATCCCTTCCAGGGAGGCATCTAGTTTCTACAGATTTGGCCTTTATTCATTATATGTGATCGCCGTTGTATTTGGATTGCCCTGTGCTTACCTAATTCCTTTAGATACAATGCCGCCACATTGCCATGCCACGATAAAAAAACTGGTTAAAACACTGTTTGCCCATTAAAATTAAATTTGAAATGAAAATTAAAAACAATTTTAAATGACCAAATCTCGGAATGTAGGTATTTTGTGGACACTCAAAATTGAGTTAGGTTTAGTGGGAGGTGTTGGTCAACAAAATATGAAATGCACATCTGCCTTTCTTGAACCGTTGGGGCTTTTTGAATCGTTAATCTCGATGTTTGAAGACTGATAATTGCTGATTCTTAACAGTTCGCTTTTTCCTACAATGCTAGCTTTCAGATAAATGAGTGTAAAATCCAAACGATAGCTTATCGCCTTAAAGAAAATGTCGAGACTTCATAAAAAAAAGGAATTTGAAGATATTAAATTATTAAGGCTAACTAGCAAAAATAACTTTTTTATTAGACTCTCATAATCTTTTTACTAGCGCCTACTAGAAATATTAAGCTATTTTTTTAAAGCCGCGGTTTCCTTGTCGTTTGCTTGTTGTTTTTACATAGGTGTTTAATGTTGTACGGCTTCACCCGTGTTTAAATGAATTCTACCAAAACTCCACAGCGCCGCTGCCAACTCATCCGTTATTTCGTTGTTCTCACTTCTCGTACTTACCTACAGCTCACCGGATTGTTTAACGTTCATGCTACGCTCTTTAGGGTCACAGCGTGAAGTTACATAATGTATAACCTTCCTCGATAAATACGCTATAAATACGAAATAAATGTACAAATCTGACTGAAATATTCATAAATTAGCGCGTATAATAAGCAGTTTCTTGAACTTTATAATATTAGAATAATAGTATTAATATAGACTATTGAGTATAGATATATAGAGTGAATACCGCATTAGATATTTTGTTAGTTGTCGTAGTCGATAGGTACCTGCCAAAAAGTATTTATATGAGTAAAGTATAGAGTACAAAAGTATCTGTATGGAAAGAAAAGAACTGAATATCAAAAAGTATCGATAGTTTTCCGTGTCCCTAATTAAATAAAAATGTGTGAAACAATGTTTTTTTTTCTTCTTTTTTTTTTCGAACTGACTACACTGTTAGCCTGAGGGGCCCTGGAGCCTTTACGGCTTTTACAGCTTTACCGGGCTTGGGGGCGAGCGCTTAGGGCACTCAGCCACGAAAGCTAAGCAACAACATCCGAGGGTGCCAAAGTGGCCGAACCTCGGCTCGGACTGTTGCGCGTATGCAATTAAGTCGCGATCTGACTAATTCCCTATCCGTAATTCGATCTAAACTAACTATACATATATACATGTTTCTGCCCCCTGGGAGGAGGGAAGGAACATGTGTATGTGTATTTAGTGGTCTGAAATTTTTGTCTATTCTAACTAGGCCAAAAAAAGAAAAAAAAAGGTCCCTTACAGAACCTATGTACCTACGTGTGTTGTGCATGTGTGTATAATACAGTGTCATGTATGGCTGTGAAAGCTAGTGATTGTAGAGTCACTTGTATCGCGCGAGCGGCTGCTTGTCTCAAGGGCTCCATGCCGATGGATCGGACCTAAAACAATGAGTTAAATTGTCGCTCTATATATATGGAGGCTCCCCCACCACGTTAGCTTGAAGGAAACGCGCTTTCAACTTTGGAACTAACCATTACCTAATCGAGGTTGATGGTCTTTCGGCGCACTTTAAGAAGATAAGAAGTGCGGGCGCCCCGCAGCTATGCTTAATTTTATTTTCGTTAATTCAATTTTCATTTTCATTCTATGCAGCCCCGCGCTTCTAAAAAACCCCATAAAAAATATTTTTCACTCGAAATTGTTTTTCGCATTTGGCATTTTGGTGCCCTTTACTACGAGACACCTAGAGCGTCCGCACCTCGCGCTCGGCCTTAGAGCCGCCGCTGGTCTACCTCATCGGTTATCAGTTCCTTGGCATATGTGGCTAGCCTATTGCCACTTCAGATTTACCCTAGTTCTCTGTCTGATTATATCATTCGTAGAAACTTCCAGCAATAGCTCTTACCATAGCTCGCTGAGAGTCTTCAAATTCGTGAACCAGTCCAACTGAGTGTTTCGACTCATAATAGATAAGACGCACTGATTGAAGATTCTTGCCTTCAAATAATGTGGGACGGGCAATGTGAGAAGACTCAACCTAATTTTCTGCACACTGCTTAACCCGACTGATTCTCCTGTTTGTCTCCGTTTAAAAGTTGTGCCTACCAAGTTGTAGTTTGGCCAGAAATTTTTGGTGGGATCTTGAGATGCCATGTTGTGATTTTTATTTTTATTCTAAAACTTAGGTTCTTTGACCTTATATATTGGTTGCATTTTGCATAAAATAGTCGTGTTATTGTATATACGTCAAGTGGATTAAAAATATAAACTGGAAACGTACATTTGAGTTGCCATAAAAACTCCCTAGATAGTCTTAAGAAGGCAGCCACCACCTTTTTAGACCCAACTTTGAATATTAAAAAATACTACGAAGGCTTAAAAACATTGACTGGCAGGTGCTTTTGCGGCGCCAAAACAATAAGTTTTTCCAAAGTAAACGGATTCTTACACAACTTCGATTGAACTGCTGTCAAGTACAGTTGATATGAAAATGACTTGACCATTGTTCATTTTTTGGTCCGTAGACATAGATGGAAATAGACAAACAGATCGTGCAACCGGATATGAGATAGCGATATTTTAGATTAGTGTTATCATTTTTCAGTTTTCTTGTAATTTGCCGCTGTGTGCACGCACAAACCACTGTTCAATGTCTGGTGTACAATAAAATGTAAATTAGCATTGTTCTCTATTGAAAAAAACTAATAGGACTTCACTAGTTAAAAAAAGAATCAATAAAGAAATTTCAATGTATTTTCAAATATTTATTTAATTGTAACTAGGCTCTGACACTGGCTTCATTCTTGGCCCTGCCTTGAGCTGTCCGACACAGATCGGCCAGCCGGTTCAACGGCGGCGACACGAACGCGCAAACCCACTCTGCCGTGCTCCTGTCGCCGGTGATGGCGTGAAGATGCGTCGAAATATCGTTCTGTAGCGTGATCATTTCCGATAGTAGCCTGAAATCATCGAAATTAAAGTAATGGAATAGCAAAGCGATAAAAAAATACTGTACTTATGTGTACATGTTTAAGAAGTATAAACAAATAATCACTCCAAATACTTTATCCCACGTGACAACAACATCAATGGCAATAATTTGAATTTTAAATTGATTTGGGATTTTATTTTAATTAAATTGTTTATTTTTTATCGTTGTTTGTTTTGGGCGTAGTGGCCACAATCTCACCTGATGTTAAGTGATGATGTGGCCCAAGATGGTAACACGCTAAACCTAGTGGAAGAATGGCTCTCAAGTGCAGCTGCCGGAACACACCTATTGGTGTTTGGAGACAGATTTTCAACTTGAGGATGGTAGCTAGCCAGGCGGGCATTAGAAAAAGCCCTACCACCATTCTCTGGTTTCCTCACGATGTTTTCCTTTACCGAAAGCTCAGGCTCATTGCAGGGATTCGAAGTCACGTCTATCGACGCGAAGTCGTACACGCTACTACTGAGCCATCATCGCATTAAAATAAAATTTTATTTATCCACCATTAAATTATTTATACACAATTAGGAAACCAAACTATTTTGAATGTTTGAATTTTGAAAATAACTAGAAATATAACATTTTACAATTCATAATATTGAGGCAGACTCTTTTGACATAGAACGTTACACTTTGCATAAAAATAAAAGCCTGCGAAATTGCTTTATTTCAAATCTTTACTGTGAAGAGTTAAACGAATCACTCGTAAGGCTATTTACTGAACTATTCCACTAATGTATTTTTAGAGAAAAGTACTGTTGATATAGTGAAAATAAAACTTTCTTGCTTCTGTTTCCGCCACTTTTGCTTTCATTGGCTTTTTTCGCTAATACTTTGAAGTGGCGAAAAAAGAGAAACAGATTGACCATAAAAATAAGTTATTTATTTACTTAAACCTAAATTAATATTGAATTAGTTATGAGACTTTGTAAGACAACAAAAAAATTATTAGCGTGTGCGAAAAACACCAAAAACATTTTTTAATTAAGGGAATACGAAAATATTTCAAAAATACTTTTTTTCCTTTCAAATAACTTTTTATAAGTTATTTTTCTGAAAAATAAAAATTGACCACCCTACACGCCCGACAGATGTAATATCGAAATTTACTGTTATTGACAGACAGATACTTAAATTGATAAAACAAGAACAAAATATTTTTTAATGAATAAAACTGCGGCGTACATAGTAATCGCCACACAAATCAAAATACGTCAGCTAATTAGTTTAACAACCGGACGAAACGTGCAAAAATAAGATCAAACCATCCTCAGAATTGACCAATATTTTTTATTATGTAATGCCAATGCTTACATTGATGAATGTAGATGGCGTTATAAGCAAATATGCAGAATAAAATAAAATTTACAGTTAATAATTTAGTGCGAAAGTTAACGGATAGATGGCGTTTAAATGAAATCTGACGGTTACGTCGTTACGTGTGACAACATGTACAATCTAGGGAGTAATACTAACAAGTGTCCGGTTTGCGCGATGTTCTCGACATGCATCGGGTTCGTGTAGCCGCGGTCGATCTGCCACTGGTTCAACCAAGTCGTCACGCTGAAATTTAACACTTTATGTTAATAACGTCAAAAACATTTAAAGGAAATTTGTAGAAATCATTTCCGACTCTGGGATTTACTGAAATATGCTATTAACTATAGACGAAAGACACTCACGAATCTCCATGTATGAAACCGAGGCACCTTTCCCTTAGTATCACAAAGGAGTGGATGCACCTCGCCAGCAGCTCGCCCGGCCATTGTTCCGACGGTAGAACATCGCTCACGACCGCTTCTATAACATATTGACCACCTCTAAAGCTTTCATAAAGGTTCATTTGGCTAAAAGGTGCGTGGTTGTCAGGGTTTCTTATCATTCTAAAAGGTGGCTATTAGCTTGTTCAAATTAAGAGCGCAATTGCTGTCTGAAACATCAGCCAATGAAAACGCGTGTATGTGAGAACCCCAGCAGCTCACAAAGCGGTATGATTTAGTGCTTCGCTCCGGTAAGGAATTCACCGGATAAAAACTGGAGATTGGCAAAACCGGTAAGACCCGATTTCATTTTAATCACTGGAGATTTTTTGTTTAACTCACTCTCTTTTACGGTTTTAGTCAGGAAATAAAACTTCTTTCTCGCCTTTTTTGACTTTTACTTGATGGTTGCATTAAAATTGCATTATAAAGTTGTAACACAAGGTTGCATTGTTTTTACACTGGGCTTTCCCGGAAATCTCTTTTGTAGTGACATTAGCTACCTAATCGTCATAGAAAGAAAGAAAGAAAATACATTTATTGCAAAGAACATTTAAAGTTTTAAACTTTCATGTGATGTTAATTTTGTTTTTAAAAACTGTGTGCCCGTAGTTTCAAAAAAGTCAATAATGTTATCATATAAACACATGTACCACTGCAAAGGGCGCACAACTCAGCATAAGCTGGCTGCCACTGTTCAGAGTGACCCCAGCGCTCAGTTTCAGTTGCAGCCAAGTGGGTTTACAGAAGAAGTAAAATATGTATTTAGAGTATTGTGTAACATAACATAGGTGATTACTCTTTTTTTTAGTATACTTTTGTATGAATCTGATTCATGTTTATTTCGCACCAATACCGGGGCATCAACATTGCAACGGTTGTCGTTTTTAATTTGGTACAATAATTCTCTCGTAATCAAAAAGTCATACCAATGTATGAAAATAAACAAAAAAAGGTGTGTGTGCAATCGCACACGATAGAAGTGAAACTTCATTTTAAAATACATTTTCTATTTTATTTAAACAGGCCATAAATGCCTTACGAGTACAGTATAATAACGCCTTCAGGGTACTGGCACGCCACTGCAGTGCATCACAGATGTTTAATTTTAAAGACCCTATTATCAATATTGTCTCCTCTCGAAATCTAATACTTGGTCAATATGTATAATATTGTGCCTAAATATATATTTTTTGCCTCAGTTAAACAATTGTACTGTTCAGATAGTAAATAAACTTAAGGAAAAAGTATATTTTTCTCAAAATATGTCGATTTTTTATTTGGCAAAATCCATTTAATTTATTATCATGGAGTGTGAAAAAAACTAATTTTATTCACTAAACATTGCTAAATTGATATAAAAAAATACCTTTATCATCATCGATTCTGCAGACGGTACTAAGGCAACTCGCTAGGCTCGGCAATGATACTGGGAGTAATTCGCAAAGCGTAGCATAGTGATCGTACCTGAAAATTTCAAATTAAATCACAAAAGGATAACAAAATTATTAAAGCATAACAGCAGTATCAAAGGATAACTAAAATATTAAAGGATAACAACAGTATCAAAGGATAACAACAGTATCAAAGGATAACTAAAATATTAAAGGATAACAACAGTATCAATGGATAACAAAAATATCAAAGGATAACAACAGTATCAAAGGATAACAAGAATATCAACGGATAACAATAGTATCATAGCATAACAAAAATATGAACGGATAACCACAGTATCAAAGAATAACAAAAATATCAAAAGATATCAACAGTATCAAAGGATAACAACAGTATCATAGCATAACAAAAATATGAACGGATAACAACAGTATCAAAGAATAACAAAAATATCAAAAGATATCAACAGTATCAAAGGATAACAAAAATATCAAAGGATAACAACAGTATCATAGGATCAAATGAAAAAGTACTGAATGTAACACAACTAAAAACTAGGTGATGCACGCCAGTATTAGTGATTTTTGCCTATTTGGGATTGGCTGTTTGACTAACGAATTATATAAACATACAAAGCAATGTATATTTACCTCGACCAACCGGTCAATATGATACCAGCGAAGTTAATATCAGACGTGTACTTCTTCATTTCCCTCATCCAAGCCTCGTTGTTACTAACGTAGTGACAAACTGGACTTAATATCTGAGAAAAAGTACATATTTTTATAGTCTGAACTTAGTCTCTATAAAGACAGTTTTGGGGGAGAACTATGTCCAGCAGTGGGCGTCTTTCGGCTGAGATGGTGATGACGATGATGAAAGCCTATATGGATATTATGATTCTCGTCTTATGTATTAATGCTCTTATGGTATATTGTAGCTCTGAATACTTTCACCATGAAAGTAATACCACAGTTACCTGTGGTACAATACCTGTGTCCATAGAATAGAATTATGTGTAAAGATTCAAACAAATAAAAATTTACCACAAAATTATGCAAGTAAATATAATACATAAACACACTTGGGATTATTAAAGGAAACATTACCTGACAACTCCCATTGGCCCCTTTAAAAGCAGATCCAGTCCATACATTAGGGAATAACTCTCTATAATGCCTCCATAGGTTAGAATCTATATGAAAACAGTCCGATTTGTTGTAATGCCAAAGCACTGGTTCTATTAACTCGCCAATTTTATAAGCTGAAATTCATTCATTATAATGTGACTTGGTAATTCATCATTCCACTACGTTCCCCTTCCTATCTTGGCAACTAATCATCGAGTGGGTCATAATTTCACTCTATCGAGTGTCCCATTATGATTTTGGTCTTATAACAAGATGGCAGCTCCCTTATTAAAACTATCCAGGAAGTATTTCTGGCAACTCAAAATGCATTTTCGTAGTAATTATTTATAATCCAACCAATAATAACCAAACTATATCACTTAATATGCCACTAGCGAAACTACACTAATATGGTCAAATTACATAAGTTTATGTAAATAAAAATAAATATATATGACAGGTTAAGATCCCGCAAAAACTATCCACTGCGTTCGTTATAGGTTACACAAAATCATTTTTCATTGTTTAGGAATGTGAAATAAAGTAATAGGAACATTAACTCATACCTATTTTATGAACTAGCAATGAACGTCACTCACCTCTCAATGTGTCAAAACTGAAAGACCGCAGCATATCATCCCACATGAGTACTGTTAACTCGGGCCTTTTTAACTTCATATATAAAACCAAATCTCTAATATGGTCCAAGTATAATGAAGCTGCTTTGTATTCGTTGGTCAATGCTCTCTTTTTGCAATCATCACAAACAGCTGTGTGCCAAACCTACAATGTTAGTTTTATTAAGTACATACGTACTTAACAAGTTGTTGCTCTAATTTTAATACATCCCACAACATGTCATTTTAGGACCACACAAAAAATCAAAAGCTTTAGCGCAATAAAATCATTTAAACAGTACAAACTAGTATTTTTGTCATTTAATACGTGATAGTAGAAAGAGACAACAAAACTGCAAGATCAACAGTTATTTGAGCAAATGTATCCAAGTTTTTCCTAATTAAATTTATTAAATTGTTAATGTGATAATTTTAAATACTTAAAAATCATATAATTTAACATAGAAAAACCATATTGATAACAAATATTAACGGAATTTTTAAATTTTGATTTTATAGCACTATGTACTTAGCTAACATCTATCTATAAATATTATAAAACTCCACATCTCTTTCTGCCTGTCCATCCGTTTATGTTCTTTTCACGTGAAAACCATTTATCCGATTTTCATTTTTTTTATTCATAGCTATGTTATCTGACCAGGTTTTAGGATATATTTTGTAAGATAACGTAACATACGGAATAAGCAGTGACGATAAGATGAATCAATTCGGAAAAAATACGCATTTGTAGCGCTTAAATAGCTTACGCTGAGTAAACATTACAAGATATATCAAATTAATGTTCTACATAATTGTAGATCTTAAAAAGGCCTAAAAAAAGTCAGAGTTAGCATATATCTATCTTCTAAATAGGCATTTTTGTCTTCCGTCTTTTGAGCGGGGCAGCACGAATCACGCGTGCGCTCCACCGAAGGCATTCTGTAGTCCACGCGAGCGGAGCCTCGCGCACAGATAGTTTTTTATAAGTTATTAACTCAATGTTACATAATTATGTTTAGATATATGGCTTATACCGTGCAAAATGCCCATTTTGCATTGCAGGTATTGCATTTACAGGTGGCAAACAAGCATACTGCCCACCTAATGGTAAGCGGCTACCGTAGCCTATGAACGCTTGTAATACCGTAGGTATCAATAGCGCGTTGTCAACCTTGAACCCCCTTCCTGTGGAGCTCTGGAAACCCACTACAGGAACACAACACAAGGTGGTCATTTGGCTGCGATCTTCTATAGGGTGGAGGTATTCCACCAGTCGGACTGCCCCAAGTAGAGAGAAATCTTTAAAGTAATTTACCTGTGCCCTACCTCTCTTTACATATCATATCAGATCTTTCTTAAGCACTGTAACTTACCTCATCAGCACCTATATGAATGTATTTAGCATTAGGTTGGATGTCTAAAGCTTGATCAATCATATGCTTAACTAAACCAAGTGACTCGGGTTTTGAGGGACAAAGGACAGCAGGTGATTTTGGTGCTTCACGGAGATGACGAAATTTGTCATGTTTCAGTACGAACTCCATATGACCTATAGTCTGGATAAGTTGGATCTGAAAAAAAAACATAATAATATGTTTTTGAATCTCACATTTATAAAAACAATACATCACTGTTATTAACGAAACTCTATAACTTAGCGCAGACCTTTAAAGGTCTTTTTAACAAAGTTTCACAAGTGATGCAGTGTCAAAGATGCTTTGGACTTAGAGATCCGCGTCAGACGTACATTGTATCGCCTTTGCCGTATTGATCTGTTCTCTCAATAGCTCTTGTGAAATTATGATCCACTTGAATTGAAGAAGAACAAGTAAATAATGATCTTTTACTTCAATACTACCTCAGTTTAGAAAGAACCTTTATTTCTTATTGTAACTTTTCGTGATTATTTATAAAGTATTAAGTAGTAAGACACCAATTTAATTATAATTCATCTTCCTCCTTGATAAACATATCAATAGATCCTATTTTTATCAATAACTTCAAAATACATGTGAACCATCAATATATCACGGGCTGCTGGTGTAGTGATTAAGCTTGTACATTTTCTTGGATATTTTTTAAATAAGCAAAAGGCTGCCTGATGGTAAGCGGCTACTATAGCTTATAAATGCTTGTACGCTAGCGTGTTGCTACATATAACCCCATTACCCCAAAAAGCTCTGGAAACCCTACTCACTGCAGGAACACAACACTAGCTTATTTGCTTGTGATCTTCTGTATGGTGGAGGTATTCAGTCAAGTAGTCGGTCTCCCCCATGTTAAAAGAAATTTCCAAAGAAATTAAGAAGAAGAAGCTAATATTATAATATAATTTATTACTGTATACTACTAACAGCCTCAAGTTGAGTTTCTTTAGCGAAATTCAATATATGAAGTACTTCTTCACGTGAGTATAATCCATCTCCACCGCAACCCCCGACACTGCCGATATCTGCCAAGTCTGACGAGTATGGAAATGTGTCTTCCCATTCGAGGAGTATGCCAGTTGCACCCCATGATTTCACTAGGAGAAGGACCTGTAATTAATAAATATATTATTATATTAACTACATTTTTAGGAGCACCTTAACATCCTAGATTTCCTACATTTTAGGTAGTTAGCAATAAAGATGGTTGGATGAAATGGATATCGAGACAAATTCTAAAATGAGCCTGATCTATCATTGAAGCAAAATTGCATGATGTAATGGTTGAACTTTAGAATATGTACCATTGAATTTCATGGTGTACAGAGGGAGGGAAGCAGGGGAAAGTAGTCTTTGATGAAGGTAAAGCCTAATTACCTCTAATTAGAATTTGAAAAATTTAATCACCAACCCAGTAAGAAACCAAGACTTACAAAAACATAACCAAAATAACTAACAAACAATCAAAACAACAACAATGGTGCAAAAAGGTTAATTATTTGAAGTAACTAAGCAAACCAAGCAAAGTATAATGACAACTATAAAAAAATATATATTGATAATTTTTATAATAATAACATTTTTAACTAATAATTGTTAAATATTAATAATTATGCCATATAATACACGATAATACCATAAAACGTCATAACAAATGCTCAGAAACTTCACAAATTTACAAGTTAAATGTGATTTAAAAAAAAACTCAAAAACGATTTGTTTCTGTGGTGTGAACTTTTATCTTTAGTCTATTAATTTAAAAAAAAACTCCATTCAATAATAGAAAGTAGAGTGAATATAACCATAGCTATGACTGTCTACTTAAAAAACTATTTAAAAGTTTCAGCAGCTGTGCTTGAATTGTGGTCCTCATTCTTCGCTTAGTGTTACTGTCTTCAACCACTTGAGACATCAAACGGTTTCATGGGACAGAGGTGAAATTGTGTGAAATAATTACACATTTATAAAGAAAAGAGTAAAGATTTAAACTTGATAACAACAATGCTCAATTTCCTTTTGTATAAATTGAGAATATAAATAGCTCACCTTTTCAAAGTAAGGCACTCTAAGTGGAGCTCCTTTTAGATCAAAATGTACTATTCTAAAACAGATAATAGGGAGTTATCTCATATTCACTACTCTTTATATCAGTGACTCTTCAATACTAACCTTTTCATGTTTAAAAGGTAAATAAAAACCTTTTTACCTACTTCTCTTTCAGGTTCTTTTTATGAACTTAACTTCACTATTATAATCACTTGTGTACCTGTACAAATTCTGTCATCACAGACACAGAGTAATCTGTTAAGTCCACAGAACAATATACTCTCTATGGAGAGGTTAAGTCTGTTATTGTTTTTTTTTTCTCATAAACATACAAAATAAAATAACCGATACCACAGAGTCAGGGTTGCTAGCTCAATAACACGGGTGGGTGCTACAAGACATCTCAAAAAGTGCTACATCCCTAGAAATTATCAAATATAGTGCTAAAATGTGCTCAAAAAGTAAACATTCACAGTAGTCTTAGTTTACATTTTGGTCACGACAATTCTTTGTGTAAACAGGCTGTAACATTATTCGACATGATTTTAGCAAAAAATTTCGACGATGGATTACTATAGATTTAATATAAGTACTATGAATCAATGTGGATTACAGATAAAAACACTAGCTCTAGTTAATTATTGTGGTTTGGGACAATCATAGCCATGTTTTTTTTCTCTTAATATTTCACAGGAAATCTCCTACAAAGGCGTAGCAACCTATAAAGATAGAGAGTTTTTTTATGCTATAAAATAAAAAAGGTGTGTGTGCGATTCACACACGATAGAAGTGAAACTTCATTTTAAAAGATATTTAAACAGTGTGCAATATGCATACACACCGACATTTGCTCTCTCGCTCTGGCTCACACAAAGAGGAAAGACCGATAATGTGCGTTAACGTTTAACGCGTTGGAAGTCGCATAAGAAGTTTCACTTCAATAATCAGGACTAGAATATAGTGCTAAGTGCTGTATGTATGCTATATGCAAGGCTTGGCCAAATAGTGCTAAATCTAGCACACAAAGTGCTAAGTTGGCAAGAGTACACCGTAGACAGAGAAGGAACTACGCATAGTGAAGCTTAACACTGTCAGACCTCCTGATTTTCTTTTCTTTTCGAACTGACTATACTGTTAGCCATAAGGGCCCTGAAGCCTCAAACGGCTTTTACAGCTTCACCCGGGCTTGGGGGCTCCTGATTTTCCAGATTTCCTGATTTTTCTACGATTCTCCTGATCTACTGATTTTATTAATATGTCTTCTAATATTTAGGTTTTAAAATTAATATTTACATATAATGTATTAAGTATGCATAAAAGGGAACGTCTTCCGACTGAACCAAAAATTTCTAACAGTATTAAGTTTTCAAAATGAAATATCCTAACACACTGAAATAATAGTGCTTTTGCAATAATGCTTACAGGAAAGAAACTTTCACCCGTCAATATTATGCGACTATATGAAATAGTTATGTTTTACTGTACTACGTGATATTTTTAGGTTACATTTAAATTTCGCTTGTAATAAATGTTCGATTAATTTGATTGGAGTGAATGGAGACTCGAGAAAAAAAAACTTTAACTGTATAAAAACAATATAATTTTGAGTTTTTTTTGGTGAATTTAGTTATTTATAATATTTGATTCTGACGTGGGTACGGAGAAGACTTCGCCAAAGAAAAAAAAGTATTCGCCATTTTATAATAAAGACTGGGAAACGGAAGACATATTCAAAGGTTGACTAAAATAAGTTCCAACGGTAAGTAAGCTACGTGTAGGTAAACAACCAATTTTAAATTATTTTTGATAGCTATTAGAAATAACAATTGTTTTGATGATCAGGCCAGCGAAAGGATAACAGCAAAAATGTATAGTCAAATGTATCAACAAAATAAACAATAATTTCAGAGGTTTTATTTTTTAGTATAGTATAAATTTTTAGTTTAGTATATAATTTTAGTTTTTAGTCTTATTTTCCAGGATTTTGTAATTTTGGTCTTGCAGCACTGTAAACAATGATCAAGGTTACTCGCTCAACCAATCTGTACAAAAAAAGTATAATAGCTATTATAATGTAAACATGTTTCTTGCATAATAATTATCGAGCCTTCGTAGTATTTTCTAATTTTCAAAGTAGGTTCTAAAAAGATGATGGCACTCTTGTTAGAACTACCTAGGGAGTCTTTGTGGCAACTCAAAATGCATGTATCCAGTTTATATTTACAATCCACGACACGTACATATGCACAATAACCAAACTATATCACACAAAATGCAACCGAGATTACATAATACAGAATCAAAGAACCTAAGTTTATGAATTAAAATAAAAACCAGAACATGGCATCTCAAAGTTACGCGAAAAACAGCTAAGGTCTAAAACATGTATTTGTCACACATCATACTTGATGACTTGACATTGGCCAACTGCCTAAATAGGTATGAATGAAAATAATGTTTCCAAAGTGCCTTTATATCTAAATATCGTAAACAAATATTCATATAATTTGAGCATATGACATTTTCTTTCATGATAGTTTGTTTAAAAAATAAAACCACATATCTACTACAGAATTTTTGTCCTTATGCACTCTTCCGAGTGAACTTTGTATACCAAATACTATTGTTGAAAGTAATCGTCGCCCAAAATCTCCATACCATTTTCATCTTTTCCCAGCGTGGTTAAGTAATTTGGTATGAATTGGTGAGTCTCGATATATCGGGACAAATGATAATTGACAACCCTACACATAGGCAAAGGCCATAAATAAAAATATATACTTTCTACTATTTTTTTAATAAAATTTAACTTCTTCTCTACGTAAATTAGATCATATTCGCTAACGGTTCGAGATGTTACATTTTCATATAAAGATTCTAAATAAAAAAGAAACATAGACATATGCAAAGTGAATATTTGTTTTTATATTATGTAAGACATTAAATAGGTACAATATAAAAAAGGCAGCACATAGACATATTTATTCTCTAAATACAATCAAAATATCATGCGTTAAAAAGTACAGTCGCTTCCATTGACCGGGTTTGAAAAATACCACCCCAACTTCGAGAAACTAAATAAGTTTGACGATTAGATATATAACAATAAATATGAAATAAAATTAATTATTTTCTAGATTATAATCAATTTTATAATAGAAATTAATATCCATAGATTTTAAAATACTTTTGTTTACTGAACGTACACACTTAGACCAACCAATAGTATTCATTTCTATAGACTATATGAATAGTATCGCAATTTTATATGAATGATGACCTGTATACCCTGAGGAACAAAAATATAGATAAAGCATAATATTTTTTACTGGAAATAAAGCATTAATTTTAACAGATTTTGATCAGAAAAGTGGCCATAAAATTTGAAATTCATATTTCTAGCTTAACTAATACTAAAATAAACTATGCAATATGCAAATAAATAATACATAGGTACTACAGCCCAAAAATCCCAATAGCGATTTCAAAAACACATTTATTAAATTAAAAAAAATGTCTCATTTAAAAAAAATCGGTGAATTTTATTATTATAAGTTTGCTGTAGTAAAGTTAATTACGAGATGTGTCAAATATCGAGTAGAATCATTAATAAATTCAATATGTACTTATATTTTTGATGTAAATACATTTTACAAGCTAATTTTTTGTATAACCTACTGACTTAATGTAAAATCTAACTCAATGATTAGTACTCATTTTTCTACTCCATATCGCCTACCACATCTCTAAAATCATGTTTGTGACTTTTTACGTTAATTGTGTATCATAATAATCTTTTGCGTCCTTTCTTCTTTTGAGGACAATTGTGTACTTTACATATGAGCGTAAATTAAAACAAACTTGTCCTAATGACAATGATGGCTTAGTGGTATAGCGTGTACGGAAATCGCGTTGAGCCTGAGCTTTCGGTGAAGGGAACATCGTGATGAAACCACAGTTTGTTGGTAGGGCTTTTTCTAATGCCCGCCTGGCTATCTACAAGCCTCAAGTTGAAAATGTGTCACCAAGCACCTATAGGTGTGTTCCGGCAGCTACACTTGAGAGTCAGTCCTCTCACTTAGACTTAGCGTGTTATCTTGGGCCACGTCGTCACTTAACATCAGGTGATATTGTAGTCAAACGCTAAAACCTATATAGAATAAAATATAAAAAAAACTTACACCCATAAACACAATATATGTATATAAAAATGAATAATTATATATTTGTTTGTTTGTAACCCTGTGCGTTCCTAAACCATTCATCCTATTGCGATTGCGAAACATTGGTAAGTTTTTGTGCACACGCCCTTAAAGTTTTTTGTAATAGTACAACAAGTTTACAACAGATGGCGTGCAAGTCATTTCATATTCAAAACAACTGGAACGCAGTCGCGGAAAAATCTAGTCTATATAAATATAATGATGTTAGTTGGTAAGCGCATCACTTGAGAACGGATGGACCGATTTGGCCATTTTTTATTTTAAAATTTTCCTTAGTCTTAGTCCGAATTAGGTTTTTATTGCAAAAAACTGTTTGTTACCATATTGATATTTTCACTTGGCTGTGTTTCAACTAACACTATCACACATGTTAATACTACTTACTATACACTCTTTGCCGTCGGGCACAGGCGCAAATAGCAAACCGCCGAGTGACGGCGAGCGACGACGCGGCCGACTCGCCGGCGTGGTGTCTACACATAACTCAGTCTGCAGACGTTTTTGCTTCGTAGTAGTGTAACACACAGTGACTAAAACCGCAATAAACCGGTTTGCGCAAGCCACCACGCGATACCTCGCGCTCTCGCGTCATTCGCTTATAAGTAGCGTTAGAAGTGTCATGGCATTATGTTTATTATTATTTTCTTACTAATTAGTATATCAATTGTAGTATTGAAGTATGAGGATGTCTACGAAATGTCTAGAGTTGAAGAAATCTATGATCAAAAATTACGTTTAATATGTATAATATTAAGTACCTAACTATGGAAATTAAAAAAAGTATTTGTTTATTTATTTATCTGCCGACCGAACACTAGTACGTACGCAAAAGCGTCTCCAAGCAGATTTGGCTCTAGTACCCTTTAAATAAGATACTGCAAAACAAAATACTTAAATAGTAACACAAGGCAAAACAATCAATCAATCAATCTATAAAAATACTATCTTCTTAATGTATCTATCGAATTATATTATAAATAAATGTATACACATATTATAGTAATAATTATAGTTCGCAGTTTTGAAATAAATTAATTGACAATTATTTAATTTTGGTGGAAAATCGAAAATAGTATCATAGTAAAATAGTATCATATGTAAATTACTAAGGCTGATAATAACGATCAAAATTTTATACAAAGATATACATACATACATTTTATTTGAAATAATAAATGACATAAATAATAATGCAATTATATAAAAGTCTCAGAAAAGCTTCCAAAATGTTACTTGATATTTCAAGAACAAAGAATATAGTTATAAGCTATGAAAACACACACATATATATCATCTCAATAAATAGTATTTAGGTTACAATTTTTTAATTAAAACATTGGCAACCCTCGATCATCAATCAAGGGGCATCCCAAAACATTAAAAACTTAATTTAAATCTTAATATTATTACATGTCATTTGCTCTATTCCATTGTTACCGCATCGTAATACTTCTATAAACCTTTCATTTGTTATTTATACATTAATAAATTAATACATAAGGTTGATAGTAAGAAAAGTTTCTAGAACAGTGAGTACAAAAGGGTTTGATAAGAATTTAATGGGCTATTATAATCTTAATCCCCGGGTCTGGTTCGCCGGCAGCATCTTTGGCGAGTGGGGCGTCGCCACAAATACGGAAATTCTGTGTATACGGTATAACACCTACTAGAACACCGGAAACTATGACCCATATACCAGCCATGTAGAAGGACGCGTCCCAAAAACCAGTCGAGTCTGTGAGGGCACCTGAAATAAACCAATTAAATTTGCACTTACATATGCACTAAAGAATACATCCTTGACAATATAATGTATATGTTCACAAAAACTTCAATAAGATACTTTGAATACTACATAGATATAAACAAAAAAAAGTCATCCTGTTAGTTAACTTAGTGAGATTAATTTGATTTTGAATTACCACTGGTGAAAAGTAAAACCCAGTATTAATCGATCAACTTTTTTTTTTATAGTCGCACGGCAAAGTTTCTGCACTGTACGTGATGGTAAGCACAACTGCGACCATCGGGAGATCGGTAATCAATCACTGGTCGGCGCTGTCATGCAAGCTTGCATCGGCAACTGGATTTACACTGGCTAGACACCAAAACGCGACTAACAAAAAAAAAAGGTGTGTGTGCGATTCACACACGATAGAAGTGAAACTTCATTTTAAAAGACATTTTCTATTTTATTTAAACAGTGTGCAATATACATACACACCGACATTTACTCGCTCTGACTCACACAAAGAGGAGAGACCGATAATATATTGCTCTCTCGCTCTGGCTCACACAAAGATGAGAGACCGATAATGTGCGTTAAACGTTTAACATTTAACGTTTAACGCTTGGAAGTCGCATAGGAAGTTTCACTTCAAAAAGAGATACTGGGCGGATTGGTTTAACACCATATACATGATGGTCGCGAACCATTTTTTTCGATCTGAATATTATGTTAGCCATAAGGGCCCTGGAGCCTCAAGACGGTTTTTACAGCTTCACCCGGGCTTGGAGGCGGGTTGCTTAAGGCAATCAGCCGCGAAAGCAAAACAACAAGTTCCAAGGTTGCCAAAGTGGCCGAACCTCGGCTTGGACTGTTGCCGCGTATGCAAATAAGTCGCGGTCTGACTCATTTCCTATCCGTAATTCGATCTAAATTAACTATACATATACTATAACTATGCATGTGTCTCTTTCCTCTGGGAGGAGGGAAGGAATATGTGTATATGTATTTAGTAATCTGTAAACTTTTGTCTACACTAACTAGCCAAAAAAAAGTTCCCTTACAGAACTTGACGAAGGGACGTTCTCTGCGAAGGGAACGGTGATTTCGCGGGCGTGGGCGTAAGCACGCTTGGTTTACAGGGACGCACGCGTAGTACTCGTTGGCTTTCTCGTTAACGTTATCGGGGTCGGTAAAGATATTCCGCGGACGGCATTTTCCCTTCGAGGCATCGGAGGGTCGCGACCCTGTCTGGTACAGATATATATACCGGCTAATCCCAGAAAACCACACGCCTAAAAGTTTGACTATGGAGGGTGTTACTAGGGTTGCCAACCCACCTTTTTATATCAAATATAGTATTTTTATAAAATACCTGAAAAAATATAGTAGATACAAAAAAGAAAAACAAAACATAGTTGGTTTAAAAGGAATCGAAGCGATGATGGCGCAGTGGTAGCGTGTACGACTTCGCGTCGAATGAGACGTGAGTTCGAATCCCTACAATGAGCCTGAGCTTTCGGTGAAGGAAAACATCGTGAGGAAACCATAGCATGGTGGTAGGGCTTTTTCTGATGCCCGCCTGGCTAGCTACCACCCTCAAGTTGAAAATCTGTCGCCAAGCACCAATAGGTGTGTTCCGGCAGCTGCACTTGAGAGCCAGTCTTCCACTAGGTTTAGCGTTTACCATCCTGGGCCATATCGTCACTTAACATCAGGTGAGATTGTGGCCACTAAGCCAAACCTATAACGATAAAAAAAAAAAAAAAAGGAATATTTCATTTTTTAAGGGGATATCTTTTACTGCTTGATAGACAGATAATGATGATAATGGCAAATAATCAAATTGACAATGACATAAAGTATCGTTCAGAAAAAGACAAAGGCTGTGACCTGCGTTTCGTTTTATGCTTAAATATTTTAGAATAAATAATTACTTTATCCAATAAAAATATAGTAGTTTCGCCTACAATGAATATTTTTTTAGAAATATAACAATTGGACTCCTAATATATTAAGATATTATATTATACGAGTATAGTAGGGTTGACAACCCTAGGTGTTACACCTGATGTATGTATGGCGTGGTCGCGATCCGGTCGGAAACAATTTGTCATCACTCTAGGTAAAATAATAAGTAAATAAAATTACCGTTAATAATTCACAATTATATGTACGTATTAACGACAACCGACGCTGAGGTTACATTGATAGCTACACGGGGTTTTAATTTTACGACCTCGTCATTGTAGAAATATTTTCCTCGTCTCTCAATAATAATTCATGCTTATTTTATTATTTATCAGCTAATTTTGTATGAAGCTATCTACTATAGTTACAAAGAGGCATGGAATATATCAGCTGATATTTACCGCTAATTATACCTCATGGTCATCAAAAATTAAATATTAAAAGTCTAGTCCTTATGACTCAATATTATTATCTCAAAAAAATTAATTTTACATGAGAAAAAAAAATGAAGGTTATAACGAATACCATTCGACATTTAGTGATTTTTGATGCAAACGGTTTGACAGGATACGCGGAATTCAATTTTAAATCTCGCTATATTAAAAACGTCACAAAATTGGAAGGCGTCGATAATTATATAGTATTTTCAGGAGGGCTAGTGCGTTCCTTAAACAAGTAAATATGAAGTTCTCTTGGACGATGACAGTAATCAAATTGAAAAAATAAAAACAAGCAATGCTGTGACTTACCGGCTATAGGTGGGCCGATTAAATGTCCCACACCCTGGCTCATAAGCACCAGACCATACGCCATCGTAAACCTTTCCAAGGCGATCAATTCGACCAGAATACTAGGAGTATACGAATAGGAGCTAGAAAACATTAGGCCGAAGATCGCTGCATTGAGTGCTATAATGTAGAAACTGGATGGAGCTTCTGGATCCAGCACGCGTATTAAAATTGGGAACATCACGATCGATACGCCGCAAAACACTAGACATACCGCATACGTCTTAGTTATATTCACCCAGGGAAGATCACCCATCCATCCAAGACCCACCTAGAATTCAATAAGAAAATATTTACGTTGAACAGTTGTGGCCTACGATATCTGGATGTTTGACGCTTGGTACTATTAGAATCTTATAGACCCAAATTATAGACTTGTAAATTACATGACAACCACATTATTGTCGTTTTCTTAAGCAACAAAAAAATTGTTTTACAAAATAAACATTTTACCTAAAGAATACATTTTGTATAGATACTTATTATTGATGTATACATTTGTTTTTGTATTTGACATAGCTGTTGATCATTTTGAGGTTAATGATTGAATCCAATAAATTAATCTTGATTAACTTAAATAAATAATTTTCCGATAAAGTACATTAAAAATCGAATAATAATTCAAACTCTAAACACATTAAAGAGTTACTGGTGTACGCATTTGATCTCCTATTGACATAGTGGTAACAACAGCTAGTTGATATGTTTAAGGTTAATGACAGAATTATCCAAAAATCATCCAAACTCTCAAAACATTAAAAAGTCATGGATCGGTCTAAAATATTTTTCTTTTTTTGCAATAAACATTGACATTTAACGAATTGAAATGAACAAGCATGGGTATTGATAAAAAATAGTAAAATGAAAAATAAGGAATCGTAAAATATTTACTTACAATTCCAATAATAGTAGCAATACCAAAAGTACTCAACACCCAAGAACCATCCACTGCGGTGTACCCACTCATCTGCATGAACTTAGATATGTAAAAGTAAGGCACGATGAACCAGATGAAAAGCACCAGGGTCGATAAGTTCATCATTAAAAAATGAAATTCCGTGAACATATTAAAATCAAACGTTTTGTTAATCGTGTCGAGAATTCGGCTGCCCCAAGTCTAAAAATTGAAGGATAATAAGTTATCAACAACATATCTATACAAACAAATAACATTGAAGTTCCTGTCTGTAATATTGCAATAAAGGCTTTTTCCTAAGTTCATATCTCAAAACGGCTTAGATCTTACAGAACTTAACAGCAATTTTTCAATTGTTCAATTTCATATATTAAACTTTGGGTCATCCCTCAAGTAGAAGTAACAGACTAGAACGCTTACCACCCCATAGTAAATGATAAAGATTTCTTGTATGAATTTAAGTTTCTTAAGGTCACCCTTATTTAGCTGATTAATCTAGTTGATTGTAACTTAACTATGGTACTAAGGTTACCAAAAATTTACACTTTGCAATTACTCAAGCAAAAATAAATAGACCCAGCGATAAGTTGTTACATAAAGCTGACTACTGTATGATGTTGAGAAGATGCGAGTCTTAGAATTACCTTTTCTTCTTGGTCTTCCACAGACCACATTGAATTTTTATATATATTTGGACATGAAGATGCTCGAAGTTTATACTTGGCAATGTTCATCATAGCTCCTCGATGCATAATCGAGTTCCTTTGAAGTCTCATATTTCTTAAGTAATGATGGTCTGTATGAAACTGCCTAGAAAACCAATCCTGCCGCTCCGGTCTAGACACAATCAAAGCTGGTTTATTTTCTGGTATGGGCTGAAGAAGTTTCTCTCTAACGACATCTAATTTCGATTCAAAGTCTTTCTTTTCCTTTTTATTTAATTTAAATTTCATCGACATCTTAACTGCTTTGGCCTTTGGAGTATCTGCCACAGGTTCCACTGGCAACTTCTGTTCGGAGTTGCTTCTCAAAGCCAGTAATGAAGGATAGTTTTGCAAAATAATATTATAAAGACGTTTATTTGATATTAGTTGATCTAAAACCTCAGCTGGTACCTGTAAGAAAATTATCTTTTTATTTACTTAATCTACGGATCTACTCCCATTAAAATAAAATAATATGGCTATTTGACTTAGATTATTTCTAATAGCGCTACTCTAATTCGTAACTCTTAAGAGTAATGTACTACAGTGTACCACGATAAATATCCACAGATTTCTGTATCAGCAAGTTCTAAAAGTTGACCAGTTGATCAACCCAGCTACCTAATTTTTAGAAATATTTTTATTGCATTGAAATTTTGACAAAAATACACTTGAGTCCAAATAATAATATAATCCTAGTCCAAAAAGAAGTTATGTTGAAACGATGACATACCTTTTCGCTTTGCTTCAAAAAAGTCGGCAAATTAATTACTGAACTGACTTTCTGTTGAGATAAATCTGCGTTTCTTTTCGTTACCGCTTCCAAAGTTTCGGCTTCTGCTATCGAAGCCACTAAAGCCGTGAGAATATATTCTGGTGTTTCACCACTCTTCATTAAAGTCTTCAGTTCCTCAACACCAGGGTATACAGATTCACCACCGCCAGATTTTGCGGATATAGAAATTGAACTAGACGTTCTTTTAGATTTACTTAACATTTTTTGTTTCTTCTGTTCCAATATCAACCATTCGGGATCTCTCATAACCGCTCCACAAACACACACGTTAAGTACAGTACCTGCTAGAATTAACAACGCGCCCCTCCATTCAAATTCATATAATAAGTATGTTGTTAAGGGTGAATATATGAATGTACCAAATCCAACTCCACACGAACCCAGGCCGACAGCTAAATTTCTACGCTTGTCGAACCAAAATGCTATTGACACAACCGCAGTAACGTATAAGAGCCCCATGCCTAATCCAGCTATTATACCGTACGTTACATACAGTACTTCTACGGAGTTACTGTACGAGGCGGCGACAAAACCAATAGTCGAAACTACGCTTCCAACCATTGTCATTTTTTTGCATCCATATCGATCCACCAATGCGCTCATTATAGGACCAGCAATAAGAGGAACAGAGATAAATAAACTGCCAATAACAGCAGTTTTCGCTTCACTAGTTTCGAAGTAAGATACGAATCTCTCTTGCATCAGACCGTAAGAAAAAGCTGTACCGTCAGCCACTGTTGCGACTAGAAATGAGGCAGCAACGACCACCCAACCAAATCCGCCATCAGGAATCTGTGGTTCTGGTTCCTCAGGTGGCTTACTAGAACAAATACTGTCTGTATCGCCTAAGCCAAAGAACTTAACACCTTCATTAGTTGATATCGCATCGTCATCATTTTTCCCTTCTTGATGATAGCTCACTGCAAGACCGTTTATTTCCTTCTTCGTATCTCTTTCTACTGGATCTAAAGCTCCAAAATGATTTCTCGGTGTTACTATATTTTTCAAATTATTTTTGCTATCCTGAACACCATCTATATACTTAATATCATTCGTTTCTTGCAGGAGAGGAGACGTAGTCTTCTCCTCTTCAGACGGCATCTTCTGGTCCATACCGACATACATCTCTTTGCCCGGAATTCCATTTGCATAGACCCTTTGTGATTCCATTAGCAACAAAACGGGCTCTTTTTATGTAGGAAACTGAGTACGTACTCGGTTTTATCGAAATTTAGTCCTCTATAGGACACTGAAAACTACCACAATTGGATTTAAAAAATCCAATTGAGAAAAACGTCTACGGCGAGGGGGTCCTTAGTTCTCTCGACCAGTGTCTTAACCTTGGATCTCTAGCGGAGTAGCGACAAAGCTTCCTTGATATACACAGCGTAAGGGCGCAGGGATTGTGGCTTGTCGAGTACATCAAGGACCGGCTAGTCCTCGATATCACCCTTTGAAAAAATACACTTTCAGTGCGGGGAGTTTGGCTTTTAAACGTCGTGTACTTTTTTGACATGAATATTTAAATTTTCATATAATTCAGTAGTAGTATCATTTCAGTTTTATTGATGACAAATATATATGTATCTGTAACAAAAGAAAAATATTATTATACTAAAATCCACATTAAGATATATTCAGCCTGTTGTGAAATTTCTGTATTCGGTATTTGGCTCTCACTCGTAACTATTTGACTCTCAACGTCAAAAAAAAAAGTGCGTAAAATTTGTAATGATGGTATCCATTAACGACTTAACTCCCATGAATGGCATTAATGACAATTTTACGCATACTTGTGTGACGTTGAGAGCGAAAGGAAATAATTATCAGTACCTCAAAATGACAAGATACAACGGCTTCCCCGATGATCTGATTAATATTACCGACGACGCCCTATAGTAGCTAAAAGATTTTAAAATTAAATTATAATTATATACTCTATTTAGTCATACGATTAAATAAATAAAAAGTTTCTTCGTAGCACAATCTTCTTAGGATGCCGTTTATCGGTTATACTTTTTAAGAAACAAATAGAATAAATAGTGCATATATACCTAATTTAATTAGTTTTAATGTTATATTATTGCCTCAAATTAATGAATCATGCCTTGCAATATTGAAATATGTAATTAAATGACGATAAAAAAAAACGATATTAATATACATATAACAAAAGAGAGCTAAACAGGAAAAGGTTTAATTATCATTATTACAATTAACAACTCTAACATATTGAATTAGAACTGAAAATTACTTAAGCAATAATAAATTTATATATTTTATTATTTTAATATGTTAAGGCAAAGCCATGCACAACTAACAAACAGCATTTTAATGGCATGGATAGACATTTACTAATGCCCGCCTGGTTCTTAGTTATCTTTATGTAACAATACAGTTGAAATTTTCTTGGCAAGAACATATTGGTACACACACTACGGTAGTTGCACCCGATAACTAGATTTCTTTTATGTTACGACCTTATCTTCACTTAACATTAAGTGTAATTTTATTGAAATATTAATCTATTTAAATATAAACTTAATACAAATAAAAATTATAGGTACAGAATACTAACAGAATGCCATCTCCGTACAACGTGCGATAACGGCGCACGCACAAATAAACTCGTACTAACTACGATCCTTTTTTTTTGTTAGCGTGGGTAAATACATTTATGTATTACGTATGGGTATGTGAGACTTCATGGTAACATAAAAATACCACGACTACTCACTAAAAAATCCCCACGGTGTTCCTAACACCACCCTTGATGTCGAGGACCGGGAACGTACGACGACCCTGGTTCATGTCATGTGAACGCCAGTCGCGAATGTCGCACTTTATGAGATTTGTTTGTGAAACCAAAATCAAAAATAACTTTATTCAATTTAAGCCATAAGTAGGCATTTATGAACGACAAAGACTACTACCGCTTCGGAAAACATCCCAGTCATCGAGAAGACTTGGCAAGAAACTCGATCGGGCTTATCTTTTTTTAATTATTTTTTTTCCTATTGTATAAATAATATTTGCTGAATTGAACTGGATTGAAGCCTTGGAAAAGCGCTGGACTCGGTGTGTAGAGAGACTCGGAAACTACTCGTATGTAGAAAAATAAATTATTAAGTTATCAATAGTCATTATATTCTATCTCATTCTCACTACTTTTTGATCCGTCCTCGTATATATAATTATAAATAACCTTTTAACAATTAAACCTGCTTGACATGTTCCTTGAACACATTGTCCGGCAAATGAGTAATGTGCGATGGGATCTTATTATAGAACTTAACATTGTTTTACCTAAAAAAACTTTTATTAGTCTTTCTAAGTCACACGGTAAAACACGGTACGAATAATTTATGTCTATCTCTAGTAATACAACTGTGCTGGTCTTTGACAAAATCAAGCTTGTCTAAGTTTTTACGAATATACATCAAACTATCAAGAATATACTGGGATGGCAAGTTAATACCCTGATTATATAATTCAGTAGTATTTTTTTTAAAATCGATATATCTTTCTTAAATATCGATGTTTTAACATTGTTCTTAAATCATGTAAAACATCGATCTAAACCGGCGACGTTTTCAATGTATATAATTTATATAAATATATCAATGTTATGTTATTGAAAATTTGAAATTGAGATATCCAAGCCGCTAGTTGAACGACACCGTTCAGTAAAAAGGCTAGACTGTTAATTGAACGACTAATTAAGCTATTTGGTTACGAAATATATACAAAATAAAATCTAAACGCATATGTGATTTTTTTATTTTTTCGAACTGACTATACTGTTAGCCATAAGGGCCCTGATCCTCAAACAGCTTTTACAGCTTCACCCGGACTTCGATAGAACGATAAAAAGAACAGCTTAGTTTAAACGACACGGGAGTCGTAGACACTCGTCGTAGAGGTATATATATACCTACCTACAATCGCGTTTATAATGGAAATTTCCACGAAGCAAGCGACGCGATGCACGCCACCTCGTCGTGTTTTGTTTCTTTTTTTTTAATTCATGTATTTAGTACTGACCCCTGACAATAAGCATTAAATGGATAAGTATAGACAATTTGTTTTAATCGCTCGACAAATGACGGCTCTGGGTCTGATGGTAAACACAGTACAATCCAAAGTTTGGATTCATCTGCAGTCGCCGCTGTCATGCCGACCTGCCTACGTATCTCTCCACGTTACGCTTCAAAGACCTGGATGTAAGGAACACACTGACCTGGACATGATTCTAACTTCTACAGTTTGGCGGTATGTACGGCAAAAGTGCCGAATCGAGATGGATGGAGGTAAAACAATAACTCCAAAGCCCAGCGCGGCTGGTTCTGTATTTTTATATAGAGTCGTAGCAATAATTAAATTAATGACAATTAAGAAACATTTTGTTTAATTATACTAAGAACTGACCGTGACTTCGCGTTAATCTATATCTATCTATACATATTATAAAATTCAACGTCTCTCTGTCTGTTTATGTTCTTTTCACGAGTAAACCACTATTCCGATTTACATATTTTTTCATTTAATTAATAGATTTGTTATCAGGCCAGTTATAGGATATAGTTAGATAGTTAGAGAATTTATTGTTAGATAAATTAACACATGAAATAAGCAGTGACAATAACGGTGAATCAATTGGAAAAAGACACTTTGGGCGCTTAAATGGCCTACGCTGAGTAAACCATAATAGATATATCAAATTACTTTAGTACATAACTGATCTTAAAATGTTCTACAAAAAAGTTACTAATAGCATATGTTTCTCTTCTAAGGATCACCCACAATAAGCATTTTTGAGGCAACACAATTCGCACGTGCGCTCAACCGACAGCATTCTGTAGTCCACGCTTTTTTTCTTGATCTAACTACACTGTTAGCCGAAAAGGCCTTGAAGCCTCAGACGGCTTTTACAGCTTCACCGGGCTTGGGGGCGAGCGCTTAAGGCACTCAGCCACGAAAGCTTTGCAACTAGTTCCGAGGGTGCCAAAGTGGCCGAACCTCGGCTCGGACTGTTGCAGCGATTCCCTATCATTCGATCTAACTAACTATACATATATACCGGTCTCTATCCTCTGGGAGGAGGATAAAAGACAAGTGTATATGTATTTAGTAATCTGTCAAGTTTGATCTAGACTAACTAATGCATATGTGACATAATTGTCGCATTTAATCCGGTCTCTAGTCATGACAAACGTAGGTAGGTACTTAAGTGCATCGCGTTTAGAAACCAGTTTCACAAGGCCTCCACTGGTCCGACGCATTCGTCGAATAACTTGTGCGTGTGAGTTATTTATAGGAGAGACCGATCACGACCGCCGGCGGGAACGGACGTGTTTACGACTGCTCTCTGCCGCCTTTGTGAAGTTTTACGACCGACCGGCCTTGCTGCACACCTGCATCGCACCTGCATCGCACCTGCGCCGCACCTGCGTATCGCCGTCTCGCTCGCACCCATTGTGTAGCGCTACACAAACAAAAACTGCACTTTTAAGTGCAACTGTCTGTTTCTATTCGACGAAATCCACACTTTAGTGGTCGCTTGCCGGAAACCTCTCGGTGTCAACAGAAGGCAAGTGGGTGCGTGACCCAAGCGCCCCTCGGTTGCCTCCTTCAGAGGCAAACGATAGTACTTGGTCGGGCTCAGGAATCTTGGCCCTTGATAGAGTCATAGTCAAGCCCTGAGTGTCTCCTTCCCACCCTTCCGATCCTGCTACACATCCATCCCCGAGTGTCTGTTTGGGCGTAGCTAGGTATTTATACCAGCTGCGTTCTCTGCCTCGGGCTTGATAGGGACCTCCACGTAGGGCCCGGTAGGTTCTTTTCCTGCGAGTCATTACACCGTGACACGCAGGTCCCTTTACACGGCTCGGGATAGCCGTTTAAATTCACTCGGCGCACCCCCCTGCCTCTCCGGCAGGGAGGTTTAACTTCACCCCCGCCCGCCCAACCGCCACCGCCGGAATGGCACACCAATCTGAGCTCGAACGCTTCAAAGCGTTCGCAACGACCCTGCATCCGTCGCTCTGGACGGACTTTAATAAGGCCATCGTGGCCGAGCAACCCGCCGTTGCCATTGCCATCGCTCAGGGCACCGAGCCCGCCAGCGACCCCGCCGCGCCTCACGCGACGAACAAGAAGTCCGTCCCGCGCTCCCGCTCAACGGCACCCCGCGCTCACCGTCAAACGCCGTACAAACGGCCATCGTCGCGCTCACGTTCCCCGGGCATTCAAACCCCGACCCCAGCGCCCTCTGCGCTACCGATGAAAAATCAATTTTCATCACTAGTCCCCGAAGCGGAGACACCGTCGCTTGTAGCAACAAACGACAGCTACTCTCCCGTTAGCCCGGACCCGGAACCCGAGTCCATCGAAATGGACACGGCAATACGAACAGACAACGAGGGCTTCACCCTCGTACAAAAAAACAAGCCCGCCAAACGGGCCTCGCGCTCGCGCCCAGAGTCTCCGGAGACTCAGTCCAGACCCCAAAAAACGCAGCGAACCGGGCTTAATAGCCACGCCCCTCGCTCCGCAGCGCCCTCAGCGCCTGCCGGTACCTTTGCCGGCAGAAAGGCGCGTCGCCCGCCCCCCGTCACGGTCCAGAACAAGTCGGTCTGGACGAAACTCTCGGAAAAACTGAGAGATATGCGTATCCACTACACCCAGGCCAGTAGCACGGCCAACGGTATCCGCGTCCAAGTGACCACCTCGGACGAACACCGTAAATTCACCAGGTTGCTCCGAGACAGCAACCTGGAATACTTCACATACTCCCTGGAGGAAGAACGTCACCTCCGGGTTGTAATCCGCCGCATTCCGGTGGAAATCACACCCGAGGAGGTCAAAATTGACCTCTTAGCCAAAGCCCTCCCTGTCCGCGAAGTGCACAGAATGCACGGCGGACAATCAAAAAACAGACCTCTCGACATGGTTCTAGTCATCCTGGAACTGACCCCCGAGGGCAGAGCCATTTTTAATGTTAGGAAAGTGTGTGAGCTCTCCGGAATAGCCGTAGAGCCTCCACACAAGAACCGCAGTCCTCCGCAGTGTCACAACTGCCAGTTGTATGGGCATTCGGCCCGCAACTGCCATCTCCGTCCCAGGTGCGTTAAGTGCCTCGGGGACCACGCGACGAGCGAGTGCACGCGCACTCGGGAGTCGTCTACCCCTCCGAGTTGCGTGCTATGCGGCAACGCGGGTCACCCCGCGAACTATCGCGGCTGTCCCCGCGCCCCGCGCCCCACGCGCCCTACGCACCCTATGCGCACTACGCGACACACCCCTCCTCAGAGGGAACGTCCCGCAGTAGGACAGCCAAAGCCTCTGCTCACGCCAGAGGCTTTCCCCAGCCTCCCGGGCGCCTCCAGCGCCCCGGTGGCAGCCGCCCCCGCGCCCCGCGCGCCTCCTCCACCCATGCGAGCCCCTCAGGCAGCATGGGGCCCCAGGCCCCGCCCGCAACCTCCCAAGGCTCAGGCCTCCCCGCTATGTAGTCAACGCTTCGGCCTCGACTATATGGCCATGCTTCTTCTCGAGCACGACTACCAAGAAGTGCTAGCGTACGATCAGTGCGGCACTGAGTACGGCATGATTGAAGCAATCAAACGCTTTCCCCAGCTGACAGCCACGCTCCAGCGTGTGTCCCGTGCTGCAGCTTTAAACACACCAACTAGAAATGGCTCGCATTAAGCCTAGAAGCCTAAACATATCTTTTTTCAACGCGCGTAACCTCCTTCCACAACGGGACTTAGTATCCACCTTTCTTAGGGAACGGGAGATAGACGTGTTTCTAGTACAAGAAACACTTCTAAAACCCAGTAGGCGCGACCCTAAGATAGCAAATTACAATATAGTCAGAAATGACCGTGCCACCCGAGGAGGCGGCACGCTCATCTACTACAAGCGTTCCCTCTATTGCATGCCAATAGACCCTCCCGCACTTACCAATATGGAAGTGTCCGTCTGTAGAATAGGCATGACTGGCCATCCGTCAATCACGCTTGTCTCTGCATATCTCTCCCCGAGTAAAAGACTCCTTCAGTCCGATCTGGAGGCGCTACTTTCACTCGGTCAATCCGTCATAATAGCAGGCGACCTCAATAGCGGTCACACCCATTTCAACAACTCGCGTAACACCCCTAACGGGGTTATACTCGACCTACTATGCGATGTGCTCGGCTTTGACGTCATAGCACCGCTAGAGCCCACGCACTTTCAAGATAATTGTCAACCGACAGTACTTGACATAGCCCTCCTCAAAGGTGTCTCACTTCGGTTACGACTTATAGAAGTCGTACACGAACTAGACTCCGATCACCGCCCGGTTATCTTACAACTCGGGCAACCGTTCGACCCCAGTCCGCCAAAAGTCAAAGTAGTTGACTACGCGATCTTAAATCGCTACCTATCCGATAACGCGACCCCGTCCAGCCTAGCTAGGATCCCCGACGTATTAGAGTCAACAGCAGACGCCGACTTAGCAATCGATTCCCTGGTCGACTACCTCCAAACCGGCGTAAGGGAGGCCTCGAGAGAGGTGCAAGCGGCGAACGAACGCCGTTTTATACTCCCCCCCGGCTTACGAGCGTTAATCACGGAAAAGAACGCCGCGACACGTGCACACGATTCTTATCCGACGAGGGATAACACCCGTAGGTTACGGCGACTTCAGAGAGAGGTTAGAACTCGCATCAGCGAGTACAGAGGTCACCGGTGGGATAACCTCTTAGAGGGTCTCAAGCCGTCCCATCTGGCTTACTGGAACCTCGCCCGCTCTCTGAAGTTAGAAGCTACCGCCCTGATGCCGCCCCTCGAAAGAGGCCCCGATCTCCCACCCGCGTTCGATAGCGACGATAAGGCAGAATGCCTTGCCGCAAGCTTGGAGAGCCAGTGCTCCCCAAACTGCGACAACGTAGACACTGCCCACATCGAAACTATCGAGACCGCCGTTCAGGAACTAACGTCGATTCCCCCCGCGGAAACGTTAACCCCGGTCACGCATGACGAGATTTGTACTGTTATTAAAGGCCTTAAGCCTAGAAAGTCCCCCGGCCCCGACGGTATCAGGAATGAAGTACTTAAACTTCTTCCCGATCACCTCATAGCTCTTTTGGTCTGCATCTTCAATGTAGCCATAGCCCACTGCTATTTTCCAGCCGTCTGGAAAAAAGCTATAGTTATAGGTATTCACAAGCCCGGCAAAAAAGCTTCGCTTCCCGATAGCTATCGCCCGATCAGCCTTTTAAACACACTAGGAAAACTTTACGAGCGGCTCCTTCTGAACCGTCTCAAAACCGTTATAGATATTAAAAACCTATACCCTCCCGAACAGTTCGGTTTTCGCGCCCGACACTCGTGTACACATCAAGTGCACCGCCTCACGGAGCACATCACGAGCAACTTTGCCAAAAGTAGTATCGCCCCCGCCCGTACGCTTGCGGTCTTTTTCGACGTAGCTAAGGCCTTCGATAAGGTCTGGCATGCCGGACTAGTCCACAAGCTACATAAACTAGAAATCCCGGATAGGTTAGTTCACCTAGTTCATGATTTTCTACGCGACCGCACCTTTCACTACCGAGTGGAAGGAGTACTATCTACCGCCCACCCTATACGCTCAGGAGTCCCGCAAGGTTCCATTCTGGCGCCTTGCCTTTTCAATCTGTACGTCAGCGACCTCCCGAAGCCCCCCGGGGTCGAGGTAGGGCTCTACGCTGACGACACAGTCATATACGCGTCAAACAGACACAGAAAAAATCTCGCCTGCGCAGTCCAACGTGCCGTAACCACTCTCGGGGAGTGGTTTCGAACGTGGCGAATAGCTATTAATCCGGTAAAGAGCGCCGCGATTATGTTCGAACCGCATACATGTAAACTACCACGCACGGTAGGACCCCTCTCATTATTCGGTAGGAATATCCCTTGGGCCACCAAGACTAAATATCTAGGTGTCACCCTCGACTCGAAGCTTAACTTCAACGCACACGTTACTATAGTCCGGAATAGGGCCGTCTGGATCCTTTCCCGCTTGCGACCCTTGCTCAGTTCGGTAAGCAAAATGTCCTTAAGACATAAGCTTACACTATACAAGATGTGCGTCCGTCCGATCTTGACATATAGCTGCGCAGCGTTCGCACATATGTCCAAACATAACTTTGTCCGCATGCAAAGAGTCCAAAATCGGTTTCTCCGTCGCCTGCTTAACCCTCCAGCCTTCGTTAGGAACATGGACCTCCACAGGGACATGAGGCTTCCCTCAATAGAAGCCTATGTGAAATATCTCACCAGGAGATACTTCGATAGCGCTTCGAATCACCCCAACCCACTCGTAAAATCCACCGTGAACTACGTCCCAGACAACTCGATCCCCGTTGCCAAACGTTATAAACGCCGTCCGCGAAATCTCTTTGTCGATCCCGACGACGACATCGAGAAAGCTAATAATTACTACGCGTCCGCTCCCGCAACATATGCGTGCTCGCGCCCACGCCCGCGAAACCACCGTTCCCTCCGCAGGGGACGTACGGTTAACTTCGCTCCCGCACACCCGCCACGACCGCCCTCCTCTGCGGCAACTCAAGCCTAGGTCCGATCCATCGGCATGGAGCCCTTGAGACAAGCAGCCGCTCGCGCGATACAAGTGACTCTACAATCACTAGCTTTCACAGCCATACATGACACTGCATTATACATACATGCACAACACACATAGGTACATAGGTTCTGTAAGGGACCTTTTTTTTTCTTTTTTTGCCTAGTTAGAGTAGACAAAAATTTCAGACCACTAAATACACATACACATGTTCCTTCCCTCCTCCCAGGGGGCAGAAACATGTATATATGTATAGTTAGTTTAGATCGAATGATAGGGATTTAGTCAGATCGCGACTTAATTGCATACGCGCAACAGTCCGAGCCGAGGTTCGGCCACTTTGGCGCCCTCGGATGTTGTTGCTTAGCTTTCGTGGCTGAGTGCCCTAAGCGCTCGCCCCCAAGCCCGGTAAAGCTGTAAAAGCCGTAAAGGCTCCAGGGCCCCTCAGGCTAACAGTGTAGTCAGTTCGAAAAAAAAAAAAAAAAAAAAAAAAAAAAAAAAGAGTTATTTATAGAAGCTGATTGCAAGTTATTTTCGCATTTACAACTGTTTTAAATTTAATATTTTTTCTTTGACCTGTTTCACGACAACCATCGAAGTATGTTGGTATAGTGACAGATAAAATATATTGGATATTTAAATATTACTTACAGACATTTATTCATCCCTTTTCTTACCCCTTAACTTAAAGGAGAATGTTCTCAATTTGAAAGTTTTTTTTTATGGATTTTGAGCCATAACTACTTTGTTTATGAACCGATTTAGATGATTCTTTTTCATTGGAAAGGGTTCTTCATTAGCATTGGACTTTCAAATAATTGAAGTTGATTTTGTTCAAAATTACGCATACGCATATCATTCCTCACACAATCCATACATACCTTCCTCGGTATTTCTCTACTCCTATATCCGTCCACCATTATAGTTCTACAACAATCTTCTAGTTATATGACATTCATGAGTGAGTTGCGACGCATAACCCTGGCCGCCCGATAAGAATATTGTCTATAAATCGTCAATAAGTGATTCCTTTTAAATTATACGCGAGTGAAACCGCGGGGCACAGCTAGTAATATTATAAGGCTCAAAATATTGTTTGAACGCGCTGATCTCTGGAACTGAAAGTCAGATCTGAACACTTCTTTCTACTCTTTATAACATATTTATTGAGAAAGATTATAGGGTATGTAAGTAAACTCACGCTACGACTCTAAGGAGCTGAGTAGTAAGTAACCTTGAACGTCAAGCAGTCTGGAAAACTAGGCATTAGGCAAGTACATGACGATAGAATACACGGGTGCATTGTATTTAACACGAGAGAAACCGTGACGAACAGTTAAGCTAAAATTCCATCGTCATTTCAAAATATTACTACTATACTGCTACTGGAAGGAAATATGAAAATAAACTTCATCAAATTGAATATTATTTCTGATGGTGAAATAAATCAATCAGTTCGGCATATGTTTACATTGGACCGCGTTTATGCAGACTGCATTCAATGGCCGGATGTACATTCAACTGCATTGTGACCTGGGGCATTGAAATGGTACTAGCTCCGCTAGAAGTATTACCATGCTGTGGCTACTACTCTTTAACATACGGCCTTATGAGCACGGTAATTACGTTTCTTTTTCCTTGTTCCTGATTAACTGGTTTCTGAACACATAGTATAGGATTTATTTATAAGGTCGCCAGCAGAATACTTTGGTTCAGTGTATTTATTTTATATGTAACTATCTAGCGCCGTAGACGTTGTTCTGTCTCTTCTTGCAATGAATAACTCGACTACATAACTACCTATCGTGCTCAAGGATGAAAAAAAACCTTATCCATTGAAAAAAATACTTCGATCTATCAATTTACATGATGATCGATCAAACTGTTTTGGAGATTATCAATCTCATTTATACCAACATCCATTTTTAAGACGCTTTATATTCATTTATTATCTCGGAAACAGCTCTAACGATTTCGATGTATTTCTGTGTTTAGATTATGTTTGGTAGTTATTTAAATTAAGATAGTAAAAAATTAATTAACAGTAGTTTGAACAAAACACCATCTATCGGCACTCGACCTGCAACTTGGTATTATTTTGCATATAAGGTAATCCTCGAGATAATTACTTAATTACTTTTTCATTTTTCGTGGTCATTCGTCTAACTTCCTTTGTTGGATTAAGCTGATGAAACACTTTGTATCGTTAAAGTTTAATAAATACGTTTTAAAATAGCATAAAATTAAGTAATAATAAGAAATTAATTTAAAATTCTGTCCCTAAAATGAATGTTCCTAATAAAGGGATAGCAGGATTATACGACATTCCTGCCGAACTGAATCGCACGGTGAAAACCATTAATAACTATTTAATTGGGATCACATTTCCTAGAGGCTTTTTATCAATGCCTATATGCAATTCGGCAAACAACTGCAGCAGTATCGATGGCTATTCCTATATTAGTGTCTCCATTTATTCTTGATTATGATGCATATAGACATATTATAAAACGCAACGTCTCTCTGTCTGTCCGTTTATGTTCTTTTCTCACGAAAACCACTAAATCCGATTTACATGATTTTTTCTTTAATTAATAGATATGTTGTCTGGCCAATTATATAATATATTTTGTTACATAAAGTAACACGAAATAAGCGATGATTATAATGATGCTTCAATTCGGAAAAAAGGCGTATTTTGGGTGATTAAATGGTTTACGCTGAGTAAACCATAGAAGATAGGTATATTAAATGTATGTACTACATAACTGAAAATCTTAAAAATATCAACATAAAAGTCTGCAATAACAAATATATTAAACTAGGTGTGACCCACGGTTTCACCCGTGGTAAAGAATATAGAATTTGAGTAAAATCCGTTCTTAGTGAAGCGAAAGGAGTAACTATGCTAAATGTCAAGTCAATCGTCAATCGAAATAGTTTCAGAGATCTCGTGATGAGTGGTATTTCGCTTTCAAATATCTAGTTAAAAAAGAAATGTACAGTAGGTACAGAGCATTGATGAATATTAAGTAATTTATTAAGTGAATTAATTATAATCGTATGTAGACTTTAGTTAAATTGAAATAAAAATACATAGCTCTTCATCACAAATAGCTGGGTAATCGTAGAATTAAAAGTTATTGACTCTGGCAAAACGGAAATAGCTATTTATTTTACAGTAGCTAAATAAATGTATTGTGAAAACTCTTAAGGTTAATTATATCCACCAAATGCAAATAGCACTAGCAACTCGAGACAATTTTGTAATTTAGTTTTAGCTTCCATAATTATGCAAAATAATACTATAAAAATATATAACTAATGCAAAGATAAAATACCTAGGTAGTCTAAAAATATTAAAATTCATCGGCGTATTTATTTTGACTCATTTCTACAACTCAATTATAAATATGATTTATAGTTTGTTTATCGATGTATTTAAGATATAATAAAAATACTGTTAGTTAGTCAATATTATCCATTGATAAGTAGGATATTGAAAGAGCGGTTCTACATAGAATCTGAAATGAATGAAGGTTATATGCCATTTGAAACTATATCTTTATAATCGAAATCAAACATTGAATTTCAATAAATCAAACCCAATACGGTACTTACTACCTACTGAAGAATATTGCCAAAAAACCATGTAAATCTTATATTTATTATTTTGATTTATTGAAACTTCGTGGACTAGTATCATTCCTAAATATCTGTGGAATCAAAATAGTTTCACATTTTGGAGCAAGGCCAACGGATTGCTGTATATTTCCACGTAAAATTATGGTATATTTTTGTACAACAAATAATTTCAAATTTCTCTCTCCGTCACTCTAAACGTAAAAACTGCGTTCCCTTCTAACCCTTTTTTGCTATCTTCACATTTATGAATCTCTGCACACATACGAAAAGATTTAAAAATCTTTTTAATACACCATTTACGAAATTTTTACTAAGAAGGAACTAACCGCGAGAAAAATTAAACAATATTCGAACGCGAAAGAAGCTTACTACCATAAAGAGAGGTCATATCTCATTTCTGCCTAATCCAGTAGACATGGCGTAATGATTAATAATAGATATTATTCTACTTACAGGAAAAATATTAAGTTCTATCATAATAAGACAAATATATGATTAAAACTCTTCTCCAATATTCTTTACTTCTAACCAAGTGTCCGATACCAGCGCAACGTATTCCTAGTAATTTCTCCTCCATCCTCTTCAATCCTTCATGATATTAGAACCCTTTGATCCTTTGCCTTAAATCGATATAATATTAATATCTAGTCTATCAATTTTCTTATCGAGGAAAGACATTTTAACGAGAGATGACAAACGGGTTTAACCATCATGACAAATTACAAGTATAGCCGTTTATAAACAGGATATTTCAGTGAAATGGAAATAACGTTATCCTAAAGAATGAATAAAGCTGATCGATATAGTATAACTTGGACATACTTAACTTCAGAACCGAATACATTAACATTAAGTTGTTTCTCTTGTATTTATCTTATACAGTTTTATTATTGTCCTTACCTAGATGCTCGTAAATGTTTAATTAACAGTAGATCTAACAGAGGCAGTTGTAGCAAGGACATTTTAAAAAGACAATTGACCGATAATATAACTTTGTATCCGAACAACATCTAAAATAATCTAGTTTTTGTTTATTGCACGTGGTCGTTATTTTGTAATTAAAATTGACAACTAACTTGACTGTCGATTTTTGCGAAGTCACCAAATAGTGGAGGATATCGTATAACAATTATTTTTACGACGTTGTAAATAAGACACGGCGACAAAAAGGTACATGCCTTTAGTTGGACTACAACAACGGAATATAATGTTAGTTGCACGTTCATTCGTCTCCTTCCCCCAGGAGGCAGAGGAGAAAAACTCTTTAAAAAACCCAGCGCCAATTGGGCGCGGTAAGGTGTGCGTTCATTCGTCTTCTTCCCCTGCAAACCGAACCAAGGGGGTATCGGGGGGCCTGTCTACCCATAGCACTAGTTCGGCGGACGAGGAGACAGTTCCGTTTGATTTTTTGTACTAAACCGCTAACTGAACCGAAATCGTTCATATATTCTGCTTTTCAAGAGAAGATAAAGAAGGAATTCCCAATTTCTTAGTTACAACAGATGCAAACAAAAACTTCTCTAACCATTTTTCAATGAACTTACACCACATTCTCTTTAGTCCTAGAGTCCTAGCAGAGTTATCTCCTCTAATCTTGTCTTTTTGAGAAACCAAAATACGCTCTTCATTAATCTTACAAACCACAGAATAAAGGATTTGAAATGTATACATTCATTTAAACGAAAGATTAGCAACGCAATTTCCATAACAATAATATTAAGAATATTAGTATGCTTTGAAACATCTTTTATAAGTTTGTTAATATAATTTTTAGACATTATTTTATAGCGTAATTTTAAATTTGTACAGATTTTGTTGTGATTTATTTCATAAACTTCACTTGTTTTTTATTGAAAACTCATTTAATTTGTACCTAATAAAAATACTACACTTTTAAATTGAAATTTCCGTAGATTATTGTATTTTAAATTAAAAGAATGATGTCCTTGAACATAAATAAGAATCCTCAGTAAATGCAGTAATATCTAGTTACTACTGAAATCATCCCAGCAGTCATGCGATGACGGAATATTGACACGAATTGATAATGATTTCCTGCTTATTACAAAGGTTTATTAAGGAAACCACCAGTTTATCCCCTAGTTATGTCGTAACATTATTGTGTGGTAGGATTACGTTATACACATTACCATCAGGCGATAACGTCATAATAACTTAAAAGATATGTAAGGAAAATTCATTTATATTCATGGTTACAGACCGAGAAATAAATATTTTAATTAAATGATAAAAACAAGGTTATAGACTACTGTTGTATAAATATCTATACCTTTTTAGTGAGATACATTATTTCGTTTATTAGAAATTTAGAAAAATACTTGAAACTTGAGCGCTAGGTGGAACCGAGCGATAACCATATAAACCGAGTTTACGTTACTTGGAGTATACAAATACCTACATACTAATTATGTTTTATTGGGACCAGACACTCAAAAATAACAATAATTGAATATTTAATATTAAATTAATTAAATAATTGAAGCAATTATGGCTCAGCGGTAACGTGTACGGGCATCGCGTCGACAGGCGCGAGTTCGAATCTCTGCAATGAGCCTGAACTTTCGGTGAAGGAAAACATCTTGAGGAAACCATAGTATGGTAGTACGGCTTTTTCTAATGCCCGTGTGGCTGGCTACCACCCTCAATTTCGCCACCAAAAAGTGTGTTTCGACAGCTGCACTTCAGTCAGTGTTCCACTAGACTTAGCGTATTATGGTTATGGTTTTTGTTTATAGGTACCATATAAACTTTCATATAGTAAAAGGTGTTATTTTGACATTACAAACAGACATTTCAATTTTATTATATGTATAGAATAGATAGATTTCAAGCGAAGAAATCAGCTGGTATTATCCACTACATTATTTTATATTTTGTACAGTAGTAGGTATAGCACAGCTAATAAATAAAAATAGCTTCACGAGTCGTCACAAATCAAAGACGTCACAAAAACGTCAGGTGAGACCTCGTTATCTGTTGTTTGGAAATAATTTCTATTTTTTTGTAGAGGTAGATGAATTTTTTACACAATTCGGATTCCGGTTCTGGCGACGAGCCCACTGTCTGCGGACGTCGAGAACGAGTCACAGCTTATTAACACACAGTGGTACAAGTAAAATTTTGCATCTGTTTGAAGTGAAACTTTTTTGGGCATCATGAGAATAAAGTCGAATTTCACTGCAACGTTTCTTACTCAAAAAGGACTAAAAATAAATACTTCGACGGAGAGGAAAAGAAAGCACCGCGCAACAAACTGAGAAAAACAAATGGACACAATAGTACGCAAGTGTATGCACACGCGAAATCAAACAACAAAGACAATTAAAGTCTATACTATATAATTAGAGCGAATTTTGAGATTTAGTGTATATGTGGAGGGTAGTCTCCAGAAACAACAGTACCTATCTGAAAATAAATCTATTCATTTAGTAGCTTATTTATTGAAGAAGGTTACACAAACTGGAAATCTGTAAGCAAATACGGGAATTGAGAATAACGATACACGGGTGCATTCGAGACGGTAAGGTGGAAAATTGCTCGGATATATTTAACACGGGTAAAACCGTGGGGCACAGCTAGAACAAAGAAAGCGTGTGTTACTGTAAACTGATAATTATAAGAAGTTCTACTATCACGTGTACTTAGTTTAAGGCACTGTTTTTTATCTTAACTCTTTAAATATTGCAAAACACTTGATAGTAAATGCAGTCAACAGCAAATGTAAATAAACAAGCTCCTATCGATGATTATGCACGCCTGCTAATACTTCTTTACTCATCCGTTACTAATCCCTATATACGAGATAAAACATGCGGGTTCTGAGATGCCCCCAATGGCTTCAGAGTAAAGCAAAGAGTTGTCGCTCTCCTTTGTTTATATATTTATGTTTGTTTAACTCAAACAAAATATGAACTTATTCGGCGCTTTGAAACATAGTTCTTAACTGCGGTTCCGAGTATATCAATCAGTAACAGAATATGTTCAACTGTAAGAGCACCAACGGCATATATTATTGCCCTAACGCAATAGTGATTGCGTAGTGTTCCGGTCTAAACGGTACGGTTGGCAACATGCGCTGGTACAGGAGCCCTTCCATCTGCTGATTTGCGTCCTCAAGGGTAGCAACCTACCTGTGGCTGACTATCTGTATCTAGGACTATTGTCTTGTTTGAAATTAGTTACTTAAGTAATTTACGTCTATTAGATACCGATTTTTCATAAAAATAATAAAACAAAATCACTATCGTCTTGACGAACTCAAACGGAAACCATAACATAATTGTTTTGTTAGACAGAGTGTAGAATCTATCAGTAATTTGCAAGATATAAATTCGTATATAATTATTTTAGATATTTTTAGGGTTGCGAACTTCATGTTTGTTTTTCGTGTGTCAGGGCAGAGGCCTTTTTATCGAAAACGCAACTTTATACCCAAAACTTGAAATTATTACCATATATGGCCTCAGGTAGCTGTAAAAAGATCAAGTAACTAAGTTGACGCATTAAAGAGATACCATGGTACCTCATAGTTAAAATACTGCTCTCGTACCGATTATCAAAACCTATAGGGTGCTTCCCCCTACAGACTACAGTCTTAAAATTGGGTATCTACGATCATCCAAACAAAGGGCAGAAAACTACAAATCCATGAAAGCATATCCCACATAAATTTAGTAATAAGGTATTATTTTGACATCACAATGAGACACTTCTCAATTTTGTTATATGTATATATTTAGCGGGAGGAAGCGTGAGAACGCGTCCAATTCGACGTTCCCACGGTATGATATACCTCTGTAGCTTGATCCCCTTTCTATATAATTTATACAAAAAACATTGACCGGATACAGACACACTGTTTAAAGTCACTTTGCCCTTGTAAAGTTGTTAAATCATGACAGTTTCTACAGAAATACGATCATTTGTTTCGATCCCAGGTAACTTTTACTATTAACCAAAAGAATTCAACAAAGTTGAGACGCTGCGCGTTTTTTTAACTACATTCAACGGATACGGACTACGGAGAGACGTAAATGTTTTTTTTTTCCACTTATTTACTAGTCAGATACCCCTTGAGAGCACGTTTCATTGGTTTTTATATCTCATAAACTGTAAACATTGTTACAATGTTTGAACTAATTTGTAAAGAATTCATTATTTGCAACGTAGTTACAAGTTCCGTAAAGAATTATATATACATTTAAACAATAATTCCTATTTATATACATTTGCTAGGTGGTAGGAACGAAAATTACGTTTGAATGAATCGCGAGATCACCATATACGAGGTGTAAGGTTATATTGTATATAATTGTTATCGAATTCTATGTTATAATTAACGCGTACAAAAGCGCAAACAGTTTCTAGTATAACATGTAACTTAAACCGGAGCTGCATGTGGCATTTGCGTACCAACAAAGGGGGACTAGCCGTCTTGGCTGCTCTAGGCCCTGTAGTACCAGCCGCCCCCTTCTCAGCTCATCGTTTACTGTGACGTATAATATGAATTTACCTTCATAAAACATTTCAAATTAGGTAGTAATAGAGTATAGCTTTATGATGTCAACATTTTAATTCAAACTGGTTTTTTTTTCGTGTCTGGAGTCTTAATACTTTTATATGCTTTCTTGTACCTACTGTTATTTATTGTCGTCACATGTTCGCATTAGTGTATTTTTTGCCACGATTAGCCGCCCCTAATATCTGGCCGCCCTAGGCCAGGGTGCCTAGTAGGCCTTAAGAGAAATCCGCTACTGGGTAACAGGAAAAGGGTCAATGCCCGAAAAGACTAACAAAAATTACGTGATGAACCTACACAACGACAGAGTCATCTTCTGAAATACAGAATAAAATTAAAACTTTGTTTATTTAATCAAGAATCAAAACAATATCGTAATTTTTGCATACGATAACACCGTCTCACATCGCAAGTTGATAAAAAATTATCGTTTCAATACGATAACGGTATTTATTATGTTTGTCAATATTGTAGTAGAAATGAAATGGTTATTGTGTATTGTAAGTATGATTTTTACTGCTAACTTTTACTGCAATCGATACCTATGTAATGTTATGTCACTGAACATAAACAAACTCAGTATTATATCTAAATACATACCTACATATAATAATATATTAAAATATAATATGTAGTAAATATTAAATATATTAATCATAAGTACTTCCATTCTCGGCAATGATGGCTATAATAACCTGGTTGTTTTATGGAGTGTCTGATGTGCCAATCAAATCTCAATATAAGCTCGGAGTAACGTAGATAGCACAGAATGACGTCATTTGGCAAGCCAGACTCCACCAGGCTGGTAAACAAACATGTGATATCTCCAGAAACGAGCCAATTGCTAATCTTACACATTTATCTACCTCTTATATATACTCGTATATCAGGGAGGTTACGGATATGAGATTTCGGAAGTAGGTGGTATTTCTTAAAAGTATTTAATTTGTCTCGGTTATAAATATGGAAATTATATTTTTCAATGAATTCTATTTACATTTTTGAAGGAAAACATGTATTTTTGATACATTTGTGGCTAAATAATATTAACTTTATTTTAGATAATTATTAGCTGTGCCCCGCGGGTTCACTCGCGTATAACATAAAGATATCGCTTAATGGTTTATAATGCTTCAGTATAGACAGTATTTTAATTTGGCAGTCAGGGTTATGCGTCACAACTCACATAAGCGTATTTAAACAAACAAAGAAGAACAACTCTTCCGCTTTATTATAATAGTATAGATTAGTAAAATTTTAAGTCATCTTTAGTTAGTATTCCTACCCAAAATTACTGTTTTAATTATTGTTTCAAACTACACGTGTCATAAAATATATATGACATAAAACAAAAAGGCCAACTGTCTCATTTAAAATGATGAGAGAATAAACAATTGATTAGGATCAATTGTTTACATTAGTGTGACGTACATGTATTCACTTGTTCAATAAATGCGGTGTAATGTGTCGACTGTCGATCGTATATCTCTGTTCCATTCCGTTTAATTATCAATGTCGGCTGTGCCACAGAATTGAAATGAGACATTGTTCAATGTACGTGTTTTCAGTGAAAATGAACGCAACTATATACTTATTTGCAAGTATTCTAACATCTAACAGTAAATATATAAATACAAAAATTATGATAAAGTTGGTAACGGACGCTGTTATATTTTGTAATAATCATACTTTCAACACTGTATTCAAGTGCTCAAAACATAACACCATACCATTTATCATTCTTGGATTGAAACAGGGCTATTTTAAGTACAATGTAACATGTTTTATAGCAATTTATTTTATAGCATAATAAATCAATTCGCTGTGTAAATATTTTAGTAAATTGTTTTTGACTGTCCAAGGTGCGTTAAATGCTATTTTGTATTCATTAATTATAATCCTGGCCGCAAGATAAAAATATTGTCTTTACTGAATTATTATAAATCATCAATTAGTGATTTCTTTAAAATTTGCGCCTCACAAATAGGCTCTTCTTGTCTTTGTAAAGATACTTAATATGGATAAGATAAAACAGCTATACTCTCAAGCAGGTAAGAATATTCGCAATAAGTTTTTAGTAAATGGAATTGAATAGTAAAAATTGCAAAGGTATAATTACAAAAAAACTACTGATGTTGAAATACATAACTATTCATTTTTTATGAGGTATTGAGAAGTTTAAGATTACGCGCTGAATAACGGATCTTGGTTCTAAAGTTACTATATGCTTTCACTGAACAAGCTGCTCTTAATTGCTTATGGTATTTTGACACTTTCTAGAAACATCTGATAAAGATCAATTACAGCTATGTCGTGTTTATTTTTAGAATATTTTGTTTTCTATTGAACATGATTAAATTACAGTTCAGTTAATTTGTTTATTTGTGTCAATGTACAGGAATGCTTCGATGAACATCGTTGATATCTTGAAGGTCAACGTTATATCTGTATTTTATTTATCATACTGTGTAAGTTGTTTAGTATAGTTTAGTGATATTTAATTATTGGTCTATTTCATCATGACGTACTTTCATCACATGTACACGTGCAGCTCGAGACTGATCACCTTAACCGCGTCAGACTTTACCTAAGATTCCAGTTCGTACACTAAGTTCATTGAACTAAGTAAGGTTGTGTCACAACTTCCCTTCACATTTGTATCTTTCCACTACATGCACAAAATGTACATTATGCTAACCTCTACCAGCGGCATCGACTGACCTTAGTTTCAACATATCAGGTATTTTTTAGGGTTCCGAAGTCAAAAGGAACCCTTATACTTTCGGTATGTCCGACTGTCTGTCCTCGGCTTAGTTTAGAGATTCATAGCATAAGTGATTTATGAGCATTATTATTAGGCATGGCATATTAATCCTTACAACCGAAAGTTACTTCATCATCAAGATAAGTTTATGAAGATAAACTTTGCCCTTTATAGAATGTTATTTAGGTGTATAGTTTGGGAGATAATGGAAAATTAAAATAATTCAATACTCGCCTCGGGTCTATGATTATAAGTGTAGAGGCGGGAACTAGCCCTGTGAGTTGTGACGCATAACCCTGGCCCCTGGTAAAAATATTGTCTCTACTGAAGTGTTATAATTCATCAATCAGTGATTTCTTTTAAATTATACGCGGATGAAACTGAGGAGCACGTCTAGTATGTAATAATAACCGATTTAAGCCTTATAAGTTGGATGAACGGTCTAAAAGATTTTATTCGAAGGTTGCGATTTTTGTTTACTTTTTCAACTCCCGACGCAAACATTCGGAATAAGTTAGTCGTTATGTGTCTGTTTGTGGCATTGTAGCTCCTAAACGACTGAACTGATTTATATTTAGTTTTTTTTTTTATTATTTAAAGATTATCAGCTCTTTTCTAGTTTATGAGTGGATTTGAGCATGTTCCTCAGCTTTAATCGAGTCGAAATTTGGTATTCGGTTACTTTAATGATATTAGAAGAAAATGGTAGAAATCTTGACCTGTTGCTGCAACATAATCTGGAATCTGCCCAACACCTCACCAACTTACATACTATAGTGTTTAGGCTAGTTGGAATGGTTTCAATGAATAGGTTATTCGTATCGAGGGCTTTTTTATTTACTTTGTTAATGCAATGTAAAAACCCGTCATAGATGCAGCCAATACCATAAAGTATGTAATAAGCGATAAGAAGACGTCTAGCACACGAACAATCACGTTTCTCGTATCTGCAAGACATAATATAATAAAAATAAGATAGGTAACAGTTTTAATTTGTAAATATTGTGCGCAAGAGCTGGGTCACTACTTTTTAAAAACAAGTACGGGCGACCTTTTTGGCCGATTACAACTTATGCACAATGATACGGAAGGAATGAAGGAGTACAGGGGCTCACCAGATTACTGCATTATTGTAGTTTTAGGAGCCCTCCTCTTCTCTCAAATATATTAATCACTTTCTCTAATTAATATAAAGATGATTAATCAATTATTAAATTTCTTAGTCTCTTTCAAACTCCAATACTGTTAACAAGTTTCCAAGTTTCAAAGGAAATCATCTGACGAATAAGGGACGCATGGAAATCGTATTGGTTTTTGAACGAGATTATGAAAAACAGAGAAACAAGTGTGTCTATCAAGAGGTAGTTATTTGATAATTGCATATAACCTGTACTCAAATATGGTTGCCAAAACTGGGCAATCACTGAAGCCAACAAAAGGAATCTCGCAATGTGTCAGAACGTCATGGAATGGAGTATGAAGAGGAAAATATTATCAGATAGAGTAAGAACTAAAACTATAAAGATACACATCAAGCCAAAGATATTACAGTAATCATCTGAAATCATAAATGGAAACAGGCAGGACACACAATCAGGAGCAAAGAAGAAAAATGGTTAAAAATAATAATTTATTGGTTTACAAATCATAAAGGGAAGTGAGGCAGGCATCTATAAGATGGATAGATGAAATTAAGGCTGCGGCAGGCGGTACATGGACAAGGATGAGGAATCCTTATCATGGTGGTATTTTCTTGGGACATTTTCTAATGCCAGCTGGAGTTGGTACTTATCAAACTCAAGTTGAAAATATGTCGCCAAATTAAAATAGATAGTAATAAAACTATATTACTAGTATGTAGGTTAGTTTATTTTCTGGTTTAATCATACATCAACACTGGTGTCATATTTTTGGAAGGAATCAAGATAGCGCGATTCAGAAATACAAAATATAAACAGTGCGACATTTAGTATTTATGTTTCTTATACAAGCATCTTAGGCCACATTATCGCATAACATCACGTGAGTTTGTGGTCAAAAGCTAACTTCATTAAGTATTAAAAAAATAAAAAATTACCCCAATAAAGCTACCTTAATACATGCCTAACCGTTGTTTGTAAGGTGATTAGTGGAAGCCTTACTAGTGCATCTCGTCTTATTCCTACAGAAGGTATTGTGAAATGTTCATCGACCACACCGTGTATATACGAGTATATTTAGCAGTCATCGTCCGTCTACACCTACCGTATGAACCGACCTATCGTACGTCTACATGTAATGTTTGTACATATGAAATTTAAGAAAGTTAAATCAGTACTTAATTTAACTAGATACCTATCGATAATCATGCTCTGGTGCTACCGTGGTAGGAGAAAATTTTTAACTTCTCTTATATTTCCTGACCTTTCGCTATCTGCAGATTTATTACCTTTATGCATCCAAGACGGTGTCTAGTAGTTTTTTTCTCTACAATTATTATTTAAAGGAATTATATCTAAATAGCTAATATTAAACCCATTATTTTACAAGGAAAGGAACAATTATGCATCTGTAAACAATCCAGCCTTGCAACTGTTCACATTATGGTCACAAGAAATGTTTTTTTTTTGTGAATACGGTTAAGCACCGCTGTGGTTTGAAACTGGATAAAACGAAAATGCAACAGTAAAAAGAGACAACCATATACATTTATAGGATTTAGCCTACGAGAGAATGAGATAGAAAATATTTACATTATGCACGGTAAAGCAAGTCCTGATTTTAATGATTGTGTTCGTCGTCGGATTGGCCTAGTGGTGTGAGACGACCAGACTTCATAAGCAGTATGTAAGAGTGGTCGATAGTTCGAATTCCGCTGATTTAGGATATTTAAACATAATTTTTAAAGAACATATTTTTTTGTTTTTTTCTAAAGGTTTCACTTCTGACACGTGTGAACTGCTGCGTACATTTTTTAATCTTTGTTTGAACGCGATAATCTCTGGAACTACCAGTTAGTTATGATAAAATATATTTGCCTTTCATAGCCTATTTTTAGAGGAAGGAAACCTTTTAGGTGATATAACTTCACGCTATGACTTTAGGATGCGGGGCAGTAACCATGAACGTTAAGCAATCTGGCAAGTTGTGGTAAAACCATGCGGTGGAGAGTTAGTAGAATAAATTTAACACAGCTAAAACCATGAGACACAACTAATTGTGTAATAAATCTTGCTACAAAGTAACCAGCTGGCATTAAAATACCAACATTTATATCTTGAAGTAAGCGTCAGTTTTATTTTTACACATGACTGGCTCACGCTCACTCATTGTCCATTATACCTTCTATTTATTTTTAAATACTCATTATGAATAAATGAGATTTAATATAGGAATGTCCTTTGATTATATTTCATTACTACTACTATAGATAAGATACTATACTACTATAATATAGATAGATATATACTATAGATTAATGATTGGTTTCCGCGCCGCTACAACTAGGTGCAATTGGCGTACTATAAAAAGCGGCAATCAAAACTACGCCGAATCGGTGTACCCGAGTCAGTGTAATACCGCCAATATTGATACGTTGACAAGGTTCATTCCAAATAGTGACTACACACTACGTTTTTTTTTTTCGAACTGATTATATTGTTAGCCTTAGGGGTCTTGCGGCTTTAACAGCTTCACCTGGTTTGCACTATGATATTAAGTTACCGTGTTCTTGGAGTTATTGTTTGTAGGTAGCGCGGTTAGATACCGTCCGCGTACTATAAAAAGCGGCAATCAAAACTACGCCGAATCGGCGTACCTGAGTCAGTGTCATACCGACAATACTGTCACGTTGACAAGCTTCATTTCTTATTATTATTTTGCTGTATCTTGTTGAAGCGCAACGGAGACCAAACATTACTATATTTTTATCTACCGTGGGTAGTAAAATGCCATTACACGTAAACAAACAATCGTACTAAAAAAAAATTGAAATTAAAAACAAAACATAACGAACTCACAAATCCCTCTTCGAATGTACTTGAAGAATCAATCACCTGTATGTTCCTCTTATAATTCTTTTACTTAGCTTGTTGTTTCCACTTCGTTTTCGAAATTAGAAATGTCGTGGCTCGTGATACGGCTTGCTTATATACACAAACGAGACGATCACGAAATCTCTTGAAGGCGCTTGAACCTTCAACATGCTGTAAGCAACTTACGTCACCCTTTTTAAAAGGAGGGGAACGTTTGATTTATTGTCCATTGTTTGTTGACAGTTGAAGCGATAAGGCTTTGTATGTGTGCTTCGTCGAACCTATGACTACATTATGATAAATACACGATATTTCAGGCACATTCCAGAGGATTCTTTAGATTGCGAGAATAATGATTTTTTCTAAGTTTCTTACTCAGACTGTAACAATATTTCTACTACATAGTCTTATACATAAAAATCTCGCAGCCTGTTAGTGCTTCTATAAATTCTAACGACTTGGCAGATTGAGTTCATGTTTACATAATATACTAGTTGTATCGAGACGATGGTTTATAGATATTAGGATGCGATAAGTGATATTTTGTTCAAGCAACAGCTAGTTTATTGTATTATTTAAATATTGTCTTTAATTGAATAAACTCAAACTCTTTTATTATTATCTCGTGTACCCATTTCCGGCCTGTAATCTATACTAATATAATACAGCGGAAGAGATTTTTTTTTTTGTTTAAAATCGCTAATCTCTTGAACTGAAAGTCGGATTCGAAGAATTCTTTTTGTATATGATTTCCAGATTCACGTGGAATAGTATAGGCTATCTGGAATTCTGGAATTACTCCTTTCAGTTAGCCTTAAATATTGAATTTTGTTAAGTAAGTCGGACGAAACCGCGCTTCCGAACTGCTTTATCCGCGTGCGCTGCCGTAATGGTTAGTGATACGTAAATACAATATTTTACAAAAATATTGTACCTTAGTACATCTAAATAAATTAAATACTATATGCCTATCTTAAACATAAGTCACAATAAGGTATATTGTAATATTTGATTTTATTTAAGAATAAAATACTGAAAGGAAGTTTAGTCACAGATAACAGCACGGGCTAGACACAACAATTTATTTTTATTTTTTATTGTAGTAAGGCAAAATGACAGCACTGTGCCTGGTGTCATAGTAAAATCCAAATAACAACGGCGAACACCCACAGATCGGCAACCAATCACCGGTGGTCACTGTCATACCGGCCTGCAAGCCTCGTTAAGAATACACTGTCTGGTCCCGAAACACGATAAATCAAAAGAGTTTTTCTAGCATGATGGTTGCAATCTCGAGTGCGGTCCGCCTGATAGTATGCGGTCACCGCAGCCTATGGACAATTGCAACACCAAAGCATCACATGCGCGTTGCCAACCCTTTAAGAACCTTTTTGCTCTCTTTTTGAAGAACCCCATACTGTACAGGGTACAGGGTCGCGATCCAGCCGGGTATATATCCCTACCACGACACTTAATTATTGGACCTGTCCTGCTGATCCCGGAACGCAACACGCGTAAACTTGCCACTATGAAGTGTGTTACAACCAGGTGTGTGGTGTTCGCCCCCACCCACTAAAATTAGTTATCACTAGGGACGTGTAAGAAACCTATTTTTTTGTGCGGAACTCTAATCATTTTTCAGTGGAGAGTTAGAGGCATAAATTTAATACGGGTGAAACCGTTGGGCAGTTAAGTATTAAATTGGTAATTCAAGCTGCTAACTTGCAAAATTATTTTTACTAAGAAAAACTACCGCGTATGAGGTGGACGATTCACGATAGGCGTGCCGCGTCCCAGTGTAATGTAATGCACCGGCGCGGCGCCCCTCGCCCCTCTGCCCTCGTCCCACACACAGCGGCGCGGCGCGGTGCGGCGCACTGACCACGCGTCCACGGCGGGACAGGAAAACAAACACGTCATGAGTAAAAAGAATGCGAGCGCCTATCTATGCAGCTCAATCATTTATGCATTAGAAGCAATTTATCTATATGCGTTTACTTAACACAACTAGGATCTGACCTATCTCTAAAATTATAAATATCTGTGGTCGTTCTTAGGTCAGATGTAGCTACACAATCAAGATGCCTCTGCTTCTTTTCTGTTAAAGATTCCTCGCACTGAACAAAAAGGGTTTTCGGCGGGATTATCTTCTGCCATGTTGTGGTTTTAATTCATAAACTTACGTTATTTGGCCCTATATTATAGGTAGTAGGTAATATTGGTGGCATTTTGCGTGATTTAGGGGCGATTTTTCAATCAACAGATAACTTTATTTGAGAAATATTTTTACATTTTGACAGGTTTTCCATACATTATCTGTCAAAACGTCAATGAAGTGAATTCGAGTGAAGTGAATTATAAATAATAGCTAGATGAAGAAGCATGGATTTGAAGTTGCCACAAAAACTTCCTGGACAGTTCTAACAAGGGAGCCACCATCTTGTTAAAAGCGTTGCTTGAACTCTGATGATTATAAAAGTATTATCCAAGTTACATTGACATAATTGTGTATAAACAAACGTTGCCATTGAAAACAAGAAGAGGAACAAAACGGCAGTCATAAAATACTTTTTGCTAAATAAAGAAAAAAGAATAAAACCTAACAAAGTTGTTTTACGGCCGTGGCATCGACTTAAAATTCTCTTTATTCAAAGGGTTTTACATATATCTTAAACGACTTTTATTTGACAACTGACATACGTCACTAGTGACGTCAACCATCTCTTTCATTCGATTATTATACAGACATCACAATTTAAAGCCAACAAAGAAAAACGATAAAAAGAACAGCTTAGTTTAAACGACGCGGGGAGTCGTAGACATACATAGAGGTATACCTACCTACAATCGCGTTTATAATGGAAATTTCCACGAAGCGAGCGACGCGATGCACGCCTCCTCGTCGTGTTTTGTTCCTTTTTTTTAATTCATGTATTTAGTACTTACCCCTGACGATAAGCATTAAATGGATAAGTATAGACAATTTGTTTTGATCGCTCGTCAAATTGACGGCTCTGTGTCTGATGGTAAACACAATACAATCCTAAGTTTGGATTCCAAACATAGGACGACTCATCTGCAGTCGCCGCTGTCATGCCGGCCTGCATACGTATCTAACTTCGATTCTAACTTCTACAGTTTGACGGTACGGCAAAAGTGCCGAATCGAGATGGATGGAGGTTACCGTAAAACAATAACTCGGAAGCCCAGCGCAGCTGGTTCTGTATTTCTATATAGAGTCGTAGCAATAGAGCAAGGGCTCCTTGCCGAAGAAACGGACATAGACTTGAGTTGCCGCAGGAGAAGGTGGACATGCCTCTTGCCAAATTTCATAATTCTAGGTCAACGGGAAGTACCCTACAGGTTTTGATTCCTTTGCGAGTATCAAAATATGCGACATAAACAGAAGTTTGTTTTTTTCACAGCTCCAAGGGATTGCAGACCTGAGTATCTGACATTAATTTCAACTTATTGCCTCCACGAATTCCTCAGAAAAATGGTCTTGACCGACAGACGGACAACGAAGTGACGCTATAAGAGTTTTTTCCCTTTTGAGGTACTCAGGGATAATGTAGCAAGCTTACTATTCTACTATAGAATCCGATCAGTAGTTCTAGAGATTACCAGGAGATTGTACGAACAAATATAGAAATTTTAGCTCTTTATAATAGAAGTATAGATTCAAAAGTGATTGTCAAAAACTTATTCATTATCTATGGTCATACAAATTGATCGGGAACTTGTACAAAATTAGAAAAATTTTAATGATACCCTTTTAAAAAACAAATAAATATTTAAAACTGTTTACAATCAAAATATAAACTAAATAGATTTGTAGTACAAATTTTGTACGGTACGAGTAAACAATCAGTAATTTTGATATAATTACACTTAAATTACCGCCTGATTGGTTATAAAGCGGAAATTACCGCCTGGTTGAGTAGCAATGGACAGCACAGTCTACGATGAACAAATTAATCAACAAAAAGACGTGGGTGCGGTAGTCATATTATACACAAAATACCTCCTTGCCATTTTATAAAATAAACATTTTCGTCCAGATCCATCGGTGTGGAGCCCTTGAGCCAAGCAGTGACTCTACATTCACTAGCTATCACAGACACACATGACACTGCATTATACACACATGCACACCTCATAGGTACATAGGTTCTGTAAGGGACCTCTTTTTCTTTTTTTTTGCCTAGTTAGATAGACAAAAATTTTCAGACCACTAAATACACATACACATTTTCCTTCCCTTCTCCCAGGGGGAAGAAACATGTATATATGTATAGTTAGTTTAGATCGAATGATAGGGAATTAGCTAGATCGCGACTTAATTGCATACGCGCAACAGTCCGAGCCGAGGTTCGGCCACTCTGGCACCCTCGGTTGTTGTTGCAAAGCTTTCGTGGCTGAGTGCCTTAAGCGCTCGCCCCCAAGCCCGGTAAAGCTGTAAAAGCCGTAAAGGCTCCAGGGCCCCTAAGGCTAACAGTATAGTCAGTTCGAAAAAAAAAACATTTTCGCAGCCTAATAAATATGAGCTTAATTGGTCATATAAGGTTAAGTGGCAAACAAGCATTAAGTCTGCCTGATCCTTTTGATATTTAACAGCTTTTATTAGCTTCGCTTGTAACTAACTAACTAACAAACAAATAAATAAAATCATAGAAGTCAATTTAAGCCCACTTGGAGCTGATCTGATGATGAAGACAGGAGGTGGATAATGGAACACTTCAGTGGCTACTAGTAAACCCCTCGAGTTTAGGCTCATATGATTTGTTTTAACAAGTCAAATAGAATTGGCTTGGTATCGAGATGTTATTATAAAAAAAAAAAGTTTTAATTTTTCGTGCGTAATTAAAGCGTGTTTTATTAACTTATTCAAGCTCTGGTTCTTTTGATGAACCCACACAGGTTCTAATACCTTCTGACTTCTAACTTATTGTATCTAACACCTTTCCTATGTAAACAAAGAAAACTTATTAAACAGTGCATTTACTGTATTAATCACTGATAATGTAATATTTATATCTTAACTTATCAATAATGTTGTAAATTGAAAAGCGAATAAACAGATTTCAACGCCCATTTGATATGATTAAAAGATTGATCAGTAAAAATGAGTGATTTGTTTAATTTCTTTTGTTCTGCTTTACAGTTCATGGTAATACTAATTCATCGTTCATATCATACACGTCATGTATTACTTAAAATTATTTAGGTAGGTATCATTTTAAAGTTTTGAACGAGCTATATAAATGGGTGGTGATGGTAATAACAGACACTAAATGGATTTTGAGATTTAAGAAGTGAATTTTGTTTTGAACTAAGTTAATTAATAATATGTTAACACAATTTGTTTCTTAAAGATTCTGGCTTACTTCGATACGAAATATAAAAGAATTAAGAATTAGTTTTTTTGTTTGGTTCACCTGTCAATAAGAAAATAGAAAAATAAATCTTCTTACGAAAGATTTTTATTTCCTTTCAAAAAAATATAAACCCTTCCAACAACGCGGCAACGCTTCATGTAAAAATATCAATAAAACGTCATATTTTTGGAACTGTGTGTTAACCACAAAAAAAAAAAAGATTCGGTAGCATTATGCACTATTTGTACTTGTTCCACAGTTTACAAATATTTCAATTGTAAAAAATACCTATAGATAAAATTTATTTTAACACAAAATATACAAAAAAAAAAACAATTACTTATTAATAAATCATTATAAAATTTGTAAAAATAAACGTCAATTTAAAGGCTACCGACTGTCATTTTTACGCTTACTATCCATTTTAGATCTTTATTAAATTTATTTACTAGCGACTCGCCCCGGCTTCGCACGGGTGCAATGCTGATACTAAATATACTTACCTACTACAGAATGTCCTTAAACAACGTTTACAGCTTTTTTGTCATTAGACAATACAAACATGTTTTGTTTAGAGGTTACTCTTGAAAGAGCGACATATAATAGACCATGGTATACGAGTATAGGGCCGATACCGCCGCATCGCTATGTCCCTGCATTAATTAATTTAATTTTAATTTTTAATTTAATTTTAATTCTGTAATATCTTCGGAAATATTAATTTAAATTATATGATGTAAAGGGTCATATTGATCTATATTAAATGGACAATGTATTTAAGGATAAGGATTAATGCTAAATTGCTTAAAATCACTTCGTAAATAAGCCATTTTTTCCCGTAAAATGTAAAGGATAATAAATGGTTATTGTGGGTTATCCTTAAGACATAGACATATACCATCGCGGACTTTTTTGTTGACCTTTTAAGGTCACTTTTAAGGTACTGTAGTACATTATTTTGATTTATCTCGTGGGGTTCAGCCAGCGTTTGCATTGTAAGCGCAAAAATGTGTTTATTTACGACATCATATTAGAAACCTCTAAATGTATCAGTGTTTCTCTACAATATTATACATATAAACCTTCCTCTTGAATCACTCTATCTATTTAAAAAAACCGCTTCAAAATCCGTTACGTAGTTTTAAAGATTTAAGCATACATAGGGACGGACAGAGCGACGCGACTTTGTTTTATACTATATTATTATTATACATATAAACCTTCCTCTTGAATCACTCTATCTATTTAAAAAAACCGCTTCAAAATCCGTTGCGTAGTTTTAAAGATTTAAGCATACATAGGGACGGACAGAGCGACGCGACTTTGTTTTATACTATGTAATAATGATGGACACCATATAAGTCTACAATTAGTACAAAAAAAATCGGGTTGCATCATTAACCAATTTCTGAAACCAATTTCTAAAAAGGTTTTCTTATTAATATCTCAGTTGGAATAATAACTCTTTTTGATACGAATCTAAAAGGTTCCACTTTTTTATTAATTTCCCTAAGCAAAAGCGTTTGAAATGTACTGAAGAGTTAACTTTTGACTTTGAAGCAATAAAAACAAATAAATGTATGAAGAGATGATTAGACTAGAAATCGACGCTCAAAAGCGAGGAGTTATATTCATTCAGACGCTAATGCCCTACCGCTTCGTTTCGTTTCGCTGCGCTGCGCAGCGCCGCTCCGCCACGCTCGCTTCAATTCTTAATTAGTTATTTCGTAGGGTATAAATATAACACGTGACGCTGACTGATCTGAGACGTCTTTCGAAACTCCTGTTATCCAAACATATATAAACAATAATACGCTCAAATGATTTCCTCACCTAATGTATTTTTTTTCTCGAACTGACTATACTGCTATCCTTAGAATCCCTGGAGCCTTTGCGGCTTTTACAGCTTCACCGGGCTTTAACGTGTTTAATATTTCACTTTTCAGTACTAATAAAACTAACACGACTGAGGTCTCTCTTTTCTGAGATTGTGGAAGAAGGGTCGCATGTAAATTACTTGCGGAACACTGATCAGCCATTTTACGCGATGTTATATACGATTGCGAGTTTTCAAATAAATAGTATTATTTTATAGTATATGAATCTATATTATTAAAACAAGTACCTATTATATAAGTAAACCTTTATAAACCTTTCAATATCTCCTCAAATTTTGCTGGCAGTCTCACATTGAAATTATGTCCAGTAAATCAGAATTCCATCGCTGGCAACCCTAGACGGAGCCAACATGAATCATCGACCTTGAGAACGAGACGGCGAGACCCAATCATTGTACAATCACCGTTATCAATAAGTTTTTACCACTATAAACTTAGAAACGTCTACATGACGATGTCTGGAAATTAAATTATTTCATGACAACCATCGACTACGTATTCATTAGACGCATATCGCTTCATCAGTTAAACTAAAATAATGGTGGCACTTATTTGTGGTATGAGCGAGTGGGGTGTAGAATGAAACATTATAATTAATCGTATCAGAAAAATAATAATTTTATCTATATTAATAAATTATAGTTCTGTCTCGATTGGTTTTGATCTAATAAAAGTATCTGTAGTAAACTTTCCCCAATTTTCTGATAGACATATATTATAAAGTATCACTGATCACGAATATATATTTTTTTTCATCAATCTAAATTTTTCGAAATTTAAAAGAAAATTAAAAAAATATATATATTAATTCTCGACATACTTTGATATAATTTTGTATGCGGGATGTTATCTCATTCTTCAATTGATAGGCTATAAGAATTGTCTATATTACGAGTAAAAATAAAATTATGCTGCGTAATAAACACGTGTACTTTACTTACAATTTACTTAACTGGTTCAGTGTATTCTGGGTAGCGGTTTGACAGGTTTTTTTTTCATAGAATTATAAATTCAGCTAGTACAGCTAGCGGACTTTAAGACTCTATGGTATTTTACAAGCTAATATGGTTAATTCTAGCTTGCGAGCTGGGCAACGACTGTTTTTATACAACTAAGGTGGCAAACAAGAATACGGCCTACGTGGTGGTAAGCGACTACCGTAACCTATGGACGCTTGTAATACTAAAGACATCACTAACGCGTTACCGACCTTGAACCCGCCTATTCCAAGGAGCTCTGGAAATCCTTCTCACCGCCGTAACAGCACAAGTTATTTGGTTCCGATCTTCTGCGAAAATCTCTAAAGAAATTTCTCTGTGCCTTTCCTCTTTATCTCGAAAGCCTTGCAAGAGATCACATAAACAAAGGACAATATCTTCTTATATTTGATTTATAAGTCAGATGAATAAATAGAGACGTCTCATCTATTATTAGTCGTCTAACTAGATATGTTGTCGTTGTTAACAAGTAAACTCAATTAATTCATATCAGACTGATAGGGAAAAATAAATAAATATTGTTAAGTTCCATGACATAAAACCAACCTATATGCATCGTATGACAAATTCAATTATAATTCAATGTAGTTAATATGAGTAGGGGTCAATTAAATAATACATAAGAAACCGGTGAGTACAATGAAACAGGTTAAGTTCGTCAAAGAAATAGTAGAATCTTGGGATATAGAAAACAATTAGTACCGTCGTTTCTACCGAACTTGGCCCCTTTTTCACATTAACGTTTCTGTTAGTACCTATGTTATTTATAATGGCTCTTATATCCAGGTGGCTTTCATCTCTTTTTAAATCAATGCTTTCATCGTAGTACCTACCTAATAAGACGCGACGCGAAGGCGACTGTTAGTTTTTTTCGATAATGGCTAATGTAGAATTTTAAGGTATGATGCAATTTAATTTATTTATCTCTATTAGGAACTGAGAAAACAATTAGGTAATGTAAACATTTTTATTAAATAGGTACATAAATGAGCTGGATAATATTAAAATACCTGCATTGTAATTTACACATACTTAAATAATTAAACAGATAAAGTGAAACAGCTCATTGTGTATTTATACAAAATACACACATAAACATAACATATACCTACGCACATCTAGGTACACATATAAATCCGTTAATCGTGTTTGTTGATATTAATATGTGTGTCAAGAACTGTGATCGAATGTAAAATGCAACCATTACGAACCACGCTAAAATTAACATATTATAAATCATGATATTTTAGACAAAGTAACAAATAAATATGTTTCTATTAATTATAACCTCTAAAAATTATACACAGTTTATACTCGGCAACGAAACCGCATAAAAACGACAATAATTGATAACGCAAAAGCCGAACGAACACAAATGCACGCTAAAAACGTTGTAGAACAACAGTTCAGTCGCGTTCATTCATAAAATTCACGACATATAATTTGTAAACACGTTGCAAATTGTGTTAATGTATTACTTATACTTAGGTACATACCTCGATTGTTGCCGAGACACGGTTCACTATTTTAGTTCACAGGATCAGCTGTTCAACCGCTAAATAGCGACAACACCGCACACGTGCGCGTCCTAACGCAAACGAAACGCATCTGTCCGTTCCACGAGGCGAGACGCTATACGCCACGCCTCACACCATAGCACCGCATTTTTAAAAACGTTCTATTTTCAAAATTACACCCATAATGTTATTATTATAACTTTTATAATAAACACGACCAACTCCCTCGATGCATCCAGCAACGAATGTCATCTTATCATCCACAGATAATTATGTTTACAGTCATTCAAGATTTCATTGCTTACTTTATTGTACAAGAACAAATCTGGTAATTTGATAACAGTGGAATTTTACATCAATTCTCTAATTAATTTGTTATATATTATGTGGAAATGCATTCGCGTTATCGCTGTAATGATATTGGTGTTAGATCAAGGATTTTTAAACTATATATATAGGAAATATAAGAATATATTGAGAAACTTTTGAGAGGTCATTTTAACCAAATATTAAATTTAAAAAAACTCAAATTTTCAATTCTAGCTTATATCGAAGGTCTATGAACCAGTTCGTTATTATCTGATGCTATAAAATCAAATGACCATTTGCCCGTATGTTTATTATCCATTGATATCTTTGACCTTATTGCCACCTTTTATCAGTAAAAGCGAAGCGGAATCATGATAAAATGTTTTCGATAAAACTAAACTTAATATTACTTACTTTTTTCAATTCCATTTCTGATAACAATGGATGGAAGTTTGTGTATGTTTATACAATTAGGTACTTACATAAACTGGATTCACGCAGCGAGTTCCATTACTTCCATTCCACCACACAATCTACAGTATTACCTACTAATATAATAAAGCCTAAGATACTGTTATATTCTGTTATATTGATATTGAGTAAAAAATACAACCAGTTACCTAATCCTATTATATATATCTGGCAACACTGAAATATCTTATTCGTACAACAATATAATCCCAAATTTTAATAGTTAGCTTTACAGGTAAGAGCAAGGTACATAAATATAAAAAAGGTGTGTGTGCGATTCACACACGATAGAAGTGAAACTTCATACTAAAAGACATTTTCTATTTTATTTAAACAGTGTGCAATATACATACACACCGACATTCACTCTCTCGCTCTGGCTCACACAAAGAGGAGAGACCGATAATGTGCGTTAAACGTTTAACATTTAACGTTTAACGCTTGGAAGTCGCATAAGAAGTTTCACTTCAATAAACAAAGAAACTTGAAAACGCTTCAATAGTAATGATTAATAATAATACTATTTGGAAGTCATCTTTACATACGGCTATTTGATTCTATTGTAAATATAGCTACAGATAGCTTGTAATATGACAACTAAAAACTTATAATATATTATAATTATTAAATATTTATAGGAATTAAACACACAGATTTAAAATCAATAATCACCAGAGCGTGTGAATCAAAGAGACGGTCAACTTGTCATTGAACTTAACCAAACCTTGCACCACATACTTACATGGGGAGCAAGTAACTTGGTTGAGTTCAATGCCAATAAACCTCAGATGTGGCGCTCACGGTGTGCGCATTTTCTACCAAAAAATCAACGTGTTTCGTCTCCCCACTCTTTAGAAAGTCTTGTTAGCTATGCGTGACAGCCTTAGTTGTGGATATTCGCAGCGATCTTCAACTCCAGGGATTTCATCGAGAATGTCATGTCTACCACATCTTGGAGACTCGAAATCAAAACAGAGTGCGACTGTTGGTCACGTCCGGTCAACTGTAACTTCTTTACAAGGCACAAGTTCGGCCTTGTATGGAATACTGTTCACATTTCTGGGAAGGATCCGCAAAATACCTCCTTGATGCTCTGGACAGGTTGCAGAGACGGGCTGTCCGTATTGTTAATGATGCAGACGTTACCAAATACATCGAGCGGCTTCATCTGCGTGGGAGTATTCCCTCGCTAAGTGTGTTCTAACGTCTGTATCATTGTGAGTGTTCGGAACAGTTATTCATTCTAATCTTGCATTAATTAATTATTATTATTCCCTCCTCTCCGATCCATAACAAAACAACACGCGCTGTGCTTAGGAGTCATAGTTATACGGTAACTCCATCTCGGTACAAACTAAAAAGTTATCAGTGTCTTAACGTTGTCGTTCTGTGTAACCATCTCCCGGGCAATGTGTCCTCTCCTTCTTATGACATCGGGTACTTCAAGCGTAACATGAAGAGATATTTATGCAGGCCGGCATGACAGCGGAAGCCGCGGATTGATTTCGATCTCTCGGTGATCGCCCTTGTGTTTGGATTGTACTTTGCTTACAACAGAGACAGTACCGTCAATTTAACGAGCTACTGGAAAAAGAACTCCTAGTTAGCACCTCTGCATCGGCATTGCTTTGATTTATCTCCTTATCCCGAAAAGGATGCACCTTATAATTAAAATCATTATGCTTATGCAATTTGCATACTATATATACAAAGCATCATCAGCATCATGTGAAAAATATTATATTTATTTTTGTACTAGCAACCCACCCCGGCTTTGCATGGGTAGCAGAGTAATACATATAACTCACTCTATTGGTTTACACGGCGTACGCCTGTAAAGCTCCCAGTCGGCATGATTTTTTCCGTCATTTTCAACAATCATAGTCATATTTCAGCCAATTTACAAAAAAACCGTCATGAATTATACACTTATTATATTTCTATCTTCCAAGAATTACCTACAATAATCATGTTTGTCTTTAAAATAACCGACGGGCCACCACTTTACTAAATGATAATAAGTAATAAAAGACTAAACAATAATTCTGTATTCCACGAGAACGGAGCCGCGGGCACAGTTTAGTAAAAAAAGTAAATAAAGAAACAGTGAGTTTTATTCGTTGTGTTGTTGACTGATATTGACGTGCTCCCGAGTTGTAACCTGAATCCGCCACTGTTCCAATATTGCATGGAAAATTTCCATTGCACAATAGTGTTCGCACGAGGTAATTCGAAACCAATGGAATTGTAAACACGTGAACGGAATGTGCATCGGTATGCATTCGAGTTCTGAGAATAGGGGGCTGCGGTTAGAATCATAATTTGATTGGGATATTGACAACGCAACGTCTGCATTATATTGTACTTTAACTTTAAAAGACGGAAGACAAAAATGCTTATTGTGGGAGATCCTTAGAAGATAGATATATACTATCGCTGACATTTTCGTAGGTCCTTTTAAGATCAACAATTATCTAGAACATTATTATGATATATCTCGTATGGTTTACTCGGCGTAAGCCATTTAAGTGCCCCAAATGCGTCTTTTGTCCGTATTGGTTCACCTTTGTATTCACTACTTATTTCGTATATTACTTTATTTTACAAAATATATCCTATAACCTGGCCTGTTAACATACCTATAAATTAAAATAAAAACCTATAAATAGGATAAGTGGTTTTTGCGTGAAAAACACATAAATTGACAGTATAGAGAGAAATTGAGTTTAAAAATATGAATAGAAGTTAGATTGCTCGATAGCAAGCTCGCGCGAACTTCATCATCATTGTTTAGGTTTTTTTTTCAATAAATATGAACATTACATTGTTATATATATATATATCTAAATATTATATTATATAACTGTAAAAAATAATGCACTAATAATTAACACTTCAATTTTATTTATTTGTATAGATGAGAAATTAATTTGTTTTGTATTTTTAATCCCCGACGCAAAAAGAGATGGATAAAGGAATGAATGAGTATATTAGAGCAAGTCTTAAAATAGCTCCAGTCACAGAGAAGTTGAGGAGTTATAGATTAGCGTGGTATGGACATGTCATGAGGAGGGATGAATGTCATATAACTAGGAGAATGTTAAGTATGAAAGTGGATGGATATATGAGTAGAGGAAGACCGAGGAAGGTATGGATGGACTATGTGGAGAATGATATGCGTATAAAAGGGGTGAATACTGAGATGATAGTTAATAGAGTAGAGTCCAATTGAATCGCGACAAACAGGTATAACTCCCGCCATTGTGGTACGTTAGCCGTTTTTTTCCGGCATCAGCCGGTATATAACCCAGTAATCAAGCGTAGTGGTAGTGATATATACCCGACTGGATCACAATCACCATGCACCCGTCATACTTGGTCTCTGTTTTGGTTTGTCGCGTTTTAACATCAGCCAATGTATATCAAGCTTCCGAGAGACTTGCAAGCCGGTTTGACAGCGACGACTATTGATGGACTGCCGAACTCTCGGTTGTCGACGTTGTTTTTGTAAGGTGCTTACCATCAGGCAGAATGAGCACCGTACTGGCGTGCTACGAAGAAAAAAAAATTGGCAGTCATAGAGACTGCCGATAGAAGTGAAAACTTATAATTTAGAATTATTTTCAAAGGCCAATATAAATACGAATATTTTTAATATTAAAAACAAAACTTTTTTAAACTTTGTTTTTTTAAGCCCAAGAAGAGCATAATTTTAGCTGAAATTACAATTTACGATTATAATACAAACTAGCTATGCTCGCGGCTTCGCTCGCATGGACTACAGAATTATTGTTTATGAAGATATCGTAATATTTTTTGTTGGATAAAGACCAAGTATCTAAGGAATAAAACAAAAATACATATTTATCCAGTGCACATTATATTTATGTGATGCGCGCACAACGGGAAACCTCCGTATTTTTATTTATATAGATACTGATTATAAAATACATTTGCGAAAAAATATAATATAAAAAATAGTTTTAAATTAACAAGAGGTTTTTAAAAGTATTGATAGTAAGAAATAACATTGATATAGAATACATTTATAATAACTATTTAAAATAAACAGTTTAATTCAATGAGATTATATTCAGTTCACTTCTTATTGCGGTTTTGGTTAAAAACATGGCAACCCTACATCTTGAATTTAATTCACACACCTAAGCATTATAATTATTATCTGAAAAATATGGTTACCTTTTAGTATGATACCATATATACATATTATGTATGATTAATATAACGTATGTAACAATAATATTCGTATATTACATACGCGTGTGTTTAACATTGAACAATATATAGATTAGGTAAGTATAACATTATTGTGCATAACGTACTTTGTACATTTCAACAGTACATGGTTTTCCTCTTGTGCATCACTATCAAACTATGAGTGACCACACATAAACCACCAAACAGTTTTTTTTTATGTGGACACAATTTCACACAGGGCCATTTAATTCCATACTAAGCATAGCTTGTATCATGGTAATTAAACAGCTGATATACTATACATATATATTATATATATATAACACACCCAGACATACAACTGACAATTATGCTCATCACACAAAAGTCAGTCATGGGCGGGGATCGAACCCGCGACCTCTCGGCTCAATAGTAGGGCTTACTACAACTGCGCCACGAGGCCTGCAGTTAAAACGCTAGACCACAATCTTCAAGTTTCGAAACTATATCCAACTACTCAATCTAGGCTTAGTATTTTAATGTGATTGTGAACAAAATACAATGAAAAATTAGGTACTAAAAAAAATCTATTCAATACATAATTTCAAGTAGTAACCATCTAGCGACTGTACTCTTTACTTATTATCGTGAGTACCTAATTGACGAAATATTACTTACTTACATTAGTCAGAAGAACTGTATTCAAATATTCGCAAACTGGACAGTTAGATATACGCTAGTTTTTTAACGTGAAAGTTCTTTACTCGCCAGAGAAATCCTCTTTATTTAGCCAAAACATATCATATAGCATAACTTTACTTCGTTGGTTACTGCTTCATAATCCTAAGCCATGCTATAGCTATTTCTTTTCTCTTGAACATTGTTGCATCGCTCCTGATACGCTTTCACGGGTTGGATAAAAGAAATTAGAACGCCTGCTACTATGATCCATCCTCCAGAAAGGTAGAATGACATTTCCCAAGAACAGGTCAAATCATATATCAATCCTGAGGAGGAAAAAAAATTTATGCATCATATATTATAAAATGATTCAAATCCCCCTTTTTCTTCCTTATTACGGATCTAATAAATTGATGTAATAAATAAGTAACACCATCGACTAATCATGGTGACGGAAAATATAGAGAAGAAACCGGAAAGTTTGAGAATAAATCCCGTGTTCTGCTATGCGTTTTCTACCGAAAAATCCCCGTTTTCTCCTCTCCCCACTCTTCAGAACGTCTCGCTAGCAATGTGTGACAGCCTCAATATCCTAGGTATGGATATTCGCAGCGACCTTAACTACAGGGAATACATTACGAATATCATCTCCGCCACATCTCGGAGACACGGAATCCTGATAAAGCGATTTTTCACACCCGAACAGCTGTATCTGCTTTACAAGGCACGAACTCGACTTTGAATGGAATACTGTTGGCACCTTTGGGACGGATCTGCAAAATACCTCCTCGAAACCCTGAACAGGTTGCAGAGACGGGCTGTCCGCATTGTAAATGATGCAGACGTCATCGAGCCGCTTCAGCTGCGCAGGGACATTGTCTCGCTGAGCGTGTTCTACCGTCTGTATAATGGCGAGTGTTCTAAAGAGCTATTTAACCTAATTCTCTCGTCTCCCTTTCATAACAGAACCACACGCGCTGGGCTCTGGAGCTACAGCTTTACGGTAACCTCCATCTCGGCACGAACAAAGAAATTTGTTACGACTTATCTTTGCCGTACTGTAAGTGAAACTATTTCCCGGCCAGTGTGTCCCTCCTTCCTATACAACATGGAGTTCTTCAAACATAACGAGAAAAGACATCTTAGCAGGCCGGCATCACAGGGACGACTGACGATGTATTGTAGATCTCACGGTAGCCGCCGATGTTATTGGATTGCACTGTGCTCACCAACAGGTACAGTGTAGTCATATTGCCGTGCTTCAATAAAACAAAAAAGCGGTAAGAAAATACAGAACAGATTTTTTAGTTCGGAAACCCGTGCTTGCCTTTGAGAACATCTGCTGACTAGTGCGACATTTATAACTTATACCTTGGTAGTATTTTTCACTGTTACAAAGCACATGTAATTCAAATCCCTATATACGGAAATTAAAAAATATTATTATTTTTATGTCTTTAATATCGGTCTTCTGTGTTAAAACAGTTAAATCATTATAATATTACAGTTTCATTGAGCCGTTTTTAAATTTCCCGTTTGATGTGAACCTTTTTTGCAACCAATAAGACTGCGAGTCATTGTATCCAATAAGGAACCACATTGCATATTAGTGCATAGTACTGCTTATTGATTAAAGAGGGAGCTATTTTACCAACACCTTAGTGAACTAGACAAACCGAAATATTATTGGACCTTAGCGAATGTCATCAATATTGCCTCTTTTAATCAGGCAATCTGCCCACTATTTTAAACAGGTGTTCAATTATGTTTCTGTAAAAATTAAATCAAACTGTTAAATCTTTTCACTTACCTGACAAAGGAGGACCAACCAAATGCCCGATTCCTTGTGCTAGCAACACCAACCCATATGCAGAGGTAAAGTCATCCAGCGACACTAGTTTCACAAGGAGACTTGGCGTGAACGTAAACGAAGCAGCGAATAGTAGACCGAAAGCAGACGAAATAGAGGCTAGAGCCCAGAAGTTGAATGCTGCTGGCGGTATCGCTGCTACTGACGCACCACAAAGGATCAAACATACAGCGTACAGATTACTGATGGAGACTTGAGGAAAGTCGCCAATCCAGCCGAGACCAATCTTAAAATAGATAAATTCCTTTGAAATATTAAGATAGAGAAAAGCTGGAAGGTATGAGTAAAACTTATGCATATTTAGTAATTGCAAACTATCAACAAATATTTCACTAATGGGATTGAAGGAGAATGTAATGTGGTCCTTTAAAACTTCTTATTAGTTATTAGTAAATAAACTAAGACAAAAAAAATATCACGATCTAATCAGGGCGTAAAGGACTTTTGGAAAATTTTAAAAAATAATTAACTTTAATTTTGAAACATACTGCGATAAACACAAACGCGACTGCGACAAACTTTTCAGATAGCAAAATAAATAATGCAACAAAGCTAATATCAACTCGACTTTATTTAAAGCCATTTTCAAGACTGTTTACCTAATTTTAGTAAACTAACGCTAAAATATTCACGTTGCATTTGGCACCGTTCACCGACTTGCTGAACGTCGCCAGACATTTGGATATTGTCTATTTCTGGAGCAAATCCTATTTATCTTCACATTTACACGCAGCCTTGGATGGACCGCGAGCAGACTGCAACTTGTGACATTGCATTGGTTTGAAATAATATTTTGTGCCAAAACATAAATTTATACTACAAATTTTTGTATCAATGTCAGTACAGAAATAGTGTAAAGTGGTCACACAAATACTATAATTAAGAAATTCCGCAATTCTAAATTATACATCTAGAGAAATATTTCAAATATTTAATAACGAAACTTCATAATATTCCTCATTAATCTATTTTAGTTCAGTGTTGGACGTAGGTCCTAGGACGAGCCATTACACTCTGCCTTTAAGCACTGCAAATCAAATAACTCCCAGCCTTTTTACGAATACTACACTACTTATCAGGGGTGTCTCCATTCGAAAACTCATCAATATCAGCGGTTTTTGCTTCTTTAGCCAGGAACTACATAAAAATATCTTATATTATTGGATACTACATTACTTTGCGGTTTGTTTTGAAAAGTGAAAATTTTGACTGTGTTCGTGTTCTACGCATTCATGCATCGTTCATTTGATTGAGTTCACCTTTTTATAGTTGTTATTGGCAGTTGTGGGAAAATTTCTGTGAAATACCATCAGCTTAGAATAGGTCACGCGCGAGTCCTTTTCGACAAATGAGTGTATACCATATAGTCTTCGGTGTTTTAAATTGAAGACCGAGTGAGAACGAATGAAACCGTAGGGCACAGCTAATAAAGATATATAACAGCTCTGTTGAAAATCAGATAAGACACGTAGTTTCTGTGAAAATTGAATAAAGTTGCGAAAACAATCTTATTATTTAACTAGATGTGCCCCGAATACTATCAGACGTACAGGTTATGTGCCCTAGTATACACGAGCCTAGCCTAGCCCACACGTATATTACATTTACCAGGAACTAACTGTGCTCCAATAAACAGGCAATAAAATTAAAAAAATATATTTGTGTGCAGCAGTTCACATGTTTCAGAAGTGAAACCTTCAGAAAAAAAAAATTATTTTTATTGGAACTATCGAGCACTCGTGCGTACTGCATCTGAAGTTTGGTCGTCTCACACCACTAGGCCAATCAGACGACGATCACAATAATGAAAATCAGGACTTTCATTAACCGTGCATAATGTAAATATATTCTATCTCATTCTCTCGTAGGCTTAATCCTAGAGATGTATATGGTTGTTTCTTTATATTCTTGCTTTTTCTTTTCATCGAGTTTCAAATCACAACAATACTAAAGAAGGTTTCACTTCCAAAATATTTTTTCAAAAAACTTCCTGTTTGTTTCACTCAGAGATTAGCGCGTTCAAACAAACAAACAAATACAATCTATTAAGCTTTATAATATTAATTTATACAGATTACGTTAATGTATAGAAAAACTCTGTTTCGCAAATGAATAAGTTCGTAAGTAGTCTGGAGTCTGTAACGGCCAAGACTTAATATTTGGCGGAGGGGAAAGTCTATCTAATGTACCAGTAAATTAAGCTACTAAAAAATACCTCGTTTGATATGATTGGACTTCGTGAAATGTGTCTCAATCCAACCACAATCATATGTTAAAGTTTACGCTTTCAAATTAGGTACCTAGGTACTTTTCTATAAAACATTTGCAATAGGCTACACGGGAAGGCTTGCTAATAACTAAAAAAGCGAATAAAAATAATGTAAAAGAAACATGAATTTACCATTCCTATGGTATTAGTTATTCCAATTAGACTCAACATGACGGCACCATCGTCTTCACTGTAGCCCTTATGAATCATATGCTCAGCAAGATAGAAATACGGAACGATGAACCAAACGAACAAGATGATGGTCCCGAGGCAAAGGAGTATGAAGGTATGTCTTTTAAATAGAGCGACGTTGAACATATCGGAAAGGCAGCTCACGCAATCCTTGTACCATTTCTAAAAAAAAATACACTTTAAAGTAAATATCACAGTTTCCTTTGCTGGCTAGTAGGACAGAATAATGTGCCCAACTGAATAGAGACAATCTCATGTAACTCCAGCCATAGTGGCATGCTTTGAGTCGTGCACACCCGCCACGACCGCCGTCCTCTGCGACAACTCAAGCCTAGGTCCGATCCATCGGTATGGAGCCCTTGCATACATGCAAACTACCACGCACGGTAAGACCCCTCTCATTATTCGGTACGAATATCCCTTGGGCCACCAAGACTAAATATCTGGGTGTCACCCTCGACTCGAAGCTTAACTTCAACGCACACGTTACTATAGTCAGGAATAGGGCCATCTGGATCCTCTCCCGCTTGCGACCCTTGCTCAGTTCGGTAAGCAAAATGTCCTTAAGACATAAGCTCACACTCTACAAGATGTGCGTACGTCCGATCTTGACATATAGCTGCGCCGCGTTCGCACATATGTCCAAACATAACTTTGCCCGCATGCAAAGAGTCCAAAATCGGTTTCTCCGTCGCCTGCTTGACCCTCCAGCCTTCGTTAGGAACATGGACCTGCACAGGGACATGAGGCTACCCTCGATAGAAGCCTATGTGAAATATCTCACCAGGAGATACTTCGATAGCGCTTCGAATCATCCCAACCCGCTCGTCAAATCCACCGTGAACTACGTCCCAGACAACTCGATCCCCGTTGCCAAACGTTATAAACGCCGTCCGCGAAATCTCTTTGTCGATCCCGATGACGACATCGAGAAAGCTAACAATTTCTACGCGTCCGCTCCCGCAACATATGCGTGCTCGCGCCCACGCCCGCGAAACCACCGTTCCCTCCGCAGGGGACGTACGGTTAAGTTCGCTCCCGCACACCCGCCACGACCGCCCTCCTCTGCGGCAACTCAAGCCTAGGTCCGATCCATCGGCATGGAGCCCTTGAGCCAAGCAGCCGCTCGCGCGATACAAGTGACTGTACAATCACTAACTTTCACAGCCATACATGACACTGCATTATACACACATGCACAACACACAGGTACATAGGTTCTGTAAGGAAGCTTTTTTTTTCTTTTTTTGCCTAGTTAGATTAGACAAAAAAATTTCAGACCACTAAATACACATACACATGTTCCTTCCCTCCTCCCAGGGGGCAGAAACATGTATATATGTATAGTTAGTTTAGATCGAATGATAGGGATTTAGTCAGATCGCGACTTAATTGCATACGCGCAACAGTCCGAGCCGAGGTTCGGCCACTTTGGCACCCTCGGATGTTGTTGCTTAGCTTTCGTGGCTGAGTGCCCTAAGCGCTCGCCCCCAAGCCCGGTAAAGCTGTAAAAGCCGTAAAGGCTCCAGGGCCCCTCAGACTAACAGTGTAGTCAGTTCGAAAAAAAAAAAAAAAAAAAAAAAAAAAAAAAAAAAAAAAGAGCCCTTGAGCCAAGCAGCCGCTCGCGCGATACAGTGACTCTACATTCACTAGCTCTCACAGACATATGACACTGCATTGTACACACATGCACGCCACAGAGGTACATAGGTTCTGTAAGGAACCTTTTTTTTCTTTTTTGCCTGATTAGACAAACATTTTAAGATTAATAAATACACATACACATATTCCTTCCCTTCTCCCATGGGGCAATGCAATGTTTCAATGCTTTTAGTGATCGCTGTTGTTTTGGATTGTACTGTGCTCATTACCAGGTACAATACCGTCACTTTTCCATGCTACGATAAAACAAACTATCGCAATATCTGACATACCTATTAGAAAGAGAGTCCCGTGATACGCCAAGTCTATAAAATCTTAATTCATGATAAACCAGAATCAAACAAAACTCATTAAAAGAACTTTTCTCCGTATCATGACTTGAAGTTAGAATAAACTTGCATAGAAAAAAAGTAGAAAGATTTAACCAAAGTTTTGTTCAATCTAATTAATTTATAACATTTTATTTGTCTATTAGTTTTAACCGATAACATTATCTAAGCCTGTTGTATACTATTTAAACACTTCTCAAATGTAAATATCAACTGATATCATATTGAGTCACAATACTGATTATATTAAAATATGGACTGACTTTATGTACAACCCACGTCTAAATCATTTTGACTTAACATTTTTCGGTTATCGTTGGAAATTAATTTATTTTATACTTAATAAAAGCGTATATTTTAGTATAATGTTCATACATTCGTAAATCCTCGAAGATTTGTTACTATAATTAGATACAGAAAACATCAACAAAATTGCCTTACATCTTCCTTTTCGTCAATTGTAATCATCGAGTTTTTAAATATATCAGGACAAGATGAAGCCTTAAGTCTGTACTTTTTAATGTTCAACATAGCGTTTCTATGACTTATTGAGGTAATGGGCATTTTTAAGTCTTTTAAATAATGATGGTTAACGGACAGTTGTCTTTTTAGCCAATCTCTTTTGTTCTCTTTACTGTCCTGTTTTAGTAGATCTCTATCTTCTTTGGTCTCAGATTTTGTCTTCCTTATAAATCGTCCTGAAATATTAAGTATTTTAATGATCAGAATAACAGTACATTATAAGATATTCACATAACAATTAGTTTATTTTATATAATTTATAACTACTAAATTATTTTAGTATCGCTAATGAGGTAATGAAAAAGTGATAAGAAATATTACAATATTTGATTAGGGCCACATAACATCCCAAGTAAGACAACAAAAAGATTTCATGATGTCAAATAAAATAATGTCATCATTATACATATTCCCCCCACTACATCTGTCCTGTAAACTTAATAGAGCCAAGCAATAATAGGTGTGATCCGACACCTGCACTTAAGAGCCAGTCTTCCACTAGGCATAACGTATTACCATCTTAGGCCACTATCGTCACTATGTAAGATTGTGGCCACAACGTTTAGCCTATAAACGATTGAAAAAAAGTTATATGTAGGTATCTGCTGCAATCCGTGCGAAGCCGGGGCGGGTTGTTAGTAAAGAATAATTACTGTAATATGATCGTTCGTACTTATTGTAGTAATAGGTACTAAGTTTACGCTCTCAAAGAAATATAATTTGGATATCTTATATAAAGGTACGGTGTTTTGTATTGGCAAACAGAAAAGTTATGTCATCTTACTGTCTTATAAAAATATTTATAATGTAAATGTTATGTTAAGTGTAAATGTTAACACTATACCTTGTCTTGGATTCTTTAATTGATATTCATCAAAACTCTTTTGATCCTTATCGTCGCATTTTTCCGACTTTGTCCTCTTCACAGAATTTTTGATGAAACTGACAACCGGTGGACCGTTGTCTTCTAATTCATTTGGTTTGGGATTCGTTTTGTTGCAGTTTATAGCAAACTTTGGATATTTTATTTCAGTGTTGTAATCTTTGCTTATATTTTTTAGGAGATTATCCAACATTTTGAGTGAGATCTGCAATTTACAATAGATTTATAAGATTGCTGCTTCGCCTTTATTAATGACTAGCTGTGCTTCGCGGTTTCACTCGCGTATAATTTAAAAGAAATTGCTGATTGATGATTTATAATACTTTAGTATATAGACATCTGGTGGTCATATCTGGTGGTCAGAGTTATACATCACAAGTCACACGGCTCGTTCCGCCACTACACAACTCATAAACCCGAGCCGAGTGTTGAATTATTTTAATTTTACATTATCTCCTAAATTATTCGTCCAAATAACATGCTATAAAGGGCAATATGCCATGCCTAATAATAATGCTCATAAATCACTTTTCAATTGTTCAATGAAACTTTGTCACAAGATACCTCATTGTAGCTTATATATAGGCATATGGTATCCGAGACTTTTTTTTAGATGTACTGAGGAGCAATATTTTTGTAGAACATTGTCATTAAATAAATATTTAAGGCTAGCTGAGAGGTGTAGCCTTATGTTAGATAGCCTATACTATTCCTCGTGAGTCTGGCTATGATATATATAAGGAATTCGACTGGTAGCTTCAGAGATTAGTGTGTGTAAACAAACAAACAAAAAAAATCTTCCGCTTTATTATATTAGTATATATAGTGATAATTTTATTAAAAGAGCACAGTAAATTATGTAATCCTTAGAGCACTGTTAAGGAAATGGGAGGGTGTGCAGCAGAATGTAAAATGACATTAATTACAAGTAAGCAGTAAGATATTTTTCTTTATTCTCAAAACTCAAGTTGGCTTATTTATACTAAAAGTAAAGAATGAAACAAAATGTTAGTAATTCACACTAATACTACTAATTTATTAAGAGTCTATTTATAATATTTAGGATTCATATAAATTATATGTTTACAACAGATAACTACAATGTAGTAATACTACTTGACCTTCCTGTACGGTACGATTACGAGTACATTACAAAGACTTTAAGATAATAATAAAGCAAACAGAATAACTATAATTAAGGTCAAACAAAAAAAAAATAAGACAATATTACCTTATCGCTGTAAGTCAGGTACGTTGGTAAATCTGTCACAGACTTTGATCTTTCAGTTTTTAATTTTGATAATCGCAAATTGTTTTGTCGCCTTATAGTCGCTACCTCTTGACTTATCACTATATCCGGTGACACGCCTCGTTTAATAAGACTGTCCATGATTTTACCGCGATTCGGAGCTTCGATATCAGAAGCGTATGGGTTGGCGATCGACAAAGCACTTGAATTCTTTATCTCTCCTTTTTTTAATACTTTCACGTTCTGCTGCCTTTGCTCTAAAATCCACCACTCCGGGTCCCGCATCACACAGCCGCAAACGCATAAATTCAGCAACGTTCCAGATAGTAAGAGAATAGTACCTCGCCATCCATACTCCTCAATGAAATATTGCGTCATCGGTGCATATATGAAAGTTCCTACTCCTGTTCCACATGCTCCTAAACCAACGGCTAAATTTCTCTTTTTTTCAAACCAATAAGCTATAGATACTACAGCAGTAACGTAAACAAGACCGAGCCCTAGACCTGCAATGACTCCAAAGGTTATCATCATCATTTCGAGAGTTGTTGAAATCGATGCTAAAATGAAGCCCAGTGTTGAAATAATACCGCCGAGGATTGTCATACTTCGGCAACCATATCTATCCACAAGAGCACTCATTATGGGTCCAGCGAGCAGTGGAACAGCAATGAACAGGCTACCGATCCACGCAGTTGTTGCTTTGCTAGCTTCAAATTCTTCAAGAAATTCGATGTATAGTAATCCGAAGGAAAAACTTATACCATCAGCTATCATTGAAATTACAAATGAAGATAAAACTACAACCCATCCCCAACCACCATCTGGTATGGCCACTTTAGTTATTATTTCTAAATCGTCGCAATGTTTTGCATAATTTTCCGTAATTTTGATTATATCGATATTATCTTTAATTTGAGGTTTTCCATTTGTGATCAAATGTACCTCCTCAAACCGTTCTCTATTACTAACTTCCAAATCAGGACTTGAAAACGAAGTTGTGCCTACACTTGTGGTATCTTCGTCGCCTTTGCAAATGCCTGATGTAGATTCTGAAAGTAAAGATTCTCTAACATCTCTTGATAGTTCTGTACTTCTCGGAGTCCTGCTATGTCTTAACGTAAGTTCCCAGTCGTGCTCCATTTTGAAATTTATCCTTAATTTATAATATTTTCACAACTAAATACTGATAGTTTTGTATAAAGATAAAATTATGATCTTAATCTTGGATCTCGTGCGGAATACCGACTGGCCTCTCGGGCCACGCTGTTCAGTTTCAAAGTGTTTGGCTTATTTTGACCTGTTACCATTAAGACGCTATTTTGATATCGGTTTTTAATGACTTCACCCATAAAAACGTGGTGACAACGTGTGGCGCTACTTGCGCGCCACAAACCTCAAACCGAATGTTAAATATAACTCATCGACTTTCTTGGATGAAGAGGCATCTGAAATAGAAACAAATGCGAATTTTTGAATGGAAATTGTTTCACACCAATGATTCATGTTTTATACCTTGTTTTATTAGAACAAGTTTCTTCGATGCCAAGAAGGTTAAGCATATTTTCTGGAGACATCATGCAGTAATCAAGCGACATGGTAGGGAGCTGTCCCACCTGGGTCACGACCACCATGCACATGGTGATAAACCCATCACAGTGCCTCTTTTTTCATTTTCAGTTTTCGGGATCAGCTAGTGTATAACCAGCAGCCGAGCTTGCAGGCTCCAATTTGGAGCCTGATTATGAGATACATGTATAGATATAAATTAGATCCTAGCATGGAGATAAAAACTCCTGGAGAAAATCTACGTTAATAATTTATTGAATTGCTAAAATCCTGGCGCAAAAAGGTATGTATTTCGCTGTTTACATTCTGACTCTAGCTTTTATACACTAGCCAACGAACGTCACGACTTACGTCACAATCTCATAATTTAGGCCACGTTACGGCATCGACTTCTCTGCAAACGTCGATTACCTTAATATTATACCGTGTCTCGTGGTGTCGTGCTAAAATTTTCCGGACTAAAAAAATAATATTTTTTACTTTACAAGGAAACTAGGTATATAATTGTAGGGTATATCACAATTACTCACCAGTTTTGATGAGGTCAGGATCAGGATACTTGGAACCACCAGATTCAGAGGTTTTGAGGTTCGTGCCGGTACTAGTGCGAAAGACACAGTTGGAAGAGGTTGGGGTGGGGTTTGTGAAAAAGGAAACCAAAATGGTCTGTGATCGTAATTCTCCCATCAAATCGGCCCATTTTAGAACGTGTACGTTTTGTTCCGTTTTATACAGACTTTGACTGTACAATAATAATATCATTACTTATTATTAGAAATTGAGTTAAATATATGTGGTGATTTTTTTTCTGAACTTTACGAAGAAAATACTAAAATTTCATGTTAAATTAAATAAACTATTTTAGTTTTTTTTTATATATTCAAGTAAAGGTGTAGCGAATGAGTAAATAGTGAGTTAAAATATTTTTAAGTTATCTAATAAGCTATAATTAACTTATTAAGTCCAGTGAGAATATACATATACTGATGCATTAAGGAATAAAAAAAATCCCCGATCAAAATATTAAAAAAAAAAACACGTAAAGAGTCAAATTTATTTTCTCTTAATTTTACTGCTTGAATTATTAATTAGATTATCGTAACAACATTTCAAAAATTAAGCTCGACTTTTTAGTTATATTTTAATACGAAATCGTCGATTTAAAACGGCTTTGATTTTCTTTATCGACATGAATGAATAATGTACTTATAACAATTTTATTAATATTTAATTAGTAATTTGAATTCTTCAATGTACATATTTTATGCAAAATCCTTTAATATATTATAATATTTTTAAATACTTGGAATAGAACGTAATACCTTAATAATACATTAATAATATTATAAAGGCAGTAAAATTATGGCTTTTTTGTTCAAAAACATCACAATAACTTTAAATTAATATGTTAAAAATGTCATTAAAATATACTTATATTGCAAAGGTAATTCCTCAATAAATTAATTACTAGTTACTTCTATCATCCTTTCTATATTTTACTAAACATAAACTATATTAGTTCTAAATGACTATACCTGCTTAAATGTCAACAGAGGAAGTGAGCCTCAGCTTGCAGCTGTTCAGGACACGAACGAGACTGACTGCCGACTGTTTACGATTGGTATGTACGGACGATCGATACGGGGTGGTGAGGGTGGTGCCTCCGACTCCAGTAAACATGACCTACCCACCCTCTCTCATAGTCTACTGAAATATACTTTAAAGGTGGAAATGAATACTAGGTTACGCGTTAACTGAGTTTAGACTTCTCTGCGTAGTACGCCCTTGTCATGGTATTTGTGACTATAAAACAATTTAAATAAATGCTAATAAAGTTACGTAAAAAAATACTTCGTGACCGTATAGTTAAGTGCATGGTTCTTTATAATAATTACTAGCTGACCCCGCAAATATTGTTCTGACATTTTCGGCTTCCCAGAAGTCAATAACTCGACCACAGCGCCACCTATTTTGGCTTTTTCTCCTGAATTGTTTTGCAGGTCCATAACAAATAAAACAAAATAAGAATTACGCATATCCATCGTTCAATAATAACACCTTCAAATCTTCAATATGGACTGTATATCAAATATATTTTTTTTATTCGAACTGACTATACTGTTAGCCTTAAGAGCCCTGGAGCTTCTGACGGCTTTTACAGCTTCACCGGACTTGGGGGCGAGCGCTTAATGCACTTAGCCGCGAAAGCAAGGCAACAAGTTCCAAGTGTGCCAAAATGGTCGAACCTTGCTTGGACTTTGCGCGTATGCAATGAAGTCGCGATCAGACTAATTGCCTATTCATAAATTCGATTTTAACTAACAATAAACATATACATATTTCTTCCCCCTGGGAGGTTTGGCGACAGATTTTAAAATTGAGGGTGGTAGCTAGCCAGACGGGCATTAGAAAAAGCCCTACCACTATGCTTTACCTGCTTACCTGATGGTAAGCACAGTACAATATAAAAATAGTGGTAACCACCGGAAATCAAGAACACGGCACTAAATAACAGGTTCCAGGAGTTTTAATATCTTGACTTTGCCCTCCCAATAAATTCTTGATAGTTTAATGTATATTCGTAAAAACTTTGAATATAGCTCTGAAAAACATTTACATCGGGTTCTTCAAGCGTAGCGTGAAGAGATATTTATGCAAGCCGGTATGACAGCGGCGACCGCCGATGGAATTCGATCTCTCGGAGGTCGCCATTGTATTTGGATTGTACTGAGCTTACCATCAGGGATAGTACAATGAGCCGAGCATTAATAAAAAAACATCGTTCTACAAGCACACGAATTCTGCGTTCATGTAGAAAGCTGGAGATCCAGTTGCAGAGGTTCTCGGGAAGTCCGTACGCTGGAAGTTTAGTGAGAAGACCACAGTGCCAGACCCTATCAAAAGCCTTCGCTATGTCAAGACTGATCGCCAGAGACTAGGAAACGATGATAGAATTGTGAACGCAAGCTACAAAATATATAGTACCTGTTAAATAAATTCGAGCAATGATTGTAGTCCCGCCTTTGCAATGTATAAATGCTAGGTGTCTCTTGTTGTTGTACTTGTCAAGTCATAATATCAGAGTGTACTCCGGTTTTTTTTTTTCGATCTGACTAATCTGTTAGCCTTAGGGGCTCTGGAGCCTTACAGCTTCACCGGGCTTGGGTGTGCTCTGGTGTATTCGGTGTATTTTTTCTTATTTATATAATATTAAAACCCTAAGGGTTTGTGTAGATGGCGCCGCGGATGTACCGCGTAATAAAGATCAAAATTAAACTATAGGTATCCATTAATCATGCGGAGTGGTAGGGATCGCAACCACCATACATATAGTAATAAAGTAATTGTCTCACAGTGTTTTTCGTTTGGTTTATCGCGTTTCGGGATCACCCAGTGTATATCTAGTAAAAAGCGGAATATTAGTTTAGTTAAACTCAACTTATTCATTATGCCTACATATATAATTTTCGTGACTAGCAGTGCATTACTAAAAATGTACAGTGATATATCAAATAAAGCGCGCCGCGCAAGCTGTTATTTTGACATTACAAACAGACACTTAAATTTTATGATATGAATATAGATATAGATTACTTAGCACAGTAAGCCCAAGAAGACTGAAATATTAAAGTAAATAAAGTATACAATACTTATTTGCCGAGAGAAAAGGTTAGGCACCAACAACAAAAGGTAAAGGGCAGTTTATCTTAGTCCATTATTATTCTATAATGAATATTTGAATGTTTAATATGAACTAGATTATTATTAACTTTACAGTTATGGTTGGATAGCGATTTGGCACAAATCGAATCGGAAAAATTATACCACCTCTGTAAAATTAATAAAATAAATATTTTACTTAACGCAGTAAAAATCTATAAACACATACACGTAGTTAAAACGAATGTTACTAATGTATAAAAGAATTATACAAGTATGCTGAATAATTCTTGTCAATAAAACAGTAGCTGTTTAAAAATATATTTTATTTTTTATGACATTTTTTTTTAATTTAAGTGAATTGAACGCAGTCTAAAAGTATTATGAACACATACGTAAGAGTAATGTTACTATAGTTAAAAACGTTGAAATACAAATATATTGAAAAATTGTAAAATTCACATAAGCGTAAATATTATTATGCAATTCAATCAATATTGTAATAATTATTGACAAAACCTTGCTTTTACCCTGACTTACATAATTTATTTATCGAAGTAAATTATACCAAAGTAAAATATCTAAAAACACAATGTCAGAAAGTTTTTGTACTATCGCATTGGCAACACCGACACGTTCTTTTTCTCCTGTAAAACTCAGAGACACGTGCGTCTATACGCCGAAATCTCGAAAATAATCAAAAATGAGTGAAGGAACAGCGACGATTCGTACGCGCAAATTTATGACCAACAGGTAAACGTGTAAAACTTTACAAATCCGTAATTACCGTGCTCACATTGTTGAGAAATGTTAGAACCAAACTTGACAGGTTAAGTGACAACGTTTCTGTAAACTTTTTTAGATTGTTGGCGCGCAAGCAGATGGTATGCGATGTCTTGCATCCAGGAAAGCCGACCGTCAGCAAAACTGAGATCCGTGAAAAGCTCGCTAAGATGTACAAAGTGACGCCAGATGTAGTTTTCGTGTTCGGTTTCAAGACTAACTTCGGAGGCGGCAAATCAACCGGATTCGCTTTAATCTACGACACGTTAGACTTGGCAAAGAAGTTTGAGCCAAAACACAGACTTGCACGTCACGGCCTGTATGAAAAGAAGAGGCCTACACGCAAACAGCGTAAGGAACGCAAGAACAGAATGAAGAAGGTGCGTGGTACCAAGAAATCTAAAGTAGGAGCGGCCGCAAAGAAGTGATGTGACGGTTAGGATTGTAAGTAAATAAAAATCCAAAAAAAGTATCTTTTGTGTTTTTATTATACAAAGGCTAAATATTCTCATATGAAGTCAAATTCAAGACAAGCAAATTGTTCATCTTTGATAACAAGATAAAACATACAGAGTGTAGACCAGTGAATTGACAAGTTTTATGATCATTAACTAAATTTATAACTATTAAAAAAACGATAAAGCCTTGAATATCAATTTATTGATCGATTAACATTAAGGAAAAATGTAACTCAATTACAATCTCTGCTACACTTTTCAGGATAGAACTTGATAGATTTTCAATTTTAGGATAATAGGTAGGCAAGCACTAGGGCACAAAATGAAGTGCTATAATCTTGTGTATTTATCAACAATTTCCATCATAATCCATAATAATAACTATATATTAGTACACTGATATTCTATTTCCATATTTTTTAAAATATAGGTACTGATATGGCAGTACCTATACTTTGCTATACAAAAACTATAACAACTTTATTCATTGTAGTGTACTGGCACTAAATGCTGTAATATTCATTAATAATTTATCAGGTAATCAGTAATCTCTAGAAATTCTAATTTTCAAACATTGGTAGCTAAATATTAATTCAAAACAGTTAAGTGTTTTCATGTTCTTTTAGTGTTTCATATTATAAAAATGCAATTTTAGATGTAATGGCTGTTTCTAAATAATTTTATGTGTTTTCTAAGCTTGAGGAAAATTTAAAAAATTATATGAATATTAATACAAATTTCCCTTGTTCATAAATTGGTTAATGCTGCTAAAAGTAATAGGTTAACTGAAATATATTATCACAACATTGCTATTTAGAGAGCTCTGGGAAATAAAAAAAATTATATGTACTCTCAGTCAACATTTATTTACAAAATTCAAGTAACTAGCTGCTCCTGTTGCCGTAGATAGGTAGGAGTTATTCCAGATCTCATCCGAGGACGATTGTGAACTCTGCGTTCATGTCTACACATCATTTTCCTGGAAAAAAAAATCATTATAAATCTCAATTATTTGTTATGATAATTGAAATAAAAAATACTGTAGTCCAATTAAAATTAATTGATACAAGAAAATTTTATGGACTTGTCAAGGTTTTCAGACCCCTGGGCAGACAAATCTATTTGTAACCCATTAGGCAAAGTGTATTATATAAAATAGGATGTTAAACTCACATAAGAATTTTAAAATGGTGTATATATTTAAATAATTGTTAGTAACAACACTAATGGATTATTGCATTTATTATATCACTATCGACCCGCCCCGGCTTCGCACGGGTGCAATACTGATACTAAATGTACCTACCTACCACAGAATGTCCTTATAAACAACATTTACAGCTTTTTTGTCATTAGATAATACAAACATGTTTTGTTTAGAGGTTACTCTTGAAAGAGCGACATATAATTGACCATGGTATATAGGGCCGGTACCGCTGCACTTCCCTACATTTTAAATCTGTAATATCTTCGGGAATATTCATTTAAATTACATGCTGTATTGGGCTATATTGATCTATATTAAATGGACAATGTATTTAAGGTACTTAATTGGATAAGGATTAATGCTGTATTGCTTAAAATCACTTCGTAAGTAAGCCATTTTTTCCCGTAAAATGTAAAGGATAAAAAATGATTATTGTGGGTTATTACATTATTTTGATTTATCTCGTGAGGTTCAGCCAGCGTTTGCAATGTAAGCGCAAAAAGTGTGTATTTACGACATCACTTAGAAACCTCTAAATTTACCAGTGTTTCTCTACAATATTATGTATCAGTTATACATATAAACCTTCCTCTTGAATCACTATCTACTACAAAAAACCGCTTCAAAATCCGTTACGTAGTTTTAAAGATTTAAGCATACATAGGTTTTATACTATGTAATGATGAAAAAATTTAATTCAACTACTTGTATAAAAGATTGTGTAAAATAGAAACCGAGTAAGGGGTCTGATCAACCATAGGCTATATATACAAGGTACAAGGTGAAGCGATGATGGCTCAGTGGTAGCGTGTAAGACTGCGTAGATTGACATGAGTTTGAATCCCTGCGGTTGGTGAAGGAAAACATAGTGAGGAAACCATAGCATGGTGGTAGGGCATTTTCTAATGCTCACCTGGCTAGCTACCACCCTCAACTTGAAAATCTGTCGCCATGCACTAATAGGTGTGTTCCGGCAGCTGCACTTGAGAGCCAGTCTTCCACTAGGTTTAGCGTGTTATCATCTTGGGCTATATGGTCACTTAACATCAGGTGATATTGTGGCCACTGCGCCAAACCAATAACGATAAAAAAAAAAAAAAATTGAAAACCATGCAAAATTAGCTTTTTTACACAAAAAGTCATTATTTACAATAGATGTTGGCACAATTATTTACAATACATTGATTAGTAAAAAGATTGCTTTATATATATTGTATATCTTCTAAAAGTAACTTCTTCCAAACAAACTTTGGATGGATGAGTTCTAGAAGTAAATTCAACTATACTATAGGTCAAAATAATGTTGTTAGTAATGTAATAAAGTAATGACAATTGTTTGTAAATATGTATCCTCGTCATGTAAGAATAATTCCAAGTAGAAATATGATACTCATCTTTGAAGAAATTTTTACTGTAAAATACAATTATGGAGGATAGTAATAACTTATATTTTATATAGATTAGTAACTAAAACAAAGTACATAGTGAAATGTATTTTTTTTTATATATCCATGAGTTTTTTTTTTATTGTAGTATAGTCATAAACATGGAAAATCTTTCGGGTCATGCACATGCCAGAGGCTATCTGAAGTTAAGACAATGAATTGTTTTTGCCTAATTGATAAAATTTTTAGTATAGAATACTGAAAAATCTAAGCTATGATGAAACATTGAATTTGTTAGATGAAAGTTAGTACCTTGTAGAGAAAGCTTTTCCACAGGTGCAGCACACATGAGGCTTAACTGAACTGTGCTGTGATGCGATGTGGTTCTGAAGTGCCTGCATATAAATAACATGTTATTGGTCAATTTATTTTTGAAATCAAAAATATTTTATTCAGTTTAGGCCCTCAGAAGGCACTTATGAATGTCAACACACTACCACTGGTTAGGAAAACATCCCAGTCATCAAGAATTACCGGCAAGCAATTCAATCGCGTTTATACACCTGTAACAGCTGTATCTGCTTTACAAGGCAGTTTCATATTTGTATGTTGGTAGCTAGGGAATGTTGTGTCACAGTAGCACGAGAGCATCTGCTGGCTCAAGGAGGTTTCCTTGTAAGGTTATCTTCCATGTAAAAAAGGTTAATCTATGGCCATCATACCTATATAAAATAAATAAATACAGAAAAGAAAAAAACAAAAAACACACCTTGTTCAGTGAATTTCTATGGGAGTGCATTGCACTAGCGCTCCTTAGGAAGAACCGCCTCTGGTCTTTACTACTGAGTTATGAATAGTAAAGGCTGAGATAATGATTCTGTGGTATAGTATTGTAAGGACACAAGTATGAATGATTATGAATTTCATTTTTATAATGTGGGCTTGTTTTTGATGATGGAGAATAGTGGTTCTAATAATTGTAGGAGTAGTTAACTCCCACTTATTAAGCTGAAAATATGCGCTTACAGGCGTATTTTGGTGGCAGCAGAAGCCTCTTCCCTTTCTAAAGTTACTGTGATTGCATATGAAATATAAAAAATCTCATCAATTATGAATATTAACAAAACTCTAACCACACTTTTCCCTAAACGTAAAACATGAAAGTTCTTCAAAAAACAGTGAAAAACTCAACAAGGTGGAAGATATTGTAAGTACTTCTTGTATACACAACGGTAACCATCTACCATCAGCTTGTTTGAGGATTTTTTGGCATTGGTATAGAAAAATACCAACACCCATATTCTAAGACGTTTCCTCGAAACTTCCTGGACTCCACACAACCTCATTAAAGGAAATCGGTATTCACAGTTGCAAAAAATATCTTCCACTTGTCGACATTCAACATTTTTCCTCATTTGAGATGAGGAAACAACTACCAAACTTAAGGTACATCGGGATCTACCATAAAAAATACTCAAGGAAAATTTACGACATAATTTATTCTACTCTTTCGACTATGCTTGAAAACAGCTGATTATTATATTTTAATTATTTTTCCATTAGCGTTTTCAATGGTTTTCCAACGTTTTCTGTAATTCTGAAAAAATAAAATCTTAAAATATGGGTGCAAGAATTCGATAATAATATAAGATGTCGCATACAAAACTACACAACTTACGAAGGCATGTAATTTTAGCTTATAAACACTTTGGAATCTGGAGCGAATCATAGGGGTCATGACTAAGGTTGCCAACCAAAATTTGCAAACCAACCAAAAGTTGCAAACCAAAACACAGCTAAATTTTTTTTTTTTTTTTTTTTTTTTTTTTTTTTTTTTATCGTTATAGGTTTGGCGTAGTGGCCACAATCTCACCTGATGTTAAGTGACGATGTGGCCCAAGATGGTAACACGCTAAACCTAGTGGACGACTGGCTCTCAAGTGCAGCTGCCGGAACACACCTATTGGTGTTTTGGCGACAGATTTTCAACTTGAGGGTGGTAGCTAGCCAGGCGGGCAGTAGAAAATGCCCTACCACCATGCTACGGTTTCCTCACGATGTTTTCCTTCACCGAAAGCTCAAGCTCATTGTAGGGATTCGAACTCACGTCAATCGACGCGAAGTCGTACACGCTACCACTGCGCCATCATCGCTTCGAAAAATAACTTTGTATTGTGCTTCTGCGATGAGTAGTGTTTTCAGAGCTTCTTGGGGTAGTCTGGTTCAAGGTCGGCAACGCGCTAGTGATACCACTGGTGTTAGAAGCGTCCACAGGCGGTCCATACACAATCAATACCACATTAGTTGTACAAAAAAAAAAAAGGTGTGTGTACGATTCACACACGATAGAAGTGAAACTTCATTTTAAAAGACGTTCTCTATTTTATTTAAACAGTGTGCAATATACATACACACCGACATTTACTCTCTCGCTCTGGCTCACACAAAGAGGAGAGACCGATAATGTGAAGTGAAGTCGCATAATAAGTTTCACTTGAATAATAGAATGCATTACCTGATTGAATCGGAAGGTTCTCTGGCAAGCGTGACAGGAGTAGGCCGGCGGGCGGTGCGTGCGGCGGTGCGACGCGAGGTTCGACGCGCTCGGGAACGTCGCGGCGCAGAGCGCGCAGGCGGCCGGCCGCGCGCCCGAGTGCGCGCGCTCGTGCACCGCGAGCGCGTACCGCGTGCGTCCGCGGTACTCGCACCGCCCGCACTCGTAACGCAGTTCGCCCGTGTGAACCATTCTGCGATGTTTTCAGTATCAGTTTACCCACTTACGCACATCGCAATGAGCCTTTGATCAAGGAAAACATCAGGATTAAACCATAGCACGGTGGTAGAGCTTCTTCTAATGCCCGCCTGGCACCTATATATGTGTTGCGGCAGCTAAACTTGAAAACCAGTCCTTCACTAGGCTTAGCGTGTTACCATCTCGGGCGACATCGTTAGGTACTTATCTTAAGGTGAGATTGAGGTAAAACGTTATACCTATAAACATTAAAAAAAGCTGAATAAAATACTTGCCTATGCCTTTTCAGTCTTGGCATTGTCTTATATTCTAATCCACATATTTCACACACGAAACACTTCGGCTCTCGGCACGAAGGCAACTTCTCGTGATCTCTAAAACGATCCTAAAAATGACTTGAATTACAATATTAAACATTCAAAATATACAATTACGTAAACGCGATTAATGTGCTTTGTTGCAACCTGTATGTGGTACCCATAATATAGCAATAGAAAAAATAAGAGGACATTGTTGCTTAAAAAAGCAACAATTAATGCAGGTACTTGGAATATTCGAGCATCGCCAAACTCAAGCACATTGTTTGACAAGAAGTATGCCACACTGTAAACTCGAGGCATTCAAACACATTTTTAGTTCTATGACATTGTTTAAGAATTTTAAAATAAATTAAAACTCCAACCTGATTTTCGAATATCCGCTGGCATTTCCCACAGGCCCACTGTCTGACTATCTTATTTGTTTGCTCCACAAAAAACCCTCCATGAGTTCTGTCATTATCATCCATATCGCATTCCAACACTGTGTTTGAAACTGGTAACAACAAAATCATAATGCCTTATTACGTTATTATAACTCCTGAAGCAAATATTTAGCAATTGCTATCGCTTTACTCTACTGAAATACTTAATCAAGAAACTGGTTCGATGTTAATTTTTAACTTCAAAATTATACAAAAATAGGTACTTTACATATCATTGTATTAACTTCATTACAAATTGGTTGTTTGAATTTTATAGGCTGTATGAAGTTTTTTAACTCATACATAACATTTTTAACTCGGTCCTCTAATTGTTGAATTGGTGTAGCTAGCGAACTTTCCTGGGGGGGGGGTGCTAGAAATTATTTAATTTTTGATCAGAATTCGTGACTGTCGTGCTACACATTTAAGTAGGGTGGGCAATGGGTTTTGGGTTAAAATTAAATCAGAGTTCAAAATAAAAAAACAAAAAAACTATTTTTAAATTGTAAATATATAGCCATCTTTTAATATCTGAAATCGATAAATTATTGGTTTCTTAAGTCAAATACTACAGAAAATATTTATTTATTGCACCAAATTTCATATGAGGCAAGTAGCCTATTAATGATTCAAATATCATTTCAAAGCTTATGCTTCGCAATATTGGCGAAACATAGACAAATGGTTTAAAAATAATCTTTTCATTCAACATATAATGATTAAAAACTTTTTCATGATGTATGCCATCTGGTGATGCTAAAGAAAATACATTCAAGGTGTCATCAATTAACAATACTTTTAAGTAATAAAAACAGCTATTAGATTGTATACATTCTGTAATTTTCGAAGTATGGACAAGTCACTAGTAATGTATTAAATTATAAGACATTAATTAACAATCTTTTACCCATATCCAACTCCTGCTGTAGCTTCCATTGTGTTATTTCAGCAGTTTGTTTCAGTCTTTCTGTATCCCTTAGTGTTTTCTCACAAGAATTACAAATGTACTGGGGCTTACCATCACTCTCACTAACCTTTAATTAACATATAAAAAAAATACCAAAATTCAATAATACACTTTAAGCATTGAGCATTTCATGTAAAGAAATTATAATCTCATAGAATATCAGTTTTAGGGGATGTAAATAATACGTAGGCAGGTGATTTTTGATTAATTTGAAACCACCCATGTATAAGATAAAATAAAAAATCTTTATCCACACCCTAAAAAATCAGATATGAACATTTTAATTTAATAACCAAATTATTATAAACTTGAAGTTTTTTTTTAAATAAAGTATGTAATAATATTTTAATAAACTCAAATAATTAATAATTGTTTATTGCTGTCTAACTTCATATCAAAGTTCAATAGTGTAGAGATACATCAAATTTTCAGAAAATTATTGTTTTTTTCTATTTAAATATCACACTAATAGATAATATGACAGAACAGAATGCAACAAACCTCAATGCCTAGGAGATATTTAATGTTAAATGCAAAATCAAAATCCTGGTATACATCATAAATTCTCTTCTCTCCATTACTCAAACATAATCTACACGTTTTATTTTTGTCTTGGTTATTTATAACACTTTTCAAGCTACTGTAACATATTTTTCCAACAATGTTTATTAGATATCATGAGGTAGGTATTATTTTAAGAACCATAATCGAAGACAAAATATTTTTGCCACATTTAAGACATATATATAATGTACTTACTTTACAATTTTTAATTTCTTACCCATATTATTAACTCTCAAATACTTAATTTTTTCAAATTCTCTTTCACTCAAATTCACTGAAGCTAATTTTCGTGCAAGTATTACTGAAGTCATTTTTTATATTAACATTTATCGTTAATAATTTATAAACATAGCAATTTGTTTATTTCACAACATTGCATTTAGCAGCTGCTTTTTACATTTGTTTACATATTAGTATAATATTCTTAGGACAGGCGAAATGTTTACATAAGTTAAAAATATGTCACAAGGACAGACGTACTGTCACAAGTCACAAAAATGCCAGTTGCCACAGACTATCAGATGAAAAATGCTTCAAAATCTTTTTTTGGTGTTCTCATTAAATTTCTTAGTGAAAGGTAAAGGCAAAGGTATTTAAGACCTTATGACATCGGTCAGTCGTAGTAATAAAAAAAAACTAGGCCATATCTATAACTAATGTATTGCGATAATATACAGAGATTATAATTAAGGTATTTGTAATAGCAGCGAGTCAACTACTGTGCGCTAGAGGAGGACGTCTCGGTCTCGCTCTGTACGTAGGCGCACGTCGCATCGCTCGGTGCCGTGAGCCTCGGTGGTGGTAGCGTCATGCTACCACATATTGTACCGTGGTATAAACTTCATTAGCGGAGCGGATAGTAGACCAGTTTTAAGCCTTCGTGGTCTTTTCAAATCTTTAAAGTGAGTTCAAACAAGATGGTGGCTCCCTTGTTAAAATTATCTATAGTTCCAGAGATTAGCGTATTTAAACAAACAAAATAACTCTTCCGCTTTATTATATTAGTATAGATAGATAGTATAGATATCATTAAAATGTGATTAAATAAAACTACAAATCCATAACATGTTGTAACTATTTATTTATATAATTATATTATTATCGAATAACTTATAAATTAAATTATACATTTTACAATATTTAATTATGTTAAAATTTAATCTTCACAATTTAATGTATTTTTCTGGGAAATTATACAAGTTCTTTTTCACTGAAATATTTGTTTTTTTTTTAAGTTCATGATTCGATTTTAAATTCTTAAATAATAAGTGAGGAACAAAAACTACAATAATATACTTGTAGATGCAAGTCAATGACTGAAGCCTCGCATATCTAAAAATAATTAAATTCAACTTTATCTCTACTCCTTCTAGACAACATTTTTAAGTTTCCTGTTTATTTATTATTTTAAATTTAAAAGTTGTTATGTGCGGTTTTATATTAAAAAGTTTCGTAACACCCAGTTCAAGCACAGTAATATAAGTAAAATAAAATAAAATTTTAAAGATTTAAACACAACTAAAATATTGTATTTTAGAACGATGATATAACTTTTTTCATTGTGTTCACTTTAAATAAGTTTTGATAGTACATTAATTAATTAAAGAAAAAAAACATCACTTGCTATATGTAATTTATACAGTCTATTTTCAGATACAACATATCTGAATAGACGGCTATTAACAGGCGACAGGTTTCTATACGTGCTTCTGGCTAATAAAAACTCAAAAAACTGTCAATGATTGTTACACCACTTTTTTCTCTAGCGATGTCCAATCTCACTACCATATTTTTCCCACTTCCTCATACCGCAGCTAGTTTCAGCATGAATTATTTCATTGCCACAAATAAACTGTAGTCGTCTATGTAGATATGTTATTTGAGAACTATAATATACATGCAAAATCAGGAATGTCCACCGAGAAAACATTTTGTTTTGTTTTCACTACGCATTATTATATGCATAAAATTAAAAAACTCAGAACGGCATTAGACGCATGCGCATACGGAGTGAAGCTATTACAATTAAGACTTTAAAGGCTACGTACGTAGCTCGGCGCGTCAGTGCTAAAAATAAAATTATAGTTTACACAGCTCCGTCAATTTTGACAACATATGAGTTATTGCGCAGCGAAAAAATGTCATAGCTTTTACGTAATCACCAGACACATTTAAATATCCTATTTCACGAGAAAGCACTACACGGCAGCTTATATTCTTAAGGCAAACATAAAAAAAAAACAGTAAAATATTTTACCCCACTTTTTTCTCTTTCTGGGTAAAGTTATTAATCCCAATTCACATAGGTAGGTACTTTGATTTTGTCAAATATTATGTTACGGATACCATATGCCGTAAAACGAAACGTGTTGATTTTATTTTTGTTTTGATTTTGCGTATGTTGCCACACCGTGCCCCATAAAATGAACTAGAGTCAAGGCAATTTACCTTCAATTCACAATGTAATTTTAAGGTCTAATTATCTACATTATAAAATATTGCCTTTATTATTTTATCTGAATGATCATAGGATGAATGAGACCATCACTCAAGCCCTATTTCTGGGGAAAAAAATTAATCACTTGCAACATTATTCTTTGGCAAACGTAATTACGTGTCGCTTACGCACACTTCCTAATATTAGTGTATTACTATGTACGCACACATTTATTTAGTTTTGGCTTCAATATTGAGCGGCATGTTCTATGAAACTATCACTCTGATTATACATAGATTGAATCCAATGAACAACATTTACATAACAATGGTCAATAACAACAATCAAATTATAAATTCAACACTTTGGAGAGCTATTTTCATATAATTTACGTATTTATTTATGCAAAAAATTATAAATATATGTATACCGCATACATAATTATACCGATTTTGTGTGAATTCACTAGTTTATTAGATACACAAGCGCTCTATTGTAACCAAAAGCCTTGAAAACTGTAGTACCGTTAGTTACCTTGCATTTTAATTTAAATATGAAAAAGTATGAAAATTGGAAAACCTTTCCAACGCAATGCAATTCGAAAATTATTTCAAACATACAAAGTGTTATAATAAAAAATTAAATCTACTCGCTCAAAATCATGTTCTATTAATATTGATAATCGACGCCTACGATTGACTTGAGAATATCGTGCGTAAAATTAACTTGATAAAATATATCGAAATATTAGACAATCAGGAGTCGCGAGGCACAACGACTGGATTACCACAGTAACGTAGACCTTTCAAAATCGGCCCCAAAATAATTTGTACCAAATTAAATATTTATTTTTTATATCACACTTATAAGTACTTATAGAATATAACATAATACAGTATATATCTTGAATAATTAGAACTAAAATTACTATAATAATAGTCTTCACTTTTACATAAGACTAATGTTAAACCTCGGTTTCGCACTAGGATGTAAGTTTAATAAGTTTTTAAATGAAATAACTACATTCCAAACATCAGAATCAAATAGTTTCATTACTACTTGTAAAAAAAACTGAATTAGTTGCTAAATGTAATAAATGAGAAAAAACATGCATTCATTTTATAATAGAGAAATTTATAATGGAAAAGGAATTATAATTATATCGCAGATACAATTAACATATTATTTTTATAACATTAAGAAATACAAGACAATATTACGATAGGAATAAACGTTTATCTAAGGTAAAAAATTTAGGGTTTTATAGCAATTTGAACATTTTTTTTTTGTTACTAAAAATCTCAACCTAACTTGGCAAAAAAAAAACAGACAAAAAATAATTCGAACAATATTTTAAAGAACAGGTTTACTTTTTTTAAACATATAGAAGTATAGAAGTAATTGAAAAGTCATAAGTTGAAAGAAGCTATTTATAGTTTTCTACTAGTTAGTGTGCTAATTAAAAACTTGCCATAACATAAAACAAATTATTGAAAATGTATTGGTATCACTTATAGTTCTTAACAAAATGGGAGGCGTACCGGTACAGAGAAATTTATTTGGAGATTTCTCTCTACTTGGGGCAGTCCGACCGGTGGAATACCTCTACCCTACAGAATATGGCAGCCAAATAAGCTAGTGTTGTGTTCCTGTGGTGAGTAGGGTTTCCAGAGCTCTTTAGGGTAGAGGGTTCAAGGTCGGCAACACGCTAGTGATACATATGGTATTACAAGTGTCCATACGCCATGGTAGCCGTTTACAGTTTTATAAATTCATATTTGGCAATATCACGAAGAGTTTGTCAATAGCGTCATCAGCTTTGAAATGGTATATGAATAATTAATTTAGATGAAGAATTAAGGTAGATATTGCTAACTTTGGAGAAATTATACATAGAGATGTAAAAAAAAATCTGTCATCTGTCAAATCTAATGGCACACTTGGTCCTTAATTTCGAATTTATATACGTGTATTTTATTTGAGACTAGGTCAAAGATATTATGGTAAATTAGGATAGTCTCAAACCCAGCTAACAAAGTATAAAATTATTTTATTATTTCTGTGGAAATTTCTATTATCCTACACTGCAAAGGTTTGCAAGGATTAGGTCCTTGGTATTTTCAAAGAAATGTGTTTTCAGAGCACCAATTTCTTCAAGATCAAGAAGAAATCTTTTTACGTAAAATATTTATATTAAATTTTATATTGGAACGCTATCGTATATTACATTCATACTATTTTTCTTACAATATAGATACTTATACAACTACATCAACTGCAATGCTAAGTAGCTGTGTAATAATTAAAAGGCTTATTACAATGCAGTGGGGTGAGAAAATCTAAAAAATTTTAAATGAAATTATATAATACTGTGAACGCGGCTTCTCTCGCATGGACGACAAAAATTTTTGTTACCGGGATAAAAAGTATCCTATGTTACTTCTAATATCTCCAAGAATATGTGTACAAAGTTTCATGATGATAGGTTAAGTAGTTTTCGCTTGAAAGCGTAACTAACAAACTTACATTCACATTTATAATATTAGTATAGATTCTTAAATTTCATGTTTTCGAATTAAATTGAAGTTTTCGTAAAAATATTAATTCAACAATGTTGATTAGTTAAATTTGTACTGAAAATGTTAATCGAAATGAAAGTATCAAATAATTCAACTTTTTAAATTATAATTTTGACAGCTATCATAGTGTTGCTATTATAAAAATATTAAACATGACAAAACCAATCATCGTCTTACAAAAACACTATTATTTACATTATAATTTAACCAATTGTTAAAATTAAAAATGACTTATGATTTAGCTTTTTTAGGTATTTTTCTATTTTATTTCAACTATCACCTATAGACGTTTATTTTTAAAATATTATTAACGTATAATGGCATGTGTGACACACGAAGTTATTCATATATATCTATAATAATTATACGATAACATATCACTTATTTGCGACAAAGGTTGGCATAACTCAAAACTGTTAAATAACTAGAATAATTTCAAAGTTTGAAATCGGCCACTTACTTTCAAAAGCCTCCCCACTCAGTCAATTTAGAAGTATTACAATAATACTCATCTAGCATTTTTCCAAAACAAATAAGTCTCTGTCACGCTTATAAGTTTGGTCGTGTGCAAAAGAGACAGACAGATTTTCCATGTTGCGTATGCAGTGCGACGTCATGCCGTGCGCTTATTCATAGACACAACACAAGCGCAATAAGTGTATGTGTTGTACGTGCCAGCTTTAGTTAACCGACCTATACTCACTTTCAAAAATGTCTCAATCTGCCAGTTTTTAAATAAATATGTACTTTTATTTTAAAATATGAGGACACAATTTTACACACGATGATTTAATTCCATACAAAGCAAACTTTTTATAATGGTAACTAAACAGCTGATATACATGCATATAAATATATATATATTTAACACCCAGCCACACAACTGACAATTATTCTCATCGCACAAAAGAAAGTCAGTCAGGCTCAATAGTAGGGCTTACAACCACTGCGCCACGAGACCTCTTTTGAAGTATGAGTTTATCGTTTTTCCAAAAAAACAAATTAAGATTTCCCGACTTTTTTTCTATACTCAACTCAAATGTACTCATTGTTGAGAAATGTCAACTTTGTCACAATTGAGCGATATATCGCCCTCTATAAAATAAACATAATTATATTACTTCTAAAGAGCTGCCGCCTTACTCTTGACGCGTTCGAGTTCTGAATCGAATCGAATAAAATTCGATTTGGTGCAATTTGGTATTCTTGATCTCAATACTAGCGCAAGATCGTGCTGTGGCTCGAATCGAACTAACTACGCTCGTAACTAACTGCTTACTCTTGACACAGTCTGACAGCTCTGAGTCGAGTTGTCTTCAAATTTCAAAATTACAATGTTTATGGTTTATAATTATACATGAAAATAATAATAGCCTCAATGTGATTTTGTAAGTTTTAGCTTAATATGTGTATAAAACACTAATCATTTACAAATAAAAAACGCTGAATAAGTAAAAATATTTAATTATTAAATAGGATGAAACCATAGACATAGCATAGTCAAAGTGTGACGTAATCAACAGGATATATTTAACGCGGTTGACATGAGAAGATCGTACCTAGATCTTGTTATTAGATTCTGTTTGGTTCAAGAGTACGCTTGTAGGATCGAGTTCGAATCAAAAGTGAAATCAAATCAAAATTAAATTAGAATCAGTTTCAAGAGTAACGCCTCTGCATATTAAAATAAAACATCAAATTCCATTGAAGGAAATGTTTCCATCATTGTGAATAATATATTGCACTTCATAATACCTAAGCCTATTACAATATTACACGCATTTATAAATATTTAAGGTAATGGAATTTTTCTTTCTATACACTTCCCTTCAAATGTAGCCTATTTTAAATTGACAACTTAATTCCAAAGAAAACACATTTTATACAAATCAAGACTTGCAATGTAACATATTTCTTATTTTTTTTATACTTATAGGCCAACTGCTGTAAGGGCGATCCTCCAGATGGTTTGCGGGACGCGGGGCGGCGGGTGTGCGCGGATATACATGATATTGATATGATACCCTATATCTTGTGATCAGTAGTTTATGCATATTATTGAAACTTGAACAAATATGACATAATAAATTATACATTTAATATTGATGTCCTTATTTAAAAACTAATCAAAAAAGTACTATAATGAAAGAAAATTGTGCGTGTAACCTTTACACGCAGTAGAAGTGAAAATTTTATGAATTATATTGATGATACAATTGAATAAAAACACGTTAAAGCATTACTTTTGATTGACTGTATAGTTTTTTAAACGTAGCGTTCTTAATTTCTTCTTGGTAAAATAATCTCATGTGTAGCAGCCGGAGGGCTGACAACAGACTAGCTTATTGGTCGGCCTTGTTCCCCTCCCGCGTCCCGCAGACTATGAGGAGGGTCGCGATTACAGCGGTCGAGCTATATTATTAAGGATTATGTAGTATGTGGTGGGTTTAAAGTGAATAAGTTGCCAGTAATTCTATAATTTTTATCACAAAACAAAATAATGTATTATGAGGTTTAATTAAATTTGTATTTCTATGATAACAACTATTACATTGTAGTACTATTATTAAAAAAAATGAATCACTTATATTGTGCTAAAATGCAATCATTTCTTTATCAAATTATAATGTGTGTAACTGTGCAAAAATGTAAACACTCTACACATAATTTTGAAAATAAATAAGAAAAAAACAATTAGATATTTATTATTCATACAAGTGCCAGCTAATATATATTTATAATTACGTTTACAAATTATCCAACTTTATTATATATATATATCTTTGAAACAAGAAAGTTATTACTTATAAAATAATAGAAACATACGAACGTAAATTTTGCCGTAAAATAAATACGTGTTGCCATTAATTATAAATTAATACCGTCTGCTACGATTATAGTAAATGTTATTAATTCGATAATAAGACATAACCGATACATTTATATATACGTACGTTTGTAATGGAGTTATTATTCGTGCGCCGGCGCCGGCTGCCGCGCCGGGGAGTGCGCACGCGCTGGCTCTCCCGTTTCTTTGCTCTTGTTTCGGACTAGCCTGTGAGAGCAATTTTATAGGATTACCACAATCACGCCTGATGTTAAGTGACGATGTGAGCCAAGATGGTGACACGCTAAGCTTAGTGGGAGGATTGGATCTCAAGTGCAGCTGCCGGAACATACTTATAGGTATGTTATACTTTGCTACAGGCTTAGTGGCAGATATTCCACTTGAGAGTGGAAGCTAGTCAGGCGGACATTAGAAAATACCCTGTTATCATGCGATGGTTTCATTACGATATTTTTTGTAGTAGCTCAGCACATTGACGGTATGGTTCCTGGTGGTAAGCAGAGTATCTAAATACAACGGTGACCAACGAAAGATAAAAATTCCATAGGCGGTCGTCGCTGTCATGCCGGCCTGCATAAATATCTCTTCACGTTACGTTTGAGGACCCGATGTCGTAAGGAGGGAAAACATTGGCCGGGAGATGGTTCCACAGTCTCGCGGTACGACAAAGATAAGACATAGAGAACTTTCTAGTTCGTGCAGAGATGGAGATTACTGTAAAACTGTGACTCCGGAACCCAACTGCCGAACCGGACTGCAGGAATTCTAACTAAGTAATTCTACCAATTAGCCATTATTAATTCAGAAATCAGAAAACAGTAATAATTTAGTTCTCGTCTATCATCATCATCATCATCATTAGCCTTTAGAAGTGTTCTCTTGGAGATATACGGTCACTTTCAGGAGCCTTCCGCAAGTCGTAGCTCTCTCTGGTGTGAGGGCGTCCTACTCTTCTAGTCGAGTATGCGTGTGCGTGTGAGTGTGAGAGGTGGAGAGTACCTGTAGATGTCGTCCGTGGTCTGCAGGGTGCCGTTGGCGAGGTGCAGACGGCGGCCGGGCGCGGGCGGCGGCGCGCTGGGCGCCGGGGACCACCACTGCACGACGCGCCCCACGACGGGCACGCGCCGCAGCACGCCCTCCTGCCAGGCCCGCTCCAGGTTCTCGCGCTCGAGGTCCGCTTGCGCCGCTTCGATACCTTATACATACACCGACAAGTTCTCTAATCAAACTAACTGCCTGCGATGTTTTTTTTCTTTGTTAATGACAAATGTGGGCATCTACGATTCCGCCAATGTCACATGAATATAAAAATTTTCTAATTATATGTTACCACCACACATAGATCTAAAAAGATGGCGGCGCCCTTGCTAAAACTATCCAGGGAGTTTTTGTGGCAAATTAAAATGCATTTTCCTAGTTATCTATACTAATATTATAAAGCGGAAGAGTTTTTTGTTTGTATAAATACGCTAATCTCTGATACTACCATTCGTATATGAAAAATTATTTTTGCATATGATAGCCAAATTCACGACGAATACTATGGACTATGTAGTATTAGGCTACACCTCCCAGCTAATTTTTGTTAAATAAGTCGAATTAAAGAGCATACTCTAACTACTTTATCAGCATGCGCTGGCGTAATGGTTAGTGATACGTAAATACAATGTTCTACAAAATATTGCTCCTTAGTATATGTAAAAGAAAATTCACGATACCATATTCCTATCTCTTATACATAAGCCACAATAGGGTATTTTGTGAAAAGGTTTTATTGAAAATTTAAAAGTATTTTATGAATATTATTATTATTAGACATGGCATATTAATCCTTATGAACGTAAGTTACTTATCATCAAGACAATTTTATGAAGATAAGCTTTGCCCTTTACAGCATGTTATTTGGACGAATAGCCTGAGAGATAATGTAAAATTAAAATAATTCAACACTCGGTTCGGGTATATGGCTATAGGTGTAGTGACGCGAACGAGCCGTGTGAGTGGTGACTCACTGGCCACTCGATAAAAATATTGTCTATACTGAAGTATTACAAATGATACGCGGGTGAAACCGCAGGGCACAGTTAATTATTTATAATCCACTTCAATTGTGCACAATAACCAAAATACAACATTTAAAATGCCGCCAATATTATCTTTTAGGCAAGCGTGTTCCGTCGTAGACCACATCTTCACATACGATAATGCGAGGTAGTGGTTAAACACAAGCCTATTTATAATATATATAGAACCAAATATATAAGCTTATGAATTGAAATGGACAGATCAAGCCTGTCAAAAACCCTACTGCAACACATCTGACAAGAATTAGATATTTGGCCAGAAAGATTGAAGACACCTACGTAAAAACCGAGAGAGAGAATAACCTTAAAAATATGACGCCTAGCATTTGCTTTACACAATCAATTATGACGTTACAGAAAAACACTTTCTCAAACCAACATTACTTTACACCGGTTGGTCAAAACGACCGTTCTGAACCTGACGTATAGTAAAAATGGCTGTTTTTGAATTAATATGACTGATTATTAATGACAAAAGTGAGAATTAAGACATATACCACTCACCTTTTTTTAAGACTTCTGTCATGTCCGTAAGAACCTTGGAATTCTCTTCCACCTCCTTGCCGGCGGACAGCACGAGGTCCAACAGCTCCTCGACATCCGTATCAGCCGTCACCATGCCAAACCTGAACGCAACAATTATATAAAGCTCAAAACATTGTTTGTTTCACAGCGTTAATCTCTGAAACTACTAGTCAGATATAGTCTCTCTAGGTGGAAGGTAATAAGCTATATAACTTCACGCTACGACCTTAAGGAGCGGAGCTGTAATCGTTAACATTAAGCAATCTGGCAAACTGTAAGCAAGTACGTGAAGTGAGAACAGCGATAGACTATATCGGTTCGTTAGCGTAGCGTCGGGGCGGTAGAGAGTTGCTCGGATAAATTTGTATCATAACTGGGTAACTAATTCAGATAAATATCACTATATTTTTAAATATCGAAAATCTAATCAACCAAAGTAACTTCAAATTCTATAAGCTAAAGTTTTAGGTAATTGAACCCAAGCACCCTATGGGTGTGCTCCTGCAACTACACTTCACAGCCAGCCCCACTAGTATTAGCATGTTACCACCTTAGGCCACATCTTAATTAAAAATTTGATGATATTGTGGTCAAAACACAAAAAGTTCAAGTTCAGGTCAAACATCCATAAACAACATGGGGAAAAAGGGTGATTTGGAGTTCAATGGTAGACTTTAAATTGCAATCATAGCTCGTTGGTAGAACAACTATTAGATTCATTCTGGCTAAATACCACGGCCCGTTCATGATTCGAAACTAGCCCCTTTTTAGAATGACCATGACGAGAACAAACCTAACGCAAGCCATTCCGTCGTCTCCATCACCACAAGAAAAAGCACCATCAGTAACCCGTAGCGTGTCCACCAGCTGCCGGTTGAGGGAGTTCAGCTGTTCCGGGGAAGCCTCCTCCCAGCCAGCCGGGATGTATCTGACACCTCCGAGACCTGACCGGGGAAACATAAGGCTTTCACTTATCAGGAACTCGATGTCTATGTGCATTCTATTTAAAGATATTAAAGCGATCTTTCTTTGTAGAATTCTCTTTACTTAGGGCAGCTAAATTGATGAAGTACCTCCGACCTACGGAAGAATGCAGCCAAATAACCGTGTGGTGAGTAGGGTTTCCAAGGCTCCTTAGGGAAGGAGAGTTCAAGCGTTCATAAACTATGATAACCGCTCACGTGGACCGTACACTAGTTTGCCAGCTTAGTTGTATAAAAAACATAGTTAAAATTTGTGAGTCTGGTTGTGGAGAACAAACTCATTTGATTCCAAAAACGTCCTCATTGATAGAAAGTATTAATGTTTATGCTGATAGTTATTGGGCAAGCTTTATATTATCTATATTCTTAAATCTGCAGTTCTGTCTGAACATCACATTTTTTCCAGATTTCCAAGGACGTCATGGATCACGAAAATGGCATACAACATGTTGTTGTGTTATTAACATGTGTGTAACTTATTTATATATTCCGATTTCAATCAAAAATGGCTTGACCGATTTTTATGGAATTTTGTAGACAAGGGCATACGTTATTTCATAATTGTCACATTGTCAATAACATTAGAAAAAATAAATTACGAGACGAAAACAACTACTGCATAATAATTTTGGGAACATCGTTAGTGATAAATATTAGGCTCAAAGTTGAAAGAAAATATGGATTTTTTCTGCTTTATCAGCTAACGCCGACTTATCGATTTTTAATAGGTAAAAATTATGTACATACTGCAACGTTGTTCAATGCTAAGTGAATGTACACACTGCAAGGTTATTAAATGCAAAATTTCTACAAGAAAATCTGCATTAGTATACTGTTATTTTTATAGGAATCTCAATAAAACAAAATTTCAAATGCCATAATTTCAAGTTTTAACGTAACAATAGTTATATAGTGTCTATTGGTTAATTCAATTGGCGTCCTTTTCACCCGGCGATAACAGACATGATCTCAAAATGTTTATGAGGCTTCGAATAACGGCTATAGGACACGATAGGAGCATTTTACCTACCATTAAAACGCATATTGTGTCCGATCTTTTAATGATGAGATTTTAAGATAATATGATTTAAGATAATATATTGAGTGATAAGATTTTATCAGAAATTATTAAAAAAAAGGGTAAGGTCTCACCAGCCCAGCCGGGTACGTGCACGAGCCTCAGGCGCGCGTGTTCCTCCACCCTCTTCTGGAAAGGTTCCCTCAGACCGACAGTCGCGTGTAAAACGTGCAGCTGACCTTCTAGAATGTTCGTCCACGATTCGATGCGATCCTCCTCAAGGAGAGACCCTTCGAGGGGACAGTAGCGAAGCACTACACCGTGTGCCTCAGTTTCACACACTTCTATGCTGATCTGTAATAACACCGATGCATTTGAGGGAAGACTTATTCAATCTGATGCAACCGAACTTTGGCTTCCGGCATACTGCTAACTTTGGACAAAACGTAACAACGCGGTAAGTGCATTCTGTAGGCAGTCAGACCTCAATAAGCGCCTCGAATGACCGCAACTAAATATTCTTCCTAATATATAACAGAAGATCCAAAGTATGCCTTATTAACACGCTGCATTCTCACCTCCCACATTTATTGGTCCTTCGAGCCGGAGTAAAACGTTGCATGTTTGGTCAAACCCTACACCCCTATTGGCGATTAGAAACGATTAAAAAAAAATAGATCTAGGTTTTTGCCCCACCTATTGTTGTAGTATGAGAGCATTTCTTTTAGGCTTTCCTTTATCGTCAGTTGATAGTATTTAAGTTTTGATTAGTAAACGTTCTTGATTCGTGAATTCAGAGAAACTCTTTGGTACCTGCCGATACCCGAGACACAAATTATCTTACATACATTATCTTAAAAACAGTGGACAAATATTTCCAGAAAAATTACTCCGTCAACAACTTTAGTTCCAAAGACGAAGTTCTCTATTCAGAAGGCGCTGATGTTCTTCGTTGAGTGAAATAGAGTACACAAATGCACGTCTTACCATGTCAGCTTCCCTCTGAAGTACTTGGCCGAGCCAGGAATTAAGTTTGTCATAGTAGGGAGGCGGTTTCCCCGCGGCGCCGGGCGGCGCGAACTGGAACGCGACACAGGCTGACGCACTGCTTATCGCTTCCTGTGACAACGTTCCATTTTAATCTCCCAAGTATTTAGAAATAAAAAGAGAAAATATTTTTTCGCGTTTTTTACAAAGTCTCACATGATAATGAAGTACTATAATATGTTCATCATAAGAAATGTGGCATGGCATATGTGAACTGTTTATTTTAGAGATATTTTTGATTTATAATTAATCTGTATTGTATCTATAATAGATATGTATTGGTGTTTAATGGGTATGTTATGTATGTGTATTGAATTTGTAGTAAATGTGGATTGGACGTATTTTATGTAATTCATACAGTAATATCATCGACCAAAGAGAAATTAATAAAGTTGAGATTTGACTGCTTTCTACAAAAATGGTTCATTCATAAATTTTGTATTATAGAGGGTACCGTTTTTTTACACAAAATTGAGCTTTTAATAAGTACTCAATAAATAAACATGTATGTCTTTGAAAGAATTGTGGAGTATTTCAAAATCCAAAATTCTGTATTCAATTTAGACCCTCAATAAAGCACTTATGGATGGGTAAAACAGTCCCACCATTTCGGAAGACTTCCCAGTCTTCGAGAAGAGCCGATAAGAAACTCGATAGGTTTTATTAATATTGTTTACAGTTTATTATAATTTTTAGCGGACCTACAGAGATGACATTCACTTCCATGAATCACTACATACACATACATACATTAATTAGTAGATCTGTGTCAACAACGCATTTCTAAGAAAATTTACTAGTTGTTCAATTTGTAAATAATATGATTTAAAAAAATTGTGAATGAAATGGTCATCAAGAAGGGGCCTACCATAAAAGTTTGTCCTACTTGGTCTTCGGAAGTCGGAAACTATGAGTGAATTACTTTATATAGGACTGCAGTTATTTAATTATGGAGGTTACGGAATGCTGGAACTATTTAACATAAAGTGAATCGCGCACCATTTGGATAATTAAATATAGAAAAGTATCAAGAGTTCGATAATCTGTAGCCGGTTGGATTGTATTTGCATATTGCAGATTGAATGTAGAACACAAACAGAAGCATATAGTTAAGTTGATGACATTAATCTATGGTGGATGATAATAGAAAACGGTTTAGTTCCATTTACTTACAATAATATCAACATTGGGTAATTCATCTCCGCCGGGACGTTCACTCTGAAATTATACAAGCATTGTTGAGTGTGAAAATTCACTTTGCATATGAAGTTCGCTTTAGTTTGTTCACTAACATTAAATTCAATTACAATGTAAAGTTCGCGTTAGTTTGTTCACTGACACGCTAATGAACAATTTTCTATGTAAAATTCTATATCAGAATGGCAAAATTTTTGTATGGAAACCTTACAACAAACTAACATAATTCTATATATTATTATTAAAGATAATTTGTTATACAAATATAAGAGTGAATTTTCATGAGAATGCAGACAGTTGAGTTGATTGAGTCCACCTGCTGAACAGGGTGTTGGGCACTAACCAGGAGAGTGAGACCCTTGGCGGCTATGACGTTGTACGCGGTGCGTGCGGAGTGGAACGCGGCGTGCAGCCGACGCGCCAGGCGGCGGGCGCCGGCCGCGCGCACGCACGTCCACAGCGGCAGCGCCGGCAGTCTGGCAGCGCCGCCGCCCAGCCCGCCCAGCGCCGACAGCGCGCCCTCGCGGCTGCCAGACTGCGTGCGATAATCTTATCATCCAGCTGACGAGAGGTTGCAGGGCAGCGTGACAACGACGACTGAAGCTTACTCGTCGTTGTTTTTGGATTGAACTGTGCTTATTGCCGACCGTTGTAAGCGTGACCCTCCTGATGGTTTGCGGGACGCGGAGCGGCGGGTGTTCATGGATATACATGGTATTAAGATGATACCCTATATCTTAAGATAAATAGTTTATGCATGTTATTACAACTGGAACAGACATGTTAAGATAATACATTTAATACACATAATATCGTTGTCTTTATTAAAATACTAATCAAAAAAGTACTATAATGAAAGAAAATTGTGCATGTAACCTTTACACGCAGTTGAAGTGAAACTTCTATGCATTTAATAGTATATTTTGACAATGTAATGAAATAAAACACGTTAAAGCACTACTTTTGATTGGCTGTATAGTTTTTAAAGAGTAGCATCCGTAATTCTATTTTTGTAATATAATCTAATGTATAGTAGCCACAAAAATAAAACCGCGTAAGTCTATACGTCAAACGTCTATTGCTGCCGGCGGTCGGCAACAGACTAGCTCATTGGTTAGTCGTGTTCCCCTCCCGCGTCCCGCAGACCATTAGGAAGGTCGCGCTTACAGAGGTCTAACTGTAAGTACAGGCACAGTTCAGTCGTTTTACGGTGCTAATATATTTATAAAAAAACTATATGGTATTCAATATCAGAAATATTATATGTTATTTACAACGACCCCTAAATAACAATGTTTTTTTCATCTGTGCCGTTAGTTTTTTTTTGTTGAGGTCATTGAAGGACACTCATCCATTACACCTAACTGCTTACTATTTTTCAAAAATTCAAACATAACATTAACAAGATGTCCAGATGTTAGAACTATGCAGCTAGATTTTGTGCCAATTTTAGATGCATTTTACTAGTGATTATTAATAATTCACTACAGTTTTGGGAAATAATCAAAGTATATCACGCAAATTGGCACCAATATTTTACGGTTTCTTGTAGAAAGTTTGTTAATATTATGTTGTTAATTGTCGCAGCTAAAAGTTCTAGATAAATTACATTTTCATAGTTTCGAGATGTCCGGTGCAGCCACAGTGGGCTAAATATAATCGAATAATTTATCATAATATACTCACGTTATTGACACCCTTGGAGTGTTCATTCGCTGTGATAGGTTCTGGTATTTTATAGAATGTCTATCATACTGCTAAGGAACACATTATTACGATATTTATTTACTAAGCTACCCACATGGCAAAAGCTACATTGAAATTGAAAAAAAAAATACATGCCTAAATTTAAATCTGTCGCCCTGATTAAAAGGTTGCTCTGAAATCCTAACTTTAAATATTCCTGAAATAGAGAGAATAGCATAAATGAAAATAAATGTAGCATTTCGGAATCGGCTAGTGTATCACTGTAGGTATATCCAGCATGCTTGCAGGCCGGCATGATAGACGACTGCCCGTGGACTCTTGATCTCTCGGTAATTGATTAACTCCGTTATAAGAAAGAATCACGCGACTGCAAAGTTAATAATTTCTACAACACTTTTGTATCACATACGATTGTTAATCGTAGAAATTTCATATAGAATTTTATTTTATTAGAACTATAAAGGATACAACATTGGGAAGACCCGGTACTCCGAACCACGGACCTGGGGTCAGGGTCAGTGAATCTGGTATACTTATTGTCTGGAAACATAACAGAGTATATTATTAAAGGACACACAATTAAAACTAAATACATATTAGCTATTGACTGATCAATAAGGAGCAAGTACTGAACAAGAAAATCATTGATGTACACCCATTCACTTGTCTTCTATACAACTTTCTTCTATAAAACTCAACGTCTCTCTGTCTGTCTGTCTGTCTGTCCGTTAATATTCTTTTCACGCGAAAACCACTAATCAGATTTACATAGCTTTTTTAAAATTCATAGCTATGTTATCTGGCAAGGTTATAGGATATATTTTATAAGATAAAGTAATTGAAGTAAACAGTGACGATAATGGTGAATCAATTCGGATAAAAAACGCTTTTGGGGCGCTTAAATGGTTTACGCTGAGTAAAACATACTAGATATATTACATTAATGTACTACATAATTGAAGATCTTAGAAAGGCCTACAAAAAAATCAGCGACAACATATATCTATCTTATAAGAATCACTCATAATAAGCATTGTCTTCAAAATAACTGGCGGACGATCGCTGTGGGACGCTACATTTTTTTATATCTTACAGTTATGTCATTTTATAATTTCTTTTCTAAGAACATTATTTGTAGTATATATTATTGTAGGACAAGTCTTGATTTATGTTAATAAGGGCACGCGCAAACACTTAGTATTAAAATAGTTATAGTTACCTCTTCACGAGCGATAGCCCCGGGCAGGGCGAGCGCGTGTCCTCTCACGTGTAAATGGATGGTTCTGGCCGCGCAGACCGCGCCCAGCGCTGCGAGCGGCGTCCCCCGGCCCAGCGGCGGCGCTCCCACTTCACCCAACACTAACAGCGGCGTTCGATTCGCGGCCACGTCTTCATCGCACAGCCTCTCCAAAGCTTCGATGTCCATGCCGTGACCTGGATTACGTTTAACAGGAATGTAACATCAAATTACGTAAAAACTAACTGTCATATTTGTTTCATAGCGCACCTGAAAAAGTATAACTTTGAAAAAACGTTAATCGACCCTTACAAAAATATTACCTTTACGGCAATGCGATGTGATATTTTTATCTATGACTCAATAAATATATTTTTTTTTTACATTACTTACTAGAGATAAGTAAAGCCCATTGCCTAACATACATATATAATAGGCAATGTATATTAATAAAGTATTCACAAAATCTGTAAAGCTATAAATAAAAGAGTTTAAATTTCTACATCCCAAACGTTTTGTGTTTACAAACAAAATTCCTTAAGTTCGGTAAACATAACGTGAACTGATTCACGCATTACGAAGTATACATCCAGTACAGCGAATTTGACCTAGTTCATTTGAACTATTGTTAATTCATTACATAAACAAATTTACGAATTTTAACAAATGTACGAATAATCGTTACAATAAATATCTATAATTGGATCAATCATCGATGTAATCTCTCCAATATTACTTATATCTAGAAAAACACCATTTACATTGTAAAAAATCACAAAGTATCTTAATTTCAAAAGATTAAATTCAAGATTTAAGAAATCCCCGGGCACAGGAAACCCATTCATTGAAACTATTCCAATGAGCCCAAAAACGGTATCTCTGCTGAAAATTGGTGAGGAGTTAGGTATCCTGCAGATCCCAGATGATGCTCCAGCATCAAATCAATATTGCAATATTCTTCTATTATCACAGGAGTAACAGAATACTAAATTTCGACTCGATCAGACTTGTGAAAGCAGTTCACATCCATTTATCAACTAGAAAAGAGCTGATAATCTTTAAATGTCTGAACAGATTTTCTTGAACCATAGCTAAGAAATATCTCGATCAAGTCACTAAAAAAAAAAAACTAGACCAAAATCGGTTCAGCCGTTTGAAAGCTACGATGCCACAGACAGACACACAGATATACACGTTAAGCTTTTGACAACACTCTTTTTATGTCGAGGGTTCAAAACTGGAGATGGTGCAAACTAAAAAAAACTGCTTCAATTTGTTAGTTTTTTTCTGTGATTATTTAGTGACATTGCACACATATTGTGAGTAGGGCGCCATTACAAAATACTGGTGAACTGAAATAGTTTGGGAACCCCCTTTTAAAACACCTTTTGGATTCAGGAGGATTCGGGCTATTTAGAATTTTATCGATTACCTAAACCGATAATTATATTTATTTTTCTTTTTCTATAATAGACTCATTGTAAAATGGATGCAACAATATATCAAGGGAGAGGTAAGATTCGGAATCAGTCAGTGTATCCACCTTTCGAGCCTCATGTAGTCTGGTATGACAGCGGTGGTTGGCGATGAATAAATCTCTTGGTGGTCGCCACTGTATTAAGATTATACTGAGGATACCATCACGTACAATGACGTCACTTTAAAAAAAAAATCCATCACATGTTGATGTACGGGTGCTCGTTTAATTAACTTCGATCATATAGATTGTTCAGAGTAACCGAACAGCTCTTTAGATACATTCTGGTAAGCATTAACCATTACCTGAGGCATTGACGGGGACAGGCCTCACGCAGGCGAGCGGCAAGCCGAGGTGTCTACAAAGATGCTGGACGATGCCGAGTGGGCTCGCCACACAGCTGTATATACACGGCAGTCGGTTCGTAAAAGCTAGAGCTAAAAATAAATATACATTTTAAATTATGGAATAGGTAGTATGCTCTAATTTAAAAGATATTCCATTTATAAGGTCTCTCCATAATGTATATAAATGAAATTATTGCGGTCTGCCGTTGTGCGCGCATCATGCAAAAAGTACATACATACATAAAATCACGCCTCTTTCCCAACAGGGTAGGCAGAGAACACGTCCTTCCCCTTGCTACGATCCTGACATACAACTTTCGCTTCCTCAACATTCATTTTTTTTGTTTAACACCTTAGATACTCGGTCTTTATTAAAAAAATATGATGACATCTTCATTCAATAAAAAAGTTATTGTTTTAATAAACTACGATTTTTATAAGCACTCTATGCGTTCAGCGATATATCTCGTATGGTTTACTCAGCGTAAGCCATTCAAGCGCCCCAAGTGAGTCTTTTTTCCGAATTGATTGACCATTATCGTGACTGCTTATTTCGTATGTTACTTTATCCAATAAACTATGTCCTACAACTTGGCCAGATAACATAGCTATTAATTAAAATAAAAAACATGTAAATCGGATAAATGTTTTTCACATAAAAATAGCATAAACGGACAGAGAGGCGTTGAATTTTATGATATGTACAAAAGTTTAGAATTAAACAAGCGTTTTCCGATTATTAGACGAAGCTCTACTACACCATTTCATCGTTGAGTTTTTTAAATGTAGGTACCCGATGTTCAATTTGGGGACCCCCAGACATACGACCACTTGAGAAAAAATTGTATCAGTACTTTTATTACTTGTCCTATACTTGATATTGTACTGCTCTTAGGGAAAAAATATTGATCACAGTTTCACATAAAGGTACTTGTGGGTGATTTGACGAGGGTTGCAAATGCCAAAACATTAGTTTGTTTTGATCAAGTGTGAAAAAAACAGAGGGAGCCAAGCAGAATTTTAGTTCATAACATGAAGTCGTTGTGTGGACCCTACTTAGATGGGGCAAGAGCACGAAATTGTGCATTAAAATTCAATTCTTCTGTCTTATCCAAGAACGGAGGGTTCAGGATTTTTTTATTTTATCCTAAGATCAGGGGTACCTAAGCAGGGAGTAAGATCAAGCAAAATTGCTTAAGCAATATTTGAACGTCTCCTAAGAAAGCCGTCACTCCGATAGAATATAGGTTATAATTCTAAAATCAACCTGAGTTTTACAAAAAGAAAATATGACGCAATATTTTATGATAGAAGAGATCTTTCTAGTTTGCCTTTGAGTAGCTACAACCTTCAAGTTGAAAATCTTTCGCCAAGCTCGTATCTGAGTGTTGTGTTTTTGTATACATATACATTGTTGTTTATTGGAGGTGTTTGTTTATGTAAGTTAATATACAAACCTCCATCTTCCAGGTATCTCGGATACCTGTGGTGAAGGAGCATCCGAGTGACTCGCACCAGACCTTCTAGCTGCTCCTGATGGTAGTACGCATTGTAATCTGTCAGTCTGTAACAAATGTATTATTTTAAACGATTGTTTTATTTAAAAAAATATAAATACAATTGCTTATTGACAGGTTATTAAATTCTACTGGTTAATCAAAGATGTGTGACCAGCACAACGAAATAAAGTTGAAAACTCTGACTAATGCACTTTTTGTTTGTAGGTCCTGATCAAATCAAAATACGAGAGAGAGAGAGTTATTAAAAGAAAAATATTGTTTCAAGTTAAGTTAATTTGTTTGGTATTAATTATCACATAATATGCTTTACACTCAGTGGATGTTTGATAAATTTAGGTCAAGTCTGAATAGTTTTCGAAGGAAGAGATTGCTGCTACATGTATAATGCTTCTTATGCAGCATAATTACGTATGGCTTTATACCTTCTACTAATTCAACTTCATAGAGCTTAAACTAAGATTTTTCATCCTCTTGTCTGAAAGCAATACAATTTTTATAACCAATGTATGTCAACAAGCCATGCCAATGATAATTTCTCAATAATTAGATGTTATGAACATTAAACAGCTGTTACTACACATCTAAACAATGTGTCGCTAACAATGTACAAGGACTTATGAATTAACCAAATATAACACATCCCATGAATGTAGTTAACACATACATACCATTGGTTCTCAAAACTTTTAACTATCACATACAATAGGTTAGTTGACTATATTTTTGAAGTAGGTCTTAAATTATAAATTGTTCCATTAGAGGGGAAAAAATATTACCTATATTTTTTTGAACCTAGAAAACCGCAAAACTTAATTTTAAAAGTTTACTTTTACAGGTGAAAACGCTGTCACCCATGTTATTCTGTATAATTATTAGCTTTGCTGTGACGTCATACGGGTTGTAAAGAAACATTTGACGTTTGGAAATATGGATGACAGCGTTTCGAAAGAACAAAATTAAAAATGTAAAAAGGAATTTTTTAATTGAAAATATGCAGCCATCTTACATTTTTAATATCTGAAATCGATATATATTGGTTTCTTAAGTCAATTACTACAGAAACATTTATTTATTGCGCCAAATTTGATATAAGGCGAGTAGCCTATTAGCTAGGCATAAATTATGTATAGAAAAAATCAGTTTAAAATAAAACCATGACGTAAATTTAAATTTTATACTGATTCTAACAAAACATTTTTTTTTCAAACAAAGAATCTTGCTATATTACCACTTTTATAAGGTTTTTTTTTTCGAACTGACTATACTGTTAGCCTTAGAGTCCCTGGAGCCTTTACGGCTTTTACAGGTTTACCGGACTTGGGGTAAAGAAGTAAAGTTTGTATGTTTGTGGAAGGTAATATATGAAACTACTAATCCAATTAAATTCACTAATAGGAAGTTATGATATATCTTTGGGCTATAGACATTTTTTTATTATTTATATTGTAATTTACGTGAACGAAGTTACGGTCGGTCCCTAGTAGTGTATTTTTTTATACCACTAAGGTGGGAAACAAGAATACGGCTGGCCTGATGGTAGGCGGCTACCGTAGCCTATGAACTTTTGTAATACCATAGGTATCAATAACGCGTTGCTGATCTTGAATCACCCTAACCCAAGAAGCACTGGAAACAATACTCAATGCAGGAACACAACACAAGGTTATTTGGCTGCGATTTTCTGTATACAGTCCTCCTTATTCGTGGGGGAAACGTTCCAGAATTATGCGCGAATGGAGAAACCGTGAATACGAAATGTCAATTTGCATAGGAATATAAGGGATGCGTTTCGAGGTAATAAAATAAAAGCATTTTAATGAGAGATACATATTATTATTTTCTTCATTAAGTAAAGGTTTAAAGATTTTAGTATTTTTTGCCTTGTTTTCAGCTTTTAAAAGGCTTTTTAATTCTTATTGGTATTCAGTATTCACCTGTGGCATTAATTAAAAATTCGCGTCATAAAACGATCTAACATTTTTATTTTTACTTTAAGCGGCAACACAACCCTTTTCCGCTTTGTAATTAATTTTTATTTTATTTCACTCGACATTGCAAACAAGCGAGGACAGAAAAGTGTTATTCATTCAAAACTATTTCTACTATACGAATAATAAGTTGAAAGAAAAAAGGCAGTAGTGGGACGTGTAACTCCCGCCACCTTTAGCCACAGTAATATTAGTTTCTTTAAAAGTATTTTGATGACAGTTGTTTAATTTGTTTGTTAAGTAGCGAATAATATTATTGTATCCGCGAATAAATGAATTTCCGGCCACGAACACAGAAAGTGAAAGCAATTTTTTAATCCGCGAATAATGAAACCGTGCTTTTTAATATATATCAAATTAACTACTGTGCTTAGCGGTTTAATCCGCTTATAATTTAAAATAAATTGCTGATTAATTATTCAAAATGCTTCAATATTTTTATCGGGCTGCCAGGATTATGTGTCACACGTCACACAGCTCGTTCGCGCCAATAATACTATAGACATAGACCCTAGCCGAGTGTTACATTATTTTTCATTATCTTCCAAAGTCTTCGTCCAAATAACATACTATAAACGGCAAAGTTTATCTTCATCAAATTGTCTTGTAACTTTCGTTGGCAAGGATTAATATGCCATGCATAATAATAATGCTCATTAATCACTTTTTATTTTTCAATAAAATTTGTCACAAAATACTTTATAGTGGCTTATGTATATGGCATATGGTATCACGGACTTTTTTTAGATGTACTAACGAGCAATATTTTTGTAGAATATTGTATTTACGTATCACTTACCATTACGCCAGCGCACGCGAATAATTCAGTACGGAAACGCTGTTTCTTTCCGCTTACTTTACAAAAATCAATATTTAAGGATAGCTGAAAGGTGTAGCCTAATGCTAGATAGCCTATACTATTCCTCATGAAACTGGCTATCATACTCAAAAAATTTTTTTTCAAATCCAACTGGTAGTTCCAGAGATTAGCGTGTTTAAACAAACAGACAATAAAACAAAAAACTCTTCAGCTTTTATATTAGTATATATAGGAACATACTATAGTATATCGAGAAAATGCAGATATGAAAAAAAAAATGTTTTACCACATTTTCTTATCACTAGAAACAAAAGCAATGTTGCAAATGTATTTAATCTCATTATCAAATAATAATTGTAAATAACCAATTAATTCTTACTGGTTTCGGTGTACTTTCAATGTATTGTAAATTAAAATATATACTTATATTTAAATAGTGGTGTTATTCGCTATAACACTTTTAGGTAAATTTATAATTGTATTGAAAAGTGAATATTTTCACAAGATTTTACACAAAGAGTCTACAATAGGCCATTTCTTTCTTTAAAGCTATGACTAAACACTTATTTCAGCTTGCAAGTGCTTACTTGGAGAACTTTGTAATTATTTTGCATTGGATCTGCACGGTATATTATGTTATACCAAAGCTGTCTAAACTCAGGCCCACGGGTCATAAAGTGGCCCACCAAGGCATTTAAATTTTACTATCAACTATTATTAAAATATCTTTACCTGAAAACTTTATTCATTTTTAATATATGAATCTACCAAAGCTGGATTTAAAATTATGCCATACCTCTAAAATTAATTAGGCAGCTTTGTGTTATATGCTATAATAGTAAAATTATATTTTTTTATTTTATTTCAGAACACATTATTAAAAATAAAAGGAATCTATTGAGTATCTTGTCATTATTTGCCATTATACTCCCAAAGACACATGGTGCGTCATTATTGCACTTTTTGAGATATTATAAATATTTTTTATATAATGAAAAATAATAATAATAGTGGAGCCATAATTTAACAAAACTTTAACCGTCATTCGATTCATCTATTGAAAAGCAAAAATATTTTTTAATGTATGGGAACAACCTAAAATATCAATATCACAAGAGTTCTGCCAAGTTTCCTTCCGTAAATTTCACAGTTACTTTATCTTGTCATTATATGACACAAATTCTCCAAATACACATGGTGCGTGTAAACTGTTGTGGAAAGGAGAGAAGGGAATTAGATTAAGCAATTAATAAACATTAGTAACCATTAATATACTTTTTGAAAATTTGTGGTTTGGTATTCTGAGAAATTTAAATGTTGTTCTTAAACAGTCCGGGATGATGACGCAATAAAAAAATATATGTTGCCTTTAAATTCGGAATATATGCCAAATAAGATCTCGGATGGATTAAGCATAAAAATAAAAATTATCACAAATCAATAAGATTTTCAGGAAAAATGTCTGTATTGTAAAATTAATTTAAATGTCAAAAATTAGATGTGTTAAGTAAATAAATACAGTGTAACTACTTTTATAAGACTGATACAAGTATCAAAATCTTCCCTTACACATTATAAAAAACAACTCTGCTCATCCTCTAGTATACTTTAATCTATCCATCTGTTTTTTTTATTATTTATAGATTGGATCTCATTAGCTATGTGGAGTGTTTAATATAAATCAGGTACTTTACACAATATAGAGATTAAGTAATGATGATAATGAACAATTAAGCTGGACATATAAATTCCATTAAAGCATTGGGAATTTAAAAATGAAGTATAATTCTGCAGGACATATTATATGGAGAGGGCTAGGAAAAACTAACATCTGATAAGATAGACAGATAATACTAATTAATATAATTTTATGATATTAGTGAAATGAATGCTTGGTACACTGATACCAGTGTAAACACAATCTTACACCATTAACAATACCATCACAATTTCTAAGCTAATCTTATCCGAGTTTAATTGATACTCAAGGTAAACTGATAACATAATAGCATTTTGCTATTAGAGATTACGAGGAAATCTTTGTTATCAATGCTTGATCTTACCTGAACATATGCGACATCCATCGCGTAGTCTCGCTGGCGATGTGGGCACCTAGTCTTGCAGCATGAGTTCTTTCCAGGCGGCCGAATAACGCCGAAATACTGTGCGACAAGATAGCCGCACGGGTAACAGCATCAGTCGGTAACAATGGCGGTTCTATGCTCTCACAACTAGGGTCAGTCTTTATCACCAGGTCCTCCAGAACTTTCAAAATTTCATCCATAGCAGTTTCGTCCGGCTCAAAGAAGCCAGCGCTAATTTTACGCGATTCTCGCTTCTTCTCTTCCTCAGCGGCATCTTGAGCATTAACTCCAGCTTCAAGCCGGCCTACTACCTCAGAAACTTGGAACTCTAGATCGCCAAAAGGACGCCGGTCCTACAAACAAGCGGAAATGTTAACATCTTTTGTCAAGTTATGAGAAATGGGTTTATAAATTAGAACACTTGTTTTACCAGTTCATGTTGAATGGCATTGGCTGGGTTAGGTATGAAGCTCTCTGCCTCTGATGCCGGTGCATCTCCCATGCTGCGTGGCGAATTTTTCGCAATTTTATAGCACTAACACAAAAATCTGTAAACGTCACTTCAATGTTTTGACGTGGGACAGCACCAGTGTTTCCACTTTGATGATATCCTTTCCCCACGCCTCAATTCAAATTTCCCCTTCTCAGGGCTTCTTTCCCCTCAAAAATTTTTCTGCTGTAGTTTTTACTTTTGGCCCTAGTGTAGTAACTAAAAAAAAAAGGTCTTTATCGATTTTCTTCTATAGCCTGCCCACGCCTCTGTTATACCCATGATTTCCCGCAATTTCCCCTTTTAATGTCTTCCCCCTTTTCTCCCCCTATGGACCCTAATTCCCCTCAAATGGGGAAGTTCCCCTCATTGTGGAAACACTGGACAGCACAGTGCGACAGAGTCGATAGGTTTGCCAATTTATTAAAAATATACTTACTATCCCTGAAAATTAAAATTACAGCAATAGCCATTAAAACAGGCCATTAACATGAAAATATATAATAAACCTATAAATTCTTTGTTTCTAAAAATATCTGGCTTCTAAAAAGTTCAAAGAAACTGTCAAATCGAAAAAATTAAACCAGAAAAACCGGATTATTGACAATTGAAAATAAAATTGTATTTGTAAAATTGCTTTAAAAAGTCAATATCATAATGATAGTATTGAAAAGAAAATAGTAATAAAATATTTTAACTATACAATAATAAATTAAACTAAAACAAATGAAAATTAATAACGGAGTCGTTGATTTTTAGTCTAAAAATACAAATAAGAAAATAAAAATAATATATTTTATCTATGACATTGACATTTATACTGACATTTTGACATTTGAAATGAAAAATGTCACATTTCTCTTGACAGTTGACAGCTTACGAAAGTGTTCGATTGTCTCAGTTTTTCGAAATAAATATAGCGACTTTTATTCATTAAAACATGTCGCTAGTTAAAATATTTTCGGTGTCTACTCGAGGTAAATATTCATATATATAACATACTTTTTTTGTTTATTATTATAAAACAAAACTAACCTGTTACGCAATTTTTGTTTATTATCTATTTTTCGTATATACCAGCTGTTTTTAACATAAACTGATATAAAAATACCCCTCAATAATACTCTACATAGCCAAAAATAGTTCAACTTTAATAGTTATAGTTAAAGTACATAGTTTTTTTTTATTTTCAAATATATAAAAAATGTGTTTGTTAACTTTTTCATATCAAGTTATTTGTTTATTTATTTTTTTAATATGCTAAGCCTTATTCTGTACTCACTATACCTATTAGGCGTAGTCCAAAGATTTTTTTGTAATAATGTTTAAGTAATTTTTAGTCAGGTTACTATGTAATGAAATTTTGCATATGAGGGTCAGTCTTCTCTCCAATCTCAGAGTTTATTTGACTATATTATCACTTAACATCAGGTGTAATTATAACCAAATGCCATCTTTTGTCACAATTAAAATCAGAATGTTTTTCCTATTATTTTTTTCCTTGTAAACTACTAGCTAACAGAAAGAAGTGCACCAGAATTTATGTGGCAATGGCATTTGTTATGTGGTAGTGGCAATTATTTAAATCTTTATTTATATTTTCAATCCAACATTTCCAGTCCGTGTGACCAGTGCTTCTGGAGCTGTAGTGAAACATGCTCAATATTGCACAAGCCCAGAAGGAAAAGTTGTGAAAGTGTATCCACCAAATGTGCCGGGATTCAAATATGTAAATGCTGAAGATCCCAACATGACCATGAAAGCATTGAGTGATAGAGCAGCTCAGACTATGTTTTGGACAGAGTTAGCTAGAGGATTTGCTGTAACCCTGGCCCATATATTTAAGGTAAAATAAGTTATAATAGCATATAATCTTTGAAAGAAAATATCATAATACCATTGAGTACTTTGAAGAAACATTAAACTTGTGCAATTCAAATAGTTTATTCAAGTTAAGATTTTTGACTTCATTATCTAATTAGAAAACACCCATGACTTTGTTTTTGTGTTTATTAAAATATGAAATTTAATAATGTAGCTTTTTAACATTTATTTACCATTTTTTAGAATCTGATCATTAGCTCTACAGATTGTTTCTTTATAATTGCAGTATTTTATTTATAGTATAGAATGTATAGTATAGCATTTATTTATAGTTGTTGGTATTTTAGTACTAATTATGTGTCTTTTTAAGATTATATTGCCATGCTAAATGCAATATTTTAAATATACAGCAATACTAATTTTATGTGTTAAGTTCCAAAAACATTTCCATACTATTATAAACCATCACTGAATAACTATATAAGAGTAAATAAGGGAAACCACACTTATCTAAATACAGTCAAAATCTGTTATAACGACATCGAAGGGACTACTCATATTGAGTCGTAAAAACCGATAGTTGTAACAACCGGTGACAGGTATTAATAGGAAAGATAATGTGTATATTCATGTAGGAAATTAAACCGCATTTTGTTTACTTCAATACAAACGTATAATATAAAAGAACAATATCATTTTTGTAATGAATGTAATTTTAGTTTGTTTGAAACACTTCTGTCGTGCATACACATTTTGTAATTCACGTTGGATTTTAATCAGAGTATCGTCACAATTTCCCCCCATGTAGAACTCTTCATTAAAAAGAACAATCTTTCATAATACACTAACAGCATTGAGACTGTCAATCAAAGTTGGCACTGTAAATTGTTCTTCCGAGTCTTCCTGTTCATTTTCATTTTCCTCTTGAACTTCACATACAATATCATCCTCCGTAGCTGGTGCACAAATTGCAATAGACTGATCTACATCAATGAACTTGTCTGTTTCAGTAGTAGATAAAGCAGGTCGTAAATTTTGGGATAATTGAGCCAAAGAAATATTGTCCTCTTCATCATCGTCAATCACATCATCTGAGGTTCTTGTTATAAGATTTTTAAAACCTGCATGCCCAAAGCAGTTAGCTATAGTTTTTTTGTGAAACTTTTTCCCATGCTTCTGATATCATCAAGATGGCATCAAGAACCGTAAAGCTGTTCTGATTATTACTGTCAATGCTTTGTATTAACTTTAACACTTGCAGTCTTCTATAATGAGATTTTAAACATCTTATTACACCTTGGTCCATAGGTTGCAGTACAGATGTAACATTTGGTGGTAAGAACACGAGTTTAATACACTTCAGATTAGTAACAGCCGGATGAGCAGGACAATTATCAACTAAAAGAAGAACTTTCTTATTGTTTGCTTTTAATTCAGCGTCCCAGTTTCGTAACCATCTTTCAAAAATTTCCGATGTCATCCATGACTTCACATTGTTTTCATACGCTACCGGCAGTGAGCGTATGTTTTTAAAGCATCTTGGTTCCTTAGATTTCCCAATAACTAAAAGCTTCCTTTTACAGGATCCTGTCATATTTGCTGCAACCATGATCGTTAGTCTCGTCTTGGACATCTTTCCTCCCGAACAATTCTCTCCTTTGAATTTTAAAGTCCTGTCTGGTGTCATTGTAAGAAAGTCCGGTTTCGTCTGCGTTATAAATGTCTTCTGGACTGTAGCCTTCGCATAATGTAGGCCACTTTTGCGTAATCCATTCGTCTACAGCATCTTTATCCACACTGGCAGCTTCACCACTCATTTTCCCGCCGACAATGCCATGTCGAGCCCGGAAACGTTGAATCCAACTAGACGAGCAAACAAAATCTTCACCAAAACGTTGAGCAAAATCGTTTGCTTTTTGTTGAAGAATTGGTCCATTTACTGGCACATTATTTGTCCTTTGATATTTAAACCACTTTAACAAAGCTTCCTCAATCTTCGTATGCCGCGTTGTTCTGGCTCGTTTCATTTTCAAAAAATTCTTGTCGTAGAGGATTTGAATTTTCTCCCTTTCTTTACAAATGGTTGAAATTATCGAGTGTGATACACCATATTCTTTTGCCAGGTCTTTGTTTGGAATTCCTTTCTCTAGCTTTGAAATAATACGCGATTTTTCTTTGATATTGATTTGTTTTCTTTTTTGCGACATGTTACAATTTTCACAGTTAACTCAACAAATGTTTTGGTGCGTCTTGTGTAAAGATAAGTAACAAACTGACTTAAGAGATATGACGAAGCGGGCCTTGAGGCTACGGCATGCATGTGCTTTGTTTCTAAGAATTACAAAAGACCCTAAACTTTGTTTACTTTTACGAGAATAGCCATTGACTATTATACTGTGCCAGATGTGGATACAGTTACCTATTCAAATTGTTTACAATACAGCTGAACCAGTCGTTCTACAGATATAATTCTCCGAAAACATTGACCAAATCTGGTCGCTTAATGCGGTATGTCGTAGTAAACAATGTCGAAAAACCAATGTTTTCGATAAGGCGGTCATATAACATTCAGCCAGGAAGGCGGTCATATAACATTCAGCCAGGACCTTTGATTTTGGTCAATTTAACCGGTATGTTGTTCTAAACGATGTCGCCATAAATGGTTTTGACTGTATACTAAAGATGTTTTTAATAGTATGTAAAATAGTGATTTTTTTTAATAATACTAAGATGGCAAACTAGCATAAGACCCACCTGATGCTAAGCGGCTACCGTAGCCTATGGACACACTTATAATACCATAGGTATCAACTTGCGTGTTGCCAACCTTGAATTTCCCTACTTCCAGGAGCTCTGGAGACCTTGCTCATCATAGGAACACAACACAAGTTTATTTGGCTGCAATCTTTTGTAGGATGGACGTATTCCATCAGTCACACAGCCCCAAGTAGAGAGTCTCATAGTTCTGTATTCTATTCCTGTTGAGAATAAATTGACTCCAGCATAAAATACTATGCTAACTTGAAATTTAGACTATTTCTGCTTTTGTCTTATTTTTTGTATAAAAGAAATCACATAAAATTTCCAAGAAATAATCCAATAGAATGATTTTCAGTTTGGAAAATCACTGAGCGCCTTTCGGGCCTTAGTGAGTAGAATGTTTCGGTTTGAATAAGGCTCTCTTCACAAGCGATGTTTGAAAATCACGGAGCGCCTTTTAGGCCTTAGTGAATAGAATGTTTACGATTTGAAAATAACTGAGCGCCTCTCAAACCTTATTGAGTAGAATGTTATCGGTTTGAAAGTCATTAAGTGCCTTTCAGGCCTTAGTGAGTAGAATGTTTTCGGTTTTACAATCACTCTGTGCCTCTCGGGCCTTAGTGAACATATTACCTGTTTTCGGTTTGGAAATCACTGAGCGACTCTCTGGCCCTAGTTAGTTCAACAATAATAAAAATGAATAAATAAAATGTATAATAGCATAATATCTATACTTTTAAATTACCTTGTTTCTCTATATTTTGTAGGGAAACAAACATTTAAGTAGGATTTTAATTTTTGGATCTATGCTTCATGCAGTTAATGTAATTTCATTAGCATGGCAGTATAGGGAAGGGTTGTTGTAATTGCAAACTTGAAGGAAATAAACAATAATATAGCATTAAAAAAAATTAAACATAACAATTACAATATCATCTAATTTGAACTTATGTTTTATATACGAGTACTTACAAATGTAACATAAACTATTTAATTATTTAAATTCCAGGAACCCGCAACAATTAACTATCCGTTTGAGAAAGGGCCTTTGTCGCCGCGATTTAGAGGCGAACATGCTTTACGTCGCTATCCATCTGGTGAAGAAAGATGCATAGCATGCAAGTTGTGTGAAGCCATTTGCCCAGCCCAGGTTAGTCATTTTTGATTTCACAAAATTATATTGGAGGTTAGAAGAATGGTAGTCAATAATGTTGCCCTGTTTTACACTTTCATGTAATTAAGTAAATTATTATCAGATTAATTGAATTGTTTATAACATATCATAAGTACTGTAGGTGTAAGTTTTCTACGTTATATCCCGCCAAAAGCTCTTTAATGTTCTCATTAAAAATATGATTAGTAAACTTTTTCATTAGGGATATCACCTGTTGATGCTAACGAAAACATTTTCAAGGCGCCATCTATTATCCATTTGTTCAACTAACATGAGCTGTTAGATTGTTTACAATTTATAATGTGAAAATAGTCGAACAGGTCATCTAGTCTTATGTATGTATTTATTTTATTCTTCAATATAAAATTATTTATGTAGGGATCATTGAAATTCTGATATGACTGCTCCTGAATGAAATATGTAAATGACGACAAAATACGAGTGTTCACGGTTGTTAACGGTTTCAGGCGATCACAATCGAAGCGGAGGAGCGCAAGGACGGCTCGAGGAGGACGACGCGTTACGATATTGATATGACTAAGTGCATCTACTGTGGATTCTGTCAGGTAACGTAACGTACCATTACTTCGCTTCGAGCAGATCAACTCTTCATTTCATTATTAAATCACTGATTTTCTTGATAAGAACATCTAAATTGTTCTTATTAAATAAAATACAATTAATTCAGTTCGTTATATAAATTGCCGGTGTATAGGAAAAATCCTGGGCAAATTACATTAAAAAAATATAGCTGTATTTACTTTAATTTAACAATGATGTGTCTATCATCAAGCTGCATAACTACCGGTTTAAGTAAAAATAATGGGATTTCACTGTTTTCGTAGATATTTTTTATTTATTTCCCTATCGTCCCTATTTCGTAAATATTTTTTTCTACTATAGAATTATTAAAATTGTATATTTATTGGTTATCCTTTTAAACTTACATATTGCTGCCTAAGATCAGTATTACATGTATATATATACGGGATGGTAAGTGGCTACCGTAGCTTATGGACGCTAAATAAATCTCTAGTGCGATGCCGATCTTGAACCCCACTACCCCAAAGAGCTGTGGAAGCCCTACCATAACGCAAGGTTATTTGGCTGCAATCTGTACGTTTGAAGGTATTACCAGCCGGACTGCCCCAAGTAGAGAAAAATCTCAAAATTTCTCCGTGCCTTACTATTATTAAAATTTCAGGAGGCATGCCCGGTCGACGCTATCGTTGAAGGTCCTAACTTCGAGTTCTCGACGGAAACTCACGAAGAGCTATTATATAATAAGGAAAAGTTATTATCCAACGGGGACAAGTGGGAGAGTGAGATCGCTAGTAACATCAGAGCTGATCATCTTTATCGTTAAAAATAATAACTCTTTTTTTGCTAGTGAACATGTAATTTCATGGCCGGTTTTGTAATTATTAAAATGTAATACACCATAAACGTTTAGAACATACAGAACACATTTTGTATATATACACTATAAAAAATAATACGGGTTAACACTAGACAGGTGGTTAAGAGTGTTTTACACAGGATATGGTTAGGAGTGTACTATACAGGTGTTTAGGAATGTTACTGCACAGGAGGTCTTTAAGAGTGTACTGCACAGGTGGTTAAGAGTAAGAGGAGATGCAGTGTTTTTTACGTGGTTTAAGACATGATTTAAGTTTATACAGTGTTGTAGTTAAGAAACTGTAGTTACCCTTAATATATTAAAGTACTCATTCTAATACTTCCAGTCGATTAGGAGAGTATTATAATTTTAACAATTAACACATACAAAACCGGCCTTGGGACTAGGATAAATAAATAAATTATTGTTTTGTGATAAATAAATCAATATCATTTCAGTTATTAAAGTTGTTTTATTTGAACAATATTTTAAAATCTTTATTTTTATAAATATCAATTAATTTATTGAAGTTATATAACAATTAATATTAGTGATGTCATCAGTAAAATCATAATACCTTTATATCATGAGGTAGTATAGTCAATTTAGGAACATACAAACTATTATTATTTATATTTATTATATTACTATTATTATGATTATTATTGATTCAAACATCATTTAAAAGCTTATATTCCCCAAATTTGGCAGGTAAATAACTTAAAATTCATGTTATCGTTAAATCGTTAAAAAGGTAGATTTAAAAAGACTTTTTCATTAGCTTCTCATTCCTTATGAAAATATATTTAACCAACCAATCTGGACTAACATGAAACTGTTAGATTTTTTAAATTCTATATGTGAAATATTTGCACGAGTCAACAATTATATTTAGTTTTAATTTGTGTGATTTCCACCTAATATCTTGTATCTATATCTTTCTAAATCTTCCTTGACACTATTGACAGGTCTGTCAGCATCTATCGTCAGAACTTCACAACCGATGTCCGATGAATTCAACCATTCTTCATACGAGTCATGGACCTGCACAAAGTTTAACATTACATGTGACTTCATTTTTTATATTAGATGTGCTATTGTACAACTTACCTAAATTAAATTGTGAACTTTGTGGCCTATGTGAACATGTCTTAATGTAAGAAATATTAAAATCCATGAAGCTGTCGATGTTTACGTTTACGCAGCCTGACCTAACAGTGACAACCAGCAATGGTTTGCAAATCTATCGGTGATCACCATTATTTTTGTATTGTACTATGCTTACTATTAAAAAATAATCATGCATTACGATAATAAGACAGATCCATCCCTTTAATGATAATGTTGGAATGTGTAGATATTAAATTTCCATCCTATGCAAATATATACTCTTTGTAACAACATTGAACTGTCGATAATGTTTTAGTTTACTGAAAACTATATGCTGTTTACTGATACTGACATTATAAATACTGATTATCCCTAAAGTTGTCCCATATATATCTAACAACATAATGTGATTACATGTGTTGATTTATCTAAACTATGTAAATACCAACCTGTTGTAGATAGTCTAATGGCACTTCTGATTCTTCTGCTCTGCCACGCTTTATAACACGCTCCCACACTACTTGTGGTGTTGTTCTTAGATAAACTAAAAAAAAAGTCTACTTAGATAAAAATAATAAAATCATAAACATACAATCAGATTACCTAAACGTTTAATTAACCCTTAAATTAATAACTTTTATATAAAAAATAAATGGGTAAAAAAATGTAAATGTAAAAAAAACAATTTACATAAATTTTATTGGTGTACAAATACATGTAAGGGTTAAAAACGAAAATCTCATATTATAAACAGTGATTTATATACACATGTATTTCTTTAATTTTATTTTTAAATTATTTATATAAATTTACAGAAATTAATGCTTTAGCACTTCATAAAAATTTTATACCACTTTCTAGTTCTAATAAATTTTTATACTAGACAAGCTAAATAGAATAATTAACGAATACGAAAAATCCATGAATTTAATAGTGTACCACATGTTATATGAACTCTCAAATGACTTAATCAGTAAAATAAATTGCCCAAAATGATGTTAAAATATTAGAAAATTGAAAGTAACTTTCACATGGCATAATGTAGTTTTTTAGAAAAACCTATTGGTCAAAAGTGGTTATAAAAAGAGAAATTTATCTAATTAAATTGTACATTGTACAAGAACTTGAGACAACAGTGTGTGCCTTTGTAGATTTTATTTTATGAAACTGACTGAAAATAAAGAGCATATTTTTCATCCAGCTAGTTTTAATGATGGCTCAGTGGTAGCATGTACGACTTTGTGTCAATTGACATGAGTTCAAATCCTGCAATGAGCCTGAGCTTTTGGTGATGGAGAATATTGTGAGGAAACCATAGCATGGTGGTAGGGCGTTTTCTAATGCCTGCCTGGTAAGCTACCACCCTCAAGTTGAAAATATACATAACATCAGGTGATATTGTAGCAACTACGCCAAACCAACAACAATAAAAAAAAAATTAATCTATGTCAGGGTACTTCACACATGTAATTTTTACTAACATTGATTTCAGTTTTGAAATATCTATTCTAGTATTATGTTCTTTAATATTGTCAAGTGTAATCCACTTTAACACATAATGGTAAATATTAAACTAAAAAATTGATTACTACGATAAAGTATTTAAGTGATTAAATTAATTATTATTAATTTAAGTGCATTCTTACCTATAAGATCTAAAGTAATGTCTAAGCTCTTTTCTGTGAAATCATACCATGACATTAATGTCTGATATTCTGGCTCTTCTAGAAACTTCTGTTTTTTAGCATTTTCCACAAAACAGTACCTGCTGTTTTGTACTGATCTAAAAAGAATACTGCAATAAGTTATTGGTATTCATAAAGCTATGCTGCCCTAAACAGTTTTTTACAGAGACTACTACCCTTAAACTCCATTTTGATAATCTTTCTGCTCTGCTCTTTTATGTGCTCGGAAATGGTTGATATATCCAATCATAGCTGTGAATGTGCCATTATACTAACTTACAAGCTAAGTTGGTTGTACCAGTGTCTCACCAAACAAGCAGCAACTACACCAGAAGCTTGTAACTTAGAAATATGGGTTCCTATACTTAAACTTGTTTAGGTTTTTATTTGATCAGTGTTTTATCTTATATAATAAGCCAATTAAATTACCTTTCAAACATTTTTACTGTAATGTTAGTGCTTGACGGTGAACTAGTCTGGATTTTCAAGCGACTAAGGTGTACATAATGCTGGAACGGAAACATCCATTTGTTCAAATCACTGTACATTAGTCCTAGGAGGTTGTGCCCACTTACATCACGCCATTCGTGTAGAGGTTCCTGGAAAAATTATTAATCCTCCTTTATGATTTATTCACACACATGTTTTGGTTTATAGCGACACAGTATGCTGCATTCAGACTATAATATATATTTATAAGGTTAACCACATTTCTATCAAATGACTGAAAAAATCTCTTTCAATTTCATGTAAATGACACAAACAAAATTCAATAGCTCTATACAGCTGAAACTATCAAGCATGTTATATGTAAAACGAAGAATATAATTATTTTTTCCGTTTATAGAGAAGATACTATAATATAAAATACTCTATGGGATCGAGGCTACGGATCATAGAAAAACAAAATACTTACAGCATGAGCCTCTACATTAGGAAACTTTTCAAAAAACTTGATACAAGTAGATTTCCCTGAGCCAATATTCCCCTCAATAGATACTCTGAAGGGTCTTTTACTGGCTACACGAGCAGCACTTGTTATTGCCTTCATATTGGCCATATTTTTACTGTCTCCAAGGAATCTTAATGTCAATACAAGATTTCGTCAACACTCTTTGAAAGTTTAACAGTTGTTTGTAAAATTCTTATTCTGAATTAAAGTAGTATGTTATTTCGGTAAATAGCGCGAAATCCTACATAACTTACCGCCAAAGGCGCCAAAAACAAATATGTCAACTTTTTTGGTGTACAATTTTTCCATTTCTTCGTGAAAGGAAAGGCAGAGGTATCTAAATCCATGCAGCCAAGTCAGATTTTATTTCATAATCCATGTTTAATTTTACGATTATGGATTCTTTTTTAGAACTAAATACAATCGAAAATACGATTATGCTTTAAATCAATAGAGGGATGTGTAAGCTGTGTTAATTAAATAACAAAAAGAAACTATAACAATAATAAAATAGAGATTGCATTTTGGTACACTTGAATTATTGAATGCCTGACTCCGAAGAACAAGATTAATTCTTCCAGTAAATATTCTTCGTTACTTGTTGCTTCAGTAAAAATGTAGAAATTACGTAAATATATTAAATTAATCCAAATTAAACATGAAACTAATAAATTAAATGTACAACGGCGTCTGATCAATTCAATTAATTTTTAATTCCTTGGTTTTGTTATTTTGATCTACTCTAGTTTCAAGTCATATAGGAAGTAACGAAGCCCGTAGTAACAAAAAAAATACAAGAATTCACAAAAATTGTTGTATAAAGGAAGTTACTTAGAATTTTATCGTCCAAAGTGTTTTCTTGGCATTGAACTCAACCAAGTTACTTGCTCCCCATGATACACGTTGCAAGTATTGCTTAGGTTCAATGACAAGTTCCTCCCGTCTCTTTTCTGTTTCCTCCCGACCACATGAAGGTTTGCTATAATAGCACCCATGATTGGTAGTGTCATCTGCATAGCAATCAGTATGACCTAAAGGTAACATATGATTGATATGCAGAAGAAATAGAGTGGGTGAAAGCACAGAGCCTTAAGAAACTCTACCGTTTATCGACATGAACTGCGAATCACGTCATCCTTCTACAAGGACACGAATTCTGCGTTCATGTAGAAAGTCGGAGATCCAGTAGCAGAGCCTGTCGGGAAGTCCGTAAGCAGGAAGATTAGAGAGAAGACCACAATTCCAAACCCTATCAAAAGCCTACGCTATGTCAAGACTGATCGCCATGCTTATCAATCGCCTCCCACAGCGGTGCAGTACATACGCCAGAAGATCACCCGTTGATCAATTCTGGTGAAAGCTATATTGACGATCATCAATGAAAGAGTGATCCTATAGGTAACAGACAAGCTGGGTGTTTATGATCCGTTCCATGATCTTGCACAACACTGAAGTTACGGCAATTGGACGGTAATTGACAGGGTCTGATCGATCCCCTTCTTGGGGATCGATTGCACAATAGCCTCCCTCCAAACACTAGGCACGAAACCAGAGAGGTAGGACAGGTGGTAAAGACGCGTCAACACTGAAGATGTTGCAACAACGATGAGGCTGTCCAAACCGCTTTCAAAGATTTTATTGATTCTTACTCCCACAATTTTTTCAACAATGTAATCAATGAACTACCCAATAATGGCGAAAGTGCATAATAATAATAGTACTTCGATTGATTAAATGTATAATTTCATAATCTTTTTTTCGGTCTACTTTTTCATATAAAACGCTAATTTCATATGTTAGGACCTATTGCAATACTTACCGTCGATTTTGAGCGATATCGTATCTACACCATTTTTTCTATTTAATTTATTAATTTAATATCTCTATTCATATTATTTGTAATAACATTTCTAAAATCATAAACATGGAATTCTTTCAGAACAGTTCTCTGAAAATGAAGAAAACTTTAACCAGGCAATTTTTTGGCTTAATTATTTATGGCCTTATTTATGTTATTTCCTTATATAGTTTGTGTTATTTTGTTAGCTGTAAGATCACCTTGTATCTCTAAATAAAGTAAAAAAGATGTGTGTGCGATTCACACACGATAGAAGTGAAAGTTCATTTTAAAAGACATTCTTATTTTATTTAAACAGTGTGCAATATACATACACACCGACATTTACTCTCTTGCTCTAGCTCACACAAAGAGGAGAGACCGATAATGTGCGTTAAACGTTTAACATGTAACGTTTAACGCTTAACGCTTGGAAGTCGCATAAGAAGTTTCACTTAATTTTTTTTAATTAGCTATTTGTTTGAGGTTAACAACTTTTTTTACAAATACCAACTTTGACGACATCTGTACCTACCAGGATAATTGCGACATTATCTACCATCCCTGGACAAATCACAGCTTGTTGTTGTACAGTTGAAACTTTTGACGGGAACTTGCTTTATTGTCCTTGTTTTGTAATTTTATTGGCTTTTGCATAAACTTATACCAGATTCTGTTAAAACTATTTACATAGACGGATGGTATACGTTATTTTCTACAACATTGTTTTTTTTTTTTCGAACTGACTACACTGTTAGCCTGAGGGGCCCTGGAGCCTTTACGGCTTTTACAGCTTTACCGGGCTTGGGCGTCTACATTGCAAAGCATGTCATAAAGGCAATAGCAATAGCATGTTAATTTGTCCGTAGGACGGTTCGTGCGTCCATTGCAACCTGAATGTCCTGCCCCACTTTTACATATTAGCCACATGTTCACGTTTATAATTTTCAAGAGCGAAAAAAAAGAAATTGTCTTCTTTTATCTTTAACAATGAGACCTGGCCGCTACCGCTCCGTTTGCCCTATGGTAGGGCCGGGCCTGCCCTGCTAATAACTAACAGAAATTAATCAAACCTCCGCTGAAACTATACTTATACTCCTAAAAAATAATAGTGGTAAATCTGTTTATACTTTTCACTTAAACAGTGCATCGGACATCCAATCATATTGGCTGACAGTTTAATTAAAGTTCAAACACAGTCGAGTACGCCTCGCACTATTGGCTGTCGATCCCGCTCGCTGGCACAGTTTAGCTTGGCTGATATACCCGATGCCTTTTATTTATAAGTTCATTTACCCTGAACTGTGTATTATTATATTCTAGTCAATAATATGCCGTTTTGCAGTAAAATAATGTATACGTAAACAGACAAAAGTTGAATAAACACTGTTATTGGTGTTCTGTCACAGACGTAGTCCTTCTGTAAATTTTTTCGTTTATTGTTTCCTGTATTCGCTTTGCCAAGATGGAACTGTCCTCAATTGGAATATGGCTCGCTTATATTATATTAACCAATAAAAATTAGAAGTCGAAATTTCAAGAATTCAGTTATTTGATTTATGACATACTAACAGTGTATAGAAAAAGGAGGGAATTTCGACGCATAATATTTTAGAATGTTTTTGTTTGCTTAAGTAATCAGACCGATAAGGTTTCAATGTGTACGGGTTTCAAGGTTTTGTTAAAAGTATTCCTATCCACGTAATAGAAAGTGAACTGACCATATACCGTTTACAGTGTGATGAAACCATAGCATGCGTGCAAAACAGAGTGATGAAACTATAGCATGGTGGTAAGGTTTTTCCTGATGTCCGCCTGGCTAGCTACCAACCTCAAGTTGGAATCTGTCGCTAAGCACCAATTGGTGTGTCCCGAAAGCTGAACTTGAGAGCCAGTTCCCCACTAGGCTAGGTAAGTTACCATCTTGGGCCACATCGTCGATTAACATTGATTGAGATTGTGGCCAAAACGCTGAAACTTATAAAGTATTAAAAATAGTGATTTCTTATAGCTCTTATCATGCATTTGTATGGTTTAGCTATGTACATAATATATGTAGATCGCGAGAGTCGCCGACTTTTTGTAGTTTTGACGACACTTTTTATACAAACATAGGTCTATTATAGGTCTATAGGTCATAGGTCTAACGAGATAGATATAGTAAGATGTCTCCATTGCAATTCCACATTTTAATCTATATAAATAAAATGATTGAAGTTTGCCGCTGTGCGCGCATCACGCAAATACTACTGAGTAGACTTTGATATTTTTTTGGTTTACTCATTAGATAAGTACTTGGTCATTAAAAAAAAATCACGATATCTTCATTCAACAAAAAGCTTTAAGAAATTACAATTTCTTCTTTCGTCCGCGCGAGTGAAGCCGCGGGCACAGCAAGTGCAAATAAATATAATTTTGTAAGATATTAGATATGAAAATAATTAGTTAATAAAAACAAAATTTAAACGTTATATTTTTTGTAAAACTGATGACGATATCAAACGAAACAAGAATGTTATTATTGTGTTTTTTAAAACGAGAATAAAGCTTGGCATTTTATTGTACATCTGACATTGAACTGTTTTTTGCGCGTGAGTACAATGGTTAATTTTACAGAAACTTAATAAAATAATAACACTATCTCACAATTGTTTACACGATCTGTCTAATTTCTTCTCTGTCTAAGCATGAATAGTTTTTTTTTTTCTTACAGACTATAGTGTTAATCTTAGGGGCCTGAAGCCTTTACGGCTTTTACAGCTTCGCCGGGCTTGGCTCATCAACATCAAATATAGCTCTAACAATATAGCAGCTGCCTTGTTAAAACTGTCCAGGGAGTTTTTGTAATAATTTAAAATACATGTTTTTAGATGTCATTTATAAACCACTTCCATTGCGCACAACAATCAAAGTGCATCACGTAAAATATCACCAAATTTACATAGTATAAGCAGAAACAAGCTGGTACAGGACCAAATAAGTTTATGAATAAAAATAAAAACCACCACATGACAAGTCAAGATCACGCCGAAAACTCCGAATATGAATTGAATAACGAAAATAATATAGACCTGCTTTTTTATTTTATAACGAAGGCAATTTCACATTGTTTATTATAGATAAAACATTTTAGCCTGAACTGTTTTCCTCGCTAATCATTTGCAGAATAATTGTAGGTCGCGTCGTTAATTAAAATGAAATAATGGATGTTTGTGCTCATTACTGCTGTATTGTGGGATGAAACTTCTAGAAGCTTTAATGGCTGCGCAGTAATAATTATATTATTTGCCTTATTTATACAGATTTAATTTAGTTCTCCAAAATGTAAACTATTGTTATTGCTTTTTAATAACAATTTATAGATTTAGCGTTTTATATATACACCCGCAATAGTCACAATTTGTTATCCAAATTGTTCTTATTATTTGAGTGCAAGTCTTAAAACTACCATTAAACTTGCTACCAATTGAACTCTTAACTGCACAGCAAAATGACAGCAAATGGACGCCAAATTAACACGAAAAGTTGAAAAGCTAACGTCTTTTATTTTTTAAATCATTAATTGAGTATTTTTGTTTATTTTTTTATGCAAAATACATAATTATGAAAAATAATGAAACCTTGAAAAATTTGTTCATATATACATATACAATAATATATATATATATATATATATATATATGTAGGTATATATATATATATAGGTAACAAACAAAATAAGCAGTGACGATAATGATGAATCAATTCGGAAAAATATAATTTTGGGGCGATTCAATGGCTCACGCTGAGTAAACCATAGGAGATATATCAAATTGTTGTATAATTAATAAGACCTTAAAAGACCTACAAAAAAGTCTGTGATAGCACATGACTATCTTCTAAGGATCACACACAATAAACATTTTTGAGGCAGCACAATTCTACCGACAGCAATGTTTAGTCCACGCGAGCGGAGCCGCGGACATAGCTAGAGTTACATATAAATGTAGAAAATTTAATATCTTCATACACACCAGTTCATGTACGATGAGACTGAACGGCAGTTGCTGCCTCGAATTTGATTGCATTTGGATGTTTCTTGGTGACAGTGACATTGCCGACAGCAATTTGACGTTAATTTGTGACGTCACTTTAGTGACTGCTTATTAGAAATATAAACAGTCACTTGACAAAAGATTGTTAAGTTGCTTTCCTAACGAACGTTAGAAGATACCCTTCCTCTATCAAAACTCAGGAATCCACGTCGATCAACGCTGTTCTTAGTGAGCTAATTTAATCAATCACTGTATGTAGAGGTCGTCTTAAAAGGCCTTCGTATATTTACATACAATTTTTCTCAATCTTGTGCGATTTAACTTCTTTCGAGTGGGCTTTTATAGATAATTATGATAATGATGACGTCATGCTTTTAAAATAATCCATATAGCAATACATCTTTATTATACATACATGTAATGCAAGTAAATGTAATAAAAATGCCGTTCAAAGCCAAAATATTATAAAGGGAAAGTTGCATATACGTAGGTTGTACGAACTGGTACAACCGGTTCGACAATCACCATAGGTACCAGAAACGACAGCGTCGTAGTTAACGCAAAGTGGCAAACTGATTTTTATACACTCTGTATGGGTACTTTGAGTGGGTATATTTTGAACTCAAAAATTTATTTTTATAGTAGCACAGCAAAGTGACTCACTGTGCAGATGGTAACCGAAGTGCGATCTCAAAACAATGGCGACCACCGAGTGATCGTTAATCTTTTAACGGTCGCCGTTATCATGCCGATCTTTAATACTCTCGGTAGCTGGATATACACTGGCTAATTCACGTCTCTCCTTTCCACAAAAGAAAAAAACGCGCAGGGCTTCGGAATCACAGTTTTATAGTAACCTCCATCTCGACACGAACTAGAAAGTTCTCTATGTCTTATCATTGTCGTACCGCGAGACTGTGGAACCATCTCCCAGCCAATGTGTTCCTTCCTTCTTATCACATTGGGTTCTTCAAGTGCAACGTGAAGAGATATTTTTGCAGGCAGCTACGGCCGCGGATTGATTGCCGATCTATCGGTGGTCGCTGTTGTGTTTGACAGTACCGTCAATTTGCCAAGCTATTATAAAAAATGCAGATAAAAAAAAGATTCATTATAGTATACTATTTAATAAATATTTAACATCTAGGTTCGACGATCAGATGATAGCCATCGGCCGGACGGAGGATGAATGCCCTCGGTGATAGTCGTGGTGCGGCCCGACCTGATGGCAACCGAGTCCGGTACATCCTGAGGAACCTAACCAGGAACACTTTAGCAGCCAGCACTGCGAATCGTGACCCTGCCGATGAGATGTGTCTAATCATCATCAGAGATATTAAATACAATTAGTTTCATCCAGGAACGACTAGTATATTAGGTATATAAAAGTATATTCCACTAGTTTTAATCATTCGGCCATCACAACTTAATTATATAGTACTTAATGCATATATTAGGGCCACGAAGAATAAAAAGACAAGTTAATTAATACGATAATAATCGTGAGTGACTTCCATAAAATGTACTATCGGTATAAAAAATTCAAAATACATATAATTTCAAAAGTAGACTATGTAGACATGTCGATAAAAAAGAAAAGAAAAAAAATTGGAAGTCATAGGGACTGCCGATAGAAGTGAAAACTTATAATTTAAAATTTAAGTATTAAAATTTCTTAATGTTTAAATTACAGTTATCAACATCAATCTGGTTTTCACATATTTATGACATTTTGGAAATTCTTTAAAATCTTGAGCGACTTTTTACATTTATTTAATCGAGTGGATTTTTGGTGAACTTTCTTAAATCATGTTACATTAACATATTTTTCTGTGAGATCCAAAGAAAAAATATTTGCTATTTTGGGTTAGCCTAACGTACATTTTTTAAATCTCTTTCAACTAAATCAAATAAAAGCGAGCTGTGCAAAGTTTGGATTTTTTTTCTTATATTTGTATTATTAAGTACCGGTACTATGCCTGATGGTAAGCGCACGAAGGGTAACCAGTTCTAAGTTTAACGTGTGTGCAACTTGATTACATTTCTTTTTAACATCAAGTGAGATTGTGATTAAACCGTAATATATTAGGTAGAACAAATACTCACCTATACAATGTCTAGGTCCAGTCCCGAAAGGTATATAGGTGTAAGGAATTATGTCGCCCCTCTTATCCGGAGCGAAACGTTCGGGCACGCACTTGTTCGGCTCCGGCCAATACTTCTCATCTCTGTGTATCGAATATATTGGAATCCAGACGTGGATTCCTGCTGGAGCCTGGAAGTTATGTCTTACAATTAGTACTTTCTTCACTAAGAATAAGGTACATAATATGATGAAATGATCAAATAATTAATTATTTTAAATTTAAAAAGAAACATGCACCACAGTTGTACAGCTATTTGTTTTACTCTTTCACATAGTAATTAACACTTATAAAAAGAGTACAATATAGAAGTGAAATAATGTCGCTTGTTAAGAAGAAGCCTGTGCTATGCACTAGTATTAAGAAGATCACACTTCCTTTATCAATTCTTGTAACCATGTCTATACATATTATAAAACTCAACGTCTCTCTGTCTGTCCGTTTATGTTCTTTTCACGCGAAAACCACTTATCCTGTGTACATGCTTTTTGTTTTAATTCTTAACTATGTAATCTGGCCAAGTTATAGGATATATTTTGTAAGATATAGTATCATAAGAAATAAGCAGTGACGATAATGGTGAATCAAATTGGAAAAAATACGCACTTGAGGAGCTGAAATGGCTTACACTGAGTAAACCATACGAGATATATCAAATTAATGTTCTACATAATTGTAGATTTAAAAAATATCTACAAAAAGTCAGCCATAACATATCACTAAGCATTTTTGTCTTCCGTCTTTTGCGTGAGGGCAGCACGATTCCCGCGTGCGCTCTACCGACGGCATTCTGTAGTCAACGCGAGCGGTGCCACGGGCACAGCTAGTATAGTTGTAAAATACAATTCCAGAATGGTCGGATGACTGGTTGTTAATAATATGTATCTGTTTAAATCATGAGATATTATAATTACGGTGTTTTGTATGTGTAAGATTAATTGTGGAACTTACCACAAGCCCGTGTTTGCTGTTTGGATCCGTCGGTCCGAAGTCATATGTAGCAACCGATCTTCTATCTGAGGAACCGACCAATGGCCACAATCGTAGCACCTCTGGAAATGAATACCAAATTAACAGACGATCGTCAAAGTTCTTCACATCCTCTTCTTCTTCATGATAGCCGGTAGTGCTTTTAATTAAATTCAAGTTTTTGAATACATGAGTATGAGTACCCATAGTATAAGTTTTGAAAATTCTGAAACACGATGAAACTTAGTGCTTCCTTACATTTATCTACTTAGCCGGCCCTCTTAGCGGAAGCGGTTTCAACCACAAAATGTTCAGTATAGAAACGATACCTTTGTAAATCTTTAAATGAAAATTGTTAAAATTTTGGACAAATTCATTGATGTATGAATATTTGTTTCTTATTTTTAAAGCATTAAAAACTAACCACAAACACACATATCCAAGTACTCCAGGCCTTGAACCGTTTCGTATACATCTTCGATCTTATCGTCTTCTGGTAATCTCCCGAGTTCGTCAAACAATTTGTCTTGGAGGTGCGGATTGGCTGCCATCTCGTAGAGGAAGTAGTTTATTAAATTGGCAGTTGTATCATAACCGGCTACGTAAAACAACACCGCTTGGGCAACGAGATCATCGTCTGTGAATTCTGGAAATTATGACTTCGAAATAAATATAAGTCCGTTGTAATTTCATTTGCAAACTTTGACGTTGGCTCGAGATTCACCACAATCTAACCAAATGATAAGAGAAGTGTCACCGAACATTAAGCCAAATAAGAGCTCTTAGAAATCCTTTCGGAACATAGTCACTTCTTTAACCAGGGCTGAACCAAGAGTATCTGTAGCCGCCCGGGTGCAAGATATTATACTTTGCCATCCCTAAAGACTATAGACGTAATTAACGTTAATTGAATAATTTTGCATTTTCTCGTTTCATGTATGTTTTTTCACTTTATATTGAGTTACTTGAAACCACTCAGAAACGGTTGATTTGGTTACTTAGGTAGCTAGGTACTTTTAACTTTTACTAAAAAATGTTTAAGTTTACTTAGAAAATTAAAAAAATAATTGACAAAGATATAATTTTAGCTAATATGGCCCGATTTCCATTATTTTTTTGTATTTCACCGCCCCTAGTAGATTGCCGTCTGGGTTGTGTACCCCTGTGCACCCTGACACGGCCTGGACTTATACTTAACTTTTTTGATTTGACGGGTTATAACTAACTACATGTGCATTATTTGCTATTGTTGCGTCACGATATTTTGTCTTTATTTTAATTGTATGGTTATATTCAAATATATCAATAAGCTTACTTTCGGATGTCTTTGTTCCGTTATTATTATCACCATCGTACTCCTTCGCCTTGCCTGTGAATACCAGTATGATTTTAGCTTGCACTGACCAACGCTTTCAGATTCTGGAAACAAATTGTCGCCAATTTGGGGAAAGATACACCGTTAAACTGAAACTTTTGAAAAAATCACGTGAATTGATACGATATTAATTGGATTATATAAGTTGATGTGAAGATACAAGATTTCTTATTATCTCCATTCTTATTACTTTTAATGTCGTTAGAAATTTCAGCGTTATTGTTGAGTTTTTGCAAAATTATTTGCATATCTTAATTCCAAGAGAAATTTCATAAATTATATCTAAAACGTTGTTTATTGTTTAGGTTTTTCAAGTCATACAATAAGTTACCATACTGAAATTACATCGTCACCAAGGTATAAATGTCAAAAATTTGGTTTCAGCCCATTTATTGAACAATTTTGTATTAAATTTATTACCTTTATAATGATTCAAAGAAATGTGTAACATATTTTTCTACCTTAAGCTGATTTTTTTTATAGTTTACACCAAACCTTGTTTCCACAAAATGACCTACCCTGAGCAGCATCCACTAATATCTGAATGAAATCTGGTCTCGGTTTTACCAAATTCTCTCTTCGAGCGTTCAGTGCGGATTTAAAGAGTTGAGAAAACTTTTCTGCGTCTTGAGTTGATATAATTTTTACATTCAGCAACTGAAATAGATGATGAAAATAATAGTTGACTTGATTTAATTGATAAATTATTTGTTTTAATTTTGTTCATTTCTGTAACTTAGTAAGCGAGATGTTATTTTTTAACGTGTTTAGGTAAAAGTTGTTTAGGACGTGTTTATAGTTTGAGTATATAAGTAGAAGGCTTATAGTTTTATTCATCGCCTCGTATTCGTTCAGCATTAATTCGTGTGTATACCACTAGCTTCTAATTTCTACTGCAATATTTATATACCACTATTACCATAGCAGCTTTAGAGAGGTTAAATTCTTTAGTAGGTCTTTTTTACTTTTGGATAGTAGTAACCATAAATTATTTCTATTTTTAACTTTACGTTCCAACAGTTCATCATTAATAATAATAATATCAATCTGTATGGGATCTATCTAACTCTTGAGCAAAGGCCTCTTCCCAAGGGAAAGCACGGGCTTAAACACCACGCTAATCTAGGACGTATTGGCAATTTCAAACCCCGAGAAAACTAAATAACTAAATATTTCTCCTATACGGTAGTTGTAGTATACAAGAACATTTCTCAAGCCTTCATATTTCGTCAGCGTCAGCCCATAGTGACATCGAATCAATATGCCGTCGGTCTTTTTTTTTCGAACTGACTATAATTTTGGCCAGGTGGCCTTAACAGTTTCATTGGGCTTGTGGGCGAGCGCTTAAGACACTCAGCCGAGGAAAAAAGGCAACAAGCGCAAGGGTGCCAAAGTGGCCGACCTCGGTTTGGGCTGTTGCCGTAAAGAAAAAAATGGTCCCTTACAGAACCTATGTACCTGAGTAACTTCGCCGGTCTAAGCCACTCCAGTATATATAATGTACTCTGTGAAGCCGCTCGACCACCACGACATTTTAAACAACCAGTTTATCGGTATATTAAAATTAAATAATCAATCCATCTGTAGCGACACACATACAACTTACACAGTTCATGTGTATGCTACAATAATAATCAACGATAATCGGTCACTTCAAGGGCTCGGCCACTAATATTCACAAGACTCACCGTGCGCGTGTCCATCAGCGGCAGCCGACAAAGGCCTATCGACAAACCGTTCGCACTAAACCTATTTATTGAGAGAGGTTATATACATTCAGTCATACTATAAGGAGAGGAGCAGTACGTTAAGCAATCTGAAAACCTGTAGGCAACTACGGGAAAAATCTTTACTGCTTTATTACTTATTTTCGTTCTCAATGATTGTTCGCTTCTAGCTTTATATGAGTTATTGTATCCAGATGCTTTATTACCATTTTAGTTATAATGTATTTTTCTACTGCAATTTGATAGTTCTTTGTGTACCTTCAAATATAAATACGTCGGTTTTGTGAAATAAACATGCACTAGTAAATCAGCTTTCCAAGCGTTTACAAGTATTCTACAAGGATTCATATCTATTATTTATCTCCATACAACATTCCTAAAGCAATACGCGGTAATCCTACCAATATTGCTAAACAACAAGTATTATATAATCATTTACCTTCATCACAGACTTCATATTTTCATAACAGAAGAACTTCATAACTTGCGTTGTATCTTGGATGATTGCTTTCTGCCCTAGTTTGAATATACAGTTGGATGGTTCTTCTAAAGAGTTTACCGCGAAGCCAAACGCGCACGTTGCTATGACGTCATTCACGTATGACATTGTAATCTGAACACATAACATCCAAACTTAATTTATAGTCGAATCATCAGTCCAACATTTATAGCTAACCAGTTATTTGAAACTGTTTTAAAGTCTTCGTCGTGTCATTTGTATACAAAGATATTAAAGAAAGAAAGAAAGAAAACATTTACTCAAAATAACAAGACTCGGCAATACACAATACATACAGATAAAAAGGAAACTAATTTCTGCATATACAAAAACAAAACAAATACATATATAAAAAGGAATAATATAACAATACTATATTATAATATTAGCTGTGCCCGCGGCTCTGCTCGCGTGAACTACTAAAAAAGCTTTTTTTTTTGTGCGGTACACTTATTATTTTTCTAATATAAAAGTAGCCTGAGTTACGCCAAACCATTAGCTATCTGCCAGTGAAAGTCCCGTCAAAATCGGGTAACCGTTTCGGAGATAACCCGGAACAAACAGAGAGACAAAAAAAATGGGTATTTTTGTTTATAGGTAGCGTGTATACTTTCATATGAATTTAGTAAAGCTGTTATTTTGATATCACAAACAGACACTTCAATTTTATTATATGTATAGATTCGTACAGTATTGCTTAAAGGTGAAAGATTGCATAAATTTGGTAAATAAATTGTTTATTACACGTAATCTACATTGAATAACATATTAAAGTATGTATTATAAAAATTGGGAAACTAAAACAGAGTGTGAATATCGAGTTTGCTCAAGTTCTACTTAGTAAGTTTTAGTAAGGTTTCACTATGATCACGTTTTGAATATACTTGCACATAATTGTACTTAGATGTTGTCTCGGGTATAGCTATAGATTTCACATGAGGGAAGGTCTAAAATACACAAAGGTAAATTAGTTTTCGCCCGTGCTTTCATAACATAAAAAAGCAGAACTCTAAAAGCTAATAAACCAATCGAATTATAATTTTGTGTTATGATAAATTTGTGGCATGAATACAATAGGTACATATAGGACCAATATTAGCGTACGTTTCATCGTACACTAAGGGAGGAAGGGAAGGCCGTCTCCTAAACACCCCCTTATATGTTGTTACATATGTTGAAGGAGATAAGAACAGTATCGAAATTAGAGTTACCGTATGCATGTATATACAACATTAACACGGACTAATGCTTCTGCAATGCTGATAGAAGATAAGGTAAAGTCAGTAAAATTTAATAAAACAAATTGTCGTGTTTCTCGAGAAAACAGTAGTCAAGAAAACATCAGACATTATTAAGTCGACATTATAATATTGTATGTTATACCCGTGGGTAATGAAAATGAAATGCCGTTATATTTCGCGTAAGTAATTGCTTCGTATTCATTAAAACAAAAGTCGAACAAACTCACTATTCAGATGTTCACTACACTGTGGTCGTACTTATACTATCTCTAGTTTACACTACTCTGTAGTCCTCTTGCAGATTTCTTTCTTCTATCGCTTATTGTTGTAATTTGCTTCTACAAAACAAAACAGTCTTGGCTCGGATCACGGCATCCAAATAAATCGAAACTGCTAGAATAGCCTTACAACATCGTTTATAAGGGAAAGTGTGCTATTTTTAGACATTGTTAATTCGATTATGTAATTGAACCGATAAGCTTTGAATATGTGTATGAACTGCGTTGTTTTTTTGTACCTACAAATACAATACTCGATGTTTCGAGTAGATTTTAATCGTTTCCAGATATTTTGGGAATAGTGTTTTTTTTTTTATATTTTTAATCAGTTCATAACATATGTCATAGCATATGATAGCAGTCCGATATGAAAACTTTGCCATTGCACTTACGGTATTGATGTCTATAAGCTGTTTGTAGTTAATGAGGTGTCTTAAGTGTTGGGCGACGGCACGAGCAGTGTCTGCCATCAGGGGCGCCATGCAGCGACAACGAGCACCACTGAACGCCGGCGAGAGAGACACGCGCATTGAACGCCAACTTGAACCTGCGATGAAAACCCATAGTTTATTCTCCTTTAACTTGATAATTTCGCGTCTGGAGGTTAATGTTGTCTTAACAAAGGATTGTGTAATGGAATTTCTAAAGAATAAAAGTGGTGGCTTTGTAATGTTATGAAACCATTGCTCCTTGGGAAAGGGGGTTCAAGAACAGATGTAAGAAACAGAGAAATCTCTTTGGATATTTGTCTCTACTTGGGGAAATCCGACTGGTGATATACCTCGACCCTACAGAAGTTCGCAGCCAAATAACCTTGTGTTGTGTTCCTGCGGTGAGTAGGATTCCCAGAGCCCCTTGGGGAAGTAGGATTCAAGATCGGCAAGGCGCTAGTCCTAACTATGATTTTATAAGCGTCTATTAGGTACGGTAACCCCATACCATCAGGCGGGCCGTATGTCTGTTTAGTACCCTTCTTGTATTTTATATATATATATATATATATATATATAGTAGGCGGCATTTCTAGTAATCATGTGATCACCCATCAGGTAAAGCCATCTTTAAACACAATTGGTGTGTTTCGGCAGTTACAATAAAGAGCCAGTCTTGTAAGCTTAGTGTACAAAGCTTAGCGTCCATTATATGCCCCAAACCGAGTAGTACTGATTAATGCATAAACTGCATAGATTAGTGCGGGTCGACACCTTGTGAACGCAGATCATTACAATCTTCAGCCTAGCTATCTTCAGCTAAGCGGTATCAATAAAAAATATTTTCCATTAATTTTGTCGATAATGAGAGTAAAACTGTTACTAACCAGTAAGCATAATAAGATTGCGTCCAAATAATGGATCACAATCGGATCCAATATGGACTCCTCTATCGGCGAAGGCGTGGAAATCACGCACCATTATCTGCCGTATGAGTTCAGGGTCACGTGGCACCAGCGTTGGTACCAAATATTGGTAAAGACCGAAGTACCTAGAAATGATGAATATTTTTTTTTAGCTTTGTATATGTTCTATATTTACAGGAGTCTAAGCCAAATCTTACAGCTAGGCAACAACAGAGTGGTGTGGATGGTATATGGAACATTACGTTAAATTATGTTGTCTCTACTATCATGGTTCTTGAAAAGGAAAGTCTTAAACGAGAGAGCCTTAAGTCTTAAGCCGAGAAATAAACCCTGATGGCAATATCGGTTTCACAAGTTAAAAGTCATTTAGCGGACCATGACTAATGAGCTATGCTGGAAGTATAATTTAATCATAGAATATGTAATAAAATTATACGCTGGAGAACTGATGTAGGGCATAAGAAATCTGTTTGGAGAATTTGGACCCTACAAAAGAGTGGTGCCAAATAACTTTGTGTTTTGTCCTGCAGTGAGTAGGGCTTCCAGAGCTTAGCGAACGGCCCAAGTGTACGGCCTGCCTGATGGTAAGCGGCTACCGCAGCCTATGGACGCTTGTAAAACCATAAGTGTCACTAGCGCGTTGCCATCTTGAACTCCCCTCTCCTCACAGAGTTCTGGAAACCCTACTCACCACAGGAGCACAACAATTTTGAAAAACAAATTTGGAAGCAATGATGGCTCAGTGGCATCGTGTACGATTTCGCGTCGATTGACGTGAGTTCAAATCCCTGCAATGAGCTTTCGGTGAAGGAAAACATAGTGAGGAAATCATAGCGTAGTGGTAGGGCATTTTCTAATGCCCGTCTGGCTAACTACCAACCTTAAGTTGAAAATCTGTCGCCAAGCACCAATAGGTGTGTTCCGGCAGCTGCACTTGAGAGCCAGTCTTCCACTAGGTTTAGCGTGTTATCATCTTGGGCCACATCGTCACTTAACATCAGGTGAGATTGTGGCCACCAAGCCAAACCTATAACGATAAAAAAAAAACGTTATTTGGCTGCGATCTTTTGTTTGGTGGAGGAGCAGCAGTCGGACTGCCCTAAGTCTCTACTTGATCTAAATCTCCAAAGATATTTCTACAGTGAAATTACCCTTTTAACCCTGTATCCGTTCAACAAAAACTCGAGCTTATCGAACGATGCTTGTCAACGTACATAGGTGCGATGTCTAAGCAGATTCCCTCTGAGTAGTGTTGGTTAAACATGGATTAATATCAATTAATCAACAGTCATTCGCTCTATCGCACACTCGATAGTTGAGAAAAAGTTATCGATTGTTTAATGTTTGTGATTATAACCAAAGACTTTTGGCGAATGAGCTTTTTTATAGTTTGTTAAGTTACCAAAATAAGTAAACTGCGGAGCCACGCGAATGGCTTCTTTTCGCTGTCGTTGCTCGACAGGCTGGCATGCATTTTCGGTAGTAAGAAACAATCGATACTCAATCGAATAATTGATTCAATCGCATAATCGATACAATTGAATAATCGATAAAATCGAATTTGTAAAGATTCCATGTTTTATCAACACTACCTCTGAGTTATCATAACATAAACCAATATAAATAAATAGATTACTAAACTTAGTATCAGTACTATTTATACTTGATATTATAAATTTCAAGAGATTGTTTGTTTGTTTGACCGCGCATATCTTTGGAATGACCAATTACATTTGAAAAAATATTTTATATTTTGTTTATTGAGAAAGGTTGTAAGCTGTATAACTTCACGCTTCGACTTTAAAGAGCGGAGCAGTAACCATGAACATCAAATAATCTATCAAATTGTAGGAAAATACGGGTGAGAACAACGCTAGGCTACATGGGTACGTTGGCATTGGTTCGTTGCGGTAAAGAGTTGATTGAATAAATTTAACACGGGTGAAACCGTGGGGCACAGTTTGTCCGTTATAAGTCAGCTCGTTGATCTTGTTTTGAGTGCTTAAGTCTGTTTATAAACCGTAACCGGAGGACGGAGTCGCATGCGTTCACTTTTAGTATGCTGCATTAATTTCGATACATAATATACAGGTTGGATTTTTGAGATGGGGTAGTAAGGGTACAGGAAAACTTGAGGAGACTTTCCTTAATTTTTTGAGATATTTTGGCCTGCATTCACAGTTTTTTTAAGTGTACAGTTAGCAAGAAAATGGGAAGTTTACACAAAAACATTTTTTCATGTCAATCGATCCTGTCTCTTATAAAGATCAATGAACTCTATGAGATTAACTGCGGTAAGAGTCTAAAATTGTCAGAAATTGCAAAAATCATTTCCCATAAACTTCGTAGGAAATCATCGTCGCTTCGATAAACTTTTGCAAGAAAAGAGACGAACTTATTTTTATCCTTATTTAAACTATTTATTATGTATAGTGTAGGCGCTACATAGAAGACAGGACAAAAATAACAAAAAAAAAAAATACTTCGAATATCGAACGAACATTTCATAATCTTATTAACTTTGAAAATAAAAGACTACACAATTGCTTGTAACTTCTGTCGTTCTTAGATAAACATGACCTCAAATTCAGAATGTTTAAAACCATTGAAAAAAAGTGACCAATCATTAACCTAAGTTAGTAGGTAAATTACTAGATATTTTAGTATACCTACCGATGTTACTTTTCTAACGTAATGTAAAAATGTAAATAAAAAAATTTTGTTTTTAAAAAAAGAATGTGAAAATGGAAGTATAAATCCGAATGAAAATTAAATTATAAATTAACAAAAAAAAGAAATGAAACAAGAGCGCTTAAATACCAAGTAATCTTAAAAATGTAAATGGACTTTCACTACTACTGATCTGTCAAAGGCCAAAGTAAAAGACGAATAAACAAAGTGACGTATGTCTTCGTTGAAATTTATATTATACTAGTTGGCAACGTTGTTCTGCCCATTCATACAGCTTCACCTATAAAGTTCTTTCTTTTTTTGTTTATTAACAACGACTAAAGCGCCATCTATCTGATCCTAGCATAGCTATGAACCTTCGTCTCGACAGTTACGAAAAAACAAATATATTATGTGACTATAACCACAATCGGCCAAGTCGTTCAGAAGTTACACGATCATTAACAGACATACACGAGATGTTTACAAATAAGAAAAATTATAAATAATACTTTTGTACCTTTGATCTGTGAACGATTCGTATCCTGCCGCGATTGCCTCCACGAAATTTTCCCGTCCGAAAGAGACAGCTGTCAGATTCCCCAAAAACGGAACCGGCGGCAGCGTCTTCACTCCCCTCGAAGAGAAATAACTTAAGCGTTTCTTCGAATAATAAAATAACCAGATCACAAACAAAATCGCAAACCACCACATTCTTTCTCACTTTGACACTTTTTTATTTCAATAATATTAAGTATTAAGACAATATAGTCGGCTTTTAAATGAGGTTGTTAATCTTCGATTGCCAAAGTTGTAAAATAAAAAAAAGGTGTTGCGATACCGGTTTCAATGGTCGATTTAAAAAAGTTTTAAGCATTCGTAAATGGAACACACATATTATTCGCGGTGCGTGCTCTCACGTTTTACTTAACAAACTATTGAATAAGTGTACACATAGTCATTTTAGAAACGTAGTGGGCTTAGAGAAAGTTTGAATGGACGATGTGTTTGACATTATTACGTAAAGGTGGCAGAATTTTATAGTCTAGGTCACGCAGCTACTTGATGTAAAGCAATGTTTACATAACTCGAATGTTTTTCATTAAAAAATATTGATATTAGTTAATTATTTTGATTATTTGTGAAATTGGATTTTCTGTAAAAGTCTGTTTACTGACTTTTTATTCTACTTTAAGGAATTTAAAATGTTATATAGAGTAAATTCAGACACCCGTAATATAAAACAATCATAGTAGTATTAAATTTTTGTTTATTTATAATCATTAGATCTTTAAATGTCATGTGCATTTCGCCTGTAAATAAAAAATAGCTAATGATACTTTTGAACGGTACGCGTGCGTTAAACTGTACTCACAGGCGCTTGAATATTAACTTTTTTATGTTATTACCTGTAATAATGAAACAAGATGATAATACACTTACAAACATATTTACTTACTTATACTTATTGAATAAATGTCTAGCAAATTTTATTTACTTGGCTTGTAAGTATATTATTAGGTCCTTACATATGAAATCGGCGTCTTGTTGAACTGGCCACCCTATCCCGAGTGAAAGTGGACTCAGAAAAAGGTACTGATGATTTTTTGGTGGACCAGTGCTGGTGTCATACTCTACAGCTTCCTAAGATCTGGCCAGACGATAATGGCAGATCTGTATTGTCAACAATTGCAAACCATGATTAAAAAGCTAGCCGTTAACAACCGAGATTGGTCAATATATCTAGCCCACTGCTGCTTCAGGACAACGCTAGACTCCATACTTCACGACAGACGGTCGCTAAATTAGAGGAACTGCGGTTGGAATGGTTCCGGCATCTACCTCTAATCCTACCTATAATCGGACCTTGCTCCAACAGATTACCACTTTTTTCTGAATTTGTACAATTTCTTGCAAGGAAAAAAAATCAATTCCGATGAGCCTGTCCAAACCGCCTACAAAGATTTTATTGATTCTCGCTCCCACAATTTTTTCAGTAATGCAATCAATGAACTACCTATAAAATAGCGAAAGTGCATAGATAATAATGGTACATATTTCGATTGATTAAATGTATAATTTCATAATTTATTTTTTCGTTTTACTATTTCAATATAAAACGCTAATTTCATATGTAAGGACGTTGGTATTATTATTCTCGAGTGTAATATTTTTGATTGTTTCTGAGGGAGCGTATAAGTATTACGTAACGCAGTTTTTGGAGATTTTTGAAACCCCCTCCCCCCATGTAACGCGCCGTAACGTTTTTCTTTCTCCTCCTAGTAAAACGTTACGTAACCACCACCAAATGACCATTTTTACCTGAAAGTCTCAAGTATGTCACAAAAAGGTCACAAAAAGTCACAAAAAACTCTACGCGACCGTTTGAAGGGTTAAAACAATGTTACGTAATGCCTAGTTCAAAACCCTCCCGCCCCTGTAACGCATCGTAACATTTCAGGCCCCATCCCCCAAATTCGTTACGTAATACTTGAACGCTCCCTTATACATTACAAACTTATACTTATTTATATTTCCACATAATATTTAGTAATATAGTCTTGTTAATTAAAATATGTAATATTATTATGAGAACAAAAGTAACTTTCATGAATGCAGAGTGTCGTAGTTTAGGAGTTAAGTCGGGAATACACACGGCTGTGGCTTGTACAATAACATACCAGTTCCTAGCACGTGCCAGCAATGATCATCTCTATATATCAAATGACATGCATACAGCTGGAATGCGGAGGGATTGTACAAAATTTCAGTTTTTGTAATGCAATCTACGTCAGGGGCATTGGGGGCTTCAAACCGCATACCAAATGGTACGTGTGAATGCACGTGACAGCTACGGGTATGCTAACTGCGGGCAAGCCGTCGCAAGAATTCTTAAATGGTTTTTATAACCAATATCTAATTGTACAATTTGATGGCATATTATGTATTTCCGCATGTAAGGCTTTTTAAAGCGTTTTGTAATCATTCAGTGAACTTGCTATGCTCTATGAATTCAACGTTGCTAAACGCGATTAATAGTGCTCAAGATATTGTATTATTGCTATAATATTTAACGTATGATAAACAGAGTATCTTTTTTAATTTACTAAGTACATTAGTTAGTTACATCCCGTAATTTTATTTTATACTCGTGTTTTTGACAATTTATATAGTCTATTATTTGAGGAATGACAAGTATTTCCCGTGTATAATTTTCATCAAAATCGCTTGAAAATTATCATAATTTTCTACGATTTCTAAATATATTATTGACTATTCTTATAGCGTGTTAATCATGGAATGGCTTATACTTTCCGTGTATAAAATTTCATCAAAATTGGTTCCATAAAAATTGTTTTTTTTTTTTATTTATTATTTTTATTTACGATTTCTAAAAATCTAGCCCATCAAAAGACATAAGTTTCCCGTGTACAAAATATAATAAGAATCGATGAAGCCGTTTTTTTAGTTAAATCTGGACATACAAATACACAGACATTTTTTTTAAATCGTATATTCTTGATCATTGTTCTTTGTATAGGATGTCGTCTCTCGGTAAATTAAAAAAAATGTACCTACAGACAGAACAAAAGATTTATTAATATAGATATTACATGAGCTGAAATTAAGTACCAGAATGTATGACAAAGGGAGAACACGAAAGATATCCTCTCACCAGTAACTTATACGTACAATAAAACTGTAAGATTGTATAGTCCTTACGTGGGATTGCTTTGGGAATTGTTTGTCGCATGTTGGTCGGTTACTTCACAAGCAGTTTCGTTTTCAAGACAGTGTTTAAACTGTAACGATATAAAATGTAGTGTTACAATAATTGAATAGTTTTACTAGAGACAATACTGTGCTTTTGTTGTTTTTAAAATCCTTATAAAAATTACTAAATCCATAAAATTTTACTTCTAAAGGCATACACAGCACTAATGTTGCACAATACGTCACCTGTATAACTACAGATATCCCGCTATTACGTATGTCGGTGACGCGAACTCACAAAATTTCACCCATCCAAAAAGCGTCTAACGAGCACAGCACTCAGTTAGGTATATACGATGTGTTATACGTGTATACGTATATATATATATATATGTATTCGTGTACACAGGCCGCTGCGCATGCGCCAGTTTGACATCAGAGCAGTACGTGCTATAGATATATACTAATAGATATAGATATATAATATATACAATTAAAATTAGCATGTCGGTGACGCGAACCCATAAGATTTCCCCTTACCAAAAAGTGCTCAACGCGGCTAAATAAGTTTTCATTTCTAAAGATTTAAAAATAAAGAGGATGTGTGTGTTATGAACACGCGTTAAAATTTATACTTTCTTGAATAGTCATACTCGATGTTATGTAATTGATGCATTAAATCGAGTGTGACTGAATATATTCGCCATAATAAAAAAATGAAATTTAGAAAGCAACTTTGTGATGTAGAATTTTTGTTAGAATGTGCGCGCGCAATATTAAAATTCACTCTCATCGTTTTTCATAACGCGACTAAGGAAGTAGGTATAAGTAAAGAAATATTTCGCTTCTGATTACCTAATGCTTTAATATAATTCAAATTTGTTAGTATATGTGAATTAGGTAATATTTTCCGGTGCTGGTTGGTACATCGGACTCGGTTATCATTTCGTTTATTTATTGTTATAGATACATACATGTATATGTTGTAGATATAGTCGTCTTAGTTAGAGTTATAAATTGCTGAAAGATCTGTCCATTTTGGAAGTATATAAAGGGATATGAATTTTGTCACACCAAATAAGTAAAAAACTTATAGAGTGTTATCTCCATTGATTTTGCTATATGCTACGTGTTAAACGTTAATAAAGTAAAGTAAATAAATACTGTATTATGTTTTAAATACTTTTTTGTTTCAGTCTACATTTGTACTTATAATAAAACAGTAAATAGTCGAAATCTGTATATTAAAGATAAAAAAATACCATGGAGGGGTTTAGAATCAGGCACAGAACACATTTCGACAGTTTTTGAAATTTTTGTCTGACTGTCTGTTAGTTTGTAAGCCAATCGCGCAGAAACTACTGAACCTAATTTAATAAAATTTGGTATGATTGTAGTTTATAGTTATATATGTATATTTAAGATGCATTTTTACACGTTTGGACATTTGTATGGTATATAAATTGCGTTTAGGTTATGTACAAATGAAAAGCAATGTGTTTATATTTTAAATAAACATGAAATGAAGTGAAAATATTTTTCTTGTGATTTTCAATAGAAATAAACTGGTCTGTTTTTTCAATTTGTTTCTAAATTTGTGTGATTACTGGACGAGATACTAAAAAAATTTATACGCTCCACAGATATGTAGGGAACGACGTATTAGGTTGAATTCACAGCGAAGACGATCGATCAAAAGTAGTGAAAAGCGTAAGGCACGGCTGACTGCTAATCTTTAGTATCTGTATCCACGCTGCGTCTTCCGAGACATTCATAAAGCACGAAACACAGTTAAATCGTCGATGATGAATTTCAGTACACCTACATGTTTGTATTTTTTTAATTGCTGTTTTTTATACACGAAATTCCATGCGGACGAAGTCGCAGGCACAGCTAGTTTTCAACATAAGCAACTAGGCGCTAACCAATCATGAATATAATGAACAGATTATATCATATTATGTTTCGTTGAAAGTATCTAATAATCGTATATATACATATATGAAAAAGAACGTTAGATTTGTTGCCGTGACCAGGATCGGAACTTCTGTTACAAAGAATCACCTGAGTTTCATATCCCATAGTAATTATTATAGTATTATATAGAGTTTATATAGAATGTTACAATGCATCGAGGATAAAGATATATGAAGATTTCAGAGTGTATTTATTGAGTTGACATTCTGTACATTCTTTATTCATATGATACACTTTCCTCGCGGGCTGTCCGCACGCTCGAAACCGCCATATTTTTCGTTTCCGAAACGATTTATGTCGTCGTTTCCGAACGTTTATTTGTCCGTGCACCGGCGCGGGTGATTAAGCTGTAAAAACCTGTGGAGATAGGGTTGTCACAAGAGTTCAATTCTTAAAGCTTTTTTAGTTTCTTGTCTCTCTTAAGAAAATGGAAAAAAGGACTTGAAACTTACTATCCGTGCTTATAAGTCAAAAAATATTTCACTTTCAAGTTCACAAGAACGGTGGGTTGGGAACGGAACGAATCACGGTGGGTGGAAAATACTGGGTGGTAGGACATACAACTCCGACCGACTGGATTACGACCACATGCAGATGTAGGTACCGCGACATTGTGGCATGCTTAGACGTGTCGCGTTCAGGGATCAGCCTGTTCCGTAATCAAGCGGGCAAGTAGCAAGCAAGTATGTATCCAAGTGAGTCGCGATACACACATAAACAGTGAAATCTTTGAGATTTTTGCGTTCACCTATACGGTCTATACCATCAAAACCACATATACAACGTGACGCTACGATGGCGACATTAAATGAACACTCCTGTCCGGCTACGCTATTTCTGGTTTTAGCGATATTATAATTTTATTTAACGTTATTATTTATTGGATTATCTACAATTTTCTTAATTATCCTTTTGAAACAACCCGAGCTTAAACAGCTGTAGCGCAAAGATTTTCGCCGGGGTCACGTATTGTAACAATGTATCAATGAATGAGACACTTGCCATTTCCGCGTAATGCAAAAAAGAGATAGCCGTATGTCGGCGAAGCGTTGCCACTCCGAGTAGGTTGTACTTGTAAAGTAGCTTCATGAATGAATCGGCTGCATTTAGTGATGCGAATTTGGTCTCCTAATTTATTATTTAGTTTGTTTGAAAATGGATTTTTTTTTCATTTTACGAGTTAATTTACTTATGTATCTGATTATGAATACTGATCACTAGCCCAAATAATTTCGCCATTTTAGCGCCACGTTATGTAAGGTAAAAACAGTATTATATTAATAAAACAAATATTATAATTAAATAAGTTACCGACAAAAAAGTATAAAACCACGGTAAAAAAGTAATCGATAAAACGTTGATATGATTCTGATGATAACCCTAAGCGGACGCCATATTTTCGGTTTATTTGCCATTTAAATGTCGCGTTCGATCTTTTTTCTCCGTTCGGGGATTTCTGTTTATATATATTGTTATTCCGCTGATGTCTCTGTTTGTGCTGATTGAATAATAGGGGTTTCGAAATGGCTAACGACGATACAGAAATTATACGGATAACATTTCACCCTTTTAGGTGGAATTACAGTCACATTCGGTAAATGTAATGATATTTGGTAATGATTTTGCAAAATTTGGTAGAAATATTTTTGTAAGCATTTAGAACAACAAGTTACAATTTTAACAATGGATAGAAACTCAAAAATTTTGATAATCTAAAAAGCTTATCCGTTGAATTGACAGCACAAAATAGAATACTAAAAGTTTCAATTGTAAAACAATTTTCAATCAGTACGAAAGGCAATAACTAAGTTCTGGGGTATTAAACGCGCAATATTGTCTGAACTTCTTGCGAAATGTTAAATTAATTAGTTGCCTTTCATCAAAGTTTAAATTAGAAGTATATACCAACTAAGTATATTGTTTGCTCACTTTGATATATTATTTAAATGTTACGGCGTTTTACGGCGATATCATGAGGAAACTTGATTTTTTGACAAATGTTCTCAGTTTGCAGACAATATTACAATTGCAACATACTGCAACAATATTATGTATATCGGCATTCGGAATCGCCAATACGTAGTTGACTAGAGTTGTTATTAAGCCAGTATTTTTGACCATCCACAATCCACTGACAGTTTACCATCTCTCTAAACTGATTATAAACTAACGTTTTTTTGCAATCTCACCTGATGTTAAGTGGCGATGTGGCTCAAGATGATAACACGCTTTAGCGTTTAGGTTTACCTAGTGGAAGACTGACTCTCAAGTTCAGCTGCCGGAACACACCTATTGGTGCTTGGCGACAGGTTTTCATCTTCATGGGGGTGGTAGCTAGCGAGGCGGGCATTATAAAATACGGGACCACTATGCTCTGGTTTCCTCACGATGTTTTCCTTCACCGAAAGAAAATTATCCGGATAATTATCCGGTGACAAATCCATACTTAATATTTATTTATTATGGTTCACCAACATAACTAAGCATTACACATGATCCAGATTCCAAATTATAAAAACTATCAATATAATAAAATTAAAATGCCTTTATATTTATGGGTGAACACGGCATGCACAGACAACATACTTAAGTATTAAATTTAACTATATACATATAAAACAACAGAACTTAAACATAAATATTTAACATAAATAAGAGTTATAACATAATTAGATAATAAAAATAAGAGTAATTGAAACTAAAACAATTAATTTAACTTTTAAATAAGAATTAAGTCAAATAAGAAACCGGTAAAGTTAAAATAATATAATTAGAAACTGAAATAGAATTAAAATTGTATTTTAATATTAGACTGGTAGTCTAATATAGTTTTTTTTTTTAATTTTGCCATTTTATTAGAAAAAATGTCACAAGATTTGTGTAATTAGAAATCATATTCACTCGACAGTATAAGTTTAATTAGTAGAGAAGTGAGGGGTGTAAAATGGAACGTATTTATTAGATTTTACATTACTTATTTATATTACTTTATGATAATAAAGAAGAACTATAAAAAAGAATTTTTTGTTTGTTAAAACGCACAAATCTCTGGATTTACCAGTCGGATTCGATAAATTATTTTTGTGTATGATAGTCAGAATCATGAGCAATAATATAGGCTATATAACTTCACGCTACGGATTTAAGGAGCGGAGCAGTAACTATGAACGTCAAGCAATCTGGAAAGCTATAGGGAACTAGGAAAGTGGAACAAAGTTATAGGGCTGCTATACGGGTGCGTTGGCGGCGCACACGCTGTAGAAAGTTGGTTGAAAAAATTTAACACGACTGAATAATAATATACTAATACTATGGTATTATTCTATAGAAATATGAATGCTTTTCATTTGGGTTAAAATAGGTTAACAAAGTTTCTCGGTGTTACCGTCTAAATATAACCTGAAATCACAAAGCGGAAGATTGGCGACGTCGCGCGTCGGCACATTAGATATGGTGTGAGACCGCTAACTTGGTGCAACACGTGTGAAATGTGAACAGGGCGTGAAACTGGCCAGTCAGTGACACGTGCGGTTTTGGCTGGCGGACAAGATGGCGGTTAATATTACAGCTGACACACGAATTAAACTAACGGTTTCCAAAGATATTTCGTTTAATTTGTAGAATCGAAATTAATACACCTGTATTAATGTAATTTAATTGCAAATTTCTTATTATAGAGGATCGCGAAACAGACATTAACTATTTTTTATCTGGATGTCCGGATTTAATTCAAAAACAGTCGTCACTGTGTTGCCGGCCTTCTCAAAAGTCTCTTCACGTTATTTTTAAAGGACTCCATGCTGTAAGATGGAGGAAACACACTGGTCGGGATACACTTCCACAGCTTCACAATTAGTACGACAATGTATGCCATGCCATGTTAATTGGGTTTTTGATATTTTTTTGTGATAATTGGTAAGATCATACATTAGTTTTATAGCAAGCTATTTTTATTTTTTTTCGCAATATTTCAAAATTAAAATTAATTTTTGAATTCAGTACCGAAAACGCGCCGATCGTTCCCAAATAAATCCGAGCGCGTGTGACGTCACAATATTAATTTCTACTTATTGTAGCACACAGCTGATACAGTGCTGTGACTCTTAATCGATGAAATTCCTTTAACATTAGACGTGACAAACCTGGCGATCAATCGTGGCGCGTTCGTAGTCATGTGATTCTTTTTAAAATATTACCATTTTCAATTGTTTATTATTAATAAAAAAATGATTTAAGAGTTTTCCAATTGACCATTATCATAATTATGATGAAGCTTTAAAATACATAAAAAATCGTTTTTTTTTTCAAATACCCAATTCTTGTTAGGCTACGAGAATTAAAAATATGTAATATAAGTAGAACGTAGTACGGGGCAGCGCTAGTATTAAATATATTTTCTCAAATGCTAAATCGTTGTAAATATTAAACGAAAATGACTTCAGATATAGTTTAAACTGTCCGCTAGTCTGAGCACAGGTTCGAGTTTCACGGACGATGGTTTACAACACGATGCATGCTATATTACTGCGCTATATCCGAAACTGATAAATTTAAATATAAAACAGGGAAGTCATTCACTTTGTTTGTCGTAATTATTTAATAACTAGCTGTGTCCGCGGCTCTGCTCGCAAGGACTATAAAATGCCGTCGTACGAGCCCACGCGCGAAACGTACTGCCCCCGTTCAGTTGACGGAAGACAAAAATACTTATTGTGGGTAATCCTTATAAGATAGATATAGGCTATTGCTGATTTTTTCGTAGGTCTTTTTAAGATCTATAGTTATGTATAACATTAATTTGATATCTCGTATGGTTTACTCAGCGTAGGCTATTTAAGTGCCCCAAATGCGTCATTTTTCCGAATCGATTCACCATTATCGTCACTACTTATTTCATATTTTACTTTGTCTTACAAAATATATCCTATTATAACCTGGCCAGATGACATAACTACGAATTAAAGTTAAAAAAAGATGTAAATCGGTTAAGTAAAAAGAACATAAATGGACGAACAGACAGAGAGACGTTAAATTTTATAATATGTAGAGATAGGAGATGTATTTATTACTTAGACGGCATAGTATTTTTTTTTTAAATTGATTTTTTCTATTAGTAAAAGCGTTACAAAATAATTATCTTACTACACTACATCAGAAAGGGAACTATAGATGAAGATACCTAGGTACTTCTTTTGTTTTGCTGTAGTACGAATCGATGTTGTCAAACATTCTATTTACTTATATATAGCAAGGACCGGGCAGACCACACGTTAGATTGTCGCCTATTGGTCTTTACTTGGAGGAGCGGTCGTATGTTTTAAGAACAAAAATGCCAAGTTTTGTCGAGAAGGATTGCGTGTACTACGACAAAAAGCACAATAAAAAAAGGTGTGTTTGCAATGCACACACGATAGAAGTGAAACTTAATTTTAAAAGATATTTTATATTTTATTTAAACAATGTGCAATATACATATACACACCGACATTTGCTCTCTCGCTCTGGCTTACACAAAGAGGAGAGACCGATAATGTGTGTTAAACGTTTAACGCTTGGAAGTCGCATAAGAAGTTTCACTTCAAAAATCATATCACGATAAGTCAAAAATATCTAATAAAATAAACCTGCTAACATTATTAAAATAATTTTGTTTCTCTATCGTCTCAACAGTTGGCAAAGATTTATCATGGATCATTTATAATCATGGATAACTTTACAGCGGCGCGCGTACATCGCGGCCGCGCGGCCTGATCGTTATAAGAATGTAGTTAATATAGTGAAAATATTTAATTATATATATTTTTAATGGGTAAACATATGAACGCATGTAAGAAGTTATACATCTTTGGAGTATCAAAAGAAACATAACACCAAAAATGTAATCTCGCGTGCTAAAAACACGATGAAGTTAGCCGTCAATGATAAGCAAATTAAAATAGTGTGTATTTATAACACCGTTAAATTATTTTTACATAATTAAAAAAGGTCAAATGAATTCACATTGTTATAATTGCGCAGCTTTCAATTTAATTCTCTACTAAAGGCGCCAAAAGATGTATAACTTTATATTAAATACCACCCTCTTACAAGGTTACGTCTGTTGGTTAGCTCACACCGATTACATCGTAGTTGAGATTAGTTCAAACAGATGGCGCTAGGGTTTTTATACTGTAAATGTGTCAGTCTAAACTTCGAACGACCGTATCTTCCCTTTTTAAATCAATAAAACATTGCAAAATAATTAAAAAACAAGCTGTTTAAATAAAAAAAGGAAATGAAGATGCTTGTTTCATTTATAAACATTTTTTACGTCCGGTTTAAAAACTCTATTTCACCCTTATGCACGGGGATAAGTTATTGTCCGGCATCAACAATTTAGGTGATGGTAGTGCTATCCCTGAGTGATATAGGAATTTTTTTTTCTTATTATATTGTAATTAATGAGAACGATGTCGATGACTTTTGCTAGTGTATTTTATTTTCATAGTCTTACATATTTTACTGTGTCATAATAAAGTCAAGTTTCATAACTTTGCTAATATACAAATTTATTATTGTCAGAGGACATTATTAATTGTAAAACTTTTAAACGAAACTTTATATTAAAATAACTTTGTTTTCCAGCAAGTAACATTTTAAGCTCGTTTTCGTTAGTTTTGATACCACAGTACCTATGTTGGGACGAGAAAACCTGAACATATTATTCATGTGGGTAGTTTGAATTTATAGTTCAAAACTACTGGCGTACCACTTTATACAAGCTGTTAGGGGAACCATCGTTTAGAATCAATATTGGATAAAAGTGCACGGACCGCTTTTGTCTGACTGGATGGCGACTGCCTTGGCTTCCAGATGGTAAGGCCGTCATTGTGTTTCGCATTGGAGTGCCTCGTTTCGCGATAACATGGTTAAGTGTGAATGTTTTTTTTATTAGTACAAAACAATCCAAAAACAACGTCGACCGTCAAGAGATCGCAATTGCTCCCCGCTCGCTGCTGTCATGCCGACCTGCCTGCTTCTCGGCCTATCTCGAAAAACAAGCGACAAGCCAAAGGAAAATCACGGTGACGGGCTTATTACCATGTGCATGGTTATCGCGACCCAATCCGATACAGATTCTTACCAACTTGCTTGATCACCGTATATACCAGCTGATCTCGGTACACAACATATTCAAATGAGTTACTATTGTGGCTGTTACACCAAATTTATGGGGGTCGCTATTCAGTCTGACACATTTGACATGCCTTACCGGGTGATAAGCGCTCCCACCGAATTCTTTCTAACAGCTCTTTTCAAAAGGACATTACTTTGAACTTATTAGAATTAATTGATTATCACACAGTTTTAAAAGCCCACAGGTTATTTAAAACTTAGCTATAATGAGCGTGCAAATCAATATTTGTTTGGGTATAGTCGGTGTGATCTAACTGCAGGTCTCGTATCGGTTTGGCAAGTCACCCAAAGAACTCATTCTTCTACGTCCCTAAATCATTTTTGTAGATGCCAATAATGATGAATGAAGTATCTATCTATCTTTGTTTTACAAAAATGTGAGTAGATAAACGATTGTACGATTGTAGCAAAAATATATGATGGTGTTTAACATCACGGACCCAAATCAAAGTAATTTTCATACACCAGTACTCGTAATATTTCGCATGGGATTGGTTCATCTTTGAGAACTGAAACATTTTCATCTTGCCTCTCCTGCGCCCTCTTGAGTACAATATTTTTCGAAATTGTTGAATACTATGGTAATTCAAGATGAAACTCACAGGCAACAAATTCGTATAAAACACACAAACTTCTGATTTACGCCGGATCTGCGACACAGGGACGCCGCACGCAATCTGCAAAATAAATAGCCGTCATAATTCACACGGGACAGTGTCCTAGATTTAACGTTAGTCGTGGAGTTTGTAGCGTAAACGTTGGTTAAACGAGTGTTATCATATTTCCGGTACTAGAACTTATTTCGGCATCTCCGTGTGAGATTCGCGTTTGTTTTTAATTTTTTTCTCAAATACATTTCGCAATCACTTTGGATAAGAATATGCATATTACGTTAACATACGAGACTGATCCTATGAATTGAGTGGGCAACCTTTATCTCTGTCAGTAATTTTATTTCTTCACTCTTGGTCTCGTAAATGATATGTACATTGGGACCACACAAAAATTAGTATCCAAATTAAAAATTAATGAATTTTTCGAGGTCTTTTTTTTCTACATACGTACGATGGAAGCAAAATATTTCCACAAATTCAGATCGCCTTCGGACGTTGGAAGTGTAGCTACACATAAATACGTACGAGTGATTCTCATCCAGTGTAAGTACTGCAATAGTAGATACATGAAGAATTGTGAACGTTCATGCGTTTTTGTACAAGTTCTCATGACTGTATTTCGTGCGAAAACGTATGCAAAGTGAGCTTGATCTAAAATGGGTATCTTTTAAATCTGTACAGAAAAACATAATAGTTTCGAAACCATACTATTCATATTATCGTAGTGATGAAATAGATCGATTGTGCTTATTTTTATATGAATACACAGAACCGTTGTGTTTCGTACTACAGTGATCTGACAGCGTAATAATCTTCTGAAGGAATACCGGAGCAATCGGGAGGACCGAGCGTGACATGACAAGATGAAACGGGTTTCTTTGTTTCTTACCCAAAAAGACACTAAAATACATAGAGCGGATATTAATAAAAATTGCCTAAAAAAGGTTAAATGAATCTAGAATTTTTATTTTTTCTTTCTTTATAGCAGCACGGCGCTTTATCAGAACTATGAGTGATGGTAAGCATAGTACAGTTCAAAAACAGTGGCAACCACATATATATGAACAATCCATAACCAGTCACCGCTGTCATGCCGCGGCATGAGTTATAAAAAACTGGATATTTTATTTTATTTTTGTTCTAAAAGGAAAAATAACAGCTAAATACATGAAATTAAATAGAAAAAAAAATGTTACAGATGGCCAATTATAAGTTTTCACAAGTATAAAAAGAAGAATTGTATACAGTAAAGATAGGACATAAAATTAACAGTTAGAGAAATATTCAGAGTAAAATTGAGATGGAGAAGTATCAAGCAAATCAAGGTCAATAATGCCTTTCGCAGTATAGTTGAAGGACCTGCATGCCTTAATTAGGTAACTGCTATATATATATGTATATATATATATATAAGCGAAATACCACTCATCAGAAGATCTCTAAAAACCTATATGTCCGATTGACTTGAAATTTAGCATAATTACTCCTTTCGCGATGTAGACGCTCACTAAGAACGGATTTTAGGAAACTCAACCACAAAGGGTGTAAAAACATTTTCTAACGAATTTTCAGTCATGATTCGTAGATCAGAACGGTGATAATTTATCTATCTGTCTGTTCGTTTGTCTCAAAAACAGCTTTCAATTTTGATGGAACTTTGTACTCAGGAAGTATATGTGATTCCTCAATTGACAGGTGGAGCCGCGGGGCATCGCTAGTTAGGTTTATGCACCGAATAATCCAGAATGCGACATGCATAAGCGAACCATTATGACCAGCTTTTCACCATATGCACGCATATGTTAGTCGGGTTATACAATCCTACCACCCCACTATAGCAATTTCATGATGTTATTCGACACCCCTAATAGGCCAACCCCTAAACTAAAAATATAGTCATATCGAAGAAAAAAAGGATAAAATACCAACATGCTTGGAATCTCGAAGAACAGATACAATACGGTAACAAAGGATCGTAAATCACTGTTCAATCAATAACTTATCCTACCTACCTTTTAGTTGTAATGGTACATTTGGCTGGGTCGAAGGACGACATCAACATCATTTCTCTTATATTCAAATTATACCATTACATAAATCAGTTATGATCGTTAAATTCTACGATCAAATCGATTGAACTAACTACTATCAAATCCCTGGGGTTGTGTACTCAGATGGTTTGTTTGCTTGCCATTTACGATAAGGGTTATTTGAGTAAAAATACTTTTAGCCCTCTAAATTATTTTGCGATAAAGTAATAAATTTAGAATTGATGTTATACTTCTTTAAGCGCGTTATAAAATAATGATAAGAGTAATTTTTTTCACATTCTAAAAAAAAAAAACTCTATACCATGAAGATGATTGTTTAACCTTTCATTTTACTGTGGTGAAGATAGTCACACTCGATGCTGTTTATGAAATGCTGTGTCATGGGAAAACGTGTACGGATACAGCTTCGATCGACGTGAGTTCGAATACCTGCAGTGAGCCCGCGATTTCGTTGAAGAAATACTTCGTGATAAAACCCTAGCATGATGGTAGGGCTTTTTCTAATGCACGCCTGGCTAGCTGTTACCATCTTGGGCCACATCGTCACTTAACATCCGGTGAGATTGTGGCCATAACGATAAACTATAAACGATAAAAAAAAGAGATGAATTACTAATGTTGAAATGTACATATAAAACCCTTTTGCGAAAAAAAAAAAAAAAAAAAACGGGTACCTAAGCAAAAAACCAATTTTATTGTTACTATAGTATGTTTGATAATTTTAGGTATTCTTATTCTCAGCATTTTTTAAATTAATAAGCAAGGAATAATTTTCGCCAGTTTCATCAAGACATTTAACGACAGTTAACGAGAAATAATGTCAAAGTTCAAAGCGCTTCTAGTATTTGTGTACCTGCTCGCTAAGTAAAAATGCAACAATGTTTTTATATTGATGTTTCTTTAATAATGTAAAAGCAGATAAATGTCTAGTATGGAGTGTGATCACCTCTTACTGAAATCACAGCTGGCATTCGTCTGGCGAAACTGCACTTCACGCATGCACTCAGATACCAGACCCTTTTTTCTTTTTTGCCTAGTTAGACTTATACCAAAATTACCAGATTCATAAATGCATATACGCATGTTTGTTCCTTCTTCCCAGAATGCAGAAACATTGAACATATGTATAGTTAATTAGATCTAATTTTACGGATAGGGATCGCCACATATTTACATATACGGTAATAGTCCAAGCCGAGGTTCGGTCACTTTGGCATCCTTGAATTTGTTGTCTCGCTTTCACGGCTTAGTACCTTCCGCGCTCGCCTTAAAGTGAATAGTATAGCCAGTTCGAAAAAAAAACCTCCTTCCACTTAGCTTTTCTTCTCCACATCCACTGTACCGCACATATACAATTTCTGTATTCAAATAAAACACCTCAATATTCAGTATATCCCCTCTGTCTACATTACAATTGATAAATTCAAATAATATTCGAGCCATTAAGAAAGTTTCCGTTAAAGTAGCTGCTAAATAGCATTAAAAACTTCAAAACTCACTTATAATAGTCAAGATCGCACTCGTAACATAAAAAACTGCTTAAATTCCATAAATTAAGTTAGAGCCACCGACACGGCGCGGTTCGATGCGGTGTGGCTTCTCGCGAACCCTTTGACCTGGAAACTCGAGTTTCCTCGAGGAATCCTTCGCTTAAGGCAAAAGATAAAAGGAAGTAATGCGGAAATCAGCCCCTAAGTCGAAACGATGTTAAAATTTCCATATCTTACTTGAAAACTGTTTATTTATACTTTATCTATGTAATTTAGTATTTTGGTGAATAAATATAACTTTAATATTTAAATAGAGTTTTACGTATATTTTATTATCAATTTAATGGTTAAATAAAGCTGTTTAACTTATTATACATGAAAACATTGTCTTTATGTCTTTATGATTTTAAACACTAAGAAATATTTTCCAAATTCATTGGGAATAAAATTTATTTATAGACATAATTGATAAACATATGAATAGTTTATTTATTTATTAAATAAATCTTTGTGTAAGAAACTTTACATTTTACAAACAGACTATTGAAATAAAAACACATTAAGCAACCTAAGAAGGCACTTATGGATTTTAAAACACTACCACCGGTTCGGAAAACATTCCAGTCAGCAAGAGAAACCGACAAGAAATTCGATCGGGATAATCAGCTTTCTTATCTGTGTAAGTAATATTTACATTTAATAATTCTTTTATTTTAATTAATGTAAAGAGTGAGAGTAATTCACGTAATGATCCACCTATAATAAGCGTCTGGGAGTAAAACCAGTTTGACATGATCCTTGAATTTATTATCCGGCAAACAGATAATATACTTAGGAACCTTATTATATAACCTAACTCGTGACCGAAAAAACTTTTATTGGTCTTACTGAGTCGGGTTAATTTGTGTTTATTCTAGTATTAAAACTATAAAGTCGTTTACAAAATCCAGCTGATCTACAGTTTTGCAAAAAAAACATTAATTTATCAAGATTACTTATATTCTATCAATATAGAATAATCAATATTAAATTCCTCAAACTTGTTCTTTAGTGATTCGCGAGATTACATGTTGTACATTTGTTGCAAATAATGTTTTTTTAACATATATATATGGTATCTACCTCAACTGTTAAACCCCATAGTAAAATACTGTAAGACATTAAGCAATGGAAGTAAGCGAAGTAAAGTAACCTAGCAGTGGCAATATCTGTTAGCTGGCGAATTTTACGTACTGCGTATGCAATAGAGCTTAATCTTCCCGCCAAAGTTATGCGGACCCAATTGTAATTTTGATTGAAGTGTGTTTACTCGAGTGCTGCAGACTTATGTGTTTTTTTGGAAAGCAGCAAATAGTAATTCGATACTCATTGTATTTTATAGAAGAACTAGTTGTGCCCGTGGCGTCGCTCGCGTGGACTACAGAAAGCTGTCGGTCGAGCGCACGCGGGTATTGCTTTATAATCGCTGTATAATCTACAGTTATGTAAATACTAATTTGATATATTTCGTAAAGCTTACTTAAATGTGTCTTTTTTAGGAATTGATTCAACATTATGGTCACTACTTGTTTCTTATATTCATTTATCTTACAAAATATATCCTATAACCTGGCCACATAACATAGCTATGAATTAAAACAATAATATAATAAATTTATGCGTGAAAAGAACATCAACGAACAGACAATCCGAGAGACATTGATTTTTATAATTTGGATGGAAGATATAGATTTACTACTCTTATATATAAAAATCTTAAGTGCATCTGTTAATGACCGTGAAACTTTGAACGAATTGTCCGATAGATCTTATATTCACATAATATTATATTTGTTTTAATCTAATTTATGGTTTATAGATATGTTATGACGCCACATGCGTCGTGATTGAGCCATTAACTACCGGACAGGGCAGATCAACGTCAACGGGATAATATTCAATAAAATGTAACAATAAAAAAAATTATACTGTCTGGATCCGACGTAGCCTAGACCAAATACATCTGGTAACCAGCTGCTGATGATCGAAACCAGTAATATGATAAAACGAATAACGTATTAAACCATTTTTCGCAATCAAAATAACTGATGTTAACAATCCAACATGTAACTTCATTTCGGTAAGTACATACTTAATGATATTAACTTTTGTAAGATCATCGTCTCATCTTAGCGGTTGGTTACAATTTCTTGATAAAAATCCGAGATGGTTGTCCCCGGGATTGTCCCCGGGATAACGCATAATAGACAAACCCGATTACAGATTTCCCCGGACGACGTTTTCCAATGATCCCTTGTACCCACGGGTTTTCGAACTTAAATCGTTTTAAAGTTAGTTTAATGCTTTAGATGGCAAAATAAATACTAATATGACAGACTTCTAAGTTGTAGTGTCTGTAAGCCTATGACAAAATAATTTTCCCTTATTTGTTCCTTAGTCCGGTAGTCGCTTCTAATATGTGCCCTAAATTTCTGAACTAGAACTGTTCCCAGTCTGGCTATGGTTCGCTTATAGGTATTTCAGTTTAAATCAAAGCTGCGAGAAGTGGAATTTTCAAGAGTCAGTTCGTGAAATTTCAAGTCTGGTTTGTTTGTTAATGACATTCAGCTTGGTAAGATTTAAATGTGCGTTTCTCGAATTGCCGTGCGAAGGCGGGCGCCTTTTTTCCTTTGAATTTATTTTAAACTTCGCGTTTATAAACTATAGATAATTCTTAATTTTTAGTATTCTAGGTCGGCAAAATTACTGAATGGTTCCTGATAGAAAAGTACCTATAGGGCAGTCCAAAAACAACGATGACTGCTGATGACAAATTCTATCGGCAGTCGTTGCCGTCATGGCGGCCTTCAGAAATGCCCCTACACGACTCGTTTGAAGGGTCCGCTACCGTAGGAGGGAGGGAACAGGCTGATCGCAAATAAGAACTTGCAAGATTCGTTGTTCTTGCAAAGATGGGTGCTACTGTGTAGCTGTAGCTTCGTGTACCAGCTCGCGTGCTTCTGTAGTGAAAAAGGAAATGTAGGATAATGTCAAACCGTACGGGCGTACCATGCTGCGGACGATAAAACATACTCAGTGAGGCAATGTTCCTTTTTAATTGAAGCGGCTCTTAAGTTCTTAGTGACTTCTGTATCATTCACAATTTGGTCGTCGCTGCAACCTATGCAGGGCATTAAAGATTATCATTTCACTCTAGAATGACAAAAAAAAGTTTTATAGAATTGCTTACATGCGACTATCGATGCAGATTGATAAAATAAAATAAATAATAAAGAGATACCATTAGTAGAGGCTTAAAATAATATGAAGGAAGTACAATCACTTGTTCGGAAGTACAGGATTTACTGGTGGTTTCCTTTGTGTCAGAAAATAATAAAAAAAGGCCGGACAATCTCGGCCACGTCTCAGTTAAATCCGACCTCTCGTCGTAATGTTTTTTTAGGGCGACCGGAGAATGTCCGTTATTGCCGATTTGTTTTATATATTAACAAGCACCAGCGTCTCAACATTTGACTTAATTATAGTTTTGATCTTTAATGGCTTAAGCAGTCTATTATACTATTTCCATTTCTTTATTTTCTCGATGACAGCTCCTGTGGAAACTTGAACGAGCGTCTTTTTTACATTATGTATACATTATTTAATAAAAATATGACGCTTACGCACGTACAAGGTCATAGCAGAGTAAGATAAACTGATAGGGATGGAGTTATCGATAAACGTAACACGATAACAGACCCGATATTTTTTTAGTAGTAGAGTTGATAGTAGAGAAAGTGCTAATGGTAAACAAACATTTACCGGCCTGATTCATTTCAGGAGTTATTACTATCACTGCTTATTGCATTTATGATATAAAACACAACAAAATATATAATATAGCTTGGCTAGAGAAAATGTCTATGAATATTTAAAAAAAACTATTTTAGGTATTAGATAAGTGATTCTACAGTTATAAGCATACCATTGGTAGATAAGGAGACAAACAGACAGAGAGACATAGAATAGTTACATTTTATTATATTTAAGGATATAAAGATGCAGATGGTGGTGGTCAAATCGTTGTTTGTACAAGGTTACTGAAATTAAATGACAAATTAACCACAGCTTCTTGATGGAGGAAAATACCGAGAAGAAACTCATGCATATTATACAAATTTCAAGCTTAGCGTGTTTCTAATTTGCAAGGTTACATAAATATAGTAGCTTTAATTTCTTTAAGGTCGTAAATATCGCAATTATACCCAAAATTAAAAATAAAATGTTACGCATGTATTTATGTACGCGCGTTATAAGGTAATTTTTTTAGCTAGGGTGAAGCTTTAAAAGCCGTTTGAGGCTTCAGGGCCCTTATGGCTAACAATATAGTCAGTTCAAAAAAAAGGTAATGTTTTTTTTTTGAATAGTCACACAAGAGGCTTAGCAAGCAAGTCCGTGATATTGACTTTTTGTTACAATCTGTGAAAATTCAGATTTTTCATACTTTCATCATAACGAATGCAAAGATGTATAACTTAAAAACATCTAAAATCTCTGAGGAGTACAGTACCCAAGTCTACAAAATAGAAAGTAAAGACTAAAACAATTCATCATCAGAGGTATTATAATGTAAGTGAATTTTTAAGGCAGAGAACTCTTACAGACTGGGAATTCGCACAAACGACTAAACGTTAATATAAAAACATAAACAAATTCCCAGCCACTTTTTCGTTTATCTCAAAGGGAAACCGAGTCAGCCTGTTGGGAAATATTTATAAAAGTCGTATTTCTATAGGTTTTTTTTAATGTTTCGTACTTTGGTAGGATGTTGGAAGTCTTTAATTTTATGCTAATAAGAAATTAAGTGTATTATGTAGTTTATATTTTCTTACGAAAATACGCCGTTAGTTTTATTCGTTTTGACGACATTATAGAATGAAAGTATCCTATAGGTACAGTGTCCCCTGGAAAAAGGATCACATATTAAACGTAAAGAGTAAGGAGTCGTTTTGTAAACGAATTGTTATTATAACGATGCAATAGACAGAAATGATAGACAAATATGTTGTATCTATAATCACACATATATATTCTCAATTTTTTTTCTGGCAAAGCCATATTTCCGTTAATTATTCATCTAAATTAATAATTCAAACACCATTATAAAGCTCATATTCCCCGCTTTTGACGAAATATAAACAAATAGTTTAATTAATTAATTAATATTTCGTCAAAGAAAAATGTTTAAAACTTTTTCATTAGCAATGCCATTTGTTGATGCTAATGAAAATATATTCAAGGCGCCATCTATTAGTATTATCTATAACTAACATGACAGCTATTAGATTGTTTACATTGTATGATGCGCTAAATATTCGCACGGGTCAGCTGGTATTTTATATTAAGAAATCTGTAATTCTGATTGTACCTGTAGTTTTTTTCTCAAAATTTCATGATACTCTTTTATTACAAAGAACACACTAACCACAAATACGAGATGATTTTTTTGTCGGTCTATCTGTTTGTGTGTCTGGATTTAACTGAAATAAAGCTTGACCGATTTTACAAAAATTTTGTACACGCGAAGTTTATGTCATTCCACATTTAATATGCTATATATAAGAATTGTTAATAACACACTTTTAGCAATCGTAGAAAATAATTATTTCAAATATTATCAATTTGCGTTTTGATGAATTTGGGACCCAGGATTTATTAATCGTTCGACGATTAAAAGCTATATATAGGAATGATCAAAAAAACATTTTAGAAATCGTAAAGAAATAAATAAATAATGATATTTTTTATTAATTCTCCACTGATTTTGATTAAGTTTTTTAGTATACCTAATGAGTCATTTGTAAATTGACAGGCTAAAAGAATTGTCGACAATATATTTAGAAATCTTAAAAAAATAATTATAATTATTTCTTAACCGAATTTCATTGGATAGGTTACAGAGACGGGCTGTTCGCATTGTTAATGATGCAGACGTTACCCATTGCATCGAGCCACTTCAGCTTCGCAGAAACATCGCCTCGCTAAGTGTGTTTTACCGTCTGTATCATGGTGAGTGTTCTGAAGAGCTGTTTAATCTAATTCCCTCCTCTCCTTTCTATAACAGAACCACACGCGCTGGGCTTCGGAATCACAGTTTTACGGTAACTTCCATCTCGGCACGAACTAAAAAGTTCGCTTTGTCTTATCTTTGTCGTACTGTGAAGCTGTGGAGCGGTCTCCCAGCCGGTGTGTTCCCTCCTTCTTATGACATCGGGTCCTTCAAGCGTAACGTGAAGAGATATTTAAGCAGGCCGGCATGACAGCGGCGACCACCGATGGATTACGATCTCTTGGTGGTCGTTGTTGTGTTTGGATTGTAGTGTGCTTACCATCAGGTACAGTACAGTCAATGTGCCGAGCTATTATAAAAAAAAAAAAAAAATGTAAATTGTACACGGAAAGTTCACGTCATTCCTTAATTGATTAGTTAAGAATTATGAATAGTATGAGTAGAAATAAAATTACGCGATGAAAATAATTACTGCGTAATAAACGCGTGCGAAGTCGCAGGCGCACCGCTAGTAATAAATACTCTCTTAAATTAAGAAGTTTGAATTTCATTTTATATTTCCTTTTTTTATGAAAAATGTACTGAACATTACACGGTCGCTTAAGCAAAGTGGTGTACATTTGTGTTTCTTCAAGAAGCAGAATTTTTCCTAGAACTGAAATGTGAAGTTTGCTTTATGGATGAGGTATTTTTACGTTATAGTAAAACCATCTATGTAGGTTTATGTAAAAAAAAATCAGCACAGTAATGCTCGCGCTAGTGCTTTGCGTTGAAAATAGGTTCCGCTGTTGAATACTGACCAAATTACATTGTAAGGTTTATTTTTATTTTTAATAGTTTTTAGCGTTTGGCCACAATCTCACCTTATGATAAGTGACAATGTGACTCTATATGGTAACATGCTAAACACATATAAAGGTGCTTGGCGACAGATTTTCAACTTGATGGTGATAGCTAGCTAGAAACTTGCATACCATCGTGCTATGGTGTCATCACAATGTATTCCTTCCCTGAAAGCTCGGCCTCATTGTAGAGGGATTTGAACTCATGTTGATCGACCCTGTGTCCGTTCAAGTTACTACTGAAGCGATGATGGCGCAGTGGTAGCGTGTACGACTTTGCGTCGAATGACGTGAGTTCGAATCCCTACAATGAGCCTGAGCTTTCGGTGAAGGAAAACATCGTGAGGAAACCATAGCATGGTGGTAGGGCTTTTTCTGATGCCCGCCTGGCTAGCTACCACCCTCAAGTTGAAAATCTGTCGCCAAGCATCAATAGGTGTCTTCCGGCAGCTGCACTTGAGAGCCAGTCTTCCACTAGGTTTAGCGTTTACCATCCTGGGCCATATCGTCACTTAACATCAGGTGAGATTGTGGCCACTAAGCCAAACCTATAACGATAAAAAAAAAAAAAATATTGGTTCAAAATTTGCTTTCATTGCTAAGTTTAGGAAAAAACTGTCTCATCCATCTGAACTGAGTTTCATGGTTCATGGTACAGTGAGTAGACATCGCGCTTGTCGCCACGGTTCGTTACACACTACCGCTATTACCGTACTCATCAAATTCCCACATTATTCCCTACGCCATCCCAATGCTTGTCAAATAATTTTATGTACAATTCATTGGGATGGTGATTAATCATTCTACTTTCAAAGAAATGCCTCTTAAAATTACGTGTTTTTATTGGAAGTTTTGAAATGGTACAAAATATTGCTGTTCTATGACACATAAGTAAGATGTCAATAGTTTTTTTAGATATTTTTACGGTTTGAATAAAAAGAAAATAGAAAAAGATTCACCATTCTCGAAATTTCAAGAAGCGTCCGGAATGTACCCGTAGTGTAGTCGTGTGTCGTGTAGTCATAGGTTCGACGAGGTACACATAGAAAGTCTTATCGCTAAAACTGTCAACAAACAATGGGCTATAAATCAAACAAACCACTCGTTTTAAAAGCGATGACGTAAGTTGTTTAAAACATGTTAAGAGTTCAGGGACCTTCCAGAGATTTCGGGATCTAATCATTTGGATATATAAGGGAGTCCAGTTGCGAGACGCGGTAGTTATAAATTCGAAAACGAAACGGCAATAAGAAGTGAAATAAACGAGGCTTATTCTGTGAGTTTATTCAGTGGACAATTTATGTGTTTGTTTTGTTTTTTTTTTTTAATTTGTTTTATCTCAGTACGAATAAATTGCTTTTGTGTGACCTACGGCATTTCATTACCCACGGGCGTAACAATATTATTGAAGGTGTACTTCTTTAGACGCATTTAGTAGAGGGTAACATTGAGAGCTGTACGCGCACTCGCATGTGATGAAGTTAGCCATCAATGATAATAACGTGAATTTAATATCCCGACTTTTATTTTTATTAATTACTAGCATCGACTCACGGTTACTTTGAGGTGCAAGCAATACATACTAAACGTTTCTTAGGTTTTTTTGTAGTAATGCCACATCTTTAATTTTTCATCAATATTAATGTTTTGAAGATCATATTAAGCGTCCACGCTGTTGACAAATCGTAGATAAATAGTTTAAAACTAACATGTCGGTACGCCATCTAATAACAAACTGTTTATCTAAGAACTTGTTATGGAACTTAGATATACCAAATTTCATCTTAATCAGATACCAGAAAGTGGTTGTAAAAAGGTTTGCAAATTTTGAATGTTACATCATAGTTACATACGAACGTTGCAAGTTAACTAAAAGTTAGCAAAAATAAACTATAATATTTGGTTTAAAATAAAAACAAATATAGTTGCATAATTATATACCGCATGTCAACATAATGAAGTTAGATATCAATGATAAATTTCATTTTAATTGATTAAAAATGTTTTAATTATGTTTAATTAATCATTATTTTAATCATCCGATGATATGATAAATACTATAGTGAAGTTAATCTATAAATAAATTCGAAGTTCTAAGTTCTTCAAAGTTTTATATCCTAAGTCATATTTTTTCAAACCCAAATTCTATTTCTAAATTTAAGGGATAATTTAAAATACTCTTGATTCCTCAAGTTATTTCAATAATTCTAAATTTAATAAACTCTTTCAATATAAATACGTCTTTCAACCTTTTCATTTCATACTCACACAAGACGTCCGGATTTCATGACAATGGCCGACTTCTGACTTATTGCTCCTCTTTTTTCCTAATATAATTTTGCATTAAAAAGTTAAACATGAAAGGTTTTCAACACTTTTTATTCAATATCTTTGTATTCTGACGGAAAGGCGGCTTCTTAATCATAAATGAATTATGTGCGCGTTTCTGTAATAAATTTTAATATAATCAAATTTTATCATCTTATTCAAACTTTTATTAATTTTTCGTATTGTGTGTGGAACAATGGCTTTAGCTTCCGAAATTTCTGCAGTTTCTATCTCTATAAGTTAGTATATTAATGTCGCCTTTAATTTACTGCGATAAATTAAATATTTAGTTTCAATCTATTTCTTTATGAAAAAAATATCTTGCCTAATACACAATACCTAATTTAAAAAAAAAACATTTTTTTAAAATAAAAGCACAAGAAGTAGCACTTAGAAGTTACATCTGCAATATTGCAGTCTCTGTATTTTATTATGGGTTTTCAGTTATTCCCTATTTTGCACTCAAATTCCAAGTAAGCTTTCTTTCCTAAAAAATATATTTGAAATATTAATATTACACAACTGATGCATTAAATACATCATTATTAAAGCGTATAATATGTTTTGGAATATTATAGCTACTAATTGAATAAATAGTTCAAGAATGTTTTTGATAATAATTTCAACAAAAAAAAAACATGTTTTCCACAACAGACCAATTACTGTTCGAGGCAGGCAATTTACTCTAATTTCTACGTTGTTCGAAGCCAGGCAGTCATTTCAGAGTGCTCGTTTTTGCATTAATTCTATTTAACGGCTGGGTCGGTCCGCGACTACGCTTGCAAAGTAAACATGATATAGGACATTTCTAGAGCCTTATTTTCCACAAATTGGCTTCCTGCCATGCTGTGGAACAGACAGGTCATTATCCTCTAAGCAATCCAACTGGATATTATCGCGTATCCATGGTGTTTGCAGGTAAGTTGAGCACAAAATAAAGAGACAACGCAGTCTACCAATTCTGATCCTGTTATACATGCGAACAAATTCGTGAGCAACAAATAGTATTTCATTTTGTGGATCAACAGGGTCTTGAATCCCTCAAGGTGATGAATAATTAAACAAGACCGCTCCTAAAAGCTTAGCCGCATTTGCGATGTCAGAGTGATTGATATTAGGAATCATAACCCTTTCTAAGTATTTCAGTAAAACCACAAGAAAGCTATTTTGTCGGCATTAAGGGCTTGAAGGATCATAAGATTCTCAATCAAATTTATCTAATGTAAAATTCGTGAGCAGAAAAAAAGGTAAGTAAACAATTGCAGATATTCTATAGTGAGGTGGTAGGGTATTTGTTCCGGGATGGACCGTGACCACCGTACAGATGATTAACATCCATCAGAATTACTCACTTACAGGTGTAGTTGATGGAACTAATAAGAATTATATGTACCATAGAACAAGTTAACTAACTACAAATAGCTAAGGAGTTAACATGGTAATGGGGCATCTTAACTCCACTCTCCAAGCTGTCTCTACGTCGAACAGTGCGGTTGGAACTCTAGCAAGCGTCTTCACGTCTCTCGTCCGATTAACTAAATACAAAATACAATTATTACACCATTACCATTACCAACAGAAATAATTATATGCTTTGTCACGAAATACATATCAGTAAAATCCAATCAAATAAATGAAATAAAAAATAAGAAAGCTCTTATGAACGTCAAAGTATTACCGATTCAGAAAATACCTAAGTCATCGAGAAGAACCGGCAAGAAACACGATTGAGTTTTTTTCCAACTGTAAAATAACAATATTAATATAATACAATACAATAATAATAACCATATTAATAATTTTGTGTAACGCACATAGAGAGATTCACTTCCACATATCACTATAATTCACATAATGATCCACCCTCTAATAACCTTTTGACAGTAAAACCTGATTGACATGGTTCTTGAACTTGTTGTCTGGCAAATCAGTAATATGCTTCGCGATCTTATTACAGAACCTAATACTATTAGCTAAATAACTTTTATTGATTTTACTAAGTCTAAAAGCATACAGCTGAAGTCTTATTACTAGATTTAAGAACTCTTTTTTTAACGCTTTTGCATCTGTACAAACAAGTTTAATTTTTTTAGAGAAATATTTAATATAAACATGAAACAAGTCGGTGATTTTCTATAATATAAATCATATAGTCGATCTCAACTTCATATAATTACTGTGGATTCTCATTAATTATAAGCTTTTTTTTAACACTTTAATACCCTTTGTAGCGCAATGTTTACTAAATTCAGTGCTTATGATATTAAATAAGCTGCCGTAGTTTGTATTATGATCTATGTTATTTAGAACATCTGTAAATAAATGCTGTTTAATGTTAATATTTAAGCAAACTAATCTAGTTTCTGACCTCTAGGTTTGTCATAGTTTCTGTTTTCAAAGAGTTGGATTTTATGGTCAGACTTGTATCCCAGTAATAATACTGTTGCTAATGATTTTAAAGTTACTAAAATGTTGTCTATACAAGACGTAGTCTGGGACGTGGTTTTGATTGGCCCATTAAAAAGTGGATCTAAGTTAAATAACTTAAATTAATATGTGAATGTAATGACCTCTGATGACACACTTCAAATATCTATATTAAATCAATTAATTAACAATAACACTGTTGTGTCTGTGCATTTGGTACAGGTTTCTGGCAGCATACTTATTAAATTTTATCTCTTGCAACGAGTGAGTTTCATCGTACCTAATAACCTTAATAAATATTTAATTGCATATATTACAAACACAATAGTTAATTGTGTTGACAATTATTTTAAAATTATAATTAGACACCTTCTGTAAATTGTTAATAATAAATTTTATCATATGAAAAGTGATTATGATGAAACACGTTATTCAAGGCAGAGTTGAACATAAAACGAATAGAGTGAAATGTAACCTACTCTGTGGAACACGTACATTAGCGTGGATTTACCGATGTTCCAGATGTTTGAATAATCACACACTCCGAAGGTCGTTCTCGTATTTACATTGGTTTTATAGTGATCGATACTTTAGAGGAATTATGTGAGTTCCTTTCAATGCTTTGGTTGTTACCGACTATTAAAGTTTAGAGCAAACTAATATTAATACTTTCATCTCGGGATTAAATTTTGTTTTTGAATAATAATTAGTAAGTCATGGCGGTCGAATTTTTAAACCAATGATATTTATATTGGTTTGGCAAAATGACTGTATAGTATCTGACGGTAAGTACGGTACACTTCTCAAACAACGGTGATCGTCCGTGACACAAATTTGATCGGTAGTAGTCGATGTCAAGGTCTCTTCATGAAGGAGGAATGATTACAGGAAGGAGGGAACACGTTGCCCATGAAACCGTTTCACATCTGCACAGTTCGACAAAGGTAAGGAGTTTGCGAACTTCTTTGTCCGTGCCGTGATGGCCACTATCTGTAACTCCGAATAACCAGTCCGCGTCGTACATAAACAATTCAAGTTTCTATCTTAGCTTAAATGGGTTTGATTAAAACTGATGCACAAGGTGGTTGGATTATGACCTAGTTCCCCGAGTACGTGATTGCCTTTGCAATATCAAACTCCCTTGTATGTAGATTAATCTTGTCTCCTGTTTTTTGAATTTAAATTTTAAATGCAAGACATGATTATTATAATCTATTCTGATCGTTCTAAATATAGACTTAAATATAGAATTGCAACTGGCAATATCTAGACTATCAGCAATCTGCGTCGCCCAAATACTGCTTATATTTGGGAGTGGAAATTCAAATAATCTGGAAAAGCAGCTGTTAACAGAAAAAGTTGGGATTTCAAGAGAAATTACTAAAGTGCAGGAGCTACCCGTCAGCATAGTTCTCTATCGTACCGAAAATCAAGCTGGATAGCAGCAACTTACTAAAAGAATTGTACGAAATAAAGATCCTCAGCATTGAGATTACGAACCAAATGAGAATGAGAAAAAGAGAAAGAAAATATAGATGACTCAAAGTTAATATGAAAAAATCAAGACTAAAACTTGGTTCCTTTCAGTTCAATTAAATGACATACAACCAGAAGTTGTAGATATAATTTGAGCCTAAAGATGGTTTCATAAAGGTCGAACGATAATTTAAAAAAAATCGATTTTGTGTCATTAAATTGATAAATTTACACGACGAGGAGTGAACCAAAAAATCAACATCGGTTAAATATTTCAACTGTTTGACATTTGAATATTTCATCCATGTGGTTTTCTTAATGAGCTAATTTATAATAACTAACATGTGCAAAGCAAGCATATGTATGACTGTCTACAAACTGTAGTTCTAACAGCCAATTAATCCAGAGCACAATGCAGCGCTTGATTACCTAGTCATTGTCCTAGTTCGGAACAAGACTGTAGTTTGGGATGTCTCTTCATTAATGCACTGATCTCGTTGCGGTATAACTACGAATCTCATACACGAGTACGTAGTTTATTAAAAGGCATGGTTCGTAGTGGGCTGAAAGTTTTCTATGAAGTCCTACAAATTTTCTGGTATTGTGACTTCGGTAATGATTCTTTAACCTTTTACTCGTGCTATATATTTGAGGTCATTGATAGATTCGATGTCGAAACATTGGTTACTAAAATAATTTGCTAAAAATAAATAATTCGATTGGTTCAAGCACGACCTGAGCAAGAAAATTAAGAATTTATTTATAAAGTATATGTGTGCCAAATTTCATGCAAATATTTTTTTGCGTTATTGAGTAACAAACATTCAAATTATTATTATTTTAATAGGAAGTACAGACAATAATGGGGGATTAAGGCATGTAACCCGAAAAGTGAGTATAAATTATCTATTAACATGTGTAATTGTACTCGATAATTGATCTAATGAACTTACTTAAAGCAGTTTTTATAGTTAGTATAAAAATTTGAAAATTTTTATATCTGTAGTATATATAGCGAATGGGTTTGGCATATGAGAGCTATGACTACTATTAATCAGCTTTAAACAAGACTTCAATTCTAATCAACTTTAAATTTTCAGGCAACGACAGATAGATTTTGGAACTGGTCACTTGAATAAAAGAGTGTGTTAGCAAAAGATAGGTATGGTGGTGGTGGTGCTTTCATAGATAATCTTGCTCAGGCTCAGTTCTATCATAATAAGAACATCATTTTTTGGTAAGAAACGAGATTATTTATAAGATAAATGTAAGTATTCTTTGACGTAAATTGCTCTAGCACTACACACATCCGAAAGTAACAAAGAAAAATCAACAGAAATTTGGACGAAATTTCGCACCAAATAATACTTTCTATCAAATATATGACGATCGACCTTAAAACCTACACATAAAGGACATATTCTATCAATCTGTTTCAAGGCAGCCAAAAGGAAAATAAGTAAAAGGACCGGAAACCTTCATTTGGCATGATTTTCTTCCCATCATCATTATGTTTGAGCGACAAAATAAAGTAATTCACCGATACAATGATTCAGTGATATAAAAATGTATAAACAACGCTCTTAAATGTAACAACACGAAACGCTAATTAGTTTGTCAGTAAATGTTATACTTGGAAAAGGCGTTTTATTGTGTATCGCTAGTATGTAAGTCATTCTATCCCAATTGCTAGAGACCAGTAGAATATTCGCAGATCAAGCCTCAGCATGCACCGATGATGTTTTTAAACTACGTACATTTGCTCATCTGATTTCAATAACTAATAATATTTTGATCATTGTTAGTAGTAGTAGCTATGATCAAATGGATATAAAAAATAACTAAAGTATAACAAAAATGAAGTAGGACAGAACTAATGCTCCAATAAAATATAGAGAAATGAACAAAAGGCATTGTAGAGAAAAAAGTGATTGAAAAAGGAAGACAGCAAAGTAGATGGAAGGACGATATATAAAAATAGCTGGAAGAACGTGGATGAGAGCTGTAAAAGATAGAAATTTGTTGAAATCTCTGTAAGACAAGTCGTAGGAAAAGTTGAAGCGATTGTTGGTTCTCTGTCTGTCTCTTTATGTTCTTTTTATGCGATAACCACATATCCGATTTACATGGTTTTTATTCTAATTTATAACTGTGTTATTTGGTCAGGTTATAGGACATATTTTGTAAGATAAAGTAACATAACAAATAAGCAGTGACGATAAAGGTGAATCAATTTGGAAAAATACGCATTTGTGGCGCTTAAATGTCTTATGCTGAGTAAATCATACGAGATATATCTAATCAATGTACTACATAATTGTTGATCTTAAAAAGACCTAGTAAAAAGTCACGAATAGTATATGTCTATGTTTTAAGGATCACCCATAATAAGCATTTTTATCATCCGTCTTTTGAGCGGAGGCAGCACGATTCGTGCGTGCGCTCTACCGACGGTATTCTTTTGTCCACGCAAGCAGAGCCGCAGACACATCTATTAAATTAAATAATTGCATAATTATAACTGTAAGTTTCAGCACTAAAGGCTATTATTATTATGTAATATTGACAGACAGTAGATTCGGATTAGTCATTTAGTAGAAGTATTAAACGCTACGGGCCTAGTTAGACTAGAAAACTAAAATATGTATATGTGGGCGACCCTTTTAAGCTTACGAAGTCAAACGGAACACTTATAGTTTCGGTATGTCCGTCTGTCTGTCCGCGGCTTAGCTTAGAGATTCATAGTACTAGAAAGCTACACAAGCTATATTAATTACGTCGACAAAATCTTAAATTAAGTAAACATGCTACAACTGGCCGGCGCCCGGCACGGCTTCGGCCCGGTGTAATATGAACATCCTTATATGTTTATGTTGTGACGGGCAACTACGGAACCCTACATTGCGCGTGGCCCGATACGCACTTGGCAATTTTTTTTGTGTTTTTTCTCATTTATTTTAGTATCATACAAAACCTAGGGCCTTCTAGTATTTTATTTTTTATAACCCACGCGCTGGCTTATCTCGCCTCTGGTTGACAGTGAAAGAAGTTGTGGTGATTAATCTGGTGTTTTATCTCAGACAGGCATTTGTCCACCAATGGGCTGTACCCATCAATACTGGCTGGTATTATATGATAGCATTTGTCCACAATCAGATTTTATGTTAAATACTTAAATTACTTAATCAGAACAAAAACTGTGCGTTAAGGAAATGAAGCGTATCGTGCGTTTTTGAACATGTGTTGTTTGGCCACGTGACGGAAGGCAATGTTACAACGTCATGCATATGTGAACACGAAATGTTATTTAATTGAATTTCGGATATAACAATTTAGTATTCATTTCGATAAACTAATTTCTGTTGTTAGTTACCAAATAAATATCATTCAAGTTCAAAGTCACTCCCTGGTCAACATTTAATGTAAGTTACTATTTCTCATTAAAATGATTTACTTTAAAGATTAAGTCTCTGTGCAATACAAAAATGTCACCATTCTGATACTTAAAACTAGCTTCTGTAATAAAACATTACTCGTAACTCAATGGTCGCAATTTTTTTATTGAAAAGTCCTCTTTTACTGAGTGGTACTTTAATTGAGTCACTATCATATCTGTTCCTAAAAGCTTTCTGTTACAGCGAACGCTTGAAAACTTTATTCTGATACTCGTAACTACTGCTGGCTAAACTAATGGCTGCTGATGGTAAATGAACAGCCACGATACGGTCATAGTAATTGTAACGTATAGTCACAAGTCATCTGGCTATCAGTTTATCACGTATATAGTCTACTTTTTCTATCCTCAACAATAAAAATAAAATTAGTACATGTAAGTAAATATTAGTTTATATCTATGATATCTGGGAATATGACGAACCAGAATCAGGGTGGAGAACGAGGTTTCATTATTACAAACAGAAATGTACATAAGCTGGAAATCAATGCTTAGATTGAGTGAATACATGTTACTCAATGCGGCGTGTTACGGCGCCGGCTGAGCATCCGAGTCGCCGAACTTTACTGGCAATCGATCCTCCTTCAATTTCACGCTTTTTTTTTTTTTTTTTTTTTTTTTTTTTTTTTAGAACTGACTATACTGTTAGCCTTAGGGGCCCTGGAGCCTTTACGGCTTTTACAGCTTTACCGGGCTTGGGGGCGAGCGCTTAGGGCACTCAGCCACGAAAGCTAAGCAACAACATCCGAGGGTGCCAAAGTGGCCGAACCTCGGCTCGGACTGTTGCGCGTATGCAATTAAGTCGCGATCTGACTAATTCCCTATCCGTAATTCGATCTAAACTAACTATACATATATACATGTTTCTGCCCCCTGGGAGGAGGGAAGGAACATGTGTATGTGTATTTAGTGGTCTGAAATTTTTTGTCTAATCTAACTAGGCAAAAAAAGAAAAAAAAAGGTCCCTTACAGAACCTATGTACCTATGTGTGTTGTGCATGTGTGTATAATGCAGTGTCATGTATGGCTGTGAAAGCTAGTGATTGTAGAGTCACTTGTATCGCGCGAGCGGCTGCTTGGCTCAAGGGCTCCATGCCGATGGATCGGACCTAGGCTTGAGTTGCCGCAGAGGAGGGCGGTCGTGGCGGGTGTGCGGGAGCGAAGTTAACCGTACGTCCCCTGCGGAGGGAACGGTGGTTTCGCGGGCGTGGGCGCGAGCACGCATATGTTGCGGGAGCGGACGCGTAGAAATTGTTAGCGTTCTCGATGTCGTCATCGGGATCGACAAAGAGATTTCGCGGACGGCGTTTATAACGTTTGGCAACGGGGATCGAGTTGTCTGGGACGTAGTTCACGGTGGATTTTACGAGCGGGTTGGGATGATTCGAAGCGCTATCGAAGTATCTCCTGGTGAGATATTTCACATAGGCTTCTATCGAGGGAAGCCTCATGTCCCTGTGCAGGTCCATGTTCCTAACGAAGGCTGGAGGGTCAAGCAGGCGACGGAGAAACCGATTTTGGACTCTTTGCATGCGGGCAAAGTTATGTTTGGACATATGTGCGAACGCGGCGCAGCTATATGTCAAGATCGGACGGACGCACATCTTGTACAGTGTGAGCTTATGTCTTAAGGACATTTTGCTTACCGAACTGAGCAAGGGTCGCAAGCGGGAAAGGATCCAGATGGCCCTATTCCTGACTATAGTAACGTGTGCGTTGAAGTTAAGCTTCGAGTCGAGGGTGACACCCAGATATTTAGTCTTGGTGGCCCAAGGGATATTCGTACCGAATAATGAGAGGGGTCCTACCGTGCGTGGTAGTTTGCATGTATGCGGTTCGAACATAATCGCGGCGCTCTTTACCGGATTAATAGCTATTCGCCACGTTCGAAACCACTCCCCGAGAGTGGTTACGGCACGTTGGACTGCGCAGGCGAGATTTTTTCTGTGTCTGTTTGACGCATATATGACTGTGTCGTCAGCGTAGAGCCCTACCTCGACCCCGGGGGGCTTCGGGAGGTCGCTGACGTACAGATTGAAAAGGCAAGGCGCCAGAATGGAACCTTGCGGGACGCCTGAGCGTATAGGGTGGGCGGTAGATAGTACTCCTTCCACTCGGTAGTGGAAGGTGCGGTCGCGTAGAAAATCGTGAACTAGATGAACTAACCTATCCGGGACTTCTAATTGATGTAGCTTGTGGACTAGTCCGGCATGCCAGACCTTATCGAAGGCCTTAGCTACGTCGAAAAAGACCGCAAGCGTACGGGCGGGGGCGATACTACTTTTGGCAAAGTTGCTCGTGATGTGCTCCGTGAGGCGGTGCACTTGATGTGTATACGAGTGTCGGGCGCGAAAACCGAACTGTTCGGGAGGGTATAGATTTTTAATATCTATAACGGTTTTGAGACGGTTCAGAAGGAGCCGCTCGTAAAGTTTCCCTAGTGTGTTTAAAAGGCTGATCGGGCGATAGCTATCGGGAAGCGAAGCTTTTTTGCCGGGCTTGTGAATACCTATAACTATAGCTTTTTTCCAGACGGCTGGAAAATAGCAGTGGGCTATGGCTACATTGAAGATGCAGACCAAAAGAGCTATGAGGTGATCGGGAAGAAGTTTAAGTACTTCATTCCTGATACCGTCGGGGCCGGGGGACTTTCTAGGCTTAAGGCCTTTAATAACAGAACAAATCTCGTCATGCGTGACCGGGTTTAACGTTTCCGCGGGGGGAATCGTCGTTAGTTCCTGAACGGCGGTCTCGATGGTTTCGATATGGGCAGTGTCTACGTTGTCGCAGTTTGGAGAGCACTGGCTCTCCAAGCTTGCGGCAAGGCATTCTGCCTTATCGTCACTATCGAACGCGGGTGGGAGATCGGGGCCCCTTTCGAGGGGCGGCATCAGGGCGGAAGCTTCTAACTTCAGAGAGCGGGCGAGGTTCCAGTAAGCCAGATGGGACGGCTTGAGACCCTCTAGGAGGTTATCCCACCGGTGACCTCTGTACTCGCCGATGCGAGTTCTAACCTCTCTCTGAAGTCGCCGTAACCTACAGGTGTTATCCCTCGTCGGATAAGAATCGTGTGCACGTGTCGCGGCGTTCTTTTCAGTGATTAACGCTCGTAAGCCGGGGGGGAGTATAAAACGGCGTTCGTTTGCCGCTTGCACCTCTCTCGAGGCCTCCCTTACACCGGTTTGGAGGTAGTCGACCAGGGAATCGATCGCTAAGTCGGCGTCTGCTGTTGACTCTAATACGTCGGGGATCCTAGCTAAGCTGGACGGGGTAGCGTTATCGGTTAGGTAACGATTTAATATCGCGTAGTCAACTACTTTGACTTTTGGCGGACTGGGGTCGAACGGTTGCCCGAGTTGTAAGATAACCGGGCGGTGATCGGAGTCCAGTTCGTGTACGACTTCTATAAGTCGTAACCGAAGTGAGACACCTTTGAGGAGGGCTATGTCAAGTACTGTCGGTTGACAGTTATCTTGAAAGTGCGTGGGCTCTAGCGGTGCTATGACGTCAAAGCCGAGCACATCGCATAGTAGGTCGAGAATAACCCCGTTAGGGGTGTTACGCGAGTTGTTGAAATGGGTGTGACCGCTATTGAGGTCGCCTGCTATTATTACGGATTGACCGAGTGAAAGTAGCGCCTCCAGATCGGACTGAAGGAGTCTTTTACTCGGGGAGAGATATGCAGAGACAAGCGTGATTGACGGATGGCCAGTCATGCCTATTCTACAGATGGACACTTCCATATTGGTAAGTGCGGGAGGGTCTATTGGCATGCAATAGAGGGAACGCTTGTAGTAGATGAGCGTGCCGCCTCCTCGGGTGGCACGGTCATTTCTGACTATATTGTAATTTGCTATCTTAGGGTCGCGCCTACTGGGTTTTAGAAGTGTTTCTTGTACTAGAAATACGTCTATCTCCCGTTCCCTAAGAAAGGTGGATACTAGGTCCCGTTGTGGAAGGAGGTTTCGCGCGTTAAAGAAAGAGATGTTGAGACTCCTAGGTTTAATGCGAGCCATTTATAACCGTTATCTATTTCCCGGCACGGGCCAGGCGCATTAGCGTCGCTGTCATCAGGGGAAAACGCCTGATGGATTCGGCGGGGCCGTACTCAGCGACGCACTGGTCGTATGCCAGTACTTCCTGAGGGTCATGCTCGCGGAAGAGCATGACCATGTAGTCAACGCCGCGGCGCGTGCTAACGGGCGGGGAGGCCTGAGCCTTAGGAGGCTGAGGGCGGGGAGTAGAGACCCATGCTGCCTGAGGGGCTCGCATGGCCGGAGGGGGTGCGCGGGGTGCGGGGGTGGCCGCCACCGGGGCGCGGGAAGCGCCCGGGAGGCTGGGAAAGGCTTCTGGCGTGAGCAGAGGCATGGGTTGACTATTGGCGGCGGGACGTGCCCTCTGAGGAGGGGTGTGTCGCTCTTGCCTTGGGCGCGTAGGGCGCATAGGGCGCGTGGGACGCGGGGCACGGGGACAGCCGCGATAGTTCGCGGGGTGACCCGCGTTGCCGCATAGCACGCAGCTCGGAGGGGTAGACGACTCGCGAGTGCGCGTGCACTCGCTTGTCGCGTGGTCCCCGAGGCACTTAACGCACCTGGGACGTAAATGGCAGTTACGGGCCGAATGTCCGTACAGCTGGCAGTTGTGGCACTGCGGAGGGCTGCGGTTTTTGTGTGGGGGCTCTACGGCTATTCCGGAGAGCTCGCACACTTTCCTGACATTAAAGATGGCTCTGCCCTCGGGGGTCAGATCCAAGATAACTACGACCATATCTAATGGTCGGTTTTTGGATTGTCCACCGTGCATTCTATGCACTTCGCGGACAGGGAGGGCCTTCGCTAAGAGGTCAGTTTTGACCTCCTCGGGCGTGATTTCCACCGGGATGCGGCGGATTACAACCCGGAGGTGACGCTCATCGTCTAGGGTGTATGAGTAGTAGTGTAGGTTGCTTGCTCGGAGCAACTTTGTGAACTGACGGTGTTCGTCAGAAGTGGTTACTTGTACGCGGATACCGTTGGCCGTGTTACTGGCCGAGGTATAATTAATTTTTAAGTCTCTAAGCTTGTCCGCGAGCTTAGTCCAGACCGCCTTGTTTTGGACTACTACCGGCGGTGGGCGACGCGCCTTTCTGCCGGCAAAAGTACCGGCAGGCGCTGAGGGCGCTGCGGAGCGGGGGGCGTGGCTGTTTAGCCCAGTTTTCTGCGCCTTTTGTGGGCGGGACTGAGTCTCCGGAGACTCGGGACGCGAACGCGATGCCCGTTTGGCGGGCTTGTTTTTTTGAACGAGGGTGAAGCCCTCGTTATCTGTGACTATCGCCGTGTCCATTTCGTTGGACTCGGGTTCGGGATCCGGATTAGTGGGCGAGTAGCTATTGTTCGTAGCTACTAGCGTCGGCGTGTCCGCTTCGGGAACTAACGACGCGAAAGAGTTCTTGATCGGCAGCGCAGAGGGCGCTGGGATCGTGACTTGATTGCCCGGGGAACGCGAGCGCGATGACGGCCGTTTGTACGGCGTCTGACGGTGAGCGCGGGGTGCCGTTGAGCGGGAGCGCGAGACGGGCTTCTTGTCCGTCGCGTGGGGCGCGGCGGGGTCGCTGGTGGCCTCGGTGGCCTGTGCGACAGCAATGGCGGGTTGCGCGGCCGCGATGGCCCTATTGAAATCCGTCCATATCGACGGGTGTAGGCTTGTTGCGAACGCAACGAAGCTTTCCAAGTCTGCCATTCCGGCGGCGGCGGTTGGGCGGGCGGGGGTGAAGTTAAACCTCCCTGCCGGAGAGGCAGGGGGGTGCGCCGAGTGAATTTAAACGGCTATCCCGAGCCGTGTAAAGGGACCTGCGGGTCACGGTGTAATGACTCGCAGGAAAGAACCTACCGGGCCCTACGTGGAGGTCCCTATCAATCCCGAGGCAGAGAACGCAGCCGGTATAAATACCTAGCTACGCCCAAACAGACACTCGGGGATGGATGTGTAGCAGGATCGGAAGGGTGGGAAGGAGACACTCAGGGCTTGACTATGACTCTATCAAGGGCCAAGATTCCTGAGCCCGACCAAGTACTATCGTTTGCCTCTGAAGGAGGCAACCGAGGGGCGCTTGGGTCACGCACCCACTTGCTTTAGTTGGCACCGTCAGGTATCAGGCAAGTGACCACTAAAGTGTGGATTTCGTCGAATAGAAACAATTTGCTCTTAAAAGAGCAGTTTTATGGTTGTGCAGCGCGACACAATGGGTGCGAGCGAGACGGCGATACGCAGGTGCGGTGCAGGTGCGATGCAGGTGTGCAGCAAAGCCGGTCGGTTGTAAAACTTCACAAAGGCGGCAGAGAGCGGTCGTAAACACGTCCGTTCCCGCCGGCGGTCGTGATCGGTCTCCCAATTTCACGCGGTATTTACTTTCACTGAGCAAGATTCTCGTTTGTGTCCCGTTTACTTGTGACCAAGTTCACGAGACAGTAGGTATATAAGTTTATGAATCTTAAAAGTGCCAAATTTTTATCAAACATAGATCGTGTTAGACAAATGTAACCATTTTTGTGAAATATCTAACCGATGTTGTTTGCCAACGAAGATAATGAAATTCGCGTACGTTTATTAATTTCGATTTCATTAGTAACTGCTTAAACGGTTTAAGAATAGTTCTCGAAGTATCACCATGAATTAAAAACAATCAAACAAAACTTATAATTTTTTAAAAATAAATCATAATTGGTTTAATTTAATTTATAGAATATATTAGATATTTTAAGCAATGGCTTTTAAACTCGTCAGAGCCTGTATCTTGGAAGCTAAGGTACGATTAAACAAAAACAACTTAATGGAATTAAGGAAAAAATAAAGCTCAAAAAGGGCAATGGAGAGGGCTGTGCTTGGACTTATCTGCGTGAACGAATCAGAAATGAGGAGACCCGCAGAAGAACCAAAGTAACTGATTTAACGCTTAGATTGTTATTGTATTGTATTGTTTGAGTGGCAGTGTGTAGGGCGCACTGCTTGTAGAATGGATGAACGATGAGACCACGCACTAGAAGGCGCAATGCGAGCAGTTTCCCCACAAGAAGACCGACGACCTAGTGAAAGTTACAGGAAGTTACTGGATGCGAACAGCGCAGGACCGGTCGTTGTGGCAACGTTTGGGGAGGCCTACGTCCAGCAGTGGTCAGTTTTCATCTGAATGGATGGATGTATGGACATCATTTGCTCGTACAAGAACTTATAAAACTCTTAACGTTTTCGCTAATATTTTATAGGCAAACGTAGTGATTTTGCCTTTTTGGCCTTTGCCTAGCTACATAAGCTGTGTTTTAAATATATTATAATATACTAAACACTTGATACACTGTCTTTAAGTGGCTAGTGCGTTATTTAAACGAAGCATATCCGATGAAGAGTTCGTTAGTTTTGTTGCAAATAGTAGAAAACATTTTGTTTTATTCTCGCTGAAGATTTTTTCTATACTGCTTACTGAACGCGCATAAATTTATGTAAGAACTGATTTGAGACTGTTATTTCTTATTATGTCTTATTTGTTCTTTACGTCTCAAGTCCTTTTTGTATGCTCAGAATATTTTTATATTTTTATTATTTAAGTCCTTCTTTTTATGTAACACATTTAAAAAAATATATATTTGTTTAATTCTTTTAAATAAACAATTCATTTTACTTGGGCAATATTCGAAGCTGATAACGAGTGAAGGTTATAACCAATGTAATAAGTTAATTTTAAGTATTTGTCAGGGATATATTAAAATATAAATGATTATCTGGACCTTAAATACATTAATTATACTACATTATTTATAATTTGTAATTTATTTATAATCTGTTTAATACACTCGCCTAAGCGAAATAATTGTGTACATACTATAATATTTTAAAGCCACATTGAGATGAGAAGAACTTAAAATTAGTTATCTAACACTATTAAGTGATCAATTCTTATATACGAGTATTTATATGTAATTAGTTTTTCTGAAATGGCTCTCACGATTTGTATGAAATAATGTATTTAAATAATGTTTCAAATTCGAAGTTTACGTATATATGTGTTTATTTTACCAAGCGAGCAGCTTGGTCGTTCAGATATTAAAATATAAAACAAACATAAAAAACAATAAATTTATAAACAGGCCTAACTTGTTGTACGAGTAGAACAACAACGGGTGATCTTGAAACACGGCGTTCTTAGGTAGGCGACTCACGTTGACAGGTTTTACACCATGTGTGTTGTACGAATATTGCATGTATATTGTTGATAACAATATTCAAATTAATATCGAGTGAAACTCGATGAACGTAACCAGTTTTAATAAAAAATATATCACAGTATTTTCTAATGCTCTTTTGGACAGCCCAGTTAACGCTGTTATAAATCAGATGCCAAGCACCCATCGATGTGTTCCGGCGTATAAACCTCTAAACGATACAAACAGCAGAAATTATCAGTCAAACGCCATACTATATGGATAAAAACACCCTTATGGTTTTAAAGTGAAAAATTCAAATATTATTTAGATCGTTTTTATTCTGCTACGCTATTACAAAATTATGTAGTTTATACGAGTATATCGGCTATGTTATTATGAACCTTTTTACGCTTTCAATACATTGGAAACAACGTCAAAGCGTTCGGAATCGTTTGAGTACCACTTATCGAACCCGCACACAAGTACGAGTCACTGGAGTAATGCCATAACGAAATTGGCCTCCTTTATAATGGCATCCGAACGACACAATGCCTGGGAAAGGCCAAAAAGCTGATCCGAAGAAAGTAATCGAAAGTTTGCGGGAATAGAATCGGTGTAGGGTTGTGCCGTGCTACTGATTCGTTCGTGTAACGAACCATTCAAATAATTAGGGTTTCACTGAACGTGAAAGTAAAACGGGCTTCCATCGTAACTATAAACTTCTTTTTCTGCTTATTTAATGGCAACATGTGTTTATGCAAAATGTGTCAATGTTACGTGAATAGAGTTTTTTTTGCTAATTTTCAATAATGAAAAAACACATTAACAAGATCGTGGCTCTGATGTTAAAATCATCAAGAGAGATATTGGGGCAACATAAAATTCAGGCAACGCAAAACTCTATCAATATTACATAATACAGGGCCAAATAACGTTATTTTATAAATGAAATCACAACATGATAGATTATGATCCCGTCAAAAACTCTCGAACTATATTAAACTTATTTTAGCAAATATCCGTCCATAGTCTACATCACGTCCGGACAATATCAACGATATTAAAAACAATTTTATTAACTTTAACAATTATCTGTCACATAAGTAATATAATTATCATGGTAATTTTAATATGAATATTTAATGTATTTACCATTCGTAAAAGGTTTATAATAGGTGTCAAATACTTTTCAAAAAATTAATAAGTTTATAAATTGATATGTTGAGACATATTGGTGAGGAAGCAGTATAAATAAATAAAGGAATGCTAGAAAAAAGTAGTGATTACTTATCGATTCGAACAGCAAGTGGCATGTTCGATCTCTTATATATCTATTTATATATACAGGATGGAAAAAACTAATGAGACATGAAGGAAAACTACATTAAATATTGAAGTAATCAAATTTTACTTAAAAGAAACATTTTTTATTAAATATGAATACTTGCATTATAATACCTGTGCCGGTAATCGAAGTAACTATAGATGCAGAAAACCGACACTTACTATGTTTTTGTGCCAATCGATACAGTCTATGATTTCTGAAAGAGTCGAAAATTTCTGGAAGAAATTGTATGTATATATATAAATTATTTGTTACATACATCACGGTAAAGTGAAGGAACTGTGCCTGGTTGTAAGCGTAGTATAATCTAAAAACAGTGGCAACCACCTAGAGATCAACAATCCATAACCAGTCACCGCTGTCATGCCGCGGCCTGAGTAAATAAAAACTGGATTATACACAGGCTGACTGTGAAAGATGACGCGCATAAGCGAATAATTATAATGAGCTTTTTATCATATAGTGATCGCAAACCAGTTGGGCTGTGCAGCCCTATGAACCCACAAATTAATGAGGTTGAAGCAAGGATGGCTCAGTGGTAGTGTGTACGACTTCGCGTCGATTAAAGTGAGTTCGAATCCCTGCAGAAAGCCTGAGCTTTCGTCGAAGGAAAACATCGTGAGGAAACCATAGCATGGTGGTAGAGCTTTTTCTAATGCCCGCCTGGCTAGCTATCATCCTCAAGTTGAAAATCTGTCACCAAGCACCAATAGGTGTGTTCCGGCAGCTGCACTTGGGAGCCAGTCTTGCACTAGCGTGTTATCATCTTGGGTCACATCCTCACTTAACACCAGGTGAGATTGTGGCCACTACGCCAAAACCTATAACGATAAAAAAACCGTCATTATCCGAAGTTTATGTACCTTTTAGTAAGTAATTCTTAAAGAGTTATAAAGTGAAAGTGTTATGAAATCTAAAAGTTAATTTTTATGTAAACCATACAAAACCGTTTCCAAATTGAAAGTCAAATAAACATATCATATAAGATTCGTTCAAATGAACGAATTATTCGAGAACTTTTTAAATCGGATCATCAAATTGACTTCTCCTGCACTATTTTAGAACATGAGTGTTATAAAATCCGTGGTTGAGATGAGATTGAATTCTGATTTACGATCGTCTCTGTAGCCCTCCGATTGTTATTGAGCGGATTCACGCGAAACTTGTTTAGTACTTCTTGCAATCCCGCGTGTGTAACGCATTGGTCGTCCTTATAAAATTTTCTTCAAAGTCCGTTTTGTGTGAGATTTGTTGCTAACAAGACTATTAATATTAGAAAATTACAATAGTTTACTATATTTTATTGAGGTAAAGACGGATTTAAAATATATGTGGGAACAATATAATCAGGCCAGTTTTAAAATTACGTCATCCGTGATGACGTCATCTTTATCATTACCGTTTGGACCGACCAAGACTAGTCGTTTATTAATAATAAACTGAACATTAAGCACACAGCAATATCACTCTGAATATAGGGAAGATTAGCGGACTGGATCGCTACCATCATGTATACGGTGATTAAATTGTCATAGTAACTCTTTTTCGGTTTGTAGGCCGGCATAACAGCGGTGACCCGTGACGGATTACTGATCTCTCTATGGTCATCGTTACTAATGAATTGTTATGTACTAATAAAGAAAACATTCACACCTGCTATGCTATCGCGAAACGAGGCACTTCAATGCGAGTCACAATGACGGCCTTTCCATCTCGTAAAGAAGGCGGTCGCCGTTGGTTTAGGATTGCACTGTTACTTTGCCATGTTACTAAATAATAATAAAAGCTATCTATCTATACTAATTTAATAAACCTGAAGAGATTTTAGGTCGTTTTGTTTAAACGCGTTTATCTCTGGAACTACCAGGCGGATTCGAAAAAATCTTTTTCTATGTGATAGCAAGATTCATGAGGAATAATATAGGCTAATATAACTTTACGCTATGATTCTAAGTAGCGGAGCAGTAAATATGAATGTCAATCAATCTGGCAAGCTATTGGTAAGTACGGAAATTAGAGTAAAGCACAACACGGGCGCTTTGGCGGCGGGGCCGTGGTGAGTAGTTCGAGAAAATAACACCAGTGAAACCGTGGAGCACAGCTAGTATATCTTCAGAAACCATAACCTTTAACTTTAACTGATGAACTACTTTTGAAGCAATGATGACTCAGTCGTAGCGTGTACGACTTCGCGTCGATTGACGTGAGTTCGAATCCTTGCAATGAGCCTGAGCTTTCGGTGAAGGAAAACATCTTGAGGAAGCCAGAGCAGGGTAGTAGAGCTTTTTCTAATGCCACTAGCTACCACCCTCATTTTGAAAATCTGTCACCAAGCACCAATAGGTGTGTTCCGGCAGCTGCACTTGAGAGCCAGTCTTGCACTAGCGTATTATCATCTTGGGCCACATCGTCACTTAACATCAGGTGAGATTGTGGCCACTACGCTAAACCTATAACGATAAAAAAAACTGTAAACGGAACCGCGGTCAGTTACTAGTAAAAGAATATATTATTATAACAAAATATTTACTATAAATTGCGACGAAAATTTAGCTAAATATTAATTGGAGGCCATTATCGTTTTCAAATGTTTGTTAGATATTCAAACAATTTATACTAATTAAAATGAACACACGATCTAGACTAATTATTTTCCAGGCAAATGATTAAATCGATTTGTAAATAATCCTGTCCGTGTATAAATTTATTTATTAAACTTTTTTAAGATTGAACAAATATATAATGCATTTGTATTATCAGAAATTGTAGAGTCAAAATGCAAACTTAATATTATGTTCTTTTTTCAAGTTTTTATTTAACTCGTTTTGTTAGTAAGTATGTATACGTTAAAACTTGCAACAAAATTTTTAACTATTTCCAAAACATGTAATCTGGATTAGTGGTTTTCACGTGAAAAAATTATAAAAGGACAGACAAAGAGACGTTGAGTTTTCTAATATGTTAGAATAGATGTAGATCTAGATGTTAGAATTCTTAGTTGAGTTGAGTTTTTTAATTGTGTAAAAATAATTTAACGTCGTATAAGCAGATATATTTAAATTTGATTAAGGTAATTTAAAAGTCAGTAAAAATAATTTTCAATATTGTCATTGCTGACTTCATCATATCGTACTAACGTCACATGATGCGTGCGATGTTCTCGATTTTACCCTTCACTAAACGCGCCAAGAAATCTTCTTCTTCCCCTTATCCTACTTAAGTAGGGTCGGCAGAACATGTTTTTCTCTTCCACTCTACTCTATTAAATAGCATCTCAGTATTCACCCACGCATATCATTCTTCACACAGTCCATCCATACCTTCCTCGGTCTTCCTCTACTTATATATCCATCCACCTTCATACTTAACATTCTCCTAGTTATATGACATTCATCCCTCCTCATGACATGTCCATACCACGCTAATCTATAACCCCTCAATTTCTCTGTGACTGGTACTTTTTTAAGACTTCCTCTGATATACTCATTCCTGATTTTATTCATTCTAGTTACACCACACATCCGTCTTAGCATTCGCATCTCTGCCACATGTAATCTTCTTTCATCCGTCTCTTTCGTTGCTCAGCACTCAGATCCATACATTAAGACAGTTCTTATAATGGTTTTACACCTCTTTCTATTAAATTTCAAGAGCATTCGTGGATCACATATGATTCTCGAGACTTGTCGCCATTTCATCCACCCTGCAATTATCCTATTTTTCACGTCCATGTGTTTCACGTCACGCCTTATTGTAACCATTGGTAACAATCTATGGTAGATGTCTTTTTTGCTATATTTTGAAATATTAATAATGACACCAGTCTGTAACCACTGCTGGGAAAAGAGGCCTCTTCCCGTGGCCACCCAACTTCGGAAATAGACGGAAATCACTACTATCTCTCACTATCAAACTAACGTTCTTCCACGTTTAAATTCTGCGGAACATTTACCCATAATGTATCCCGTAAATTTACGCTAAGAAGTATGTTAGTAGGGAAATTGAGTGACAGGATAAGAAATAGTTTGGTAAGAGAACGTTGTGGTGTGAAAGAACATATAGTGACACGGATTGATAAAGTGATACTTAGATGGTTTGGGCATGTAGACAGGATGAATGAAGAACAATCACTAGATAGATTTATAAGATTATTGTAAATGGGATCATTGGAAGAGGAAGGCATAGACGAACGTTCCACGATCAAATCAGGGAGTATTCTAAACCGACGAGCATGCATGAAAAGATTGATGAATGTTGAAGAAGCGAAAGATGTATTTCAGGATCGTAGCAGATGGAAGGACGTGACGTCTGCCTACCCGTTGGGAAAGAGGAGCGATTTATGTATGTATGTATCCCGTAAATATTGATTGGATTGTTTCTTAGTAAAAGTAAATTTGTCTCATTTACTATGTAGCACGATTATATTAGTGCGAGTAGTATGATCTACCCGTGCCCCCTGCAAATCGCACTTACATCCAAGTCCTTCGAATTTGTGACAGGATTTTTGTTCCAGACTGAGTGTTTGTTTAAATGTTTCTTTGATTTGATCTACATAATAGTATACAAGGCTACGGTTTTCACATTATAATAATCCCTCAGCGTAACTGCGCTCCCGTAACTCGATTGTGAATAATAACCAAATCCGCAAACAATGAAGTTACTACGCTACGCTCTCTGTAAGTTAAAACGCAAATTCGTCGCTTTCGAAACTTAATTAGGAGTAGTGTTGTCGTTATTTTGCGTATCGTTACCAACTTTTATTCGGTTTCGTACGTGAATAATAGCTCCTGAAATAGCTGATTTTCTTCTCACACTGATCGTCGGCGCTGATAGGTTAATATGTAGTGTTAGTATGAAGCGTTTCTTAATAAAATTACCGGTCGGTGCTAACCGCGCCTCTACAGCCAGCAAACGTTTTCGTTTTGTGCTGAACGTACGGGCATAGTACTCGGCAATGTCTTTTTTTAACACGCTTATATTAGCTTCACTTGTAAATAACTAACAAACAATATAACAAAATCTAAGAAGTCAATTTTAACCCACTTCTAATTGTGGTATCGAAATGATTTAGTATGTGGGTGTAGTTCGGATGGCAACACTAAAATGTTGTATCTTGGAGCTGATCTGATGATAGAGCCTGGAGGTGGATAATGGAACACTTCAGTGGTTACTACTAGTAAACCCCTCTAGTTTGGGCTCATATGATTTGTTTTGACAAGTCAAATAGATTGGGATTGGTAACGTGATTACGTAGATTAAGCGTGTTTTTAGTTTTTTAAACTATTTAAACTTATTAACATTGTGTTAGCGTATGTACATCGCAGCGATCAGCGCGAAAGTAAAATGACTCGAAGTGACTAGTCGCCGACGGGCGACGGTCAGCGTTGGAGATCGCCGTGAGAAAATAACCAGTCTACCTGTGCATGTAGTGGCTTATTCTTTTGTTCACAAATGTTTTATTTACTAGATGTTGTGGTTAAATTATATCAAGCAATGACAGATATAAGGAAACGGTTGGAATACAGTCGCTAACATACTTGCGATTTGACACAATTATCATCTGCGACTGTACCCCGTGTAGTGATTGACAATGAATGATAATATATAGATTAGATTAGATGATTGGTTGATGATGTCGCTGAACATGGAACATGATCATGACATGATATCGTCAAAAAAGGTGGGAAAATGATCAAGCAGTTCAATTTAGCTACATGATATGAAATCATAAATGAAGTTAGTAAATACATTTGTTGCCATTTAATATGTAAATAGTAATCTAACTTACTTGGGTTAAGTTGTTTAATTATCACTATTAAATTAGCAAGTAAACATCTGAGCATTAGTATACACTGTATATCACTACTTTTACATATATTGTTATCAAACTATATTCGATATTTTAAATTGCGGCGTATATAACAGCCGTACAAGCGAACAACCTATTTTTAATTTATTCTCGACCTAGAATATTATAACCGAATTGAAAAGAAAAATACATTTGAAGGGTTGTTTTTGTGTAGACATATTGTTGTTACATTTGTACGATTTCATAGATCATGTAGAGATGGAAATAATATTATTAATACATATTTATAAAAACACTAGCTGTGCTCTACGGTTTCACCCGTGTTAAATTTATTCGATCACTCTCCACCACGTCGAGTCAGATTGCCAGATTGCTTAACGTTCATAACTTCTGCTCTGCTCTGTAGGCTTATAGCGTAAAGTTATATAGCCTATAACCTACATCAATAAATAGTCTATAAAATACAAAAAATATATAATCAAATCTGAATGGTAGTTCTAGAGATTAGTGCGTTCAAACAAACAAACATAAAAACAATCTCTTGAGCTTTATAGTATATAGATAAAATATTAAAAATGGAGGACCAAATTCATAAAAATATGGCCGGATATCCTATAAAACCGAAGGGTGCGGGCACAACACTAGGCGCGAAGTAGGTAGAAGTTCTCGGTAAATACTCGAACGACTGGATTACTTTTCTGTTTTAAGCATTTTCGGGTTAATCCCCTTGTGTGTCCTGAGTTAAATTAAAATTTATTTTGCGACATTAAATTATTTAGGTCTCAACCCAATTGTCTATTTAATAAGACGTTGTTCCTTTAATTTAAAGATTCGTTTTAATAACACACCAAGGTTCACTATTGTTCTTGTTTTGTATTAATTTTGAGTTTCTTGTTCTTATTGTAATGACAGTGTTTTTCAATTATAGCTTATATTTTACCTATGCAGAAACCACTGCCCACGACTCCGGCCCAGTATAAAATGGATCATCCTTGGAGCGTCATTGACGCTTTGTCAGTGACACGGCGTCAGAGGGGCTTTGATGACATTGGAGATCCGCGTGCGACGTACAGTTCTATCGCCTTCGCTACACTGATCTGATCTCTCAATAACTCTTATGAAATGATAACATATTTTGTTATGTTGCTCAAAGAAAAGTAAGATAATGATCTTTTACTTGGATACTATCTCAGTTTAGAAAGAGCTTTTGCAATTTTTCATGCTTAGTTTTAAATTAATGGGTACTGGTTTTTTATTAAATTAACTGAGAAATAATTTCAAACCAGTGAGCGGCTGCGTCACTACTAGCACGAGCGCGTCACGGACACTGGCGGCTGACAAAAGGGTCGCAGCGACATTGACGCGGCATCACTTACGCCACAGACGCTTGGTTCGAAAGTCCACCTTTAGTGATGATAGGGTTAGTCATCAGACTAATAAGTTGAAAATCTTGAACAAATATTAAACAAGAATTCTTACAAAGATTTGATTTATCAAAGAGTAAAATTCAATAAATTACAATCTAGAAAACGTCCTCAACCGAGATATCGACGGTCGTCGGTCGTCAGTCGTCGGTCGTCGGTATCATACCGGCCTGCAGGTCTTTCGGCAGCTAGATATACAATGGCTGATCCCGAAACGCAACAAAGTCACTATGACTGGTTATCACCATGCACATCGTAGTCGTTACCCTGTCGGGCGTAAATCCCTACCACTCGGCTCGATTATACACCGCATGATCTCGGTGCCCCGTGCCATTATGGTAGGTGTTACAACACCCGCTCTGTCGTGCTTGCAAACCAGTCGAACACAATTATCGTGTTAACACAGCAAATTTTACTGAGTAATAAAAGGTAATTTTACAGCTATATAACAAACTAGCTGTGCCCGCAGATTCGCTCGTATAGACTACAGAATGCCGTCAGTCGAGTGCACGCACGAATCGTGCTGCCCCCGCTCAAAAGACGGAACACAGAAATCCTTATTGTGGGTGATCCTTAGAAGATAGGTATATACTATCGCTGACTTTTTATAGGTCATTTTAAGATCTACAATTATGTAGAACATTACTTTGATATATCTCGTAAGGTTTACTCGGCATACTCTATAATCAAATTAAATGGGTAGGTAGTAATAGATCATCTGAGCGTAGATTTAAGTCTATACAAATAGTAACTCCTCGTCACTGTACATCACCTTTAAGGCGCAGTTTTCGGTACAACGCCAGTAAATGCTGGAACAATATACCACCACCAATAAGGTCAGCGTCTAGTTTGTACTCTTTTAAAAACAAATTAGGAAATTATTTACTGGAATCTCAGGCGTGTTTCGAAAGCTATAATCTGGAAATTTCGGCTATTGAACTCCTTTTTATTTTGTTTTAATTAATCCTGTTTATCTATTTTATACGTATTTATTATATATTAAAATATATGTACTTATAAATATATACAACTAATATTCTATTATAATTTAATTATGTTACACAATACTTTAAATACATATTTAACTTCTTCTGTAAACCCACTTGGCTGCAACTGAAATTGAGCGCTGGGGTCACTCTGAATAGTGGCATCCTGCTTATGCATAGTTGTGAGCCCTTGCGTACTACGGCACATGGGTTTATATGATAACATTATTTACTTTTTTGGTTTTTCTTATTTAGTTTTTAACTTTTATGTGATTATAATTTTGTCTTTAAAAACTGTGTGCACGTATGTTCTCTGCAATAAATGTATTTTCTTTCTTTCTTTCTAAATTATTTAAGCGTCTTTATTCCGAATTGATTCACCATTATCGTTACTGCTTATTTTGGTATGTTACTTTATCTTACATAATATCCTATAACCTGGCTAAATAATATAATTATGAATTAAAATAAAATACGTGTAAATCGTGGTTTTCGCGTGAAAAGAACAGAAACGGACAGACAGACAGAGTTTTATAATATGTATAGAAGATAGATGTATAGATAGATAGAAGATAAAGAAGAATTAATATAAAAATAAAATATAAAGATGGCCATTAAAATTTCACACAAGTTTACGGTAATGTAAGCGAAAAGCCATTTGGTTTTTAATTATTACTTTCTATAGAGTATAAATCAGATGAAGCTTTCCGTGGTTACGACAGTTCGAATATATCGAAAATTACTAATCTAACCGTTTAGAAGACGTTGTCCCTATAGGCTTTGCTTAGCTAAACTCATCGGGCCTGGGTGTGATTGGGTCAACGTTTATCAAGTGAAGCCGGCTCGATAACGTTATTAAGCGCACATCCCCTGATGCTTACATTTTGCCTCGACCGAGAGCACTTAGTAGGCTTGTAATACGCATTATCGATAAAATACGAACGGAAAGCTGTTTTTTAAGCGAAATTTCTTTATGCGTGATGAGAATACAATTATTTCAGGATCTAATTTCGGTTTAATGTCCTCAACATAGGACTACTGCCTTTAGGGGATTTTTCAAGTATGACTCCACTCGTTGTTGGAACAATATTCCACTGCTATTTCGTTGTGGAAAGTTTAAATATAGATTTCGAGTTAAGCCTGCCTGAGCTTTCGGTGGAGAAAAAAAAAGATGAAACCATAGCATGGTGGTAGGGTTTTTTGTAAACCCGCCTAGCAAGCTACCACCCTCGAGATGAAAATCTGTCGCCAAGCACCCATAGGTGTGTTCCGGCAGCTGCACTTGAGAGCCAGTCCTCCCTAGGCTTAGCGTGTTACCATCTTGGGCTACATCGCCACTTTAGATCAGGTGAGATTGTTACCACAACGCTAAACCTACAACGATAAAAGAAATGTGTACTAATTTTTCAATAAAATATTTATGACGCAAATAATACAAGAGTTATAAACAGAGAGAGATAGAATAAGACAAGATTACATAGATTTTGCTGGGGCGGTAGGACATGGTAATTTCGGCCGACTGGATCGCGACCACCTTACACCAGGTGTAACACTCGCTATAGTGGCATGTTTAACCGTCCAGCGTTCCGGGAATAGCCAATGTATATGCAGTAATAAAGCGAGCTGGTAGCGACCTGTGCTCGATTATTACGACTACCAAGCACATGGTGATTAATCCTTCATAATTACTCTCTTTTCGTTTGTCTCTTTCCTTGATCAGTCTGGGTATATCCACCAGCTGAAAGGTTTACAGTCCGGCGTGACAGAGACGAGCTTTGTTGGATTACTAATACCTCGGTAATCGTTGTTGTTTATTAATAGTTGAATTTTGTCGTGTTTACTATTAAAAAAAACCATCACACCAGACTTACCATCAGATAAAATATGGTAACTTGGCTAAGTACATATAGAAAAGGCTGGTCATGTAACTACAGTATTTCGGGACGATTTTATCATCGGCTGACACAAATGACCAATTTATCAAGATCTATGAGAAAGGAAATGGTTATCAAATCAATCATCAAAGGTATTGTTTGATTTTCGGTCCTATTACGAGTACCTTTATCGATTATTTGATGGGACATCACTAAACTGAAGACACTACGCTACGACCGGGGCTACTTAAAAGGTTTATTGAGAAAGGATTGAAACGCTGCCTCCGATTTTTCTTTGAAATTTCCTTAAATGAGTTTTCCACGTAAATGGAAAGGCATCATGGATGGAAATTTATTTTGTAACATCTTTATATAATTTACTTGAATATTGTTTTTTGAAGTTATTAAATATAGTACTAAAAACTTACCTATAAATAAAATATAAATAATTGAGGTAAATAAGCCAGCGACATACATACGGTGTAACATATATTTTATATTATCTGTAGGCTTAGCGTTCAAACACCTTCTCAACTGATATTAATTGACGATGTAACCTTAATTATAGTACCTTAATTAATTCTAGAGGAAAACTGGCTTTCAAATGTGATGTCGGCGTAGGTGCTTGTCGCCATGACATCAACTTAATGGTGATAGCTAGCCAGACGGCCAATAATATATGCCTACCGGTATGCTATAGTTTCTTAAGGATCTTTTCCTTCATCGAAAACTCGGGCTTATTGTAGGATTCGAGTCTATTTGGATGCGGTGTCTCAATACTATCGCCAAACCATTGTCCACTCAAAAAATTACTTTTATAAAAGTAACTTCCATCACTTTCGCTTTAGTGGTGATAAGTCGTGATAAGTTTGTAAGCCGGTTGCCGACGGTGATCGGTAGTGGATCCTTAAGTCCCGATGGTTTATGTTATTTAATGTCACGTTGTGTGCACTAATATTTCTGAGCTCGAATGACGAAACTTTTCAAACTACTCATTGCAATAATATAGACAAAGCATAGTCCACAAAATTGTAACCCGAACCGAGTGACAAATATCAACTTTTAACAGTTTCCTGATTGCGTCAAAGCGAAGTCTTGGTAGACTTTGCTGAATAAAAATCCATTGGTGTATCTAGAGTTTTTTCTAAGCGGATTCTGGTCTGGCCCCTTGTTTTGCCAAAATTCTGGGTTAGGCACCAAACAATTTTGCAATGCGCTTGGAACATCTAATACGCCAATGTTAAAATCACAAAGGTTATACTGACTTAAATACTAATATATTGTATATTAAGTCTTTACCTATGAAATTGCCGTTTTGTATGAAAAAATTTAAACGATGTTTTTTCATGTATTTTTTATTTGTATTAATCGAAGTAATCACCCATGCAATCAATGCATCTTTGCCAGCACAGTGGCAGTTTATTGATGCCCTTCTTAAAGAAATCAGCTGGACGGGAGGCAACAAATTCTTCAAAGGCATTTTGTACTGCCTCTCGGATATTGATTTTTTTTCCCGCCAAGGAGTTATCCAAATTCTGGAAGAAGTAGTAGTCTGTAGGCGCAAGGTCTGGTGAGTAGGGCGGATGACGGAGAACTTCCAACCCCAGATCTTGCAACTTGGAGACCGTCTGTTGTGCAGTATGAGGTCGCGCGTTGTCGTGCAAGAGCAGCGGAGACGAGCGATTGACCAATGCTGGTTGGAGATGTGCCAGCTTCTCCATCATTGTGTTCAGTTCTTCACAGTACACATCTGCAGTAATGTTCACCCCGTTTGTTAAGAAGCTGTGATGAATCACACCGGTGCTAGACCACCAAACAGTGACCATCACTTTTCTAGGGGTAAGTTTTCGTTTAGGGCATTGTTTAGGTGCTGAACCAGGATCCAACCAACTTGCTGAGCGCTTGCGGTTATCAAACAGAATCCATTTTTCATCGCAGGTAACAATGCGGTTCAAAATTCCTTCATTTGTGTGTCTGTTGAGCAGTGCAAGGCACGTCTCGACGCGTACTTCGCGCTGGCGATCATTGAGTTCGTGGGGCACCCATTTGTCAAGCTTTTTTACCTTGTCAATTTGACGCAAATGGACCAATATTGTTTTGACGCTAACGTCGAAAGCTGCTGCTAATTCAGCCGTAGATTGTGTATCATCAGCTTCCACAATCGCCTTTAATTCGTCATTGTCGACCAAAGTCTTCGGACGACCGCGAGGTTCATTTTTCAGGTCGAAATTCCCAGAACGGAAGCGCGCAAACCAATAACAGGTGGTGCGTTGGTTTGTAGTGTTAGCTCCGTAAACGTCGTTGATGTTGCGTACCGCTTGTGCCGCGTTACTGTCACGACGGTACTCATATTCCATAATTACTCGAATTTTTAATGTATCCATGATGACAAAAAAGATAGAAATGCGATGAAAATGTAACACTAATCAATAAACAAATGACTACTTTTGGAAAAAGAATTCCATGTTTTTAAAATAAAATTAATTTGAAATTAGAATTCTTAGCCAAAAAAAAATTATTTTGATTTGAAATGGCCAGTACTTCAGAACGGCAATTTCATAGGTAAAGACCTATTATTTCGGTCAATGAAAACGTTTTAATTTCATGAGGCCATAAATGACTTCGATTGAAAAGAGTGTAAGGCACCCACCCTACCTTCCTTTAATAACATCTTAAGACTTGAACCATCCATCTATACGTGGTGCACCTGTGTAAGGGGCAAATAAAAGGCGATAGAGAGGTGATAGAGCTATACAGCCCGATTGGGCTGACAGCGCCATACATGTGAAAAGCTTGTCGTAATGATTCATCATATTAGCCGGTGCCTATCCAGTTTCTATTCACGCAGACCTGCTTGACAGCTATGACTGGCAGTGAGTTCTTAAACTTTTGGTGGTCGGTACTGTTTCTGGATTGTATGTATGTGCATAAGATCACGCAAATTTTATAGACTTTGCCATGCTCCTAAAAAATATATGAAAAACGATTTTCAAATATAACCCGTAGCAATTGACGAATATCGAAAATTGGTGTATCTAGGGTTATTTTCCACGAATGGGATTAGCCACAGGTCAACATTAGCATATGCTACGGGCATAGCATAAAGTTAAATATGTGAAAGACTACCAGGTAGGTCAGTTTTTTTGCGTTATCACTAAATTTACTGACATTATTGCTACAGGCCGAATGCTAACTTACTTACCTCTGATTCTACTAACTACAACTAAGGTAGGACATTGGCATACGGCCCGCCTGATGATAACCGGTTACCCTAGCCTATGGACGCTTGTAATACCAGGGATATCACTAGCATGTTGCCGACCTTAAACCCACTTCTCCAAGGATCTCTATGAACCTGATGAGTAACGACAGGAACACAACATTAGGTTAGTTGGCTGTGATCTTCTGTAGGTCGGAGATATTCCACAAGTCGGATTGCCCCAAGTAAAGTTAAATTTTCAAAGAGATTTCTCTGTGCAGGTAGGGCACACTAATCTAATACGCCACTGTTTACGTACTAATTAGTTTTTAAGTGCTTATGGATTAATAAATTTCAAAGCGCACTCGAGATTCACAAATAAAATTTATATAAATTCTTTGAGCACTTTTGTGTGGGTTATGCTGTGGATGTTTAAGAACGACTTGTTTTTCTCAAAAGTCTTGATATTTCTGGAAATCACAATATAATTATTCTTAACATCACCTACCTACGTGACCTTTAAATTTTAATAGCAATGTCCTATTGCAAAACATTTTCGCTTGACGTTATTCTGGACAACAATTTAACCGAGGTTCCGGAACCAAAGGAACAAAATGTAATTTTAATGAAAACTCTTGAATTACGTTATAGTAAGGAGTGAATTTTAAAATTTAATACAATTTAATGTATATATATTCACATACTGTCTATGTACTGTCACAGTGACTCTTTTAAGGCTTATCGCGTTTCGGGATCATCCAGTGTATATCCAGTAATCAAGCGATGTTATAGGTCTCTGTACCCGTCTGGGTCGCAACTACCATCATAAGTCACAGTGACTCTCTTTAGGTTTATCATGTTTCGGGATCAGCCAGTGTATATCCAGCTACCGTGAAACTTGCAGACCGGCACGACAGCGACAACCATCGATACATTTCTACAGTGTGGTACACTGGCATGGCGGCCACCGCGAGATCGGTAATCCGTCGTCGGCCGTCTCTGTCATTCCGATCTGCAAACCTTCGGCTTCTAGATATACACTGGCTGATCCTGAAACGCGACATAATAAGAGATAGTTATTGTAGCGAGTTTATCTCCCTGTGCATGGTGGTCACGATCCAATCGATTCGTCCACCCCGGTTGGTTAATGGATTTAACCCGTTTGATCCGGGAACGCCACCAATCTAAGCGTGCCACTATGACGGGTTTTACACTTGTTATATGATAGTTGCCACCCAGTTCGACTCAAGTACAGACCACGAAGTTCTTTCAGTCAGCGATGCGACAAAGTTACTTCTTTTGGCGCGTTTAGTACATGATAAAATCGAGAACTGTGCACATTATGTGACGTAAATGTACATGGTGATGTTAGCCATCAATGATTAAATGTGAATTCAATTTACCACCTTTTATTTGCATATAAATATCTGTATGAATATTTTCATACAAAAAAAGAGTCAGTAAAATGAATTTACTTATGATTTTGTTGGGGATTATAAAAATCTGACTTGTCTGCACGGTCTAGATACCTTTGCCATTTCCTTTTAAGAAAAAAAGGGAAATATGTACAAAAATCATTGATGGGTAACTTCAACATATAGTTAGCAGGCGGGATAAAATTTTGTGGAGGTATTTTCAATTTGTTACCTTACTTAATGTTTTTTTGTTTTCTTAATAAAATAGAATAAGGACGCAGACATCAGCCAACATTGCCAGTATCGCTCTAACGTTCAGTGTTTAGATTTAGTAGAAAACGTGACAAGAATTCTCCCTCCGTCATAATGAAAATAGGTCGTCACGGAGACTACCTTAATAGGATTTATTACGTAGCTCATGTCTGCTGTGAGATCAATTATCTTTTTAATTATTGTTGGAACATCTGCGCCAACAACGAGCTGGTTACTAATCAGTGATTGTTATTTGTTTTATCTCTAATTCTTGCTGTAAACTTCATACTGGCTATGGTGGCTTAGTGGTAGCGTATATGGATACCACATCAATCGACGTGAGTTCGAATCACTCCAATGTGTGTAAGTTTTCGGTGAAGGAAAACAGCGTTATGAAACTATAGCAAGGTGCTAGAGAATTTTCTAATTACTCCACCTGACTAGTTACCACTCTTAATCACCTATAGGTGTTTTTCGGCAGCCTAACTACACCTGATGTTAAGTGACGATGTGGCCCAAGATGATAACACGCTTAACCTAGTGGAAGACTGACTCTCTAGTGCAGCTGCCGGAACACACCTATAGTTGCTTGACGACAGATTTTCAACTTGTGGGTGGTAGCTAGCCAGGCGGGCTTTACAAAAAACCCTACCACCATGCTATGGTTTCCTCACGATGGTTTTCTTCACCGAAAGCTCAGCCTCATTGCAGGGATTCTCGAACTCACGTCAATTGACGCGAAGTCGTACACGCTACCACTTAAACCTCATTAATTTGTGTGTTGATAGGGCTGCACAGCCCTACTGATTTGCGATTACTATATGATAAAAATCTCGTTATACGAGGAGGGATCAAAAAGTAGTGAGAATGAGATGAATATAATGACTATTGATAACTTAATAATTTATTTTTCTACATACGAGTAGTTTCCGAGTCTCTCTACACACCGAGTCCAGCGCTTTTCCAAGGCTTCAATCCCTTTCACAAAAAAAGTGTTGTCTTGGTCCTGCAAAAAGCTCTCCACGGCATCCATCACCTCGTTATCGTCTTAACTTAATATAATAAAACTGAAGAGTTTTTTTTTATTTCTTCAGATGCTTCTAATCTGTGGAACTACCAGTCGGATTCGAAAAATTCTTTTTGTATATGGTAACCTGACTCACGAGAAATGGTATATAACTTTACGCTAAGACCCTAAGGAATGGAACAGTAATTATAATCGTTAAAAGATCTGGTAAGCTGTAGGCAGATACGGCAAGTGGAACAACGATAGGTCTACAGAGGCTCATTGGCGACAGCGCGGCGCTGGGGAGAGTTAGTCGAATAAATTTAACACGGGTAAAATCGTGGGGCACAGCTAGTATAATGTAAAATTTAAACAGAATAAAAATAACCTATGTTACTCAGCCATAATGTAAGCTGCCTATTAGTAAAATATATTTTTAATCGGTTTTTTGAATCAGTATTTCCAAAGGGACCTTAGTAGAACAATATAAAATTTAATTCTTTATATTAGTAGAATAGATATACCTCCTATATTTAATAATTATTAATAACTTTACAAATAAATTAGCTTTCCGCCCGAGTAGTTTATAAGATTTGTACTTTTTTGATTATTATTGACATTATTATTACAAAGTAATGTTCACATCTTCTTTCAATAACAAATTTATATTCTTATTACTTTGGGCTGGACGATGATGAGTCAATCAGTCAATCAGACTCAACCGAGGTTGAAAACGAGTTTCGAAAGATAAAATAAACAAAATAAAACATATAATTATAAAGTTATAATATAAGTTAGTTAAGTAAACACGTATAACAGTATAAAATACATTAAACTTTTTTAAATGTATTCAGTACTTATAAGATTACACCGAATAAAAGTTCAATTTATTTCAAAAGAGCCCCTAAATAAATATAAGAACGACAAAAGAAAGAACTAAGTTTAAAAAACTTTAAATTTTAATATAAACTGTCACCTAAGTTTACTTTCAAAACTAAAAGTCTCACGTTAAAGTTTCTGAAAAGCAACAACTTAATTCTTTTTAAAACTTGTATACATTTTTCGAAGATAACTCGATACGTAAAGATATTTCAGTCAATGTCTATGTCAATGTGTAATGATTATCGATTCTGTTGACTTGCATTGTGCTTAACATCAAGTATAGTGCCGTTACTTTGCTTTTTCACGTTAATTTAGAACTTACAAAATATATTTCTTTAAAAGCTTGAGGCGTAAAAGGTCATTCGAGTGAAATGGAAGCCTCAAGCTTTTAAAGAAATATTTAAAAAAGTATTTAGTTTATGTAAATTTCATTTGGTATGTAACGCCTGCACCTCTGCGCCTCTGATGAGTAACCAAGGACAGGGTTCTTCTGTAACTTTATTCATTAAAAATGATTATTTACTTTTTAGTTCGATAATTTATAAATAAAAGCTTGTTCTTTTTTAAAGATATTTTCATAAAATGTTCTTTTATACTTTTTAGCATCATAATTCATTCAATAATCTATACACTTATCCATTATATTATTTCTTAGAGGCATTTTTTTGTGGAAACGCTATATCTCCCTTAATTGTTCGTCAAAATTAATTTAAAGCTTAAACATTTTTTTAAAGCTTATATTCTCTGTTATTGATAAAACATAGACAAATATACCATCAAGGAGTTCCAGACTCTACATTTGAACTCCATCATTAGATCAGCTCCATAGTACCATAACATTGCATTGACAAGTAACTTACATAAATATGCCTTTTATCTCAATCGGATGCCAGCAACTGGTTGAAAATGGTTTGCAAATTAATAAACTTATTTTCGCAAAAAAAGTGTCGTAAACAGCTATAAAAACACTTCTTTTACTTATATTTAAAAAAAAAAAAAAACAAAGTATATCCAACATTATTTACGTTTAACAGCTAACTTCGTTGACCAAGATCAAAGTATTGTTCATAGCTGTGTTTGAACTTTAAATAAACAAACTATGAAGTAACCACGGAACGCTCGGAACTTACAAGTTTTGTTAAAGGCGAAACCACTTTGATTTGCTATCAAAGTACAATTTTGCTATATTTAAAATTGAGTTTGTAGAAACATCTCCAATTATTATTAGGAGGACGGTGATGAGAAGAACAGTACAGCAAAAAGCAATGATAGCTCAGTGGTAGCGTATACGGACTTCGCGTCGATTGACGTGAGTTCGAATCCCTGCAATGTGCCTGAGCTTTCGGTGAAGGAAAACATCGTGGCATAGCATGGTGGCAGGGTTTTTTCTATTGCCCGCCTGGCTAGCTACCACCCTCAAGTTGAAAATCTGTCGTCAAGTACCAACAAGTACAAGTAGGTGCGGTCCGGCAATTACGTTTGAGAGCTAGTACTCCCACAAGGCTTAGCGTGTTACCATCTTGGGCCACACCCTCATTTAAGATCAGGTGAGATTGTGGCCATAATGTTAATCCTATAAACGATAAAGAAATAAAAATACAATCCAGAAACAGCTACCACCGAAAGAACGCCAGTCGATTACTGGCCGTCACTCTCATCTCACCTTTAAACCTCTCGACAGCTGGATATACACTAGCCGTTCCCGAAATGTGTTAAACCAAAATGTAAGTCACTCTGACGGGTTTATCACCGTGTCCAAGGTCCAGTCAGATCACTACCACTTTATTACTAGATGTACACCAGCTCATTTCGGAACGCGACTCGCAATCATTGAATATGAACAGGCAATGGTATATATATTTCTTCTTCGCTCGCGTGGACTATTAAGAAGGGTTTTAATTTTTTGTGCGGAACCTTAATTATTTTTCTAAAATAATAGTAGCCTAAGTTATACATTATAACATCAACTAGATGCCAGTGAAAGTCCCGTCAAAATCGGTTCAACCATTTCGGAGATTACCCGAAACAAACAGACAGACATTTTTTTATAGGTACCGTGTATACCTACTTTTACATGCATTTAGTAAAAAGCCGTTATTTTGACATTACAAACAGACACTTCAATTTTATTAATATGTATAGATAACAATAAACAGATATCGTTAAAAGTCAATAATTTACTCTCTCCGATTATCTAAATTCCTAGGTGTTAGGACATAACTATTTTGTCCTACTGGATTGCGATCACCATACACGAGGAGTATCACCGGCCATAGTGGCACGCTTAATCAAATTAAAATAATGTTTATTTATACAACGTTAACTTCATCATCATCATGATAATTTCAGCCGAAAGACATACGCCTCCCCAAAAATCGCCACAACGGCTGGTCCTGTGTTGGCCGCATCTAGCGCCTTCCTGCAACCTTTACCAGGTCGTCGACGTCCATAGTTAGCGACCACGTCTCAGCACCATATGTAATCACTGGCAACACACACTGGTCAAAAACTTTCGTCTTGAGACACTGCGGTATCTTGGACGAGAAGATGTTACGTAGCTTCCCAAATGATGCCCAGCCGAGTTGGATTCGACGATTGACCTTGGATCTACTTAACTGGATAGTTTGTCCTAGGTAAACGTTACCATCAACAATTTCAAGCTTATAATATATGATTTTTATGGGAAACTTTAACTTATTTCTACACAGTATAAAAGTAATAAAATTCACATTATTATCATTCATGGCTAACTTCATCAGATAAATTGTCGTCTCCGTGTCGTGCTATATTAATAAAATAAAATAAAAATTCCAGTAAATAAATCCCATGCCAATATGACGAAATGATACATAGATACAGTCAATTTGAAAAGCAAGCAAAAACCGATCGGCGAGTTCAATAAAATTGACAATCATCAGTTCACCGGACCAACAAGGCGAGTGTGAAACTAATTAATCCGACCGAATACCGTGTCCGGACGTTCGATTCCTATTCCGTTGTTGCTCCAGGGATTAAAACTAAATTGCGTTCACAACTTCACGTAGTGTTCTGCAAATATCGATTGTCTATTGATTAATCGATAGTCTAGCTTAAACTATCGATAGTTGACATTGAAATGATCCCTATTTGGGAAATATTTTATATTTTAACACAAACGTATATGTAGGGGGTTGCATTTGCCTAACTGTAACAAATCCCAAGAGATCACGGCAATGGCCTTCTTTTAGACACCGGTATAGCTCACCCATATATTAATTCGGAACTAGGAAACATTTGATAGTTATTTGATTAATCGATAGCTTTATACAAAACAATCGTGTAATCGGATTTTCACAACAGCACCGCGTACTACGGTAAATGAATATATTTACTTATAACAAATACAATAACTGTTCTACTTCTTATTGAATGAATTCTTGATCTTCTTCTTGATGAATTAAAATAAAAACTACTACAAAACAAATTAAGATCCCGCAAAATATTCTGTTGATACCTGTGTATTAAAACCAACAAACTACAAAAAGTGTACTGCTACGGACAATAGTTTTCTATTTGACCCGTACAGGTAATTCTTAATTATCTTCAGTTCCCATTTTTACACAGATCTGCAATCAATGTCCTTTTAGGATTATTTAACTTCAGTGAGCTTCTACATATTTGATTATTTCATCTGTTTCGTAAAAAGATAAATATAATTTTATAAATTGTCATACCCATGAATGAAATTCACTTTGTTTTCACTAAAATAATTAATTTGTTCCCAATAAGAATATTGAGAACTCACTATTTAGGTGTACACTACACTGTGCTTGTACATGTTTCTTTAGTTCCAATATTCTGTAGTTAAAGTCCTCTTGCAAATTTCTTCCTTTTATCACTTGGTTATCCAAAATAGAACTGCCCTATGTCTGAACACGGTTTGCTTATATACCCTAATAAACTGAGAGTCAAAATTACTAGAATAGCTTTGAACTATACGACCTCGTTTAAAGGACGGGGAAATATTTTATTTTCATACCATTGTGTGATTGATTACATAATCGGGTCTATAAGCTTTCAATGTGTGTGAACTGCGGTGTCTTTTTATACCTACGAATAAATACTCGACGTTTCGAGTACATTCTAGGTGTTTCCAAATATTTCGAAAATAGTACATTCAACCTATATTAGTAATCTTACCAATGAAGTCATATATAGAAGCTGGTAGATGGCAGCAATTAATTAACCCAAACTGCGATTTACTAAGATAGTGTACCTGTAATTGGCGCCAGAACCCAATTAGCAATTCCATTATCGCATTGCGGTTATCTTGCGAAATTGAGTTCATTGTGAACGTTTGCATATCTTGTTACGCATGTAAATTGTTTATTGTCAACTCTCTAATTTAATATCTTTAACTGTTTTTTTTTTCTGGGAAGCAACAAATTATTATTCATTATATCTAATTAAAACTCTTACCACGGACCATTCATCAATAAATTGTCATTACAACTGGGGTGGTCAGACGAATACTACTTTTGCGGTCAAACCTTGCATAGTTGTATCTATAGTTCTGTTATGCTGTCTAAGGCCAATCTGAACAATCCATTTAGTAGTTATCATTCATTTGAGCTAGGTGCAACGACGTCTCGAGGACAACTCGCTTATAATTTATAATAGAACTAGCTGTGCCCGCGGCTCCGCTCGCGTGGACTATAGAATCTTGTCGGTCGAGCGCACGATTTGTGTTGCCTCAAAAATGCTCATTGTAGTATATAGATATAAGCTATCGCTGACTTTTTGTAGGTCTTTTTAAGATTTATAATTATATAATACATTCACTGATTATATCTCTTATGGTTTACTCAACGTAAGCCATTTAATCGCCCTAAAATCGTCTTTTTTCCAAATTGGTTCACCGTTATCATCACTACTTATTTCGTATTTTACTTCATGTAGCAAAATATATCTATAACCTGACCAGATTACATATCTATGAATTAATGGAATAACCATATAATCGGATGAGTGGATTTCACGTAAAAAGAACATAAACGGACAGACAGATAGAGGGACAATGAGTTTAATTATATGTATAGATATAGAGGCACAACATCCATTATATAAAAAAAGGATTAATTTGGAATAGGCATACGCTCAATAATAGATCTTAACAGGCTAATGTTGACTTTCACATCTGATTAATGTTAATTGAACGGTGAACATGATTTATAGTTATTAAATGCATATTATATAATATATACAAAGACACAATACATTATACGAACGGTTAAGAAACGGAGTGTGGAGTAAATTCGTCTACTTATGTACAAACTTTTTGCTTCAAGTACGAGAAGCTCTGTGCTTCTCCGAGTTAAAATTGTCTGACCATACTCCGGACCAATAATTTTTCTCGATTGATTTACATAGAGGTATGAAATATTTGTATATGACAGTAACTTTTTATGTAATGTCGCATTTGTAAGCCACTATATGTCATTATCTTTTAGTTGTCGCTAGGACAATCTGCAGTTGAAGATGAATGTTACTATATTACGAAATGTTCTATAACACCAGTTACATAAATTTTCATGTTGTAGATTAAATGAAAGTATTATTTATTCGTAAAGATTTTGATCTTAAATCTTTATAGTTACGTTAGTTTAGTTATTTAGGATATTTAAAATGACTAGAAATCAGCTATATACTTACTGAAAAGGTGTCATCAAGGTTCTGATAACATAACAACGATACCTTCGTTGAACCCTGATTTCATACATTGATATCAAGATGATATCATCTGATACCTATAGGCTTTCCCTCACTAATATTCCATCAACAGGTCCTAAAAATAAAATAATATAAAGACATTTCTACTATTCCCTTGGCTAGTCCAAATACAATTTTTATGTGGAAAATTTGTCATCAAACATCTGTTGGTGTGTTCCAGCAAATGTACTAGAGAGAAAGAGTATTTGAGCACAGTATTCTCATTAGACAAATTTTTATTCATTTTAAATACTAGCATTTATAGCCCGGATTTTCTATCTGTATTATTTTTCTAGTGTCCCAGGCAGAAACACAATTTGACTCGTCAATACATGTTCCATTGCGTAGTCAAAGAGACATAATTTTTGTAAAATGCAAACCAAACAAAATGCAAATATTTTAATGAACTGTACGAACAACGGCAATGTCTTCAATATTTTTAAACCAGTGTTTTTGCTTAAAATCTAACAATCTAACTTAAAATCTAGCAATAATTAAAATTGACGATTTGTCAATCACTCTATCAGCGGTCAAATTTACTGTAAAATACTGTTAAATTAGCCGTTAGTTATTAATGTAAGTAAAAAAAACAACTCATTTTCAACCGCATAGTCATGTAACTTTTGAATTATGTTCTCTGTATCTGCATTTTTATAAAATCGTAAATTCTCCGTGCTGGAACAAACATTATATGAAAACCATTGAAGTAATTTGATTATAAGTTTAATAAGACTGAACTGGAGAAAGGATTTAAGCTACATATTGTAACGCTTTTCCACAGGCGCTAAGCAGTGATAATACAATTCAATTTAAAAAAATAGGACAAGTAGCGAGTAGAAGTCGCGTCCTAAATGTTCCGTTTTAGTTTTGTTTACAATACATACCGTACATTATTGAACGGTCTTTTACATAAATATTATTTGTATATTATCCTTACATTCTTCAACATCTCTATGTTTACCAGTAATAGTGACATTACTGCTTTTCTAACTCAAGAACCATTTAATCGATTCGGTGTTTTATTATTATTATTTTATTGATGTATTACTGCTTAGCTCCTTAGGGTTGTAGCATGAAGTTATATAGCCTAAAATGCAAAATCTTCTTTTTATTCTGATTGATAGATCCAGAGATTAGCGCGTTCATACAGACAATCTCTTGAACTTTATAATATTAGTATGGATTACAAAATGTTTTTTTGAGGGTGACTTTTAGGACTTCTGATATGAAGGCCTGTATCTCTTTATCACTTTAACCTAGACATATATTATTATAACCTAGACATATATTTTTCTTACAATATTATGTGGTCATATATTTTAATACACGGTCGATATCTATATTTTCTTAATTTCAACTTTATATCTCAAATCATTTTCGAAAGAAAAAATAAACCTGAATATAATTTCGTTGCATGAACATTTCACATGAGATTTAAAATTTATTATTTTCAGATTTATTCCTTAATTTATGTTAAAATACCTCTCTTTCTACCAAATTTCAAGACTATAGATCTTCAGGTAGTAACTGTAGGTTTTAATAATCGTTCACTAAATGAGATTTTTAGAGTGATATTATGAAGGGCTGTATATCTTTATTGCGTTATCCTAGCTGTATAGGGTCATAAACCGTAGTATATATATATATATAAATTTGGACTTTATAATTCAAGTCGTTTTCGAGAAAAAGGGTCTTGCCACACGGACAGATAGACGGACGGACAACAACGTGATCCTATAAGGATTGCGTATGTGATTGGGCACCAGCTAGTCATGTCATAATAAACACATTTCTTTTTCTAGCTAAAGTACCTTATACCATATTTCTAACATCGGAACTCGAAGTAAATTTAAAACAAATATTTTCGAAGCACTCGCCTGCGGTTCCTTGGGCCCCGATCCATTTTCCTATAAAACACTTAGACATTTCCGAGATCTCCTCAATTTTTTCGAGTAACTACAAACACTTAAGGAAAATTGAAATATGCACAGGAATGTCTGCGAAACAAATTTATTTCAACGTTATCTTTTGTGACACTTTAAATGATTCTAAATAGTAAGTAATTTATATTGTGAACAATTTTTTTTTAAATTCCAAGTATTTTTCTGGGTTTCAATAATCCGTAAGTTGACAGTATGTTTAAAAATTAAAGTTAGTTAATTTAATAATATTGGTTTATTGTTTAATTTACTTTAATTTAGGATTTATATTTAGATTAATTTAGGAAAAAATATTTTTTCCATTCGATTTTTTTTTTGTCTTTGTGTCTCGTGCTTTGATACGCCATACAGAAAATGTGACGTCATCGTACAATGAATATACACAGTGTGTGTTATATGTGTTGAAGAAATTTTATAAAACTCTATTAAAGTGAATTTTACACATAATACATTTAACCTTAGTTTTAATTGTTGTATAATGATATAAGGCCGTTTTTTGCGACATGTTTTTTGTAATTTGATTAAAAATATTTTTATATTACTTTTAAAGGTGTAATAATGAATAAATATTAATTTACGAGTATTATTTTCAACATATAAAGTGTTTAAAACAATTTTCCAACAGATATCTACTCCCGGATTAGATGATATTAAAAATGCTTATTATGGGTGATCCTTTTTCGTAGGTCGTTTTAAGCTCTACAATTATGTATACATTAATTTGTTCCTCTAATAGTTTACTCTGCTTAATCCATTTAAGTGCCCTAAAAGCGTCGTTTTTACGAATTGATTCCCCATTTTCGTCACTGCTTATTTCGTATGTCAATTTATCTAACAAAATATAGCCTATAACCTGGCCAGATAGCATAGCTGTGACTTAAAGGAAAAACCATGTAAATCGGATAAGTGGTTTTCGCGTAAAAATAACATAAACGGACAGACAAACAGAGAAACGCTGAGTTTTATAGTATATATAGAGGATTATAACAGTATGTGTTTTCATCTAGCTGTTAGTTTTTTTTTTATAATTGTTTATAAGAGACTCAATATCACGGAGATAGTTCTATCACGCTTATAATAAACCAATGAGAGAATGGATGAATAAATCAAATTATAACTTTCTATTGTATAAGACATAAAATACCGAAATTACAAATAAAATTTACTAGGAGTAGCTTGAACTCGATAAAATTCAGCCAATTTTGCATTCCGATAAAGCAAATAATAGTTCTTGTGGAACAATAAAAGTATTTTATCGTCGATGAAGTTGCTTGCTAATATTTAAACAATAATTGTGTTGGTGCGACTTGAACTATCGCTTTAATGGACTGTAAGTCCTAGGCCCGACCAATAAATTTAGGTATTTCTTTAAAGTTTGAACCCTGGACAACTTGCGCTTGAGAGAAACGGATAGGAAAGATTAGGTATAAAACTTACCTCGGACTAATCTACGTCGCCTCGATCCCTTTGATTAAGTTGCAGTTTTCGGCTATTGTTTTAAAGTTCCACACAGAACTATCACTTATGTAAGCACTTTGGACGATAACAATAGGCCCCATAAATAGTATAGATGAGGCTTCTGTATTTATTTTCCCGGAGTAAAGCAGGCCGCTCGCGGACTTGTGTTACAACGGTGATAGCTAGCGCCACCACACGCGGCGCGAGTTATTAGTTTTTTTTTTTTTTGTTAAAAACCACAGATGGTTAACATGTGGTTTTAAACATATTTAACATTATAAATATTTTTAATTGTTAATATTTTCAAAACGTATGATCTTTTACCTTAAATATATGTTTTTTTAATTTATTTAGGAGGCTTTTACAACTGGTCTATATCAGCCATATCGGAGCATACCTGAGTTCGCCAGAAAAAAACCATTAACTAAACAAAAAGTTAAATACTCCTATCTTTATTTTTATTTATTCATCTTTGGGAAACACATCTTCAGATTATTTAATTATTTAGATAAGTAATCTTAATAAACAAACTCATACACTAATTAAATTTCCACAAATATTATTACACACCGTATTAGATAAGTACAGAAATAATAAAAATAATTTATTTTATTTATGTAGTATATTATTTAAAAGGAAAAAGTAAACGAAATATAGTTTCATAATATCTGTTAACAATTAAGTTACGCAATTAATGCCAACACATTTAGTAATAACAATTTTTTTAAAATAATTATTAGTATTATTAAATATAATAACGTCATTAAAATGTAAATTATTACATGTTTTATATATGAAAGTGTTAATAATTCATTTTGCATAAAGGCATATCAAATAATTGTTTTCTTTCATTAGGCCTAGGGCACCTAAATGCAAGTTCACTAAGAAGATTAGGTGAGTCATTTAAATTATTAATTAATTTGAATAGAAAATAATATGAATAATAAAGTTTCACAGCATACTAGCCATATCGGAAGTCGTCTTCGTTAGCATACCTACCGTGGAAAATACCTACATCTAAACAACATAACGTTACACCTAAAATTAAATAACTTCTACTGATTTCATTTCTGACAGATTTCACCTGCAAATGTTGAACATCTTCAATTGCCCTTCACCTTCACCTTCACCTTCAATTCACCTTACATAGATCGCATTTTGTTTTCTCTACCTAGAAAGCTAGATAAAGAAAGGTAATAGTTAAAGTTAGTAAAGCTTTAGCTAATTAACTAAAAGTACGAAGAAGTCAAATTATTAAAACAATGTTTTCGCTCTCTAGTGTACAATAGTACAACGCGTTTGCTTATTCAGTTAAAAGTGAGTTACAAAGCGAAAGACAGTCTGACGAAGTTAAATGAAAACAACTGACAGGCCATTATATTCAGCTATTATTCATCCACGTTCATAATATATATAATTTATCATCTTCCACAATGTTGTTAGATTCACCTTTCGTTCTTTTTTACATAATATATATCTATTTAATAAAATTCTTAAGGCTTTCTGACAGGCAATGTACAGCTCAAACCAGTGGGTTTAGAAGTATAAATACTTGCAAAGCAGTGCATTATATGAAGTAGGTGGGAAATAGAAAGAATTTTTGATAATTCATCCCTTAAGAGTGTTAAAAATATAATGATTTTCTTGAAACGTTGCTGTTCGGAAATCTAACTGAACGCACGATTAGCGTTTTATAAGGTTCTATTAAAAATGCAAGATGTTTTTTTTGTTAAATAAAAGTTCTTGAAAATAAAAATATAATTGTTTGATCTTTTCCCTATAATGATTCCCTAACTACTGTTCAAAGGATTCACTGTTAGATTTATTGATTTACTGTCAGTTTGTACCAAGATATTTCCTTACCTCTTCATTTATTATGCGAATGATAAAGAAATTAAATGTGGAATGACAGCGTCTGTTTTCCCGCGACGTACATGGGGTATTCAAGTGAAGAGTGATTCGGTATTTGTTGGATAAAAGGAAAACATTTGGAGCGTCCTTTTCACTTTCTATTAGGTGCAGTTGACGTCTAGTGCTTAATAGCTTACCATAAAAACTAGGGAAGAATACCAAGCTTTACACATTGTTAATCCGCCATTTATAGACTGACCACTGTAAGCGCGACCTTCCTTTTAGTTTGAGGGACGCGGGGCGGCGGGTGTAACGGATATACAAGGTATTGAGATATTACCATATATCTTAAGACCAATATTTTATGCAACTGTCACATATATTCAATAATAAATAAGATAATTCATATACATTTCATTATTTTCTTTATTAACAAACAAAAACTACTATATTGAATAAAAATTTTACTTACGTGTAAATTTTAAGCGTTATTAAAGTAAAACTTCTTTGAATTTAATAGTATATATACTGACAATATGATTTGTTCAGAACGCGTCAAAGCAATACTTTTGATTGACTGTACAGTTTTTTTAAATACAGCGTCGGTAATTCTATTTTGGTAAATTATTCTCATTTGTAGCAGTCCCAAAAATAAAACCGCGAAAATCTCCATGTCAAACGTCAATTGCTGCTGATGATCGGAAATAGATTAGCTTATTGGTCGATCTCGTTTCCTTCCTACGTCCCACGAAGTGGAGTCGCGTTTACGGCGGTCAGCGTATAATCTAGGCACATATTCTTTTTTAGGTGGCAAACTTTCAACGCGTCCTATTTTATTATGTTTTAATTTTTCATATACCTACCTATATTGTAATACATATTTTGTATTTTATATTTTGCAGAAAAGGTGCAGTGGCTGGGGCATATTGCTCGTAGAACGGATGGTCGATAAGACCGAAGTTATTGAGTGGCGGCCACGCACCGCAAGACGCACCGTGGGCAGTCTCGGCACTTGGTGAAGGTTGCGGGAACCCGCTGGATCCTGGCAACATCGAACTGGTCATTATGGCGATCTTTAGCGGCAGTGAACGTCTTTTGGCTGAATGTGTGTAATCAAATTTTTAAATTTTTTATCCAGGAAATGTAGATTTAATTAAGTTGTTAATCATCTTGTTTAACGTTTCTATTCCTAGTAAGCCTCCTCAGATTTTTAAGTCTGAGAAGCCATTAAGAATTTATTCTGTTTATAAAGAACTATCTCATCACACAAAACTCTCACAAAGTAATAAATACATGTACGATTAAAATGTTTTTTTTTAGAAAATCCGATCTAAAATGGAATTGTCCATCCAAAGCCGTTGTCCCTGAGGTCGGATACAAATTGAAATGTCAATAGAACGAGGGTGTGGACTACATACCGGCAATCACTTTCGCTACGAGACGTTTGAATAAATATGATCCCTGCGTGACCTTTGCTTGTTAAGGGATCGTTGGAACTTTGTTGATATCTGAATCGGTTACTTTTATTGATGGGTCGAGAGTGGTTTTGTTAGCTATCCCACTAGCCCTTTAGTTGGTTACGGAAAATTGCCGATTGTTATAAATACCACCGATATATATGTACTACGTACTAGATTTGGCGTTCCGAACATTCACTGTGTTTGAGTGAACTGCACGTCAAGCCGTGCAGCTTACCTTAGTGTGGCTTAGACATTTATGTAGTGTGAGAGCGTACGGAGCAGCGCTAATAATGCAATAATTCGGATAATTCGAATTAAAGCGTGAACCTGACCTGAACGTAAATACCAATTCAGTAGTCAAGGTAGTAGAAATATTTGTTGTGCAAGTGAATAAATAGGTTATAATATCGTAATAACACAATAGATGAAACATTTCTTTATTTAAATGCCACGCCATATACTCCTACAATCATAGATTAAAACATGCAGACGTTCCATTACCAACCGCATGTAGGTAACAATATGTGAGGGAACACAGACTTGACGCGGTGTTTTTAGAAAGTGTTTTAATTTATTTAACTGTTTTATAACCAGTTTCTGTTATTTCTTTTTAGTATATACATAATATAAACTAATATTTGTCAAAGTTCAGAAAATGAACGTGCGTATTTGAGCTTAAATATACGCATGACAATTAATTTACTTTTCTACATATTTTTTATTTATTTATTTACTATTAATAAAATTTGAAATGGAGTATGAATTATAATGAAGCATTATAGGTAAAGAAGCCTTAGTCCGTCGCGCAATTTTATGAGTGTCGAAAATAGTTGTATGTGAAAGTTGTACAATGTTCATGAAATAATCGTCCCTAGTTAGAAGTGGTCGCTCAGCGTGTTTACGCTTTAATCTTTTTTTTAAATTCTGTATGTTATGAACAGTTCAATATGAATACTGAAGGATTTTTAATTAATAATTCTTCCCAGGGGAAAGAAACATGTATATATGTATAGTTAGTTTATCGAATTACGAATAGGGAATTAGCCAGTTCGTGACTTATTTGCAACTACGGCAAAAATTGAAGACGCGATTCGGCCACTTTGACACTCTTGGAGCTTATTGCCACGCTTTCGCGGCTGAGTATCTTAAACGCTCGCCCTCATGCTCGGTGGAGTTGTAAAAGCCGTCTGGGCTTCAGGGCCCTTTCGGCTAACAGTGTAATCAGATCGAAAAAAAGGTACAGATGCGCCCCTCATTCAGAGGACGACAATATACTCCAGCTGGCTAAGTCGCGACCCCAATGCACATTGCACGTGGTGATATACCTGTCACAGTCTCTCTTTTGGGTTGTCACGTTAAAGTATCAACCAATGTATATCCGAGAGGCTTGTAAACCGATATGTTAGCGACGACAGTCGATAGATCTTCGATTTCTCGTTAGTTGCCATTATCGTTGAATTTTACTGCGCTTACTATCAGAAACAGCGCCGTCATTAGGCCGTTTTTTTGGGTATAGGTTTAGTGTTTGTCCATCCAAAGCTTCACCTGGTGTTAAGTGACGATGTAATCCAAGATGGTAAGACGCTAAACCTTGTGGGGGAATTGGCTGTCGAGTGTAACTTCAAAAACATACCTCCAAGTGCTTGGCGATAGATTTTCAACTTGAATATGGGTAGTATTAGAAGTTGTCCTCGCACCATGCTACGGTTTCATCACGATGTTTTCATTCACTGAAAGCTCAGGCTCATTGCAATGATTCGAACCTACGCCAATCGACACGGTAGCAACACACTACTACAAAGCTATCATTGCTTTCCGATAGATCAGGCTCTTGTAGTTTAGTTTTATATCTATTGAAGGTATTCCTCCCTTGCTATTATTATATTGCGGATAAAAAGCACATCAAAATATGTCATTTTCTAAATAAATTACTCGCGGACGGTTACGGTTTCTGTTATACTCGTATATTCTTTTTGGCAAAAAATTGAAATGATTATATCGGAGCGTAAAAGTTATTGCCAAAGTATATTTATTTCTAAGTAGGTCAACTATGATTGATGTAAAGAAAATAAATACTTGGGCCTAATATCAGCGCATTACGTTTATGATATGCATACATAGTACATTTTGACGAGGAAGTTACAATTTTGTGATGTAAAAATTAGATACCTTGATAAATAATGCCTTGAAATCTGTGGTATCAAGTTTTCATATTTTATTAATGTACTTGCTGTGCCGGCGGCTGCGCGCGCGTGGACTACAAAATGCCCTAGATTGGGCACACGCGCGAATCGTACTACCCCCCACTCCAGGTTATTTTAAAGACAACATTTTTAAGATCTACAATTATGTACTACATAATATATATGAATTTGATATATCATATCTCTTATGATTTAATCAGCGTAAGCCATTTAAGCGCCTCAAAATCGTTGGTTTTCCGAATTATTTTTACTTGCGCGGATCTTTAAGTTTATGCATAAAATGTTATATCTTATATCTTTAAACGAACAATTCTTGTATATATATAATCTGAATCTCGGAAACGTCTCCAACGATTTTCACGAAATTTAGTATACAGGGTTTCGGGGGCGATAAATAGATCTAGCTAGGATTCATTTTCGGAAAATGTCGTTTTATTCGTGTTTTTAAGTTGTTTTGAACTAACCAGTTTTTTATTATTCTCTCGGTAAGATCGAAAAATATTATTTATATTTCATCATTCCATCAGTATGTAATTCGTATTTAAATATAATTTCTAAAAAAACATAATTTAACAAAAAAAAAAACCGGGCCAAGTTCGATCAGCCACTTGTTATATTAATACCGTGTATATCCGTGCACACCCGCCGTCCCTCGTCCCACAAACCATCAGGAGGGTCACGCTTACAGTGGTTTGCCTACTGTATATCTATTTCGCATACTCTTTCCTAATTAAACGTTGGTGCTAGTAGTGCCATCATCAACTTTTCTACAACATGACTTCGTTTACATGACTTTTTTATCGTTGCTTGTAATTTATCAACACAACTATACCTGATGGTAAACATAATGTAATCCATGAACATCAGCGATCACCAAGGGATCTAAAATCCATCGCTAGTCGCCGTTGTCATGCCGGCCTGCACAAAAGTTTCTTCACGTTATGTTTGAAGGACCCCATGTTGTAGGATAGAGGGTATACACTGGCCGGGAGACAGTTCCTCAACTTCACGGTACGGAAAGGATATGACGTAGAGAACATTTTGTTCGAACACTAATTTGTGGTTGTAGTTCTCATGTAAATTATTATTTTTGTCTCTATTTGTACTCGCTTCTTAATTTGATTTTAATGGCCTCCGTTCGAATATAACTCACTTCTGTACTCGATAAAAATGGGGGGGCGATCACTTTTAAAATAAGAGTAGAAATTTCTAGGCAGGCCTATTTTAGAGAAAATTTGTTTTTGCTTACGTAATTAGATCGATAAGGTGTGGGCATTTTCTGTGCACCGTGATACCTTATCTTACCTACGAATTACAATGGATGTTGTATTTTTATGTCAAAAAATTATAGATACAGCAAATTGGCTTACGTTGATATTCATTTAACTGTGACGCAGAAAGTACATATCCTGCTCGTACTTCCTTCTATCTTAATACATTACTTATTGCGTCATACAATATTAATTCAAGGCCACACCGGTGTGGCGTCACGGTTTTACATCCCTCTACGTGTCCCGGGAGTTGAACGAATTGCTTTTGTACATCACGTTTGGAAATATATCGCTCAGTCAAAACTCTTTCACGACAGTGAAAGCTTACGTTTGTTTTTAGCATCTCCAGTGACGCATTTTTCATTAATAACGCGTTTCTCTCGTATGTTTTATTATTATTACTTTAATTTGGTTATATATTTAAAAAAAGGGATTACTTATGTAAGCCTGTAAAAGTTTTACTTCTTTGAACAAAACAAAAATTATTTCCCGACTACCAAAAATATGACGAAATTAACCATCAATGATAATAATGTAAATTCAACTTTACTGACATTTATTTCTTTTATTGTTTAATAATAATTTAACGTTGTATAAATAAACAGTAAATATTTTAGCCATATAAAAAAAAAAAACATTTTGTGGGTGTCGCCAAAGAGCGGACGGGACGGGACGGGACGGGACGGCGCGCGACGCAACGCTGGCGCGACGTGAGCAGATATATTTAATGTACTAGTTTATAAGAAGACTTTACATAGACGCAACCCGCCGAGCTTGACGCTCTGTGTGACGTCTTCAATATAAACTACTACATTACAACTGCTATCACCGCGCAAATGAATTTACATATTATCATTGATGGCTAACTTCAACGTGTTTTTCTTAGTATAACTCATTAATTTCAAAAATACCATAGCGAAATACCACTCATTACGAGATCTCCGAAACGATAGGTCCGAATGACTTATTTAGCATAGTTACTCCCTTCGCTATGTAGATGCTCACTTAAAATGGATTTTGGGAAATTCCTCTACCTCTTAGGGTTAAAAAAGAGGGTTGAAAATTTGTATGCGGTGCAAACATTGTCTTTTGACTTAAAAATGTGTACTTAGACATTTTAATACAAATAATGATCCATTTGACCACATTTGACCATTTATTTTGTGCACTTGCAAACAGTTTAAAATACATATAAGTAGAATAGCTCACTCTGGGTGAGTGTAGCTGTTGCCAGCTCAGCTGACAGGAGTATTATGCAAAAGGAAATTACTCCGACGTACGTTGATTCGAACTCCGTAACTAACGTGTGTTTTTAGTCACGGGTGATGCAACCAAATCATAGAGATACTACTGCTGGTTTCAAGATAAAAATCTCTCACCGAATATGCTCCGGGAGCTACTCCAATTCTAGAGATTTGGAAAAATTTCGAAAAACTTTTAATATTATTTTATAATCTTGAACATAATAAAGGTACCTAGAGTACAGATAATATATTTAGAGATTTATCTCTCTTTAGGGCAGCAGTGAAATACCTACAGAAGATAAACATAAACCGTACTGAAGATCGCAGCCAACTCACTTTGTGTTGTGTTACTGCGGTGAGTAGGGTTTCCAGAGCTCCTTGGGAAAGCTCCAGGTTACATGGCTAGCAACAAGCTAATTATACTTTAGTGTTACAAGCGTCCATAGGCTACGGTAACCCATAACAATCAGGCGGGTCGTATGCCTTTGTTTGTTACCTTTGATGTAAACAAAAAAAATGCATTATTTGATCCTATTTTGTAATCTTGGTTACATTTGACATGTTTTATAATAGTTTGATTGTACACAAGTAAAGAAAATTAACACTGGCAAATTAAACAAAATTATTGTTAATAGTTTTTTAGTACAAATGAGAATTATGAGTTAATATTGATTGTCTGAATATTTATTACAAGCTTTCTTTCTAAATAATATATCTTTTTATGTCTTTATTCGACTTAAGTACATACAAATTCCTACAGTAAGCTACTAACTGTTGAAGAATATGCGACATTTGTTCTTTATAGACCATTATTCATAGAAAATAGACCTTGATCGCAAATTGGAGGTGCTTAAATTGAAAGGGTAAATCAGTTGACATTGCAGGTATTCTGATAATTTAAACCTACCGAAAACGTGCTGATGTAACAAAATATATACTAAAATGTGTATAAATGAAATCTATATCTATATTATCTATAATTAAATGATACCTACATATACACACCTATCTATACATACTAGTGGTCGCCCAGAGGTCGAAATTCGACCATACTTCATTAAAATTATAAGTTTGAACATTATTAAGATTCTATTGTCAAAGACTATATACTTTTTTAATCACAGACATACTGTTAATTTGCCTATTTTTTTCGAACAAATTACATGAAATATAAAATTTTAAAAAATGATTAAATTAAAAAATACCTTTTTTAATTATTTTAAAGTAATTTATATATATATATATATATACATATGTCAAAGAGAGAGATCAGAATAGACTGTCGAAGACACCAGGATTTTCCTTGATATCTTAATTATGGAATCATAGATCTTGTGGGCCTAATCTGGGTTAGGTGCAGGTATTGTAGAGATGTACAGGGTCTGACAATCCAAGTGAGCATGATGTCGGTTTATTTGGGGTTGCCCCTAGTAGCTTCCAACCTCCTCTATATAGCCACCCCATGCCTCGCATGTCTGATGTTATCGCTGCCCGTAGGCGACCTAGTAATTGATCTTGAACGTCCTCACGATCCGGCAAGCTCCAGCTGAATGATCTTCTCTTCGAGTTCCGACTTAGTAGGTAGCCTTGAACAATCTTAGGATCCATATTAACGGAGACCTTCACAATGCGAGGGCTCGAGCTAGAACCATCCTTCAAGCCCGTCGTTGGCTGCTTATATGGGTACACAGAGCACACCTGTTTCTAGCGCGCGGCAACTCTACTTTTTTCCATTTATTTTATATACGCCGTATTTTGAATTCCTGTCATGATCTGTTATCTCGTTGCTATGAATAACGATTTCTTTTTTAAATAGTGACATAGACACGATTTTCTGACATATATATTATGATTATGTTTGACATTCAGTAAGACAATAGACAAATAATGTTAATCTATTCTCAATTTGACCATAGACTTTAACAATAAACAAAAGTGTATATGCGTGAGTGTGTGTCAAATACATGGTAGTGTGTGTCAAATACATGGTAGTGTGTGTCAAATACATGGTATGTGTGTAATGTTTTTTTATTGATTTTGTGTATTTTTATGAATAATTTAAACAAAATATTAGCATTCTGCACTCCTTCTATATATAAGCTATAAGTGTGGGAAATTTCATTCTCCGCCGTCCGCGCAATTTTCGTAAAAAGGGGTACAAAGTTTTTGCTTCACGTATTAATATATATAGATACTATAGGTATCCAATACCTATGATTAAAATAGAACCTTGTAAATTGTTCGCTATCTAAATGATGTTTTTAGATTCTGCGAGGCTATGACAACGGTGGTACACAACTGTATATACTCGTAACGTACAAATTGTACGTAACGAGACAAAAATAACACTTTTTTTTATCCCGTGTGCCAAACTTGTGATAAAATTAGCCGTCGATGATAATAATGTATATTCATTTTAATGTTTTTTTTTATTGTGTAAAAATAACTTTACGGTGTATAAACATTATTTTAATTTAACTAAAATAATATTATTACATAATAAAATTGAAGTCAATAAAATGAATTTACGTTATTATTACTGACGGCTAACTTGATCGTGTCGCAATTTTGTGACATGATCCGCGCGCAGCTCTCAAAACACTAGAAGAAGTACATATAAATAAGAAAAGGAACTTAACGTCAAACTCTCGATCGCATACCTTCACGATATCAGAATAAAATATGTTTTTTGAAGTGAAACTTCTTATGCGACTTCCAAGCGTTAAACGTTAAATGTTAAACGTCGTTTAACGCATATTATCGGTCTCTCCTCTTTGTGTGAGCCAGAGCGACAGAGTAAATGTCATACATACACCCCGTATGTATATTGCACACTGTTTAAATAAAATAGAAAATGTCTTTTAAAATGAAGTTTCACTTCTATCGTGTGTGAATCGCACACACACCTTTTTTTATACGTTTATCGTTTGGCCACAATCTCACCCGATGTTAAGTGACGATGTGGCCCAAGATGGGTTACGCTAAGCCTAGTGGGGGAACTGACTCTGAAGTGCAACTACCGGAACACGCGTATAGGTGTGTTTTTGGTGTTTTGTGTGTTGTTTGTTACGACTTGGGGGCGAGCACTTAAGGCACTTAGCCACGAGAAAAATATATTTGTCATGATATTGGTTATATACATTTTTTGTTTGTTTTAAAATTTTTAAGGACTCTGGATGCACGTTCTTTAAGCCTAATTACGTACTATTTTTTAATCTTTAATCATGGCTCTAACAAAATGGCGGCTCACTTTTTTAAAACTGTTTAGTAAATTTTGTGATAACTTAAAATACATATGTGTCTATTTATTATCTATACATATAATGAAATTGATGTGTCTGTTTGTAATGTCAAAATAAGGGTTTTTTAAATGTATATGAAAGTATACACGATAATTATAACAATAAACCCATTTTTTAAATTTTTATCTTAGCGTTTGTGGACTACGAGAAAGCCTTCGATTCGATTGAGACCTGGGCTGTACTACAGTCTCTCAAGTGTTTGTATGAAAACGCCACCATGTCAGTTCGACTGCAGGACCAGAACTCGAAACCTATCCTGTTGCGGCGGGGAGTCAGACAAGGAGATGTTATCTCTCCTAAACTATTCACCGCTGCACTGGAAGATGTTTTCAAGGTTCTGGACTGGGAAGGACTAGGCATAAACATAAACGGCGAGTACATCACCCACCTTCGGTTTGCCGACGACATAGTAGTCTTGGCTGAGACCATGGAGGACCTCCGTGCGATGCTCGATGACCTCAGTAAAGCCTCTGAACGAGTTGGTCTTCACGACGGGACTTTCACTAGCAGATAGCTGATGTTATAAGGATTAACTTAGGTTACTTATATTTTATATAAGATATTGTACTTATAGATATTATACTTTACAATTTATGCACAATAACTAAACTATATTACGCAAAAAATCACAAAAATTACATAATATAGGACCAAATAACGCAAGTTTTTAAATCAAAATAAAACCACAACGTGACAGATGAATATCCCAACAAAACCTTTGTCATGAATTTGACAGGACGGTATCAAACTCTTTACTGAAATTAATCATTCCCATAACATAATTATATTACAAATGTCGGCTAATACGTATAAAATATAGTGCAGATATAACCGACGCCGGCTTTATTTTATCCGAAACATTCGCACAATTTCCAAGCTGTCGAGATAAACGGTTACTGCTCGTGAAGAAAGTGTCCCTAAGACGGCCAATGTAAACTGACTTATAAAAACATGAACGACAACCTTACTCTCATATCGATTGATTCCGATTCTATTCCACGGGGATAAGGTCGAACATTGTGTGAGCCGTTATGATCGTTGGAAGATGCGGGTGACCGAAGAAATATCGCCTAGCGTTATCAGCCAATCAGAGGGCGAATGTTAAAGATAGTCTGGGTTTCTCTGCAAAATAATATCATTTTCGTCTATGTATCTTTTTGCGAAATATCACCATATTATATGTACTATGTTGTTAAGTATAGTTTTGCTATCTAAAATAACAACGAGATTAAAATATACAGGTGTTTAAGCAAAAAAATCAGAATTTTCGTATCTAGAATATTCTACTAGGATATATTTATTGTAACTAGTGGTCGACCAGTGGTCGAAATTCAACCATAATTAATTATAATTATAAGAAGTTTGAACATTATTAAGGTTGTATTTTCAAAGACTATATACTTTTATAATCACAGATTTCGCCAAGGCTACACTGTTAACTTACCTATTTTTTTAAACAAATTACATGAAATATGAAAATAAAGTTGAAATGAAATTAAAAAATTATAGAATTAAAGATATCTTTTTTTATTGTAACAAAAAAAAACATTAGATAAAGAAAATGCTGTTCATTGAACTTGACATACATATTTCGATAATTTAATTAATGATACAAAACTTCTCTGTAAACGATGTTTTTTGTAAAAATGTCCTTGACATTGTCCTTGTGATTTATTTTATATACGCTGTATTTTGAATTCCTATCAGGATCTGTTATCTCGTTGCTATGAAACATGATTTCTTTTTTAAATAGTGACATAGACTCGATTTTCTGACATATATGTTATGGTTATGTTAGACATTCATTAAGACTATAGACAAATAATATTAATCTATTCTCGATTTTACCATAGGCTTTAACAATAAACAAAAGTGTATATGTGCGTGCGTATGTGTCAAATACATGGTAGTGTGTGTTTCAAATACATGGTAGTGTGTGTAATGTTTTTTTAATTGATTTTATGTATGTTTTTTGAATAATTTCAACAAAATATTAGCATTCTGCACTCCTTCTATACACAAACTATAAGTGTGGGAAATTTCATTCTCCTCCGTCGGCGCAATTTTCGTAAAAAGGGGTACAAAGTTTTTGCTTCACGTATTAATATATAGATATATGTATATATTATATATATATATATATATGTACCTATTTAATAATGGAATGGGTATGAAAGACCTCCGTCGTATAACTCGTAAAAGTGTGATATATACAAGTAATACAATATATATTAAACTAGCCTCTTGGACTGGCGAATGTTGTTTCGTCCTTAGCAGTAGTTAATGGGTCGACCACAAAGGCATCTTGTGCTTACAAATAAAGTAAAGTTATTCACGTATTGTTTTACAAGCCGGTGAGACGCAAAAACGTAGGATAAAATCTTCCTGAGAATTTAGATATTTTGCTGATAACATAAAAAATATCAAACATTTAAGGCTTCTTCCCAGGTATACCTAAAAATGTAGTACGAAAATGAAATGATATAATACTGTTTAAAACAAATTTAACAATTTCGTCATTGCTTCGTTACGTGTGACGTCACGTGCTATTGATTTTCCTCTCTACCGCGTCCTTACGCAGATGTTTTACATCAAATTATCATTTTTTCTTATATATTTACTCATATAGACCTTTATCCAGATTAGATATCTGTCCATAAAATAAACAATCTAATAAATGGACCATAACAAGAGGATTAGTGTTGGGCACATTGCGTCATTCCATGATCGCTTAATACTTAGTGGAGGCAGTATCCAAACTATGTCGGAACTTACCCGTTTATTTTCTCAATTACCACCTAATAACAATTCTAAAAGATGGCAACACTGTTTTTCGCTTTTCGTATGGTACAGTGTGAAAGTGACCTGCGTTTTGAATTTTTTTTATTTAATTCAATTCATACAATGAGTCTGAGCTTTCATGAAAACGTGGTAATTACACAGCATGGTGATAGGGAATTTTCCAATACCTGCATGACTAGCTATACGTATGTTCCGGAAGCTGCAGTTGAGAGCCTGCCGGCTTATCATTTTATTATCTTCAAACATTTCGTATCATAAAATCAGGTAAGACTGTGGTCAAACTCTACACCTATAATAAATTAATTTTGTTACTAACAAAAGGGTAAAATCTGTCATAGTGTTTTATTGAAAAGCTTCGCGTTACGGGTCAGCCTTTGTGTATTTAGACATACTTTTATTACGAAGACTTTAAATATTAAGATAATTTTAATATCTTTATAGTCATACCTTATGCTTTCACGATGGTATTGGAAACCGCGGTGACAGTCAACTGATACTTGTTTCTGATGTCGTTTTTATTATTCAACTGTAATTTAATTAGATATGGTAATTAGTATCAAATCTTTAATATTTTTAAAGGAAAGTATGAAATAATAACCATCTATTTTGTCAGATATGACAATTCACATTTCTTCTATACATATAATAAAATTGAACTGTCTGTTTTTCATGTCAAAATAACACCTTTTTAGTAAATGCATATGAAAGTATATAATATGGTGCCTATAACAAAGAAAAATATTAAAAAATTCTGTGTCTTTGTTCCGGATAATCATGGAACCGGTTGGACCGATTTTGACGGAAATTTCACTGGCAGATAGCTGATGTTATAAGGAGTAACTTAGGCTACTTATATTTTAGAAATATAAGTATAATATATGTAATATATAAGTATAATAATGTCCTGTTAATTTGAGTTAAAAAAGGCGTTGAAACTTATCTTCCATAAAATGTATTGTATTTTTCGTATCAATTTTGCTTCAATATTGCTTGATGATTATTGTTGAAAGAACAGCTGTTTAAGTCGAATAGTCCAGACATTGTTAGGTGCCATTAACGTTTATAGTAAGGTATCTATATAAAAAGTTCAGTTTGAACAGTGTTCCTACATATGAAAAATATCTTGATTATTTGCCCAATAAAAGCAGTAATAATCAAGTGTCTAACTATTTACACGTTTATTTCTTCCAATTATCACCCAGACATAATTACGACAGTCAAACATACTATTTTTCGTTTGTTGTATAGTCCAATTTAATAGAGCCTAATATTTTATTGAGAAAAAATTATTGACGATTAACGTACAAAAAATATCTTTTGAATTATGAGTTCCTATATGATTTCATATAAATAAGTAAGTAATATTTTTTTTTGCATAACCCTTTTTTATAATGCGCAGACTGTAATTTCTTCGTCACATGGTACGTCAAAAATGACTAAATATGTTTTTTTTTTAGAATAATGTAGAATTAAATATGCAATAAATTAAACTTGTTATTACAATGCCAATTACATTGTCCATGACATTGCTATCATTTCCTTTTCAAAAAAAGTTCAATTATATTAATCTTTAGGGCAGGGATAAATATCTTTGAAGATTTTTCTTTACTTGGGGCAGCCAAATTGATGTTATAATACTTTTAATCTACAGAATAACTTTGTGTTGTATGTCTGCGTTGAGTGGTGGTACCGCTTAACATCAGGCGGCTAGGAAGCTTGTTTGTCACCTTTGTTGTAAAAGAGCTATTTTTTGTTAAAAATCAGAATGAATAATGTTGTTGTAGCTGCGATTTAAAGACGCTCGGTACGTCCTGATAATATATTTTTTATAATTAAAATAAGTATCTGCTATAAATGTTATATACTTATAAAAATATTTACAAACGAGACTTAAATGTAATCGTTTAATCGCTACGTCTCTAAACTTGGACCATACTCTGAAACATGGCAGTTAACGCCTGTGCCGCGGCCGTCTCGTTAGCGAAAGGTAATGCGATTTTAACTTTCACCCACTCTCGCCAATGATAAGGGGCAATTGCCTCTATTAGGAAAGTTTTCTCAGTCGTAATTGTTCTTTAGTTAGCGGATAGAGTATGTATGGTCTGTGGATTATCTTTGTTACGTCTCTACTTATATGCGAAAACTGTGTTGATTTGTTTCAAACGAAATGTTTTAGAGAATTGATGTTAGGAAAATAGTTTGGAACTGGGTAAGTGATGTTTTTGAGTGGGCTCAACTTCGTTCATTATGTTTATTATTTTTACTGAAGCATCCTTAAGAAATAATCTTTAGGTACAGTGTCATGAAGGAGATATGTCTTTACCTTTTTTTAATTTTAGGTACTTCTTTTGGTGCTTCTAATAGAGAATAAAATTGAGAGCTGCGCGCGCATCATGTGACGGAAGTGCGATATGCTGAATTGAGCCATTTATGCATAAAAATAATATAACATTGTATAAATAAACAGTGGTTATAGCCAATCGTAGTCGCAACACACGAGTAAATATGTAACATCAGCGTCTTCTACTTGTGTAACGGTTAATACGTCGTAATAAGAAAGGGTACAGCCTGCATAACTATTTAATTTGATAAAAACAATGTTTATTTAGACACGGTGAAATTATTTTACACAATTAAATATTAATAATTAGTAAAATATATTTACATTTGTATCATTCATGGCTACCTTTATTGGGTAATTTCAAAATTTTTGCAATACACTAACTACCTCGTAAAGTCAATGGGGAGCCATGTTCATAAATATCAAGCTTGACACAATGACTCGTTTCGGTGTGTCGTAATTCAGGAAAAGTTACTTGTACGTCCAATTATTGATTTCGATTGTTCGTGGATGTATTCATATCAGCTAGGAGTTAGCAATTATTCTCAAACTAGCAACCTGCCCCGGTTTTACAAGGGTAGCAGATTAATAATACACATAACTCTACTGGTGTACACGGCGCACACCAGTAAAGCTCCCATAATCATCGTCATATTTATACAACCGACATTTTCAATAATCATCGTCATATTTCAGCCAATTTATACAAAATCTTAAATTATACACGTAAACCTTCCTCATGAATCACTCCGTCAATTCGTGAAATCCGCATAATAATCCGTTCTGTACTTTTTGAGTTTATTGCGTTCAGATAGATCGACAAACGCCGCGGAGGAGTTTGAGAGAGTGTAATGATTATACTAAATTTCTTGTTTTATAATAAATAAACTCCAACAATTTAGGAAGATCACTTTGTATGACAACAATGGAGACTTTAATTAATAGAGTAAGAGGGGGGTAGTCAAATTAACTCATAATTAGGAACCACCTGTAACAGCCCCAGAACATTGAGACGGGGGAATAATTAACGTGCTCCATTTTTCCTCTACTTCAACCTTACCATAGATACGATAGACCAGATAGTTCATTTCACATTACTGAAACTAGTTTCTTTATTTAATTTATTGTATATTTGTTTCCTTACACAAATACATTGAATGTACAAGCTAAAAGAGCTGGATATAATTTGATACGAGTCACCTACCTACTCTTTAATTAGTACATATCATGATAATCCATAATATATTTATAAATCTGAAGAGATTGATTGTATGTTTATTTGGACACTTTACTTTCTGGAACTACCCATCAAATTTTTCATTTTTATTTATGGCCTTTTTATTGAGGAAGGCTATGGCTCTAACATAACGCTATGAACCTTAGAAGCGGAGCGATTACCATACAAAGGGTAATTAGAAAGTACGTTAAACAAGAATGAAGGAATGAAGTAATAGTATGTAGAGCCGTGTGCACAGCTATGTGGTGCAGTGCGGGATATCGAAGACAAAGGGCGGGGTTGCCTACTTGTCGAGAATCGAAAAAAATAAACGCGAGCGAAGCCGCGGGCCACAGCTAGTGTTAGTAAAGTCGTATGATAGTAATACTAATATGATAATAATTGAAGTTAGCTTAGATTCAAGTAATTATGATATAAGTATGGATGTATGAAAAAAGCACGCAAAACCTTGAACAGTTACGAAACCTAGCAACTATAGATTTGACAATCCAGTGAATGAAAGTAAAGAGGTCCATATGATGCATTAAAACATACACGATTCATACGGGTGTCTTCTGAATAGTCTTGTGAATAGTTTGGAATTAATAAGTGCTTATTTACACTTATGTAATTAAAAAATATATAAATCACTTGATTTATATTTTGATAATGCTAAAGTAACAATCTCCTCGTGTACATTCAAAAATTAAATTACGCCACTAGCTTTTTGCCTCGTCTCCTTTCTTCTTACGCATTCGCAACACCTAAGTTAAACGTGAGTTTAACCGTTTAACCATTAGTCAATATAAATACTTTCGTATTTGTTAGCAGTCTGTTTTCTCTGTGTTGCATCCGTAGTTAGCAAGATAACAGTCCCTTTTTAAAGATATTTTAATTTGTCACTTGTTTGTCGTGAATATTTATTTTCTTTAGCGCAGTTGTTTAAGCGTTTCGTGGCTCGTTTCTTGATAAATATAAGAGTTTTATTTGGCTTGGGTGTCGGGAGGAATGTTTCTTTAATTGGAAATGTTTGGTCGCGTATTTAGTTATAATTAATTATGAATGTAATTTAATTTTCTTTTTTCAACATGACATTGTTTTACTGAAACAGGCTGACTGTAGAATTCAAATCGAAGTCTTTCGACGTGGCGTCAAATTGAACTTCCACAGCCATCAATAATTGGGTTATTGAATATATATTTTTTTGTCATAAATGGAAAGATCATATATAAGTTTATAACAAAACAATTTTTTTTTGTAATTATTTTGCTCTCCTAATTTTACTTTTGTTCTATTACTGACTATTCATATAGTCCATATATTAAGCAATAATATATACTTCCCATGTAAGTAAGAGATTTTATAAAAATCGGTTTATATATGTATATGTTTTTTAAGATTTCTTAACATATTATTATTGATAATTCTTATAGCCTATTGTTTGAGCAATGAGCACCCTGTTTACAAGATTTTCATAGTTTTCGAATGATTCAGAAAAAAACTTTTTCTTTCCGATGTATTCGCATAAAATTTGGAACATTTACTCGGAAATTTTCTAGACTTTCGGCGAATTTTCTCGTGTAGTAGTGATTCAATCATAAAACTAGTTTCCAAAATTTTCCGTTTAACGATTCGATTTCTCAATTATAACGAGATATTGTTTAATTTCAGCTAAACCCAAGCCGCGTCCCTTTTGTTCGAAGTTCATTTGTTTAAATAGTCGACAAGTCTGACGGTGACACGAACTCAACGCGGGTGTGTAGCCGTGATCGTACGCTGATGTGTTGGTTTTGTTTAACTTAAGGGTCGATCACACTAAACGAACAAATTAATTAATTAACTTTTAAAATCTCGTTTTTTTAATTCAGCCTTCTTGTTTATATTATAAAGAGTTTGTGTTTATTTATATATTATCTAGAATAATCTATCAAGTAATAAATAAGATCATAGTCAAAGTCTAAAATTAGGATATTACCTATGTTGTTTTGGAAAACAAGGAATTATATTTCAAGATATTGATATGAGCCTAAGAGCTGGTTCACACTAGGTCAGTAATAGTAATAATGTTTTAATAACAAGTCCTCTCTGCGTACACGCAACTACACTCTATACTAAAGGTGACCGGGTATTGTAAAAATCTTGTAAAATAATGTACGTGTTAAACCACAGACGTCTGATCGGTAAGTCATCTTGAATCCGTCCCAATTCAATTATTTTTAGTATCTTCTATATTTCAAATTTAAAAGGTATTTTCAGCCAATAATACAATCTTTGTTTCCGGCCTTCTTATTATATATATATATACGAACGTAAAAGAAGTTTGTTGTACAATATTTAAATAATTAATGAACTAAAGATATGATGCCTTCGGAAAGTAACCGAAAACACAATAAATGAATTAATGAGGAATCAAATAAGGTGAAATAAATATATATAATTAAAATATAAAAATTATTGATAAAACAATCATTACAGTATGCAAGCAAGTATAACAAGTCGTCGCTTCAGCGCCACAAGTGTTAACGGCGTAGTACAAAGCTATAATATAAATCGTGGACAAATATCCTGGTAAATATGTCATTGCCGACAGTTTTATCTGGTCGATCTAATATGAACAGTATCATTGGAATACCTGTATCGTATTTCGACATATTTATCGTCTCGAAAAACTTTCGGTCCGACCTAGTGTAAACCAGTGGTAATACTCATTTGGTAAATCCTGCTGGATTATCAATGACAGTTTTACTATTACATAAATTAACATTTCTTTCTCTAGTCCACAAGGCATTTTAAATAATTGCTCATATGTATGTGTATTATGTTGTACTTTTTCCTTCAAGAAAACGCAAACTATTATGTTAGGTAGCCTGGAGGCGGGCGCTATTGGCTGGGTACATAATCTCTAGTAATGTAGTTGGCTACACGATACGACTCGATACGATACGATATTAGTATCGTGTATTTTTTATTTTTGTTGTAACATGATAATTTCCAATGAAATTTATTATAATGTCCATATCCCGTTAAAGCTCTAGTGACAATTCGTGCTTGACATTAGTAAGTTCAAATGTAATATAGCTTTAAAGATTTTGGGTTTAGCTGAGAGAGCAGTGATTCCCAGGCCTGTCTGCAGTCTATCAGACTATCCTATTCCGTGTCTCTAAGTCATCTCATTCGCGGACGTATTTTTGATTTAATCCTGCAAAAAGGAAGAGGAAAAATTTGTTGAAATTGTACTAATTCGGTGCGTTATGAAAAAGTAATGGGAGTGAATTTTTACCATAGGCGCGCACATTGTAACAAAAAGTCTACACCATGAAGTTGTATTGTAGTGAAGATAGTCACACTCGATGACAACTATATCGTGCTTACATAAATATATCCACTTTTTAATTTATTTAAATCATATTTCGTTTAAATCGAATCAATTGTTTGTTGATATTATCATACTTTGTGTAAATAACATTCGTACAATGAAATCGTACATTAATTTGTGTAGACTATAAATCATACAGCTGTTTGTCCTTTTCATATGTTTAACTTTGCTTAGACTAAATATTATAATGAAGGTTTTAATTAATAAAAGTTATTTCTTCGCACCCGTTGTTTTAATGTTGTTTATTCGGTTTTAATATGTTTTGAAATTAAATGTTTATGTAGCAATATCTTTGCGTCTTGGATGTGTACAAATAATATAAAATATGTGACGTTAAAATAAAGAAGGATAAATTTTTACAGTATTTGTATATTAATAATAAATAATAATACGAGCCTATAAATGTCCCAATCCTAGGCCTCTTCTCGAGAGAAACGGTTTAAGGACAACAAGAATGGCAATAGTATGCGGTCAAACGGTGTTACTGACATTTTTGTACTTGGTTCTTGCACGCGACCATTGTGAATACCGGAATATGTAAGTAATTTAACAAAAGAGACTACAGTTAAAACCATTGATATGTAAAATTTATATCAATGGTTCATAATAATATTATTACTATACATTTTTAATTTGTATATTAATGTTTTATCTTCTTCCTATTATTATCGAGTGTATATAAACAGTTCTGCCAATGTCACGTGGTTGGAATATTTTTGTAATCTTTGAAGTTCAAACAATGCTGTAACAGGATTGTGGTTCCCTTATTTGAACTTTATAGGAACTTTTTGTGGCAATTCAAAATGCATTTTTTAACAACCAGTCACTTGTACTCAATAACCACACCTAAATCTCTTAAAATACTCCAATATGACATGATATTTTATGAATTTAAATAAAAACCACAACATGATTCATTTAAGATCCAGAAAAAAACTCTAATTGTATGTCAATAGTCTACTCTGATTTTATGTCCACAGATAGAAAATAATAATTGTAAATTTGAAATTATTAAATTATTATAACATAAGGAATCTTCTTTGTTGTGTCTTTGCTAGTGACAGTTTTCTCCTATATATGTGCTGCAGACTTTTTCAGTGTAAAATGAATTTCTTTGTATCTATTGCACGTCTGTAAATTATACATCAGTGAGTACGCGAAACAGATTTATTATTAGTATGGAAGATGATAAATTAAATGTACAAATTTCGCACAAAAATGTCGAGACTAGAAACGAATAACTCCGAGAAAAAGAAACCGTTCAACGTTTAAAAGATAATGAAACTTCACAGGGTAAATTGCCTATTACTCTCAATATAATGTTAAAAAAGGAAATTCTCATACTTTTTAGCTAAGCACTTAATAATTCCCTTAAGGGAATGTTTTCAAACGGTGTACCTTTTAGTTAAATAGTTTTCTGGGAAGTTTAGCGTCTACGGCAGTAGCTGTCGGCTGAGAGTTCAGTAAATATGGTTCAAGTTGAATACTAATCGCGCTTTAATTCTTAAATATATGCCTTAGGCATTCTATAATAGAATGCCCGAAGCTAGCCAGCAGTGTATGTAATGATTCATATTTCATACATAGCCTAGGCATTCTATAGAAATTTCTATTCTATGAAAAACCGGCAAAGTATGGAAATACATATCCGATTCAGTTCGAATATCACATGAAAGTTTTTAGCGGGACCTCAGAGTGAGGTATGGACAGCCTTTATAATATTTCCTAGGCATTGCCAAATGAGAAACCGGCACTGTATAAGACCTTGGCGCTCGTCGGCTCGCTAGTACTTGTTAGTCCAACCTAACCTAACCGAGCATCGTCGATATTATGTAAACTACATTCTATAGAATGTCTAGGAAATGTTATAAATGACGTGGATTCCTCAACAATAGTTTGTGGCGGCGCATTATTATTTATAATATTAGCCGTCTGCCGCCGCGTCGCTATGATGTCACCGGTGTGGAAGGACGCGGGGAGGTGCGGTGAACTAACGGTACCTCGGACGCTCGCCAGCGCCGGCGCCGCACGACGGCGGCACCAGAGACCGCGAGCCTACGTGCGAGCTGGACGTGTACAAAAAGCGCTCCCGAACGACACTACTACGAACGTCTCTAATTTGTATAATTGTAAATGATAATGCGCCGCCACAAGTTATTCTGAAAAAATAATAGGAGCGCCAATATTATAAAATGCCGACGATGCTCGGTGTAGGTTTGGTTGGACTTGCGAGCAAGTACAAGCGAGTCGGCCGCGGGAACCTATACCTACATATAAAAATCCAAACTAGACGGCGTAACTGACGTATTGAGGTGTATTAGTATCGAGTTCTTTCAATCACGGTGAATAGCTGAACGGATTTTACTAAAAATTGGCATAAAAGTCGTGTAGTAGGAAAATTTTTAACCAACTTAAAAAAAAGGAGGAGGTTCTCAATTCGAATGTATATATTTTTGTTTTTTATGGATGTTCAGCCATAACTTCTTTGCTTATGAACCGATTTCCACTTAATTGTTGCTAATTATTTATTGCACTAACATTGCACTAACAATAAATTGTTAGTTCAATGTTTCTCGTATATTTTCCCGTCTATGTCAAAAACATAATTTCACGGGCATTATGTACGTTTTTAACAAATTTTATTAAAGTTTAATTTACCCCCAGCGAAACGAGCGTGTAATTAATTAAAGCAATCATTAAAAGTTCTCATATTTACACAAACTTCTTAACTCCTAAAACCTCCAAGCTGCCAACCCATTTTACCTTCATTAGCATCTGTTATACTTATCAGTGTCATCTAGTGCCCGCTATCTTCTATCTCTTGCAGACAATAGCGTGAGTTGAGAAGTTTCGTAATGTCATTACAAACCTACTTGAAACTTTGCTTTGTTAGCCGAGCTATGGGAGCTCACACTCGCGAGTTGTTAATATATTTCCTTTATTAAGCACAAGCTTTTCGAACTAATTTAATTATTTATTTTTCTATGTCATACGTAACAGCTATCTTGAAGTTTAAGCATTTTTTAAGCAAAATTTCTTTTGTATAAGTACAATTCAGAGTCTGAATTTTAATGCAATATTTATATGCATCGTTTTTCAATGAAACGTTTTTGACGTAAAAAGAACGGGAATGACTAGAGATAGAAAATTAAGAACTATGCTCTAAACCGAGAGAGATACTGGCACTGTTTCTTTTTTATCTAAGATCTATGTATATATGACAATTGCCTCCGATTTGATCGCGACCTCTATACATCAGCCATAGTGGCACACTAGGCATATCATTTTTAGATCAGCCGGAACATATCATAGAACTAAGCGGGGTTGTAGGGACTGTTACTGAACTAGCTCGCAACCACCATAAACATGTTCATAAACCTGTCAAGTGGCTCTCTTTAAATTATGTTCCATTTCAGCCAGTGTGTATTCAGTTCCAATATGCTTGCTGGCCGGTACGATAGAGGAGACCATCGATGGATTACGATCTCACGTTGGCCACTGTTGTTTTTGGATTGTTTTGCGATTACTATCAGGCACGGTGCTGTTATTTTGCGGTGTTCTTTTATATAAAATTATGTTTATAATTATGCAGTTATTTAGTGCATTAATTTGATATATCTGTTATGGTTTACTCAGCGTAAGCCATTTAATCGCCACCAAAAGTGTATTTTTACCGAATTGATTCATCATTATCGTCACTGCTTATTTTGGCTCCGCTCGTATGGATCGTGCTACCCTCGCTCCCAGCTACGGCGATCGCCAGACGGTTATTTTAAAGACAAAAATGCTTATTGTTGGTTATCCCTAGAAGATATACATATGCTATTACAGACTTTTTGTAGGTCTTTTTTAGATCTACAATTATGTAGAACATTAATTAGATATATCTCTTATGATTTACTCAGCGTAAGCCATTTAATCGCCCTCAAAAGCGTCTTTTTACCGAACTGATTCAACATTATCGTCACTGTATGTCAATTTATGTAATAAAATATATCCTATAACCTGGCCAGATAACACATCTATGAATTGAAGGAAAAACCATGTAAATCGGATTAGTGGTTTTTGCATGAACATAAACGGACAGAGAGACGTTTAGTTTTATAATGTGTATAGATATAGATAAGTAAAATGAATTCCTGTATACGATTACAATTACAGTAAAGTTGAGTATAGAACATACACGGTAAATTAATCACCGTGTCCGGAGCAGAGGCAGATCGCGGACGCTCTTATAGCTTAATGAAACTAACACCTGCAACGCTAATGCTGCCAAGTATCGCCTCACTTTTCCACTTTGTAGGGTTCCGTTCCTCAAAAGAAAAAAGGAACCCTTATAGGATCGTTTCGCTGTTCGTCTGTCTTTCTGTGAAGACCCTTTTTTTGCCTACGTGCGTGGAGGGGGGTATCAAGTAGAAATTAATATCAAAAACACGGTCTGCTGAAGGAGTGAAAAAAATAAACTTTTAATTCAGCGCAATCAAAATATACGGCTGTTTATATCGCATTTATAACAATTTCAAAAGGGGATAAAAACCTATAAACCTATTAAGCTAACATAACCTAGAATCATGAAACTTGGCCCGAAGCAGTGTCTTGTAGCACAAGTAAAGGAAAAATACAAAAACAGTAAAATTGTAGTTACATCATTAATAAAAATTAATTTAATGCAGTTGGTAAACTAACCGCGGCGAATATCCATGTATCAGGACAACATTTTTCCTACGGCAATGTTAAGTCGATCCAGTTCATCTTTTCGTAAAAATAAATTTAATTATACGTCAGCTCCACCGGTTGAGTAATTTCAAAAACTGCACAACGCCATCTATTAGTGTGCAGTTAAAACATAGCTGTAGTTGATAAAGATGGTTAAAAAACATCAGGATATCGATTTATCGACATTTTCTCATAAAATTATTGAAATTTTGGATATCGGACGGAACACTCTGTGCGCGAGTCTGATTCGTTTTTTTATACCCCTTCACTTACTGCTCTTACCAAGCGTCCTTTTAGTAAACATTTGCAATTAATTCCACTAGGTACTTCTACCGTAGAAACTGAAAACCTGAGTCTATTTTTTACAGTTAATTATGCATAAGAGTTATAAAAAATTACCTATACTACATGATATTTTTTAACGAAAACAAAAAAAATTACTATAGTAAATCCGCTTGAAAAAATATTAAAATATAATCGTCTATCACAGTTACCACGAGTTTGGTCGAAGCGTCCATTCCCTATAACGACTTGGCCCGTAATGAACAAATTTTGATGTCCGCCGTTCCACATTTTTTCTACCCGATATATTTCAATATTATCTAAAAAAGTATTCTTTTAATAAGGTTCAATATATTTTGTTTCGATTACTATACATTTTTTGTGTGTTTTAAAAATAAAGATTGTTTATTATCATTCCGTTTTTTTAATTATTTACATTTATTTTTATATTTTTTACAATAATATCTATATAAAATACAATATTAAAATAAAAAATAAAACAAAATAGTTGATCACCAGCAGCGGGGTGAAGACCCAAGCTACCGGTGGCTAGGGCTCCAGAGAGAGGAACTTCCTCACAATTCTCGCAGTGTCCAGAAGGACTGCCTTCTGTATCTTGCCTTTGATCCAACAGCCAAGCGAGAGCTTCCTAAGATGGAAGTCGAAGCTCTTCGCTATTAAATCATTCACTGATACGACTATCGGAACAATTAATGTTGAGTCCACATCCCACATCGCGGTAACCTCGTGAGCCAAGTCCAAGTACTTTGAGAGTTTATCTTTCTCAGCTTTTACGAGGTTCTCATCATGGGGGATGGTGACATCAATAAGAACTGCCCGACGCACCGACCTATCCAGCAGCACGATATCAGGTTTATTAGGTACAATAGTCCTGTCCGTGATGATAGACCGATCCCAAAAGAGCAAAACACGACCGTTATCGAGAACTGGCATTGGTGCATACTTATAGTATGGCACCTCAAAACTTACAAGGTCATATTTAAGAGCAAGCTGCTGGTGTATAATTCTAGCTACTTGATTATGTCTGTGCAAGTACTCGCCGTTAGCAAGATGAGAACAACCGGAAACTACATGCCTGAGTGACTCTCCGGGACGGTGGCATGCTCGACAAATGTCGATCGTACCGTCCTTCATAATGTATTTCCGGTAGTTATTCGTCTTAATAACTTCATCCATAATTGCACAGACAAAACCTTCGGTCTCCCCAAAGAAATCACCAAAACGTAGCCAGGCCACCGACGCCAGTAAGTCTACATCAGGCCCATTTAGAGCCCGATAGAATCGTCCGTGAAGCTCCTTGCTCTTCCATATATCCATGCGATCCTGGGTGCTGAGCACTAATGGTTTACGCCTGTTCTCATTTGCTAAGGAAAGCGGTGTGAGACCTTTATCAACTGCTACAACATCACGATGCATATAATTTTCAGGATGGAGAAAATCCTCTCTGAGATTCCTTCCCTCACGGTTGTGTAGATTCTTGGCGTTTAGAAAGCCACGGCCTCCACACTTCCGTGGGATGTACAATCTCATCACCGATGAGCGCGGGTGATGCATACGATGTGTTGTTAGCAGCCTTCGGACTCTCACATCCAGGGCATCCAACTCAGCCTGTGTCCACCTTAGTATGCCAAAGGAGTACATGAGCAAGGGCATAACCCAACCATTGAAGGCACGAACCTTGTTACCACCTGATAAAAGACTATTAAGTACTTTTGTCAAGCGACCAAAGAAACGTTCCACCAGTGATTGTTTTATGTCCCCGTCAGCAATACCCAATGACTCCGACATACCAAGATACTTGTAGGTTTCAACCTCGGAGAGAGATCTGAGGCACATTGTCTCTGAAAGTTGTAATCTATTAGAATTTACAACTGTACCCCGTTCCACATGAATAACCGCGCATTTATCGATACCAAATTCCATACCAATGAAGCTACTAAAATTCTCAGTCAATTTCACCAACTCCACCAAGTCTGGTTTTTTTGATGCAAATAATTTGAGGTCATCCATGTACAGTAGATGAGAAATAGCTTCACCCCCTCTACGAAGTCGATAGCCAAGCCCTGAACCCTTCAGCACAGTACTGAGCGGATTCAGTGCCAAGCAAAACCATAAAGGACTCAGACTGTCACCTTGGAAAATTTTTCGCTTTATTCTTATCAAGTCCATCGATCCAGAAGAACTCCCATCCCCTGGATGCCGAAGAACTGTGATCCACTGCCCCATGCACGAGCTAAGAAAGGTGCATAGAGTTGTATTAACTTTATACAACTCCAGCACCCGCCTCAACCATGAATGTGGCACCGAATCATAGGCTTTCATATAGTAAATCCAGGCGGCAAAAAGATTTTTTCTGTTTCGTCGAACCTTTTGATTAACGGTCATATCTATGAGGAGGAGCTCCGTAGTACCACGAGACTCAGTTCTGCATCATTCTGAGCAGTGGCCAAAATATTGTGTGCGTCAATGTGCGCTGATATCTTTGATGCCAGAATAGATGTAAGAAGCTTATTGTTACAGCCCCCATGTCTCCGACCGATCCACATGCGCGCTTGACAACATTTATCTATCCGTTCTCGGTGTGATTAACGGGCACCGACCAAATGCTTTTCCAGAATGTAGACATTGTGTCTACATCCGGCAGTTGCCCATCAGCCACATGATCAACGGGTCTCGCCCAAGTTCTGTACACCTTCCTTTGATCGGTTTTAAAAATGCGATTCTGATAAAACCTATCCATCCGCTTCCTGTATCTAATACGCTTTGCCCATGCATAAACTTTCTTTGTCAGGAAGTCTATTCGCTCCGTAACCCAAGTTATATATTCCTGGGGCCTAATATTGGTCCCAGCAAAAGCCTGGTTCACAAAGCGCATAACCCTTGGGCGATTATTGCCAGATCTGAAACAGATTAGCTTGCCAATGAGGGTCCTAGCTACATTAATACGCCTCAATTGCCATGCGGGTACACCGTTAGCAGGATACGTGACTCGATCGTTGCCTAAAAACTTGACATGAGCCACACGGCATGCTGCAATAGCCGCACAGTAAAGAATTGGATGTGTATCTGCAAGATCTTGGCTAGATCGTAAATATGGATCTAGCAAGCAGTCTAGGGCTCCCACTAACGCCATATTGCGTTTATTAATGGGCAAGCGAGGCAGACGTGGTCTACAGGTAATCGAAACGGATCGGAATTCCAAAATCGCATCATCCAAAGCCGTCCTCAATTCTTCATTTTCCTGAGTACTTACGGTTATATCCACATCTGGTGTAGCAACATTATCTACCTGCTCCGTCATTGAATGAGTATTTGACAATATGGCATCCTGTGATATTGTCTCGGATGTACATTCGATAACGTAACAGTCCGCATTGCTGCCGAATGTGAATCCAACAACTCAACAGGTGTAGTCTGTCTTGTGCTGTCTATAGGTTGCATTTCTCGACGTAGCCTCTCAAGCGTAGACTCGTCCAACAAATGTAAGCGCTGGATAGCTCGCATCTGATCGGAAAGTCGTTGAGCAGTGATGGTTAGCGTTGGTTCAAGAGTCTGAAACAGAGATAGCATCCGATGACGATACGCAGTGAGGTTAGTTCCCACCACTATCGCCCCATAGTACGCACGCATGACGTTCTCGTTTATTATTTGAGTCCATCTCATGCGACGTACTATAATATAATATTTATGATATTATAATTGTTATTACTTCTACTTATTGCTTTGAAAATATAATTTTTACTAGTATACTAGCTATTCCCGCGGCTTCGCTCATGTAAACTACAGAATGTCGTCGATCGAGTACACGCGCTTATCGTGCTGCCCCCGCTCAAAGTTGGGAGACAAAACTGCTTATTGTGTTTGATCTTAGAAGATAGATATATGTTATCGTTGGCTTTTTTGCAGGTCTTTTTAATATCTACAATTATGTGGAATATTAATTTAATACATCTCGTATGGTTTACTCAGCGTAAGCCGCTTAATCACCCCAAAAGCTTACTTTAGTAATTGATTCACCATTATCGTTACTGCTTATTTCGTATGTTACTTTATGTAACAAAATATATTCTATAACCTGGCCAGATAACCTATGAATTAAAGAAAAAAAACATGTAGATCGGTACAGTGGTTTTCGCGTGAAAAAACATAGACGGACAGTCAGACAGAGAGACGTTGAGTTTTGTAATTTGTTTTAAAATTGACCGTTTATGACTAAAAACCAAATATTAACAAAAGTTTATAATAAAGCATGTTAATTTTATTACATATTTTACTGAACCAGCAATTTTTGCCATTATGTCGTTTTATGTAAATATAACATTTTCATTACCTTTTTACGTTTGAAGTTATATTGAATTAATTCAATATTTATGTTAACGTAAATATTGATTAATCCCTCTGAACATCTTTATAACGTCTGTCGATGTGTCACAAGAAAGCGGGCGAGAATGATTGATGTTTATATTTTTCCAATGCGTAAATAAAAACGTAAAACTGTAATGCGATTTTGATGTTACTTTGGTAATTTTAGGTACCAATATAGGCATAACAAATGAGTTGGAATATGTGCACTCGATTGCGACGTAAGCCTTGACCCTAGACTAGGGTGTAAGAGGGTGAAATAACATCTTAAGACAAGACACCCAAGCTAACCGTGATGCACCTTGCTGAGTAACAAACGAGTATATGGCAAAACGACTATACAGTCTGACTGGGTCACAATCACCATGCGTATGGTGAAAAGCCCGTCATAGTGACTCGCTTTTGCGTGTCGCGTTTTGGGATCAGTCGGTGATTATCCAGTATCCATTTACGCAGGTAGAAATGACAAGGGCGACTAGTGGTTAACATTGTTTTTGAATTGTACTGTGCTTACAACCAGGTAAGGCAAAGTGTCTATGCCATGTTGATAAAAAAAAATGTAATGCAACAAAACTCGCTCTGCTGTTACCGGAAGGATATTGTTAATAACTGGCACTAATACGTGAGGATTTCCATTTTAATTCTCACAAGTGACAATCTAATATCATCGGATCATCATTATCATCTATCATCTGATAGAACTTCAGTCCTTTTTGGGACACGCGATAGATGACTATAGACTACAGTGCACATTTACTATTATCTGGTTTTCTTGCCGTACACATCTGACTTAGAAGCCCAGACCTAGCCCCATGTTTCTAGTCACTATTTAGGATCCAATTCACATGTGTGTAATAATAAAACTATATCACTCAAAATGCTGCCTAAATAATAAAATATAACACCAAATTTGAATTAAATTATGAATTAAAACTAGCGGTACTATTGGCAATTCTTGTAGCCTTCATATTATAAAATGATATATTATATACTTTCCATGTACAAAAATTTCATCAAATTCGGATGAGAATTGATAAAAATGGTATTTTATACAATATTTTTGTTAAAGATTTTTAAAAGTTACTTTTTAGCCTATTAAGAAATGACATATTATTATGCTTCCCGTCTATACAATTTCATCAAAATAGGTTGAATATTAATAAACAATTTTTAATAATATTTTATGGTTTCTAAAACAGTGGACTACAGAATGCCGACGATAACGCGCGAATCGTGCTCGTTTTTCTTTGCGCGGAACCCTAATTCTTTATCTAAAATAAAAGTCGCCTAAGTTACTCCATATAACATCAGCTATCTGCCAGTAAACTGATCAATCGTTTAGGAAACAGACAGACAAAAATAAAAAATACGGTTTTTAGTTATAGGTACCGTATATACTTTTTTATTTGTCTATGGCCCCTGTGGTATTATTCCCCAATTCTGCCAGTGTCATGAAGTTTGAATGTCAATCAGCCGTATATACTTTCACATTCATTTAGTAAAAAGGTGTTATTTTGACATTACAAACAGACATTTCAATTTAATTTATTTATATGTATGTATAGATATGCCTATTATTTGAGCAATGACATGACATGGATAACAAGGACAGGCTTCCGATGTACAAAACTTCATAAATATCGGTAATGCCTATGCAATAATTGTGTCACAAAATAAAATATTCTGTAAAAGTTAAAAATAAATTTTGTATCATAAAAATTGTAATTTTAAGTCATTCGCTAAAAAATTTAAAACAACGCGAATTTTCATTACAAACATTTTACACAAACCTAGTCAAGTAAATGTCTACATCTGACAATAACCGAAATGAACTTCTTCATTCCATATCCCGGATTCCCTCAAGTGAAGACCGCAAACTCAATAGAGCAATCTAATAACGCAACCATTTACTATGAGATGTTTTGAAACGGATCACTGTCCCTTATCCATATCGAAATAGTGCTTAGTTTTGAATACTTCAAAAGATTCTGGTGTATCTTGAAGAGCCACATACACATATGAGCTAAGTTTTCACAACATGTTATATGTAATTATAGTTTATGTTTATAAAATACTTGTTCATTTTAAATTTTAGTATATATTATCAATTATTAACGGGATATATTATTATCATTATATATAGCTTATATCGCTGTACGAGTATATTTATATTGAAATCTATACACATTATAAAACTCAACGTCTCTTTGTCTGTATGTTCGTTTATGTTCTTTGCACGCGACAACCACTAATCCGATTTACATGTTTTTATTTTAATTCATAGCTATGTTATCTGGCCAAATTATTGGATATATTTTGTAACATACGAAATAAGCAGACACGATAATGGTGAATCAATTCGGAAAAGAAACGCATTTGAGGCGCTTAAATGTCTTACACTGAGTAAACCATACGAATATATCAAATTAATGTTAAAAAGAGCTACAAAAAATCAGCGACAGCATATACCCGTCTTCTAAGGATCACTCTCAATAATGATTTTAGTCTTCCGTCTTTTGAGCGGGGGCAGCACGATACGCGCCTGTGCTCGACTAACGGCATACTGTAGACCACGCGAGCGGAGCCGCGGTCACAGCTAGTATAATATATAAATGAATATTGAACCGATTGGATCGTGACCACAACGCACCAGGCTTAACACCCGTCATAATGATACGCTTTGGTGTCACGTTCTGGGATTAATCGGTTTATATCCAAAAATCAAGCGTAGTGGTAGGGTTCTGTACTTGGGTACTATACTGTCTGCGTTACGATCACCATGCACCATAAACCCGTCACAATGACTGTTTTAGTTTGTCGCGTTTCGTGATCAGCCAGTGTATATCCAGATGCCGAGATACTTGCAGGCCGGCGTGACAGCGATTACAGGCGATGGATTATAGATCTGTCGGTGGTCACCGTTGTTTTTGGATTGGACTTGGCACAGTGACCACACTTTGCCGTGCTACAATATATTTTTTAAATATATGAATTAAATTAAATTATTTATTGCCTCTAAAATTCTTCTTATTTAAATTCTTCTTAAAATTATCCCTGGTAACACTGGCCCTATGTAATTTCTCGGGTCACGAAACGTTTCCTCTATGTCGGTTTAACTCGCTGAAATGACTACCGAAGCCTAGCACAGGGAATTACAAAAGCATTTATCTTATGATGTACACGGTTAGAATAATAATCACTTGTATATTCTGCTGCGTCAAGAACTAGTGGAGTGACAGTACAACTCAAGAAAAAGTTATCGCAATCTGATGAGTTGTTTAAGAATGCATAGGGGACAAACAAACACACACATTCATTTAAAGGAGTAAATGTACAATATTCGGTCAATAGTACAAAACTAGGTCAATAGTACGAACCCTAAGTCAATAGTATGGTAATAATAATCACACCGACGAATGTTAATGTTATGCTATTGTTTTATATGTTACAACGCATATAATAATATGTTATAGCAAGTTCGCCGCACGGTAAAGCAGTGTGTGCTATTTCTAAAGTAGTTAGGAAGTACAGTGTCGCCTTAAAGTTTTGCCCTGCGTATGTCGGTTATGGCGCCCATAATTCACATCGCTTGCGGCCTGGTGGGTTTGTGGGAAGCTCATACGATCTGCGAGATCATCGTTTTGCTATTCACACAAAACTATTCCGTTTTCGGTAAATTATAACCGAGTGTATTGTTCGGATAGATTCTCTCGAAAAGGAATACATCATTTCTAACGTGAGATTGAATTATCGTATTATGTAAAAAAAATATTATGTGTTGTAATCGTAACAAAACAAAAACATTCCCAAAATATTTATCCCGCATGCCAACAACACGATGAAGTAAGCTATTAGTGATAATAATGTAAACTGACTGACTGTTACTTATTTATCAGCCAGAGAGAGCTGAGAGCGAGTCCTCCCATTTGAGATCAGGTGAAATTGTGGCCATAATGCTAAACCTATAACGATAAAAAAACGTAATTGTGGAGATCGTGTTCATACAACTTGAGGCTTAATAAGAGTTTCGATATTTTCAAATATCATTCAATTTTCGTTTTTGTTTTTTTTAATTATAACTATACAAAATTATTGTATAACTAGCATGTGATAATTACTTACATCTACGTACGGTACGGTCCACACTAACAAAATCGACTGTCGGTGGCGCAGATCTCATCAGCAGTCGTCCTGTCATGCCGGCCTGCTAAAATGCTTATTCACGCCTTTTTAATAGGACCCAATATTTCACGGAGATGTTTTTTATACTTATTACAAATTTTAGCACATCTATCTTTTTATGAAGGGCACAGCTTGTAGTCGAATGAAGGTAAACAAAAAACGTTTAATACTGTTATTTATATTATCAAAGCTACTACATCTCTTGATTTGTGATAACCTAGTACGTAGTTGTTCGTGATGAAAAATATAGGTCTTTCTATCTGGTCTCATTCTAAAGCAACAAATATAATATGATGAATGTAATAGCAATATGACATTATATTTTATGTTCAACCTCGCCAGCATGCATACGGATAATAAATCCGTTTATCTTTGTGCTGGTTGTTGTTGTTTTGGAAAAATAGGTTACTACTATGTGTAAAATACCTGTAATATTGTATGTGTTCCTGGTAACTTTAAGTAATGCGGAAGTGTTCCACGCCGTTTGTTTACAAGTGCTTAGGACGTTCAGTTGGAAAGAAGTCCATACATCACGGGGCTTGCCACAACGTTTCCATCCGCGAGGATCTCGCGTGTACAACACAATCTCAAGATGTTGTGTTACTTTTAGATGTAACATCCGACTCAGATTTATTATTTGAGACGTTTCTGAAGTAAAATTGGGAGGAACAAAATCTTTTATTTTTAATTTAGATTGCTGAGACGTTCAAGTAGCCTAAAATCACCTAAACTATGTTCCTTTACGTCTAAAAGGTGCTTGCGATACATTCTCAATTTGAAGGTGATAACTATCTAGACGATTATTCGAAAAATAGCCTTATCGTTATACCATAGTTTCATCCTGACGATTTTTCTTTCTTCAAGTTTATTTTAAGTACAAGTAGGTATATTTTAGGCGATCAAATCACGTAACAATCATTTTTCTACTTTAGTAAAACTGTCTAGGGAAATTTCATACTCGTAGTAATTCAAAATTCACGTGCTTTGAAATTGTTATCTAATACTGTCTAGGGAAATTTTAAAGCAACTCAATATTCTTTGATATTATTATACAATAAATATAAAAAAAAAAAAAAAACTTTTTTTAAGTTTTATGTATATTATTATACTTAATATTACCAGTGTTCCACAGACTCACCCGTGTTAAATTTATTCGATTAACTTACCATAGCGCCGTCGTTAACGTACCGATTAAGTCTATCGTTATTTACTTTCCGTACTTGCTTACAGCTTGCAAGATTGCTTCTAATGATTGTTTTCTCAATCATTTTAATCTTTTCATTATATATTTATTTCACCTTATTTGATTCCTGATTAATTCATTTATTGTGTCTTCGGTTGCTTTCCGAATGCATCATATCTTTAGTTCATTTGTTATTTAAATATTGTATAACAAACTTCTTTTACGTTCGTATACATATATAATAAGAAGGCCGTAAACAAAGATTGTATTTTTGGCTAAAAGAATCTTTTAAATTAAAAAAAATGTCGTCTTGAATGCTGTCCATTCTATTATTTTTTGTATCTTCTATATTTCAAATTTAAAAGGTATTTTCAGCCAATAATACGTTTACGGCCTACTTATTATATATATATATACGAACGTAAAAGAAGTTTGTTATACAATATTTAAATAATAAATGAACTAAAGATATGATGCCTTCGGAAAGCAACCGAAGACACAATAAATGAATTAATGAGGAATCAAATAAGGTGAAATAAATATATAATGAAAAGATAAAAATGATTCAGAAAACAATCATTACATGCTTGATGTTCATGGTTACTGCTCCGTTCTTCAGAGTTGTACCGTGAAGTTATATAGCATATACTCTTTTTAAAAAAATATGCTATAAAATACAAAACTAATTTTAAAATCTGATTGGTAGTTTTTTTTTATAGTTGTAGGTTTGACGTAGTGGCCACAATCTCACCAGATGTTAAGTGATGATATGGCCCAAGATGTTAACACGCTAAAGCTAGTGGAAGACTGGCTCTCAAGTGCACCTGCCGGAACACACCTATTGGTGCTTGTCGACAGATTTTCAACTTGAGGGTGGTAGCTAGCCAGGCGGGCATTAGAAAATGCCCTACCACCATACTATGGTTTCCTCACGATGTTTTCCTTCACCGAAAGCTCAGGCTCACTGCAAGGATTCGAACTCACTTTAATCGACGCGAAGTCGTACACACTACCACTGAGCCATCCTTGCTTCAACCTCATTAATTTGTGGGTTCATAGGGCTGCACAGCCCAACTGGTTTGCGATCACTATATGATAAAAAGCTCATTATAATTATTCGCTTATGCGCGTCATCTTTCACAGTCAGCCTGTGTATAATCCAGTTTTTATTTACTCAGGCCGCGGCATGACAGCGGTGACTGGTTATGGATTGTTGATCTCTAGGTGGTACTTAAGTAGGATAAGGGTAAGAAGAAGATTTCTTGGCGCGTTTAGTGAAGGGTAAAATCGAGAACATTGCACGCGTCATGTGACGTTAGCACGATATGATGAAGTCAGCAATGATAATATTGAAAATTATTTTTACCGACTTTTAAATTACCTTAATCAAATTTAAATATATCTGCTTATACGACGTTAAATTATTTTTACACAATTAAAAAACTCAACTCATCTAAGAATTCTAACATCTAGATCTACATCTATTCTAACATATTAGAAAACTCAACGTCTCTTTGTCTGTCCTTTTATAATTTTTTCACGTGAAAACCACTAATCCAGATTACATGTTTTGGAAATAGTTAAAAATTTTGTTGCAAGTTTTAACGTATACATACTTACTAACAAAACGAGTTAAATAAAAACTTGAAAAAAGAAGATAATATTAAGTTTGCATTTTGACTCGACAATTTCTGATAATACAAATTCATTATATATTTGTTCAATCTTAAAAAAGTTTAATAAATAAATTTATACACGGACAGGATTATTTACAAATCGATTTAATCATTTATCTGGAAAATAATTTGTCTAGATCGTGAGTTCATTTTAATTAGTATAAATTGTTTGAATATTTAACAAACATTTGAAAACGATAATGGCATCCAATTAATATTTAGCTAAATTTTCGTCGCAATTTACAGTAAATATTTTGTTATAATAATATTTTATTTTACTAGTAACTGACCGCAGTTCCGTTTACATTTTTTTTATCGTTATAGGTTTGGCGTAATGGCCACAATCTCACCTGATGTTAAGTGACGATGTGGCCCAAAATGATAACACGCTAGTGCAAGACTGGCTCTCAAGTGCAGCTGCCGGAACACACCTATTGGTGCTTGGTGACAGATTTTCAAAATGAGGGTGGTAGCTAGCGGCATTAGAAAAAGCTCTACTACCCTGCTATGGCTACCTCAAGATGTTTTCCTTCACCGAGAGCTCAAGCTCATTGCAGGGATTCGAACTCACGTCAATCGACGCGAAGTCATGCACGCTACCACTGAGCCATCATTGCTTCCCTAGTTCAATTTCTAGTACGAGAGCTTAGCTCGTTAAAAAAAAAAACAAAAAAAAAACAATGTCATGAGCATGTTAATATTAGTACAGAAAACATGCCACCGACATCTCAAAAAACTTCACCGCGAGACGCTAAAACGCACGGTTCATTTCATATTCATTTCGAAAGTGTCACCTGAACATGAATATATACACGGTAATGAATGCTAAACAGTTTTTGGGCGTTTTTGAGGCGATTAATTGGCTTACGCTGAGTAAACCATAAGATATATATCAGGATCATCAGGATCATCAATCAGGATGGCATATGTATGATACATCCACAATAAGCATTTTTCATACAACCTAATTCGTGCGTACGGTAGACCTACATCATTCATCATTCATCGACAGCATTCTGTAGTCAACGCGAGCGGAGCCGTGGACATGGCTAGTCAAAATACAAACCGTATTTTATGATAAGGCATATTACAAGGTAATTACAGGAATTAAAGAAATCATATAATACATTGTTCCCGGAAGATGTTGTCATAGAAACTGACTATATTATTAATATTGTAGCAACCACCGAGAGATCGAAATCCATCGGCCGCTGTCATGCCGGCCTGCATAAATAACTCTTCACGTTACGCTTGAAGAACCCGATGTCATAAGAAGGTGGGAACACATTGGCCGGGAGATAATTCCACAGTTTCACGGTACGACAAAGATAAGACATAGAGAACTTTTTAGTTCGTGCCAAGATGGAGGTTGCCGTAAAACTGATTCCGAAGCCCAGCGCCTGTGGTTTTGTTGTGGAAAGGAGAGGAGGGAATTAGACTGAACAACTATTCAGAACACTCACCATGATACAGACGGTAGAACACACTTAGGGAGGTGATGTTCCTGCGAAGCAGAAGTGGCTCAATGCCAATTAAATAAAATAAATTGGTGGGGAGATATATTCTTCATAATTACGTTTACAATTAAAATAACTTGAGTTATTACAAGTAGATAGGAGATGCTTACATACATTCATCAACTAGAAAAGAGCTGATAATCTTTGAACGGCTGAACAAATTACTTCTATCATAGCTAAGATCAAAAATCATACCATTATAATATACCTGTCTTCTCATAAATACTATATAGAAGTAACCGAATAAGTAATTAACATGGGTAGGATATTATAAATTAGGATAATTTTTATCAACAACAATCTCACCTGATCTTAAGTGACGATGTGGCTTAAGATGGTAACACCTTAAGCCTAGTGGAAGACTAGGTCTCAAGTGCAGCTGCCGGAACACACCTATTGGTGCTTGGCGATATATTTTCAACTTGAGAATGGTAGCTATCACGTTGATCGACACCATGTTCCTACACACTACCACTGAGCCATCATTTAATCAAATACATCTATATATTTATATTCTTATTATAATCCTAATATAATATTATAAAGACGAAATTAAGTTTGTTTGTTACTCAAACCACGGAAAAACGGCTGAACGGATTTGGATGAAATTTGGTATACAGATGGTTTATAACCTGGATTAACACATAGGGTACTTTTTATCTCGGTAAAGATCAAATTCTGAAGTACACGCAGACGAAGTTGCGGGCAGAAGCTAGTAATATAATAAAACCGAAGAGCTTTTTGTTTGTTTATTTAAGCACGCTAATCTCTGGAAATACCAGTCTAATTGGAAAAAATATTTTTATGTATGACAGCCAGGTCACACACACCTAAATGACGACGCCTATTTAGCAGGCTAGAGTCTCGTTCGTTACCGGAATTAACCAGACAAATCGCTCCACCAACTAAGAACGGCCATGCACCACCACCCACCGAATCAAGAAAGAGCTGTTAATCTGTCAATCCTTCCGGTGTCCTGGCTTGGTGAGATTTCCCGTGTTGAGTAAAATTAAGCCACAGGCTCCACTCCAGAAACATGAGGAATATATATATAACTTCGTCTCTAAGGAGCGGAGAATAATTATGGATGTCAAGCAATATGGCAAGTTATAGATAAGTACGGGAAGTGGAAAAACAACAGGCCTAACGATAGAGTTTGTCTAATAAATTTAACACGGGTGAAACCGTGGGGTATAGCTAGCAATATATAAATATGTATAAATTAAACAAACAAATATTGATATAGACATTGTCTGCTTACACCATTACAAATGTATACAGAACCGTGAACGTACAATGAAAGCTTGTACACGTAATCTCAAAATAGCCCACAAGAAACCGTTTCGCTTTAATTTCCGCATCGCATCTTCCATTAACGCGCACGGAAACTAACCTTTCTGCTTAGTACATTTATTAACATTACAGTTATATAACCTTAAGCAATTGTTTTTTATGTAAACGTTATGGAGGTAGGGCTTTAGTGTTAATATTCTTTTGTCGAGACTGGTCTTAGTTGTCTTGTTCAATTTTTGGGGATTGACTCTTCAAGTGTAGTTACAAGAATCATTGGTGAAAAAATTACTGCCACTGCGGTACGTGCTGTTAAACACAGAAACTCTACCTGAAATATGTGTTTGACAACACACACTGGCACGATATTCCTCCCAGCTTCCCATCTGTACATCCACTCAGCTGCAAGACGTCCATTGCTGAATGTAGAGCTTCACCAACGACCGGACCTGTACTGTTGGTATTCAGCCGGTTATCGCAAACTACAAGATATTGTCTGTCCATCTTATGGGAACTCCTCAGTTCCATCAACCATCCATTCTACGAGTAATGTGCCCCATCCATTGTCACTTAAGTATAGTTATTCCTAGTGCTATGTCGGTGACTTTTGATTCTTCTCCGGATCTCCTCACTTCTGAATCGATAATGCAGAGAAATTCCGAGCATAACAGGTGTTACGCCCACCATATTGGCACGCTTAGGCTTGTCGTGTTCCAGGGTCATCCGGTGTGTATCCAGTACCAAGCGGAATAAACCCGTCACAGTGTCTCTCGTTTGGTTGTCGCACCCAACAACATGCTTGTAGGCATGAGGGCGACGAACGGCGATGAACTGCCGATCTCACGATGGTGGCATTTTTTTTTAGATTGTACTGTGCTTACTATCAGGCACAGTGACGTAATTTTGCTTGTTACTTATGTTAATTATGAATAGGAGGCTTAATGGAAAACAATAAAGTACTTTTTTAAGTAAACTAAAATTCATATCACAAATATATTGAAATAAATATTCAATAATTAAATAAACCAACAGTGACATTGAGAACGGTTTCATCAGGTTTGCGAGTTGCAACTCAGTTTGTGGGTTTTGAACACGTTCAAGTTAGCTTAGGAATCGAATTAAATCGACAGACTTCTAGACGTGCACGTATTATGGAAGGATTTATTTAGACATATACAGAAATGATACGTCTATAAAATATTTGACGTGTTCACGGTATTTGTTTTAAGTCAAATCCCGACAATATAATAGTGATGACTATTTAATAGACATAATGTAAAGTGTAAACAGTTCCTAATAATGTTAATACTGGCTGACTCGTGTGAATATTTATCTCATTATAGAATGTAAACAATGTAACTAACAGCCTTTATTCTACTTAAACAGGTTGTTATTATATGGCGCCATGAATATATTTTCATTAGCATCAACAGATGGCATTGCTAATGAAAAATATTTTTTAACATTTTGATAAAAAACGCATTAATTATGAACTATTTATCTGTGTTTCGTAGGGGAAACATACGCTTTAAAAGGTTTTTGATATTGATAAGTGGCTTTTCAGTGCCGAAATTGAATTTGATTATTGATTTTGGTTTAGAATGTTTACTGTTTCCTTGGTATGTTTGTGTGTGCGTGATTTTCTCATAAAATACAAGACCGATTTTTATTATTATTTTGCTGGGAACTGTATGCTACACTCACTTTGCAATATGGTGCCAGCAGTGTTTTTTTTTTTATTTTTTTTTTTTTGGTCTATATGTCGAAATGCCCGTCCTGTGATGTCACCGGATGGCTCCAACGGAAGATAAGCGCTGGTTGTTTGCAACCCACATAATGCTGAGCTGGAGCCGTTTTTTAACAACTGGCATTTGATTTTTAATTCATAGTAGGTAGATATAAAGGTATTTTTAGATTATTTATAGTTGTCAAATGTCGTTGGTACAAATAAATTAATCTTTCTTTCTTTAAATTTATTCAATGAACTCTCCAGGGCGCGGCACACGTGTATCCTATAGTCGTTTTCATTTCTCGTGCTTGCACAGAGCTTGCTAGATTGCTTAGCGTTCATGTGTACTGCTCCGATCTTTAGGACTTGAATATACATATATAACCTTCTTCAATAAATAAGCTATAAAATGAAAAATAATTTTTCGAATCTGACAAGTAAAGCCAGAGATTAGCGCGTTCAACCAAAAAAACAATCTCTTGAGCTTTATAAGATTAGTTAAATACATAAAATATTAAGGTACTATTTTTACGTACAGACTTACAAGTATAATAATCTATAATAAACTTTTTTTTCAATGTAGTTAAATTGGCATATAGATAAGTATTGGTGTTGGAACGATATGAATAATAGAACGTGATTACGTATGGTGATTAGGTATCGAGCTGGCCAGTGAGCGGATACTATGTCAGACCACATACGCCATTATTAGTGTTTTTTTTATATATATTAAAAAAAATAAAAAAATACATTTACATAGTTTAAAAATAATTACTATAAATTCTGGTATTACTGTGACTGCATATAGAAATGTTACTTTGTTTCGTAGTAATTACCGTAGCGAAATCCGTAGCGATTCGTAGCACGCGCTACAAATGTAGCACTCTTAAATATACTCGTATAATGCTGTAGAAACAGGTTATTTCAAAATTTAACTGATTATTAAGACGTAGGTAACGTGTAACAACGCTTTTTAATCTACTAAGTTAAGCATTTTAATTACAATTATACATTTAGAAATTAATGTAAAACAGCTGATTTACAAAGTAGTAGATTATTTTTTTATTATCTATATTATAATGAGGCCTTTAATTTCGAAATGTTTGTTGTTGAATGTTGATTGTAGTAGACCTCTAGTTCGATTAAATACATATAAAAAACTTGATATAAAATGTATATTAAATTTCGTTTAAAGAAAACATCGTGATGAAATCATAGCTGCCTGGGCTATTTCTAATGACCTCCTGGCTAGCTACCATTCCCAAGTTGAAAACTGTCGCCAAGGTATGTTCCGGTAGCTATCCTTGAGAGACAATTCCTTCCCCACTAGGCTTAGAGGCCACATCGCCACTTAACATAAGGTGACATTATTTTAGGCTTATCACAATTCCTTGGAGTTTCATTTACTTGAGTGAGCTAGAATAAGGTTGTTGGTATTTTTCTATACTTGTAATTTAAATAAGTTTATTTGTAAATGATCTATCGACTGTAAGAAGGAAAGAAAACACAGAAATAAGCCAGTGATTTTAAAATTTACTTGCGAAGTTTTTCTTTATCCATAACTAAGTTTCATATTAGTTAATATGTATATAACATGTTCAAAATTCGACTATGCAAAGCATCAGTGTTCGGAGTGGTTGGCAACATTCACGAGCACACAAGCAGTTCTAACTCAATCCTCAGGAGTAGCTACCTATTATGACTGGCATCAAGACGGCAATGATCACTTAATATCAGGTGAATTACATTCCTATTTTTCATATAATAAAAACAACGTGAATTTCGATAACATTTATATCTAAGCCAAGATGCAAAGCAGCGGACATTGGATCGTAACTCAACTGGTTTTAACATTGGGCCGACACGATATTAGTAGATTTAGACTGTGTTAATCCGTAATAGGGACGTCTAAGTGTAAACAAGAGAGGGCCGGCAAACTTACTTAAATCACATTGTCGAATGTAGCCGGCGCTAAGTCTTGTTAACTGTAAATGTAAAGAACCAAGTAATAATTTGTGTCAACAAAAGTTCGCCTTCGTTAGGTGTTGCATCGCTTGAGGTCGCTGTAAACTCGGGTCGTTTGGACTAGATTTAGCGAGTGTTTGTTTTCTTGTTCTCCAATTAGATGAACTTAAGTATACTTATGTCTGTGTGTGAAATTATTTAAAAAATATATGCCCGTGGCTTCGCTCACGTGTACAAGAGAATGCCGTCGATATTATGGTGGCCGTAAACCGCCGGTTAAAAATGATTATTATATTATTTTACTAGCGACCCGCCCCGGCTTCGCACGGGTGCAATGCTGATACTAAATATACCACCTATTACAGAATGTCCTTAAACAACGTTTACAGCTTTTTTGTCATTAGACAAAACAAACATGTTTAGTTTAGAGGTTACTCTTGTAAGAGCGACATATAATTGACCATGGTATATAGGGCCGGTACCGCCGCGCTGCACCGCTATGTCCCTGCATTTTAAATCTGTAATATCTTCGGAAATATTCATTTAAATTACATGCTGTAAAGGGCTATATTGACCTATATTAAATGGACAATGTATTTAAGGTACTTAATTGGATAAGGATTAATGCTGTACTGTTTAAAATCACTTCGTAAATAAGCCATTTTTTCCCGTAAAATGTAAAGGAGAAAAAATGGTTATTGTGGGTTATTCTTAAGAGATAGACATATACCATCGCAGACTTTTTTGTTGACCTTTTTAAGATATACAATACTGTAGTACATTATTTTGATTTATCTCGTGGGGTTCAGCCAGCGTTTGCAATGTAAGCGCAAAAAATGTGTTTATTTACGACATCGCATTAGAAACCTCTAAATTTATCAGTGTTTCTCTACAATATTATACATATAAACCTTCCTCTTGAATCACTCTATCTATTAAAAAAACCGCTTCAAAATCCGTTGCGTAGTTTTAAAGATTTAAGCATACATAGGGACGGACAGGGCGACGCGACTTTGTTTTATACTATGTAATGATTTGTGCGGAACCTTAATTTGTTTTCTAAAATAAAAGTAGCCTAAGTTACTCCTTATAAAATCGGCTATTTGCTAGTGAAGACCTGTCAGAATAGGTCCAACCGTTCCTGAAATTAGCCGGAACTAACAGACACACACATTTTTTTATATATATAATTACCGTATATACTTTCATATGCATTTAGTCGAAAGCTATATAATCTTGATTTTACAAGCAGACATTTTAATTTGATTAATTTGTATGGATGTTATCTAAACGGTCGAGTTACATTATTAATTTAGTCTCTTCAATGTAGTGATGGCTTAGTGGTAGCGTATTCGGACATCGTGTCGGTTGACGTTAGCTAGTAAATTTTGGTAGTGAGCGGATCGTTTTCAAGTCACTCCGCAGTCGAAAAATCTGGGAGATGGTAAAATGTTTCCGTATATGCCCGTGCCCTATATGAAAAGATGCGTCTCGGTGCCCTCTATGCGGTGGTGTTTTTGTTTTGTGTGTGAAAATTGACAGATTTTTGTGGAAAATGTGGATTTTAGAACATTTGTTCACGTGCGGTGCGAAAAATAGATCGGTGACGTAGGTGTTTTTAATTGCTGATTTGTAGAGGTTCATTGACTGCACTTGGATCAGCAATTGGATGACGTAATGACGGTGCTATGTCTGAAGGAAAGTACAGTACAATCTAAAATCAAGAGCGTGGATGCCTATCCACCAAGAGATCGGCAATCTATCGCCCTGCAAGCCTTTCGACTACTGGATATACACTGGCTGAAATTTAAAATGCATATAGTGGATTAACCTATTTATGTCTTCAGCCACATTGCTACTTAAATGCGAATAAAAAAAAAAAGCGTGTAACTGTCACACACGAGTGAAGTAAAACTTAAATGGTCACTACCATCCCGACGGTCACCACCATCCGACAGTCACCACCACCCCGACGGTCACAACCATCCGTTATAAGATATAATACCTTAATAATAGTCGCGCAAAGAAGATTTACTTCAATGCCGTAACGGACTTTCGTTGCATATATTTCCGTAACGGACTTCCATTGCAATGTCGTCCAGTTACCCCCTAGTCGTTCCTAAAGAAGTTTTAATTAAAAAAACACCTGTCATTAGAAGTCTTAAAATCATACATTAAAATGTCCTTTACGAATCTTATAATACAACAAGTTTTTCAAATACCTCTTTGTATATTGTTTGCGACGCGCAAAATTTTGTCACGTAAAATACAACCGAAGTGGGACATATAACAGTTTTATCAACATTGTGACCCCTGGCGGCCCTGGCAGCCCTGGCGGCGGAGTTCGAAACTTGCGAGTTTGTATCGGGATTTATTGCTTTTTCTTGCTATATGTGCTCTAGAATTTGTTTAGAAATTATTTTCAAGTCTTTTATTAGGGCTATCATGTAAACGGTGATCTAATTAAAAAGGTTTTGGTCAGCACCAAAGGGCATTTTGTCAGAAAAACAAAGTGAATTGAGCTGCTTCTAGTGGTCGTCAAAAATAACTAAATTCTTCAACCAGTAATGTGATATATGACAGCCTTAAAAATGATGTCTAAAGAAATTAAATATGATGATGATAATGTAGAGTGCATGCTTGCGTGCTACTTCTTGTTCACAAGCCCAACCTAACCTAACCAAGCGTTTTCGGTAACAGTAATAGTATCAGAACTATTTATTTTGCAAACATATACATTGTCAAGCTGACCAAATATCTACTTATTTTCTGATAATCCTTGATTCAGTTGCTGACCAAGTATTGCTGGTGTTTTTTACGGCCCACAAAAGCATTATAACTTTTTAGCTGATTTTTCTTACTGACCGAATATTTAAAAATAGCTTTTATTGAAACTCAAAAAAGATTTCTTATTATTTGAAGGCATGAGACTGAAGTTTGATTTTGGCAAGATAGAATAACTAGCACATATAATTAGATTTTGCTAGTAACTTGTATTCTAGTATTCGATATCATACGACGCTTAGGCTTTTTCACAAAACAGTATTTTTCTCTACGCTGGCATATTGATGCATGTTAATAGATTATTTTAACACAAAATACAAGTACCTAACTTGTCTCTTTTGATAATTCAATAATTAGCAAATAAGGAGGCTTTTAGCGGAAATTCGCAGTTGTGTTCCGATTTTGTTTTATTTTGGTAAACGCGTGTTTTTTCAAGTTATTTTGTTGGTGTTTTATTCAGAATATTTTGGCGGAGAAGCGCAAGTAAAGTGAAAAAAAAACCGCGTTATATTTTCATTTTTCGTTTTCCGTTATATTATTAAGATATGATCGGATATACTTTTGTATCGGAAAAATAATCTTCAATCGATTGTCTTGATTACTGAAATAGAGAAAGAAAATTTGTACTTAAAGAGTTAAACTATTTAGTTTTGAAACAATATAATAATTTTATAAGTTAAGTTATAAAAAAAATATAGTTATGAGTGCAGAGTTTTATATATTATTATCGGTAAACATAGCCCTAGACATAAAAGATAACATATTTACAAAGAAAACTTTTAACCCTTCGCGCCGCATATTCTGCGAAGTATTTGCATATTTTAGAAAAAAGTTAACTCACGTACAGATGTTGTGAACATTTTTCGGGTCTCTGAGGTCGCATATTGTAACCGCTCGTTGTCATCACCCTGTTATAGAGCAGGGGTTCCCAAAGTTCTTTTAACACGCCTCCCTACTGCCTAAAAAGAAAGTATCTACACCCCCCCTCGGCGCAGCAAGCGGCAGCAAGTAGGCTCACTGCGCAATTGTATAATAAAATAAAGATAATAAAGTGCATTATTTTAATTTTTACTGTTTTATATTATAACAAAATTTGTTTTTGACAAGATTTCCAATTTGGGTTCAGTCGAAGAAACAGCACAACGTGTATCACCAAAGATTAAACACTGCCCACGCCCCGCTTTATATGTGTCCGCGCCTGTCTATTAGGACGCGCCCCCCACTTTGAAAATGAATGTTATAGAGGGTTGTGTAAGGAAGATCAAACTATACACAGCGCATATGTGAATATTGTCTTAATAAAAGATAATTGTTAAGTATTGTGCAAATTAGACTGAAGAGAATGTAATCTAATCTATATTAATAAATCAGTAGTACTGTCAGTACATGTAAATGCGCACGCATCATGTGATGGAAGTGTGACATTACATAATAATTATAATTACTTATAACATAATTAATTATAATGGCGTTTAAGTTTAATAATAACAACACAGTTAAACTACTTTTATACAATAAATAAAGTCAGTTAATATATTTTTAGGTTCAGATAGTCCATCTGTTGTAATCTCCGATCCACCCTCCGATATCACCCCATCCATATAAAAATATATAAGAAAAGCTCTTATATGGTATCCTCATAAGATACGTATTGCGTAAACGAAAGAAAAGTTTCTACAAAGAAATCTCGTGAAAATGAAATTAAGTTTGAACATAAAAAGTGTTTCACGGGCGCAAAAGATACAGTTATTGTCAAAAATTTATACCTCTAAGTGGTTTCTGATATAAGTAAAAACTTTTTTAGTTTAGTTTGAAAAGAGAAACGTATAGAGTAATATTGTTGTATTATTTTGGCAACAAAGTAGATTAGTTGATGGAAAATACGTGTTAATCTCCAGAAATATATTAAACTATATTTCAAAAATGTTAAATTACTTTTAACTTACCTATACTTTACATACGATTCTTTACTTAACATCAGGTGAGATGATGATCAACTATTAATGTAAAATAATAATAAAAATAGACTTCTGATTGCTTTGTTCATAACATCTACTAGTGTCGCAATTGGAAACACGTTTACTAAAATTCGTTGAAACAAAAAAACTTTTTTTTTTTATTGTTATAGGTGTGCCACAATCTCACTTGATGTTAAGTGACGATGTGGCCCAAGATGGTAACACGCTAAACCTAAGACTGGCTCTCAAGTGCAGCTGCCGGAACACACCTATTGGTGCTTGGTGGCAGATTTTCAACTTGAGGGTGGTAGCTAGCCAGGCGGGCATTAGAAATTGCCCTACCACCATGCTATGGCTTCCTTACGATGTTTTCCTTCACCGAAAGTTCAGGCTCATTGTAGGGATTCGAACTCACGTCAATCGACGTGAAGTCGTACAAGCTACCACTGCGCCGTCATCGCTTCAAATCTGATTTGAGAACTATAAAAAATCCGAGAGATGACTGTATATTTAAAATTAATGTAAATTAATATTATTAATGTTAAGTATTTAATATTATTGGTAAGCAGCGTAAAACAACACAAATCTTGCAATTGTTCATTTATTTATTAACTTTTTGGAAAATTATGATTTATGTATGTTAGTCACGTGATTGGAAAGACAAGCCACAAAACGCTACGATATCCTTCAATAAATACACACATTTGAGTGTTATTAGATTGACTTGTCATAAGTGACTTTAAAATTATTGCTGAAGAAATTTCATAACTGTAATTCTAGTAATCTCAACTTTGTACATAATAATACCTTGCAGCATACTTTTATTTATTGAATGATGACGTTACGGTGCATTTTTTCGGCATGTTTTTATATTAATACTAGCTGTGCCCGCGGCTTCACTCGCGTTTACTACAGGGGTGGACCACCCCTTAACATTTAGGGGGATGAAAAATAGATGTTCTCCGATTCACCACCCTGGCCGATATGTACGCTAAGATTCACGAAAATTGGTCGAGCCGTTTCGGAGGAGTTCAATCACGCACACCGTGACACGAGAATTTTATATATTAGATTAAAAAATAATTTTTATATTACTTTTAAAGGTGTAATCATGAATAAATATTAACTCACGGGTATTATTTTTAACATACAAAGTGTTGTAAGACAGTTTTTCAAAAGTCGCCTAGTCCCGTTAGAATTTTTCATTCTTTATTTGACTCCTATGCGTTCCTAAATCATTCATCCGATTGCGAAATACTAGTATGTGGTTGTGCGTTATGCCTTTGAATGTTTCTGTATAAATACAGCAAACTTACAACAAGTAGCGTGCAAGTAGTTTAATTTTCAAGACAATGAGAATGAAAAAGTTTATAATATACCTTACTACATAAAAGGTTAGAGCCGTTAAAAATTAAAATTTGCTCCATGTAATTTACCATAATGACACAAGTAAAATTTTTATTACTATATTTATTATCAAAGTGTCTCGTAACATATACTCACGTATGCGCAACTCAACCTTACTGCCTGCCGTAAAACTGATGTAGTAGCATGCAATAAAATATATCCACATCTCGTTATAAAATCATCTCGCAAAACTCAAGTCCACTGACAAAACTTTTTATTCATGAACGAGAACTGTTAAGAAAATGTTGTATGTATGGTAAAAAAATGTAGTCAGAGGTCAAAAGTCAGTCACTGATAGGATGCTACTCCTGAAGATTTCCTTGAAAGCGGCTTGGTAACGTTACTCGACTGGTTCGGTATGATTGGATGAATGGTTTGAAGCAATGATGGCTCAGTGGTAGTGTGTACGGACACCGTGTCGATCGACGGGACTTAGAATCCCTGCAATAAGCCTGAGCTTTCGGTGAAGGAAAAAATCGTGATGAAACCAGAGCATGGTAGTAGGGTATTATTTCATGCCCGCCTGGCTAGCTACCACCCTCAAGTTGAAAATCTGTCGCCAAGCACCAATAGGTGTGTTCCGGCAGCTGCACTTGAGAGCCTGTTTTCCTACTAGGCTTAGCGTGTCACCATCTTGGACCTCATTGCCACTCAAAATCAGGTGAGATTGTGGCTATGAATTAAACCTATATAGGATTTAAAAAACCCGTCATGTACATGGTGAAAAATCTGTCACAGTGACTCTCCTTAGGCTTGCAGGGCGGTATGACAGCAACCACTGACGTTGCATTATAGATCTCTCGGTTGTCGCCGTTGATTTTGGATTGTACTGCACTTACTTACATGTATAAAGCCGTAACTTTGCCAAGCTTCGATAAAAAAATTGGAGGCTTTGAATAGAACGTTCTCGAACTCTGAAAGCAACTAATTCAATCAGACGCACGTAAATTGGAACAAAACGCGAAGTAGCGCGAATTCCCGTCACAAATAAAACTTTACTATTCAATTATCAAACAGTTCGAGTAAATCCGACGGCGTTTGATAAATTATGTACGACCTCGTGTCAAGTGTGTCGGCAAAACATTATAAGCTTTCACATATTTATGTAATATCCTGTGTAAACGTCAAAAACATACCGTTACAGTATTATGATACTTTTCCAAGATTTCATGATGTATTAATGTTAATTTAATTCCATTAATAATTTCTTATATTTTATAGAATTCTTTATGAAGTTAATAACAACAATATTATTTACATTTAGATGAAAATCTTTCACTTAGGTGTGTTCCCTCAATGAGAATCAATTCCGCCACGAGGCTTAGCGTTCTTGAACCAAATTTTCACTTACCATCAAGTGAGGTTGTGGCTACAACGTTAAAACTATAAATAATTAAAAAACAAAACATAATAAAGTTTGTTTGTACAATCACGATATAAGTTTATATATTATTAGTAAGTACAAGTTATGCAATAGTTGAAGGCTGTTGCTATCGAGTTCATGAATATTGAGTTATCGTCGGCTAGACACAAACAAGGAGTTCCCAAAGAGGGTTTACCTTGACGGCAAGCAAGCAGCCGATCATAAAATACTAAGATAAATTCAGGTTCACAACATGTTGCAAGAAAACATATGCCTAAAGCTGTCATTACTAATTAAGTCGAAGAAGAGCAACCAGAAGAAACTTTTTATATACACCGGTTTAAACTGAAACACAATACTTCTAAGCGTGTCAATATAGCGAGTGTTACACTTGGTATTCTCGGAGTTTCCCTACATTATCTATTCAGAAGTGAGGAGATCCGTAGTAGAATCAAAATCACCAACATAGTCCTAAGAATAACTAGACTTAAATGGCAGGTGGCGGGGCATATTGCTCGTAGAACGGATGGTTGATGGAGCTAAAGAGTTCTCATAAGATTGACCAACAATATGTTATAGGTTACGGGAACCAGCTGGATACGAGAAGTACAGGTCCGGTATTTGGTGAAACTCTACATTCAGCAATAGTTGTTTTGCAGTAGAGTGGATATGTGGATGGAGGACAAAGCTGGGAGGAATAGTGTGCCAGTGTGTTGTCAACACCATATTTCAGGAAGTGTTTCTGTGTTCAGCAGCACGTACCGCAGTGGCAGTAATAGTTGCATAAATGATTCTTTCTGCTACACTTAAAGAGTCTCTGCATTATGAATTCAGAAGTGAGGAGATCCGTAGAAGAACCAAAATCACCGACATAGCCCTAAGAATAACTAGACTTAAATGGCAGTTCGTGGGGCATATTGCTCGTAGAACGGATGGTTGATGGATGTGTAAGTGATAAAAAGCAATATAATGTTCGACTGTATATAGCAACGTTTCTGCCGCAAATTAGCTATTGTGTTTGTAGTTGTCAACAGACACATGAAGTCCCGGTTTTTGGATCAATTTTGTGTTCTCTCAAAATAGCGGGGCAGTCCAATTCAAAACGGGACATGTGGTCCCGTCGATCATAAATAACTTTATAGTAGCTTATATGTACTTTATTATGCAAAATTACGAGTTGTATATTAGAAATTCAGACATAAATATAATAAGACGTTAGAAAAACGGTGTATTTTTTTATTTACTATATAAAATACTGAGTGAGCTGCTTTCATAGGTTAGGTCTCGTTAAAACGTTCATTGAACCGACGATTTCTGGGTATAATTTTGTGGTGTGAAAAGTGTGATTTGGACTAAATGATCTCGTACCTATCGTAAATTCAGTCAATTTCTAGGCCATTATGAGTGTTTGACATGGAAAAGGAATCGAATATAAATATAATTTAATTTAGTATAACATAATTATTTTCCACTTCAACATGGCTTAATATGCCGTAATATTGTTTTTATAGTGACGTAAAGACTAATTTTATCATTGACTTAATTGTTTCTTTTTCTCAGTAATGGTTTTCGCAGAATATGAAACAAGTTTGGTACAAGCTGTAATAGATACGTATGAGGAGTGATCATATAAAAACATGAATAAAACCTGATTAAATCATTAATTGGCTTTTAGCATGGCATGGTCTGATTCCTGTCAAAGGATATTTTTCATTCGCCTTTTTTAACCTTTGATCGTCAATGACGAAAGGGAAGGTTTTTAACTGAATTACCTTATGACGCGAATTACTTAATCCGCTACTAGTTTTTATTTTATGACCACAATTTTCGAACAAATCTGTTCGAAATTTATTTGTTTTTTTTTTATCGTTATAGGTTTGGCGTAGTGGCCACACTCTCATCTGATGTTAAGTGACGATGTGGCCCAAGATGATAATACGCTAAACCTAGAGGAATACTGGCTCTCAAGTGCAGCTGCCGGAACATACCTATTGGTGCTTGGCGACAGATTTTCAACTTGAGAGTGGTAGCTAGCCAGACGGGCATCAGAAAAAGCCCTACCACCATGCTATGGTTTCCTCACGATGTTTTCCTTCACCGAAAACTCAGGCTCATTGCAGGGATTCGAACTCACGTCAATCGACGCGAAGTCATACACGCTAGCATTAAGCCATCATTGCTTCAACTGAACCATCATTGCTTCAAATTGATGTTGATGTTGAATTGATGCTTCGTTTTCATGAAAATAATCTATTACATAATTATGATCATTTACATTCTCAGACTTCTTATGAGTTTGAATATTTCCGGTATACGTTATTCTTGTTTTCTTTAAAGGATGTTAATTTGTCAGGTGTAGTTTTTTTCTAATCAACACTAAGCTATTCCAAGAAAAACAATGAATTAGGTAAAATTAACAGAAAATAAAGAAGAGATAAGAGACTTTCTAACGAAATATCCCAAACATCAATACCCGAACTATCTTCCTAACAAAATGAACAAATAAACAGTTTTATCTTACTATCGAAGCAGCGTCGGAGGGAGATAAAAAATACCAACCATTACTGCCATTAAGATACCGTAAAGCCATCGTCCAACAATCGTCTCCATCCCAATTAACCGGCACTTTGTTTGTTTCCTTATGACACAGAATAAAGAGAACGGCTTCTATGTTCTGTTTTAATATAGTGTTCTCTTACTTGTAAGTAGTTTGTTTTATAATCATTTGAACACTATACAAGTTAATTAGTATGAACTTTCTGAATAGTACAATGAATAATAAGCAGTGGCAACAATAGGCAACTATAAGAGTTTGGGATATTTTTACCCTTGCAATATGAACTGAAAGAGCGATATACAAAAAATATGAAGAGCAAAAGAGAAAGGCTTATGGATATTCTGTCTTTAATATTAGTGCTAAAAGCTTCACAGCTGTCAAAATAGTCGGAGGTTAAGAGTGTTTTATCGTGTTATTTTTTAACAAAAATATAATAGTAATTAACACTTAATTGTACAACTGACAATGAAACGCGTATATAATGGTAAATGTTAAGGAAACTTCATTCCCAGCTATATGATCTGTCTGTCTAGTTCCTTCTCTGTCTACGACTTGACAGATCAACATAGATTATTAATATTAACATAGATTAATAATAAACACGTTCGAGGTGTGAAATCTCATATTATTATTATATACTTATTTTCTAAGGTTGGCATATATGGGTGAGCAATTCAGAACAAAAAATTCGTCACAAATATGAAAACGCTTGAATAACGTGCGGCGAGCCCACAATGCAAGGTTATAAGTACTTAGTGGTATTATTCGTACTTATCATTTGAATCAAGAGTAAACGAGACAGCTATTCGTACTTTATATAAATAACGATATTATACTTTTAGAAAATAAGAAGTACATTAGTTGTAATCTACATCCATGATGTAAATGTACATTACATCGATGATTATGACGCAGATTCTACAAATGTTCTTCAACTTGTTAGGTGGTGTAACCAAATATGACAGCCACTTTAATGGCACGTGCAGGATTATTGCGTTCTGTGATCAGCTTACGTATATCCAGCTGCCGAAAGGTTTACGATCAGGTCGGCATAGCAGCGACGAATGCTCATCTCTCGGTGGTTATTGTTATTTGTTTGTATTATGCTTACCATCAGGCATAGTTCAGTCACATTGTCGACTGCTGTGCTACTTAAACAAAATCATAATTATGTTTTCAGGTTTCCGAAGTAAACAAGAAATCCTTACAGTTTCGCTATGTCCGTCTGTCTGTCCGCGGCTTAACTCAGAGATTCTTAGTAAAGCTGTAATTTGCTACGGTATACATAGATTAATCACGCCGTCAAAGTGGTAAAATAAATTCTTAAGAAAAAATTGTTCAGGATACCTCCCCTACACTTAAAGTGGGGATGTCTTTGGATAGGTCATTCAAAAATATTGCGGGTGTGTGAAAGCCATTTTGGGTTCAATTATCCGTTTGCGGAATATGAAGCTTTAACAATTTAAAAATACACGTTGATAAAAATTTGTCCTGAGGCCCATAACTACAAGAAGTAAGTAGGAAAATTCGAAATTTTCTTTCTATGCCACTAAGATTTCTCTTCTACCCCTCTACTTCCAGTTCTCGACTATGCTAACGCTACTAGCAATTTAGATTTTACCCAAGCACAACTAGATAAAATTAAGCGATTTCAAAATTTTTGTATGAGATTAATATTTGGTTTACTCAAATATGATCATATCTCAGAATATCGTATCAAGCTCAAATTGCTCCCAATCAGACTTCGCCGGAATTTTCACATTTAGTTTCTCCTTTACTTAATTCTATTTAATCATATCACTTCATGTAATATGAAAAAAGAAAACGTTCCAGATTCCTTTACGATACGCATACGCGTTGCTTGTCGTCATCAGAAAACGTGACGTTGGAAGTATCAACACGTACCACAAATTTTCTTGCTACGTCTATCGCAGTTCAAGCACTACCTGCACTACCTGTAGACGCAAACAATCGCTAAGCATATTTAAAAAAGATTATTTGTCACTTTAATATTATGTATATATAATTATATTACATTTTGTTTGTATTGTATCTATAAATAATGATAATGTAGTCTATATTGAATATATTTTCATAAATTATTTTAGCATCCATTTATTTTATTTATTTATTTATTATATACAAACTTCACAGCACATTTTTTTGACATTTTATAAAATATTAGAATATAATTTTGAAGTGCCAATTAAGAAGTAGTAATAATTACATTTCGTATATCGTGTGTAGGAATGTATTTAGAAAGATGTTTGCATAAATAATATGGTGTGTGTGATGTGTGTGCGTTCGTGTGTGTGTGTGTGTAAGTGTGTGTGAGGGAGTGAATGTTTATCCAATTGTTTTTGTTATGCTGTTCTCATTTCATCCCTACTACCCTTGATTTTAACTCTGAAATATATCCATCGCAAGGTTACCTGGAAGAGACATGGTGGTATGGTATTTTCTAATGCCCGCCTGGCTAGCTACCACCCTCAAGTTGAAAATCTGCCGCCAAGCACCAATAGGTGTGTTCCGGCAGCTGCACTTGAGAGCCAGTCTTCCACTAGGTTTAGCGTGTTACCATCTTGGGCCGCATCGTTACTTAACATCAGATGAGATTGTGGCAACTACGCCAAACCTACAACGATAAAAAAAAAGAGATTGCTTTTAGCAATAAGGCCGCCCTTTGTACTTATTATATAATTTTTATGATCGATTGGATCTGTAATTATCTGTTTCTGTAATTAACGGTTAGAGTCAAGTGTCCAAAGCCCTGCTAGCTAAATAGTTGCTTTTGGATATATTAAAAAAAATTGGTAATGAAGTTAAAAGGAAAACTATCAGAGGTAAGAAGGCTTTACAAGTTAACAAGTAATAGTCAATCAACTTATAAAATGTATTAGGAGAAGTAATTTTTAAAAATTCAATTGAAAATTACTTAAAACTCCGTCTCTGTCTGCATATAGTGACGGGCAACTACGGAACCCTACACTGCGTGTGGCCCGATACTCACATGACAATATTTTTATTAAAACATTGAGACGTTGAAACCTTGAAGTCATAACACGAGAAACTTCTATTATCGTGTAAGTATGTGAAGTTGAGATTTTTTTATTAGTTGATGCCTACTATTTCAGTACGTAACTACGATTGGAGTGTGTAACAGAATTACTCTGATAGCAATTTTTAAGGTTCGTGCCCAGTGACTCACTACGGTTTATCGTGGTAGATGGTTGGGTAGTGCCTTTATGGTGATATTTTCAAGTTGATTGTTACGAACCTTTCTCTTGATGTTCTTGTAAATATTTTTTAAGGCGGTAATAAATGACCCTTCTTGATTCGACTTAATTGTGGCTTCAAAGTAAAGTATGTAATTTCTCTCGTTGACAGCTAGACAAGGAGACAGGCTTCTATTGTTGTCACAAAGTAATGTCATAGATCAAAGAATAAATTCCCTGTATGACACCAGCACTGGTCTACCAAATACTCACCAAAACCTTTTACTAAGTCAACTTTCGCTTGGGACAGGATGTGGCCGGTTCTCCTGGGTTCAACCATTGTGATGAGAATTTTAGATTGTCGTAAAGAATGCATTTATCTTCACAAATAACAATACGATTCAAAATTCCCTCGTTATTGTGACGATTGAGTAATGTAACGAAGGACTCAATGCATATTTATTGGTGTGCAGTCAATTCACGCGGTACCCATTTCTCGAGCTTTTCCCCTTTTCCAATTTGATTCAAGTGAATTAAAATTGTTTTATCACTCACTACGAAGCCTGCCGCTATCGAGCTTTTTCACTTTTCCAATTTGATTCAAATGAATTAAAATTGTTTTATCACTCACTCCGAAGCCTGCCGCTAACTCTGACGATGTTTACGATGGATTCGCTTCCACGATCACCTTTAATTCTTCATTATCAACTAGCGTCTCCAGCAGTCCACGGGGTTTATTTCATAGGTAAAAATTTCCAGAACAAAACCGTTGAAACCTAAACAGTACCTTGCTTTCTTTTACAGTGGCTTCCCTATACACATCATTAATTCTCTGAATCTGAATTTGGAATTCCTAATTAATCTTCAGATATTTGAGATCAAGGTGGCCAGTTCAACAAGATGCCAATTTCATATTTAAGGACCAAATAGTACTAACTATTTTTTTCATTAATAAGTATATTTAAAAGTTTTCCATTAAGAATTCCGCCTTTAGATGCTAATATATTCAAGGCGCAATCGGTTAACAATCTGTTTAACGAACATGACAGCTGTTAGGTTGTTTACATTGTATCATCATCATTGGCCCTTTCATCTATAACAGACGGTTTAATCAGTGTTTCTGGGAGCAGCTTCTTTCGTGACTGTATAAGCCAATTTGTGGGTGGCATTGTCGATCACAATGTGAACTTATAAAAAAAGGTATTGTGTACACTGTATAATGTGATAAATAAACGCACGTGTCAGCTAAATTTTTTATTAAAAAAAATAAATGAAATAGTATAAGTTCATGCCACAATTCTACAATATACAGTACAAATAAGGTTAGACAGATATTCAATACTACTTTTATGATTTTGAAAATTGTTACACATTTCTTATGGTAAAAATATACATGGAAACTATTTTTAATGTCTTGCACTTCTACGATAGTTTAATCTTTGCTCATTACATCAAAAAAACAAATAAATATTCCAACAATGGTTCGCTAAATTGGGGGAGTGGCGACGTTATTAGACGTCAAATGCAACTTGACCTATTTCTTTAAATAACTAGTTTTGTTTTCGAGACCGTAACAAATTGGACGTTGTGTGTTTAGGATGAGACGTGTTTTTCCGAATATAGCAGATGTTGGAAGCGACATTGGAGAAATTGTGTCACAAAACACATCAATAAAAGACCATGTGCCAACAATTTTACGACTTAGTGTATAAGCTGTAAAAGACATGATAATGGGAATGAGGGACAAACTTATTTAGTCTCTACAACTTTTTGGTTGTATAATGCCAATTCCTGAGGGATGGAATTCATTTGCTGTATTCGTTTTTCTGAAATCGTAGAATTTGGGAGATCTAAATAGTTTTCTTATTAACGAGTAATCAATCAACTTACACAATTTGTTTGGAGAAGTAATTTCGTACAAATTCCATTGAAAATTACTTAAAGACTACTCTCTACAGGTTTCTACAGGTCTCTGATTCATGTTACATCAAGCCGAGCGCCATCCGAGATACAGTCGAACATCTATAGACCTCGGGTACTTTTTTTTTTTTTTTTTTTAACGTGGAGGAACCCGTCATGGGTACACACCCGCCCGGGGCGACGAGTGGTTATGTGAGACTCCTACTCACTAAACCTCCACGGTGTACCATCAGCCGCCAAAATGGGGCGAAACGGGATTGCGATAGCATTCACCGCGTCGCCCCGGCAGCCGGCCCCAATCGGGCCTCCGGCGCTAAAGAGAGACAGTCTGGTACAACCCCGACTGTCTCCCAGACGGCTGAACCAGTGCAATGGAAAGACGGGCCCCCCGACCCGTTTCTCCTTGGTTCAGCTATGGTAGGGATAGGCGGCGTAATAGCGCCCCCTCCTACCCATCATCTACGCTGATGTCCGGCTGAGGTAGAGGTGCTGGCACCGGTGCCATCCTCCCTTTTACAGGAGGCGGCCGGCAACTGGCACCCCCCATATAATGCCCCGCTGGCCTTCCGCAATCGTCGCAGTAGGCGCAGTGCAGCGCCTCAGCCTCGCACTCTACAGCTCTGTGCCCGGGCTGACCACAGCGGAAGCAAAGCGCCCCCCTGTCGGCTGTCGATGGGCATACAGACCGAGTATGGCCCAAACCCATGCACCTAAAACAGCGCATGGGCTTGTGTTCCAAAAGATGGACACGGGCGGCACTCCAACCGACAAGGAGGCGTCCAGCCTCAATCAAATTCCTGACCGCGGTGACGGGCACAGACAAATGGATAGCACCCATTCCTCCCCTCGTTGTGCGAATTTCACCAGCCCTTATTTGTGCTGGCTCGCATCCTCCCTTAGATGCCGTTGCGGCGACAACCTCGTCTCTGGACACAGAGTCGTCAAGGCCAACGATGCGAACGTTCGCCCTCTTTGTGGGCCTGTTAATAATGGCAACGTCCGCTAAAGCTGTCTGGAGACACTGCGCCAGTTTGTCAGCTTGCTCCGGGCATAGACCTCGGGTCCTGACCCGGTGTAGCATAAGTCTTCTTAAGTCTGCATATTGTGACGGGTAACTACGGAACTCTACACAGCGCGTGGCTCTACACACGCACTTATCAATTTTTTTATGTTTTAGGTTAAACTTTTTTATTACTCTATGTGGCGAATTATCTTCTTTTTTATATGTCATCATTTCTAAATGTTCACGCCAAACGTGGACATAATCCTTTTAATCATTGCAATTAGTCAGTCAGTTGTTGTTATATAATTTCAGGTGTAATAGAAAAAGGATACATTTCCCTGAATTCGTAGTGATTGTATTAGATGAATGCCTGAAGTTTTAAAAAGTGGTGACGAATGACGGTGGACAGTAATCACTTTGCAGTCACCGTTGTGTTTGGACAGTACACGCTTACAGTACTTTTGTAAAACTTAATAAAAACATATTGCTTTCGTACTCGCTATTTGAAGGTGAAGCTAATATTTAATTTTGAAATAAAAAAAATAGATAAATCAAAGGTGAAATGACAAATAATGTTTATTCTATTGAGCCAGCAAACTATCAAGTGAACATTCAAACCGTGGTGTCAAAGTTGGTCGGTTAATTAAAAACGTTTCTCAACTGAAAAATCAGACCGAGTCCGATCACGTAAGGTTTGGGAAACTTCCTCAGAGCGGTTTTCAACTTGCGACTTTTATTAAACTATTACAATGGACTTCGAAATTAGGCAAAGTTGTGGCGAGAAATTTTAATTAAAAAGTTAAAGATATGATAGTTTACTTCTCGGGTCGTGACTGCGGATTACTTTGTAATTTACTTTCGCAGTTGGACATTTCAGTAAAACGTCTAGTTTACCAGTAGTTCCCATATCTTTTCTTGTGGTGGTCCTGGAGTTAAGACGAGTGGGAAATCCGTTGTGCACTGGTTCGAACCTCGGCATGTTAAACAAAAGATGTATTTGAAATTTGTATACATTTATTAATTTGAATTTAATTCCTATAGGCTGATGGTGAAGGGCAAAACCCAGAGGAAACCCAAACGTATGGAAAATGTTCTTTTAATTCCACAATACTGTGAAAATAATGGATTGCGCTTAGCGAGATGATTAAGTTGATAGTTTCACTCAGAGAAAGCCTTTGTTTCTTGGTAATCGCCGTACTTATTTGATTGTATGTACGTCTTTACTTTATTAATCACTTACTTACTCGCTCACCTACTGCTAACTCATTTGCTCGCTCACTCATTGTCTCACTTACTTAGTTGCTTATTAAGTATTTAATAATAATTTAAATAATTACACATAATTATAATAATTCACTGCACAATCATAGGATCAATGGCTGTACGGCACTTAATATTAAAAGTAAAGCCAATACGAAAAAAAAAAGAATTTGTTTGATTTATACTATAGCCATCTTGATAGGGGACCATACGCGAAGAACTGTTCTATATAGCTCTCTATAAAGGGAGACTGCATATACATTTGATGATCATGAAACAGTGCGGCAAAGCGGACAAAAATGTTCTCACATTAAAAAAAAATAACTATTAAAAAATGGAGGTCACCTGTCCAGTTGGCCTTTAAAAAAAGTAGGTCGACGTCACTGAGTTTTCCATTTGCATTCTTGATGAAACGAATATCTGTTTACTTTCGCCAGATGTCTACCGCTTTCATATCATTCACAAAGCGGCTCTGTGGACTAATAGCAACATTAATTTCAAATGTTACATCGTTTGATATCCGCTTTGCTTCGGTTACTAGTGAGCCTCTTCAAGAGATAAGAAAATGTTTATAATGTCATCAAAATAACGCCATTCGAGAGCATTTCTTTTGTATATATTTGTGCAGTACTAAAGATTTAAGTTTAATCTTAAAAGTTTATAGTTTTAACAGGATCCTAATCTGCCATGTTGTACCTTTAAATTGAATTCATAAACTGACTAGGTATGGACCTATATTATGTAATATTGGTGGCATTTTGCGTGATATAGTTTGGTTGTTGTGTACAAGTGAAGTTAGTTATAAATAATAACTAAATGCATGAATTTTAAAGTTACCACAATATCTCCCTGGAAAGTTTTAACAAGAGAACCACCATCTTGTTAGAGCGTTGGTTCAACTTTGAAAATTAGAATTATATTATATTCACATGATATTGGAATATTTCTGTATAAACAAACGCTGCCATTAAATAGAAGAAGAAATATTTTTTTTTATGCCACTACAGGTGGCAAAAAAAACGTGCGATCCGCCTGATGGTAAGCAGTTACCGCAGCATAAGGTGGCTGGCTATACCAAAAATATCATAAACGCGTTGCCAACCTTTTAAAAACCTCTTCACAACCCTTTTGAAGAAACTCACACTGAAGTCCATTAAAAAATGTAGGCGAAAGAGTCAAAGAAATGTTTGATGAATTATTTATCTGTAATGATGTGAACGGTTCGATGGTCTCACCGAGAATCTTCATTGCTGCCGCTGTCGCCCGAATTTATAAGGAACACTCCGATAAAAATTGCATTTGACGGTAGTTGCATTATTTGTTGACCATAGATAAAGCCTTTAAAAAACTTAGTTCGTTTATTAGCGGTGAGAGGAAATAAAGTCCACGTAACAAAGTCTCATTATAATGAAATACATACGGCGTTTACGTCCCTAAGGCGGTTTACGAGTATATTTACAACTCATTAAACATCGTTGAATGTCGTTTTAATGAAGGGTATAATTTTATATAGTCATTAAACAAATATATGAAGAAAGAAGATTTATTTCAAATTTAAATGACTCGTTATAATGAGACCGATTTTACTGTCATTCATTTAAATCGCAACGTGAGACCTCCTACTCAGCTTTCCCGCAGAGCTTAGTCTAAAACATGTAAGTTATTCTGAGGACATTGTATTTGACCTAGGGATGTCTTTTTATTTATCTATTTAAAATACATATCTTCACTGCAATCGAGTTGTTCGCTGGCTTAAAAAGCGACCGTAAGTGCCTGATTAGTAGGTTTGGCATGTTTTATAAACCCGTGGCTTAATTTATTCCATGACTTTCTTTCCTTAAGGTTGATCAGTTATCAAATATGGTTGACTTTGCACTATATCCGTACTGATTATAACAATTAAAAAATACTGTCTATACCTCTCCTTCAATAGACTCACAAAGATATTATTGATTTGACGACTGTTCTCGATGGCTGGAATGTTTTCCGAACTGGAACATAATTGCCAGTTCTTGTGGCTCACATGCCACTCATCGTGGTACTAGTGACACAATAAATTGACGCGTGATACGAAACTTGTTGTAAGAAGAAAATGAAGAACGATCTAGAATTTTGGTCCACTGTTTAACTAGATAAGGACTAAATTTTTCGAGTATAATAAAATAAGTTTCTTTATTCATTCTATAAAATGAGTGATATCTGTCAGGATATCTATTTAATTCCTTCATGACAACGTATGTTCCAACAGTTAATAACTTTTTCCACATTGGATGCAATAGTAATATACAATATATATAATGCAAGTGAATGGTGTACTTATATATTATTATTTATTTATTTTCATTTGAACACCAACTCTTTGATTCGTTTGAAAATACTGTGTTGTACTATATGTTCTATGCCGTATGTCTCAGATTTAATTTAATTTAATTTTTTTTGTTCTATATGTCAGAATGTCCGTCCTGTGATATTACCGGACTGCTCCAACGGAAGACCAGCGCTGGTTGTTTGCAACCAACATTATGCTGAGCTGGAGCCGTTTTGCAACAACTAGCATTTAATTTTTAGTTCTTAGTAGGTAGATATAAAGGTATTTTTAGATTATTTATTGTTGTCAAGTGTCGTTGGTACAAATAAATTAATCTTTCCTTCGTTTTTCACGTTGCGATTTAAATTATGACAGTAAAATCGGTCTCATTATAACGAGTCATTTAAATTTGAAATAAATCTTCTTAAAAATAATCATTAAGTGCCAACTTGCTAAAGCAGACCGCATGTGTAAATAGCATTGGATCTATACAAAAATACTAGTGACTTCCGTTTTCAGTCAGTGTATTCGGTCTGAATTAAATTATAAAGCGGAAGTTGTTACGGCACGCCATCTGTGCATAGTTTTGATAACCAAGAATTGCAATATAAGGCATTGTTGAATGTTTCGAAGTAACTGTATCGTATAAGGAATAAAAGTGTAAAGATGTTACGATGTTTCTCTGATTTCTCTCGACTCATCAGTATTAATATATATCAGACACCTCTTTGTCACAAAAAATTGTCAAGTGCGTGTTGGCCCACGTGCAGTATAGGGTTCCGTAGTTGTCGGTCACAATATATAGACTTAGAAAGGGGGTTTAAGTAATTTTAAATGGTATTTGTACGAAATCACTTCTCGGAAGTATATTTTATAAGTTGGTCGACTATTAGTTTTCTTTTTAACTTCATTATTTACTACTGGAGTGAATTTTTCACTTATCCAATAATAACCATTTAGCTGGCTTGGGGACGACGACGACACTTGACTCTAACAAAAAATATCAATTTAATGCTTAATATTTCGCAAACGGCACCCGAATAAAAAATAGTTTTTACATACCCGTAACATTTTAGAACGACCTATTCAACGACACCCCGCACCATGGGATAAATGAGAAAAAAAGAATTATCTTTACATTATGTGTAGGGGAGGTACCGTAAAAATTTTTTTTTTCCAGATTTTATCAATTAGTCGGCGTGTTTAACATGTTTACTCATACAAAATGATAGCTTTCTAGTACTATGAATCTCTGAACTAAGGCACGGTCAGACAGACAGACATGGCGAAGCTATAAGGGTTCCTTGTAGACTTCGAAACCTTAAAAATTGTACGAGACCCTTAACCCGCGTTTATTTCTATTAAATTGAAATTATAATAAACGCGAAAAACGAAATCGTGGACAATTGGTATTTTAATATAATTTGAAATTAAGATCTGCTTTACGAAAAGCATGTAACATAAATGATACAGGAAATATAAAAATTCATGTAGCGAAACTCTTCGGATATCCCCTTAAAACCCTACACGATAAAGAAATCCACAAAATAAATCAGAAAACGCCGGAAAATCCGGACGTTCAAAAATAGAATACGGAAAGCGGCCGCGCGAAATTACACAGCCAGGGACGAGTTGCGAGCCACGTCCGTTTCCTGTTCCGCGCCACCATCAGCCGGGCGTGGGCGGGCGCACGACTGCCTACGTTGCAACCTCCGTAGGAAATGTTGCAACACAGTTGGAGGTATTTAGTTAGTGGTCACTGCGGTTTTGGGTTCTCAAATTTCAAAGCAAATTACAGGCACAACGTATTCCTTTAGTTCACTTCGTATGGAATAAATTACAGAATAGTTATAGACAAACTCTTCATAATGATAATAATTACATCTATAGGTACAAGGAACATTTCATATATAACTGCAATTTTTCATATGAAAAAAAATGTATTTATCAAATTATCAAAATTTTACTTGTTAGAGTGTTTTGCTTACAGAATTCCAAATTTATATAATTTACTTTAAATGTATGTTACGCTACGACTTTTCAAAAATAATATATACTTAGCTAAACTTCAAGATAATATGGTAATATGGCTTTTTACATTTATATTATTATTAAAAATGTTTACATAATGGTTGTATATTACCTAAATAGATAAATAATAAAATTTGAATCACTCTTCATTATCATGTGATTTGAAAAAAGATTTGTCATATCAAAAATATAATTTGTATAAATGTTATTTTTCATAAGAAATTTATGAACCCAAAATATTGGTAAATTGTAATCTGTACAATTCATATGTCTGATTTCCGTTATATATTAGGCCAAAGAGTTAAGCAAAAATCAGTCGGGCGGGATTCCCTCACATATGTAATACCTCTGTTTTTGTATAAGGCGTGCCTAAAAAAAGAGATCATTCACAAAACACTTGTTACTTGTAGCAGCCAGTAATTAAAGTTGTTCACAATCATATTTAAATATATCAGGTTTTATTAATCACATGTAAAATAGCAGTGTTAAAAAATTCGTTCCAATGCTATAAATCAAACTATCTATAACTTCCATGCCTGATAAGTACTTACGTAAATATAGAATATATAAAAATGGCAGAAGTTTTTGGCGGAAGAAGGAAGAAGCCTTAAAAACATTGACACTGGCATGTGCTTCAGCGGCGTCAAAACAAGAAGTAAAAAATTGCATTCAAATGTCACAAGCCAAAATAAATTGAAAATTTAAGAAAGCCAGACACAAGTAATCTATTCATTGAGACCATTCCAATAAGTCCAAACTCGGTATCTCCGCTGCAAGTTGTTGAAGAGTTAGGTACCCTGCAGATTCCAGATGATGCTGTAGAATCAGTTCAATGTTGTCATGGTCTTCTAATATCATTTAAGTAACAGAATACGAAATTACAACTCGATCAGACTTGTGAAAGATGCTCACATTCATTTAACAACTAGAAAATCTTCAAATATCTGAACGGTTTCTCATGAATCATAGCTAGGAATACTCTTGATCAAGTCACCTTTCAAACAAAAAACTAGGTCAAAATCGGTTCAGTCATTTGGGAGCTACTCGTACGATGCCTCAGACAGGCACACACGTTCAATTTATAACATCCCTATTTATGCATCAGGGGTTAAAAATTAACTAAAAATTAAAATTTGATAAATCCCGCAACTTCGACGAATATTTCACAAGAGTGAACCACTAGAAATAATTTACGGAAATTAATCATAGGATGATAAAAGTACTTGACTACCTGTTTTAAAATTCCAATAGGATTAAAACGCCATTGAGGTGTATTAAGACGACGCTCAAGTCAAGAAGCCGTTCATGAATATCGAGGGGCTGATTGAAATGCATTAGTGAAGACGGGGGAGCCTTACAGACAGTGCGCCGATGGCTCTCGAATGATTTATGCTTAACCTTTTGGATATCGATTAGAATTTCGATATTGAGACGAAGATTACTTTGGGATTTTGTTTGCTTTTGAACTTGTTAATGTTACAGGAATAATAGCTTATTAAATAATTTTAAGTGTATAATTAGATGAAGCGTGCGAATATTTCCTACATTATAGAATACTGTCATGTTAGTTAAACAGGTTGTAAACAGATGGCGCCTTAAATACATTTTAAGAAGCATCAACATATACATTTCCTAAAAAGTTTTTTTTTACGAAAACATTAATTTTAAACTATTTGTCCACGTTTATGGTGGTTGGAATCTAGACAGACACCAGTGCTTATAAGCCCGCCTTAGCGTTGTCTTCCTTACGCAGTTGAATTTGGTTTGGATTTCTACTGACACTTCTCTGTGTGAAATGCTTAATATATAGATATTATAAAACTCAAAATCTCACTGTCTATCTGTTCGTTTATGTTCATTTTACGCGAACAACTTACCCGATTTACATGTTTTTTATTTTAATTCTTAGCTATGTTATCTGGCCAGGTTATAGGATATATTTTGTTAGATAAAGTAACATACGAAATAAGCAGTGACGATAATGGTGAATCAATTCGGAAAAAAGACGTATTTGGGGCGCTTAAATGGCTTATGCTGAGAAAACTATACAAGATAAGTATATCAACATAATGTTCTACATAATTATAGATCTTAAAATGACCTAAAAACTCAGGAATAGCATATATAATCTTCTAAAGATCACCCACAATAAGCATCTTTGTCTTCCGTCTTTTGAACGGGGGCAGCACGATTCGCGCGTGTGCTTGACCGACGGAAGTCTGTAGTTCATGCAAGCGGAGCCGCGGGCACTGCTAATCTTTGATATAAAAAAATCACAGAACACATTTATCGAAGCACCCAGATACGACTTGAAAAGAAAACTTACAGATTTTTATTACGTCACAGTGGTTTCTTTCTGGCTATTTCTCAGGTACGATCACGTTCCATATCCGATTACGTGAAGATATTGACAGAGACCAATGTAACTTTGCTGAGTAATATTGTATATACATTTGAATTATATGAATGTTCTAGAATCACTACTTACAAGAATCCTTCCATAGACTAACCTATTTGATATGAAATATTACACTAATAATAAAAACACGGGGTATCTAATCGGTTGTATTTCACCGAGGAACAAGTTTCAAGAATTTAATATCTTAACTTTGCCCTGCCAAAACATCTTGGAAAATTTAATATATGTTCGTAAAAGCTTAGATAAGTTTGAACGTGTGAACGACAGGCACAATTTCAATACTAGAAAATGAATATAAAATAGTCACCTATATTTTAGACTTAATAAGAGAAATTAAGTTTTTTAGGCAATCGTGTTAGGTTGTAGAATAAGCTTCCATTTGTCGGCTAGTTATTTCAAAAAAAGTGTTAAACAAATTTTATTGTCAATCATTACGTGAATAACGGTGATATATGGAAGTGACTCCCTCTCCGTACATCGACTAAAATGATGACTCTATACAAATATATTTGTATTAAAAAAAAATGAATTTGATCGAGTCTTTTGCTGACTCACCTCGATGACTGGGATCTTTACCGAACTGGTGAGATAGTGTGATGACGTTGCCTGCTTTAAAATAACAATTTAGGCTAGAGCCTAAATTGAATAAAATATTGTTTATATTGATACTTGAAAAAGCTTCATCAGATTTGCGTCCACATATGCGTCGTGATAGATAAGTTTGAAATGATGCGAAATAATAATAATAATAGCCTTCTTAACTTAGATATACTGGAATTTGAAAACTACTGGTAATAATGTAGGTAATATTAGAAATAAAAACAAATTAGTCATCCCATGTTTAGATGCGGTAAGACCAATAAAAGTTTTTAGGTAACAGTGTTAGATTATATAATAGGATAACTGATTACACTGTCGATTTGTCGGAGAATACATTCAAGAACCATGTTAAACAGGTTATACTAAGAAAAGCTACATAAAACTTGCGCTAAATATATCGAATATGAAAGAACAACATTGAAATATCAGTCTTGTATCCCCGAAGTACAGTTTTAACATATTACACAATTTTAGTTGTTGTATACTTGTCATTTTCTCGTACTATTGTTATTATCGGCCACCGCTGTAATTAGGCCTTCATATATTTACTATCGGATTCCTAAAGTTGTTCTACTGCATGAATTTAAAAATGAAAATATTCTCTCCCGCCTATCCCAATAATTAGGTTTAAAAATTCCCTCACACGGTTTATTTAGTTAAAAGCGTTTTCGAGTGAAACCTGGCCGGGGCTCTAAAGCTCGGATCTCCGATGAAAGCATCCTGCCTGCCGGGAAAAGAATCCACATAATTATCTTTAATGGATTTATAGATTAGAATAATACATAGGTACTGATACTTCTATGGAACTTTTCGCACCTTATCGACAAATAATTATTAATGTGTAGATAATAATTAATCAAACTGGCAGTCCTCGCGGAGCAGTGGTGACTTTTGTATGATGAGCATAATTGTCAGTTTTTTTAGTCTTTTTAGTTATCACTATACAAGATATGCTTAGTTTGGTATTAAATGGCTGTGTGTGAAATTCTGTCCCCATATTTATTTTTATGTAATATGAATGTTAGTGGTCTGGAGCCCCTTTTCAACACTTTTATTTTGAATACTGTACCTTGGTGAAATATTGTGTTTTTTTATTATTTTACTTACGTCGTCCAAGCTAATACCACAAAGATTTATCGCGATGCTTGCCTTCACTGAAATGTCATTCGAAATCACTCGACATTGGGTGTTAAATATGATAAATAATGTGTGGTATATCAGTTGTTTAGTTATTATACAAATTTTGCTAAGTTTGGAATTAAAATAGTAACGTGTATGAAATTGAATGTTGAATTTGTTTGCCACCATTTTAGTATTAAAAAAGGTGTGTGTGCCATTCACACACGATAGAAGTGAAATTTCATTTAAAAGACATTTTCTATTTTATTTAAACAGTGTGCAACATACATACACACCGACATTTACTCTCTCGCTCTGGCTCACACAAAGAGGAGAGACCGATAATGTGTTTCACTTCAAAAAGTTTTCTATATGCATATAGACGCCTTCAGTATAAGATGCGCGAATATGTTGCGCGAAGGGGTAACATAACGACATAATTCTGAGTTAACACTCTATTTTGCACCCTATCTACTTAACATACCGTGGGCTACAAAAGAAAATCGATTCTTTAGGAGTAAACTCCAAAAATATAAAACAATATAGTTTATGTGTGTTTAAATCTGTGCAAGGTTTGACTACAGACGCGCCATCATCTAAACTATTTCTGTCGCAAAGCACCAGTACTCCTGCTGCTATGATTCGCTCCGAAGTGTGTGTTTGGTAAAATGGACTGAAAATAATTTATCCGAAATTGCTTAGCTACTTCCGCTTGCAATAGATTAATAGTAGTTTAGTCTTCCTACAACATAAAACATTTGAATAGTTAATAAATTGTTTAATGATGTTGAAATGATTGTCTCTAACAAAATATGATAATAATAATTATGAAAAGTATAACAATAACAATAGTAAATTAATATTAATACTTAAAAATACCAAATTTATAAATATATATAACAGGATAATAATTAAAGATGCAGGTGAGACGTGAAACAACCATAATCGATGACACGTGTTTTGCATCTCATCGAAGCATCCTCAGATCGATGTTGACTCCTCCGAAGCTACCGGGCTAATATTAATCTAATGCAGATGTAAGTAGCTAGTAAATTTCGGATAAATTATTTACGATGGATTTCTGCAAAGTATCGCCTTCGTCAATCAAACACGAGGCGTTTCAACTCAGTCCTCAATAGTAGCTATTAACACTGGCCTCAGTTAAGCCTACGGGCCCTTTTGTGTATACTTTTAAATATAATAGTTGCAATCTTATGAATTGTTCTGATTTTCCATGACGACTTTATCTTTCCCTTATCTCTATATCCTCTTTTTAGTTTTGTTTCGTATCTCTCCTGCATTAGTCCCTCTCGCTGACTCGTATCGGTACTTCTTGGATGTGTTCCAATAGTTGTTGTTGACAGATGACAGTTGTTGGATACTCATTTCTCGAGAGTTACCAATTTTCTTGGACTATGCTTTCCATATGGTAAAGTTTGTATCTAGCTGTGCTGTAATTTTTTTTTATCTTGGATTCATATCGAATTCTGTACGTATGTACGTGTATGTAGCATTTTGAGCCACATCGTCACTTAAAATGAGATGAGATTGTGGCCAAACACCCTAAATCTATAAATAAAAGACCTTTACTTTAAAAGGTAATCTCATTTCTATTGCATCTGGAATGCATCGTTTCATCTTTGTAATCTAAAAATATATTTTATTAACCGGAATCTATTGAAAAATGAACCTTAACAAGTAAAGGTAGAGTCGATATCACATTAAAAGACCATCATATATACCGCTAACGTTAAGTACACATCTTGCCAGTCAGAATGGTAACGCTAAACAAAGGCAGAAAGCTTTTACAGAGAACGCTACCCCGAGGACCTGACAGTGTTTATAATAAACATGACTTAACCAGGAAAAAAGAAAGACTTCATTTATAAAAACAATGATAGAAACATCCTAATATTAACGTGTAATTAAATATTAATATGCAAAATATATAAAGTAATTAATATATAACCCTATTTCTGTTGTGTTCAATAATATGATCCAACGTTTGTTTAATAATCTACTAGCAACCGCTTACGACAACGTTCGTGTTTAATCTACACTGATATTATAAAACTCACTAGATTATTTCTTTGTATACACTAATTTTTGCAACTACCAGTCAGATTTGAAATATATACTTTTGCATTTCATAGGTTACTAGCTGTTCTCCGCGGTTTTACCCGTGTATAATTTAAAAGAAATCGCTGATTGATGATTTATAATGTAATATTCAGTAAAGACAATAGTTTTATAGAGCGGCCAGAGTTATGCGTTTGGTTTACTAAATACACATACACATGTTCCTTCCCTCCTCCCAGGCGGAAGAAACATGTATATATGTATAGTTAGTTTATATCGAAGGATAGGTAATTAGCCAGATCGCGACTTATTTGCAATCGCTACAACAGTCCGAGCCGAGGTTCGGCCACTTTGGCACCCTCGGATGTTGTTGCAAAGCTTTCGTGGCTGCGTGCCTTAAGCGCTCGCCCCCAAGTCCGGTCAAGCTGTAAAGGCCGTAAAGGCTCCAGGGCCCCTAAGGCTAACAGTATAGTCAGTTCGAAAAAAATGAGCAGCTGAAGCGGCTCGATGTATTTAGTAATGTCTGCATCATTAACAATGCGAACAGCCCATCTCTGCAGAGCATCAAGGAGGTACTGGCTTTCAACTGGTGCTATTGCAACACGCCGAGGGTGTGAGTTAGTGTGGCGGACATTAAAAACGCCTCACTAATATGACATAATATCATCGGTCAGATCTCCATGCATTGCTGGAGGAATAAATCCTTTTTTATAAAAAAAATATAACTCGAATAATTAGTATAAAATATGAAAAATTAACAAAGGGTTGAGAGGGTCCTCGGAAGTCCGTTCATTCGAAACCTTTTGAAACAGAAATGATACTGTTATTCTAATTGAAATATGATGTCTGAATACATAAAATATTTGAATGTAATATGAATTATTTGAGATGGACACGAAAGCAGTCTGTTTGTATGTCCGGACTAACCTGAAAAACGGCTTGACCAATTTTTATGAAATTGTACACAGGAAGCTTAGCTTAGCATATGCTACAAGAATTGTCAATATTACTTTAACAAATCGTAAAAAAAAATTTTTTTAATAATTCTCAACCGATTTTGATGAAATTTTGTGGAAGGAAAGCATATTTCATTCAATTTACTGACAGGTTATAACAACGGTCAATAGATATGGAATTTGAAAAAATAATTTTAAACGGTTTTGGTGTGCAAACACGGGAAGTATATAGTATAATTATTGCATTCTATAAATTGGTAATAAACGCGTTTGGAGCCGCGGGGCGTCACTAGTATTTAATATATCTAAATTTCACGTAAAATACATCTTGTGTAAGAATCAAACCCACCACGACATTTTAATTAATTCATATATCTGTAACTACAGCACCACGAAATAAACCCGTCATTGTCCTTGGCAAATATATGTTTACCATTTGAATTGTGGTCCAAAAATATCAAAACCACTTTTTTGAACATGTTATCTAATTCTTTGATGACAAGATAAGCTAACGCTCTTAGATGTTTCTTCTTAGAGCTTCAGTTCTGAAAAAAAAAAACATTCTTTGTTATTTGTTATTTGATGTTCGGAAATTATTTAACTAAAGACCGCAGTAAGTAATAGGAAAATGTTGGAATGTATAATTTTCGCAATTTCCTGTTGCCGAGTTGGCTTCTTTTCATTTTAGTTGTTTCGGTTTTATTTAATTTAATCTTTTTTTAACCTACCGTTAAGCATACGAATGATAATATATTAATTTTCTATGGAATAGAATTTCATTGTGTATCATGTTCATAACATGTGTATAATTAATTTACTCAACATTTCGTCACGATCGTAGATTTTTGTCCATTTATGTTTTATTACATAAAACTATTCTCTATCAACAGAATAAAAAACAAATTAAATTTAACTTAAATAATGTTGGATTCATACTAAAATACTAGCGATTTCCGTTATCAGGCAGTGTATCCGATCTGAATCAAAATAATAATGTAAAGCGGAAGTTGCTTCGGGACGCTATTCGTGTATAGTTTTATTAGACAGGAATTGCAATATGCCTTATATTGATACCAAGACTGCGACATTATGCTGCTTACGTAATGATTGAAGGAAGAGTATCGTACAAGGAATATGTGTAAAGATGTTACGATGTTTCTCTGATACCAAGCCTGCAACATTATGCTGCTTACATAATGATTGAAGGAAGAGTATCGTACAAGAAATATGTGTAAAGATGTTACGATGTTTCTTTGATAGCAAGCCTGCAACATTATGTTTCTTACATAATGATCGAAGGAAGAGTATCGTACAAGGAATAAGTGTAAAGATGTTACGATGTTTCTCTGATACTAAGCCTGCAACATTATGTTTTTTACAATAAAAACATTCAAGTTACAGAGAAGTATGTCGGTGGTTTTGATTTCTAAATATGGGTTTTCTCAATTTTGAAATGCTGTCCTGTGAAATAATCGTTTTGCTGATCCGCTGTTGTTCCACGATTACGACAATTTTCATTATATAAAACAACAGCGACCGCTAAAAATGATAATAATATTTAACATATGAAGGTACAACCTCACATACACACATTTGATTGCAAACTAAGCGTAGCTTGTATTATGATAATTGAACAGCTGATACCTATACAGACAAATGACATGGTTATCATAGAGATCTCAGCTTCTTGCGGGAATCGAACCTGCGATCCTGCTCCTTAATAGTAATGCTTAGTACCACAATGCCAGAAATGCTATTAAAATCGAGTTATAACTATTATTATAATTAAACGTTTGTTAAATAATCCGTTTACGTTATACAATGTAACCGAGGATCACAAGTTAACGTCGCGGCTCATCAAGTTGATCTCATTTCGACGAATCAATATTTTTGTAGTATCTTTTTAATTTTCCTAATATCTTTTTTTTTAGTCTGCTCTGTTAGTGAACATTATTTATAAAGCAATTGTTCGTTTAATTTTTTCTCTGTTCGAGCTCAATTTATATCGACGCGAAAGTGAAAAGGCTAGTTGACTTAAAGTGACATTTGACAAATTTTATACGTTAGTCTTTTAGCCTTTACACTTTTTATATTAATTATGATATTTTAACTTTTTATATTAAATAATTGATAGGATAGTTTTTCGATAAGATCTAATATTAATATTTTTAATATGAGACGTTTAGTGGTGCGGTTGGGCGTAAAATCTATTGTACAAGGCATCACGTAATCGTCTTATTTATTTTAAACGCTAATTTTTCGTACTAGAGGTACGCCCTAGAGGTATAAGCATAGTGAATAGGCCCCGGAAAGATTTATTTCATGTATATACATTTTGTTTAAATATGCTAAACTATACTTATACATGGACCCTGAATAGGGTACGGCAAATAGTTACATTTCTACGTTTAAATTTACCTATTTTAGTTTATTAATGAATTTTATTTATTTATGTATAATTTAAGATATTTAAATAATACTTAGAGGATATGTAAGTAGTCACTAATAAATAAAAAAACCTGTATGTCTTAGATAAGTAACTCAACTGGTTGTAGTAAAAATATATATAAAAATAGTTTTTTTCCTAAGGGTTGATTAAACCAATTGAAAACTTTGGTATATAGCTTTGGTATATATAGCTGATAATAGATCTTAATAAAAAATAACAGCTGTATAGCTTCATAAGATTCTCGAAAAAAAAAAGGTTTTTATTTTCATTTTTTTTAATACAAATATAAATCACATTATATACAAATATTTTCACTGGTTCTTACTAATTTAAAAAAGCTATATTGTATTTATCAGACTTAATCAATAAATTGGATACTAATCAGTACATTAAACTTCATTTAAACATATTAAAAACTTAAGTTCAGTTACGTCATATTAGCAAAATAGTTTATTAGTTAATCAATATACTCGTATGTTCAATTCAGACGTGCTGATATTAATTTATTTATATTATGTTCTTGAGTTGGTGTCTGACATTAATATGATTAACATGAATCGACTTGTAGGCTTTCTTTAGTAATATCTTATATGTCATTACCAAACATCCCATCAAACCACCCAATCCCATAAATGTGTTCGCAATAAAACAGAAGCAACATTAAAGTCGCCCGTTTCGACATTTCATAATAAAACATAAATGTATCGCATTTTATATTCTTGAACATTTTACGAGGGGCCATGTTGCGGTGACTTTGATGGATTCAATTTATGCATTTTTCTTGATCCTTTTTTATATACACGGTATAAGGACTGCGGTTGTCTTGATGATAAATATATAAAATAAAAATTTCTTGCAACGAAGGACGGTGATAGACGGATGGTTTTTGATGACAACCATTAAGCGTGTGGTCAATACCACGACAACGCTGCGTAGAACGTATTTAGCTGAATATTATGTAAGTCTATTTATATCATAATATAATAATTACTAATATACATATAATTACAATAATAAATAAACTAAATAATTCGTAAAAAAGGATTTTCATCACGTATATTATGTCACCAGTGCCTTATCTTTCCGGTCTTACTTACTTACAATTACCCGATCACTCTCAAAAGTCATTTATTGTTTGGCAGTCTAGACACGAGTTGTTGAAGACAAATTATTATGACACCCTCTAAGTCTGAAAATATAATAAAGCATTTTATAGTAACAAGTAATAACAGGCATGGAGTCCATCTGACGTTACGGGGCCTTTAGGCCTATAATTAAAGCAACATTAAACTGGACCGCGGTCCTAACTAAATTCAATCACTCATAGGCTACTACTCCTGAGGACGTGACGGGTGGAATATACTGTTTTGCAGCAGAAATAAGCGTAGATGAAACAACGACGTTTCTATAGATGAAGCTGGGACTAGTTATCAATATTATTCCGTCTTCCACTATCTATTAGTAGTCAATGGATTGTATTTTTTTAATAAATTACACGATACATGAAGTTCAAAATTAAAAACAAAAGGTTTATATTCCATTTACTCATAAAGAGGGCACTTATAAAAGTTAAAATACTACCACTGGTTCGGAGAACATCCCAATCATCGGGAAGAGCCGCCAAGAAACTCGATAGGGTATATGATTTACTAAACTGTGTAAATGATGTGCTTAGTTTATAGGTGTATATTTTAGTTGATAGTTTTCCTACTGTTTATAATTATTATATACATAGAATAATTTAGTGATATAACACAGGCCATATAACCTAGCTATTTAACAGATATCAAAAGAAGACCGCATTTAGCGTATAACAATGTACCAATTTCATAGTTGACCGGCTCGCTCCCCTTTGCAAGGGGATCTCATTCACACAAAACTAAAAGGCATTGCCGCCTTTTATTCATACTGATGACGATAGTTCCCTTTGTTGTCTTGAGAAATTACTTTCTGTAATAGAAAACTACATACAGGGACGTGTTACTCCGGGGGTTGATAGAAGGTTTCCAAACGTAGGATCCTAATGTACAAGTCAACGGTGATTAACCTAAAGTTTAGAGTCCAATGAAATGATAATAAAGACGAAAAAGAAAGTTACACCTGAAACGGTAGCTTTGTTGCCATCAAAATATTCTTCTCGTTTACATTCTACATTGCCTATGCACAGAAGTTTAAGAACTGCTTTAGAAATAAAAAAGTATTTAAAGATTTTGTCGGTATTTAATGTAGTCACGTCCTATAGTTTATTTTTTTAATCAATATATGAGGGTCATACACCCAGTTTTCACTCTCAACTACATTCTTAATACGACCGTAGTCAGGGGTCGTATATTTAAAGATTTTGTCGGTATTTAATGTAGTCACGTCCTATAGTTTATTTTTTTAATCAATATATGGGGGTCATACACCCTGTTTTCACTCTCGACTACATTCTTAATACGATCCCTGACTACATATTTGTTTCTGCTTTAATTACTATTATTAAACTTTTAACAGTATCTTTATTTTTGATATATTTTCTTTGAGATCATTTGATTGTTCTCAAAAGAAGTAAATTATTAAGACATTCTAAATGAAAGCTACAAAGAAAACTTGTTTTAATGAATTAACATTATATTTCTGTCTTGTTAATTGGAGATTACCCAAAAATAATTATACGTACTCAGTCATATATTTATAAAATATCATTTTACTGAAAAGCCTCATCATTATTTGTAGAAAACTGTATGCTTGACAAATTGAACAAATAAATTTATTACAATTGTTCCTTACTAGCGGTGCCCCGCGGCTTTACATGGGTTTTATGCGCACGTATAACATATACACGCGTAACTTATGTTTATAATGTACATATTTTCACCCGTAATTTTATTTTGATTCGTATTATTGACAATTCTATCATAAGCCTATCAACTGAGGAATTACATGTACTTCCTTGCACAATTTTTAACAAAATCAATTGTAAATTAATAAAACTATTATTGTATTCTGTGGAAAAGTATTATGACGATTCTCATTAATTATGGCATTAATTATCCTTTCAGTGTAAAAAATTTCATCAAAATCGGTTGAGAATTAACATATTTTTTTATAATTTCCAAAAGTATTATTGCCAATTCTTATAGCCTGTTTCAATGATGAAATGACATAGACTTCCCGTGTAAATTTCGTCAAAATCGAGTGTCATTTTATGAGTTTTTTTAATGATTTCTATAAGTATTATTATCTAACATTTAAATCTAAATTATTATCTATAAATAAATAGACTATCTATAATTCTAAAAGTCTATAAATTGACCAATGACAAGTTTCCCGTGTACAAAATTTAATAAGAATCGGTGATCTCGTTTTTCAGTTAAATCCGGCAAACAAACATACAGACAGACATAAAAAAAAATTACTTCATGTTCATGATCAGTGTCCATTGTTCCATGTCTATCGGGAAATTTGGAAAAATATATGTACAGACAAAACTAGAGATTTATTAATATAGCTTAGCTGAAACATTTTCAATGATACTAGTACAAGACTATACCCGCTACTTCGTTTCTGTTGTCTTCGAAATTAAACAAGTCGCGCGTCAACTATTGTTTTTTTTTATCGTTATAGATTTGGTGTAGTGGCCACAATCTCACCTGATGTTAAATGTCGATGATAACACGACAGGCCCAAGATGATAACACGCTAAACCTAGTGGAAGACTGTCTCTCAAGTGCAGGTGCCAGAACACACCTATTGGTGCCTGGCGACAGATTTCTGACTTGTTTACACTGGTTGGACTAATACGAGTACCTTTCCGGGACACACCTTACCAAAGTCTCGCCGCTATCATAAGAATCGTTTAGGCGTGCATATTGAACAAACAAAATAACAAAAAGTATTCATTTTCATGTAAACAGATTGATAGTGTCTGTGGTAACACGTAACTGACAATGATGACTCAGTTGACTCTCTCTCTCTCTCAGAGACCTCTTAGATGAAAACACCATTAGCATTAGAAAATCGAATTTGTACTCTTCAAATAAAATATTTAACAGACGTTTAGGTGATCTATAAATGAATTAGTTTTGCAATATACATAAGCTAGTCTGAATCGCAATGGAGTACGAACAAAGCTCGTGTGTTCTTCTATCGACAGCAGTCACCGTTATTCTAGGACTATATTTCGATAATCAACAAATAAAATGCAATATTTCTACCGAATTCCGGTGAATAAATAAAATTATATTTTACTAAAGTTAAAAAAGATTTGTCTTCTCTGGATTTTTATGCCGCACTGAGTTACGTCATCGTGTATACTCCAAAAAGGCAGATCTATTGATTACCCGAAATTTTGACACGGGTAAAATTAATATAATTGACAAATAACCAACAACAAGAGGCAGAATAAGTAATTCAAATTAAAAACTTCGTCTCCCGTTTTCTTTTCTTATTCTACTTTTTATTTAATGGCAAACGTCAATGGCATCACCAGTTCTGCCAACTTCACGTGAATAGCATACCTTTCTAATTATTCTTTTAATCATTAAACATAGCTCTATTAGCATTTATAAGATGGCAGCTCCGTTGTTAGAACTATCCAGGGAGTTTTTAGCGATTTAAAATGCGTGTTCATTGTTATTATTTACAATCAACTTCACTTGGACACACTAACTAAACATCATGTAAAATGCTGCCAAAATTACATAATATAGAGCCATATCAGTACATAATATAAATTAAAATAAAAAAAAACATTACATATTAGATCAAAAAGCTGCCAAAAAATCCGTGTCCCGTCTTACTCGAATATTTTTCCTAAAGTCTGCAATTGTAAAGTGTGGATCAAATCTATCGGCTTTGCTTCGGTTCGCCTTTTGACGACTCTGAATAGGGGATTCTAGAGTTAATGAAATTTCGCTCCGATGTTGGCTGCAGAGACCGCCGTCAAAAGATTTCTACAAATCTTAAACCTGCTGATAGAATACAGTCTATAGAAGAAAGATGTGCATTTATTGTACCGCTGTGTGTACGCTATACTGTATTTGTACTACAATAGTTTTATTTTAAAATTGTTTTTTTTTTTAACTTGAACATTTTTTCTATGCCAAACTTTATTTTTCATCATAGAATGTAAGCAATCTAATAGCTGTCATGTTAGTTAAACAGATTGTTAACAGATGGCGCCATCTGCATTTTAGTTGAATATATTTTCATTACGAATGCCATTATCAGGTTTTTAAAAACATTAGTTATAAACTATTTGTTCTTTATCAATATCGGGGCCCATAAGCTTTATAATAATGTTTAAATTTTGTATAAAATACTTGATTTTACCTATTTTTCAAAAATCATCCTATAACGTATTTTAGTCTGATTGCTTTTTATCAGAATTTCATTTCCTGTGGAAAATGTCTCACGTTGGGTGTTTACCTCCATTTTCACGTATTACAAAATTGTTGTGAATATTCGCAATGCGCTATAACGCTTGGACGCTAAGTCTTAAAGGGATAAAACGAGTTCTTTCTTTTCGCATATAAAGATAATAAAGGTGAATCTTAAACATGTAGACAACTTCACGAAATACTTATTCAAAGTTACTTAAACTTTATAAAGACAATTTATTATTCGTCGAGTATTCATTTCGTTCCGCAGACATGAGTTATGTTGTACTGTTTAACTCTATGAAATATTGAAAAAGTTTCGGTTATATTTTTGAATGAAATTATTTTTAAAATATTCGAGCGCCCAACTGTGAATTCTACATTATTTTTAATTTTGTAGTTTTATTTCGTTTAGCGAGCGCGCTTCATATAATGGCATCATGTGAGACATGATGAAGTTACCCATCAAATTAAATTATTTTTTATTATAACGTTAAATGATGTTTACACAATTAAAAAAATAAGAGTCTGTAAAATGAATTCACATTATTGTTATTGGCTTACTTCATCATGGCTAACTTTATCATGTTATTTATTTTTAAATTGCTTTATTTTTAACATGCTTAATGCTTATATTTACTTCACTTGTAACTAACTAACAATGTAATAATATCTTAGAAGTCAATTTTAACAAACTTCTAATTGTCGTATCGTATGTATATGTAGTTCGAATGACAACAGTATAATTTGGTATCTTGGAGCTGATCTGATGATGCAGCCAGGAGGTGGATACTGGAACACTTCAGTGGCTACTAGTAAACCCTTCAAGTTTGGACCCATTCGTTTTGACACGTCCAATAGATTGGGCTTGGTAATGAGGGTCTGATAATGGAGCCAGGAGGTGGATAGAGGAACTCTTCAGTGCTTAGTAGCAAACCCCTCGAGTGTATGCTCAAATGACTCGTTTTGACAAGTCAAATAAATTGGGTTTAGTAACGAGATGTTATTATAAGACTAAAAATTATTATTATAATTTTTATTGCTTGTTTAAACCGTGTTTTTTTTTACTATTTAAACTTATTATTTTATAAACTCAAAGAAGTAAAACTACTTACTTGCATGCATATGTATCCATTTTAAATAGTTTAGCGTTTGAACGTAATATCGTCTAATGTTAAGCAAAGATCTGCCAGAAGATGATAACATACTAAGTCTAGAAAACGTGCTCTCAAGTGCAGCTTCCGGAATATACCAATAAAAGCTTTGCAGATCGCAAATAGTAAAATTAATTTTAGTCTTTTTCAGGTTAGCTAAGACTTTCAATTATATCCAACAATATGTGTTAAGGAAGGAAAAAAATACATAAAAAGAACAGCGATCAAGCCTGATTGAAAAGTCGCGAAAAATATCTTATAATAGCGTACGGTGACTGCACTGTAATTGATAGTAAGCACAGGGATTCTTCAATAGGGGAGTTAATAGATTTTTAAAGGGTCGGCAACGCGCATGGGATGCTTCTGGTATTGCAAGCGTCGATAGGCTGCGGTGACTCCTTACCACAGGCGGGCCGTATGCTTCTTTGTCACCAATACAGTACAATCCAAAAATAACGGTGACCACCGATAGATCGGTTATCCATTACCGGTTGTTGCTATTCTACCGGCAACAGCTAAGCATTTCGGCAACAGGATATACACTGGCTCAATCCGGAACGCGATATACCTAATTGTGCCACTGTGGCGAGTGTACGATGATCGTGATCTAGTCAGCAACAATTGTGCTATATTCCACCCTTTATATATAAAAGAAGTAGCTACACATAGCTATGAACATTAATTTCCTTTAAGAAATAAATTTACCTCACTGACAAACCATTAATTTAATGTACACAAACTTAATATTTTGCAAAAGCGCCAATTGCATTCCACAATGACTTTAAAAGCTATCCAGTTCGATTTAAATTATAAATTGGTCCCGTTTTCATAATGTAAGGACAGTATAAAGGGGGTTATAAATCGTTTACGTCGCCGGACGCCAGTTTCCAGCTCATTTTCCAAATAAACTTGGCTGAAGTAATAACAAAGTTCTAGTGAAGTAATATTGGTAGTATGGAACTCTGATGGAGCGTTATGATAATGGATATGGTATACTTGAAAATAGGAAGAGAGAAAGAGACAGAAATTACAGTTTTAATAATAAACAACGATATTTTTCTAAAACGTTAAGATTTACATATTTGTTTAAATGATATGCATACAGTCCAAATGGTAGTAAGTGGCAGCCATAACATGAAGCATAAACTTTATTTTGTAGCGATGAAAGTAGGTCGCTCGAATATCACATCGATAGAGGTGGGTTTGATAGTAATAATTAATCCAAGCTTTCGGTCAAAGAATACATCAAGATGATATCATAGCATGATGATAAGCCATCTTCTAGAGTTCATCTGGCTAACTACTGTACCCAAGTAGAAAAAAATACCACCAAGCATTTATCAGCGTGTTTCAGCAGCTACACTCGAAAACCTACTCTCTGCCTAGGTTTAGCATTTACCATCTTCGGTTACATCGTCACTTCACATCAGGTGAGATTATGAAAAACCGGTAGTCAAAAAATGGTTAAAAGAGCCACCAGTTACCAAGATGAAATATAATCGCAACCATATATGACAGATGCCATATTTGTGATAAGAATCCTTTATAGTAGACGTCTGTCGCACAACCGCGAATATACTGTATAGTACATCCAGTGTACAGTAGGTGGCAAGCGAGTTAATTTCAAAGTGAACGGGAAAGAACACGCAGGTAAAACTGACAAATTATACATTTTTAAATAATTCGAATCTCGAATGCCTATTTGTGTGTTGAATTATTAACCATATCTTTCACCTTGGAATACAGCAGCGACAACTGTTTTCTAATTATATAGAAAAGATAATAAGCTATGTACCTACATATGTATGTAGTGTTTTAGCAAACGAACCCTGTATAGAGGTTCCGCTACCTTTAAAACATATGTAATGTTTTCTATACTAAATTCTTAGGAGAAATATTTGACGCATAAAAATTAGTTGAGTAGAAATCGAACTGACAACGAGACCAGCCCAGTTTATAACTACAGAGAATATAACACCTCCATGCATTTATAACATCCTGGTGAACTGTAAAACTGGCAAAAGATACGCATCGTTCATAGCATCGCAATTTTATACTGGCACGATGTATTTTATGAGTTTATTTTGTTTGGTGGCGATATAAACGGTGTATAAATCATTGGCAATGTTGTTTTAATACATTTATGTCGTTTACAACATAAATATATAGGTTTTGATGTAACTATTTTATAGGTTATATCGACTCTTTCCGCTCTCCAAGTTACATACTTTTGGCAGTGTGCATAAACTAAAAAAAACTTGCTTACAATAAATATTTGATTTTTATACTCTTGGTCAAGTTAAACAATACGTTACCTAGTTTATACTATGTTTATACAAGTTTGTTTTCTTAATGTAAAAAATATATTTTATGACCTGGCTTTGGATCAAAGTGGTGTTTAACTTTAAAAAAACCTTTGATAGTCATTTTCTTCGTTACAGTGTAATTTTAAAAACAGCGTGAAATCTAAGTAAGAGTACATCGAAGACTTAATTTGGCCTAAATGGTCGTTATGCCCTTTGCAAAGAGTCGATATTTTATTCGTGACGAATAAATTAGGTTTTAATTTAACAACATTAAGCAGTGACCTTAAAAGGTGAAATAATACACATGGTACCTTGATTTTTTTTTGTTTGAACAGGATAATCTCTAGAACAATTGGTCAGATTTCAAAATTTTTTATTTACATTTTATATACTATTATATGAGGAAGGTTATATACTATATAATTTCACGGCTTTAAGGAAATAATCAGTAACAATGAACGTCGAACAGTCTGGCAAGCTGTAGTCAAGTACGATAAGTGAGAAGATCAATAGGTTAAACAGGTGTCTTTTCGGCGGCGCGATTAAGAGTTATTCGAATACATTTAACACGGTTAGTTATGTATAAATAGGGAAGATTCTCAATAGTAAAATGTATAAAAGTATCAAAAAACACAGTAACAGGTATGTATCTACTCGAAAAAGCTTTTAAATATTATACATCGTTCACTCAATTTAGAAATTGGACAACCGAATTATTCAGTTTGTGCATCACGGGTAGGATTCACAATGGAGACAACGGCCCAGTGATGCATTTAGTTCTAAATGGGCCCTATATCAAAATCTTTTCGAGTTCTTTTTTTAAATATACACAATTAAGAAAAAAAACATTGACGGCTAAAATTATGTTGATGGCACGCGGGATACAATTTTTTTGGTTTTTTTAATGATTACTTTTTACGTGCATACATAAGTATATTTTTTTAAAAACAATAATGTTTCTAATACTATATTTTGTTTATAAATATATCTACTAGTAGAACTTATGTAGGTTTCGACTATAGAAGAACTTAGCTTCAATAAAACAGTGTGGTTCTCAAAACGTATAGGAATATAGCCCGTTCCAACATAGCACTCAATTAGAAAGAATTCTGTGATTGACTTTTAATATTAGGTCTTTACATATGAAATTGCCGTTTTGTATGAAAAAATTTAAACGATGTTTTTTCATGTATTTTTTATTTGTATTAATCGAAGTAATCACCCATGCAATCATTGCATCTTTGCCAGCGCAGTGGCAGTTTATTGACAGTTTAATTTTCAACAAATTCTTCAAAGCCATTTTGTACTGCTTCTCGGGTATTGAATTTTTTTCCCGCTAAGGAGTTATCCAAATTCTGGAAAAAGTAGTAGTCTGTAGGCGCAAGGTCTGGTGAGTAGGGCGGATGACGGAGAACTTCCAACCACAGTTCTTGCAACTTGGAGACCGTCTGTTCTGCAGTATGAGGTCGCGCGTTGTCGTGCAGGAGCAGCGGAGACGAGCGATTGACCAATGCTGGTTGTAGATGTGCCAGCTTCTCCATCATTGTGTTGAGTTCTTCACAATACACATCTGCAGTAATGCTCACCCGTTTGTGAAGAAGCTGCGATGAATCACACGGGCACTAGATCACCAAACAGTGACCATCACTTTTCTAGGGGTAAGGGTTCGTTTAGGGCATTGTTTAGGTGCTGAACCAGGATCCAACCAACTTGCTGAGCGCTTGCGGTTATCAAACAAAATCCATTTTTCTTCGCAGGTAACAATGCGGTTCAAAATTCCTTCATTTGTGTGTCTGTTGAGCAGTGCAAGGCACGTCTCGACGCGTACTTCGCGCTGGCGATCATTGAGTTCGTGGGGCACCCATTTGTCAAGCTTTTTTTTTACCTTGTTAATTTGACGCAAATGGACCAATATTGTTTTGACGCTAACGTCGAAAGCTGCTGCTAATTCAGCCGTAGATTGTGTATCATCAGCTTCCACAATCGCCTTTAATTCGTCATTGTCGACCAAAGTCTTCGGACGACCGCGAGGTTCATTTTTGAAGTCGAAATTCCCAGAACGGAAGCGAGCAAACCGATAACAGGTGGTGCGTTGGTTTGTAGTGTTAGCTCCGTAAACGTCGTTGATGTTGCGTGCCGCTTGTGCCGCGTTACTGCCACGACGGTACTCATATTCCATAATTACTCGAATTTTTAACGTATCCATGATGACAAAAAAGATTGAAATGCGATGAAAATGTAACACTAATCAAAAAACAGATGATTACTTTTGGAAAATAATTCCATGTTTTTAAAATAAAATTAATTTGAAATTAGAATTCTTAGCCAAACAAAAAATATTTTGGTTTGAAATGGCCAGTACTGCAGAACGGCAATTTCATAGGTAAAGACCTATTATTACTACAGTTGTATTTAAGGTTGGGTAGTTGGCTATGGAATCTTACCCAGTAACACCAATCGAACAATATTCATTTTTTATTTCATGATTTTTAACATTCTGGGACCCTCAGTCAGAGTATTGTATCCTAACTACGACTCTGCATCGCCAAAAAATTTTCAGAGGAAAATTCATGCCAGTGATTTTTCCATCGGACTACATTCCAAACAACACGCGAATTCACATTAAACTTATATTACAAGCGAAATATAAAACATTTCTCATTTTAAATGGTTTTTTTTCTGAAGGAAATACGGTTACTCCTCGAATATTGTCTTCACATGTGCCTTGAGTTAATTATGAGACATTCTTGTGATCATTTTCCATCCGATTTTTCTCATCGAATTTTTATCACATTTAGGAAATTACATTTTCTTATATTTACACACATACAAGCTTAGGTGTCTCAGATGTTTTTTGGTGTCTCTGATGAGATTAGCGTATCTCATTGGACGCTAAACACCATACATACATAGATTCAAAACACATTCCGCGACGGCTAATTTTTATTTATTGTAGAAGCTCGTAGTGACAGATATATGCATGGTAGTATATACTACAGTTTAAAAACAGTAGCGAACACCGAGATACCAACGATTTCATCACCAGTCTCCGTTATCATGCTCCACCATTCTGCGTAAACAGAAAATGGGTTTGCATCAGCAGATCTCGAAACGCAACGCGCATAAAGAAGTCACTATGATGGACCTTTGTCTATTCTCATTTTCTCTTTCGTTACTGAGCAGGGTGCACCACGTGCCGATGGCCTTGGCTTGAGTGTTCTAAGAATTAAGATGTTATTTGATTCCCCTTACACCGCAGGACGAAAATGCTTTAAGGCATCGACCACGTACGATTCAAAAAGTGCACCTAAGTTTTCATTCATTCAAAAATCAAAATCATTTTTATTTATTTATTTAGAAGACCTTAAGACCTTAAGAAGTCAATTATGATAGTTAAAACCATACCACCGGTTCGGAAAACATTTTAGTCACCGAGAAGAAACGACAAGAACTTAATTAGGTTTATCAATTATTACTTTTTTACTGTGTAAATATTTTTACCTTTAAGTTCTATAAAATATATCAGTCTCCTTATACCCTATCTTTTACAGGATTAAATCAGGAGAGTCGCTGATGAGATAGCACTACTACACATGTTGGCATCATCTGAACAAGGTTCTGCTAAAATGCTGTGACAAGCTCCTCTATATTTTGACAATTAAATAATTATATTATTTTACTGGATGTGCCGAGAGGGATTTATTTACTTCTAGACATCACTATAATTCAGGTACAGATCACAGTATAATTCATTCTTAATATCGCGACTGTACAGTATGGAAACTTTGTAGATGCAATACACTTTTTAAAACTTACATTAATAAAATATAAGGCTAATATAAAACTACTTAGAAAGTACATTAGGGTTGGCAGTTGATAAACAACGTACGGCGACACATGTTACGCGACAATGTTCTATAATAGAGCGTGAAAGTAAAAACCCAACTGCAGTACATCAAAAACTTGTAAAAGTTCTCGAACGGCGGTAACTTTTTACCGTAAGAAGTTCGAATTTTATGTAACAAAAAAAAATGTTATTAAAAATACATACACTAGGCGTGTATATCAAATAAAGCGAGGTGGTAGGGATGTATACCCGATTGGGTCGCGTCTACCATGACTTTCTTTTACATCAGCCAGTGCATATCCAGCTGGTGAAACGCTTGGCTTTGGCAAAGACAGCCGACGTTGGATTGCCAATCTCTCTTTGTTTTTAGATTGTACTGTTCTTACCATCAGGCACAGTGTCGACACTTTGCCGTGCTACTATAAAAAAAAGTAATCACTTCTAATAAAAGCCACACCAGCTCATGAAGTCACGACGTATTGTCAATGCAAACATCGCGAAATGGTTTGTTCATTATCATCCCACTACTAAGTTATACTACCTACTAGAGCTTCAAACGTACCAAGTATCGAGTCAGATATTACTTTTAGAACATTAGTTTTCTTTCCTACATCTACTGTTAGCGCTCCTAGCAGAAACGTAGAGTATTCCAAATTGGCAGTATAGAAGGCGATATTTTTTATTTTTGAACTTTTGACAACTTATTTTCATATATTTTTTTTTGCTATTTGGCTGATTTTATTTTTATTAACATTCTCAATTCCATTACTTTATTTTTAATTTTATTTCCGTTATATTATTTATTTATAGTTGTAACTGTCGATATCCCATAAGAATATTATAAGAATTAAATTTTGGAATTTTATGACTCATTAACGTTTCGGAACTTTCGGTACATATTCTTGTTAAAAATTACACAATTTATGTAAAAGATATTTTATGACCTTTTAATAATTCTACTGGTTCCAAAGTTATTCAAGATCAAAGTTGAATTGATAGATACTAACTTAAATTTTTGCACTATTTCTACGAATTAACTACTTAAAAATAAAATATTATAATTCTGGAAATAAATAGATATGTTAGATTTCGTTTCAATATTTTGGAGAATTTGTTTACTCCGAGAATTTATGAGTAATATAATAAATACTTTATGTACATACTATTACATTCTATTTTAAAACATTTCCCGACCGTAAAGCTATTTATTGTTTCCGTTGGTCTTTATCAAAAAAAGCACTCATTTGACTTAATTTGTAATAGTTAATTTTTAGTTTTGTTTCTAATAGAACTCAATATTGTCTAAAACTTAGTAGGCGTAATGGTTTCTTAATTTTACCATAACAAGTAAGTAAGTAAGTTCCTAAGCGAATAATTTTAAGATACAAATGTTTTTCTTAATATTATTTATAATATGTACTAACCAGTAGTAAATATGCCAATAATGATAAAATATATTTAATCTAGTTTATTAAAATTATTTACGTAAATTGGAAAACACAGGTTATTATTTTAACATCATTTGTAAAATGATAATTATATTTTGAAATAATGTACGTAATGTAAAGAATATAATGGAACCTGATACAAGAATGTGAATATAATGAATTGTAAATATTCTGTGAATTGAAAAGGTTCGTTTCACCGGGAAAGTGATTAAGTTTTTTTTTATCATGTTTAACGAAATAATGTTATAACATTATATTTCCTCATGAACTTATTTTTTATGTAGCAATATTTTTCTGATCTATGTATATTCTATACATATCATAAAACTCAACGTCTCTCTGTCTGTCTGTCCGTTTATGTTTATATACGCGAAAACCACTTATCCGATTTACATGTTTTATTTTAATTCATTGCTTTTTTATCTGGTTTGGTTATAGGATATATTTTGTAAGATAAAGTACCATACGAAATAAGCAGTGATGATAATGGTGAATCAATTCGGAAAAAATACGCATTTGGGGCGCTTAAATAGCTTACGCTAAGTCAAACATACGAGATATATCAAAGTAATGTTTTACATAATTGTAGATCTTAAAAAGACCTACAAAAACGTCATCATAGCACATACCTATCTACCTACTAAGGATCATTCGCAATAAGCATTTTTGTCTATCGTCTTTTCAAAGGGGGCAGCACCATTCGCGCGTGTGCTCGATCGACGCCATTCTCTAATTCACGTAAGCGGAACCGCGGTCACAGCTAGTACTATATTTCGTAAAATGGAACGCAACTAATCACTGTAAAAAATTATATATTTTTAGTCTTCTATACAGAAGTCAGCTAGAATATTCAGTGTATTTTAAGTTTTTAATATTCAAATAAACAAAAGTACTTATTAACCTTTCTACGTACAAAGGGCCGTCAAACCATTAAGCGTACGTTTTATGGAGTTAGGTGAACTCGTTGTGTGATTAAGTTTTATGAGCTATGAGCCCATGAAAAACGCATAAACAAGTGTATGGATGTGAAATGTTTGCACATTATTACAATGAGTACAAGAGAACACATTACGAGATTGTATTTTAAACGAGGACTGTCCTTTGTTTTACAAGCTGTTGCTGTGGTAATTTTGATGTGGAATTCTCAACACGGCTGTTTATTTGTTTAGTTTAAAAATAAACTGTACGATTATTTTTATTTAATTGTGATTAATGTAGGTATTTTTTTAAAATAGCTTGGCACATTTACTGTACTGTCCCTGATGTACAGTACAATTCAAATACAACGGCGACCACCGATAGATCGAAATTCATCGGCGGTCGCCGCTGTAATGCCGGCCTAAAAATCTATTTAATGGAGAGATTAGTTATTTATTCAGTATAAAATAAATATGATAACGTATTATAACAGTTTGTCAAATCAGATAAAAGATGAACGCGAGAAGCGAGTGAGGAGTGTTTTAAACTATGCTAGATTAAATATTGCTCATGAACAAGCACAATGTTGTCTCTAGTACTTGAATTTAATCCCTTTTTCTTTTATTTAATGATAACGTGTAATAAACAATTATTCCAATGTCACATGGATGGATATTTTTCTATTCAGAGTTCAAGCAACGCTTTAACTGTCAGCAGAGCGTGGGTATACAGAATATTTCGTTATTCATATAAAAGTTACAGTGTTGCCAGTCTTATAAATAAATTATACCTAACATTAACAAGATGGTGGCTCCCTTGTTAAAACTCTCCAGGGAGTTTTTGTGGTAACTTAAAATTCATGCTTTTAGTTATTATTTATAATTCACTTCACTTGTGCACAATAACCACAGTATATCACGCAAAATGCCAATAATATTACATGATAAAAAGCCGAATAACGTAAGTTACGACGAAGTAACGTATTAAAATAAAAATCACAACATAACAGATCAAGCAAGATCCCTGCAAATACTCCTACATTAAATTCAGTGCACTGTATGAAAAAAAAAATTATCATACAAAATAGCGGTCGGTACCATGCTATCTTAAAACAAAAGAAGTTGGCCGTCGTCTTGGGACGTGACAAAAAATCGAATTACGAACTGCAATGTTGTAAGGTTGTAACCCTCTTGAAGCTCGTAGACAATACGCGAGGAGTGTCCCCGAAGTGTCCCGGATAATGCACTCGATAACAGATTTCCCGGGACGGTAGTTGGGGACGCCAGTTTGTATCATCATAGTGTTGGGGATTTCATGAAACATAATTTCTCATTATTCGGTACATTACTTGGTTTGTATTTACCTATGCCATTTCGCTGAGGCTATACTTGATTAAATAATAAAGTCAATATTGGTTCAAACCTCAAGTTAAGTTTGAGCTCCAAGCTCTTTTGCTTACTGTTTTTAAATATGGATGGAACCTTCTAGATTAACATTAAAACGAGCTGTGCACATCAAAGCGAGCTTTAAATGGTCCGAATTATTTACATAAAATTCGGAGAAAGAATAAAAGCAGATCGGAATATTGACATCTTGAAAATAGTGTCGTACTTTTAATGTCGATTCTGAATTGTTATTTACAGATATACGTGGGCTGTTCCAAAAATTGTTAGTGAATTGAAAAATAGTTAGAATATGAATAAAGTTTATTTATAGCTTTTCAAAATATTCACCTGCAACCCCAATGCACTTATGCATTCAGGTGAACCAGCTTTAGAAACATATAAAAAAGTATGTTCCGAGTGGTTGGAAAATAACCGCCGAAATTTTTCGACGGCCTTTTCTGCAGTGTTAAATTTTCGCCCACGAAGCATTTTTTTTCCGTAGGAAATAAAAAAAAATCACTTGGAGATAAATCTGGGTTGTACGGAGGATAGGGTAATATTTATACTCCTGAAGTATTCAAATAGTTCATGGTTCTAGAAGCTGTGTGAACGGGCGCGTTATCTTGAGGAAAAAGAATGTCACGGACACCGCTCCTTAATCGCTCGCTATTTGAGTTGAATAGCGAAAGCTTGAAGCAGACAAACTACGCAATACTATTACTAATACTAGTAACGTAGTTCTACGATCTTCTAGTGCAATTACTACTACTGGTCCAATGTTTCGAAAAAAAAGGCACTATAATTTGCTTATTAACGCTCCGACCGCGAACAACTTCTGTGAGCAACTCGTCTTCTTCAAACACCCATTGCGTGGATTGTTGCTTCGTGAGAGGATCGTAGCTGTAGATCCAAATTTCGTCAGTTGTAAGGATCTAGGCTACCATTTACGAAGTTCCTCCTTCAAACTTTTATAGCTTAAAGTTTCACTAAACAACACGACGGGATTTTTGCTCTAAGGTGAGGAAAATAAGGAATTCATAGCGAAGCAAGCTTCCTAACTTTAAGATGTTCATGCAAAATGGTGGAAAATGCCTGTGATCCAATCTTCAGTGCAGCCTCAATCTCTCGATGTGCAATTTGTCTATTCTCCCGCAATAGCCACTCTACCCTAATGACATTTTTATGAGTTACTGTAGTTTTAAGTCGGCCGGGTCTGGAGTTATCGTTAGAGTCCTCTCCACCACGTTTAAATTCACGAAACCAATAAGTAACTGTTGCTAACGCAGGAGTAGACTCTCCAGATGCAGCTTGTACATTTTCGTGAGAATCCTTGAAGGTTAACTCTCGTTTATAATTGTAAAAAATCATAGCACAAAAAGATTCCTGCGAGACGTCCATTGTTGCAAATAAAAGAAAAAAGGACAAGTTTTCTTTAAAAATACTTAAACAAAATAACTACACATAATCGTAGATGGTCAGTGATTTTTACCAAAGAGATTTGTATTGAAGTTAGCTATCATTCAAAATGGTTTCAAGAAAAAACAGATTGAACTTATTCTTTGGCTAACAATTTTCGGAACAATCTAGGTATTGTAGATATTTAAACAGTGGCAAAAAGAGAGTGTATAGGGCTTGAAACATTACAGTTTGAGAGGCTTCTTTTTACGGTTCGTTGCAAAACTTTAAACTTTAAAGCTTTATAATTTTGTATAGCGTCCCTTTGTAATAAAAACTCCATTGTATATGAGATATGATGTCTTAATTATGTATTGGTTTCATTAAAAAAAGGCCCATAAAATTATTAAATCTAAACAGCCATTGTTCATTTACGTCGTAAACCACTGGGTTCTGTCTCCTGGGTCCCGGGTAATGGCGTAACTCAATAAAAAGATTTCCCTGGGCAGACATACCTCAACACCGCCATTACAACTTGGGTAAGTGGCGAGTTCGGTTAGCTTACACTTCGCGGTGTTTACACACTTTTGTCATAACTGCCAAGACTTAGATTTGTCTTTGTTTTATAGCAAAGTTTTTAAGATTACATGTCATCTGGTTTCTTTGTCTTTATTTATTTAAGTTATTTATGCAGGTTGGCATGACAGCGGCGACTGGCAGTGGATTTCGATCTCTCGGTGGTCGCCGTTGTATTTGGTTTGTACTGTGATTACCATCAGGGACATTACCGTCAATGTGCCGAGCTATTATAAAAAAATATGTGTTTATATGTTTGTTATGTATATGTTTTTATTGTTAAATTACAGTATATTTAAAAAATCTCGTGATATAAATGTTTCAAAAAACGGTCACTATGTAAATAAACAGTAAATGACATACACGTGTTAAGAATGGATTCCCCGTATTATGAGCGAAAATACTAATTTTGTTAATAATAAAAGAAGAGTTATAATTTATACTAGTGCGGTAAGTTGTACAAGCGAGTACTAGAATGTCACCATAGTGCGAGAGTTTGTAAAAACCAATCCCACACGCGTGTCATACAACGTTTATCGACAAATTTGCGAGAAAACAGTACAATAGGTAATGAAGCAAACTTTTTCATTTGTTTATTTTTTAATAGCAAATAAGAAATTATACAAATAGATCACTACTCTTGGAAATTTTATTTGCAATTTGCGCCATATTCAATATATTAGGTGGAGTAAATTCCATATTAATATTGGATTCCTCACTTGAACTCATATTATTATTATTTTAGTCAGAAAATCGCTACAATCTTTGACGTCTCTAAAATGAAAATGGCGTCACGTTCGCGTGGTGAAAATTAGAACTACATCTTTCGTCTCATTATCTCTTTAGTATTTCAAAGTGAGATAAATAAATGTATATTTATAAAAATACTGGCTTCGTAAATGCATTTTTTGGGCTAATGTGTTGCATAAACTTTTTTATATATATGATCGGAACTTAATTTTGAGTAATTTACGTAATTATGCCTCACAAAGTAATATTTATACTAATAACTCAATATTATAAAAAAACATGCGTGCGCCCTTTGCGACTATTGTGTCCGTTAAGATTGCGACCACCATACACATTGTCATAAACCACATGAAAACCATAAAGTCGTCGTCCTTCATTGTACGCGGAAAGTCAACTCATAACGTAACGACACGGCAAACAATAAGAGTAGCGTGGTGTTCAAATTGGGTCGGACCGACAGATTGATCATCACTCGTCAGTATAGTGTGAATCATAATAGCCGACAGCCGACCGACGCGACGGTAAAACTGTCGATCCGACCTAGTGTGAACCAGCTTTAATGCACAGTTTAAGCTATCCACGTCTTCCTTTTCAAGAAGTTTCGCATCTATCATGTGTACGACGCTGCACGAGTAATTTTTTTTTGTTACTGCCAGTATATTAATACTTCGTAAATAGTAGCTATTGTTATTATTATGCAAGTTAAACTATCATAAATGTCAAATATTGTATCTTTGATTAGTTTAACGTCAGTACACGGGTTATCCCTCGGCCGATCATCAGATATCTTAGTCCGAAATTGTAAGGCCGTTATATAGACCCTTTGTTTTGCGGAATTGCCTCCCGACGGCCTTATGGTCGAGATAAAGCTGCTCTGGCCGTCCACGGCGGCCGAAATTAGTTCACAGCCTTATTACGGCCTGTGGATATATCTACTTTTATACTTGCGGACGGTTTAACCGTTATTATTGTGTACAAAAGGGAATTTGATAAGTTTTTATTTTTTCTCAATCGATTTCAATGAAATATTGAATACAGAGAGTATATGTTATTCCGAAATTGATTGGTTTATAAAATTATTAGTAATATCGTATTAATATTACAAATTTGAAAGCTTGTATGTTTGGATGTTTGTTACCTAATCATGCAAAAAGAGCTGAGCAGATTTGGATAACATTTTGCAAACAGTGCTTATAACCTGGATTAACCCTGGATTCATAACACATTTTGTACCGGTAAAAACCAAATTCTGAAGTCCACGAAGACGAAGTCGTAGGCAGAAGCTAGTCAATAATGATATTAGAAATCATTAAAAATTCGGACAAGTAACAAGTAAGTATTATTTGTATATTAGCATTACATTATCTAATATCTTAGAGGAGCGACGGTGCGTGTTTATGTGACTAACTTTTTTTTTCAGTCGCTGGTGTTGAGCTCTTTATGAAATTAATAGCAAATATAACTTTGTCACGTAATAATTCCCCACAGGATTTCAAATTCATTATTTTCTGATGTATTCTTTAACTTATGTTAAAGATCTCTGTTAGTGATACATTTCAAGACTGTAAGTCCCTGGGAAGTACCTCATAAGCTTTGATAATCGATCAGGGAGTGGAACTTACAGTATGAAAGGTTGTAACTCTTTATTTAGAAATTTTATTTTTTTACAGTAGTATGAGTGCATAGAGCCGTAGATGGTGTAGTATTTGAAATGAATTTTAAAATTTTACCTCAAGACGTTTTCTAAAAAATGACTTTGATGAACATTGACAACAAAGTGATCTTATAAGGATTCTGTTTCGTCATTTTTGGCACGGAACCCTATTAATGATTTAAAACATTTACATTTTAATTTTTTTCTTAACCAATTTTAATGTAATATTGTATAGATACAGAAAGTATGTGTCATTTCGAGTAATTAATACAAAAAAAAAATAGAGAAAGATCTTGTAGCATCAAACCTACTAATTTGAGTAAAGTTGAAATATTCGAATAAATCTAAGCTTTCTGTGAAAATATTGATATTTTTTATTTATGTAAATGTTGAATTTTTTTACATATCCGCGTTATTTTATTTACATATTCGTCATTTTTTTACGTTTCTTTGTCAGTTTATTTACATGTAGGTACATGTCAATGTTTTTACATGGCCGCGTTACTTTCTTTACATTTTTATGATCGATACGTCATTCTATAAACAAAAGTTTTTAAAGTAGATTTTTGTATCACACAATGTATTGAATACTAAGTTATTTTGGAATTAGGGTAATGTAAGTGGATAAACGAGGTGTAAAATGATGTTGGCATGTATTAAAATATCTGATATTATACCATACTATCTGCACGTTTATTAATTGTTTTATTAATTTTATTGACATATTATTGGCGTTTTTTATAGTTTATCATGTACTAGCGACCCGCCCCGGCTTCGCACGGGTGCAATACTGATATTAAATGTACCTACCTACCACAGAATGTTCTTATAAACAACATTTACAGCTTCTTTGTTATTAGATAATACAAACATGTTTTGTTTAGAGGTTACTCTTAAAAGAGCGACATATAATTGACCATGGTATATAGGGCTGGTACCGCCGCACTTCCCTACACTTTAAATCTGTAATATCTTCGGGAATATTCATTTAAATTACACGCTGTAAAGGGCTATATTGATCTATATTAAATGGACAATGTATTTAAGGTACTTAATTGGATAAGGATTCATGCTGTATTGCTTAAAATCACTTCGTAAGTAAGCCATTTTTTCCCGTAAAATGTAAAGGATAAAAAATTATTATTTTGAGTTATCCTTAAGAGATAGACATATACCTTGGATACATAGACTTTTTGTTGACCTTTTTTAGGTGTACAATACTGTAGTACATTATTTTGATTTATCTCGTGGGGTTCAGCCAGCGTTTGCAATGTAAGCGCAAAAAGTGTGTATTTACGACATCACTTAGAAACCTCTAAATTTACCAGTGTTTCTCTACAATATTATGTATGTATTATATATATAAACCTTCCTCTTGAATCACTCTATCTACTACAAAAAACCGCTTCAAAATCCGTTACGTAGTTTTAAAGATTTAAGCATACATAGGGATGGACAGATTATAGCGACTTTGTTTTATACTATGTAATGATATCTGATAAATAGTATGTCATATATTTGATAAGTAGGATATCATAAATGTGATATTTCATTCACAAGTTGTATCGTGATTAATATTCAGAATAAAGTGCACACAAACTATAGTTTGCCAAGTTTCCCCGTATCATACGAGTGATGACTTCACGCATGACAGCTTGCCACGCGCTCGACTAAATATATAAACAGCACATAAAATATGTCGCCAATAATCAAGACCAAATGTCATATTAGGTTGGATACTTGTTACACAAACGAGCGATTTTGAATATGCATTTATTTTTACATCCAACTATTTGATCTATTTTTTGTCAGTGACGACTAATAACACGCAAAACCATTTCACCATATTTAAAAATGTAATTTATTTGGTGTTGCTTCATGTGCTATGGTAGATTAATATTAATTATTTTACGCTGGTTACTGGTTATAAAAATGTATCTGTTTAATGTTTAGATTACAAATTAAAGTCAACGATACTGACAAGATAACGGAAAAAGAGATCACAAAAACACTTCAGACTTAAAGTTTTTGGAGGCCCCTTAATGAGCAGTTTCACAGTTACATCAAAACGCATCATACAATTTTCACTCATAAAATTCGGGAGTAAAACCTGTATTAAACTAATTAAATTTTGTAAACACTATTCAGACTACTCGAACTGAACTGTCGCAGCGGAGAAAGAGCAAGGGCAAGAAAAAGGGAAGGAAAGTCTTAATTAAAACTGCCATTAGGAATTCTATATCAAAGAAAGTAATAAATTGATTTGTAAATGAACTGAAGAACGTATATTCTCCTATAGCTATAATTAAAGATACACCTATAGAAGATGATGTCGTTTAGAGCTCAGCTCTTTTATCGGTGACAACGACTACTTCGAAAGTCGTTTCTAACGAACTAGGCCCTATTTCACATTTTTTTTTGTTGGGATATAACATCACGCTAATTAGAAAGTGCAGGTCAGAATTAAAAAATTAAACGCGAGTGAACTACGGGCCACAGCTAGTATATGATAAACAGCATTAATCGCTTCCGCTTCTACTAAGCGCTTAACTATGACCGAGTAAGAGTGAAATGTAGCGTAAAAAGGAATCTTTGAGAGGGCCAATGCCGATCCTTATTTACGAGTCAGCGTATTATTATGACTTGCCAATTTTCCGGAAAATAAAACCCGTTACGGCGCCGAGCAGGCAACGTGACGTTGCCGGATTGCGTTCCAATTTTACTGGCGTTTTGTATGATAATTCAGGTTTTTTATATATTTGATAGGCCGCTTTCGGATCCGGGGATACGATTTTAGTCCTGGACGGGCGGATCTCTCGAATTCTCGGGATCTTTCAAATCCTTATTTGAAATAGGCTATTCCTTTTTGGTTCGATTATCATCCATGCAAACGTGAATAGGATGTTTAATATTTTATGTTAAAAATTGAGTTCCATATTATCATATGGACTCAAAATAGATAAGGTACACAGTAAGACTGCTTCGGCCGACCTTGAATTCAGTTATCTGCGCTCGATTGTAGCGCTAGGACTAGCATTTATAATATTCTATGAAAATTTCCAATTGAGAATTTCAATAAATAAATTGGTTACTGAAAAACGTCAAAATCGTAGGTTAAAAAAAATTTGAATTCATTTCGGTTGAATATAATATTTGTAGATATAAACACATAACAGTTTCGATGAGATCGTTTGGTCATTGTCAATTTAGAACTTAGAGTGTGTTTTACACTCAAAAGAATACTTACGTAATTGGTAGTAAAAAAATATTAAAAACACGCTTTTATCACGCACTAAAAATTACAAAATAATTAAACTGTCTTGTATTAGTTACGATATTAGGAGCTATGCATTTTACCCTTGCCAATATTTTAACTTAATTATAGAGTAAACGCAAACATTTTTTTTATAATACGTGGTGGGTGATAGACACATTCGGTAGTTAATTAACTACCGAAGGTGCAAACCGTTTGCGCATCACTTCTTTTGTGTACAATGGTTATTCCAAAAAGCATGGAGCGCGTACTTTTAATTAGTTTAAAAATACGCTTAACGCGTTTCACACACCCTCGATAATTTCGAACGACTTATTCAACGTCACCCTATTCGACTATTCGGATATTCGAAAAAAAAAATGCTTCCCCACTTATGTAAAGCAAAAGGACCCTATTTTTTTTTCTTTCAAGATATTATTTCACCTCTTTGTCGTCGTGATTAATATGTGCACCTATGCCAAAGTAAAGCTTTCTAGAACTAGGAATCTCTGAGCTAAGCCGCGAACGGACATGGCGAAACTATAAGGGTTCCTTATCGACTAAAGAACCTTAAAAATCCAATCATAATGGCAGATCTACCATTTAAAATTATATTTTGTATAAAGATCTCTTGCATGTGAATCTGAATAGTATTGATGTCTGGTTTAACGATATTAAAACAACCGTAAAATTATACACATGACATAATAGACATGAAATTATACACTTTCGGAAACATACGACTAAATAAAGTATAAAATTGTTTTTCTGTCGCTTAATTTTCTGACAGCCCACTCGATACTGTATCGTCACTTACAATCAAGTATTAATAGAAACAAACGTCATATAAATAAGAAGAAAAAATGCTACATTTACGTTCGTTTCATCCCGAATTTGTATTCACCTCGTTACGTCCCTTTGAATGCGCCGGTACGAGACCTGATAAAACCTGATCAATCTGATAGTGACTCTTTGTCGTAACCATTTGACAGCTTTATGTTTTCATAAGGTAAACATGTAAAAGCTTTTCGCAGACGATAAAATGTCGCGTAAACATAACACTTTCAGAAAGCCCTCCTTTGAGAATTTTTATTACAAAAGTGTTTTGGACATACCTAATATTATTCATTAACAGAATTTTATTTATTAAATATTTTTTTTACTTATTAAATCTATTAGATTTTTACTTTTTTAATTTCGTATCAAAAATATTTGTAGTATGTTTAGGGTTCCGAATTCAACAAGGAATCGCGCCTTCGTTCAGAGATTTTTAGTACTAGAAAGCTGTCATTTGGTATGAGTATACGTATTACTCGTAATTAGTCGGACAAAAGAGTAAAATAAAATCTTGGAAATAACATTTTTGGTTATCTCCCCTGCATGTAGAGCGGGTATTTTTTTTACTCGTCTATCTATGGCGTGTGTTTGATAGGTCGTGCAAAAATATCGTGGGTGTGTGAAAAGCATTTTTGAAATATTTATGGACACAAACATTTTATATAACAAAGAAAAATATACAAAAGTAAGTAAAAAAATTTTTTACTTGCGAAACTTTTGTACTTGCGAAGGCCCAAAGCTACCGCCACCACTACAACGATTCGAAAAACATCGCTATAGTTGAAAAAATAAACAGTAATAATCTCGATATGGCTTGAAAACAAATGTATTATATTTTGTAACTAGTATATAGTTTATCTGTGTATATATCAGCGTAAATAGACTAAAAATGTATTTTCTCGCCAACATTTATAGTCAACTAATTAACCATAGGCATAAATTAACACCGTTATTCAGTTGTCACTTAAATAGGAATCAATAAAAATGAAACCATCGTAACAATAAATTTGTTGTTTTATATAAAAAGATTACATTAATATCTAACTAGTGGCATACGCGTTTATTACGCAGTAATTATTTATGTCTCTTAATTTCCTTTTGCCCGTATTATGGATAATATAATCCATGTAGCCTATCATATGAGAAACTCCATTTATACTTCAGTGTAAAAAAATATAAAAATACGTTTTCTAAAAGTATTATTGAGAATCCTTATAACCTATAAAAGATGGACTAACAAATACTTCCCGTATAATTTTTTTTATCAAAATAATAGAAATTTAATTTTTGTGATTATTTCTTACGGTATTTTAATTTATGAAATTTCATTATCGATGCTTATAGCTCATCAATTACGTATTGATGTATACTTCAAAATTACATCATAATAAAAAATATATAAGGTTTCTTAAATTAATATTGATAATTCTTATAGCCTATCATTTGAGAAATGACGTAAGTATCACGTGTTCAAAATTTAATTAAAATCGGTCAATTTTCATTAATTTTCAACAGATTTTGAAGAAATTTTGTACACGTGAGGTATATGTCAATCAATAATTGATATACAATAAGAAACTTCAATAATATTTTTAGAAATTGTATAAAAAAGTATATATTATTATCATTTTCAACCAGTTTTGATGAAATTTTGTAAACGGGAAGTGTAAATCTCAAATAATGGGATATAAGAATCGTCATTAATATGAGTATAAATACAATTCAATATCAAAATAATTAAGTCACCGCTAGTTTATTCATATAGATATAAACGCTTATAACAAGTTATAAAATAAATATGAAATAAATTTTAAAATTTACATTTAAAATGTAAATGTCAAAATAAGATAAGTTAAAAGATAAGTTATACATAGTAGTTATTGTAGAGAATTTATTTTATATATACATAAAGTATATATATCTAAACGATGGAGATATCAAACAACTCTCTTTTGCAGTCTATGTTATTTTTCCGTCTAGCAAAAAGTGGATATTAATTTAGTAGAATATTTTATTATTTGCATTATTCAGAGGTATCAAACGAGCTTAATTTTCTCTATTTTGTCAAGTATTCTTTGCAGTCAGGATGTTTTTGTTTTATTTTTAACAATTAATGTACCTATAAACTGAACAAACTTATCAAGTTTTATTCTCGTGAATCACTGAGGACTAAGTTTCAGAAATTCAGTATCATAGCTTTGCCCTCCCAATAAACCATTGAAAATTTTATATATGTATGTGCGGGAAAAGATTTAGTTAAGTTTAAACTTGTTATTGAGGATCACAATTTCAAAACTACAAATAAAAATAAAATAGTTACCTCATCTTTTAGAAAAATAAACCTTATTTAGGTAATTATGTTAGGTTCTACAATAAGCTTCCTTAGCACATTTTTAGCGGTTCTTTTGTTCAAAGCTTATTTATATAGGTGAATGATTACGTGAAAAATAATGATTACTGGAAGTGGATCCTACTCTATGCGTTCAGCTGTAAAAAATAATTGTTATTGATAAATACGATCGATTTTCTTTCTGGTTTTTCTCTATGACTCGTAGAATATTTCCGAACCGGCCATATTATGTTGACATTTATAAAGGCCTAAATTGAATACAGTGTTCTTAATTTTGATACCCTAATACTTAAAAAAATAAATAGGTTCAAAACGGGAATAGTTGTAATACAACGAATTACATTAAAAACAAATAGTTTTCCTCAAGATTTCCGCTGTTCGAATTACGTACAGCCGTATATTTTCACTGTTATCTGATGTACGAGGAGAAATTGACCATTACACAAAGAAATAGTATTAAATGAACATTGAAAGAAACTGCCGTTATTTTTAAAGTGTTCAGTATAATATTTCTTATTTATCTAACAGTATTGCGTGAAGTTGAAGATTAAGATAGGTCTTTGAACAATAACTTCGTGTTAATTATGTTTTCTTTCCTTATTAAAATCATAAAGAGATGAAGTTTGTAAATATGTTTGAAATTATTTTGAAAAATGAAAATGTGGTATTCTATTGAATAGTTTAGGTTTAAATAAACAAATTAAATTGTGGAAATAAATTAATTTATATACTTTTTTTTCACTGAAATAATTTTAACAACCTCTCTGGTTTGGTGATTTAATACAATATATGATAATGGCTTCTAATCTATTCAATGCTGAAAATACAAAAACCCAGCAATGGGACAAGAGTAAAAATTTTTTTTTTTTGTAAATTAATAAGCCTTATTATTTTTACAACGGAACCCAAAACGTATAAATGCTATATATCCCATCTAGTATATGTATGCTATATATCCCATAATTAACTCGAAGAATAAACCACTTTTATCAGATCAGTACATATCTTTTGGAATCACCTCCGTTTACGAATTTCTCCGCTTTTGTATGTTTTATGTTATAATTGAATTATGTGAAAATGTGATATATGACTAATATATCCCACTATGTACTCATGGACCGAGCGTACTAAAAAGTGTGAGTGCGTTTTTTTTTTCGATCTGACTACTCTTTTAGTAATAAGGGGCCTGAAGCCTCAGACGGCTTTTACAGCGTCACCGGACTTGGGGGTGCGCGCTGAAGGCACTCAGCCGCGAAAGCGTGACAACAAACTGTCAAGGGTGCCAAAGTGGCCGAACCTCGGTTTGGACTGTTGCCGTGGTTGCAAATAAGTCGCGAACTGGTTAATACCTTATCCGTAATTAAATCAAAACTAACTATACATTTATACATCTTGATTTCCTCTGCGAGGAGAGAGGAAACATGAGTATATATGTATTTAGTAATTTGTCAATTTTGGTCTAAACTAACGAGCCAAAAAAGAAAAATGGTCCCTTATAGAACTTATGTACCTGAGTGGTGTGCATGTATGTAAAGGATGCAGTGTCATGACTGTATGTTGTTAGCTAGTGAATGCAGTGTATCGCTCAAGCGGCTGCTGCTCAAGGGCTCCATACCGAAGAAAAGGACCAAGGCTTGAGTTGTCGCAGGAGAAAGGGAAGTGACGGGTATGTGTGAGTGAGGGTAATGGGCAAGGGAACGGTAGTTTCGCAGAAGCGGGCGCGAGGACGCTTGGTTTCTAAAGATGGTTGTGTAATACGCGTTCGTCGGCGTTTTGCCTTCGGGGTGTCTGGGATTGGGCTGACCAATTGTGTGAGCATGACTTGATGCACGAACATATTCAGGGATATGAATATTATTCTCTTTTTATCGTAACACGGCAAAGTGACGGCACTGTACTTGACGGTAAGTGCAACCCAATAACATCGGCGACTACCGACGGATCTACAATCTATCGCTAATCGTCACTGTCATGCCGGGCTATTTGAGTAAATATCTTTTCACGTTATGTTTTTAAGTACTCTATGTTGTAGAATGGAGAGAACACATTAGCCGGGAGGCAGATCCACAGCTTAACAGTACGGCAAAAATAAAACGTAGCGAATTTTTTTGTTCGTGCCTAGATAGAGGTAACCGTGAAGTTGTGGCTTTGGAGCCCAGCGTGTGTGGTTCTGTTATAAAAGGGATATGAGGGAATTAGGTCGAACAGATCTTCAGAACACTTACCATGATACAGACGTGAGACGGAGGTGAAACGTCTGTATCATTTACAATCCGGTAATTGGAGCCGCATGCTTCACTGAAAATATTTACTTCTGTCGCCTGAGGTTGACACATATATATCTTTAACAAACTTTACCAACACCGAGAATATTGCTCAAATTAAAGAGACAGTTAGCTAAGTATGAATTTATTAACGTGGAGTTGCATTTGAAGTTACAACATTCATTAAGTGACAAGTTCCAAAATGTTTGTAGACAAAGCGTCGTACTAAATGCAAAGCACGAGTGCAATAATAGAAAGAGACAATTCAAGAACAGTTAGACGTCATACTATATGTATTACAGCCCTTTGTTTGATTTTACGCTTCTGTGATTCGCAACGGTTCACTTCTTTCCATTTATGATAGCTTAGTATAGGACGTGTTATATAAGCATTGAATTCACATTCGCTTCTTCTGTCTTGAAGTTTGTTTATTTCTTATTCTTTGTTCTACAATAATTACGGATTTTCTGTAAATACATAGCATTATAAATAAATGCATAAATATAATGGAAAAAACTGGTATGTCATTTACTGATTTCATGTACTGGTCGTACCCTGGTAACTCGTGCGAATATTTCGCAAATTATCGTTGTTAAACACCGAATACACGTTGTTTTATAAAGAACAGTTTATCACGATTTCTAACTCTTTAAGCGGCTTAGACACGATGAAGATACCATAATATTTTATGATACGATGTCGTAACATAATATATTATCGCATATAGGTATCATAGATGGGTAAGATACGATGATATATGAAATCATTTCAGTCTTTTGACAGTCTGCTTAGGTATTGCACATATTTTTGTCTGAATTCTATTTACAGGTTGATAAAAATTAAGTAACACTGCTTTAATATTCGATTTATTAGACAGCTCATCAGACTCTGATTCTGATTTTGAATTCGATGTGCATGTTGCATTAGCACATTATAAAAGATGTGATCGCCGTTTCGTAGATAAAGACGTAGCTAGTGTTGATAAAACATCGATTAAACAATAGTCATTAGCACTACCGAGTAATCGATAGTTGGGATAAAACTTTTAATAGTTTATTTCCAATAGACATAATACGGGGTATTTTTGTGATTACAACAAATATTTGAGCGAATGAGATTTTTTGAGCTGAAGTTAGCAAATTTGGCAAGCTTCGGAACATACGAATGACTTTTTGTTTCGCTTTGGTCACTCGACGGGCTGACTTACATTCCGTACTACGAAATAACTGACAATTAATCGATTAATTGATAGTTAAAAAAATCATTGTTGTACATTTTCACTGAGTTGTAAAACAGATTGTGATTTTTGTATGTTTTTTTTAATTCAAACTGACTATACTGTTAGCCTTAGGGGTTAAGGAGTCTTTGCAGCTTTTACAGCTTCACCGGGCTAGGCAGCGAGCACTTAAGACCGCGAAAGCAAGGCAACAAGTTCAACAAGGCAACAACCTCGGCTTGGACTGTTGCGTGTATGCAACGAGGTCGCGATCTGACTAATTCTCTATCCGTAAATTCAATCTAAACTAACTATACATATATACATGTTTCTTCCCTCTGGGAGGATGGAAGGAACATGTGTATATGTATTTAGTAGAAAGTGAGTGGTGTCAGTGTCAGTCTAATAACTTAAAAGCGTTAATGTGTGAAATTCAGAATTATTTTATCAAACATGAGGATATTAATTCCAATAAATATTCCTTAAATTATAATATCCGGATTTGCATATAATCGATGGTTTACCATCACTAGGCATAGTAATCAATGCAAGACAATGCACTCGAGAGAGACGCATCACCTGTGGCATCATCGATACCCCTCGCCCCGCATCAAGCCACGTCACAGCATTTTAAGATGAAATAACCATATCGCGCGAATATTAAGATACTGTAAGATGAAAATATATACTCTCTTCGCCGTGTGTATGTATTTCATCTTAAGATAAAATATTATAGCATCTTCGTTATCTATGACGCGCTTTACATTCATTTCATTTGATTGATTTGCGTGATAAAATATCCTTTCATATAGAATGTAAACAACCTAACTAACAGCTGCCAAATGATGGCAATCCTAATGAAATAAGATTTTTACAAAAAACTAAATATTAGATTTAAAAAATAACGAATACTTTAAGTTTATATTTTTCTTTTGTAAATAGCGGGGAAAATAAACTTAATTTTGATTAAGAATTAATGAAGATGTGGCGTTACCATAAATTAAAAACCTTTGAGAAATGATATATAGATATTCCCACAAAAAAATCATCAAAATCTTCTCATGCCAACCGAACACATATTTTTAACATCCTTTCCTCTTTTTAAATCAACATTCTTTCCTAAATATGTTAATTAAACGCAATCGCTTAACGCCTACGAGAAAAAGTCCGCTATGTAAGCCATATTCCATAAATAGATAAGAATCTTTATCAGTTATCGTTGTCGAAAATAGTTTGGGAAATACTTTACCGAAAAACCAGCTTTGAAAATCAGATCAGAATCTATCATCATCAATCAGTCTAACAGAATCTGTTGCTGAAAATTACAACAAAGTTAATTCAGTAGTTTGAAAGAATAGCGTGAAAAGAAGGAAGTACAGTGGGGACTTTGTTTTATATGAAAATTATATTAAATGCAAATTCTGTAATACATAATTTAAGATTATATTACAGAGGTATATATCGTCGGCCAAACTTCACCATCCATAGGGGTAAATTCTACAAAAACTGGGGAACCGAGAAAAACTCAGTAAGACATGGAAAACTTTAAAATGTAAACATACGGACACTAAATTGTGACATGGAACGCTGTTCGCCTCAAATTGTGAAATTCCTTTTTTAAACCAATCTGAAATAAGACTTTTTTGCGTAGAGCATTATATTATTAAGACCAACATATAATATTTGCTTGATGTATATTTTGCGAAACTTTCCATTATGTAAACAGGCAGAAATACAAAAGTATAATTGATGTATAAATCACTTTTAATATAAATGCCATTTATATAATTGAGTTAGGTTTCTGAATAGGCTCAAAGCCTATTTAAAGAATGGTATGAAAGGCAACACTTCATAAAGCAGCTTTTTTATATCTAAAAGTTTTATTTTGAAATTATTCTTTAAGTAGCATACAAAAGATAAAATTATATTATTATTTATTTATTTTATTCACTATGGATTTAAAGTTTGGCCAAAATCTTACCCTTTTTAAGTGACGATGTGGCCCAAGATGGTGATTCACTAAGCCTAGTGGAGGACTGGCTTTCAAGTGGAGTTGCCGGAACACTTCTATAGGGGCTTGGTTACAGATTTTCAATTTGAGGGTGGTAGCTAGCCTGGCGGGCAGTAGAAAATACCCTACCACCATGTTATAAATTCATCAAGATATTTCCTTGACCGAAAACTTAGTTTGCTAACAATCCGTTTATAAAAACTCCTGAATCGATTTTCATATTTAGCCCACGGTGCCTAAATTAGGAAGCAAAATCGAGTGTTAGGAAAAACTGAAGTCGTGCCTCTCCCTCTTATACTGAAAATATGTATAATATGCATATACTCAACTTACCTATTGTAGGTATTAAATTTGTTCCAAGACAGTCGTTCTTAAAGAGTAACCCAGTCACTCGTCAGAGCTGATACGCACAATTTTTTCTGTATCATTTAATTAATACAAATTCCCATCTGGCGTCAAAATAACCGGGCGTTTATAAACCACGACATTTTAGTCGCCCGTGTGTATAAACAGTAGTACATATCTCCTTTACGTGCATTCAGTGAGTGGTGTCTCGTATGCTTCGTTACGCGCCGCAACGTGGGACGGTCTCGACAGGAGGGTTTTGTCTTCTCAAAGGAACGAGCAAATCTGCGCATTTCTGCCTCGGTTTTTGTGTTTCTTTTTTTTTTGTTTTCCTCTACGTTTTTACTTCAATATCTCGGTGGCACTTTTACGTAATTAGCGAGTTACGTACGTTGTTTTTTATGTAGTTTTCTAACAATATCCTTTTTTTTTATGAAAATTTATTTTTAGCTCTTTTCAAAACACGTATTATGGTCGTTTTTATATTTATTTTTGTATTATTACGGTTAAAAAAGTATACTTAACTACTAATGAAAGTCAATACATTTCCTTAACCATATAGTAGACTAAGATGTATTAGAATCTTAAAAAAAATTACTTATATTTGAGTGTTCATTTTCATAATATATAAACTAACTAGCTGAGACCGCGGCTCCGCTCACGTGGATTATAGAATCTAATATAAAAAGTAGCTTAAGTTACTCCTATAACATCAGTTCAACCGTTTGACACCCGTCTTGAAGATTAACCGCAACAAACAAACATACAAAAATTTTAAATATTAGTTTTAAATAATACTTTCATATATGCATTTAGTAAAAATCTGTTATTTTAACAGTTAAATTTTATTCTTTGTATAGATAAGCTTGAATATCTTGTCGGGAAGATATGTATATAAGAATTATTATATTATAAAATTTAAAAGAAAAATAAATTAGTATTTTAATATACTTTATTTCAAGTAAACACGAATCTTACGCTTTATGCGAATGAAATTGTAAATAGCACGTAGTGGGATCGAACAACGAAAAGCCACAAAGTATTACTAAACACAAAACTTACTCCCGAATGAACTTTATAGGATTTGAAAACGTAAACATGTAATGTTTTGCGCGGTACGGTGACCCGTGAAGATGCGCAATTAAGGCATTAAATGCTTATGCGTGTGCGAAAGGGGTGTGCTTCCTAGTGGAAAATTGGAAACAGCCGTCTTCTGTACCCCGGGGCATGTCGTAGTCAGCGAAACTTTGAAAAGAAGGTATGTATTGACTATCGGTTTAGACCTTTTAGATTAACTAATTATAAAAGTGTACTTCGTCAGAGAATAAAATGACAACCTCATTTATCACAAGTTTAGTGATCTGTGAATACAAATATAATTTTGCAATTTCTTTCGGACTTATATACATTAAAAAAAATATTTTTAGTATATTAAATTACTATCTACTTGAATCAAATTGATAAAATATTTTTTTATAATAGTTAGGTGATAAGAAGTTTTTAAGTAGTGTTCTTGGTGGAATAGAATGGGACAAAGATTTTTTTTTTGTAAATGTAATTATTCATTTTATTCCAGAACTAAATATTTAGGCCTATTAACTAGTATTTTATATTTATAAAATATGTTTTTATACCATAATATGTCTATATAAAACCATTTTCAAAATATACTCAAATTAATTTAATTAAAGCACTATTATTTTCATTGATAGATTTCTAATTATACGTGGAATAAAATTGTTAAATAATATTTCTGTATTAATTATCTCTTGAATCTACTTTAATAGAAAATTTTAAGCGATATATTTTCTTTACCAATTAATTAATCTTCAGTTGGAAGGATTTAATTAAAATTGACTTTGTATTTTTCGAGCCTTTTCTCTTATAGCCCCCTTTTTTACCTCTCACCTTTTAAACACGGAGCATGTTGAATGAAATAATCTTTTCTATTTTCTGAGGAAAAATGTTGTATAAATTGCCTGTAAAGTGAATATCGGAAATGCGAAGTACTAGGAATGCATAAAACAGAAGTTACTTTACGTAAAACATCTTGTCTTATTTGTGCTGATGGCCTCGATGTGCACGGTTCATTTGTATTCTCACAAGTAACGGAACTAGTGCTCTAGAATTTTGCTTCCGTTCAAACATTCCTGTTACTTCAGAATATATATATATATATATATATATATAGGGCCAGTTTGAATAGACACAGCGTGGGCAGACCCGCCACAAGGTGCACCGACGACCTGGTAAAGATGGCGGGAAATGGATGCGGGCAGCACAGGACTGGTCGTTGTGGCATTCTTTTGGGTAGGTCTTTGTCCAGCAGTGGACGTCTTGAGCTGAAATTATGAAGATGATGTTAACGTAAAGCAATCTGGCAAGTAGGCAAATACGGGAAGTGAGAAAAACGAGTTGGTAGAATAAGTTAAACACAGGTGAAACCATGTCAATACCATATAAATCAAACATCGGGATGGAACATAATATATAAATCGGTAAACACAAGAGCTGTAGTCCTCATAAAAAAACATAAAATACATAAATATTATTTCAATAATATGAAAATAACTCTAAAGCCTAAGATTTTTCCAAGAGTTGTTGAATTTGGTTATAGAAAAATATATTAAGCCGTATTTCCTTTGTGACAAAGGGAAGTAAAAAAATAAAGTGTAGGTATGAATTTCATACGTAATACTCGGCCAATGGGCACGATACAATCGCGCCGTTTTGCAATCTCGAAGAGCGATCATGTGGACGGGACAATGGGCTTTCAAATTGGAAATAGATCTCGATATATAAAAAATAAGATCGAATCAAGTAGATATCAAAGAATTATTCGATAAAATACATTTAAAAAATCCGGAAAATTGATAAAAAAAATCACTTAAGTTAATACAAATTAAAAGAACTATTCATCGCGTACACGGCTTTTTATATAAGTGACAGCACTGTACTTGATACTAAGCACAGTATATTAAAAAAACAACGAAAACCACGAAGAGACTTCTTGATCCGATCGGTAAAGAGAGAGAGAGTCACTGTGAGGGATTAAATCAACATATGCACGATGGTCGTGACTCTTTCGGGTATAGACCCCTGTCATACCGCTTGATTACCGGTTATACAGCGGCTGCTTTCGGAACGCGACACCCCTAAGCGTACCACAATTGCGGGTTTACCACCTGGTGTAGAATTATCGCACCCCAGTAGGACACAGTTGCCATGTCCTACACCCGGGCCATTTCTTACTAAAAGAATCGTCAAAATGGAAGACTTGGACTTAATCAACACAAGAGCTCAACAGGTCTAAATTTAAATTTATAAATAAATCCGTATTCCGCAAGATTTGTTATAATATGCCGAGGCTCCAACTAGTGGAACCGTGATCTTTAATTCAATATTTTTGCATTATGCTATATTTCGCTTATTTAAAACCTTAGCTTAGACGTCCTAGATATGAGAAATGAATTATTAAAGCAAAAGTATTATTTCTATTTTAATCTAGCTTAATTACAAATACATATCACGAGAAATTCTAACTCTCAAGAGGCGTATTTTTCACAAATCATAAACAAGAGAAGTATATTAAAACAGTGCTCTGGCTAACAACAAAGTTGCTCAACTAAAGCTGACCGCGGTAAGTAAGCAAGAAGGTCGGATGGGTCCCAGCGCTGACATTACTGGGGTAATGTTTCGACAGGGCAGCAGCCGGACCTTTCGCGCGTTATCGTCCACACTGTCGTGATGTAGGGTTTCTCTCAACGGACGGTACGGTTCTATGAATACGAACGGACATACAGGCAATAAGGATAGATAACCTATATTTTGTGAGGATAGCGACATTTTTCTTTGCTATGCATTGGAATAAATATGACGCAAATAACTTATTTACTACATTGCTACGCATTTACAATATAAAGTTCAGAAACTTGCATGCAATAGGCCCTTGCAACTTTGACGAATCAAAAAATACTTTATTAAATTTAGGCATTTATGAAAGTCAAACACTATTACCGGTTCGAAAAACATCCCAGTCATCGAGATGAACCGGCAAGAAACTATATCAGGCTTATCTTTATTTTCATAAAAAAGTCCAATTGTACAAACAATATTTACAATTAACAATCATACTAATAATTTATTGGATGCCCTGAGAGAGCTTCACATCTAGACATCACTATTATTCATATAAAAATCCACCCTATATTATCTTTTGACAGTAAAACCTGCTTGACATGGTCCTTGAACTCATTTTCTGACAAAAAGTAATGTGCTTCGGAATCTTATTATAGAATCTAACACTATTGCCTAAAAATACCATGGTTTATTTAGCACCGCGACAACATTTTCGTTCCTGACTAATTGCACTAATGATAAGCGTATGCACCCACAAATAGACAAGGGTTTCAGTCACATTCTTGACGCCTCATACGTGTTATCTTTAATAATCGGAATCAAGCGTCGTCTGGCTTTGATTAGGCGAAGCCACTTAATACGATCCTCGATCAGCTTCTCCCACTGGCTGCTTAGGATATCAAATGCAGCCATATCACGCTTGGCGCAATCATTAAAACGGAAAATTGGACGCCCAACAGTTTTTTTTGGATCTGCAACTTCACCGAGTAGGATTTACCTTGGCAAGTGAGTCCCTTCAATTTGATGCACATGTCCCCGCCACCACCGTCACTGGCTCTTCTAGAGAATGGTAGTGATGCTAGGGTGCTATGCGTCACCTAGAACAGATTCGTTTGTCACGCGATCTTCCCATGTTATACTTAAATAAATAAGTTGTCATCAATTTTTTTTTATATATCTTATATAATGGGCTTTGCGTAGCGCGTGAAAATAAAAGAAACATGTAGTCGTCTACGGTATTCAACAAAGCTTATAGATACAATTATATAGAAATATAGTAGAAAAGCGAGCTTATATTGTATTTTTGTTTGAAACGTTTTATTCTAGATTTATTTCAAAGTAAATTGTATTTAAATATTTTTTATTCATTGTAACAATGTGTCAGTTCCAAAAAATAGCTACCATGTTAAAACAATTCACATAATTGTAAAGTTAATAAAATTTCCATTAAATGTTATTATTTATAAGAATAAACATTTTAATGAGTTAATGTGTTATAATGCCAGCATATCTATAAAATAAAGTCCCCCACCGCGTCTGTCTATCTGTCTGTACGTCTGAACGAGATAAACTCAAAAACTACCAAACAGATTTTCATACAGTTTTCGTCAATGGACGGAGTGATTTATGCGAAAGGTTTAGGTGTATTTCATTAAAGGATTTGGTGTAAATTGGCTGAAATATAACTATGATTGTTGAAGATGTCGGAAGAAAACGTGCCGACTGGGAGCTTTACTGGCGTGCGCCGCGTAAACCAATAAAGTTATATCAGTTATATGTTTTACGGAATTATTCCTCTTAAAAATGTCTATTAAACTGTAGCAACGCTATATGTCTATCATCTTAAAAAAATCTTGTTAGAAAATACTTCTTTAAATTAAGCTATTTGTTGTATAATTACTTACGTATCCTTATTAAATTAAATTAGACCATAATTTTCTGCCTAGTTCCCCTAGTTGGCGTCGCCTACTGTTGTATAAGCCGAGCAATGAAGCTCGCCTTTCAAGGAAAGAAGTGGAGCAATTTCAATCCCGCCGCTACATTTGCAGTTCAATTTGGCGGATTATGTCTTTTAACATACACGAACGAGCCTACGTACTGTTCAAGGTATAATTTATGAAACATTACAAGAGTTTAAAAAATAATGGGTCTTTTAGAAGACGATACTTATTGGAAAAGTACGCTTTCTGAAGCTACCATCACAACTATAACACACACAATCACTTAGGTACTCATTTGCCATAATGATATAGTTTTGTTAAATCACTGACCCGAATATTTTTTGGCAAAACCATCGCGAAAGTATGACCAAAGATATACTGCATCGAAGATGCCAAGAACTGTCATCAGATGATTTAGATTACGACCAAAAAAACTTTGATGAAGCTTTATTTTAATTAAATAAAGAGGTGGAATCTCTATCAGGCAAATCTATAAAAGATTTTGGATTTACCTTACCATCAAATTCAAATATAAATGCAACAATCAATATAGAGTCTTTACGAGAGACAAACTAGGACCCTTTCCGAATTTTACAGACTATTCAAGATGAGTGTCGCTTGAATCCAGCACAAAAACTTGTTTGTGACAAAATATTGTCATTAATTAATAGTAATGAAGGGAAAATGTTTTTTATATGCTCCGAGACATACGTGCAATTTTTTTAAAATAAATTTAGTATTAGCGAAAGTAAGTAAGATATGGTAGAAAAATTGCCCTTGCTGTGGCATCGTCAGGCATAGCTGCCACACTTTTGGAAGGTGGGCGTACAGCCCATTCCACATTCAAACTTCCATTGAAAATTTGTAGGGACGACGTCTTTAACATTTGTAATATTTCAAAACAAAGTAACGCTGGAAAATTAATACAATATTGCAGTTTAATTATTTGTGACGAGGCTCTAAGTCTCATATAGCCTCTGTTGAGGTGTTATACAGGACAATGTGAGATTTGCGCAACAGAAATTGCCCAATGGGTGGCTAAACCGAGACTTCTGTCAAATTTTGCTAGTTATAGCAAAGGGTTCAGAGCAGATGAAGTCAATACATCTGTCAAAAGATCGTATCTTTGGCCACATATAACAAAATGTGAACTTAAAACCAATATGAGAAATTTATCGTCTAGGGAAGATAATAGGCAATTTTCTGACGACTAACTCCAAATAGGTAATGGTAAATTTCAAGACGGAAATGTCAAGATCTTTTATATAGTTCAAAGAGGAACGTTTTTCATCTCGATTCAATAAAAATCAACTGCGAAATGTCCAGTCGGATCAAATTCGCTATTCTGGTGCTATGGTCTAAGTGAAAATACGAGTAACAGCAAATTTTTTATTATAATTAACAAGTTCACTGGATGGTAATGACCCCTTTGGTGTGACAAAGAGTTAAATATGAGTATGATTATTCAGAGCGAGAGAAGTGTTATCGACAACGCGAGTTAATATGATGCAATATTGTCTTTTAATTTTATTATTGTCCAGTAAAATCTAATTTCCTGTACAAATTTATATTGTTAATGAAGTTACGCTCTTTGGATCGTATGAAACAACGCCATTTTTATAACGTACAACTTAAGTACACATGTAGTCGTTTTATCTTCTTCTCGCAGTACATACATACATACATACATGAATCACGCCTCTTTCCCAACGGGGTAGGCAGAGACCAAGTCCTTCCACTCGCTACGACCCTGACATACAACTTTCGCTTCCTCGACACTCATAAATCTTTTCATGCATGCTTGTCGGTTTAGAGTACTCTTGACCTGACCTTTCCTCAAAACGTCCCCAGATTTGATCGTAATGTTCGTCTAGGCCTTCCTCTTCCAACCTTCCCATTTACACTCATCTTATAAATCTGTCTAAGCCATTCTTCTTTCATTCATCCTATCTACATGCCCAAACCATCTAAGCATCCCTTTCTCAATCCGTGTCACTATATCTTCTTTCACACCACAACGTTCTCTTACTACACTATTTGTTATCCTGTCACTCGATTTCACTCCTATCATACTTCTTAGCGCTCTCATTTTTACTGCATTTATTCTACTTTCATGTTTTTTCTGCCACACCCAGCTTTCACTTCCGTACATGAGTGTTGGAACAAACACTGCTCTATGCACAGCCAGACGAGCTTTTCTAGAGATTTTCTGGCTGTTCTCGCAGTGAATGTGGCAAATAATAATTTCCTGTTGGATTTGATGGATTTCTGTTTATACTTGAAAAGTCACTGTGAATTTAATAATTAGTTGTTGAATTTTTGCATTTATGTTATAATTTTCTTATGTTCGAATAATTTTGGTTTGCAGATAATGGTTGTTGGAACATTACGTGAGAGATGATTAGTATCAATAAATGAACAAATTGCGACAGTTAATTGGTGAGGCAGTCGCTACATGGTTAAACATCCAAACCAGCTAGCGTGTATCCAGCTATCATAGGCTTGTGGCATGGTAGGCTTATAAGTTGACATGACAGCAACCAATGTCGATGATACGGATCTTTCGACAGTAACCAGTTTTTCTGAACTTACCATGAGGTGTATAACGTGTATCCAAGCTTAAAAAATATCAATTGATGTTGATAAACACACTATGTTTCATTTTATAATGTGTAAAGCGGAAAATATATGCAAACTATCTTTTTACCCGTTCGTTTCACTATATAGGATCTCAAACTTTTTTCGCTCACCGCTCGCTTGAGATTAAAATTCTTCTAGCGCCTCTCAATATTGTTTACTCACTGTCCACATTTAGGATACATTTTTCGATATTTCGGAATTCTTTTTTTATAGGATTAATTGATATGTTCTCACCCGAAGAGTGTTATTGACTACACTCACTGGTTTACTAGCCGTTTCAACTCTGTCCTCAGCTGTGGCTAATTATATGATTAGCCTCAGCTCTGCAGTCCTTTGAGGATGTATAACAATTTTAACCTGGTATTACCATACCTATAGCCTGTAATGGCCACTTAATGTCAAGTGAAGCGCTAAAGGGCATAGATAAATATCATTGTTGATTTATCTCTACTTGGAGCAGTCCATAACATTAAATAACGTTGTGTTGCGTCGCTACAGTAAGTAGGATTTCCAGAGCACCACGAGTTAGGGGAGGGTTCAAGGTTGGCAATGAGTTTATTATACCTTAGTGTTACTGGCGTCCATTAGTTACAGTAACCACTTTTTAAGTTTGCCACCTTTGTTTCATGATAAAAATAGCCATATCATTAAAAAAACTGGGAAATTCTTTAACACAACCCAAAATATTCTTGTATAACAAATGGCCAGAATACCTACGTAAAAACAGATTACGCTATTAGCTTATGAATTACACCCCTATAAGTATCTGCTTCCAGTAAATAAGATTTCTAATACAAAACATCTCTAGGGATTCTCTACAGAATTAATCTCTTAATACCTTCTTAACCTTTTACTAAACTAACATTTTCATTAAGGAAATATACGTGTTTTGTTATTTGTAATGAAGTATTGATATATCAAATTATATCTCATCTATATTAACAAAATATTTATAGTTTTCGATCGAGTTTCAAATCACAACGGTGCTAAAGAATTTTTCGCTACAAAAAATATTTTTGTTAAAAGATCTTATTGACACAGATCTCCGATGTTTAGAAGTTTTCATTAAAATATGAAATTAGTTATCAAAAATAATTTTAAATGAATGTAAATAAAATGTTAATTTAAATTACATCCCACACATAGACCTCATTGATTACAATTATTGAATTTTTCACATTACATATTGATTAAAGTAGTCGAGTCGCTCACGAGAGGTCTGCCACCTAGCGAAAGTAAAAATACTAAGAAAATATATAAATATAGGGAAGGATTTAATGAAAATATAAAAGCTTGATATTAATAACATAAGATACGGTTTCTATCGAACGGGCACGTGTTTCGAATATGAATTGGTAGATCTCCCGCGGCGGCCGTATTACGGGAGAGTCTTGATCGATCCAGTACTTTGAGACGAGTGATGGCCGCCTCATGTTATGCAATATTCAGCTATATGCTGTATATGTGTTTAAAATATTTAAACAAAACGACTTTTTAAAATATCTGTGGCTACTACATATCCTAAGGGCCAAAGTGCAAAGTCATAATTTTTCAGAAAGGTTACCAAACAATATTTCGGTCTTTGTACGTTAAAATATGTGCTACAAACAAGAAAAGCGTTTACACGAATATATTTGTATTTTTTTTATGATGTAATTAATTTGTTATACCTGCTGAAACAAAGCATTTACCGTAAAAAGACAAACCAGCGAAAATGTTAAAATAGTCTCGCCCTTATCATCATCATCATCATTTCAGCCGAAAGACGTCCACTGATGGACATAGGCCTCCCCCAAATATCGCCACAACGACCGGTCCTGTACTGCCCGCATCCAGCGGCTTTTCACAACCTTTCTTTACCAGATCGTCGGACCACCTTATCGCCCTTATACATAAGTGTGCGTAGAACACCACGCACATTGAGAGTAGCCACCGAATGTGATATGAAGGCTGCAAGGGCTTAAGAATCTGTCGGCCTTATGACAGGAATTCTTACCTTTAGCCACGTACGCTCGTTCGTCCAGCAGTATATATCCAGGTTGGTCAGGTCTGGAAAGCCGGAGTAGGTAACGCACGCTTGTTTTCCGATGTACACCACACAATCAGCACTGAGTACTTCCTTACATTTTTAATAGTTTGTATGGAATTTTGTTCTAATGAACCACTTTGTAATGCACGCAGTAGCGTGCACCGGCGAGAAGATGACAAAAAAGGCTCAGACGCCATTTTTGATGGCGCCATGACGAGACGTTGTGATTGGACGGGAACGTTTGAGCGCTTCACAACGCGCTGCTATTGGTTCGAAACTCATCACAAGAAGCGACAGATTCACACGGTGTTCACACTGATATCCAATACAGATTAGTCACCAAAATTGAAATATGAATATCAGTTACAGTCACGAAACAATAGGACCCATCGATATACTACATGATGATACTTTATGCATTAAAATTATATGTGCATATTTAATTGGGTATTAGAGTGTTTCCAAACAGGTAAGAAATTCCGATCGATATTTAGTAGGGGGAAGTGGGGCAGATTGATACAGAAAAATTCAATGTCGTATTTTATGCATAAAAAAATAATAAAATATTATAATTTTTTGTTTATTGAATGTTAAATTTAATCAATATTATAATACCAGTGATAAGAATCATTAAAGTTAAATAATAATGAGGATAAAATTAATTTAATAAAAAATGGGTTTTGTATCATAGTGCCCCATGTACGGGGCACAATGATACATAGAATGGGGCACTTTAGTACGACAATATATATGTACGAATATATAATAGGAAATAAGGTTTAACTGGTGGAGATTATAATAAGACTTAAGATTATTAATAAAGGAAAAAATATATTTTTCAAAGACCTTTCTCTTTAAAACAAAACTATAGAAACTACTATGGATTTAATTATTTAATAACCACAATAAAAAATGTTTAGGTACAGTCATCTTTGCACCATTCACAACAGTTCCAGATATAAGCTGAGCTCTATTCAGTATTAACGAGTTCCTAAAGGTACCTCAATTTACGCTGGCACTATTACCACCGCTGTGTGGTTGAACAGTTGATTACGGCACATTATATATGTTTAAATTATTTCAAAAAGTACAAAAGAAAAAAGTTCGAGACGTTTCCTTTAAAGAAATAGTAACTGTTAAAGCACAGGTATTAAAGTTGCAGCTGTCTTAACGCTTGTCTTATCTTCCACAATGGAAACACAAACTTACTAGATGCAGGTATTTTCGTAGATATAGGGTCAGTTTCAATTGCGGATATTTCATTTTCTTCACAATTTCTGCAGCATTAATATTTGTGCAAATTAAAATTAATTAATTAATTAATGTTAAAATTAGTGCAAATGCACTAGTATCAGTATCCATAAAGACAACTTCTTGTGTATTTACCGAATTTATCACATTCGTATCGCATACATGGATGTGATTAATACGTATCAATGTGCCCCGTGTATTGATGTATAAATGTGCCCCAGCAGATATTTAAGAAAAAACAAAAAAATTCAATAAAACCACCGAACACATTAAAAAATACTTCTAATACCGAATAATGGATAAATTAACCAACGTTTCGTAAGTTTAAATCTTAATTATATCATATACAACAGCAGAGAAATACTTTTAGATACTTAAGTATTTTTTAGTTAGTCGCACTAAAAACACACTTACTCTGTTCCAACGCTAACGGTTAACAAGCGGTCAGCGTGGTTATAGCTGTGGAGCTAAGACATGTATATACACGTTTTAGTTTTGTCGGGTCTCTAATAATGTTTGTTAATATTGAAATATTGTTGGTGTATCAATGTGCCCCTTGTATCAAAGTACCCCACTTCCCCCTACACTATTTGCAACAACACAACTTTTTGTCAAAAATATATTTTTAAGTTATCGAGTTCTTATACTACTAACAATAAATTAAACCATAAAGTAAGGAATCCATTAAGAAAGTTGTAATAGCAATAAAAGAAAGAGAAAATAATAATAACAGTTAAAACAAAACTTATAACAACTAAAAATATTAACTAGAATATTAATTTTATATAACACCAGTGGTGTCTTGGGACACCCGGTAGGAACGACGTTGAACGTTATGAAGATAAAAAAAATTAAATAACAAGCACTACGTAAGAATGGTATTAAAATTTTATTTGATAAAAAAAGTTTATTTTATAAAGTTATTAAAATAAACATTTATAATAATACAAACATATTTAAAATCACTCTTACTATACATACAACAATGCGTAGAAATCTGAACGTCACGTAGCAAGGTTGATTCGACGATGATCACAATTGTGAAAATAAGGACCTGCATTAACCATGTATATTCTATCTCATTCTCTCGCAGGCTAAATCCTATAGATGTATGTGTTTGTCTCTTTTTAGTGTCGGTCGGTGGTCGCTGTTATACTCTTTTAACAGTTTAGCTCCAATCCGGCATAAACCCGATAAGGAACTTCGGTCCAAAAAATAGCTCATTAAATTTGTAAAATTAAATTAAGTCGCATGTATTAAATATTAAGCAAGTTTAAACTCTTAATTATAGTCTTCATAATAAAATAGGCGCGAAACGAGAGTCTTAAAGACTCGTATTAAAAAAAAGTAAACGTTTGGCAGTGACATTATCGTGTCGATATAATAAATTTTCTTCCCTTAGGTTACTCGTTAAACTCTTTGAATTATATACATGTTACGTTTCTTAAAGACTTTGCCTGCTCTGAGCATACCTGCAGCATCGATTCTCAAAAAAAAACTGATCAATATTTATAAGCAGTATATAAAATTGCATGTGGTATTTTAGAAGTATATTAATAAAACATTCTTAATGTAATGTGAAAATTCCGGCCGGTATATAAATATTAAAGTATATTTCAAGAAGCATAAGGATAATAACTGAGTCATAATACGTAATTATAAACGAAAGTGATCCTGGAAGTCATTTAGAATTTTTGTAGATTATTATAGCCAATCATTGTGTAAATATATTATAGTAGTATTAGTAAATAATATTATTGTTATTTACAATAGTACTGTGACTTTGTTATTTGTCAAACGTTTTACGGTTCGTCAATCACAACAGGACATAAGAACAAAAAAACATTGCATCTAACTGATTAATCTTATAAACATCAATAAAAATACCAACAGAAAAAAAAAACTAAGAATGTAAGAAACAAAGAATGCATTTCTTGTAGCATCAGCTCTGTTTTTAATGAGAGACCAGAATAATACCACCATAGGTTATTGGATAAGTTGGTTATACGCGTGATTGGTGCAGAGACTGGTCACAATATATTGGCATTGTTGCCCCGAATACTAATAGCAGGCGCGATTAAATGCGTACATGTTCTGCCAAACTTTTGAAGATTCAGCTCGAGGAACATTATTAAGAAATTGTAATTATTTCATTTTATTCTGTTGTTGTTTTTTTTTTTATCTCTGTCATAGTTATGTGTACTTGGTAATGGAAGGTATTTTGTTATGTTAAAGTTCAATCCATCACCACAATCATCCTTGACAATGTGGTTGAACGTGAAAACAAGGTAAGGGAAAACGTTCTTTGTAATATAAATAAGTACTAGCTGTACCTCATGGTTTCAACCGTGTTAAATTTATTTCCCTTATAGCCTTTCGTTTTTCTCATTTCGCAAACTTGCCTATAGCCTTCCAGATTGTTTAACGTTTATGATTACTGCTTCGTTTCTTAGTCATAGCGTGAAGTTATACAGCCTAGAACATTACTTAAAAGTGTCCAAAAGCATAATTTTTCAAATATGACTGATATTTTCAGATATCAGCGTGTTCAAACATGTAAATAATTTTAGTATAGATTCGCAAATATATATAACATGAATATAAAAAAATTGCCAAGTGCGTGTTGGGTCACGGGCAGTGTAGGGTTCCGTAGTTGCCCGTCACATTATGCAGACTTAAGGACGCTTACCTTACACGGTACCACGTATCCGACCCGGCCCCGGCCCGGTGTTAGCACGAATCACTTCATACAAAAGTATACCTACTATTGATGTTTGACCGTGTCCTGGCTAGCGCAGCGCCCGACCGGTGTAACATAATATATATATATATATATATATATATATATATGGGACACAATTGCACACACGGCCATTTAATTACATACTAAGCATAGCTTGTATTGTGGTAAGTAAACGGCTCATATATTTAAAATCTAGATACACAACGCTGACAATTATGCTCGTCACCTAAGTCAGTCGACCTCTCGACTCAATAGTAAGGCTTACTACCACTACTCCACGAAGCTGTCCAATCATCCTTTAGAGACAGTGCTTTTAAGTTGTTTGTCAGAAATTCCTTATTCAAAGACATTTTATAAGTTGATTGACTATTACTCATTAACTTTTAAATCCTACTTACGTCTAATAGTTTTCGTTTTAACTTTACTAAGTTTTAAATACTACCATATATTTTTTCACATATACAAAAGCAACTATTTAGCTGGCAGGGGCTGACACTTGACTCTAACAAAGATTAGTACTTTAATAAAGCTTAATAGTTTGCAAATGGAGCCTTAAATCGAGAAATGGTTTTCACAGACCCAACATATTTTTGAACCACCTATCACAGGATGTGTTAGACGAGAAAAAAAAAAACATTCCCAAATTACGTGTAGATTTTAATATACCACTCTGTCGGTGTGATTAATTGTATACACATGTCAAATTACAGCTTTCTAGTACTATGAATCTCTGAACTAAGCCGAGGACAGACAGATGGACATACCGAAACTATAAGGTTCCTTTTGACTTCAGAACCCTAAAAAATGATTGTCCCATTTCATTACGAACATTTGCCTCTGTGCTCATCCAATCATTAAAATCTGTTTATATGGAAGTAATCCTCCAAAGAAAATATGAAACATGGGAAAAAACATCAGAAAAATTCGCAAATTGTACGACGGGCTTTTCATACGGATGACCTATTTGAGTGAAATGAAAATATTATTTCAAACATATTAGTAATAAATAAATACTTTCTTTTTCTTTTGAACTTTCTTCAACAATCATATCAGAACTTCGTGATTCCTGTTTATTATTTTCTAGTAAAATTTACGCAGCAGTGTAGAGAACCTGAGTTTTCAGTGAAAGCAAACCTCAAATGGAATCATATAAAATGGTTGAAGAGCATTTTCTAATTCTCGCCTGCTACTTTGAATTTGCAAATTTGTTGGCACGTAAAGGTATGGCACGTATGGCACGTATTTTGGTACCTGCACTTAGAAACTAGCTCCCTTTTTTAGACTTAGTTTCTTAATTTCTTTGGAGATTTCTCTCTACTTGGGGCAGCCTGACTGGTAGAATACCTCCACCCTACAAAAGATAATGACCAAATGATCTTGTTTTATATTCCTGTGGTGAATAAGGTTTCCAGAGCTTCTTGGGGTAGGGGGGATCAAGGTTGACAACGCGCTAGTGATAACTATGGTATTAATTACAAGCCTCCATAAGCTACGGTAGCTGCTTACTATCATGCGGACCGTGTGCTTGTTTGCCACCTTTGTAGTACAAAAAAAAAGTTGTATTGTATCAATATAGAAAAGTTAATTTTATTCGGGATTATAATAAAAAAAAAACACTTAATAAGTTCTAAATTAAAAAATTGACACTTCATAACCGACCTAAGAACTCTGTGAATCGAGTTAATTGAACTGTCAAATTAACTTAAATTAAAAGGGACGGTTGAATAATAACTTAAGGTCAAACCACTTTTTATTAAAACCAAAAGAGGGAAGAAGGAAAACTTTCGTTTTATCATGTTTCGTAGTATTAAATTTTTACTTAGGAGACATTTTTTATAATTATAATATGATCTAATTTAAACCAGTAATTGACTGCAGATATTTTAAATGTATAATGTTAGATATATAATGATAATTAAAGCCATAACTACTAATTGACCGGGCGATATAATTAAATTACCTAACATTCCTACTATGGACTATGTAAAAGTTTCTTTAGCTCGTCATCTCCAACCATTTCCGTATGATGCGACTTTTTTTGATAATAAGTCTATTCAATGAATCGAGTACAGTTGCTATTGACCCGTACTATTGACCCGTACGCCGTCATTGTTTTTGGATTGTACTACGATTTGGATTTGGATTGTACTTACTTTGTTGTGCTAATAGAAAAAGTAAGATGAAACGAAGTTACAAGTATATTATTCTTAACTGCGGCGTTAGTATAATCGTAACACGGAGAATTTTTTTGTCGCGTATATGCCATTGCGAAGTCTGTGACCACTTCAGAACTTTTATTAATTTAACTCATTAGCGTGTGTAATATTTATGATTATGTTACATAATTATTAAAAACATATTGAAGTAATTAAACGAACTGGGAGCAAGGGACTCACTGGCGATACCGCGCCGAGGACCCTTGTCACTAAATTTTAATTGAAAACGATGTTAAGATATTTGTATACAAAATCATGTTATACAATAATTAAAATTCATGAATGGAGAGATTTTGTTAATTACATTTGTGACTTTTCGTATGCAACAGTTTTATTTTATGTAACACTAGCTGTGCCCGCGGCTGCGCTCGTGTGATCTACAGAATACCGTCAATCGTGCTACACTAGCTCCTGGTTATTTTAAAAATAAAAATACTTATTGTGATGATCCTTTGAAGATAGAGAGCTAGCCGAATTTTTGCAGTTCTGTTATGTTATCTACAGTGATGTGGTACAACAATTTGATATATGTCTTATGGTTTATTTAGCGTAAGCCATTTAAGCGCCCCCATTGATTCGCTAGTACCAGTTTATTTTATTTGAGCGGAACACAATTTTTTTATCTAAACTAAAAGTAGCCTATGTTACTCCTTATAACATTAGCTATCTAACAGTCAAAGTTCCGTCCCAATCGTTTCGGAGATTAGCCGGAACAAACAAACAGACAAATATTTAAAATTCATTTTTTGTTATGTGTCGTATAATATTTCATATACATTTAATAAAAAGCTGTGATTTTGACATTACAAACAGACACTTCAATTTTATTTATTTGTATAGACTAGCTGTGTCCCACGGTATCATTCGTGTTATTAGACAAACTCTATCGCGCCGCCACGCCATCAACGCACCGGTTTAGCCTATGATTGTTCTCATTGCCCGTACTTACCTACAATACCTACAGTCTCTAACTTCGTAGTCTGAAGGTCCTCAATAAACACGTTATAAAGAAAAAAAAAATTTTTTCAATTTGTCTGATAGTCGAAGAGACTAACGCGTTCAAATAATAAACAATCTCTTGAGCTATATATATTGTACGGATAAACCTAGATAGATCTTACTTCTGAAGTAGTCTTCACTATTGTTTCCCTGAGTTTTAATTTCCCTAACAGGGTATGAAATGAAATGACAAGGCTTTTTGTTTTTTGGATTTTTATCATCATCATCAGCCTATAGAAGTCCACTGCTGGTGAGACTGTGGTCAAACGATGAATTTATAAAGTACAAAAAAAAGACGACATGATTAGGTATGGTAGCTATCATTTGGTGGCCGTAATTGTGCTTTTTAACCCTCGACGAAAACAGAGGGGTTTATAAGTTTAACATGTATGTTTGTCTATGTTTCTATGTGTCTGTCTGTCTGTGGTATCGTAGTCCCCAAACGGCTTGACCAATTTTGATTTACTTATTTTTATTGTTTGAAAAAGAACTTGACCAAGAGTCTTCTTAGTTATGATACAAGGAAGACTGTTCAACCGTTTGTAGATTATCTGCTCTTTTCTAATTGATGAATGGATGTAAGGACCTTCCATAGGTCTGATTGAGTCGAAGTTCGGTTTTCTATTACTTCAGTGATATTAGGAAAATGTAGTAACCTTGACTATCCGGAATCTGCCCAACTCCTCAACAATTAGGCTCATAAGAATGGTATCAATGAATAGGTAATTTGTGTCGGCGATTTTAATATTTACCTTGAAATACTTAAGCATCAGTCATTTTCACTGGACCATCTACATCTATATCTTATCGTTATTTATTATATACTTGGTATAAAACTCGACGTCAGTCTGTCTGTGTGTTTATGTACCTTTCACGCGAAAACCCCTTATCAGATTTACATGCTTTTTATTTTAATTCATAGCTATGTTATCTGATCTGGTTATAGGATATATTTAGTTAGATAATGTAACATACGAAATAAATAGTGACGATAATGGTGAATAAATTCTGAAAAATCGCTTAAATGTCTTACGCTGAGTAAGCCAAAAGAGATAAATCAAATTAATGTATGATCTCAAAAAGATCTATAAAAAATGCAATAGCATATGTCTCTCTTCTAAGGAGTGATCCTTACCGCGGGTGACCGCACTAAGCATATATGGCTTTAGAATAAACGGCGGATGACCAGTGGGAACGGGGGCTGTACGATTCGCGTGCGCTCGACAAACGGCATTCTGTAGTTCACGCGATCGGAACCGCGAACACAACTAGTATTATATATAAAAAACGTGTCGGTAGACACTGCCTGTTGACCCGATCTCATTTCAATCCAATCTCGCATTTACATAAAATACAATAAATGAGATATTAATATTTAAATAGTTTAATTAACGCTTCAAATGCCTCGAGCGAGTCTCTTCAAAGAACCAAAGTTTTAATTACGATGCTTTGTTAAGTTAGATTAGTTATTGGTAACCAGAAAGATGTCGGGTTCATAATCATTCCAGTACAATAAGACGGCGGTTTGGGTCTTTTGGGGGAACTTTAGAGGCTCGTTGTATCTTATGTTTCTGTTGTTTAGCTTTTGTACATTTTCGTCCGTTATTTTAAGTATCAAATTACAGTTGGCAAGTGCCAAGCCATTCAAGACGAAAATCACATAGCAATATAAACCAAAGTATCTCGTCCTTATTCTTTTTATCACGTACCGTTTGGCTCCCTTATAGAACAAGATAGGTGACTTGGTATTGTTTACGTCATGAAAAGAAAAATATTTATTTTAATAATTTTAAAATATTGAAATTTCATATTGACCTGCGTTCCTGCACGTGTTTATTACGCAGTAGTTATTTACATCTTATAATTTTGTTTTCATTTATATTTTTTTAATATAAATTCAGTAATACTATATTACTGATAAGCCTATCAATTTCTGAATTACATATCCTCCCTGTATATAAAATTTAATAGTAGTCAGTTTAAACTAAATAAAATAAAAACGAGAAATATATATCATTGTATATATATTATACTAACTTCTGCCCGCGGCTCCGCTCGCGTGAACTACAAAAATTGTTGTTACCGAGATAAAAAGTATCCTGCGTCAATTTAGGTTTTAAACTATCTGTGTGTCAAATTTCATCCAAATCCGTTCAGCCGTTTTTCCGTGATTGAGTAACAAACAAACTTACTTTCGCCTTTATTATATTATATTAGGATATATATATATTGTATCTGCGAAAGACTGCAGGCAGATGCTGGATGCGGCAAGCTGAAGACAGAACGCTATGGCGCTCATTAGGGGAGGCCTATGTCCAGCAGTGGACTGCTATAGGTTTATGATGATGATGATATGTATTGTTTTATATACATATTTGTTTTCTAAAAGCATTATTGATAATTTTTATAGTCCATCAATTAAGAAATTAGGTAATTATATACTTATATGTAACTACTTCCCGTGTACAAAATTTCATTAAAAGTCGGATAAGTTGGTTTTTATTAAAAAGCACAAAAGCGATAAAATTTATTATTATATTCAGATAAAACTACATTTTTATTGACACGGATAGGTTAAACGACCTAATAGCTGTTGTTACTTCATAAAAAGTATTGGTTTAATTATTATTATACTATTGATTTACGTCTTATTTAGAAGTTACTTCTAGAACCAAATCTAAATATTACATAGAACTATTTCTTTCCAGTGATCGCTGCATTAAGCTTTATAGCGTTCAAATTTATTTAATAACAGTAGGCATTAGGCAGTAGGCATAATATACACAAACGCTTTCGAACTCACCATTTAATGAAAAAAGTAAACATTATCACTTACAGGATTAGTATGTTGTCAGTTTGTTTGTCGGCCGCATGAGGCTTGAGGTATAAAGTTGAAATTAATAACGAATACTAATTTAATCTAATAGATATCCGAACCATCGAAACGAGACACAAGCCAGTCGCCACTGTCCTGCCTCCCTGAGACCTTCGTGATAATAAATAAATCAATATACAACTAGTTATTAATAGACAAGGCACCAGTTATCGAAAAAAAAACAACCAGTGCAATCCGCGTTGAACCCACGGTAATTTCCGCCAGTTTTTTTATTCCTCTGGCTACATTCAAACTCTTAAAGTGGTGATAAATTGCGAAGCGACGGCAGAATCCGTTTGCGGGCGAACGAAACAATGCGAGACAAAAACACCCCTCGAGTTGGAACTTGATTTATACGAACCATGGTAGAAGCAACACGCTGTAAGGCGGATTAAATTTTACATTCACACGTATTTCAGCATTTCAAATTGATGTTTTTTTTTTAATAACAACTTTCTAACCCAAGGTAAGGTTTCAATGAATTCCGTAATCGAGCAAATCTCTAATTAGGGATTGACAAAATGTTATCCTACTGATAAATCGTTGTTCTCCTTTTATGAGGACCACTACTGCAATTATCAAGTGATTAAAATTGTAGGGTCCTGTAATGATTTCAGTATTTTAACAAAATAATGGTTCTCTTGTTAGAACTTTCCGATGAGTTTTTGGCATCCCAGAATTCATGGACCATTTCCACTTCTTTTGTGCATAATAACCAAGCTTCATTATACTAAATGCCAGCTGTTCAGGGTACAACAATATAGGGACAGAGTGAGATCCCGCTAAAAACCCCTAAATCGTTGATACTTGTCTCCTGTAAGAGAACTCGTATTGATGACTTATTGGTTGCTACTAATAAACCGATGCTTAACTTTGTAGTTTAAAATAACTTTATAACAGTGAAATATTTTTCATGATTTCTATTTCATTGGTCATGTGAAATATAGCAGCGATGCATGAAAAAAAATCTCTATCTCATCAACATCAGATGGTATTTATTGTGTTCAAACGAAATAAATAATATTGATATATATCAGCGATTTAAAAATTCAGTTTCGTTTTACTTCCGTCCATTTATATAATCAACAACACAAATTAATTTCGTCCAAGCGAAAATTCACTGAACTGACTATAATCCGGTTTGTTGGAATTATTGTTGTATTTTGCTTCAAATGAATTCTTTTAAATTTGTCCCCCAAAAATCCACCCTTTGTAATACTGTTTAATATACCGTTTTAGCTTATGTTTTGTTTCATTAGTGATTGATGTAAAACATTTAATGTAATCAACAAATGTAAAATGAGTTTCGTACGGTAAATTTATTAATAATGTTTTGTAGTGATAGTCAAGTCTAGTGGGCACTTCAGTTTTCATGATGGGCGATAGGGGTTTTCAATTCATTTGATTTCATGATCCTATGTATGCAAATTGTTCAATGTTTAGTTCGACTTCTGGTTGGGCAAGGTTTGTGACTAACCGCGTACACCCGCTACTGAACTGATGGAACTGTCAGTTGTACCGGAGAGTCGCAACGGTCTACTGAAAAGACCGGCGGAATATTCGTTACGGTTATATTTAAATTCATTACGCTCGCGAGTGTCCTACCGAGAACAGAAGTCTTTACGCCGTGCGTGCTAACTAGTACTGAAGTGGTTGGGACTGTTCGTAATTGTGCCACAACCTTCACGCAGACCACCAACGGGAGCTGGACGTTCCAAAAGAACGGTAATATGATTTACTTTGTTAGTTGCAGACCTTTTGCTAACTTGGGGTACACTAAACACCGAAAGGGGTGTAATCAACGACATTGGTCCTTCGAAAAATCATCAGCGCGAAAGTTGGTACCATCACCTACACAAAGTATACATAAAAATATTGATTTATAGTGAGTTGTTTTATAAAGATTTATTTTGCCAAACTAAGCGAAAATTCGATATAAAATATTAAGTAAATTATTATTATATACTTACTTCAATTTACTGTAAATCTACTTTACGAATTTCTATTATGTTATTTCCTAATTTATAACTCGTAATTATAGTATTATAACGGTGAGCGGTTAGAAATGTTACTACTAAAATAGAATATTTTTACACCACAACGTTGTATCTCTGTTTTAATAATGCCAGAAATTTGCAAAAGTAATATGAAAGTAATTTTAAAACAAAATTAATAGAACAAAGACTTTCGTGCAAAGTAAATAATATTAAATGTAAGTCTGACTTTAGTGTGGTGCATAATCACAATTAGTAGTGGAATATATTTAGCAAGAATAGCAATGATAACGAATTTGCACAGTCGCGAATAGTCGACTATGATCCGTGGTACATGTGATAAGATACTGAGAAAATTTATGTTTAACAATCAAACTTCAGCTTGTTTAATAAGCTCATCAAAATGAATTGCAATACTTTTAAATCCACTTTTAGTTCATTTGCATTTTTGCTGAAGATGCTGTAAGTAAATATATAAATGAAAACGGAACATTTGATCGTATTTTAAAACTATCGAACTGACATTCTATTCCAGACTCGATATTTTATCACCCTTCATTATTGGATTTACGAATTTTCCATTACCGTATTAGAGTTTTCTTTGTGTAGAGTTATTTCATACTAAGATATCATTGAATATTTACAGGTGACATCAAGAAACATCGCTCTAACTTTTATCAGTAATGATAATCCTAACTCTGAGTACGTTACTATATTATTATGAACAAGCACTGTTACGACGACCGGTCAGTCAAGTTTATCTTAAATATTTTGTTGGTATTTTTGTGAATTTATTTAAAGTCTGCCCAGAACTGCATCTGATGTCAAATGAAAATTTAGCCCAAGACGGTAACACATTAAGCTTTGAGAGAGAACTGGCTATCAAGTGCGACTGTAGAAACACACCACCAGCTGCTTGGCGACAAATTTAAAACTTAACAGTTGTAGCTTTTGAGAGGAGCATTAGAAAAATTATAAAAATGATGCTATTATTTCATATAACGTAGCGACCCTCGAAGTTGTTACTGGCCACAAGAATACGGCTGTGTGTAGAATTAATAAAAGATACACTCGCGAAGAAAGGAATCTTGCTAAAGTGATGATGGCGCAGTGGTAGCGTGTACGACTTCGCGTCGATTGACGTGAGTTCGAATCCCTACAATGAGCCTGAGCTTTCGGTGAAGGAAAACATCGTGAGGAAACCATAGCATGGTGGTAGGGTATTTTCTAATGCCCGCCTGGCTAGCTACCACCCCCAAGCACCAATAGGTTTGTTCCGGCAGCTGCACTTGAGAGCCAGTCTTCCACAAGGTTTGGCGTGTTACCATCTTGGGTCACATCGTCACCTAATATCAGATGAGATTGTGGCCACTACGCCAAACCTAAAACTATAAAAAAAATAAAGAGTGACACCGACGTGATATGAACATACAACCGTCAATTGAATGATGTTTTCCTTCAACGTTAGCTGAGAATAATTATAGAATTCGAGCCCATGTCGATAAAAGCGCTGCTTGAAAGCCATCATCATCATACTTACAGATCCATCAAATACTCGCTATTGGTCATACCTTGCTCCATACATTAGCACCTAGTCGCCGTCGACTATTTAGCAAGTCGAGGAGAGTTCGTTACTCAATTAGGCGTTGGTTAATCAGCGAGTGGTGGCAAACAGAATGTATTCAGAATTAATAATTTATCAGCATCACCTTCAGTCTTTCCGCAACTATTAGGAATGATTTTATTTCCTTCTTACGAAAATGCTACTCCAAAACGCTTAAATACTGCTTTTAAAATGCTTGCTTTTTTAAATTAATTTACATGTGTAGCATGTGAGAATAAATTAACTTAAATGGATTCAACACTGGTTTCTCGGTTTCCTTGAAAAAACGTGAAATTTTAAAATTATTTTTTGCTGTAAATTCACAAACATATTGTGATACTGATGCTAATATGTTGCTTTTAATAGATAAGATACGATACAATTATTAAAATTTCTACTAAAGCTTAGTCGCAGAAAAGTTCTAATTATAAGAATACTTCTAACTTCTAAAAATGCCGCAGTGATTAACTTCTTCAAAGTTAGAAGAGGTCACAAACAAGAATAACATAAAAGTAAGTATTATAAAGCGAAGCCACTCTTCGCCTATTAAAGTAGGGTCTAATTATAAACAATGCTAAAGTCATATTTAAACAGAATAAATTTTGACGAACAAGCAAAAACTCTCTTGAAAATTAAAGTTCCCCGAAGTATTTTTGGACCGTAAATAAATATATATTTTAAGTTACAAACTGGTAAAGAACTTGAAAGTTTTGAAATTTAGATAGAAATAGAAAACTAATTTTATATAATATTATTATTTCGTTAACGTAAATATTTTACATTTAACCAAGTACGTGATGACTTTTACTTGCATTTTGAAAGGTTATATAATAATAAATGTAATAATATTAGAGCATTATGTTTGCAGATTGCATAAGAAATGAAAAGACATGTAGAATAACTGATCTAGAAGAGATTTTTTGTATCGGAGTTCGGTAAAGTGACTACACCTTATTTTGAGCACAATACAATCCAATATCATCGGCGACTATCGTGAGATTTACAATCCATCATCAGTCGTCGTTGTCATGCCAGCCTACACAAATGTCTCATTACCTTAAGTTTGAAGGACTCCATGTTGTAGGAAGGAGGGTACACACTGGCCGGGAGACAATTCTAAAGCTTTACAGTAGGTACGGCAAAGATAAGACGTAGCAAATTTATTTGTTCGTGTCGAGATGGAGGTTACCGAAAAGCTATGGCTCCGGCGCCCAGCGTGTGTGGTTTTGTTATGAAAACGAGAAGAGGGATATAGGTTGAATAGCTCTACAGAACACTGGCCTTGATACAGACGATAGAACACTCTCAGCGAGGCAATATCCCTGCGCAGCTGAAGCGACTCGATGAACTTGGTAACGTCTGCATCATTTACAATGAGGACAGCCGAAATATACCAATATAATGTTTGAAACGTATGCTTAATTTATTTGGACACGTGGTAAGCACGAGTGATGAAGAAATGACTTTTCCAGTTGTGTGTGGAAGTAGAAACTGGTACCGACTAAGATTAATTGATTTAATAGAAAAAGTAATAAGCACTTGGATCTTGGCTTGGTGTTAGATAAAATTACAAGAGAACAAAAAATAAACACAATTTATGTTAAATATTATTAACACATAAATTTGTAAAATAATAATATATTTTACTAGTAATAAAGAATACAGAAAGAAAGAAGAATAAAGAATAAAGCCACTGGATTCGGGCAGCACAGGTCTGGCCGTTGTGGCGATCTTTGGTGGAGGCCTATGTCCAGCAGTGGACGTAGTCTTGATGATGATGATGATGAAAAAATAAAAAAAAATTACAAATTAGAATATTTAATTTATTAAAGATGCGACTTGTAGGAATAAATTAAACAGCGCACATAAATATATGAAATCCGAGCTCAATATATAATTCATATAGAACGTCCGCTCTCAACAACAGCTCGACACCGAATTGCCGCTGATAGAACCTACCTGTTTATCAAACTCTTTTCATTAGTAAAATGAAATCTACCCACAGTATAACAAATTATTCAACATATATATTATTAATTATTGTCCGTTGCTAGTAGGCACATTCTTATCCTAAGGTATGTCGTTGTTAATTCAGGGCTACTAATAAGTGTTAAAAGTTGTTTTCATAAGTAAAATATAATTTGGATTGATTCCAATTCTTCGACAAAGCGCATAATATATTCCGTAGTGTCAATTTGAAGGCAAATTTGGCCAATCGCGCGTCATAATAGCGGTGATCGCTGCGATGCGCCCCTCGAGGCCGTCTGCCCGTCACAATTTACATAACAAGTGAACCAAATTGATGGAAATGGATAAGTATCGAATTGTTATAAATAAAGACACGAATGCTAAAAATATAGTATGTATATTTAAAGATTATTTATGTGAGGAGACAATACTAATACTTCTGTCAAAAGGAGAAAAGGACAATGCTGATATTATTTTCATATTGTTTTTATTTATTTTTTACAACTAAGGTGTCAATTAAGCATACGGCCCGCCTGATAGGAAGCGGCTACCGTAACGTATAGACGCTTGTAATACCAGAAGTATCACTAGCACGTTGCCGACCTTGAACCCTCTTGCCCAAGGAGCTCTGAAAACCCTACTCACCGTAGGTTCACAACACAAGATTGCTCTACCTGTATTTATTTCATATGATAATTTAAAAAAACTTATAGTTAGGTTTAATTACGTTTTGTCACTAATATTCATTAAGTAGCGACGTGCTTTAAGATGGTAAAACCCTAAGTCTGATAAGCGAAATGAATCTTGATATAATAAATATTCATCCCCACGTTTCATCTTACTGTATACAATAAACGATACATACTGATTAATCAAAATTTATTTAAAAAAAAAACCTAAACAGTTATTGAAACCAAACCTGTGGAGATATATGTAACCACAATCCGGATGTTATACATACTAATCAGTGTCACTGGGGTGACTTCTCTGAACATAGTTGATACGAATGTCCTAATTCACAAGAGTCTACGATTTTATAAAAGATTTTTATTTAAACTGATAAAAGCGGACTAAAATCGTTTGATGGTAGGTAAGTAAAATCGCACTTGAAAAGAATGGTGTCGCGTGTTAGGAGATGAAAACTTATCAGTAGTATCATGATAGCCCATAAACCTACCTTAAAAGCGACTACATAGCTTGATATACACGAACCGATACATGTATATGGTATAAGGTTTTTACTATAATATGTGTCGTAGACGCAAACCTGGCAAAAAGGTTATAACATCGTCACTATCGTACTATCGTCATCTAATCTTTTGCTTTTCAGTAAGATGTACCAGATGTATGGGATGCTAGCATAGGTAGATATTAAAACATGTTATTTGACACCCTCACACGTGCTCGTAATCTATACAATGTACAGGAAATTCATTATATTGTAAGTGGTTTATTTTATGTAATCGTAATTATAGCAAATGGGGTCCTAAATCGTGACGTTACTTAAAAAACCCTACAAGAACCGAACTTTCAAATTAATTCAAGAAAAAAACATTTGGCATACAACCTACACGATAGGAATATTCGTAATCACTTGTATTATTTTTACAAATTATAACTCCACCTTGTCCAGCCTAATAAAAGAGAAAGCAAAAATCAAAGGTGAACGAAGCTCTAATTCAAGACTACAAAGTATTGATTTAACAGCCCGTAGCTAAGATTAAGTATACCGCTATAATTCATTCCAACTATCTCAAAGATAGAACCGTTTACACCCATTTGTTAAAATTTGTGAACTTGTTAAGCGTAAACCAATCGCACGAGTGCACCAAACGTTACCTTATCACTGATGACTGATCGCACATACACACCGGTACTGACCAATAAGGTGCGAGAATTTTGTTATCGTTCGATAACTCATTATCTGAAACAGATTGCTTATAATTTAGACCACCGCACAATATATTATTATGTCTAGCGAATATAGAATATACCCAGTTGTTAATTAGCTAACTTGGACACGTTGTGAATAGCCAGATGGCTATGTTTAGCTCATTCATACGTTTATCTGATCGCACAGCAGCTGGGAGCGTCATACAAGAGCGCTATAACATATATATACATATTTGGATTCATTTGAGTATAAGAATATTGTTTTTCGGGTAAAACAGTTGTAGTTAAGTTTTCAATATTTACTGACAACGTGTAGAAGCAGCACCGCTATATATGTTTGCCACGAAACAATATTGACCTGCTGTGTTTCAATTTGAAGAGTGTTGGCAGCAACAGTCATTGCTCAAAAGCCGTTCTTACTCAGTTCTTAAAGATAGTCTAATATTGCCTGGCCTTAGAACTACGGTTTTCTTTTATACTGGTTGGCAAAATGACTTTACCACATTTGATAGTAAGTTCGGTGCAGACCACAAACAAAGGCGGCCGAAATCTTTCAAGCCTGCCCAAATCCCTCTTCGCGCCTTGTTGGAAAGATTTAATATCTAAGGGAACACGTTGGCTGGGAGACTGTTCCACATCAGCCCGGTACGGAAAAGGTAAGAATTTGCGAACATTTTTGTTAGTGTTATTATGGGCGTTATCGAGTAGAGGTGGCTCCGTAAACCTGATTATTTATAAATTATTACAGGTTCAGTGAACACTTAACATTAAAACTCAATTATTGAGTTACACGCTTGTTTGCTAAATCATAACTAAACTTAATGTTTTTTTTATAACCCTAAGGTGGCAAACAAGCATACGTCCCGCCTGATGGTAAGCGTCTACCGTAGCCTATGGACGCTTGTAATACCGTAGGTATCACTAGCAGGTTTCCAACTTTAAAAACCGCTCTGAAAACTCTACATACCGCAGGAACACAACACAGGGTTATTTGACTGCAATTTTCTGCATGGACGTATTCCACCAGCCGGACTACCATAAATTATACCATCTTCCAACATATTGCAACTATTTGCATAATATCCGGTTAAATTATAATCAAAGGGCGTCCTATAATAACAAAGCAAATATAAATTAAGTAAAGACATTTAGTAAACATAATTCACCGAAGGAAATTAACGAACTGAAGCATTTATGGTTACACTAATGTAATACAGTGACAGAAACAAAAGATGTGTGTTAATTAAGCAGAAAGCATTAAATCGTTAGACCGTCCTCATCTCGTTAGTTCGTAATTAGCAGCCTCTTTGACATGGCCCGTGTACTTAGTGTAGTAAAACAGGGACGTAATGAAATGATTACTTGGGGGAAAATTAACATACATTAAACCAGCTATAAATCATTATCAACAGCCTCATCCTTCCATAACCGTTCATTTTCAGCTTCACTCGATACATTCGATAACTCGTCTACATCCATGGTTATCGGTTGGTTGTATGAATACAAATCCCCTTCAGCTTGCACTTCGGTAACTATTTTGATTTTCTAACATCGTTACACATTTATTCGTGCAATTTTAAGATATAATTATACCCATTTTATTGACAAACAATTAGCAGACATGAAACTTTGCAGATTCTGTAAATAATTGTATTGAATCAAAAATCAAAATATACTTTATTCAATTTAAGCCCTAAGAAGGCACTTAGTAACGTCTAACACTACTACTGCTTCGGAAAACATCCCAGTCATATTTTAATATTTTTAATGGTTTATCTTTTTTACTTTCTTTTTTTCAACTGTTCAAATAATATTTACAGTCAATAATATTTACATATTCTAATTTACTGTATACACGGAAAAGGAGTCACTTCCAGACATCACTATCATTCACATGATAATACAGCCTATAATCTAAATCTAAATCTGCATGCATTCAAGTAATAACATCTTTTTCTAGGGCTCCTAAAGTTAATTGGTGTAACATTTAAATAAAGAAATATTTTTTCTATTGTGTTTAAAATTATTACCTATTTATTCACTTGAACAACAAATAATTCTATTTACTTGACTACCAGGTTTATGCTTTAATACGAGTTGTTCGAATTATCGTATTATTAGGGTCGCTCCGTACGCGTCCACACTGCGAAAATGTCAAAGGCACACTAAAGTAAGCTGCATGGTTTGACGTGCAGTTCACTCGAATTGAGTAAATGTTCGGATCGCCAAATCTATTACGTAGTATATCTATATATTAATACGTGAAGCAAAAACTTTGTACCCCTTTTTACGCAAATTGCGCGGGCGGAGGAGTATGAAATTTTCCACACTTATAGTTTATATAGAGAAGGAGTGCAGAATGCTATTATTTTCTTAAAATTATGCATAAAAAATACAATAAAACAATAAAAAAACATTACACACACTACCATGTATTTGACACACACTACCATGTATTTCACACACACTCATATATACTGTTATGTTTATTGTTAAAGTCTGTGGTCAAATTGACAATAGATTAATATTGTTTGTCTTTAATATTATTTGTCTATAGTTATACTGAATGTCAAACATAACCATATTTTTTTGTATTATTACAATATAATTATATATATTAGTTATTTGTGAAATACTGCTCGCTCAATATACAAATATAAATCTAATATAAAATCTCAATATAAAAAGAAAGTTGGCTGTAGCCTTGGCGATATCTGTGATTATAGAAGTATAAGTCTTTGACAATAGAACCTTAGTAATGTTCAAACTTATAATTTAAGTTAATTATGGTCGAATTTCGACCACTGAGCGACCTCTAGTACATATATATATATATATATACACTTCTCATTATAAAAATCGAAACACCCCTGAGGTTTGGTTTTCAATGAGTCTTATGATTTTTTTACGCTAAAACAAAAAAAAGAAGTAATGCCAGTTAATTGCGAATATTATAAGGTATCGTTTGAGAACATTGATGTTTCAAAATAAATTTAAATTTCTTTAGCTAGCGCGTTTTGTTCAACAGGTATGTTTTTACCATTTGAGAAGAATTTGTAAAATGTTAGACAAAAATGTTAAAAAAACGTTTATTCATATTCTATAAACGGATGAGAGTCAGAATAATGTGTTATCCCATTCTTCTCGTATAACTGTTTCACATTCGTCGGAAAAGTGAGCTATGCTCCATTGAAGGTATGACCAATTTAAGTGCTCACGTTCAAAGTTAAGGCGGGCTCTTCGGTGGTCTACCGTCAATTTTGGGTCATTAGTTGGTTTATGAGGTGTCAGGCCTTTACTTCTAATGGTAAAATCGATCGCAGTCAATCCTTGAATCACACAGAGCCGCTGTTGAATAGAGTTAAATCGACGATTTCTTAGGAAAACTGACACAATATACCGGTCATTTCGTTCAGACGTGACTCGATGCCACCAGATCCTGGACGGCGAGTAAACATACCAGTCTCCCGATAACGCTGATACACTCTATTGACAGCAGAGAGTCTAATAAGCAATTGTGCGGCTGCAACACGATGACTAAGCCCTGAATTCAGCAACGTCACGACTTGGGTGGCTTTCGTAGGCGCGGTATTTATATATGTCAGGAAAAAGATTTGTTACAAATCACTGTTAAAAACGATATTTTTGAAAAAAAATGTGATTAAATGCAGAAATCACGACAGAATACATATTGAAAACAATCTACACATAGGCTCCACATTCATTTATTCGATGAAAATTTAAATTCAAATTTGGAATTGTGTAGACTAAACTACCAGCGAAGTATTTTTTCAATGACATGAAACCTCTTTTTTATTTAAATTCCGCCTGAACAATCATAAGACTCATTCAAAACCAAACTTCAGGAGTGTTTCGAATTTTTGATGAGAAGTGTTTGTATAACGAACGCTTTTACATACTTTTTGTAATAAAAATTTAGTAGATGATATAAATTGAGGCCTCACTTCTCCCTGCTAAATACGTGCACAATGAAACCATATAGGAGTATACTGGTGACAAACAGAAATAAGACAACCGACCTTGTCAAGTTTTATTTGTATTATTATTTTAATCTCTTGTAAGAGATTTCTTAGTATTCGAAGCTTATCTATACATATACCTTGGTTTGGCACGTGGAGTTTGAGGTAACGCGCTAGTGATATGGTGTTACAACCGTCTATAGGCTACAGTAACCGCTTGCCACCAGGCGGGTCGTACGCTTGTTTGCCAACTTCTTAGTTGTATAAAAAAATTTTTGATAAACAATTTTTAAATTTTCAAACTTTTACCTAAAACAAAAGTACATCAAAGACATAATTGTTTCAAATTTGAATCCAAGCCCCGGATACAAACAAATTCAACTACAGGCATTATAAATTACAAGGATAGTTATACGGTGTATATAGACATTATTTCAATGAAAGTTCCATCGTGTTCCGTAGAAATTACATTCAATTAATGCGATCCAATTTATGCGGTCAGTTCGATCTCTGTGCAACCGGAATGTCCTGTATTGTTAGTAAACATTGACATTTTGAAAGGGGATCTTTTGATTTATATTTTGCGTTAATTGTACCTATATACAGAAAATATATTTGTCATTAGTTACTTAAATAAAACCGCCTTCGTATTGTATGACAGCACCTGAATGGTATATAAATGACAGGTTTTTTTTATCGTTTTATATTTAGGGTTGTGGCCACAATCTCACTTGATCTTAAGGTACGATGTAGCCCAAGATGGTAACACTCTAAGCTTAGTGAGAGGACTGGCTCTAAAGTGCAGCTGCCGCAACATACTTGTTGGTGCTTGGCGATAGATTTTCAACTTGAGGGTAGTAACTAGCCAGGCGGGTATAAGAAAAAGCCCTACTATCATGCTATGATTTCCCTATCATGTTTTCCTTCGCAAAAACCTCAGGCTTATTGCAAAGATTCGAACTCACGTCAATCGACGTAGTGTCCGTACACGCTACCACTGTGCTATCATTACACAACAATAAAACGATAAAAACAAAAACACCTTAAATTTAATGGTTTTTTTTAGTAATTTCATTAATTGTTCACAAAAGAATGTGTTTTTGATTACAGCAATACTTTCCGAACCAGATTCGGCTATGTCGTTTGATTTATAATCAAAATAAAAAAATCCTTAATGAATTTAAGCCCTAAGACGGCACCTATGAATGTCAAAATATTATCACCGGTTCGGAAGACCAGTCCCAGTCATCAAGAGTAGCCGACAAGAAAATCGATCGGGTTTATCAATTATCTTTTTAGTATTTTTTTATGGTACCTCAAAATAAAAAATAAAATTGGCAGTCATAGAGACTGAAAACTATAGAAATGAAAACTTATAACTTAGAATTATTTTCAAACGCTAATATATATACGAATATTAAAAAATAAATTAAAAAATACTGTATTTCTTGTTAAAATTTTTCAACTTTAAAATATTAATATGTTTATTTAGTACTCACTATTGTACTGCACAGTGATTCTGCAATTAAACAATTAAGATAGTAATCAAACTCAAACACTATTTGAACAATGTACAGTATGTAACACATTAAACTTTTTACTAAATCCATTCAATTTTACTTGTAAAGATATACAAAGCACTAATGTTGCACAATACGTCACCTGTATGGCTACATATATACTGCTATTAAGCATGTCAGTGACGCAAACTCACAAGATTAAACCCATCCAAAGAGCGTGTAACGCGCAAAGCACACGGTCAGGTAGGTATATACGATATGTTATCCGTGTATACGTATATATATGTTCTCGTATTCGTGTACACAGGCCGCTGCGCATGCGCCAGTCTGATATCAGAGTAGTACGTGCTATAGATATATGTATATACTAATAGATATACAATTAACATTAGCATGTCGGTGACGCGAACCCATAAAAGATTTTCCTCTACCAAAAAGTGTTCAACGCGGCTAAAAAAGTTTTCACTTCAAAAAACTCGGGATCCATATAGGATGACATTGTTGTCCGTCTTTCTGGCTGGCTGGCTGTCTGTGTCGAGACACTTTTTCTCGAAAACGACTATAGGTATAAAGTTGAAATCATTATCATGGCCTCATGCTGTTGTAACAAAATATATTTTTTACGTTAACGCATTAAAGAGATTACGTCACTTCATAGTTAAAATAAATCTCACAAACCGATTATGAAAACCTATCCGGTACTTCCCGCCTAAAACCTTTAAATTTTGCAATAAAGGAGTTTTTTTAACAAAAGTTAAAAGAAATTATCACCTGCAATTATTGAAGTAATACTTCTTATGCGACTTCCAAGCGTTACACGTTAAACGGTAAATGTTAAACGTTTAACGCACATTATCGGTCTCTCTTCTTTGTGTGAGCCAGAGCGAGAGAGTAAATGTCGGTGTGTATGTATATTGCACACTGTTTAAATAAAATAGAAAATGTCTTTTAAAATTTAGTTTCACTTCTATCGTGTGTGAATACCCCTTTTTTTATTGTTTCTATTGGCCTATGTTTAACGGTTTTCGGAGCGTATTCCAAGAAAGCGTGCTGGTAGTGATTTTTTCCCGGGTTGATTTTACATTATCATTACTTGTTTTGTTACATAACGTTTCAAAGCATATCCTAAAACCCTTTTAGTAAAAACATCTACAAAAGAATAAAAAATATCTACCGAAATCTGTTAAAAGTGGTTCTTGAGTTATAAACTCACTAACAGATAGATAGACGGACAGATCGAGATATATTGAAGAATGTAAGGATAATATATAAACAATATTTATGTAAAATATGGTAGTATAATATACAGTAAGTAAAGTAATTAGAGCGGAAACCTCAGGACGCGAGTTCTACTCGCTGCTTGACCGATTTTTCTATGTATATAAATTTTGTTTATATGTAGTTATTGTAATTTTAAGTGAATGTACAGAGAGGAAGTTATTTCTAGACATCATTATCATTCACGTAATGATCCACTTTACGCCCTTTCAACAATTAAACTTATATGTTCCTTCTACATATCTATACCATAATAGAATATAAAACTAAATAAATACTTTATTTGTTTGAACGTGCTTATTAATCTCTGGAACTAACTAGCTGATTTGAAAAATTCTTTTCGCAATTTGTAGCCTATTTATTGCGGTCAATTATAGGCTATATAACTTCACGCTACGGCTCTATTTAGCGAAGCAGTAACCATGTACGTCAAGCAATCTGGCAACTTGTAAGCAAATACGGGAAGTGAGAAGGGCGATAACACGGGTGCGCTGGTGGCGGCGCTGTAGACATGTGGTAGAATGAATTTAACATGAGTTAAAACCATGGGACACGGCAGGTATTGAATAATGTTTATTTAATAGACTCTGCAATCGCTTTTCCTAGTTTAACGTTATACACAGGTTCAAAAATCACGTGAATTTTGGAAATTTGGTTTGAGTGTCTAAGATATGATTTAACATCCCGATATAGTTCATATTTCAAAAGGATTGCTTATTAAATTAAAACTCGTTCTATTCATAACTCGACAATACATTTATTTATTCGTTGTCTAAAAAATTAAAGAACCAAAATGCGCGTAAAAAGAAAAATCTCCGAGCTTATTTCTAATCTCGTTGACTCGGTATCCGCGGAGGAAATTTATAAAACGGCTTAACTTTATACCGGAGATCAGACGGCGGTTATAACTTTACCGGACATAATATTAGTAACAGTTATACGTGCCGATTATATGAAGTCAGGTTGTATTGGGCGATGATGGATCGATGATAGCGTCACTTAATATGAGTAACACACAGTCAAATGATATCAAGCGATTGACGAAAAGGTATTTATTTTGCTTATATCAAAGTTAATCAAAATGTATTTATATATTTGCTAGTTTTTTTTTTATATCGGTTTAATAAGTATCCTATTTTAATTTCCTTGATATCATGTACATAAGTTTCGAACGCTATTATCGAAATTCACTTTATAGTTAGCTAGTTTGAACCGCGAACTTTCATGAAAAAGGCACCATAAAGGAATGAATACTAACCTTAAGTCACTGCACAGTTATTGCAAGAAGGTGGCAAGCGATACAGTCGGCTAAACTTAGTGTACAGTAAATATCTTAACCCGGGCTTAGATTGTAGACTAGAGACCAGTATATTGTACTTTAACGTGATTTATATTGACATTGTCCGTTGGCCGGTGAAATTAAATTACCGATTTCTTTTACAAAATATTTTGCGGTAGGTAAGTTTACGTACATTATTGATAAAGCTTCTGTTGTGTAGCTGAAGTAGACGGCTAATAAGATTATAGACCCCAAAATTAATGTGGGTAGGAAAAACGTTTTATGTTGTCAACAATTTTAAACGCTAGACTTCTTTTTTTTTCTATGGATTCCTGACCTTCAACGGCTTGAATGTATAGGGTAATATTGGCCTAGTTATTTCTATAAATTTTATTTGACTCTAGGTACCTTTCGGCCTCACACGCTTTTATTTTTGTCTCGTAATTTTATTTTTAGTCATATTATTGTCAATGCTTACAGGAATGACATCATATACCTTGATCGTTCAAAATTTCATAAAAATCGGTTGAGATTAAATATTTTTTTACTATTTTTAAAAGTATTATTAACAATTTTTAGTTTAGATAGTTGGGTATTTTTAGTTAATTGGGATTCTAGGATGAACTAGCGTTATGACATGAATGGCTGAGTTCTCTGCACTTTTCGCGCTCTATCTAAAAAAAAACGGTTAAATCTATAAAAATTGTGTACTTACATCAAAATTTGTAAATAATTTTATGCTCTACAACTTTTGTAAAAGAGCAAATATTATTTAAAGCATAGAAAGCGTGATATTGATGACAAACCCGTTTTCGCGACCTTTAATAACTTAAGACGCAGAGATCGTATGAGACTTTTGACCAAACTTTTAAAACGGCAAATCAAGGGATAATACCAATGTATAATTTCATTCCGAGGTGAAACCGTAATATGACTGAGCTAATCGGGAAATTTGGAATAAATTCATATACAGTGAGAGCAACAATTGTTAACGCGCGATGACCAGCACGACACGACCCGGCCATAGTAAAAAAAAACATTTTTTTTTTTAAATAATATCCATTATTTTGTTTTGTTTTTTTTTTTTCTATGTGACATTATCATTTTTTCATCGTACAAGCAGGACATGTATTTCTTATAATTTCCAACACAGATTTGATAACAAATCTGTGATTTCAAATATCTTTACATTTAAACAATATATTATGCCCCAGCCACGTCTTCTAATATAATTCAATCATAGTGCTCCGAGTATATATTCATCTAATCGCATCGGAACCATCATCATCATCATCACCATTACGTTCACTAACAACAACATATTTATTAATATAGATAGCTACCAACCAAATTGTATACCGAGAGAAGGTTAACACTGTCAGGTTTTGACTACACAACATAGAGGCTTATCTTATCGGCAGTGGAATGTCAATCCACGTTAATCAGTTATAATTTCTACCGTCGATATGGTTTAAACGTTTCAGCCGTGATATACTTTAGTGTTACGGAGATTTTATTAAAAAGATGATACAATTTTCCTAAGAAAGATTTTTAAGATACTAAGAAAGGCTTTTTTTAATATTATAGCAGGGCAAATTTACGACGCTCTACCTGATGGTATGCACAGTACAATCCAACAACGACGTATCTACAATCCGCCAGTCGTAGCTATCATGCCAGCCTGCTCAGATGTCTTCACTATGTTTGTTTATGGAGAACAACAAGTTGTTCGATATCTTGTTGACTTTCTCCTTTTATAAAATAAAAAGTATAGATTTCCATCACAATCTGTTTTTTTTTATATATATTACGATAACTCTCATAAAAAAGGCATAGCGTAAATTTACTACATTTATTACAGTCATTAAGACCTATGGCACTGAAACGTGGCCGCAACTATGGGTCTCATAAGAAAGCTCAAAGTCAATGGATTTCGATGCTCGGAGTTTTTTGCGTGATCAAATCAAATTGAGGAGATCCACTAACAAGTACAAAAGTCACCGATATAACTCTAAGAATTGCTGAATTTAAGTGGCAGCTTGCGTTGAACATAGTTCGTACGTAAAACGGATAGGCGATGGGGCCGAAGAGTTCACCGAGTGGCGGCTAACTACAGGAAGACGCAGTGTGGACAGCCCTGACACAAGGTGGATCGATGACCTGGTGAAGGTTACGGGAATCCTCTCCATGCAAGCATAGCAAGACCATGATTATTATAATTTCGTTTTTTATTTTGATCCTTTAAATTATACGAGAAAATATTAGTTAAAATAAATATAAAATAAATTAATGTTATTTTAAGTACATTCAATATGTTAAACACAAATAATCGTCTAGGCTGTCTGTTATACGCTTTGATCATCCAGGCCATTAACCTGATTGGCTCGTTTGACAAATTAACGTCACGAACGGTTATGTTATTTGATATTGTTACGATTATATGGTATATTATTACCTAATAATATCACACTATCAGATTACTGAGTTAGCGAGGCAGTTCTGATTCAGTTACGATACAGTTATGCTTTGGCGATCATTGTTAAGTGATAGATAAATAAACTTGCCATTACAGCGGGTGTATAGTGATAGCGGGATCTAGTCGGAAAAGATTGCTGTATGCTACAACCCAGCAAATAAATAAACGAAGTTAGTTAGTTACAAATTTATTTGCGAACTAGCTAATTCCGTATCCGTAATTCGATCTAAATAATCATACATATATACATGTTTCTTTCCTCTGTGAGGAGGGAAGAAACATGCGTATATGTATTTAGTAATCTTTAAATTTTGGTCTAAACCTAAACTAACTAGTCAAAAAAGAAAAAAGGGTCCCTTATAGAACCTATGTTCCTGAGCGGTGTGCATGTATGTAGGGATGCAGTATAATAATTGTAATGTCAATTACAGTCACTAAAAATACTTATCTTTGACAGAATTTAAACTACTATCATTCTTAAATTTTACTGCATTTTCACATTTACCAAGATATTTTAAATTCGCGGTTTCATTAACGTAATAGTCGAGATAACGAATTTAATACACACATAATTACATTATTTTCGTCTCTATACCTATTAAAGTATTTATATTTTACATCAGCTAAAATAATTATTTTTTATATAAACTAAAATTCAGTTTCTTTAGAATTAAAGTACTTATATAATATAACATATTATACTTACCTTTTATCATAATAAACTGAAAATACAATCGCTGTCAGTTCATTAAAGTCCTTTATCTCATAGTTAATTTCATCATATTTCATAATGGAGCTTATATTAACCACGTTTTAATTTTAAAATTGGACATTTTATCACCATTAAATATTCATTTATGAATATAAACTTCGTTTTAGCAAGTTTTCTCTGCGTGACGCAAAAGTATAGCACGCCCAGTTTAATTTATTACATTCATATTTTGTTTAATTACGGAATTTCATTGGGTATTGTGAGAAAATGATTTTTTTTTTTATAGTAATACTAGCTTGTGACTGCGACATCGTCTGCGTGGTCTTCAAAATTGAGTCTTTACGGGATAAACAGTATTCTATGTGTTAATCCAGGTAAACTGTGTGCGAAATTCATCCAAATCCAAACAGCCGTTTTTGCGTGACTGAGTAACAAACATCAATACAAATTTTCACATTTTTATAATTTTTGTAGCATTATTCAGATAGTGTGTCATATGACCTGTTATTGTGCAACATAATAGTTTAAATTTTAATACATTCACAATGCATTTTTATTGCATTATGATTTATATCTAAACTATAAATATATTTATATAAGATTTCATTTCATTAATTCGCTATTAACAAAGTGGATTTCATTTATAACGACCTAAGTTGTAACTACTATTGGTTATAATAACGTAAAACTTATATCCCTTGTCCTTGATGGCGCTTCGTACATTTTAATTGAATATATTTTCATTACGAATGCTAAAAAATATTTTAACCAATATAAAACAATAGTCATCATCTTTGCCAGTAGCGAGGAACATAAGTTTTAAAATTACCTTTTAATTATTAATTTTGATGATGAATTAAGAGAGATATGGCGTTACCACAAAAAAACGCCTATTAGAAATAATAATACATGATTCCTTTAGCCATTTACTAAAAAAATAAATTCAAAAGTTTTAAGGTTAATTGAAATTGTTAAACAGAAACAATTAATTTATTTAGTAAAATAGAATAAACAAGTGACAAATGCTATTAAAATAAATGTAACTTGAAGTTCATTGATATACCCAGAACGTCAATTAACGCTGAAAATCAACGGCACGCGTTCGCAATTCTACATCGATCGGCCCGATCACATCGCCTGTTAATGTTGAAGCAGACTAGGAATTGGACACCGCTTTTTAGCAGGAACGTGAGCGAAACACATATGCATAACATGGCATGTACAAAGGGATAATTCCTTTGCTGTCAGCAAGTATAAGTAGTGTAACTATATTATTATGTTATTTATTATGGCTTACCAACATAACATAGCATTTTAACATTGTTGATAAAAACTATTCATATAATACAATTAAAATGCCGTTATATTTACAAGTGAACCAGGATGCACAGACAACATATTTAAATATTAGATTTAACTATATACATATGAAATAGCAAAACTTAAACAATAAAGATTTAACATAAATAAGAGTAATGAGATTAGAGAATTTTATAGTAATAATAAGAGAAATTGAAACTAAAACATAATTAAAACGATACTTCAAAGGTAGTCTAATATTGTTCCTTTGAATTTTGCAATTTTATCAGAAAATATGTCGCAAGTTATGTGTAATATATTATAGGTTTTAGAAATTCTACTCACTGGACAGTAAAAAATTTAATTGGTAAAGGAGTGAGGGATGTAAAACGCGATGTATTTATTAGATCCTGGGAGCTTAAACGGAATATTAATTTTGAATTTACTCGTAATTTGTGGACAATCGTTCATTGCATTGATCACTTTATATAAAAAACATAAGTTCCAATAACTTTCTACGATTGCATAATGAGGTAAGGTTAATATGTTTGAGACAGTCGCGATATTTTGGAATCTTTTTGGCCATATTATAACTATAAAAAGGGTGCCACAAAAATATTTGTGTACCCGGTCTATGTTCTTTATTTTAAATGTCATAATGTGGATTTCACACAATATTCAATATCCTAAATTAGATCTAACTAGGAATTCATACAAGTGTAATTTAGTACTGGGATCCTTAAATATATTAATTTTTTTCAATACGAAATCCAGTATTTCACAAGATTTTGTGATAATATGATTAATTTGCTTATTAAATTTTAGTTTTTTATCAAAAATTATACCTACATCTCTGATATAGTCAACATATTTTAAAAGTTTTTTTTGTAATTTATATATACCTTGTAAATTAGACTTATCTCTTGTGAATCTTATGTAAATGCATTTATTAATATTAAATTACATGTTATTTGAGTCACACCATTGCACTACACGGTCTAAGTCTTCTTGAAGTAAATTTTTGTCTTCCGGGGCACTAATTAGTTTAGCTATTTTAAGATCACCAGCATAGAGATAGAAATCAGGGTATCTGAAGCAAGATGTGATATCATTAATGAAAATATTAAATAAGATCGGACTCAGATGAAAACCTTGCGGAACTCCCGATTCAATTGGGATTAAAATTGATAAAAATCCATTTATATTAATAAAATATATTAAACATATATTAAAAAAACTAACATATGTTTCAGCACCAGCCTTTAGTTAATTCAGTGACCTGATTAAAATCAAAAACGGCTTTATTGAATTTAGTCCCTAGGAAGGCACTTATGAACGTAAAAAACACTACTACCGAAATATTTTGTAGCGCCTTTTATTGGGCTTTGGCTCCATAGACTATCGCTTTTTAAGATGAGGTGAATAAAGCCAGCGTGGGGACTGTAGCTGTGAGTAAATATTTAGGGACTAGTCATGTTTCACGGATTCACTCGTATTTCATTTATTCGAAAAACTGTCAACCGCGCTGCTAACGCACCATTGTTGCCTATCGTTATTCTTAGTTCCCTTAGAATATTTACACACTGGCGATGTGGTGTGGATAGATTGCTTAACGTTCATAATTAATACTCTACTCTTTAGAGTCAGAGCATGATATTAGATAGCTTATAACTTTCCTCGATAAATGGCCTATATTATATGAAGGTAATTTTTCAAAGTGGTACAGCGCAATTGTTTCAAAATTAGCGCGCCCAAACAAAAAAAAAACTTGAGCCTTATTAATCTATACATATAATAAAATTGAAGTGTCTGTTTATAATGTCAAAATAACACCTTTTTACTAAATGCATATGAAAATATGTACGGTACCGATAACAGAAAAAAAAACTTTTGTAAATTTTTTGTCTGTATGTACCGGCTAATCTCCGAAACGGTTGGATCGTTTTTGACGGCACATTCACTAGAAGATAGCTGATTTTATAAGGAGTAACTTATAATAGAAACATAATTAGAGTTCCACGCAAAAAGTAAATCTTTTTATCTTTAAAATAACCGGCGCGTGGGCGACCGCCGTGAGTGGAAGCAGTGTCACCAAAGTATCGACTACACTGTGTAGTCCACGCGAACGTAGCTGCGAGCTCAATCGGTATTATTATAAGTATTCATAGTGCTAAAAAATGTAGGCCACTTGGTATTAACATGCGGCGGTGATCCTTTAACCCTGGCGTCCTGGGTGACCATCAGATTCAAACCATTCTTAAGTGGTCCCTGTAGTGAATTATAGTTAGTTATTTGGAATTAATTTAAGGTAACATCATTTACAATAAATAATAAATTTATTTTTAAAGGAAAAAATGAGCACAATATATATACTCCACTGATTCTGTGCTTCATCGATATTAATGACTAGTTCATAGTATAATCCACTCCGCTCAATAATTCAGAGTTAATTATGATACAGGTATGATTTCACTTTGGATAAAACTTGAATTGTTTATACATTCACGGTAATAATTTGCTATATATTTTTTTATCTTCTGCTAATGTAGGTAATTTCACCAATGTCGTGACAAATACACTGTATATCCGACTTCAATGAAAAGAAAGTTATAATTTTTAAGTTGAATTTCCAACTATTCGGTGTGCAGGGCTATTCCATAGCCTAAAAATAAAACACATAATGACACAACACAAAACATAAATTTGATATGATATTATTAATAATGCTTATTGTGAGTGATCCTTAGAAGATAGACATATGCTATTGCATTTTTTGTAGGTTTTTTTACAACTGTCTACAATTATGTAGTACATTAATTTGATATATCTCGTATGGTTTACTCAGCGATCAAATGAGATCGCTTCAAATGTGTCTTTTTTCCGAGTAGATTCACCATTATTTAGTGATTTACTTCATGTAATAATATATATAATATACTGGCCGATAACATAGCTATGAAGTCCATGAATCCATGTAAATTCGATTAGTGGGTTTAGCGTAAAAAGAACATAAACGGACAGACAGAGAGACGTTGAGTTTTATAATATGTATAGAAAAAGACGAATTTATTTTTTCTATTTTAAAAGTTTTATAAATTAGGTATGTAAAGCCAAAACGTTGGTCAGCGTAACTGATATAAATGAAATTAAGCCACAGACCGGACACGACGCACATCCGGGAATCTGTGGTTTATCGGCTTACTATAAAATATATTGGATAATAATAAAGCTGCTTTTCAAGTACAACAGCGTATCAGTTTCTAGAATATTATGATATCTAGTTAAGCATATACGAGAAACTGGATCTAAACTATGCTATGGTGTTGTGAATAAAATGGGAATAATGATATGCCTTTTTCAATGCTTCGCTACGTGGCACGGGACGTGTCGTTTTATAAAAGTTGTTAATTTGTGTTCCACAGAATCTTCAACACAATAAAACAAGGATTGCTTTAAAAGAGAAATCTTTAAATTAGAAATTTTCAATTAGCATTATAGGTGATATAAGTTAACATATTGCACTCAATATTAAAATCGATAGTCCTGTCTGTAAATGTATTTTTATTTCAAATTTGCTGATAGACATCCCATATAAAAGAGGTTGATCACGAATACTACATTAAAAAATCTTATGTCTATTTGTATTAGCGGATTAGACTCAAAAAAGATATTTTATATTCATCAGATTTTGATGACATTTTGTACGCGGGAAGTATAATAATGTCATTTCTCATATAATTGTTAATAATAAATATAAGAATAAAGTTACGGGATGAAAATAATTAATGAATTTGCAATGTCAATTCGCGTATTTCTCGAGAATTTTTGTCTTTACTGGGCGTCTATATTATCATATTATTGTTTTCACATATTATTTTATATTAATCTCTAATTATTCATTCAATAAACATTACGCAAAAAACATAATCAATGATCGCCTTGGTAATATTTTGTACAAGTTAGAAAGAAAAAGCTTTTAGCCCAAGCGGAACGTTTTGTTCGGAAATTCTGTTAACGAAATTTCACAATTCAATAGTACGTGTATCCGCACAAAAGGTTTTCTAAAAGCTATCATCTATACTATATTATTATATAGATGTAAAGTTTATGAATTTGTTTGTACTATTGGGTCGATTCTAAAAAAAAAACATTTACTGATAGGAAATACATTATCCCTGAGGGGAAAGCCACGCTGGCGCGACGCGTCTAGCGTTTGTAACGAGCGGGAAAAACAATAGTGACAATGTTAGCGCGACGTGGTGTGCGCGTCTAGCGAACGCGACTTACCGTATATCCATTCATATTAATCTATGACCGCTACTAGCGTAGGAGATAGTACATGTTCGAGCGTCCTGAGCATGTATCAATTTGTGCTGATTTTTCTTCGCGAAATAATATCGCATGCAGGTATAAATGCTTAAATATTGTTTACTAAAACCCAAATGAAACTGTTTGTATAATACCATGGTCACTAATAAATTATTATCATAATACTAGATACGTAATCACTTGTCACGCGGCTGCTTCGACGTGTTATAATACAGCGGTAAGCACACCAGCTTCACGGCTCCCGCAGGACTCCTCCGCTTGCCGCAGTCGCTCCAACGTGGCATTCGGCTGAATGATAAGCTATTTTTGTTCTTATAAAATTTTATATAGGTTGTTGGCGATTTTTAGTATACAAGGATGAAATATTTTAACAGTGCTGACATTATCGTTGTAAATTTTCAAGTATGAATGGAATCCACCACCATACCTGTTATAGTAGTATAGCTCGTATAGTAAAGCAGCAGCAGTATTCGTGTTTTTACTGTATTCCAGTCTGAAGGCTGTGGTAGGTAACATTATTAAACTATACGTAAGTTAAAACTTTATTTAATTGAAATATTTATTTATTTATATTTGTGACTGTAAACTCTAGTTGGCCCGAAGGTCGACCGGAATCGAAATTAGGCCACCACCAAAATTAATAGCGTAGCCTTATTTATTGTAGACTAATTTAATCGTTTTTCATTAAAATGACAATTTCTTTTATGTTTTATAAAGTTTCCTCCACTTGAGAAGCATCGTATAAAAAGTTACAAAATTTAGAATTACTAGTCTGCCTTCTCTTGAAATTAAGCCACGTCTCGGGCGCAACCAAAGCCACTAAATTGTCCTTACGATCGAAAAAAATCTAATATTGTTAGGCTGTAAAATACGTGTTCAATTTAGTTTTAATAAAAAGGCCTTTCAGAGGATAAAATTGTTGATAGTTTATGATACGGTATATCTATATACTATATATATTTATTTTAGATAGTATTACTTGAATTTCAATTATTAAAATTATTTAAAAAATAACACATGACTATGGTACTTAGATATTTTTACATTAGCAAGTACTTTGTTAAATATAAAAAGCCTTACACAAAGTAATAATGTAACTAAATATATTTTTTAATATTTTTAAAAGGCCTAATGAACTGACCATTTCCGTAACTTGTGTGACCATGCGGTAAATTTCATAAGTGCAGGAGAAAGTGACTGCACTTTGCCTGACAGAACAATCTCAAAACGACCATCGCGCGATCTACTATACATGACCAGTCGTAAGTGCCTTGGCAGCTGTATATCTTATCTATACATATAATAAAATTGAACCCCCCTACACCAAGGAGCTCTGGAAACCCTACTCACCGCAGGAACACAACACTAAGTCATTTGGCTGCATAGTCAGAAATCCGATACAGTGACTTTCTTTCGATTTGGTATCAGCCAGTATTTATCCAGCTGCCGAGACAGAGGCTTACAGGCCGACATGACAACACGGGACAGTTTTGGACTACAGTTTTTCGGTGATCGCCGTTATATTTTGGATTATACTGTGCTTACCATCAGGCAAAACACCGTCACCATGCTGTGCTACAATTAAAAAAAAAACTATTTATACGATTTATAGAATAAAAAATGTGATTATTCAAAGTAATTAAAATACTTGCTTCGTAAAGCAATAATCATAAATATCTTATAATTAGGTCATAAATCAGACGTCTTCCAATCCAATCTTTAGTTTTAGGTCAAACGAAATCCGACAATCTGGGATTTTAATCTAATTCTAAACTTTTATTACTTTGCGAGTAATTTTGGATTTTACTCAGACGTAATCGGTCGGTTCTCTTGTATTATTATAGCTGTGCCGGCGGCTTCACTCGCGTGGACTACATAATGCCGTCGATCGAGCGCAGACGCGAATCGTGCTGCCCCCGCTCCACCTACGGCGAACACCGGTTATTTTAAAAACATTTTTTTTTTATTGTGGGTGAATTTTTGATTATAGACATATACGAGTACAGTCGCTGTCTGTTTTGTAAGTTTTTTTTTTACACTTACAAACACGTAGTCTACACATATGCGTCTTTCTTGCGAATTAATTCACCATCATCGTCACTTCTTATTTCGTATGTTACTTTATCTAATAAATTATATCCTATAACCTGGCCAGTTGACATAGCTATGAATAATAAAAGAAAAATTTGTAAATCGGATAAGTGGTTTTCGCGTGAAAAGAAGATAAACGAACAGACACAGAGACGTTGAGTTTTATAATATGTATAGAAGATAATTTTTATTTTTTGTACAAAATTAATATGCATCTGTGTACAGTGGGAGTCTATAATAATAGCTCCGAAAATGTAGTTCTATTTCTCTCTCTCTCTTTTTTCTACTTCTTTTGTTGGCGTCGCTGTATCCTTTTTCATTATCAATAGTTTATTCTCAACAATGTATGATTTAATTATAATTTTATCTAATTCTGTGATTTTTTGGTTTTAACTGCAATGTGATAGCAATCAAATGTGGTGACATTAGTCACGTATGATTTCAAAATAAGGAATGTGAATTTTGACCTACTTCATAGTTTTTAAATAAGGTGTCAATACTAAAATTAGTACTGAAGCCTTATTTATAAAAACACTAGCTTCTGCCCGGGGCTCCGCTCATGTGAACTAGAAAAATTGGTGTTACCGGGCTAAAAGTATCGAAGTCAATCTAAGTTATAAACTATCTGTTTGCTAAATTTCATCCAAATGCGTTCATCCGTTTTTCCGTGTTTGAGTAAGAAACAAACTTACTTTCGCCTTTATAATATTATTAGGATTAGGATGAAGTAGCTCAAAGTTCACATTCATTATTTTGAATTCGCAACTCAGTAAGGAAACCATATCACCGTAAATAGCGCCAAAGCTATATAATATAAAGTAAAATAACGCTAGTTTATGAAAAATATGGATGCGTGTGTTTTTGCAAACGCTACAGGTAATACTTCTTTGAATAGTAAAATAACATCGATTGTAATTATCCTCACCACAATAAAACAACCGATTTTTTTATTTGTCTCATTTGACATTACCGAAATTGCCTACATAGGCCTAAAAAGAAAAGATTTTGCAAGAAACTTCGTAGTATAGACTATTTGTTATGTCACGCGCGCTGACATAATTCACTCTCATCTTTCTTTCATAATACGTGTAAAGACGTATAATTTTAATAATAATAAAACATCATTATTTAGTACTATAGTTCAATCGGATTCCCGTTCAAAATTCCATCCCCTCTTTACCATATAACGAAGACAAATAAATACGTGTAAATTGTTTGATCAAATATATTTTAATATGATTTCATCAACGATCCAATAAAGCGCCGATCCCGAGGGAGTTCACGGCCCGCCCGCGGTTTTCCTTCGTTTGTGTCAATTAAGTACGCCGCAAGCCCGATTTAATAATGTGTACATTTCGAAATCGGGTAGAGTGAAGCGCTTTCAGCGAGAACCATCTAGGGGTGAGGTGATACCTGCCTATAATAGACATAAATGCTTTATTATACATTACGTTTTGTATGAAGACGAACCTAATACCACAAGATATTAAATTAAATTTCTTTATGGGTTTTAATTTTTGTATCTCACCTGGTATTAAGTGAAGACGTGGCCCAATATGGTAACACACTAAGCAAAATGGAGGGTCTGGATCTTAAGTGCAGTTGCCGGAACATACCTATAGGTGTTTGGCGTCACATTTTCAACTATGTACCTAGCCTGGCGAGCATAGAAAATGCTCTATAATCATGTTATGGTTTCATCACGATGTTTTCCTTCACACAAAGCTTAGTTTCATTACAGGGTTTGAGCTCACGTCGATCGGTGCGGTGTCCGTATATACTACCACTGAGTCATCATTGCTTCTAATTCTAATTTAACTAAACAACGTCCGGAGGAGAACAAACAACAAACATTGAAGATATTGGAAACCGAGTCACGAGGCTAAAGTGAAGGTGGACGAGGTGGGGCATTCAGTAAAAAGAGAGTATGGACAATGGACCAAAGGGACTTCGGAGTGACAGCCCAGAGGTGGAAAACGACAGTAGGGCAGACCATCAACCCGATGGTTCGACGACATAGCGAGAGTGGCGGATAAACTTTGGATGAGAGGCGCGCGAGGTCCTGAGGGTTAGCGTCAGCGAGAGGAGGCTTTTACTCAACAATGGGTAAAATATAAGCTATATAAGATGGATAGATGCAAACAGCGATGTTATAAAATTAATGTAATTAATTTGGCTTGCGATTAGAAAATGGAAATCTTAATTAATTAAAATGTGTATTTTCGGGAACTCAGTGTGACACATATTATTAAATTATGTTCGTAGTTTATAAATTTTAGATTATATATTAATTTCACTAATTAAAAAATCTACGTGCTCAGTTTAACGGACTTTCGTCGGATGCACCATTACCGATTCTGACAACAGAGGGAAAAAGATTAAAATACGCTTTCAAAATACCCTGGATGTCTTGGCTTCTCAACAACATCACGTAATTACAGGTATACAAAACCATCATAAGTCCCATAATTAGACGGCTTGGCTTAGACGGTTGTCAAGCCTGGATACTAATATAAAAAAGGTCAGCGGAAAGGAAAGTGCTGCGGATGATCCTAGGAACTGTCAAGAACGATGATGCCACTTGCAGGATCCGAAGTAATGCCGAGATTAACGAGCCAAACATAATTGGCGAAAGAAAATCTCATTAGACTTCTCTGGTTTGGTCACTTACAGAGAACGGGGGAGGATAAGGCGGTCAAACAAGTATCTAGGTAGTAGTGTATTGATATTCATTAATGCTTTATTAGAATCTAAATTGTATAAAATATTTTTTATTTTTTCTTCATGAGTATGCGTCGACCGGTTGGTCAACTGAGGTATCGCTGGCGTGAAACCGTGGACGACGATCTGTGTCAAGTTCTAGCCAACAATTATTAGAGACCAAACCCTTTTTGGATCACTAGTTCAGAATAGTTATAGGATAAACCGAACAACTGATTCTATTAAATCATATCGTTCAAGCTGTGGTTTAATGTTATTGACGATTGTTGATGATACATTATACAATGTCTGTTAAAGGAGTCTAAACCGAGTCTCATGAAGTAGAAACAAGTACAAACAGAGCAAATATTGCCGCCACTGGTATTTAGATTCCTAAATCATGTTTAATCATATTATGACGGTAATGCATAAAATAGAGAAAATTTATAACGTATTTTAAAATATTGTAAAATGAATTTACTTAAGGCTTGTTCAGATAATGGGCATATCAACATTGATAACTTAAAATTTCCATTCTGATAATTTCAAGTAATTCATCCAAAGATTTATCGAATTTTATAAAATAGTTTAAGAATTTGAGTTTTTTTACATAGATAATAAGTTGCAAATAGGCAAATTAAAGCCGATCACAATATTGAACGCCACAAATTAAGTTCTTACTGTTTCTTTTCTTTAATATCTAGTTACAAAGAGGATATTGAATGCGACCAATACTGTATTTAACTTTTCTTTTTTTTAAGAGCAGATATTAGGGTCATTCTCCATAATTGTTGCAAAAGCATGTTACATCGAGGAGAACGTATATAAAATGTAATATACGATACTGTTTTTTTTCGAGATATAGTTAAAAGAAGTCTTTTGACTGAAGTTGAAAATTATGTACCAGAAGTGATTAAAAAAATCCAAACCCCCAAAATACTGCATAGGTGAGTACCTAGTAACTTCCTTAATTATTGTCTAAGTGAAGAGTGCATTTTTATATAGTAAAGTCTTAGATAGTTTACCTTTAAAATAAGACTAAGTGTATGAAAATATAACTATCCGTGAATATTTTACAAGTCACCACAAATTGTCACACCACTTTCCCCACATTAGCCTTAGGACCATGGAGCCTTTAAGGCTTTTATAGCTTCATCGGGCTTGGATTTTGAGGTCGCTATTATGTTCAATGGACTCAACTAATATTGATTAACAGCTCGTGCAGAGAAGATGTATCTTGGTTGATATTTCAAAAAGATAATTAATGGACAGATAATAGATAGACAGTTAATAGTAGTCAAAAAAGTACTTTGTCAGAGAATCATTCACATTCGTTGGACAATAATTACTCTGTAAATAAATGTGCAATCTTATTTTTTCTATTTTTTTTAATACTTAGCTATGTTTTACTATTAACTAAGCAGCTTAAATATCTTAAAACTTGGAGATCCGTCTATTGAGCTCACTATACACGCACGCAGAATCTGATGAATGACATTTGACACCTCTCCTCATTTGACACCTCTCCTCGATGAGCTTAAGAGTAGAGTCAGACAGTTTTTTGCTCCTGTTTGAACGGTGGCCTTAAATAATTTAGACCTAACCGTATGGTTAGTTTCCACGAACTCAGTAATATAATCATCCACACAGCTCGCTGAGTAATCGAAAAGGTTGTAGATTTCCAACTGCAACCTCTCGGGGTTTTGGAGTTGGTGCTGGACGGAACGTAGATTTCAACAGTCAAGATCTTTCCAGCTTAATATATATATTCAATATACCTCAGATCGGTTCCGGTTTTAATAGGCACCAAAACATCACTAAATATTTGCCTTTTCGTCGACATGATGAAATATGTCCCATTTTTCGCTATATCGTCAGAGCTCATCCAAGTCCACTTCCTGTGTTCTCACTTCCTGAAGAAGGATTTCATCATACAGAGTCCTTCCTTCTCCGTGACTCCATGACAAAGACTCTATACATATATGGTAACTTTTTAAGATTTTTTGTTGCCGACAAAATCTCTCTGTTTTATAATTAATGTTTATAACAATCTGTCCACTAGTAATTTTAGTATTTTTGTTCAGAGAATATCAAGACTTTCTAATTGTTTTATCAGATGTTTAGTAAGTAATAGACAATTCTTCAAGAAGACAAATTGTTGATTGTTTTTTTGCTAAATAATAAAATGGAAATTTAAGACAACCTGTATTTTATTTTAAATAATAATTTAAAAACTTTATTTTAATCAGTTTTTTGTCGCCTAAGAGATTTAAACAAATTTTGGAGAATGTGCCATAAACATACAGCTCTTTAACTTTCATCTGTGATATGACGTAACGTCTCCTTCCGTTAATCCGTACATCCGCCACTCTGTGTGAACATTTTTTTGCGTTTTAAACTGCGCGGTTTTCGCTCGCGCTATTTCCATCGCGTCTGAACAAGCCCTTATAGTTATGAGACGTAAATTTATTGTAATAGTATATGAGAGAAATCTGACATAATGTTAGTAGATTCAAATTCACAAGCGAATGTGTTACATATTAGTTTAACGTATTAGTGGAGGACGTTTAAATGAAAGGCTTAATCGTAAGCACCAGAGCTGCCAGCTCGTATAATTTGATACAACAATTGAATAATTTTGATTATCTCATGTATACAGCTTATATAGTGGATTATCTTGTATAATCGGATACAAAAAAAGTTCAATTATAACGTAAATTTTGCGTGAATTAATCATTTTTATATTGTATTCACTCAGTAACGGCTCATTTGCACATAGACTAGTCGTTATTTTTGCCGGAACGTGATTTGTGATGATTCATCTTTTTTGTTCAATAGTCTCTTATGGGTCATATTCACACGCTCAATAATCGTGAAAAATCACGAATATGTCCTAAAAATACGAACCCGTCATGAAGAATCGTCACGATCAATCTTATTTGTTTTTGACTGATCATTTTTAGGGTTCCGTAGTCAATAAGTAATTAATTCACATAATTAAAGAATTAAATCACGATTCGGTTTACTTTGAGCATCTATCCGACATTGACGAATCTTTATTCATAAGTTAATAACGAATCATCGATGACGGATGTACATGTAATCAGGCCGTAAGTTCACTAATACCAAAAAGAGAGAGACAGATCAAACGTTTTTTTATCTTTGATTAAAATTGTACATTTTCTATAATTTACAAATTAAGTTGGCTAGACTGATTACCCTGTAAGCTACTGCGATAGCGTATTGAACTGCTCTATTGAGCGCACGTAGACTTCTCTTATAATTTTATGTTTATTTTATTCATATCGGTAATATTCCCGTTATCTCTTTAAAGTTAAATTTACTAACCTCATTGTTAATACACATTGTACAGAAGTACTTCTCACTCACCGAATTTAGGTCCAAATATTTTCCCACGTGAACATACTGTTTTTTCTTAATTCTGATCGCTATCTAGTTTCTTGCAGATAAATATAATATGTTGTTATGACAGTCATGTTTAAGACATTAAAATAATTTATCTTCCGTACGCCTCTCATATCTTATGAAGCTGCGAAGGTATATAAATAATAACGAGTTGTAAGGAAGATTTCCCCGCGGAATCGAACGTGCGACGTCTAGTTGCTAAGATTCATGTTCATAAGACCCACGTCTTATTTGTATACCCAATGGAGTATGAATTGTTTTATATGCAGAACAGCAGATACCCTATGAGGGTATGACCAATCTGAAAGCAGGACTCCAGACCACTAATTACGTATTTCGAAAAAAAAAAACATAGTAGAAATCACTAAATATCTGCTCCAAAATGGCAAATTCTGATTGTATTTTTAATACATTAAGGTTGATATATAATTTCCTATTTTGCGGTCAATATTTAGCGATTTCTGCTATCACCTATTGCGAAAAACGTAATTTGAGGGCCTTCCTATCCGACGTCAGCCAAAGAAAAATTGCTTATACAGACAAAGTTGGTACGTAGTGAAAATACTTGCCAATCATATCTTTTAGGGAACACATTGGCCAGGAGATGGTTCCACAGCTTCACGGTACGACAACTTTTTAGTTCGTGGAGGTTACCGTAAAACTGTGACTTCGAAGCCCAGCGCGTGTGGTTCTGTTGAGGAAAGGGGAGGAAGAAATTATATTGAACATCTGTTCAGAACACTCACCATTATACAGACGGTAGAACACGCTCAGCGAAACGATGTTTCTGTGCAGCTGAAATAGTTCGATACATTTGGTAATGTCTGCATCATTAACAATGCAAACAGCCTGTCCAGATCGAAGCTCGATTGAGTTTCTTGTTGTTTCTTCTCGATGACTGGGATGTTTTCCGAACCGGTAGTAGTGTTTGACGTTCATGAGTGCCTTCTTGGGGCCTAAATTAAATAAAGTATTTTTTATTTTGATTTTGAGACTGGAACCACTGCTATGAAAATTACGAGAAACATTCAATAACTTACAGACCATGAAGCGCTGTAATATGACCCCAAAAGTGCAAATGCAATTAAACTTGAAGATATTTTTAATAGTCTAAAATTGATAAAAATATTGTCGAAATTAAATAATAGACGGTCTAATAGCTGAATAACAGACCTTAGACGATTATATTCTAACATTCTAAAAGAAATCTAATATTCATCATAACTGATTTAAAATACAATTGTTTTAAGCTATGAAAAAATATCTACGTCTATTATATCATATTATATCTATACTATCTTATTTACTTTCGATATTATATAGAGAGTTTGTAAGAGATGAAGTCCAGAACTACAAGTCTTCACTAATAGATAGTGGCAATATGCCTGATTAATATAAGTTATTTTTCATTCTTATGTAATTAACGCGAATGAAGGCGGGAGCATCTGCTAGCATATTATTAACGTGAAAGTACATTTGTTTGAAGGTTTGTCTATCAATCACATCTTAACAGCTGGGCAAATATTAATCCAATTTGGCATAGTTTTTATTTATTTATTTATTTATTTATTTATTTATTTATTATTAAATATTACATTAGGTACAGCTATGAGGGTTCATAGGATCCGGTTAAAAATACTTTGTGTCCCGGATTCCTGTGCCCTTCCTCTGGTTATAAAAAATCATATATTATAATAAAAATAGTTACATAGAACAACATATAAAAGGAGAAGTGTTTTGTGTGTATGTGTGTGTGTGTATGCATATGAGTGTGATGTGAGTGTGTATGTAACAACTTCGAAACACCAAAAAAGAACTATGTACCAGATACACAGTATTAACCATGAAAAATACGAATAGGATTAGGCAAAATATTTGTACATAAAATTAATATTATTTAACAATATGTAGTAAAATTTCAGTATCCAAGTAGTTTAGATTTGACAACCAATTTTTTAGTTTTTGTTTTAAGATACGGGTATTAAGGGAATATATAAGGATTTTTTTATTAATTAAGTTATACAAGTATGGTGCAAGGAAAATGTTTTGATGATTTGTAAAACTGGTTCGGAACTTTTGGGTTTTGCAAACTATATCGATTCTACGCTTGGTTGAGATGAGTTCTAGATCAAACAAAACTTTGGGGTGGTGACGTATAATCGTACTGGCAATAAAGAGTTGGCGCACGCTGAGAACTTGACCACATTTGTAAAGTTCTTGAGTAGGAAAGCAGAATGGTTTGAAATACATAACCTTTAAGACTGATCGCTGGGCCCTTTCCAATGAAATTAGGTGCGATTTATGAGCTCCACCCCACACTGATATACCATAAGAAATAACAGATTGACAAATAGCAACATAAACTATTTTCAGTAATTCTGGTTTAGTAACACATCGCAATTTTTTAAAGAACCAAATCAATTTTCTTACTCTCGTAGAAAGGAGATTGATATGAGGTAACCAAGTCATACATTCATCTAAGGTAATACCTAAGTACTTAAGCTGAGTTACTTTTTCAATATTTGGACATGTATTACATTTTGAAGGAGGGAGTGTACAACCATGAACTTTAATAGTTGTTGAGACGAGAGGGATACCATATGGACGAAGGGAGAACGCTATGTACTTAGTCTTGTCAACATTTAAGGTCAGCAGGTTATTATGGAGCCATTCAACTACTCTGGATAAACCAATCTCGGCAGAGGCAAATGTGTCAGTCCACGTGTCACCCTGGAAAATAAGAGCTGTGTCATCTGCGTAGGTGAAAATTTTGGCATTCTCTAGTGGCAACAAACACAGATTATTAATATAAATTAAGAAAAGAGTCGGCCCGAGAATACTTCCTTGTGGAACTCCGAAGTTGATTGGTACTTCTGTACTAGTGAATTCGCCTATCCTGACTTTTTGAGTACGATTGGAAACGAAATCTCTGAAAAGCTGCAGACTCTCACCACGAATACCTAGACTCTCCATTTTATTAATGAGTATGGGAATAGATACTGTGTCAAAAGCTTTGGCCAAATCTAAAAAGACACCTACGCATAGATAGTAGAAGTAGATTATGTCGTATAGTCGTCTATATAGAGAGGTAGGGCACAGAGAAATTTCTTTGAAGATTTCTGTCTATTTGGGGCAGCCCGACTAATGGCCTACACCCTACAGAAGATCACAACCAAATAACCTTGTATCGTGTTCCTCCGTTGAGTAAGGTTTCCAGAGCTCCTTGGGGAAGTGGTTAAAGGTCGGTAATGCGCAAGTGATACATATGGTGTCACAAGCCACTACAACTACTAAGGCACACTACAGTAGCCTCTTACCACCTTAGTTGTATTAAAAAAAAAACCTAAAGAGGAATAAATTGAAAGCACTGGGCATTTTATCTGGTTACGTCACTGGAAATATAACGTCCATTATACGAATGAAAATTTAGCAAACAATCACATTCAAATATAATGGACCGTTTTCATAACAAGTCCCGTCCGTTTCATTTATTAATTTGATATGTAGTAATCGGATCAATCCATGCTCACTCATCAATCATCCTCACAAATATAACATAAGCTCAATTGATTCTAGTTTTCGAATAGGTTTTCAAATAATTTTGATAGAATTGAATAGAATTTGTTATCAATTTAATGTATGCGTTAGGTTTTGGATGATTTCATTACTCTGTTTAATTCATTGTTTGTTCTTCTTAACTTCAGGTGAGATTGTGGACAAACAGTAAATTTATAAACATAAAAAAAAGTTAAATATAATATTCAGAATTAATTTTGAGGTTAATTCATTGAGGCACTTGAGGAGCCTCTGTAAGTAATTCCTAATAACAGTACATCACAAATACACGACGGACAGTAATCCAAAAATGATTCCACAAAGAGGAAATAAACTTCCAATACCTTTAAGTAAAAATAGAAACTTTTATTAGCACTTAGATATTTTTAACCTAAATATTATAATTATATTTTCACTTCTTGTCTATAACCCATCTATACGAGCGTTGACAGGTCACAGAGCAATCTCCCGGGGAATTATGGCCGCTTTGAGTTTAGGATATTTTTAGATTATGTACTATATAGTTATTATGAAAGGGTCACGAGTACCGTCGCGTGGTCTAATTCGTAGCCCTCATCAATTACTAACTAACTATTTATATTCCGTGAATTGGAGTTTATAAGATGTCGTAAACGTCCTAGTCAGTAGATATCCAAGAGGACCGTAGCACACAGAGTTCGATTGCTAAACCGGTGGAATAGCAATGGAAATTTTAGTCATCATAACTCATAAGTCAGTCATAGTCATAGTCATCAGTCATAAGTGAAACTTCTTATGCGACTTACAAGCGTTAAACGTCAAACGTTAAATGTTAAACGTTAAATATTAAACGTTAAACGTTTAACGCACATTATCGGTCTCTCCTCTTTGTGTGAGCCAGAGCGAGAGAGTAAATGTCAGTGCGTATGTATATTGCACACTGTATAAATAAAATAGAAAATGTCTTTTAAAATGAAGTTTCACTTCTATCGTATGTGAATCACACACACACCTTTTTTTATTTTATCACAGCAAAGCGAAGGATCTTTGCCTGATAATAAGCACAGTATAATAAAAAAATGAATGGCGACGGCTTAGAAATCGGTAGTCCATCACCAGTCGACGCTGCCAGGCTGCTTTGTAAGCCTCTTGGCTGTTATATATAAACTGGCTTATCCCAAACGTAACGAAACAAAAAAGAGTCATATTGTGACGAGTTTGTCATCATATTCATGGTGGTCACGGACACAAGTGCCATGTCCAACCACTTGGAACACTAAACCGCGGCCATTGTTTACATAAAACTTTTGCCTGTGTTTTGCAGGCAATAATGATGGATGATAATAAATGTTTGATTCTCAACAGCCGACGTTGATCTTGAATATTAAAGAAAGAATTATAAACATTTATAATTTAAATTTAAAGGATTATATTATATTTCTACATAGGTAGAAGTTTTTATAAAACTCAACGTCTCTCTATCTGTCTGTCCGTTTATGTTCTTTGCACGCAAAACTCACTTATCCAATTTACACGTTTTTTTATTTTAATTCATAGCTATGTTAACAACTGGCCAGATTATATGATATATTATGTTACATAAAGTAACGTATAAAATAAGCAGTGACGATAAAAATAAATCATGAGCGAATGAATGAACGCATTGTTACTGGCGACGAGATGAGGGTTTATGAGTTTGACATACAAACCAGTCAACAAATTTCGGAGTGGTGCCTTCCAACTGAACCGAAACCGAAAAAACCGCGCCAAAGTCGATTAAAAGTCAGTCATGTGGACTGTTTTCTTTGACTATCGCGGTGTTGTGCACTCGGAAATCTTACCGGAAGATCAAACGGTAAGTAAAGTATATTATTTGAGCGTTATACGGCGTTTAAGAGAGCAAATTCGATGAAAAATACCAGATTTGTGGCAAGAAAATTCTTGAATTTTGTACCACCATAATGCGCCTCCGCACAAGGCCATCATTATGAACGAATTTTTGACCAAAAACTCAACAAATACCATCAAGCAACCACCTTATTCACCAGATATGGATCGACTTATTTATTTTTCCTAAACTCAAATTACCACTTCGTGGCACCCGTTACATTCGGTAGAAGACATAAAGGAGAATTCGCAACGAGAACTAAACTCAATTCCGGAAAAAGCATTTTAAAAATGTTTTCATGATTTGATTTTTTTACCATAAGTGTATCGTTTCTGAAAGAGCATACTTTGAAAGCGATAAAATAAATTTGGATGAATAACTAACATGTTGTGTATTATTGATCTTTTACCGGTATTTTTGACAGACTAGTACTTCTAGACGTAATTGAATACCGTATATTTGAACTTAATTACCGGCCGGGTCGCGGGCTTAACGTCAGTCTAATTATTTATGCGGAATCCTGCTTTAACACGACAACTTACTAATAGTTCTGCATTAGACGGTAAACCACGTACGGAATATTTCGAATTAATTATAATTTCTGTTAAATTGTGTAATATAAAACGGAGTTCGTTCATCGCACTGGTTGGAATTTTCTATGATGGGGATGATTTTGATTAACAGCAAAAGTATCTATACATATATAGCTGTTTGATTACGATATTCCTTCTTGTTTGTGTCCTTATTAAATAACAAGGTAAAATAAAAACAGCACAAATAACCTGTTCATTGAGATCATTCCAATGAGCCCAAAGACGATATCTCTACAGTTAGTTGGTGAGAACTTGGGTAGATTCCAGATGATGCTGGAGCATCAGGTCAAGGTTATCATCTTCTTCTAATATCTTTGAAGTAACAGAATACCAAATTTCTATCCAATTAAACCTGTGCAATATGCTCAAATCCATTCATCAACTAGAAAGTAGCTAATAATCTTCAAACTGCTGAACAGATTTCCTTCAATCATAAGTAGCTAAAAACGCTCTCGATCAAGTCAACTTTAAATGAAAACTAAATCAAAACCGGTTAAGCCCTTTGGGAGCTACGATGCCACAGACAGACATATGTTAAACTTATAACACCCGACTGTGAGGGGTTTAAGAATAGCTAGTAAGCAATGATGGCTCGATGGTCGTTATAGGTTTGACGTAGTGGCCAAAGTCTCACCTGATGTTAAGTGAAGATGTGGCCCAAAATGATAACACGCTAAACCTAGTGGAAGATATTGAATTTCAAGTGCAGCTGCCGGAACACACCTATTCGTGCTTGGCGACAGATTTTCAACTTGAGGGTGGTAGCTAGCCAGGCGAACATTAAAAAAATATCCTATCACCATGCTATGGTTTCCTCAGGATGTTTTCCTTCACCGAAAGCTCAGGTTCATTGCAGGGATTCAAACTCACGTCAATCGACGTGAAGTCGTACACGCTACCACTGCGCCATCATCGCTTCTATACTAACTACTGTGAAAGGATCGTGTGTCCAGTTGTTCTCTCATATAATAAAGTACGTGTTAGGTTAAAATACTTCTTACAGAATTCCTCGTGTGATTCCAGTCGACTTACGCTTATCGTTTTCTTGATTTTTTCTATAATAACTCTGAAACTGTCTGTAATTACCAAATAGAAATAAATCACTTTATTAATATAACTAAGGTGGCAAACAATCATACGGCCGGCCTAATGGTAAGCGGCTACCGTAGCCTATAGACGCTTGTAATACCATACGTATCACTAGCGCTTTGCCGACGCCTACTCCAAAGACCACTGGAAAGCCTACTTACCGCATGAACACAACACTATGATATTTGGCTGCGATCTTCTGTAGGGTGAAGGTATTCCACCAGCCGGGCTGCCCCAAGTAGAAAGAAATCTCCAAAGAAATTTCTCTGTACCCTATATACCTTTCTTTGACTCACCCTTCCCTAAGCCCTACTTTTACTATAAAAAAACGTAATCGTATGTATTTTTTTATTGAAATTGACTATTTTTTCACTAAAATATCTTTAGCTTTTTAAAATTTAAAATTTTTTTACTTAGCAGAACATCTTCGATACAGGAATTAAAACCGATTCGATACTAGACTAAGAGATTTATGAGGATTCGGTTATTGCTTTACCGTTACCGGACTCGTAATAAATCTTTAGCGATCACCGATCTGATATCATAAAAAACCGTCATGGTCTATTTATAATACATTGAATTATTAGATTATATTTTATAACTATTAAAACGGAAGTAATCGGGACATTTACAAAAATATTCTTAAAGTAAACGAAAATTAATAAGTTGAAGTATGTCTTATAAAAATGGTTATATTGTTGTATGGTATGATGTTATTGGTATAAGTTAAATGTAAAATATGAACATAATTCACATTCACAAAATGGAAAAAGGTAAGATAAGAAGTAAGTAATGATTATTAACAACGATAATCGTTTAATGTCAACGAGTGAAAAACATGAAACCTAGAAAAACGCTAACTTCAGATAATTAATTCAATGAAAAGGAATTCATCCATTAGAGTTAATATATTAAAGTACTAAAGATATCTTTAAACATACACAGTAAAAATAAATGTTAAATTGATTTGTAGATATCGATTTAATAATTATATTTTTATCTGAACTTTATTTTTAGTCTGTGCTGATTCGGACTCCAATACTTCTGTGTGCTTATAAATCACTAATTTCGTAGTGGTGTTTAAGTATCATTTGAGGTTTTTAGGGTTCCATACCTCATAATAAAACAATAGAACCCTTATAGGATCACTTTGTTGTCGTCTGTATGTCTGCATATTTTTTTTATTATAGTGGATAATGTTAGCTATTAATTGAGAGCGTTTTCTTTTTTTATACATCCAGAACCAAAACTATATGATATTTTAGAAATATAATATTTAAATACACGTGGTATGTACAATACCAGCTTGCTAAAGTTACTTGTATTTGTAGAGTCGAGCGGTTTGCCCGAGGAGATAGTGTACAAGCATAACTTTACAAAACGGAATGCTGTGTGCAACATCGTAATGGAGTTTCAAAACACTCATATTTGCATATTACAGTGCAATACTGCTTTATTAATATATATTAATATTACACAATATGAATATGATCACAAATAACAATTGAAGGACTTGATGGCAATTCCAAAAAACATTGTTTTTCTTTTACATTCACGAAGTCAATCATTTTTGAAGAAAAACTGTCCGCGACTTGATAGTAACTTGGATTTTTCCAGACGGAAAAAAAAACTTTTTATAAATCTATATTCAAATTTGTTTCTATTAATTTAATATTATTTTGTTACAAATAAAACATATATAATAACCCAAAATTAATTAGTAAAAAATATGCATTTGACCTTTGAAAAAATGTATATTAGTTATTTTAATAATTAAAAAAAAAAGTTATATTTACATTAACTTATTTGTAATGCATTTTGTAAAATACCTCTAAATTCTAACATGGCTTATTTTATTTTCTATAACCATAATGTCCACTACAAGCTCAAAGAAGATCTTACACCAAACGCGCGTAAAGGTTACTAGCAACATTTTTAGAGTTCATTTGTTTTATTTAATAGAGGTAGACGTCTTTCGGCTGAAATGATAATGATGATGAAGAGAGGTAGGGTACAGATAAATTGTTTTGGAGATTTCTCTCTACTTGGAGCAGCTTGACTGGTGGAATACCTCCACCCTACAGAAGATTGCAGCCAAATGACATTGTGTTGTATTCCTGCGGTGAGTAGGGTTTACGGAGGTCCTTGGGGTAGGTGGATTCAAAGTCAGCAACTGGCTAATGATACCTATGGTATTACAAGCGTCCATAAATTACGGTAACCGCTTACCATCAGGTGGGCCGTATGATTGTTTGCCACCTTTATAATATTAAAATCAAAGATAAAAAATATCAAAATCACTTGAAATTATACCCGTTTTCTTGGCTAATCCAAAAAAGATGATGGAGGGTCTTGGAGGGTTGCTTGCAATTTAGAAAGTATATTTTAGTTCATTAAACCGGAACAGTGTATGGAATTTAAAACGATTTAAAAACCATGATATAGATCATATCTTATTCTATTATCTATTACATATTACAAAACTCAACGTGTCTCTGTCTGTCTGTCCGTTTATTTTCTTTTCGCGCGAAACAAACTTATCCGATTTATATGTTTCTTATTTTATTTTAATCCATAGCAATGTTATCTGAACAGGGTATAATAGGGTATACTTTGTGAGATAAAGTAACATACGAAATAAGAAGTAACGATAATGGTGAATCATTTCGAAAAAAAATTTTGGTGCGGTTGAATGGCTTACACTGAATAAACTATACGAAATATATCAAATTAATGTTCTACATAGTAGATATTAAAAAGACCTACAAAAAAGTCGGTGATAGCACATATATATCTTCTAAGGATCACCCACAATAAACAATTTTCTGATTGGAAAAATATTAATAACGCTCCAAGTAAGTACGAGGTATTATGAGAAACTTAACCCCTAATTACCTTAAGAGTAGAGCCATAGCAGAAATGGTTATATATCGGCTTCAAAATAGCATATTCAAATTGTCTACTAAACATAATGTACGAAACACTTTGCTATTACTAAATACGTAATTAGAAGGGCAGTCTGTCTATGATATATATAAATACATAGATACATCTTACTAAGGCTATATAAAGTATGACGTCATTAAATCAAGCCGGGAATTGATGATTAAAACAGTTTTGTATTTCAATGCCAATACCTAAGACCATGATGGCCACAAACAATTATTATAGTAGTTTGATTGGTATTCGGGATCATGTGACGTCACCGCATTCGATTAATGTCGGCGGATATTAGAGAACAGTACTTAGTGTTATGTGTTCTTGTAGTTTCAAATACTTAATTTATTCTCTTGACATGTGGGCCAAAGATTAGTTGGCATAAATCAGATGTTTTATATTCGTACGAGTATTCAAACAGCATTCGTGCGGGCCTTTATTCCGGTACTTGATTTTTTTTTATAGTAACAGAGCAAAGTGATTTTACTGAGGTCGATAGTCAGCGCAGTTCAATCCAAAAACAGGGCTAACACCAAGAGATTGTGTGGTCGATAGTGGCCACTGTCATGCCAGTCTGCATGCCTCTTGGCAGCTAGAAACCATGTGCTCAGCGGTCGATCCAGGAAAGCGACAAATCTAAATACCTGTAGTGTTCTATCACTCAATAAGATAACATCTTCATCATCATCATCTCAGTCGAAAAACGTCTACTGCCGGACATAGGCCTAATCCAATAATCGCCACAATGAGCGATCTTGCGCTGCTTGCATCCAGCGAGTTCCCGTAACTTTTACCAAGTCGTCGGTCCACCTTCTGGAAAGTCTGCCCACGCTGCGTCTTCCGATACGTAGCCACCACTCGACAGCTCTTCGGCCCCATTGGTATTTTTTTTATAATTTATTATAGCCACTGGATACAGGTCCTTTAAGCCTAACTTTAGTATTTTGCTAATCTTCAAAGTAAGTTCAAAGAAGCTGGTCGCTCCCTTGTTAAAAATGGAGTTTTTGTGGCAACTGAAAATGCATGCTCCCGTTTACTATAACTATATCACGCAAAATGCCACCAATATTACATAATCTAGGGTCAAAATCCTAAGTTAATGAATTTAAATAAAAACCACAATATGGCAGTTCAAGGCCCCGCCAATAACTCCTGGCCATCAGTTCTACAAGCAATGTGCCCTGCCTACTGCTACTCTACTCAGCCTAAGCTATGTCAGTTACTTTAGGTCTTAAGCGGATCTCCTCATTTTTGATTTGACCACGCAAGAAACTCCAAGCATAGCCCGTTCCATTGCTCTTTGAGTGATCTTGAGCGTTGTTATGAGGCTCATAGTTAGCGACCTCGTTTCAGTGCCATAGGTCATACACGTAATTGTTCTAGTTTGAAAGGTGTAGTGAGCAACACCATCTAGCACTCCAACTCTTCAGGGGTAGCAACCTCTCAATAAATTTCGTCGTATAAATTATTGCAGTGTTGTTAAAAGTTGATTTTAAGTAGCTAAGAGCTGTAGTGAGTATTTAACATTAGGTTAAGTATACGTTATGTAACTTTAAAAAGTGTAACTTAACTTTTTTTATTCTTAATAAGTTTAACGTTAGGCCAAAATTTCACCTGATCTTATGTGACGATAAGGCCCAAGATGGTAACATGCTAAGTATAGTGGGGAACTGGCTCTCAAGTACAGCTGCCAGAATATACCTATAGGTTCTTGGCGATAGATTTTTCATTTGAGTGTGGTACCTAACCAGGCGAGCATTGGAAATGCCCTAACAACATGCTATGGCTTCATTACATTAATTTTCCTCCATAGAAGGCTCAGGTTAATTGCAGTGATTCAAACTACCGTACACGTTACCACTGAGCCATTTTTTTAAATAAAAAGTGGCAAACAAGCATATGGCCCGCCTGATGGTAAGAGGCTACCGTAGCCTATGGCCGCATATAATAACATAGGTATCAATAGCGCATTGCCGACCTTGAACCCCCCTAACTAAAAGGGCTCTTGAAACCCTACTCACTACAGGAACACAACACTATGTTAAATGGACTTATTCCACCAGTCAGACTGGCCCAAGTAGAGAGAAATCTCCAAAGGAATTTGTCTGTACCCTACATATCTTGACCTCATTGCTTCAGACTCCACAGTGGTCGCCGATTTTGGATTGCACTGTACTTACCATTAGATAAATTACCATCACTTTGCCATGTCACGATTTAAAAAAAAGGTGTGTGTGCGATTCACACACGATAGAAGTGACACTTCATTTTAAAATACATTTTCTATTTTATTTAAACAGTGTGCAATATACATACACACCGACATTTGCTCTCTCGCTCTGGCTCACACAAAAAGGAGAGACCGATAATGTGCGTTAAACGTTTAACGTGTTGGAAGTCGCATAAGAAGTTTCACTTCAAAAACAGATTCCTTTTAATTACGTGACTATTAGTGACGTAGTTAATTCGTTTGCCCATTTGTCCCTTGAGGCAGTAAGTAATGAACACACAGTTGATCCCAAGATAGATATATTTACCATTTAAGTTTAAAAGCGATCAGTCTTCATCCCGACTTCCATTTAAGGCTACACCGCACTGGCTGCTGTCCAAACACATTAGCCGAGCGAGCTTCGTTGGATATTTATGTTGTTTAAAAGTCTGCGATGTTTATAATAATGATCCGCATTTATAAATTGTCCCATTCTAAGTCAAGGCCTCTTCTTTCTGAGATGAGGTAAGAGTTAAATTATTTTAACGTTAAAGTTAAAGAATTAAATTAAAGATTAAAGAAGTGATATTACTACCATTTCGAAAAACAAGACAAAAACTCGATCGGGCAAATCAACATTTTTGTTTTCAGTATTTTTATTTTTTACAATTTCTATCTAATTCAGTGGATGTACAGAGAGGGATACACTTCCAAACATTACTGTCACTCAACACTCAATCATTCATTCTGTAATAAAACAATTAAACTTCCTTAACATGATATTGACGCTAATCACGCATAGTATTATGAGAACATTTCTCAAAGTGTTCAGGCTTCCTCACGATGTTTTCCTTTGCCGTCAGTGGAGAGTGTTACGGGGTACGAACCTTCGAATATTGGATTCATAAATCGTGCCTAAGCTTATATTGCAAAACCAGTAAAACCAGATTCTAAAAATACATAGTTTTACTCAGCTGAAAATAATTAAGCAAATCAGTTTTGTTAGCATGAAATAGTGATAGAACTTTGCTTGATGGTAAACACAGTACAATCTAAAAACAGTTGCAACCACCGAGAGATCGTCGATGCATCATCGGTCACCATTATCTGAGTATAAAGAAACGGAATATGCAACACAAATAAGTGAATCATTATAACTGGCTTTTCACCATATGCGTGGTATTCGCGATCCTGTTAGACTTAACAGCCCTACCACCCCTCTATCACCATTTCCTTGTTCGATACTCAGCAGGTGCACACCTCCTGTAAAGGGGTTCGGCTCGTGTGTCTCAATTCTCAAGATGTTATTCGACAGTTCAAACGCCAAAAGATTAGAAGTACAGTCAAACCTGGGTAAGTGAGAAAACTCTATAAGTGAGAGTAATAGCCAGGACCCGTAATTTTAAGCTCCCAAAATCTCTATTAGCGAGAAACAGAAACCTTTGTAAGAGAGACTCGTTTTTCCCTCATGGACCTCCGTAAGTAAGACTGCTACTTATCTATACCTCTATAAGCGACAGTCCAGCTTTATTTACTGATATTATTTAGGAGGAACAAATGACAAAACAAATTACAAATTTAACATCTGCTATTTTATGACGCATTCTTAACTTCCGTGGAACTTACCTACCATTGTAGAATTAGAATTAAAGTACTGTCATTAAGTGATAAACTTAAAATAGTGAATTCGTTTGAATTTTTGTTTTGTTTTCGTAAGCATCTTGATACCTACCCTTATAAAGTTGCTATGACTTGTTATTGCTGCGTACTCTATAAGAGAGAAACCTCTATAAGTGAGAATGAGATTGTGCTCCCTTGAACTCTCGCTTATCCAGGTTTGACTGTATTAAAAAAATAATTTGTTTTCATATTAAATGTTTTTTTTTTAATATTTTAACTCAATCATTTTTAAAAGGACAATACATAGTAGGCTATATTAATCAAAGGTAGGTAAAAGGTAAGCTTGTTGACATAAGATCAACAATTTCAGCCATTAACGGAGATATTCCGTATTTACACGCCGGGCCGTGCTGGGTCTGCGGATTCAATTAGTGTAGAAATTGATGAGATCAGATTATGTATAGTCCTAGGGCGGAACGGGATGGCTTTTGAACTTACTACAGTAATATTGACATAATCGGATTCCCTATATGAGAGCCGTTTGTGTGTAATATTTTAAATATTTTATTACCTACCAATGTAATATTATCTTATTTTTTGCAGGCTACATTGTTTAACGTACATACTTATTACGTCTACATGTGATTATGGTTTTAAAACTTCTATAGTGGGAGGTAATTCTAAATACTAATAATAAAAACTGATGATAACAAAATGAAGGGATACGATTTGGTATTGCATCTGCATATCTATCGCCTACATCTAAAATTTCATTACACCAGTCGATTATAAAAAGATCAAAGATTTCCTTACGTGAGGACTGTGATCCAGCGTGCGCTATGGAGGAGGACGCGCCGCCATTTTGAGATCGTTTCACCGCGTCACATAATTTACATTTTGTATAAATTATGACTCGGATAAGCTACGATGCTCGTTTTCATTTTAATCGACAGCTCTTGTCAAGATTCATCGATTACGTATACAAAACGTTAGCGTGGAATAGTTATTGTGAATATATGTAGTGTTGAAGTTAAAAAATACGTAAGCTTAATACAATGTCGGCTTAAACTCGTCAAAAAGCCAAATCAAAATATAGAAATCGTATGTAGTTGGAAAAGGCTTCTCAACATCAATCCAATGATACCTATAAATCACCATATGATAGATAGTGAAGCGATGCTGGAAAACGTAACAAATGCAAAAAGTCCGAGTGGACACGTACTCGCGTAAAATACACGGCCGTAACTCAGACACATCCCAATCTTTTTTAAACAATTAAGGTGGCAAACAAGCGTACACAAGCCTACCTTATGGTGAGCGGTTACCATAGCCTATAGAAGCTTGTAACACCAGAAGCATCAATAGCAGGTGCCGAACTTAAACCTTCTTACCCAAAGAGCTTTCTGGAAACGCTACTTACCGCAGGAAAACTATACAAGGGTATTTGACTGCAATCTTCTGTATGGTGAGGCATTTCACTAGTCGGGCTGCCTTAAGTATAGAGAGATTTCTTAAGAGCGTAGCATTATTGGAAGTAACAGATTCCTGAAGCTTTGTTATCCTGAGAAAGATTTCAGCCATCTATTAGTACCGCTCGCAGCCCAGAAATGGCAGAAAACACAGTATTTAAGAAAACATTGTCTCAGTTTATTGCTCTCAGTAAAATATTGTAATGTATCTTACGCTGCTGCTTCCCCCCAGTCCTTATCGCCGTATTAATTGTCCAAAATTGACGATACACGTGTGGGCAAACTATAATAGTAACACGTTTGCCCATACCACACTACACATCTATAAAACTTCCTAGAGTTTTGTTTACTAAAAGTTACGAGTGATCTATCTAGACCTTACTAATAAATCTTTATTAGGATGTAATTCGATACTCCTTACGATATAGTGTGGTTTGTTTCACTACTTCATTAAACACCATGTTGCTTCACAGACATACACACTGTTAGTGAGAGCTCAATGTTCATCAGCATGCGCTTTGAGTCACATTTACAATGCATACATACTTGTAACTTGCCTCCAGTATGTCCACACAGTTCAGAAAAATTGGATATGGTATCGAATATTTATGTCTTTATGATGAGTTAGTGAAAACCGCACGGCATTGTATTCTAAAAGGCAAAAAACTATGTACTTCAAGAGCTGCACTTGAAAATTTTTTGGGCTTAAGGCTCATTTATACTTAGGTAAGTGCAAGTAACAACTAATTAGTTAACCTGTTTTTATGGTGTAAAGTTTTAATTGGTAACCATACGTACACACAGTACAGAAGATTTTGCAAGAATAAAGTATCTACCTAACAGTGTGTTTACAACGCTGATTTTACTAATCACTTAATACTCACACATACTACTTAGCAAAGTATAAATAAGTAATTATAATTGTGAATCACATTTTCAATTATCGTCGTTTAACTGTGAACAAACACTAACATATTACAACAAAAATACTGTTACAAATTAAATGTTGCTTAATTGACATTATTTACTTTTTAAGCCAACCGTAATTTTGGAGTACCTTACCTGTTTAATCTTTTGTTAATCTGTAAATAGTAAACTACATTCAATGTTTAATTTTTCGTAGATCCGGTGACCGCCACGCTGCGCCCGTGCCGCGCCGCGTCAGATCATCAGGGTGAGTGCGTCGATATGGTTTGAGCCGTACCGTTTGCTTTATTTTCAGTAGCCGCGTCAGCTTTTGTGCCGCCATTTGCAGAATTCTAACTGTACTGAATTTTGATATCTGCAAAGTTTTTAATTTCACAATTTGTTTCATAAAGTTTACACAACTTAATGAGCTGATGCTTTCATGGAGAATGTAAGAATATTCAAAAATAATACTGGTCAACAACAAAAGAAACAATGACGAAGTACTTATTGTTTGTGTTAAAAGCTTGTTAATTTTAATACCATTATGTTATTAGATTTTCCAGTATTTGGAATTATGAAGATAATCTATCTTCATACGTTATAGTTCTATCTGTAAATGTAATTTACAGATCATGCACAGGCACAGGCATACACAGGCACTGACCACGAATTTGGCCTTAAATTTATTTTTGTATGTTTTAGTTAACGCAAAACGACTTGAAAGATTTTTAAGACATATTATACACGGGTAGTATATATTGTTCCTCAATTGATAGGCTATATAATTGTCAATAATATAAGTAAAAACAAAGTTACTATACGAAAATTATTACTGCGTAATAAACGTATGCGTAGCCGCGAGCGCAGCTAACTATCTATATAATCAATTATTTCACTGATTCGATAATTTGTTTATAAGCGAATGATTTCTGAAATTAGTCTCGAATGTGTATCTTTGTTGTACCATTTTTAGGTTAAATATTAATATCAAGCTGTAATTTAATCTTATCAGCAAAATGTGCCGAATTCATTTCAACTATACGTTTATTTTATTTGTGTTCGTTGGACTGTCTACAGTGTAAATAGACTTGTGGATAATTAAAATTCAAAAAACATGTAAATTTTAAAATGCGATGCAATCATCGTAAACTAATATAAAATATAAATCTGTTTGTACTTATCTCTCTGTCATACAAAACCAGTTTTGAGTTTGAAATTTCTACTGTTGATTGAAAATAAGTTTTGAGTTTCTAAAATTTGTTTATTTTTTTTTTTCATTCAAAATAAATTTCATGGTTCTATTAGTTCCTTAGAGTATATTCATAATTTCTGATTTTTAAAAGTATTTCAAATCGCAACTAATGTCAGTTCATATGTGTATTTGGTATGTTTAGTTCGAGGGCGAGATCAAACTTTTACAGTCGACGTACGAACGAGATTTAGCAGAAATGTCAATCAACTTTTTTCCCTCATCCAATTCCCTTCGTTTCTCAAATTCTCGGTAACCGTGATTTAAATGCCAGCTGAGATTTTCCCCATTCCAGCAGAGCTCAACCTTCGAGATAACGCCGCTGTGCCGGTTACGCGTTTATTGATGGATACTGTATCACCTGATAAGTGTAAACTTTCTCGTATAACATTTAAAGACATATCAATGTCTTCACTCCCTCTAAATAGATTTTATTTGACAGTAATTATAAATATAATTTAATTTAAACGCAAATAGAATGAACTTAAAAAAATAATTATATTAATATTTTCGTGTTTGTTCTTTTTTATTCTCTATAGGCTTACCGTTTGGCTACAATCTCACCTGATGTTAAGTGACGATGTAGTCCAAGATGTAAATACGCGAAGCCGTGAAAGAACTGACTTTCAAGTGCAGCTGCCAGACCTCACAAGGTGGTAGGTAGTTAGCCAGCGGGCATTAGAAAATGTTCTACCAGTTAGTCGTACTACTATTTAAAAATATTGGGATATAATTATATAATAATAAATAATATAATAATATATGCTCTATATTGTAATAATTTATCTAAAATAACGTTTTTCAAATTACTTAAGTGTTTTTAATTATTTATTTAAATGGATGGCCAGAGGCTACTACACTAAGTTGCAATTATAATTTAAATGGTAAAACATTTATCAGAGCATTGTCCTTTGATAGTCACAATCGCTTGCTTTATTACCTTTAAACAATACAATCCAAATAAAAAGCAATGGAGTTGAGAATATTTAGAAAAGTTAATGCCAGTCAAAAGTATAACAAATATTTTTGATAAAATTTAACTCTTAATTACATCCACAATAACTAAAAGTCAATGTCAAAAGTTAAAAATGCCAAGATAATATTAATAATATGTTTATCAGAATCCAGAGATAATAAATAAAGCACGTTTTACAAAAATTACTTACAATACAATTACTAATAACTAATTGCTATTTAATAAATTCAAATTTATGTGTCTCCAAGAACTTCACAGCACACTTTTGGAAAGTCTGCATTGAGACTGAAAACAAATCCGCTGAGTTACCGAGGAGGCTGTATAAGTTTGTCTGCGTATTTATTATTAACACAGATATAATTATGAAATAATGGTTAGTTATTGTAAATTAACGAGGACCGTTTGAATAGGATGGATATCGTGCTTAAACCGTGTAACCGCGTCGATATCGGCCGAACTCATTCATATTCACTCATATCATTATTAATGTATTATTTATTCAGGCGTGTTTGAGTAGATCCCCTTCAGTATGTTGGTCAAATATCCTGACTATTTAATACGAAAGCTTACCTTAAACTTACCGATCGTTATAGCGATATTGATTTGTATCAGCGAAGACAAACTACACAGCATTTATGATATATTTGTTATTGTGAAAAATATTTCAAAATAGCTGATTTAAATATCAAAGACAAGTTGTTAAATATGTTAAATTTATCCGTGCCACCGTCAAGCACCTATGTAGGTATCTTTGTTTTCACTGCCCGTACTAGCTTATAGCTTGCCAGATTGCTTAACGTTCATGGTCATTGCTCGTCTCTTTAGGGTTATAGCGTGAAGATATATCACCTATAACCTTCCTCAAAAAATAGGCTATAAGAAATAAACAAAAAAACTTAAATCTGACTGGTACTTCCAGAGTATAGAGCATTCAAACAAATAAAAAGAGTATGTTAAGCTTTATAATATTAGTAGATAAGTTTATGAATTTTCGTCGTAAGGTGTACAAATAGTGTATATATATGAACGCTAACCCACCATGACCCATAGTAACAAGATTAAAAAGGGACCGACCGCGCTTCTTTATGTCGGATGATGTACAGTACCCGTTATAACATTATATTATACTTTACAGCTCCTTTTATAGACCTTATTCGACGTATATTTTTTTACGCTTGAGGTGCTCTAAATTTCCTTTTGTTGTTAGATACAAAAACATAAAGTTTAACGTATACATACACGGTTCCTGTGTCCAGTTTTAATATTGCTTGCTTTTTTTTTATCTGTGTTTTTATTCAGCTACGGCAGTTACCATAGCTTATGGACGCTTGTAGCACCAGAGGTAAAACTACCACGATGCTAATCTTTAACATCCCTTCCCCGAGGAGCTCTGGTGACCCTACTCACCGCAGCAGTACAACACAAGATTATTTGGCTACAAGCTTATGCAGGGTGGAGGTATTTCACCAGTCGGGATGCCTCCAATAGAGAGAAATCTCCAAAGAGATTCCTCTGTGCCCTACCTGTCTATGATCACACCATTTTGCTATTGGAATAGGCGGAAACGTTTGGATCACCATTTAATTTATGAGACTACTTTAGTTACCTAGAGATTGTTTTTAGCAAATGTTAGTCTGTGTGAGATCTCGGGGAGGACCTAGATACAATTCTATTAATGAAAAATGATCACAGTGGACACTACGTCGAGAGTCGAGTGATGTAACAACGCGGGAGCACAGTTGTGTATATTAGCACTTGAAAAAATAATCGTCATTACACATATTTTAGAATAACCTGGCAAAGAATTCGTCTGTTTCTGACATCTTGGATGATTTCCAGTGAAATTAACATCCATTTTAATGAATTGTTACTAGTTTCATTAGTAAAAACTATCGATCGAGACAGATCTTTTGCGAAACAGACGCGAAACCATAACAAGATGACGAACCGAGCGCGGAGATATGTCTGGCGTCACACCGACATCATCGTATGTGCATAGGAAAGAGATAGATTCATAGTAAATCTCTGAGTTAAAACAGGCAGTTTCGCTTTTGTTTTGCATGTCGTACAACAGATAAGTTATAGTACAACCACAGGGGTTTTAATATAATTTTGCGGTGGAGGTGTGTTAAAGCCCTGAGAGATTGATGATTTTATAGTAATAGTAATATTGTAAGCTGTATTACAAAAATTAGACAAATTTAACTAAATAAATTAGCAAATAAAACAATTTTCAGCTATATCATTACTAAGGCATCAGTAACACAAAGAGCTCCCAGCAAAACGCTTTTGTGTTAAATGATGAATCGGACAGTGTGGCGGCATTACAGCCTTTTATGGTCCCGCTGCAAGAAGATGCATGAACCGGATTTTCTCTCTCTGCTCTAGTCATTTTGGCTCTAAGCCAAAAACGAACCTCTTTGCTTTTATGCAACTATTAAAAGTATTTGATAGGGTGTGGAAGGAACACTTCATTTTATGTAATGTGAAAGTAATGGTATTTTAAAAAGTTAGGCTTCGAATAAACTTTCTGTTAGCTGTGCGCAATTTCTAACAGGAAACGTTTACAACTAATAGATACACACACGCGTTTTCAGGATGCAACTTCCAAGTAGAAGACATGGTCTTGATCAACACGCCAGCCAACGACAAGTTAATAATTAAATTAAATAATAAATCCAACCACATACCGATGCTCGCACACCAAATCGATATTCCGCTGGTAATTTCATTCCACCATAATGATTTTATTTGAACACTTTAGTTTTTAGACGCCGCAGAAGCAATTAATTATAAAAGTGTGACGAGTAATTTTAAATTAATTAAGTGGGTAAGTTTTTTAAAAGACTCCACTTTATCTTTATTGGATTATCGTTTAACCACAATTTTGACTGATATAGTTGAAAATAGTAACACGCTAAGCATAAAGGGACTGGCTTTCAAGTGTAGCCGCTGAATATTATAGCCGTTGCTCGATATATATTTTCAAAAAGAGATGACTAGAATAGTAGTATTTCCGTTAAACATGTACTATGGTTTCATCTCTTTTTTGTGATTTTTTTATAACGACTTATTAATTGAATTGAACCCACGATGTTCAGCTAAAATCAAGCACGCTATCGGTGTACCATCACTATTTCAACATATTCCAAAAAAAAATTGCCATGTGCGTGTCGGGCCACGCGCAGTGTATGGTTTCGTAGTTGCTCGTCACAACATGCAGACTTAGAGAGGGGGAGGCTTTAAGTAATTGTCAATGTACTTTGTATGAAATTACTTCTCCAAGAACATTTTATAAGTTGATGAACTTGTTAACTAGTAAAGCCTACTTCTGTCTGATAGTTTTTCTTTGAAATTAATTATATATACTACAACCATGAATTTTTCACATATCCAAAAACAAACCATTTTTTAGCTGACAGGAAGGAGAGACGACAAACAAAAATTAGCACTTCAAAGCTCAATATTCCGCAAACGGATCCATGAAACGAATAATAGTTTTCACACATCCGCAACATTTTAAACGACCTATCCAACGACACCCTATGCGATGGGATAGATGAGAAAAAATATCATTTCCACTTTACGTGTAGGGGAGGTACCTTATTTTTTTTTAAGTGAAACTTCTTATGCGACTTCCAAGCGTTAAACGTTAAATGTTAAACGTTTAACGCACATTATCGGTCTCTCCTCTTTGTGTGAGCCAGAGCGAGAGAGCAAATGTCGGTGTGTATGTATATAGCACATTGTTTAAATAAAATATCTTTTAAAATTAAGTTTCACTTGTATCGTGTGTGAATTGCACACACACCTTTTTTTATTTTTGAAGTGAAACTTCTTATGCGACTTCCAAGCGTTAAACGTTAGACGTTAAACGATAAACGTTTAACGCACATTATCGGTCTCTCCTATTTGTGTGAGCCAGAGCGAGAGAGTAAATGTCGGTGTGTATGTATATTGCACACTGTTTAAATAAAATAGAAAATGTCTTTTAAAATTAAGTTTCACTTCTATCGTGTGTGAATCGCACACACACCTTTTTTTTAAGGTTTTATTTTACTTATCGTGTTATTAATATGTGTACCCATTCCATATTACAGCTTTCTAGTACGAAAAATATCTGAGCGAAGACAGACGGATATAGCGAAACTATAAGCATTCCTTGTTGACTTCGGAACCCTAGAAACCAAGGGATTCTTGAAATACGCGAAATACTTACCTATCAATACCCAGCTGTACGACAAAATGGATGTAAACAAGTACGCATAACAAGGAATTTTTCGGAAATCACGTACATTTATTAATTCATATTGGTAAAACCCTATCGGCTGACGATGAAGGAAAACATTGTGAAGATACCGGAAAGCTTGAAAAATAATCTCGTAGTACCACTGTATTGCGAATTTAAAAACCATATATAATAAATACAGTAACTATAAATTAAAGAATAAATATATTTTAAGAACTATCTTAGACTATTTTCCATTGTAAAAATACTGTTTTATAATTCCGCCTCTGAACCAACAGATTAAGTGGCATTCTTTTTAAAAATTCCATTGCGCAATCTGAATTCCATTGAGTGTGCGTTACAAATACCAGGCGAATATAAAACGACGTACCTACTACCCGGTACGATAAAAAAGCGCCTCATTCGGAACTCCCGACCCGTAAACCGTTGCTGGGGTCTCCTTTCTTCCGAATGCACGGTTCGTTTGCGGTCCACGCTTTTGTGATATGAATTTCTGTGGTTGCGAATAAGATATCCATGTTATTTATGTAATCTTAGTAACTTGTTGCAAATTTAGCTATCCCTTTATTTTTGGCATATATTTTGTATGTCCTAAAGTCAAACTTGCTCATAAATATAAATTACAGTGGATTTAATACTTAACGACCTTGTTTGTAACGACTTTTTGGTTTAAGTCCCTTGAATTTAAATTATATTTTTAGAGGAAAAAATATGGCTATAGCGGACTTCGGATATAACGCCGATTTTGTGTATAGTGACTAGTTTTAATGAACCATTTGTAGCAATTTCCTAGAAATCCCTTGCTGATATTGCGACCGAGACGACATACAACGACTGAATCAAAAACAAACATAACAAAATATACTAACATAAACAAACAATGGTTCATTCATAGAGTCATAAATCATCAGCCGTTCTAATAATACGCTTTTGTTTATAAATCTTCAGGTAGGTAGGTACTGTAAGGTTAAATCTAGTACGTTAGCACAGAAATGTAAACTGAAAAATGCAATACTTATTAAAGATTTTTTCGAAAATACCCATGTGTAAAATGTGTTCAAGTACACATTAGGCGATAAACGCGTATTACGCGGCTGTATTGTCTGGAAATAAATAGTGTTTTTTTTTTCTTTCTTTCTTTCTACCTATGTATATTTTATTTATTTATTTAAACTTTATTGTACACCATAAATTTCAAAAATTCATTAAATACATAAAGTTTGTTATTGTTACAAAGGGCGGCCTTATTGCTGAAAGCAATTTCTTCCAGGAAACCTTTGAATGGATATGTTTTAAGGACAAATTAGAGCTATTATGGGTGTAACGAGAACAACGTACTTTAAATAATGTAATACAATATAAAGTTTATCATAAATAATATATATAGATACTATAGTTAAGGAAGAAACAAATATATGATATATAGACTATATTATTATTTATAACCATAATACAAACATATACTTACTATATATATAATTACTAAAATACATTCTAATATAAACAGAATATCATATAATTACACATATGTATAATATTAAAGCGATAAATAATAATCCTTGACCGATTGTTTAAATATGCTTAGCGATTGTGCGCGTCTCACAGAAACAGGTAGCGCGTTCCACAACCGTGCAGCCTGAACTGCGAAAGATTTACCAAGAAATTTTTTAGAGTGTGTTGGTATTTCCAGCGTCACGTTTTCTGATGACCGTAGACAACGCGTGTGCGTATCGTAAAGGAATTTGAAACATTTTTTCAGATAATACGGCGTAATAGGATTAAAGAGAATTCTGTAGAGGAGAAACAAAGTGTGAGCATTACGGCGAAGTCTAATAGGGAGCCATTTAAGCTTGAAACGGTATTCTGAGATATGATCATATTTGCGTAATCCAAATACAAACCTAATACAAAAGTTTTGAAGTCGTTCGAGCTTATCTAATTGGGCTTCTGTAAGATCTAAACAGCTAACGTCAGCATAGTCAAGCACCAGAAGTAGAAGGACTTGTGCAAGAGAAATTTTAGTGGCAGTAGGGAGATAATGTGTAGGGTGAAAATCGAAGTATGTATATAGCGATATTCGGATATAGAGACGTAATATCCCTTCATCTCTTAATCGTCGTTATAACCGAAATCCTCTCTATGTATCGTTTTTTAATTATGTGCATATTTTACATATGTTGAAATAGCCAATTACTTACCGTGATGCTTATATACTATATACATACTTGCATGCTATATACTATATGTATATATATATTTATAATTATTATATATAATAGTGAAATAGAAATATAGGGACAAATAAACGTTAATGAATTAAAATAAAAACAAAAATATAATAGGTATAACCAAAATAAAAATACGTGTTTACTGCACACTTATTAAAATCTTATTCTCATTGCAATAAAAAAAACAGTACCATTCAGAGTTCACGACCCGTAAATCGCTGGCGTCTCCTTATTTTAAATGCGCTGGTGTTTCTATTCCGTATTGTTTTATATGGAGGTTTTGATGTTTACGGATGACGATCATGATAAAACCTCTGAGACCCTGGTAATTAATATGTAGGTTTATTGCTATTACAAGCTAATTGACTAATGTCTACATTTTTCCATATGTACGTCAGTCAATTAGCCCTTCCATCATTGATATATATTAAATAAGCAAATTGGTATAACCTGTACCTACGACATTTATGTCCGACCAGATTCTTAGTAGGAACTTGATTCGTCAAGTAATGTCTTTATTTTTCTTTCGTCTTTAGCCTTTATAATTCTTATATTTTTATTATAAGCCTATAATCTGTAAATCTAATAGAATTTTACGTGATATAGTTTCATTACTGTGCATATATTTAGTTGCATAGACATCTGCTTATAAAATTTCTGTACGATGTTCGTTCACAGCTTTGCTAATAATATGACAATAAATACCTAAATTGACGTTGAATATCGTAAAAGCCACAGTAACATAACCAGTATAAAAAATCTATCGTCTATTTCTATGTATATAGTAAGTAAATGGTAAACTAATAGCCTAGTTTTTTAAAGTAGGTCTTAAATTATTAATTGTTTTCCGATTAGAGGAAAAAAAATACTATATTTGTTAGGACCTAGAAAATCGAAAACTTTATTTTAAAAGTTTGCTTATCGTAAACAGCTGAAAACGCTGTCAGCCATATTAGTGTATATATTATTTTGCTGTGACGTCATACGGGTCGAAAACAAACGTTTGACATTTAGCAAACGTTGTCATTTTAATAAAAAGTATCGAGCTTTTTACAATTATGAACGTTTGCTAAATGTCAAATGTTTGTTTACAACCCGTATGACGTGTTGTAATGTATATAATGTTATAATATATAGACGAGAATATATAGACTAATATGGCTGACAGCGTATTCAGAGTTCAAAATTAAAAATGAAAAACGTTTTTTTTTTAATTCAAAATATGTATCCATCTTACACTTAATATCTGAAATCGATAAATTTTGGTTTCTTAAATCAAATACTACAGAAAATATTTATTTATTGCGCCATATTTGATATGCAGCAAGTAGCCTATTGGCTAGTTAATTTCCGTAAACGGATCACAACACAAAAAAATAAAATAAAAAAATTCCAGTAATATCAGAGCGGAAACGACTTCGAATGCATTTTCCAAACGACTGCGTACGATATGTTGTGTTAATATTCTGCAGTGAAACGAAAACCGCTTTGAAAACCATTTACCGACAACATATAAAAAAGTCGACTATACATTCACAGCCGCGCCGCGCCGTTGCCGCCGTTCAGACAGTGTGAAATTGAGGCACTTTGCTCTCAGCGCCGTAAATGGCTATGAAGTTATGCGTTATCTATACATATTAGTTATATATATGTGATTGGAAATTCTATGTAAGCTTAGATAATCTTATTTTCAAGTACGATTTAAAATATGTAATATGTAGATAATATGTATATGTTAGATATTATATTTTTTTAAGAATTATTCCTTGCAATTTTAGAAATATAATAAAGATTAAAAGGTCTTTGTCTTAACGAAACAACTATAAAATATTTACCAACTGAGTGCCAACAACATGGAGTTAGCCATCAATGATAATATAGTAAAATCATTATAATTATCTACTTTTTTTATTAATAGTGTTAAACTAATTTAACGGTGTATAAATAAACACCATAGGTATGTAGGTATATATTTATATTTTTTTACAATTTATTTATCATCATCATCATCAGTCCACTGCTGGACATAGGCCTCCTCTAATGAGCTCCATAGCGCCCTGTCTTCAACTTCCTGCATCCAGCATCTGCCTGCAGTCTTTCGCAGATCGTCATCTCATCTGGCCGGAGGGCGTCCTACACTACGTTTGCCGAGTCGCGGTCTCCACTCAAGAACCCGTTTACCACAGCGGTTGTCGGTTTTTCGCGAGATATGGCCGGCACACTGCCACTTCAGCTTGCTAATTATTTGAGCTATGTCGATAATTTTGGTTCTCTGTCGGATGTATTCGTTACGAATCCTATCCTTCAGAGAAACTCCAAACATAGCTCTTTCCATAGCACGCTGAGCGACTTTGAACTGGTGGACCAGCCCTACCGTGGGTGTCCAAGTCTCAGCTCCGTAGGTCACTACGGGTAGGACGCACTGATTGAAAACTTTCCTTTTCAAACATTGCGGTATGGATGACGAGAAGACTCTACGTAGTTTCCCAAACGCTGCCCAGCCCAGCTAGACCCTCCTCTTGGCCTCCTTCTCAAAATTGTTTTTACCTAACTGCACAATCTGCCCGTGGTAATTGTACTCAGAAACAATTTCAAGAAGGTGGCCATCCACGACGACCGGTCCTGGATCAATGTGGTCATTGATCATGACTTTGATTTTATCCAAATTCAAGCCAAGACCGATACGTCGCGAGGCTGAAGCTAGGCCGTCCAGCATCCCGGTTAGCTTGTCTAGCGACTCCGCCATTAAGACTATGTCATCAGCGAATCGCAGGTGTGAGATGTAGTCGCCGCTTAGGTTTATGCCCTTACCTTTCCAGTTCAGACCAATTTATTTATACAACGATAAATTATATTTACATAATTAAAATAATAAGTCAGTGAAATGAATTAACAATATTAATTGAGTTGACAGTATCAATGCTTAAAAATTAAAGTTAATTATTGTGTAATATTGGAATATTGACAAAAAGCCTAAAACATACAAATTTGGAACTTAAAAAAAAATATACACGGTAGTGTTATCTTATGATAAGTAACTTTAAAATTATTACTAAGCGTTGAAATAGTGGCTTCAAAATTATATGTGTTGATGAAATTTAATTCTACTAAAATTCAAGTCAACTTTTGCACATTAGTTTAACCTTAATTACCTTAGTTACCTTTAACCTTAGTTTTACTTTTATGCATTGAATGATGACATCACGCCGTGTTTATGTAGCATGTTTTTTTAATTGTATAAAAATACTTTAATATTACTTTTAAAGATATTATAATGAATAAATATTAATTCACAGGTCTTATCTACGACGTGTAAAGTGTTTAAAACAACTCCCGTATTCTATATGAAAAATTACATAGCTTTTATTCAGCACAACTTATGCAGGAAAGCACACATAAGCGACGTCTCATTTTCTAGTATGTATTAAAATCGCCAGTAAAAATTGTATGGGTTTTTGTAAATAATATACACGAATTATTTTAATATACGTTTATTTATCGCCATTAAGAACAAGATGACACCAAAATGACAATATCATTATGTATTATATTATATATACACATTTATCATAATGCAATATTAAACTAATAAACACATGTATCACAGAACATTTTGATAGTGCACGAAATTGACCATATATTTTTACAATGTGGACGATACAACGATGAATAAAAATATTAAATTAAAACACATACACACATACACGTACCTATATGTAATTAACATGATTTCTGTACAAAATGAAGTTTGGAAGACAAGAAAATTATTGAGGCAGCATCATCCAGGATAATTTTGATCATCGATAGACGAAGCGATTCAATAGAAAATGGTGGACAAAGTTTAAGGCGTTATAAATTTTTTCAACGGTTATAAAATTAATTATTTACGAGGATATTTAATTGCGATAAACCCGTCACAGTGACTATCTTTTTGGAGCGAAGGGGCATTGCGGAGGGGGCCTAGCCGGCAAAAAACGTCCGTAACTTAAAAAAAAAGCGTAAGATTTTTATGTATAGTCTATGTATGATGGCTATCGTGCGTGACGGTTACACGCTTTTAATCATTATTATTGCAGATTGCTATTATTATTATATCATTTTAAATAAAATAAAGGTGTAAAAGATAATTTTGTAAAGTATTTATTTATTTTTATCGATAAAAAAATCATAATAATAAATGTATACCCGAATAATAATTTTCTTTATACCTCGAATAGAACTTGGAATTAATAGTTTATAATAAGGAACTTCGTACTTATCTGGTGTCCCACGACAACACACGGTTTTTTGCTGTCGCGTTTCGGGATTAGCAAGTGTATGTCTATTTGCCAAGAGGCTTGTAAGGCGGAAAGATTATGATAACCGGAGATAAATTGCCAACATCTCGGTGATCGCAGTTGTTTTTAGATTGTTCTGTGCTTACCATCAGGTATAGTTTGATCACTACACCACGCTACGATAAAAAGAAAATAATTATATTTTTCGTGTATCTTTTATAACGGCCACATAACTGGCAGCGTGTTGTAATAGATGTTTCACGCAATATATAACCAAAGCATTCGTTTCCCAACGTTTCAATTTCATTCGTGAGCTAGTCGAAACACTAAATGCTGAAATATGATTTTGTGTTAGTTCGCACTGGCGTAATTTCGATGTAAACGTTATTGTCAACTGGTCATTTAATATGGCAGTCTGTTTTATTGATCTATCGTAAGAATTACGAATGTTTTTACAAAAAAAAAATTATTCACGCAAACTTGAGACTTAGAATCTACCGTATTTTTTTTCATTTTAGCTTATTACAAGATTCTTCTAAAAATTCATGTTCCCTATAGACTCCAAAACGCCTAAAGAGATTTTGATGAAATTTTTAGACAATTTTATACTAGCCCAGTGGATAATCCTGTTAAAGTTTGGTAGCGATCAGATATTTCTTATTTTTTCTGAGCCACATCAATGCGTGTCCAGGTTTGCTTATTTTTAATAACAAAAGAAAACTAACTTCAACTATTTTGAAGAGTTCCCAATTACAATGGAACGTTGAAATTCCAACGACATAAGAATCGTTTAAATCGGTTAAAAAATAATTCGGTCCATAAAATATATACATTCGAATTCAGAACCTCCTCCCTTTTTGGATTCGGTTAAAATTATTACACTAATATCAAGAGTAATTAACATATAACTCAAGAACAAAAATTAATGGTCTTCGGTCACTGTCATCCAGTGTAGAAAACGCTGCTCGAACAACGCCGAAACAGACCACTAAACCAGGTCATTCATTACATATAATTATAATACCGTGCGATTAAGCCAATCATTAAATTTAATCCATGACCATTAAATGAATGATTATTTATTAAACAAATTTAAACTGACAGTACCAAAGTGTAAAGGTTATGTACATCTAAAAAAAAAAAAAAAAAACTTGTTGATGTAGATATACGTTATATTTAATGGGTTGATGTTTGCCATGGAATTAGTTCAGTACTTTTACCAATCAAATTCGATAAAACAAAAAAAAGGCAAAGAATCTGCTATTATTATGCATATTCATCAAGTTGTAATGAGAACTACGTTCATAAACTCAATAAAATTTTAACAAATAAGAAATATTATTTGGGATAATATAATAATTCTGACTCAAATCTTGTCTTCCAAACAGTTTATAGATTTAATGACTCATGATGACATGATTTTTACTCAACGTCATATTTATATTTTTATCCAGACATAGCTCTCTTAATTTTATGTACAATTTACACTTAACACGTAAAGATTTGGCACGAGTATTCATATAAGAACATTCTGCTGGAGTTCATTACAACTAGAGAACATTTCATGCATCACTGCTATTTTTCATATGATATTAGGCAGAGAAGCTATACAAAGGTAATTCGTGGAAACACTTGTAAGCTGCCTGCAATTAATGCAGTCGAGTTTTTGGCGGTAACTTAAAGTGTCATGTGGTGGTTTTTATTTTAATTCATAAATTTATGTCATTTGGCCCTATATTATGTAATTTTGGCGGCATTTTACGTGATGTAGTGTGGTTGTTGTGCACAAGTGAAGTGGATTACAATAAATAACTAGGAACATGCATTTTAAGTTGCTACAAAGGCTTCCTGGAAAGTTTTAACAAGGATTCCGCCATCTTGTTGGAGCGATGTTTAAAGATTACAGAATATTTCCCTCGCTTTGTTGACAAAATATAAAATACTTGACACTGGCCTAATGCACGAATGGTGCCGAGCCATAATTAATAAGAAGAAGAAGAATTAATGCAGTCATATTGTTTACAATAACTATAATATAAAATATATATAGAGTTTTCATGTATAACCTATGAAATAGCAGTGATAAAAACACGTTAATTTCACTGTTATGCTATTATATTTAAATAGCTTCCTTAATTTCCATGCCAAATAACAACGTTATTTTAAAGCAATGCAGAAATGAAGACATCATAACATCCTGAATATATCATCCAAAATTTTAAGATAAATATAACAACAATAAAAATATATATAGTTTAATAATAACTTAATAAGTAATAGTGTTTAGTTAGACAAGTCAAGAAATTTGTGTTTGTAATAAATTGTAGCAAAATTAATCAAAAATGTCCATTTATGAAGTTGATGAGGGGTATAATAATCTATTTTTTTATGAATTATAACTTAGAACTGAAAATTGAAAGGTCCGAAAAAGTGTCATAAAGCTGCTATAATTCTATAGTTTGCGAGGTGCTGAAAGTGTAGGACCCCATCGTTCAAAACAAATTACTGGCTTTGATTATACTACTGGTATCTCACATTGACCTGTACAATACGACTGGACCTGTTGTTCCTTACAAATACCATATTTTTTGTATTAAATTAATTCAATGGACGCTCCTTACCACATTCGCTATCTAGGCGTGTTTTTGATCGCTATTCGGATAATTTGAGCCATTGGCTGTGCAGACTTATAATTTATTATTCTTTTAATAGAAATATAATGGACACAATGATATATTGCGTGAGTTTTATTCCTACGATAAGCTGCAGAAATCAAGGTTATTAGTATACTATATGGGGTTAACAAAACACATCTTTTAAGAGACAAGGCCTATCTCGGTTCTTCTGGGATTTCAAAATCAAGTCTAAAAATATTTTATTCAATGTAGATAAGGCCCTAAGAACTAACGAATGTCAACACAATGCCCGTTCGAAAAACATCCTAGTCATTTAGAAGAGCTGGCAAGAAACTCGATCGGGTTTCTTGACATATTTTTTATTTATTTTCGCAAATTAAGTAAGCATATATAATAGTTTGATAGCTGTCCGTTCAGTGATTTAATGTAATAATACAGGTCAGTGGTATGATAGGAATGAGAAAGAACACTAACTAGGAGACGATTAGATTAAAAGACGAAGTAAGAGTTACGCAATGCGGTCTGCATTATCAAAACAGAATATAGAATATATTATTAGCTTTCTAGCAATCCTATGCTATAATACATATCTTTTGAACGATCTCAACACACATTATTAGTAAAGGTCATCAAAGCTGTGAAATAATTAGTATTAAATGCGGAACCTTACAAAATCATTTACAAATTCGTTGCATATAACTAAACAACTTACAATCTTTCAACGTTTATCTTAACAACATTTCACTTCTTATTATTTTTAATATACATTTTTATTTGATCGTATCCTAGATCCACCGCCTGCTTAGCAAAACATTTAATATATGATATACATAAAGAATATTCTCAAGTTATTCCCACTACAATAAATCAATAAATCTGAGAAAAATAATGCAACAAAATTTAGCAAAATTAAATTAAATAATTTATCGTAAAATGATTGTTTTGTTTAAAAATGTAATTGTAGTCTCAAATATATGTTTTTAAATCTTTAAATAGAAGCTGATCTGCCACGACTTTTGTGCCTTCAAGAATGTTTTAAGTAAGTATAGATATTCGCGGTTTTGAAATTGTACAATCGTTCAAGTAAATTTACGGTATCCAATTTACTAGCGCTATTATTATTCAAACATTAATAAAAAAGGGAACATATATTGTTAATGTTAATGTCAAGATTTTAAGTAGATTTTTTTATATATTACAATAACACAAATGTTTTCTAAGCAAGGCAGTTAAACTCCTTCACCAACATATGTAAATATAATAATTACAAATTCATTCATCGTGACACACATTACATCAAAATTCAGTGCTTGCTATTTATTATATTTCATAAAATTCATTGATTTAATTATACATAATAATCATAAATTTTTATATCTTTCTGTCACTTCCATTACATTACATTCATGTCACCGGTAGGTACATTGTTATATTCGTTTGGAAAATAAATAAATGATTATATGTATAACATTGTTTTTGTATAAAATCTATAATATACTATAACATAATAAATATGATAAGTTATTTCGTTTCTTTAAACGCGCTAAAACGTTAGATTCGATTTTTTTTTCTTCTATATGAAAGCCAGAATCACGAGGAATAGTATAGGTTATATATAACTTTACGCTATGACTCTAAGCAGAGGAGCAGAAACTACGAACGTTAAGCAATCCGGCAAGTAGGCGAGTACGTGAAGTGGAACAATAATTAGGCAGGGCTACAAGGACGCGTTGGCGGCCGCTGTACCGCGCTTGGTGAGTTTGACGAATAAAGGGTAGGTACAGCTAGTAACATAATATATTAAAAACAAAGAAAAGTAGCAGAACATATGCAGTGATTAATTTTATTACTGAAGAATAATTATAAACGGTTTACTTTTTGACCATTATATTTCCTTCTATCACAATAATAGCAGACAAAAATATGCAAATATATATGATATTATAGAATTTATAGAACTTGAATATAACAATGCCCTTTTTATGTATACACACTACTTGATACGAAGGGCTAGATAAATGAGAAAATCCTTTATTATATATGTAATTACATGTTTTTACTTAACCTACAGTTAAGAATATTCGCAAATTAGAACTTATTACATTTATTATTATTTGTGTAATATCGCCAATATTATAATTATTTAAAATTCTAGAAAGTTTTCCCTAAAACTGGTGAACCTGTCAACATGTCGCTATGTTTTATAACTTATAAAAATACCATATAAGAATCATTATTGTTATTGAACTATTCCAAAAAAGCATTTAAATAATAAATGATAAAATAATTAGCTAAAAAAAAACCAACGTTTCAAAATGGTTCTTAGAGCCAAATTTTATAATATCTAGTTGCCGTAAGTAAATTTTACGGCAACATTCGTAAAATTTTAAACAATGAATACCGTGGGTTCATTACACCAGCCGTATTCTGGATTTTGGAGGTCTTCTATACCTTTAACGAGTGACCCAACTATTTTTCAAATACAACATGCCAATAATAACTTTATTATTATCATAATTATTCATTAATGGCATGTATATATAATAAACAAAAACTTTTCACTGCATTTTTAATTAGAGTTTAATTATTGAAATAATTTATTCAGTATTCTTGTTATTCTCATCTTATTTTTATTTGTATTATTTTATGTATGCCAAACCTTTTTTAAAACGTTATATTAACAAATTTAATAATTTTCATATTACGAAAATGATTAAAATTAAAAAAAAAATCTGCTCGAACTTAAAATTTGTTTTCGACGTTCTTAAGTGCTTTATAAATTTATAAATAGGTAAGTTTACACGCCTTTGTAATTTGCAAAAACTTAATTACATTTTACTTAGCAACTTTGACATTTAACTAAATTACTTTCAAGCGTTAGCACTTAAATTTAAAATACTTATTTCGCCAGTAATTAGAAGACGAAATTAAAAACCATTTTTATATAAAAAAAGATTGTCATACTGCAGACTATATAAATCGTTAAAAGTAGTGTGTAAGACATATGTGACAAAATTGATACCTAACTATCACTTAATGGTTTACAAACGTTCATACTCCCTTCACATTCAAGGCACTGTATTTAGAAAACGTGTGTAACATAGACACAACGAATAGTAGACTCACCGGTGAGGCGATCCGACTTGATCCTGCGAAGAAGATAATGATATCAAAAATAAGCAGTAACAATTTAAAACGTTGATGACTGAAGTACTTCCTTGAAACCCCATTCGAAAGACGTGGGTTGGAATCAGTGCGTTAATAGTTACAATTCTTTTTATTTTCAAATAACAATACCTGATGGTATATAAATAGTCAAGGAGAAGTTCCAAAAAGCCTCTGGATATCTGTGTAATATTAAAATGGGACGCATAAATCCTAAAATAAGCTTGAGATTGTGATGAAAAATATCATGATGCAACTATAGCATGTTCGTAGGACATTTTTCATTTCTCGGTTTGATAGCTATGAAATTCTTAAATTGAAAAACGTGAATTGTTTTTAAATATTATACATAGGATATGTCAATCCAACTGCACCATGCAGCGAGTGAACAGTTTCAATTGCAATCGAGATGAGCACCACTATCCTTGTCAGAACAGTTCTTAAATCAAATTTATCAATACCTGATTGTAAAATGATTACTCAGAATATAATATCTCGAGTAATATTAATCTAAAACATAGCTGTATAAGATGTATATGTAAATGAATTGTCATTCCGACGAGTGTGTAGATATTAGTTACTGCTTGATTGAATAACCATTGAATTAAATTTATAGATATTTGGAGTATATTTTGTTAAGCAATGCGCAATACACAAACGGAGGCGATTTAATCTTATGGATATTTAAAAAAAAATGGGCTGTTACTTTGTACAGTTGTTACATAGGTGGCGCGTGAAACCGTTAAACAAATCAGTATGTTTTATATAGCTTAGCAGCAGCACGTGTGCTTTCAGACTGAACTGAACTCTAAAATGAACCAGGTTAAATCAATTTATGCTCATCTTTAGGCATCAACCAATAATAAAAATACAATACAAGAAAATAAAATGTAACCCACATTTAAACCAGATACGACACGTAGTCCCTGTGGGAAATCAAAAGCACACGTGAGGAAAGTCGCTATCACTAGCCAATAATCAATATTAAAGAACTGACAATTAAAAAACTTCTAGTAAGTTAAGAGCAAAGAATCTGATATTCACTAAGGATTGTAATATTCAAATACAGAGCTATATGTGCGTCACTATTATAATTTCTGCAAGTCGTAAAAATGCAAACAACTGTGGTATACCTCAAGGTAGTAACCAATGCACCATATAAGATAGATATTTGACTAGTTTGATACTCCCTATATTAAGTGTATTATACCTATATATGACGTCGCATTGCTCACTATGAGGGCACAGGGAATTTTCTTTGAAGATTTCTCTACTCGGGGCAGTCTGAATAGTGGAATACCTCCAAACTATAAAAGATCGCAGCCAAATAATCTTGTGTGTCCCTGCGGTGAGTAGGGTTTCCAAAGCTCCTTGGGGTAGGGGGGTTTAAGATAGACAACGCGCTAGTGATATTTATAGTATTATAAGCGTCCGCTTACCATCAGGCGAATGCTTGTTTGCCACCTTAGTTATATGAAAAAAGTAACGCCTAAAAATATTGAGGTATATATTACAATTAATTAAGCAGCTATTACAAACAAAAATTTGGCACCACTTCCGCGCGGGCACGCGCTGGTAGAGCGCAACGTAGTGATGTGAAATAAGCTTGGTCGTTGCGCAACACAGACAGTTAATGAAGCGATTATATTAATTTGCAACTTGATCAGTCTTTGCTTCGTGTTTAAATAATATCTCCGTGCACATGAAGGCATATTTATTACATAACAGTTAGTGCACCAATTCGTAGTAAGCAATTTTAAGAAGCAAGCTGATAAGGCTTTCAGAAGGGGTTTATTAATGAAATTTCATGGGGCGGACTTATTACTTAAAATTTTTATCCATATGAATCTATTTTAAATAAAATATTTTGATTTTTTGACTTCTAAAGGACTGCAATAAATGAATTACTTAAGACATGGTGTTGAAAAGGCTTGCTTCTAGCTAATATCATTATTAGAAGTATAAAATCAAAAGAGCATGGAAAAGTTTATAACGCCTTTACTTATGAAATTCTCCAAGAAAAAAAAACCCTAGCTGCCGAGTGGAAAGCAAAAACTGGCCTAAATTATCCTTCTTATTTCTATTATATCATACTTATACTAAAGTGGAAACATCTGGCTCTCAATACAAAGTTATTCCAAAATAACCCTTCTCGAATTAGTGGAATGACCATTCTGCGGTTTCGGACCGTTTTACTCAGCCGAGCGGAATTTATCCTATTCTAGAACTGTCGGCAAATTCTGCTGTGATGGATTTGAAAAGTTAGTGTGGATAAATCTTATTCTTTTATGCTAGCTTCAGTTGCTTTGTGCATCTCAGTCTTTCTAGTGACTTCGTAATATAAGAAAATTTGATGTTTAGTTGATTACAATATACAAATTATTTAAAGATTTTTAGATTAGGTGTGATTTAAATGTTTTGGAAATGATTGCACAATAAACATAGATTGTTTCTCAAGTGTAGATGCTGGATTTAAACCTAAGGATACGGTATCTTAAAACTGAGCAGATATGCATTCTACCACCATACTGTGATTGCGTAACAATGTTTTCTTAATCACCACCTAAAGGCTCCTTGTCACCACTTGTTTATAGGAACGTATGCTATAAATTGCTATACTCTCAGCTGTCAGTTTTTACCAAGTTCATTAACCGTCAATATCATAATCATCATTAAATATACACAAATAAACAACTAATGTAGGATTAATTACTTTTTGAAGGTTTTGGTAAAAAATCTGCATTTTAATTGCAAATAATCAATATTATTTAAAATGTAACTGAAAAACCTAAAAATTATTAGATCACTTTAAAAATATAAATTCATAACATTGTGATATTACGCTTTGACAGGCAATGTATCCTAAATCTTAACCGATAACCCCTTAATTCAGCAAGAAAATCAAATGAAGTACGTATCCGAAATCTATCAAGTACTTGAAATAGTTTTAGAAGCCAGCACTTGATTTTAAGTCAGAACCTTCTATAAAATTCGAGAAACTATTTGCTATAACACTCCGAATACGATAACGTAAAGTTTTTGGATAGTTTAACATTGTTTTATTTTTGAACTGTAATCTGATTTGGTTTATCTAATGAATTGAAACTTTCAAAGTACGTCATAGATTTCATTTATAGACAAGTTTTGCATTCTTTCTTGTCGTAGCTTGTGATTTATAATAAAAATATGTGTAAAATATTATTTGAATATTGTTCGACATATGTATTTGACCGAGCATAACATGATATAGTCTAAATTGATATAATGAGCTAGAACCAAAAATGATAGATTTTGAGGGTTGGTGACGATGATGATGATGATATTGATGGTAACAGATCAGTTACTGTTTGCATCACATTGTTTTTCACCATAATTTTTATAATTTGAACGTGCTACTACAAAAACTAGGAGAGCAGAAAAATATAAGAGTAATGTTACCTGACGCAGTAAACATTGATAAATGCGGTGACGCGACCATAAGGCTTGCGTTCGTAGACCGCGTGTATGGTGGCCATGTGGGTTGTGTTGCTTCACAGCGAAGGGCGATGTACCCCTTAGCAGTAGCCACCTTCAGCCTCAAGGATCTCCAGCTCGTCCGCAGGCCGTGTTCGTTAGCTCCTGAGGTTTGAGTATTATTCACCATCCAGGGTTCCGTCTGTATACAATAATATTATATGTACTTTAGGCCCAGTAAATGAAAGACCAAAATGCAGGTGTAAAGATGCTCCCTTTTTTTGGAACGTGCATAAGACAAACTTGCTGCTAAATTCTCCTGGGGAAAACTACTATCAATTAATTAACCAGGTGTGGTAGAAAACCGTTTATCCAGAACCAACATTTTTGTTGAAGAGTTAAATCGATTTGAAAAGTAATTTTAGCAGGAGCACATGATCGAACGTGTAAGAGTACGTAAAATTTAATAATAGATTTATATTACATTCCGTTCACGACTTGTGAATGCAATATAGTACGTGTTTCCTTTGAAAATCTTATATCAAAAGGAAGCAGATTTCAATACATCCAATTCTGATTAAAATGTATAAATTGAAAACTACGCAGTAATAAAACAAACGTATTTTTTTCTTGTTTTTATATGATATCCTTAAACTCTGGACATATAAACAAAAAAAAATATTGTTAAATAGCCAGATTTATTGTTCGTTTTCAAGACTATTCATTATTTACTACATATAAGTTGTAATGGCAAGAAGGGCTTCAGTGCCTACTATGTTGAACATAAAACAAAATCCGTAGATACCAAGGTAGCATAATAATAAAAAATAGAGTTGAATACCTTCTCAGGCTTCCCGTCGATAAACCACATGAGATTTGCCGGTGGCATCGCCGGCTTTGTCGTGCAATTCAAAAGCATATCTTCTCCGAGTTGAACACTGCCTGGTACGCCAAATATTTCTGGATCTTCTTTTAAAGTAACTGTGTTAAGGAAAAATAGGACTCATTTAATTGCTGCTCACAAAGGCCTCTGAACCACAAACATAAAAACACAAAATTTTCGTTACATTTATAAAAATTATACTTGCTTCTATATACAAGATATTATTATTTCCTATATTGTTGGAAAAAAATCCTTTAATTGAACGATATAAAATGTTGCGTAAAGTAGTATGATCGACTTATGTTCTCCTTTTACAGTCAGCTGAAAAAAACATACCATTACGATAGATGATTAATTCTTGTGCGTAAATATAACTACTTAATTTACGGCTAGAGCCTTATGTTATTTATTCAGTATCTTTAGTAAATTTACTTCAACATTGGAGCTTTCTAATTATTGTAAAAGAAATCACTTTAAAGTATATTCTAGTTTCAAAATAACTTTGTAATCAAAAAGTTACGAGTTCGTTATAACTTTTAATATCTCCGTGGAAGATACAAACAGATTTCCCGATCAGTGGGAAGAAATTTACAAGATACCTACTCACCAGCCACGGTCAGATTCTTCGTTTGTTTAACAACAGCGAACCTTGGCCCTTCGGCGGATACCTCACAAGTAAACGATAGCTTTGTATTATATATTTTAGGTAGAACAACGTTTATCGCACAACTGGACAGGTCACAGGAGCCTCTGGTCACTCCCGCTGCTGTTGTGTTGAAGATGCGGGTTGAGGGCTGATGAGAAAGAATATTTTTTAAATCTTCTCTCTTAATACTCTATGGGTTCCTTCTAGGATCATTTCTAACCACGAACATAATTATCAAATAATGCTTACAAATGTATAAGATCTTTTTACTTGAAAACCAAAAGTTTCCTACCTCTTAGCTCTTATCCCGTAAATATATTTTTGGAAAGAAACTTCTTTTGATTTAGTAGTATATATTAGTAACATAATTTACTTAAACACGGTAAAGAAGTATTAAACACATATCCTTCAACGCCGCCATGACACCCACATCTTGCTTTTTGGGGTTATATTTTAGTATATCTGGTAATAAGTTAAGCACAAGCCGTTTTGAAATATTTAATATAATTAAATAACTAATCTTTATGCATTATAGATTATACACTTCAGTAACAGCGTTTCCGTAAACAATCTTCCACTACCATTCCGAAAGAAATTTAACATGAAAAACGTTTTTACCTGTTGTCCCGGAGAATATCTAAATATCTCATTATTTCCTCGGTACCATTTAACCGAATGCAAGGCAGGATCGTCTTCTTGAGTCACGTAGTGGCAGATCAGGCGTGCCTCCTTGTGAGGGTCACCGTATGGGGGCACTTCCAGGAAAGTTATGTTATGCGCTGTGGCTATCACTGTTATCAGAAAAATACCTTTACAATCATCGAATTCTATATCACACTAGAATCACTGTTCTTTAGTGAAACTATGGTACGAAATATGGTAAGTTATCTAAATCACAAATTATCACTTGTATTTACGCTATAATAAGGATTATCTATATTATGACAAAATTTATTGGAACGAAGTTCCTTACGGCAGGCTTAGAGGAGATAGGGATTTTGCTGCGCGACCGAACTGAAAAAAATGTGATAGTAAAACCGTAAGAAAAAGTCCGTGGAATAAAACCGTTAATTGAGACGTGCGCATGCGCAACAGTCGTATACACAAGCGAGTAGTGTATAATACCTTTCTCTTTCTCCCTCTTTCTTTTCTTTCTCTCATCCCTTCTCTCTCTATTAAATATAAAATTAATAAAATAAAATTTATAATTAAAAGAAATGAATAAAGAATTTATAAATATTAAAATAAAAATTAAAGTATAAAAATTAAATGTTATTAATAAATTATGAAAAAATTAAAGAAATAAAGAATGAATTTATAAGAAAATTTAAAGATAAAAATAATTATATTAACTAATAATAAATATATAATTAAATAATATAATGATAGGAGAAAATGGAGTATTTAAATAAATAAATAAATATATATATATATATATATAATTTTCTTTCTTACTTTTTATTTTTTATATTTACACTTTAATTTAATTTATATTTATAAATTATTAAATTTTTAATTTTTCTTTTTATTATTTTAATTATATTTATTCATCTATCTTATATTAATTTTTTCTTTTCTTCTTTTCATTTATCTTTTTTCATTTATATTCTTTTTTTTAAAATTTCCTAAAATACTGAATTTCCTAAATACTTTCTTGTACTTAAATAAAAACTAATCAGCAAAATTTAAGAGAAAAATCAAGAAAACCAACATAAAATTGAGCACGATTTTTTTTTGCAAATTGTATCGATTCTACATTAGCCGAAGGAACTTCGTTCCTACCTGGTGTCCCACGACACCACATCTATCTTTTATTTTTATCAATAATTAAATCTGAATTTCGCACCAAGGAATACTAGTTATTAAAAAAATACAACAAAAAAAAACAAATCTATTTAGGAGACCACTTATGAATGTCAACACCATCGGATTGTAAATATCACAGTTATCGAGATGGGACGGAAAAAATCTTACTTGGGTTTATCAATTTCTTTTTACACAATGTATTATTTATTGCCTTAATTTTTAGTCGATGTTCAAAGAGAGAATCGCCTTCAAAAATTACCGTTATCATTTAATGTAATAATCGTACCTTTCGATAATAAAACTTACTTAACATGATTCTTGAACTCGGCAAACATGTAATGTGCTTAGGAAGTTTGTTGTACAACCAAATACAATTACTTAAAAAACTTTTGTTTGTCTTACTTACTAAGTCTAAAACATGGGATAACCATTTTATATTTATTTCTAGTATTGAAATTGTGTCTGTCATTTGCAAGTTCAAGCTAATCTAAGTTTTTGCAAACATACTTTAAGTAAACCAAAATGTATTGGAAAGAAAACTGGAGAAAACACAAAGACTGTCAGCAATCTGCGAAGCTCGAATACTGCTATATTTAGACCATATTATAGCAAAAGAATTATGAGATAATCTGGATAAGCAGTTCTAAACAGGAAAGTTTGCAGGGAAACAGCCGTGAAGAAGATGGGCTAAGTCACCGAACAACTGGAGCTACCCTCCATCTTAATACTATCTTGATGAAAATGGAGATCGATGGAGACAACTTACTAAAATCGTTGTACAGAGTCATGATCCTCAGCCCTGAGATTATCGACCAGAAACAAGACAGATTATTATCAGTATATTTGATTCATATATCGACAACCAATATGAATAATCTCATAGCTTTAATTACACTGAAATACAACTACAAAGGTCCAACCACAAAGAACACGGTCCGGCTCCGACCCGGTGTAACATGAATCATCCTTAAATCGATCTCGCTTACTCTTTAGTAGAATTATATTAGTGTGAATAATGCTGCCAATTAGTCAACGTTATAAAATCTTCGCTCCCAGCAACGCGCACTTTAGTTAACTATTGGAATTTGTGAATGAGTTTTTGTGTCGAACAACCCAACTACACAGACATTGGTTTTAATTGCTATTTTTATATCGTCTTTGTTTGTAGGTATATTGTTGCTTGCACTAGATTCTGTAAAGAAAAGGCCATGAAATAAAAGTTTTCATTGTTAAAAATACAAAAACGGAGGAAATTAAAATGGCAGTCCGTTCGTTAACGGCACACGGTCATAGTTTTCATTTAAAAATTCAACGTTATATAATCATGTATAAGGTAAAAGAATTTAAATATATACTTTTGTTTATAATAGCTCGGTATATTGACTGTACTATCCCTGTTGGTAAGCACAGTACAAGGCAAATACAACGGCGACCATCAAAAGATCGAAATCCATCGGCGGTAGCCGCTGTCATGCCGAACTGAAATTATTATTATTAAGTGATTATTGAAATCGTACTAATCATCTAGTGTTCGTACTATTGACCAGATGTCTTAAACGCTGACATTGTCCTTTGGATTTTCGGACCGTTCACTTCTCTACAAATATTCTGTTACTATATTCATGTTGTTGTACCTACAGTGAGAGGTAATTGCTTCTATTCTGCCCTTCCCAATAGTCAATAACTCGACCACAGCGCCACCTATTCCGTTTATTTCCAGATTACTTTCCCTGAACATAAAAAAATACGTATATCCATTCTTTGAATCATGAGTTATGGTCTTGAGGTCATACAAAAATACAATAGAAAAAAGGACATTAAGTTTTTTCGAAATATGAAAATTTTCCGGGATTTTTTCCATGCATAAAAACCTAATTCGGTCTATTATGAGTATTTTAATGCGAAAAATGACCAAATCGGTCCATCCGTTCTCAATTTTCAAGTGATGCGCTTACCAACGACGAAAAGCATTTTATTTTTATTTATACTAGAAAAAAAATGATGTCTTCGTGGATCCGAGCGGTTATTGATAAAGATGACGTCACGATCCAAGGTATTATAAAGGTCTTTGCTCATTACACCGACTCGACGCCGACTAAACTTCGACTCGACTCATAGTAAAGCATTGAAATTTAAGCTTTATGTCTTGTTTCTTATGGTGCAACTTTTAACATTTAATTGAAAGAAGTGTACGATGCGTGAATCACGCGTAGTCAACATGTCGTTCGATTATGGCCATCTCCAACTCGTTTTTCACTCGTACAATTTGCATTTTTCACGCGTCGACAACGCGTTTACAACTGGCGGGCAACACGTTACCGTTCCACTCGTCTGCACTCTTCATTCATTCATTCATGAAAAATCACTGTAATAGTTGAGAAAACCATGTTTGCGACACGATTCTCACTCATTGACAACGCGTTACCTGCATATTGATGCCAAATTTTTTATCCACTGTTGACCACATTTTCACCTAGTCAACGACTCGTTCATGCTGAACCGAAAGTTGGAGTTGGAACGGTGTTGGATTGATATCAAGTCTGTGTAATGTGCGAAGACCTTGAAATTGCATGATGTGGAACGTGTGAGACCACAATAATAATATTTAAAATGTTATCATAAGTCGGGACAACCATTGTAATACGTAGCGATTTGTACAACAAATCGGTTGTATTTAGTCTATTAAGAGTGTCTAACAGTTATACAACATAACAACACACATAATAACAAAACATAACGAAGCATCAGTATATACCATACAAAATAAAATAAAAATTGCATACCATGAGCTTTTTTACATAAACAAATAGAGCAAGCACGCTAGAATTTAGCAACCCCAATAATGTATGCAGTGCACTCGATAATTATCTACCTACTTCCTTTTTTGTTACTTTGTTATTACACTAATAATTAATTTAAAATACAGAAATGGACATACTTAATTGAAATGTTAACTTTTTTTTTTTTGTTGTTTTTACTATACGACATTGGCATTTTAATTTATTTCTAATATCATGTGATGAGACGAGCTGCTAATTTTACATAATGTTATTGTTTTATAAGTGTATGAGGCAGACTGAAAACCAACGCTGTTTGATGGGGTGATACCGAGTCTGTCCCACTGCTAAATTGTGTATGTGGGATTAATTTTTCAAATGTATTTTTATGTTTTTTTTTTGCCATAAAATTACTATTATTATTATTAAATTAACATAGTAAAATATAAAATTAAATATGAACATGTAAATAATGCGTATCTACAATAAACAAAGATATCATTTAAATGAAGTGTTAGTAGAGGAAGCTGCTCCTTATAATAATTCCCTATACTTTTTTATTATACCTGTAATATTATTTTTAATTGTACGTTATGTGATACTCGCTGTTTAAAACCCAAATGAATATGAGTTTAAAACGTACCCGTTTATATTGTCCGGGAAATATATAAATTAGAAGGAGTCTTCATATAAGTTAGATTTGCAGCTCAGCAACAAACATTAATCAATGTTTGCAGTTTCCAAAACTGTTAACTAGTTTGGAGCAAAAACTTTAATCAACGGCCAGTTTTGTCGGCAAAACCTGTTAACATGCAATTTCATGCATATTTTATAAATCCGTAGCCGTTTTACGAACTTATATGAATAAAATTATACAATGTACGATGTGTATATCATATTTTATATACCTACTAGTGAATACAGCAACCAACATTGGAGAAAGCCTTGTTAAAAATACTAGAGACTTTCATACATTTTTTTTTTTAATTCTTTATTCTCTCCAATAATGCCAGTTAGTATTATGTATACATATTATAAAACTCAACGTCTCTCTGTCTGTCTGTGTGTCCGTTAATGTATTTTATCACGTGAGAACTACTTATCCGATTTACATGATTGTTTTTTAATTCATAGCTATATTATCTGGCCAGGTTATAGGACATATTTTGTTTGATAAAATAACATGCAAAATAAGCAGTAATGATAATGTTGAATCAGTTCGGAAAAAGGACGCTAAGACTTACACTAAGTAAACCATAAGAGACATATATCAAATTAATATACTACATAATTGCAGATCTTATAAAGACCTACAAAAGTTAACGATAGCATATGTATATCTTCTAAGGATCACCCACAATAAGCATTTTTGGGACAGAACAATTTACACGTGCGCTAGACCGACAGCATTCTGTAGTCAACGTGAACGGAGTCACGTGCACAGCTAGTTAGTTAATAAAATTACTGAATAGTTTAATACTACAAAATAAATAAAAAAATAGGTGTGCAGCAGTTCATGCGTGTCAGAAGTCAAAACATATAGAAAAATTAAAGTAATAAGTTCTTTAAAAAATATTTTTTAACTGATTCAGCGGGATTCGAACTATCGAGCACTCGTACGTACTGCGTATGATGTCTGGTCGTCTCACACCACTAGGCCAATCCGACGACAATCACAACCATGAAAATCAGGACTTGATTTACCGTACATAATGTAAATGTATTAGATAGAATATCTAATTCTCTCGTAGGCTAAATCCTATAGATAGATATGGTTGTCTCTTTTTAATGTCGTTTTTTCGTTTCATCGAGTCAAATCAAAAAAATGCTAAAGAAGTTTTAGTTCAAAAACATTTGCTTGCCGGTGTAGAAACCATTTTAGTTATTTTAAAATTCTGTCACTTTGTAGTTAGTCTCAATTTGATGGGTGGTACTACATGACAGTTCACTGGATAGCAACCACCACACACCAGTTGTAGACCCGCTGTAGTGTCACACGTAAGCATGTCGCGTTTCAGGTTTAGCCTGTGTATTTCCAGCTGACGAAAGGTTTGCACGTCAGCGTACACCGTCGACGACCGTCGACGGATTGCCCATTTCTCGGTAGTCACCGTAGTTTTTTGGATTGAACTGTGCTTACTATTAGGTACAGTGTCGTCACTTTACCATGTTACTATAAAAAGGGCAGACTGTTAAAATAACTAAGTATTATACATTAATGATTAGATAAAGAAACTATTAGCTGACCCCTGCGAATATTTTGCATATTATATAACGTAAACAGTCTAACATCAGTCGTGTTAGTTACACAGTTTGCTAATAGATGGCGCTTCCAACATGTTACTTGAATATGTTTTCAATAGGAATACCATATTTTAATCATTTTTTTAAACAACTTAGGTTAATAATATATACAAATAGGAATTCAATTCACTAGGATGTTTTAAATTAATTTATTAACGAAAACATTAATTTTAAACTATGTTTTTGTTTTGTCAAAAGCGAGGTTAAGTGCACAGATACATTTCTATGGAGACTTCTCTGCTTGGAGCAGCTCGACTAGTGGAAAACCTCCTCCCTAAAGAAGATCGCACCCCAATAACCTTGTGTTGTGTTCCTGCGGTGTGTAAGGTTTCCAGAGCTCCTTGGGGTAGGAGTGTTTAAGGTCGGCAACGTGCTAGTTGATACCTATAGTATTATAAGCGTCCATAGGCTACGGTAGCCACATACCATCTGGCGAACCGTACGCTTGTTTGCCACCTAAGTAGTATTAAAAAAATCTGACAAGTAGCGAGGAGAACTCGCGCCCTGAGGGTTCCGAACTGATTACATTATTTACCGTACATTATTGTACCGTATTTTACATAAGTAATGTTATCCGTAAATTCTGTAATGGATCTCGGTCTGTCCGTCTGTCTGTATGTCACTATGCTTATAACTCAAGAACCATATCAAGAACCACTTAACAGAATTTGGTAAATATTTATTATTATCTTATAGATGTTTTTACTGAAAAGGTTTAAAAATAACTGTCGTACCGGTATACGCTGTAAAATCCGTTAAACATAGGATAATAGACAACACAATACAAATATTTGATAAAGAAATCTTCTTGTTCAATATACTAGACATCTGTGTAAACTAGAAATATTTAAAACCTTATACACTATAATTTACTTTAATATTTAAACCACAATTAGTAATTTATGTTACTGAAGGAATCAAAAATATTTATCTTATTTTGAAAATATATGAGAAATAACAATAACTCATTGTTCTGCTAAAAAGGCGACCCGGATCTTTGTTTATTATTTGGATAACATCATATGCATAGCTTGTAGGAGGGCTTTCCAAATTGTATGTAGCTTGGAAGTATCCTGTAGGTTTAAATAATCGGTCACTGAGTGCGACTTTTCGACTGTTTCTCTTTATTATGTTAATCTTGAATCTTGATTTTTTTTACAATATTGTGCGATCATATGTTTTGATATCTAATAATAATTTCAATTTTACACCTGAAACCATTATCGGGAGAAAAAATAAAACGTCATATATTTTTATGACATATAATAACACACGGGATTACACATTTATTATTTTCGGATTTATTCCTTTTATTCAATATATCCGATATATCCTTCGTGTCAAATTTCAAGACAGTAGTAAACCAGCGGGAAGTTGCCTGTAATAATTGATCACTGAGTGCGACTTTTAGACTTTTATTATGCAGGCTGTATCTCTTTATTATGTTAACCTAGAAACTAGATTTTTTAAAGCAATTTGAGGTCATATACCTTAGTATTTGATATAAATTTCAACTGGATACCTTAAGCCATTTCAAGGATAAAAATCAATATAATTCTGTTGCATTATAATTTCATACTGGATTTTTCTTATTCCTTATTAGATTCCTTATTTCCTTAACTTTTTTTAAAATACCTCCTTTCGTGCCAAATTTCAAGACTGTAAGCTTTCGGGAAATACCCTATAGATGTGTGATAATTGGTCATTGAGTATGACTTTTGGACTTTTATTACGGAGGGTTGTTTATTTTTATTGTGTTAACCTAGAAACTTGTTTTTTTACAGCAGTTTAAGATCTCAGTACCTACTAGGTATTCATTTCAATTATACACCTCGTTTTTTTCGAAAATAAAAACATATACAATTTTATTACATTATAATTTCACACGGGATTAGAATTTCCTTATTTTTTAATTTATTCCTAAACTTTTATTAAAAGACCTCCTAACTTTCAAGACTGTAGAGCTGCGGGAAGCACCCTATAGGTTTTCATAAGCGGTTCGTGAGCGTTATTTTAACTATGAAGTGGTGTATCTCTTATATCCCTGTCTCTGTTAACTTAGTTTTTTTTAAAGCATCATGAGGCCTTTGGCGTAAGTATATAATATTAATTTCAACTCTATACCTACAGTCGTTTTCGAGAAAAAGTGTCTTTACTCACGGACAGACAGCCAGCCAGCCAGACAGACAGACAACAAAATGATCCTATAAGGGTCCGTTTTTATGTATTTTGAGGTACGGAACCATAAAAAGCGAAGAACATAAAATTTAAAATAATGTTTGAGATAATACATTGTATGATCGTACAAATAGATGGTTATTGCATTGCATAAGTATAGACATTCCGTTGGCTTGCTTCAAGCTCGCGCAGATTGGATGGTCAACATAATTTACATTTTACATTATATATTCATAATTTAACATTCAACGTGTTATCGTACTATAAAACGGAACACGTTAAAAGTATACATATATTCCTTGCTGAAAATTTTAGAATATCGCAGTAATATACATTTTCTTGCACTCCGGAGCGCAGACAGTTAAAGTTCAAATTCTAAATAATCATAAAAGTAAGTCGTGGTGGTTGAGTGGTTTAGGCTAGCGGAATATCGATTCGATTTAAGCAGGTTCGATCCACGGTATGTACCGACGATTTTTTCTGAATTACCGTACATTTACTCATTCATCATTGAAAATTACTTTTGTAGTACTGTGTGTGGAAAAAATACAAAACTATTGCGTTCTCAGTGAAAATCGCCAATACGTCGTGGACTGGCTTGGTGATTAAGTCCGTACAGTGCAGCAAGCAGTGGGACACTTACAGACCGATATTATAAATAAAGGGAAATGTTTTTACAAATACCAACATAACATATTATGTGAGTTTTTAGTGGAATTTGGATCTATCATATTTTGGTTTTCATTGTAATAGGCTACTTGCCTCATATCAAATTTGACGCAATAAATAAATATTTTCTGTAGTATTTGACTTAAAAAACCAATATTTATTGAGTTTTTTTTTTTTTTTTTCGTACTGACTACACTGTTAGCCTGAGGGGCCCTGGAGCCTTTACGGCTTTTACAGCTTTACCGGGCTTGGATTTATTGAGTTCAGATATTAAAAGTATATGATGGCTACATATTTTAAATTATAAAATAGTTTTTTTTTAATTTTGAACTCTGACAACGCTGTCAGTCATATTAGTCTGTATGTTACGTTTGTTGTGTTGTGTTTGCTGTGACGTCATACGGGTTGTTAACAAACATTTGACATTTAGCAAACATTCATCATTGTAAAAAGCCTGATATTTTTATTAAAATAACAACGTTTGCTAAATGTAAAATGTTTTTTTTCGGCTCGTATGATGTCACAGCAAAGATAATATATAGACTAATATGGCTGACAGCGTTTTCGTCTGTTTACCAAAAGTAAAACAAAGTTTTGCGGTTTTCTAGGTCCCAAAACATATGGTAATATGCTTTTCTTCTAATAGGACAATAATTAATAATTTAATACCTACTATAAAAAGAGTCAACTAGCCTATTTCTAAACTTACGTTATTTGGCCCTATATTATGTAATATTGGTGGTATATTGCGTGATATAGTTTGGTTATTGTGCACAAGTGAACTGAATTATAAATAATAACTAGAAGCATGAGTTTTTAATTAACCACAGAAACTCCCTGGACTGTTTTAACAGGAGAGCTACCAACTTGTTAAAGCGGTTATTTAACTTTGAATATTAGAAAAATATACTTGTCTATCCACGTGACATTGGCATAATTATATATCAACACGCGTTGCCATCAATAAATTATTTATTTTATTATTAAAACATTTACCAGCAGTACCGAGACTATGTTGCCAAGTCTTATCGAGGACAGACTAACTATAAATTTCGTTGCTGTCGTCGGGAATCGGAAAGGAAATCCTCATTTAATCGAAGGTCCTATCAATTACAGTAAGGAAGCGTCCAATGTATTGGAATCTCCATATATCCAATCCAAAAAAACATTGTTTTTAGTCATAAGGGCCCTGAAGCCTCAGACGGCTTTTATGTCTTCACCCAGGTTTGATGTAAAATAATAATGTAAATTAGCCAATAATAGTCCATGAGAAAGACTTCATAACCAGAAAAACATTCCCATCATCAAGAAGAACCGGAAAATCTAATTTGTTTATCAATATTTTTATTTTATTTTGTGGTTATAATTAAATTTAATTAATAACAGACATGAATACTTTGTATTTTAATAGTTATAATAGATTTATATATAACTTTGTAATAAGAACGTCTAGTTCAGACTTTAAACAGTATGGTAATCCCGTATATCGCAGTACTACATAACTTAGTAAACTAAGCTTCCCTTCTCTACTTTGAAATCTTCGCTTAATTACCGTTGGCATATTGTCCTAGTTTTACCATGGGTAAATTAAAAACAAATTAAAGAAAATACTCTGATTGAGGAAAGATTAACTTAATGTCAAAACTACTGAAGTAGCAAACATAAAACTTCCTTAATGAAGGAGTTGACTAAAGATGGATTTCTTAAAAACCAACTTTCAAGTCGATCAACTTTCAAAGGTGATAAAAGAGGGGAGAATTCTGATATGTACGTATTTGAGATTAATCCTCTAGATAACAGGGATATTTTATGCAAAGCTGGCAGCTTTGATGTGCATAAATGCCTTCTCAAGGCCTAAATTCAATAACGTTTATTGGAGTCTGAGTTTGACTTTGAGATCTGGAAATACGCAATTTAGTTTCAGCTTGTAATATCTCATTTGAATTAGTTCTTTCATGACTTACGTAGTCATTCTATGAGGTAGGAATACAATTACACTCCTTATAGTAAATAAAGTATGTACAGTAGAGTGACAGACAGCAGTGTGGATATCAGGCCAGTATCATAATAAACTACCTTTTATTTGTCGTAATATGTAAGGGCAGAATCATATCTCTTAAAGACAAAGAAGGCAATTTCTGCCTAACAAGTGCTTATGAATATTTTATAACGAAACGCTCTGTGGTGAGTGGTTACTTAGTACCTACTTAATAACTTCACCCTAAGTGCGTCGTTACTTGCGGGGAACAGTTAAATGGTGTGTTAAATATTAATATATGTATCAATTTTGTTTGTGGCATTTATTAAGATATTGTATTTTCTCATAAAATAATGAATCCTCTTTTAATATACAACGAAGATGATACGTGGATAAGTGAAGTGGCAAATTTAGTACCTTTGAAATTTTGTTCATATAGTGCAACGTGTCTTAAAGTATGGAACACGTCATGCTAAGAATGTTTTCTGTATGCCAATAACAAATCAATAGAAGTCATGATTTAAATAATCAATCACGATGTCATAATTACGATTTCGTGTATCTTGTAATGATATGAGACAATGCATAAATATAATAAGGAATTAATAGGTCTTAGAAAGGTAAGATCTGATATGCTGTATATTACGAAATTAAGGATGCAGGTAATATCTATATAAAAGTAGATGAAATGGAAGAAAAACATGTAAGTAATATTTTTTTTATTTATTAAGCACCAACAAGGCAAACATATCACTGAAATTAAAAAAAAATATCCTTAAATTAAAATTTAAGTGTCGCTTTAATTAAAAGCTGACATGGGTGAGTTTAATAATAAATTTATATTGATTAAATAGAGAGAACGACATAAATTTAAAGGTAATGTACTGGTTTTCAATGTACTGGTTTTTTTTTTTTTTTTTTTTTGAACTGACTATACTGTTAGCCTTAGGGGCCCTGGAGCCTTTACGGCTTTTACAGCTTTACCGGGCTTGGGGGCGAGCGCTTAGGGCACTCAGCCACGAAAGCTAAGCAACAACATCCGAGGGTGCCAAAGTGGCCGAACCTCGGCTCGGACTGTTGCGCGTATGCAATTAAGTCGCGATCTGACTAATTCCCTATCCGTAATTCGATCTAAACTAACTATACATATATACATGTTTCTGCCCCCTGGGAGGAGGGAAGGAACATGTGTATGTGTATTTAGTGGTCTGAAAATTTTTGTCTAATCTAACTAGGCAAAAAAAGAAAAAAAAAAGGTCCCTTACAGAACCTATGTACCTATGTGTGTTGTGCATGTGTGTATAATGCACTGTCATGTATGGCTGTGAAAGCTAGTGATTGTAGAGTCACTTGTATCGCGCGAGCGGCTGCTTGGCTCAAGGGCTCCATGCCGATGGATCGGACCTAGGCTTGAGTTGCCGCAGAGGAGGGCGGTCGTGGCGGGTGTGCGGGAGCGAAGTTAACCGTACGTCCCCTGCGGAGGGAACGGTGGTTTCGCGGGCGTGGGCGCGAGCACGCATATGTTGCGGGAGCGGACGTGTAGAAATTGTTAGCGTTCTCGATGTCGTCATCGGGATCGACAAAGAGATTTCGCGGACGGCGTTTATAACGTTTGGCAACGGGGATCGAGTTGTCTGGGACGTAGTTCACGGTGGATTTTACGAGCGGGTTGGGATGATTCGAAGCGCTATCGAAGTATCTCCTGGTGAGAAATTTCACATAAGCTTCTATCGAGGGAAGCCTCATGTCCCTGTGCAGGTCCATGTTCCTAACGAAGGCTGGAGGGTCAAGCAGGCGACGGAGAAACCGATTTTGGACTCTTTGCATGCGGGCAAAGTTATGTTTGGACATATGTGCGAACGCGGCGTAGCTATATGTCAAGATCGGACGGACGCACATCTTGTACAGTGTGAGCTTATGTCTTAAGGACATTTTGCTTACCGAACTGAGCAAGGGTCGCAAGCGGGAAAGGATCCAGATGGCCCTATTCCTGACTATAGTAACGTGTGCGTTGAAGTTAAGCTTCGAGTCGAGGGTGACACCCAGATATTTAGTCTTGGTGGCCCAAGGGATATTCGTACCGAATAATCAGAGGGGTCCTACCGTGCGTGGTAGTTTGCATGTATGCGGTTCGAACATTATCGCGGCACTCTTTACCGGATTAATAGCTATTCGCCACGTTCGAAACCACTCCCCGAGAGTGGTTACGGCACGTTGGACTGCGCAGGCGAGATTTTTTCTGTGTCTGTTTGACGCATATATGACTGTGTCGTCAGCGTAGAGCCCTACCTCGACCCCGGGGGGCTTCGGCAGGTCGCTGACGTACAGATTGAAAAGGCAAGGCGCCAGAATGGAACCTTGTGGGAAGCCTGAGCGTATAGGGTGGGCGGTAGATAGTACTCCTTCCACTCGGTAGTGGAAGGTGCGGTCGCGTAGAAAATCGTGAACTAGATGAACTAACCTATCCGGGACTTCTAATTGATGTAGCTTGTGGACTAGTCCGGCATGCCAGACCTTATCGAAGGCCTTAGCTACGTCGAAAAAGACCGCAAGCGTACGGGCGGGGGCGATACTATTTTTGGCAAAGTTGCTCGTGATGTGCTCCGTGAGGCGGTGCACTTGATGTGTACACGAGTGTCGGGCGCGAAAACCGAACTGTTCGGGAGGGTATAGATTTTTAATATCTATAACGGTTTTGAGACGGTTCAGAAGGAGCCGCTCGTAAAGTTTCCCTAGTGTGTTTAAAAGGCTGATCGGGCGATAGCTATCGGGAAGCGAAGCTTTTTTGCCGGGCTTGTGAATACCTATAACTATAGCTTTTTTCCAGACGGCTGGAAAATAGCAGTGGGCTATGGCTACATTGAAGATGCAGACCAAAAGAGCTATGAGGTGATCGGGAAGAAGTTTAAGTACTTCATTCCTGATACCGTCGGGGCCTGGGGACTTTCTAGGCTTAAGGCCTTTAATAACAGAACAAATCTCGTCATGCGTGACCGGGTTTAACGTTTCCGCGGGGGGAATCGTCGTTAGTTCCTGAACGGCGGTCTCGATAGTTTCGATGTGGGCAGTGTCTACGTTGTCGCAGTTTGGAGAGCACTGGCTCTCCAAGCTTGCGGCAAGGCATTCTGCCTTATCGTCGCTATCGAACGCGGGTGGGAGATCGGGGCCCCTTTCGAGGGGTGTTTTAGTACTCTTTTCACGCAAGAGAAGGGCCTCAAATAACTTTTAAAAGGTTAAGGTTTAAATGGTAGATATGCAGGTTTTCTTGGTAATTTGTAAGGAGTGTTAAGGTTTATTTAATTTAGCAAATGAGGGCAGTCTATTATACCATTTAGTAGCTTGTAAAATAATGTATGATCTACATTAGTTTACGGCCCTCCAAAGAAATTATTACAATATTTTAATAGAGTTTTTGCCTATTTACATTGGTATACTATTAGCATTTTTTTTTTCAAACTTGGGAGGACATTCTTATGTACTGAGTAAAGAGGCGACTAGACAGTGCTACCATATTCTAAAATAGTACAGATATAACAGTTACATTTTGAATTTACTTGTTTAAACTCTTTACAATTGTAAAGCAAAAACCCTAGCACTTTATAACATTTGGTGACTATTTTATCTATATGTAGATTGAATTTTAGACGATTGTCTAGATGGCTTTAATGTAGTCGATCCTCTGCGGCGTGTATTGAGTTAACGAATAAGTTGCAGACAAATCATTTTATTCTCTAGTAAAGGGAATATGGTATCATTTGTCTGTGTTTAAACATATGTCATTATTACACCAGTCAGTGGGCTACACAAACAAGATTATCTTGTAATAGTGCAGAGTCCGACTTATAAAAATGGATTTAACTATGTTGAGATCGTCTGCATATAAAAAAATCGCAGAATTATGAAAAGTGTGTGTGGTATGGTTGAGAAAAATGTCAATAAAAACGCCAATAACGATAATAATGTGGTATCTACGATGATATATAAAAATATTTAAAATCAATAAATAAAGCTGTCTCTTGCGCTTTTGTTGACGTATTCAAAGTTTCTTAAGCGTTTTTAATAATGTATGTTATTCCAATGAAAAATTTGGAAAACCGATTATTCACAAATGTACACAAATAAAACTTCCTAAATGTTATTATGGTCCGTTAAAATTAAACAGAAGATCGAAAAGAAATATAACTCGTGACTTTATTTTTGACCCTTCTTAAGAGAGCAGGAAAGCGCTCACTGACTTACGGAATAAGATTTACTCCGACGTGACCTTAAGATTAAGGAATAAGGTTTGACCCGGGAAATCTCACGCCCCTTTGTAAGCAGTTTATGTTTCCACGAAAATGTTAAGGTTCTTGGTTATGGAAGGAAATTCTTTATTAGTAACATTTGATATCATCCTATTGTAGCGCTGATGGCATAATCTTTTTTCGTCTGTTTTAAGCCACACAAAGTTTAACAGATGGTCTAGTTTCATCGGGCACTAAATTTTTCAGTAGGGCTTCAAGAAAACTTTAAAAAATGGATGTCAGGTTAAGTGAGATCATAATTATAAATAAAGACATTGGCTACTTTAGCCAAATTAATATATATTTTTATAAGCGTAATAACCTAACGAAAATTTAAATATTTTGACTCCAGTTTCAGTTTCCATAGAAAGCATCTATCAAGAATTTAACATATATTCCTAGCTGAATTTCTCCCGATCAAGCTTCAACCTTAATAAATTAGCTTTTTTTCTATTCTTTATTACTTCGTTGAAAATATTAACATAGTTTTGCAATAAAATCTGCCGTCGTGAAGTTTGACTTTATGACATTGTTTGGCGAATCTTCAAATGAAGGACTCAGTTTTTATTTATGTGTATAGTATGTCTTGATATATATTATCTATACCAATATTGTAAAGCTCATGAATTGGTTTCTCAGTTTGAACGCGGAAATCTATGGTACTACCAGTCAAAAAATTTTTCTATCGCGTATTATTTAAAAAAATCGCTGATTTATAATACATCAGTATCGATAATATTATTATGAGCCGGCGGTTAGGTATTTTAATTTTACATTATCTCCCAAACTATTCGTCCAAATAACATGCTATAAAGGGTAAAATTAATATACACCAAATTGTCTTGATGATGGAGTAACTTCATTCGAAAGGATTAATATTGCCATGCCAAATAATAATGCTCATAAATCACTTTTTAATATTCAATAAAACTTTGACACAAAATATCTTATTGTATGTGTATGTACTAAGGAGTAAAATATTTGTAGAACATTGTATTTACGTATTACTGACCATTACGACAGCGCACGCGAATAAAGCAGTTAGTGTGCGCTATTTATTCCAACTTAACAAAAATCAATATTTAAGGCTAGCTGAGAGGTGAAGCCTAATAGTAGTATGTAGCCACTATTTTCGTGAATCTGGCTATTATATGCACAAAAGAATTTTTCCAATCCGACTGGTAGTTCCAGGGATTACCGTGTTTAAACACAAACAAAAACCATTCCGCTTTAATATATTAGTATAGATTTATTGAGGGAGGTTAGGTGATATAACTTCATTCTATAACATTAAACAACGGACCTGTAACTATAAATGTCAAGCAATCTGGTCAGCTGGAAGCAAGTATTTTGAGAACAACAATAAGCTTACAATTAAGCAATTAAATTTGATACGGATGAAACTGTAGGGAACAGCTAGTTTTATATTATGGCTACATACTACACAGTTACTTTATCAAATCTAATATAGAATTGAAACTTGAATTGATTCCAAAGTCATCAATATTACTGAAATTGTTTTTTAATTACACTACCTGTCTTTTACTGAAAGTTTTCTTATTCTGTCAAAGTGGGAGTAATTATTTAAGTTGAATTATTTCTAGTTTTCATCGTAGTTTTTTCATCTACTTTAAAAAATAATATGTTTAATTTTACATTTTCACTAGTTTTTTTTTTACTTTTATATAGAAATTAATCATTCTTATAATTGCTTTTAAGGTGTATAGATTAGTAATTATTAACCAGAATTGAATTTTTACAAAAACTACTCATAGTTTGTACATATAACTTTACCTGATATTAAGATACTGTGGTTGTGAATGAATTAAGAACTGCCTCGAGTTTCCCATCAAGCGAATGCTTTACCATCATTGGACAAATGGTCGAAATCCTAACCTTAATTTATAAATCGCTTAAACCTTTGAAAAGCTATTCAAACATAAATAGTTCTATTTAGAATATGCTATTAAGCAAATTTTGGCATTAGTGAAGGTTACATCACATTTACCCTGTTTACCATAATAATAGGAAAACGAAAAAAAGCGAGATTTTACAATAACAACATCCACTCGATTATCTTCCGCACCATCTGTTGCCTTCTCAGAGGCCGGCAATAAGCATAAATTAGTTTTTTCCACTGCTCTGTTCAATATATTAACATATTTTCGCAATCAAATATGTCGGGGGATATCTCGAGAAATCGGATTATTTTCGTCTACGTCGGAACACTTAACGGATCTCCTTGGGATGAATGAGTTAATTTTATTTTATTTCTAGCAAAATTTATACAACATATCAGTGGAATTTAATTTACCAACTGAAATTCGATAATCGAAATGAACAAATCTAAAGTTTTTTTTAATACCACTAACGTATCAAACAAGCGTACAGTCCGCCTTATGGTAAGTAGCTACCGTATCCTATGACGCTTATAACAATAAGGTACTCGTATCACTAGCGCGTTGCCGACCTTAAATCTTCCTTCACCAAGGAGATCTTGAAACCCTAATCATTGCAGGAACACAACACAAAGTTATTTGGATGTCATTTTCTGTAGGGTGGATGTATTTCACCAGTCCGGCTGCCCCAAGTTGAGAGACATCCCCAAAAATATTTATTAAAGTAATATAAAAGAATTTTAAAGCAAAACTAGAACATTAAAATTTAAACATTATTGTAGAAATAAACGTATTACGTATGTCAGAATATTTATTTTTTATGCAAAAATTTGATCGCTATTGTGTTAAATGTAGATGAAAATATAAAATTTTAAAATATGTTCCTTGTAAGATGATTATATTATATTTATTATGGTAAAAAAATAATCTGTACTTTAAAGACACTTTTGGAGCCTGAAAATATCTATAAAGTTATATTTAAAAAAGGTTAAAAAAAGTTATATGCAATACTTAAATGGGCCTTTTTGTTTTAGCCACTGTCTGGAAATACTATATCTACAAGTTAGTGAATTTAGGCTCAGTAATTTTGATAATCAAATTATACAGGTCATACCGACATGATGGATAGTTAAGAGCACTGATTTCGTTATTCGAAGAAAATGTTCAAAAATTTCATAATGAAATAAGTTACAAAGTGAGCTTTACTTAAACATTCCCTTTAACGCCGATAAAAGTTATAAATACCTATAATGGTCCGAGGAAAATGTCTTTTAGGAATTTTTTTACGTTACAGAATGACTCCCTTTGGAAGGAAAATCGGAGGCTATTTTCTTTGACTTAATTGTTCTTTATCCGTAACTTGGCAGTTTTGTTGAAATAACTTATATAATATAACTTACTTGAGTCTCATTCTTCATCGAACTTTCATTACTGAAGGCTTTGTACATTTAAAAAAACTTACGTAGGTTTTTTACGAACTTTTTTGCATCTTGTTCTATTTTTTTTTACAATAACTAAGCAAATGGTTATCCTTGAATCCATTCACTTAAATATTCGACGTCATAAATCTGCAGAGTTACTTAATCCAATACTATCAATTTGCCATAGTTCTTTTGCTAGATTAAAGTAATCTAAAGACTATTTTAGACATGCATGGTATAAAGAGCATTATTTTCAAATGGCATCAAAATAAACTGAAATATGTTTGTCGATCTTTATACTTACAAGGAGTAATAGTAGCTCAGAATATGGTGGCTTGCCATGCAAATACACATTATATACGTAATGATTTATTTTCTGATATATAAGATTCTTGATATAAAAGAAAGCGATGAAATTAACTTGCATACCTTTCAAATAAAAGCATAATTGCCAAATCGTGATCTTGCTTTTCATTTGGAAATTTCATTAAATAAAAAGCGTACGATCGCATCGGAAAAACAATAACATATGTGTATTATGCTATGTGTCACGTGGCCGGCCATAAATATATAAAATACAAAGGCTTATAATTACATTAAAATTATAATTAATTATGTAAAAAAAAACATTAACAGAGATCAATAAATTGCGCGGTACGGTACGTTATAATTTAGAATTCGCAGACACGTTTTCTAAATTTATAACCTAATTGATTAGCCATAATTCGCCATAGTGTCGATTTGCTGTCTAGGAAATCTAAATATCTTCTTGCCTTAGCAAATGTTTTATTCAACGTAGGCACTTAAGACACAAATATTTTTTATACTTTATGTTTTTGTTGCTGGCTGTACAATTCTGACAAGTAGTTAATTAAGTTGGTACGGATCCGATTAGCTTCTAATTTTTTTAATAATTTTGTTCCATTGACTACGTAGAGGAAAAATTACAAGTACCACGAATGTGTGTTACGGTTACATAGGACAATGTTGCTCGGCATAACTGAAACCGCCTAACACGTGCACTGTTATAACCGTATCATGCATCCTATATCGCAGACCCGTTACCTATCCCGCCTAGTCATCATTTCTGTTTGCCACAAAACCTCGATCACCTATCCGTCCCGGCAGTCTCATCCCTGTTTCCATTCGTGACGGTTGTCCTAATAATAAATCGTCATTTTATTTTAAGTCCTTTTTTAAAAAGGGATTCTCGTTTGTCCGTATAACAGCACGTAGTCATATCATCGCAGTGATTAGTTACAGCGTGTTACGTTTCAGACCATGCCGTGTGTCAGACACAATAATAAAAATAATCGGTAATAGTGTTAGGTTATATAGTAAGATATCTAAACATATTACCGATTTGCCAGACAACAAGTTCCAAGACCATGTCAAGCTGGTTTTATAGTCAAAAGTTTAGTATTGGTGAATCTTTACTCGAATGATAGAGATGTCTGGAAATTCCTCTGTACTCGTACATTCGCTAAACTGTTGTCATTATTTATTACATTAATTCTTGCGGGTTATTTCCCGATGACCGGAATGTTTTCCGAAGTATTTTAACATTCATAAGTGCCTTCTCAGTGCCTAAACTGATTAAAGATGTTTTTATTTTGATTTTGCATTAGCCAGTATATCAGCTACCTTGCAGTTTTAGTTATTATACACATCAGTCAATTTTTTCACGCTCTATGTTAAACTTACCACGTCAGGCAGTGTGATAATTATTCTGGAGTAATAATTCTATTGACCGACAACTACGTTTATAAGTTGGTAAAACTGTTGTGAACAAGGATGTGTTTGATTAGCAACGATCTTTACGTCATGACATCACGGTAGTGGGCTCTCGGAGTATCATAAGTGAATAAGTGGTTTAGGTACCTTCCGCGCGCTACAGAACTTAAAACGGCTAAGGGTCGATGTACGATAATCTCGTAAACATATGTCACGTTGAACTATCATTGTCCAGTTTTTTTGGGCGATTGCCTTTTTTTATAATCTGTTCAATTTACATTTGATTTGGTCATTCTAGTTTTAAGTATAACAATATATGAATAATAACTCCAAAATAAAATAGCATATAAACACAAGTTTAGCATAAGAACTTGCTAAAAAACTTAGAGAAAAGTCTATAAAACCATTGTTATTTTAGTATGTTATTTTTTATTTACGTTTAATTTTTGTTTATTTATTTCCTATGACATTTAAAAAGAAAATATGTATTTGACATTTGTTTTTTTTTCCTCAGACAAGTTTATTTTTATATTAAATTAATTTAGTTTAACTTGGATTGATAATTTAGTTATCTTTACTAGAGTTATGCATATATATGTACTGTATATATATGTGATTGTATAAATCACAACATAAATGGAATATTTTGATCTTCCAAGTCACTGAATACCTACAGGATGTTGCAGTTGAAAGTTATTTTCAAAATTAGTTCCTGTTCTAAGCTAATGGTCGATCTACCATCAAATCCGCAATTATCACCAGACGCCAGTATTATCAAATTTAAGAGTTGTCAACAAAATTAAAAAAAAAATGTGTGGAACAGTTTGTGATAGAAGTGAAACCTTCAGAAAAAAAAGTTATTTAAATTGTTTTTTTAAATATCCTAAATCAGTGGGATTTTCTAACCATCGACCATAATCAAAAATCAGGATTTGAATTAACCATGCATAATGAATTCTATCTCATTCTCTCGAAGGCTAAATCCTATAGATGTATATGGTTGTCTCTTTTTATTGTCGCTTTTTCGTTTCATCAACAGCGACAACCGACAAGTTGGCATTCCATCACCAGTCGTCGCCGTTACGCCGACCTGCAGCCTCGCGGTTACTGAATCTACACTGGCTGTTCCCGGAATACGAAAAGCCAAAGGAGTCACTGTGACGGTTAATAAACATATACACGGTGGTCGCGATCCATTCTTCTTCTTCTTGATTTGGCGCCGCAAAAAGCACTTGCCAGTGGCAATGTGTTCAAGTTTCCGTAGTCTTGTTAGAACTATCTAGGGATTTTTTGTTACATCTCAAATTACATGTTTCCAGTTTATATTTATAACCCGCTTCACGAATGCACAATAACCAAACGATATCACGCAAAATGCCACCAATATTACATAATATATGATCAAAGAACCTAAGATAATGAATTAAAAGAAAACTCACAACATGACTTCTCAAAATCCCGTCGAAAATCGATCCCGCAATCCAGTCCTGTATAGACCCCTACACCCCGATTGATTACTAGATATACGCTGAGAGATACGCTGATAGGCTGGAATGAAATGCCGGTGATACGTCTAAGCATACCATTATGGCTGATGTTACATCTGGTATATGTATAGTAGTCGCGATCCAGTTGGGCACAATTGTTAAAAATGTGCCAGTAAGGGCATTAAAAAAGTAAATATCTGAATATCACAGCAGCGACTCCCATGTTTCTACATTTAGGAGTATTAGGGCGTACCTTCTTACAGTTTATATTCACAGAATGCTTAGACATTTGTGGAATGCTTTGTTGTTTCCGTATTTACATCCCAAGTATTTAACTTTATTATGACAACATTTTCCAGTATTTCGCTCCTCGGCATTTACCTCATTCTTTAAGAATATTTGATGTATCGTACAGAATCTATCACAAACAGGAATCTAATAGCAGTTATTTTGAAATTTCAAATATGAATTAGTTTTAAAGATAAAAAATGCAGACCAGTGAGCCAACGTTCTCTTGTTCACGCCTTGGCATGTATAAAAGCTATTCGTTATACACGTACATCTATAGGCTAACGGCAAAACAAAACATCATAAGGAAATCTAAAATCAAATCCTTGAAAATGTTCTCAAGAGTGGGAAAATTTGGAACTATAGATTTATTGGTGCTTATAATGGCCAATACTTCGAAGGTAGATATTTTTATTACACTTATACCTTTTCTACAGAAGTCTTTGTCATTTACTGGGACATTTATAGGCTGATGTTGCTATCAGTTTTATAAATAAACAAAAAACAATTTTACCATCAATTTGAAACTGAGAAAAACCCTGTAAATGTATACCATTGGATCGCGTTCCTAATGGAGTAGCGGCAAGTATGGAGTACCACTTTTTATTATTGCAAACCTCTTTTGTTTACATCACATTCATCAGTTCTTTCTTATATCAACGCCACTTCCTCACTCAAGTATTCTATAGCAAGCACTTTTGATGTGAATCATCTAATGACGCGTTTGGACGGGAGTTAAACGTTCTGATGGGACGTCGCTACGTGATATTCGGCTAGCGTTGCCTCTAGTTGGCACTTTTCGATTCAGCGTTCTCAAAATTTTACTTTACTTTGCGTGTGTGTTAGTATATCATCGTGGTTTGTTATGCTAATCTTATGCCCCATCGCACGCTTGCCAAACCTCGGCAAAAATTAACAAAATCAAACGTGTGGATAGGGCGTTTGGCCTGGCTTGCCACCGATACGAACTAAGTCGGTATTTGATGCACAACTCCAAGGGACTTCCGGCAAGCGCTTTCAATGCGTCCACACTTTTGCGACTTTTGTGTGTAGAGAGTATCGTTTGTCCAAAATAAATAATAGATAAAGAAATGAAAAAACCTTGTACTGTTTCTGTAAATATTTAAATATCTTCGTTACCGAATATTCCGTATCCTATTATTTTTCCTCGTTTAATTTTGTTTCTTTTATCAATAAAAATAGGTCAAACCAAATGTTATAACCGACACAAGATCGATGTCCGTCATGCTTGCTTATTGCAAAACAGACTAGCATACTTGCAAACGTGTGGATAGCGATTTTGGCTTGCCTATTTTATCCAAGCGTTTGTAGAGGTTTGAAGTTTGCGGCAAGAGGCAAATATGTGGATCCAGTAACCTATAAAGGTTATTCGTGAACATCAGGTTTTTTTTTAGTTTTGGGCGGAATCTTAATTAGTCATGTAGTAGTTTTTAATTTTTATTAATAAATCTGTGTTTTTAATCCTATATTGTGTAATATGGGTGGCACTTTGCATAATAAAGCTTGTTTATTGTACACAAGTGAAGTGGATAGGAAAATAACATGTACCATAAATTCTGAGATGCCAAAAAATCTCCTTGGAAAGTTCTAAAAAGTGAGCTATCGTTTTGTTAGAATACTGAATTCGTCACAGAACAGTAATTTTATTCACTTGATAATGGTAGTAATGGTATTCAATAAAGATCACTAGTTGCCAATATAAGATAAGGGAGAAGTGTTTTTATTCCCTTTTTTATTTATCTATATTTCAATATATAAAAAATACGATTAAATTTAAATGTTTCACATCAACTAGGCATCCTACGATGCTTTGTTTATTTTTGTACGTGATTTGTAAGCAAAGCATTTTTACTCATTTCCGACGTTCATCAACTGATTGATCCGAAATTCTATTGACGACCTCGTACCATTATACCCGTGGATGTTTCATTGATCCCAAATAATCGAATGGAGCCAATTAGTAATTAAAGAACATTTTCAGTATACCGTTACGGGTTTACTTGAATACTATTAAACATGGTAGAAAGATACATGCCAGATCATTACAGTAATTGACAAGAACTTGTAAGTAGCGGTACTCTCTCCTCCATATTATGTGTTCCTAGTACCATACTAGGTTGAGAACGTAAAATATCGATTGAAACGAATTTAATTGAATTATTGATAATCAATATAATTGATTACTGTTTTGCCTATCGATAGTTTATTTAATTACTATTTCTCGTCTTTAAATATCATGAAAATTAAACAGGGGGAATTACCGAATCAAGTAACTATCGTTTAGAATATTTTCTTATTTATTTCCTATTCGGATCTAGTATTCTTTCGTTTTAGGGGAATTACCGACAATTTCAACAATTGTTATAACAAAATTGTGATTATAGATATTGTAGACTTGTGGAAACTGTGGAAAGTTGTTGAAGCGTTATCACCTAGTAATTATACATTTTATCATGAATAAATCACGTGTATGAGACGAGACTATTTTAGAATGGCAAATATTGAGAAGTTCGTGAAATGTTTCCTTTGCCTTGATAATTAAAAAATAAAGTTGAAATACTATGAAATAATTATGTTGTTTTATTTAAAACAAAATATATAATACAATATTTTGATTGAAATATTTGTTTATTAATTGCATAGTAAAATTATTTGTTTTCATGGTATAATAGAGGTGTTTTAATATAATTTATCCATTTTAGAAAACTATCGTTAATATCGATTGTTTTTTGACTAACTTATCTATAACTATCTGAAATTAAAACGATCAGTGTTTAACGTTCACTAATGCAAGGTATTGAAGCTCTCACCTTTTTTTAAAAAAACTCCGTTTGTTTACTCACGGCTACTGCAGTTCATCCAACAGTAGCCTTCGGCTTGCTATGTTACTTATACTCGGCCATTACTCAGTTTTCACTAAGTATATGGTTGTCGCAACCTAACAGTGTATAAATTCCTGCCTATTCGATTTTACTTTTAATACCATAGTCATCTATATAACCTACTTAATAACTTATTTTAAACCCAAAATCGTGTGTACGTACTTTCTCAAAAATTAAATATAATAATTTAGCTAGGCTGGCGACGCACGGCGGTACATGGTAATACACTTTATCAGGTAAAACTATGTTAAGAAATGCACCTGCACACCTTGCACATGTATATTTATGTAAATCGAATAAAGCACTTTATAGCATACAAGATATCTATTTTGTCGCGAACGCTGACGTCACTGGAACTCGGTGACAGTGCACCAAAATGAAGGAGTTTAATTCGCTCTAACCTGATTGCAGTTTTTAAATATTTATTTTGATGCTAAATTTTAATATTTTTATCAATGTTTTTTAACGGTTATGTACTAATGCAAATAATTTATTAAATTATAAAAATAATTCGCGCATATTATATGCCCTATTAGTAAATATATGCGAATTCCGAAAAATTCGATAGTACATTTCGGGGTTTGGACCTGCGGACATCGAATCTTTATTTTTCCGGTTTAAACCACTTGACTACCTCGACGGATTGAACAGTTTTGTAATTTTTATTTACGTAAAATGCCTGATAGAAAGTGGACGGGTTTTTTTAAGTTTTCCACCAAAAAAGAGTAAGATCCGTTCGTTCACAGGAAACTGGGAAATACCGTCAAGTGAGACTTTCTGCTGAACGAGATATTAAGAAAAAGTTTACACTCCCCAGAAACCTGTAGGGAACGACGTATTAGGTAACGTGGTATTAGGATGGGGTACGAACACCAGGTAACGCGGACGTATAGTATAATATCGGTCGATCAAAAGTAGTGAATCTGACGCTAGGCAGACTGCTAACCGTGAGTATCATACTGCGTCTTAGGTATCCGGAACATTCACAAACCACGAAACATGGTTAATTCGCCGATGTTGAATTTCAGTACATCTAAATATGTTTTTTTATCATTATTTTTTATACACGAAATTCCATGCAGACGAAGTCGCAGGCACAGCTAGTCTTATATAATACCACGAGGCACAGCGGTAGTAAGCCCTACTATTAAGCTAAGCGGCAGCAGGATCTGCACATGACTGACTTTTATGTGATGAATATAATGCGTGTCCATGATTCTATAGCCTATGACTATGTGAACCTCTGGATTTTCTTCTTCGACTTTTTTTTACTTTTCGTCAGCCATGTAAGACAGCGGCTCTTCAGAACTAACTGATAACAAACATAGTCTTCCCTAGCAGGAATCAAACTTGGCACTTTCCATAGCACTGACTCTTTTATCGATAAACCATGATAGCAATATTAAAATAATTTAGCTTTTTAATTATTGCTGTGATCTTTTAAGTAATGATTGATTAAACGTTCATGATTGGTACTTAGAACAATAACAATATGTTTTATATTACATTAGTAGACACTTATAATTGTTTGTCCTAACTAAAGTAAGGCAACTTATCTGTCTGTCTATCTGTTAGTATGCTTATAAATAGAGATAGGCTCTTTAATCATTTTTTGTTAATTTTTACTAGCCAGTTTTAGTATATATTTTATAATGTAAGGTAGGTATATTATAAGGAATAATCAGTGACAAGATTTGTGAATCAAATCGCATTTTTTTCTCCGAAAAACAATCTTGCAATGTGCTGCCTAAGCCGTTAATGATGGAACTTTAAGTAGGTAAATATATTTTAAACGGAGCTACAAGTACATATAGATATATGGTCATTCAAAATTATTACTTATATTGCATTCTTTATAAATTAACGTTTGACAACAATCTCACTAGATGATAAGTTACGATCAGGCACGGCCGAAGATTGTAACACACTAAGACTAGAATCGAGATTTGGTCTCAAGTGCACCTATAAAACACACACGTAGGTAGGTGTTTAGCGGCTCGTTTTTATTTAAAAGGCTAGTCAAGCAAGCCGTACCTTTATGATATGGTTTCATCATTAAACTTAAAACTGAAATACTTATCGAAGTATTAAAATTGTTCCTTGAAAGTGAACTCACCAACAAAAAATCCCAAAACAAGGAGTACAGTCATGTTGAAAAACTAAATTTTTACACCGAAACAATTTTTTCACTTTAACATTTCACACAACACGGGAACATCACACATAAAAAATCAACGGCGTATTTCCCTAGTATCTGGATAAGCGATACACGGTACGGTTGTCTAACCCACGCGGCTGCCTCCATTCGACTGCGGTACAGCTATCCCAGCCTCCCCCTCCCGAACTCTCCAAAGCTCCCTACACGCGCCCTTATCGCAATCTCGTAATTAGATAAATGTCATTTCTTTTGTCTGTTCATTGCTCGTTCCCATCCGATGTTCATTTGCTCTGTGATATTTCGTCTGTGTTCATAACTTGAATTTGTATGAGTACCTAACCAATAAACATATCGAGCGTGAGAACTTTGAGAAGTGCCACATTATAACGTTCATCATTTATTAGATACACAACAAAAACCCATCTTATATATTACTTTCAAGGTATTGCTTTTCAGGCTTATCAAAACGGTTTCTTCATAAAAATTCTCTTTGTTTTTCAGGCTGCATGTGCACTACCACTCGTCCATAGGATAGACAACAAACTCGTTAACACTAATGTCAATATGAATTCAGATATAGGATAGTATATCTTAGTTTACTGTATTCACTCGTTTGTGGGCTATACTACAATGAAGTATAGCTGTTTTATGAACTTAGTTATAAATAAACTTACTTATTATTTTATTGCACAAAATCAGCCAATTAAAATATTTTTCCGTATTAAAAACTCTTACTAACTGACACCGCTATTTCTGCTTACTAACTTATATTTCAAAACTTGAATTTGAAGACCACAAAACTTGTACCGCTTGGTGCCTTGACTTCGGTCACCATTATAAACACAATATACCTAAATCATTTAGATTTCTCCTGAAACTCTTAAGATCAATAAAGACCATCCCCGACACACAAAGCTCCGTAAATTCATTTTAGAGAATAAAAATAAGTCATACAAAAATAGTAATAAAGTATTCCCTCAGCCACAAACGATCTTGTTTCGAGACAATGTATGCTTCTATACGTTATGCACTTTGATATACTATTTCATTGTGGAATTATAAAAAAATGGATGAGATGAATAATAAAGAAATACTTCACAAAAATAAATTGTACTCTCACATTGCCTGAGCATGTTAGTAGAGGATTTAAAATTACTCGGCTGATTAATTATTTCGTGATTAATTTATTCGTTTGGGAGTATCTTTACCTTATAAATTAAATTCCTTAAGCTAAATCCGTATATTTCAAATTTTTGTTAAATTTTCACAAATTAATTACACGTCTTACGTCAGCTAAATCAATTCCTTAGATTTACGTGTTGCTATGTAAGCATGCCAATCTACATCTTCTCTTACAGGACTAATTTGGATATCTGTACATGTTTTTCTACACAAACACACATCTTAAAGTTTTTGGCGAATTGACTAATTATAAAATTGATAATTTTGGAGAATTCATTTAAAAATCCTAAGTTTTAGTTGAAGGTCGTTAAAAGTGAGCTGATTTGGAATGCTGCAGGACTTATTTCTACTACGAAGCAGCAGTGTTCGTTCCTGCATTCTATTTTAAGGGCGTGATTGGTACAAACTTCTGTTACTAACGCCGGATAGAATTGTAATCCTGTTTAAGGATGGATGTAGAAGTTCATGTATATCCTGTAAATCCTGGCATTACATAAAATAGAGTGTGTGCTGAGCATGATTAATTAAATATTGAGGAAGCAGGGCTTTAAATGAGATTAATATTAGGTCTTTACCTATGAAATTGCCGTTTTGTATGAAAATAATTAAACGATGTTTTTTCATGTATTTTTTATTTGTATTAATCGAAGTAATCACCCATGCAATCAATGTATCTTTGCCAGGGCAGTAGCAGTTTATTGATGCCCTTCTTAAAGAAATCAGCTGGACGGGAGGCAACAAATTCTTCAAAGGCATTTTGTACTGCCTCTCGGGTATTGATTTTTTTTTCCGCCAAGGAGTTATCCAAATTCTGGAAAAAGTAGTAGTCTGTAGGCGCAAGGTCTGGTGAGTAGGGCGGATGAAGGAAAACTTCCAACCTCAGTTCTTGCAACTTGGAGACCGTCTGTTGTGCAGTATGAGGTCGCGCGTTGTCGTGCAGGAGCAGCGGAGACGAGCGATTGACCAATGCTGGTTGGAGATGTGCCAGCTTCTCCATCATTGTGTTCAGTTCTTCACAGTACACATCTGCAGTAATGCTCACCCCGTTTGTTAAGAAGCTGTGATGAATCACACCGGCGCTAGACCACCAAACAGTGACCATCACTTTTCTAGGGGTAAGTTTTCGTTTAGGGCATTGTTTAGGTGCTGAACCAGGATCCAACCAACTTGCTGAGCGCTTGCGGTTATCAAACAGAATCCATTTTTCATCGCTGGTAACAATGCGGTTCAAAATTCTTTAATTTGTGTGTCTGTCGAGCAGTGCAAGGCACGTCTCGACGCGTACTTCGCGCTGGCGATCATTGAGTTCGTGGGGCACGCATTTGTCAAGCTTTTTTACCTTACCAATTTGACGCAAATGGACCAATATTGTTTTGACGCTAACGTCGAAAGCTGCTGCTAATTAAGCCGTAGATTGTGTATCATCAGCTTCCACAATCGCCTTTAATTCGTTATTGTCGATCTAAGTCTTCGGACGACCGCGAGGTTCATTTTTCAGGTCGAAATTCCCAGAACGGAAGCGAGCAAACCATTAACAGGTGGTGCGTTGGTTTGTAGTGTTAGCTCCGTAAACGTCGTTGATGTTGCGTGCCGCTTGTGCCGCGTTACTGCCACTACGGTACTCATATTCTATAATTACTCGAATTTTTAACGTATCCATGATGGTTTTTTCATAGGTAATTTCATAGGTAAAGACCTATTATACAATGAGGTATTTAAGAAAAACTATTTGTTTGTTATTATTGCTCAACAAAGTGAAGATACTGTACCTGATGGTAAGCACATTGCAATTTAAAAACAACGTTGAATACAAAGTAATCTATATATAACTTTTAAATCGCTGTGATGTCGGCCTGCTCAATCGTATCATCACGGTATGTTTGCAGAACACCCATGTGTTAATTCTAGATAAAGCTCCTAAAAATATAAGCGACAGCTCATTCGATTCAGAATAGCATTAAGAAAAAATATCTCGAGGATGATGATAGTGCATAAAAACATGCAATTGTTATTAACAAAATAACATGATAAAAAATTGAATTTAGTTTTCGTTAATAACTCAAAAACTATTATTATTTAAGAAATAAAAAAACCTTAAAGAGGAGGAAATTTCCAATAAAAAAGTCCTGACTACCGCAAAGTTCCGAAAATGGGACTACGTGCGGCCATTACGGCATTGGGCGCACTGCCGCTGAAAACAGTTTAACATATAAAATATTTATTTATAGTATTAAATATCAATTTAAAACGTTGGAAAAAATACGCTATTATGTGTACACTTGAAAGAATATAGCCCCGTTGGAAAAAAATATATAATTATTTTTCAAAAAAGTTATACAATTGTAACTAAGTAATTTTTCCAAATTCCGTTTTCACAAATGATGACATTAAAGTTTCAATACTTGACGTACATTTTTTTATATCTTGTAGCTCTCCTTATATAAATATACTTATCAAGATCACGCAATGAAATTTTATAAAAGCTTATTGTATTGTTTATTATAAAAGTTTACATAAAAACGAAATGTCCAAAAATGTTGTTAAAACCTTTTTTGCTGTTTTCGCATCTAAAATGGTATTAAGTATCGCAGAATAGTTTTTTTCTCGTAATTTGTTTTGAAATTGTCTCTAAACAAATAGACAAGTTTAACAGTAAAAAAAAACATTTTAACAACATATTTTGGACATTCCAATGTTAATTGTAGAGTTCCGGGAGTCAGTAGGTACTTTTTTATGGGAAATTTCCTCTTCATTATGTATCTTTAATCAAACATTCTTAAATATTACTAGTTTTTGAGTTGTTACCGAGAAACTAAATTCCAGTTTTTTTTCATGTTATTTTTTAATAGCAATTGCAATTTTTAATGTGCTAATACATCCTCGAGAAACATTTTTATAAATGTAATTCCCAATCGAATGAGCTGTCGCTCATATTTTTGGGAGCTTTATATCTCGAATTAACACCATTTTCAACTTGTTGACTAGACTATTAGATATAGTTACTGCTCTTACAAGATACGGATCGTTAACTGTTTAAGTGTTCCCGGTAAGCAGCTTACATCTGATTTGTTAGTCATATACGCTAATAGAAACTTATTGACTGTTATTAGCAGGCCAGGTGGAATGTTGTCGCTACCACATCTTCATGGTTCTATGTAACTACAATATTTCCAACGCTCGCGAGCTATCGGAGCCCGTTAATTATACGGCGGCACTCGATATGACGCAATTACACCACGTACCGCCTTATACACCAGTTGTTGGAAATTGTTAGTACAATTTACTTGCCGTGAAAAATATAAAGTGAATATCTATTGTCAGTTTTTTTAATTAAAATTGGCTTTTGGCGTGTTTAGTGAAGGTTAAAATTGGGAGCTGCGCGCGCATCCTGTAACAATATTGTGACATGAGCCATCGATGATGTATAGATATGATATGATATGATAATGTAAATCCATTTTACTCATTTTTTTAATTGAATTAAAATCTTTCAAATGTTATTTTAATCTGATTTCATGATACAATGTTAATTTATTTTTACAAAATTAAAAAAATTATTGTATTTTATTTCATTGCAAACTTCATCATGTGATTGGCTAAATTTTAGGTGCTATTGTTTTATTACGACAAAGGCATGTAACTTATGATAATTGATCATTAAATAAAATACGGATAGATAAGGGCTAATTCTGAAGCACGACAGACCAATGCAAGTAAACTGATCTTTTTAGATGCTTCATCTATACATATAATAAAAGTTGCATTGTCTGTTTGTAATGTCAAAATAAAAGGTTTTTACTAAATGCATATGAAAGTATATAGGATCACTATAACAAATAAAAACAAAAATCATTTTTAAAATTGTTGTCTGTCTGTCTGTTCCAGGTAATCTTCGAAACGGTTCGATCGATATTGATGAGACTTTCACTGGCAGATAGCTGATGTAATAGAGCATAACTTAGGTTACTTTGATTTTAGAAAAATAATTAGGGTTGCGCACAAAAAATAAAAAACCTTTTTTAGTAGTCCACGCGATCAGAGCCACGTGCACAGCTAGTTATTCATAAAATAGTCCACTTATTTTGAAGAGTAGTAAAACCTGTAGAAGATCCTACTGAGGAAGCACCACTGCCTGGTCTATTTGTAAATTGCAACACGCACTACGCATGCAAAAGGTCCTTAAGATTAGCAATCTATTATGATTGGCCTCAAATTTGTGGCCTTCTTGAGTTTGACTGCATATAGCTATGGCTGCAGTGACAACTTAATATCAAATGGAATACATGCTTACTTAATAAAATTTGAAAAAAAAAAACTCACAATTTTGTCTTATTTTACTCTTTTTTTGTTACTTTGATGCCACTTAATATGAAAAAGTTTGTTAGTTGTATACGAGTGAAGCGAATTCCAAATAATAAGACGGAATGTCGACTTTGACTTGCCGTAACATTAATTAAAGAAACTTTCGTTAAGGTATATATAAACTTATTCGACTTGACAACGGTGAAAAACCTACACAGTGACTTAAATATTAAATAAGGGGCTGGAATTGAAGGCGAGAATTTCGAGTAAGTTGTTGTTTTACCGTAATAAAATATCGATGGAGACAAAAAATGTTTCTGCTGCGTTATTAGAAGCAATAAAGAGCAATGATGGCTCAGTGGTAGCGTGAGTTCGAATCCGTGCAATGAGCCTCAGTGTTCAGTGAAGGAAAACATCGTAAGGAAACCATAGCATGGTGGTAGGGCTGTTTCTAATGCACGCCTGGCTAGCTAACACCATCAAGTTGAATATCTGTCGCAAGCACCAATAGCTGTGTTCCGATATGTGCACTTGAGAGCCAGTCTTCCACTAGGTTTAGCGTGTTACCATCTTGGGCCACATCGTCACTTAACATCAGGTGAGATTGTGGCCACTACGTCAAACCTATAACGATAAAAAAAAATACATTTAGAAATCCCTTATCAAAGATAGTAACAAAAAATTGTTTTGTAAATCATTTGAAGAACGTACATTCGTACAGCTATAATTAAAGGAACTGTAATGTAATTTGGCACCTGTTAGATCTCAGCTCTTTTATCGTCAACAACGATAACCCAGAACGTCCTTTCTAACGAAGTTAGCCCCTTTTTCGCGTTTATGTCTGTTGGGATAAAGCTTTTCCATAGAGGCTAAGCAGTAGTAAAAGATTACAATTAAAGAATATAAAAGGCAGCTTAATTAAATCCAGATAAAACCATAGTTTTCTTGGAACATCAAACGAATTTTTGCGTGGACATAGTCTTTGATATAAATATGGGCATTTCTTTAAATGTGAACTTAACTTCCCATAATGATAAAAAATTTAAACTTTAGTTTCTATGATACTCAAAGCTGATAACTATAAAGATCGTTTAACTTATCACAGTTGAACTTTAAGTAAAGCCAAAGGGAAGGAACTGCATTTTTGTAATTAGCATATCTGTGTGTTTAATTTATTTATACTCCAGTTTTTTATCTTAGCACGGCATAGTGACTACACTGTACCTGATGGTGAGCACAGTGCAATCCAATAACATCGGCGACTAGCGTGAGATCTACAATCCATCGTCAGTCGTCCCTGTCATGCCGGCCTGCTCAAATGTATTTTCACGTTATGTTTGAAGGACTCCATGTTGTAGGAAAGAGATAAAACACTGGCCGGGAGACAGTTCCACAGCCTCACAGTATGGCAAACATACGATGTAGCAAATTTCTTAGTTGTTGTTCTTTGTGTTTATTTTATTAAGCGTAAAAGAAACTCTTTTTTGCATTACTAACCTGAAACGTGTTTTATATGTTAATAGCTCTTTATAATAAATATATAAAAATACGCTTTGGAAAGATTAACAATAAATTGTGTATACAATGACTCTAAGCCATGTTGACAGGCGGAGATTAAATGAGGCGTGGGCTGCAGCGGCCATAACCGGCTACGGAGTCCCGTAATATCCACTGATTATCTAACTAGATTATAGATCATTTTATCATGAATAGACAAAATATACAATTTTTAAATGCTAATCCAAAATTATAATAGTATATGAGTGATTTTCCTAGACATATGAACAAACCTACATAAAATATGTCGTAATTGTACATTCTTTATCTATAAGCCCTACACAAAAAGTTTTGTATTATTACAATACCCAGTTTTAATTTTGGCAAATGATTTCACTTCCATTACATTTTTAGTAACAAAATGCCATTGATTTTTTTAATAGCGTAATAAAAACTACAGTAAATCGACAAACTATCGAAATAGACGCCTAATAACAGATAAGAGGCTTCTATTAAAACTTCTGACTACGAAATGTAACGTAAGTAACTGCTCGAAAGTCATAGCCCGTACTTTGTTAGAAAAGTAGGTGCTCACTTATAATATGTTATATGCCCCTTTTTTGATGTGAAACATCTAAGGGCATGTTTGAACAAGAGTATAAGAGTTCTTTTGGGACGTCACGACGTGACATTCAACAAGCATCGTGCCTGGTCGGCTTTTTTCGAGTCAGCACTCGCCTCTCAACATTTATACTGAACGCTTCTCAGAATACTCACAATTAATTTCATATTTGGGGCATTCCACGTGAAGCAGACAGTTAAAATCTTTATGTTTCCGATTTTAGTAATTTTTAATTATGCTTTAACTATATATGTCTTGGACCCAGATATAAAATAGTTTTACAGTATAAAGTCTTTGTTAAGTATTCACCGTAATAGAAAATTTTCTATTATTGATACATAATCGATAATAAATAATAATAAAAGAGACATAATCTTTTTTTTGTAACATCGAATGGAATATGTGGTTGTCAGTCTTGCCGCACTGTGATTGCACGCCACGCTTCGAAAACGGTAAGAAGAAAAACGTGTCGGCCGGCGGCTTCACAAGCTCCTAGTCGTCAGAGTTGTTTTGAACAATTACCGAAGTGTGCGGTGTACACCCAGTCCAAATAAGTGCCCCCAAAGTGACAACAAAGACTCAAGCCAACCAGCACCTGTGGAAATTCCCGTACCAAGGTTTGGAAGGTTTGCTTTCAGACACTTGTGAACTGCTACACACATGTAATTTTGTTTTTCTTAGAATAACTAATAATATGTAGATAATTCTTGCCAACTTTCATAATGGGAGTAGAAGTGAATTTTGGAGCTAGACCGGATTTAGTGACGAAGCGCAGCAGTCGGCGCTAACACGAGGTTACAGAAATTTTGAATCAATTGTATTGCTTACCCTATTTTGTTAAATAATTGTATATAAAATTAGAATAAGACAAGATAATTATTTAATGATAACTTATTAAGTCTATTTACATTTTTTTACAATTGTATAAACTTCGCAGTTACTCGTGCGTTTTATCCTAATACCTTCAATAGTGGGAATGAAGTAGAAGTTTGTATGCCTGGTATTGTCATTGTAGAGTCTAATCTTCTTTCTAGAACAAACTATTTCATCAAATTCCTCTTTCCCAGCATAATAGATATTAGTTTGAGCCAATTAATTCGATTAAGTATTTATTAATTTGATTGCATAATTTGTTTTATTCAAACTTAGTGATGCATTTAGAAGTTGTGCATACCTGCCGGTTAGTCAAAACACGTTAACCAAACTTTATACTGTAAAAATATTTTGTATCTTAGTTGAGGAGATAGGTAGATATAACACAATAAAAAAATACTAAAATCAGAAATATTAACATTTTTTACCTATCCGCTTCACGTGGAATGAGCCCTCTGCCAGGCGTGCCATGACGCTCCACATTTTTTTAATTATCTTTCTCATACCTCGATTAGTTAGGAGAAGTATTACAATAAATAGCAGCGGATTAATTTAAAAGCAATATAGGAAGCAAGCGATAAGGGACGGGCATTCCAAACTTTTGTGGATAATGACAGCCAAAAATAATAATCTTCACTAACGGAAACGTGGTTTAAATACCGTCGATTTTTACATTTTGTTAGCCTTTCCGTTGATGACTGTTGAATATTTTTTTAATCTGCCAATAATCAACATTTACTTAAGGTACGAAGCTATTTCAAATGAAACTATCTATGAAAAATCTTTCATATGCCCATGCTACTGAAGAAAAACAAGTTGTCTATTTGAAAAAGTGGTCATTGAATCACTCTATAGTTCTCGGACTTTTTTATTAATTTGTTTTAGATGCTTTTACGCAGACAAAGCTGTGAGCGCAAAAAATATGATTTTTATTAAATATTTATATTAAAATTCCAGTAAAGAAAAATGAGAATTGATTATCGTCGTCGCTTCATTTCATAACTAGCGCCATTCGCGGGCTTTGGTTACTTGTTATCGAGTACAGCTCGCACACGTGTATACCCAGCTACGATTTTCATTTTCCACTTGTCAAAAGCACAGTCGGGATCCCTCTCTCTATTTTGTTTTTCGTTAGGAGCCGCTTCGTTTGAATTTTCAACAAAATCGGGAACGTTTTTTTTATTTTATTATATTTGGTAGTTAGGTTTTTCAGTTGTCACATCGTTTATGTTTTTTTTTTTTAATTTATTAAGCCGTGGCAGTTTTTCTATTCACTGTTTTGAATAAGAGTATTTGCTATGAACTGTAATTTCTACTGTTGAAGATTCTTTTGTGTACATAAAAGGGTCAAGTATCGAATAGAATTCGCGCCCTTTAGATTTCATATTACATTTTACATAAATATTATTTATTACCATTTCCGACATGTTTAAGTGACAAAATTTTATATTGTGGATACTCGCACAGATCACTCTATAGCTTGGTCACATATTAAATCCAGACGGAAATTAAAGATATATTTATTGAATTTATTCTACAATTTGTTTAAAAGTCCTTCGTTCATGTCAAATTTCAAGATTGAAATTTCTCAGGAGTTAGTTTTAATAATCTTACAGTGAATGGGCTTTTTGGTAAGATAGGCTTTACTTATTTATTGCGTTAGCCTAGATGCTTGATTTTTTACAGCAGTATGATAATATAGATCTATTAATCGATAATAATTTCAATTATATACCTCAAGTCGTTTTCTAGAAAAAGGGTCCTGACAGACAACAAAGTGATCGTATAAGTTTCACATTATATGGTACGCAAATCTAAAAAGATCGAAAGTGCGCTTGTTTCTGTTTTTGGTGACGCTGATCACTTTTAAAATAGTATTGTATTTTTTGGCCTTTAACTATTTGGATTATATCGGTGTTGAGAGAGTAGATTAAGAACCACCGTAGAACCATACGTCGCTGGTTCCGATCCGACTTGAAGGACCATTTAGAGAGAGTAGATTAGGAAGAAATGGTCAGCCGCTAATGGTAGATAGCGAGCTGTGGTGTTGAGTCGCTTATGGTTGTAAGTCAACTGACTCGCATCACATTGGTTTTATAACATACATGAAGTGCATAAATAACATATTATACCTAAAGAGCGGTTCGGTTGTGTAACTCCGAACTGTCGGCCTAGTTGTTTTCACGCATGTATTTGACGTAATTAATGGCGATTTCCCTGATGTTAGGCACAGTAAAATTCAAACGATAATACATCGGCGGTCACCGCTGTACTAGCACGACCGTACTACCGGCCTGCATAAATATCTCTTCACGTTACGTTTGAAGAACTCTATGTCGTAAGATGGAGACCAGGAGATTGTTCTAATTTTTAGTTCGTGCCGAGATGGAGGTTACCGTAAAACTGTGACTCTAAAGCTCAGCGCGTGTAGTTCTGTTGTGTAAAGGAGCGGAGGTAATTAAATTTAACAGCTCTTCAAAACACTCACATATACAGGCGGTAGAACACGCTCAGTGGGACAATATTCCTGCGCAGCTGAAGCGGCTCGATGTATTTGGTAATGTCTGCATCATTAATAATGGGGACAGCCCGTCTCTACAACCTCTCCAGAGCATTGAGGAGGTATTTTGCAGATCCATCCCAGAGATGTGAACAGTAGTCCATACACGGCCGAACTGGTGCCTTGTAAAGAAAGATGTAAGTTCCTATACTGATTGAATGTAGCTTAAATATCTTCCACATTCTACAGGCTTAAAATACATCACGAGCAGAAATTTAAGATAGTATATTTCACACATTCTTAAACTTATCTGACAACTAGACAAGACGAAGCAATTTTCTTCGCATTAAACGTTTACAATTTGAAGTGAAAATTGTCTTTCGTTGCCAAGACGATGTTGCTCAGAAAGGAATGGTCCAATTTACGGTCCAATTTCATCTTGGAGTACGCGTTCGGTTAATTCTGTCTGTGATTGATAACCAGACGGTTGTCCGGGGTGACGTCACGCCATCTGTACGCGTCCGCAGAGACAGCCGCCGATGACCTTAGTACTGTACCGTACTGTAGTTACTTTAAAAGTGCCCAGGGTCCGTAGGTTAGGGGAGACTTGTAATTATTTGTAATGTTTATTTATCGTTATAGGTTTTAGCGTTATGGCCACAATTTGACCTGATCTTAAGTGACGATGTGGCACAAGATTATAACACGCTAAGCTTAATGGAAGACTGGTTTTCAAGTGCAGCTGCCGGAACACACCTATAGGTGCTTGGCGACAGATTTTCAACTTGAGGGTGGTAGCTAGCCAGGCGGGCATTAAAAAGCCCTACTACCATGCTATGGTTTTATTACGATGTTTTCCTTCACCGAAAGGTCAAGCTCATCGCAGAGATTCGAATTCATGTCCATCGACTCGACCACTGAGCCATCGTTGCTTCTAATGTTACTCTTTTTATGTTACTTTAAAGGTTCCCAATTTCTTCTCTTCTGGTAACAAATTTGATCATAAATCCTAATGCAGATTAAAAAAATACTTCTTAAGCATCTGTATACTCTTATTATTAGCTATATATACTTAGTTACATAAAGTAGCATACGAAATAAGCTGTGACGATAACTGTGAATCAATACGGAAAAAAGACGCTTTTTGGGGAGATTAAATGGCTGATGCTTAGTAAACCATAAGAGATATATCAATTTTTTTTATACATAATTATAGATATTAAATATATCTACAAAAAATCACCAAAAGCATATGTGTATCTTCTAAGCATCTCCTACAATAAGCATTTTTGTGGCAGCACAATTCACGCGCGCTCGTAGGACAGCATTCTGTAGTCCACACGAGCGGGGCCACGGGCACAACTAGTGTATACACAATTAGTGTTAAGAATTTCAGAACGGCAAAACGTTTATCTGCGTCTTCCTTATACGACTTATATGTTTTAATACCATCAAAGGACATATCCGAACTAAAAAATATATATTCTACAATTACCTAGGTCTGTCTTACAACATGTTATGTTTAGATATATATTGTTAAAAACTAATCTAATTATCCTTATTTGTACCTCCATAATATGTACTTCAAGTAAAATTAATTTGGGTGGGGCGGGCCTACGTGCTCAAATACATCTCTGTCCATTGCCGGCGACAGACCCGGAATGACCCCAGTCTTTTGTGGGACACTCCGGGGGGACCCTAGTTAATTCCCCTGATTTATGAGAACTGTCGCGTTATCAAAAAATTGCTCGCCATGTTATTTCGTTTAGTGGACAAATACATACATTTGGATGACATCATATTATTGCTTATTTAGACAATTTATTGTCCTATAACGAAACACAAAAATGAAATAAAAAAGAAAACGTATTTACGCAATACTAGACGTCGAAAATTTCATATGACTTTTCATGACCCTTCTGAAGAATGAAAATATGAAATACTTTTCACAAATAAATTGCCCAATTTATTTAGATGCAGCCTTGGTTTTTTAATTTGGTGACTTCGGACTACGTATTTATAATGTGTGTTCATATTCTAATATCAGTCTGGCTCTCGGGTAAATAAGCAAGAGTTGCCAATATCTATGTATTTGGCCATATATTTAAAAATAATTAAATGGTTGTCAGCGATATATTTAAGCTATAAAAAACCTATACAATATATAAATTATAAGTAGGTCTAGAACACAAAAAACGATGCGCCAAATCAAGGCTTCAAAATTTTTGTTACATGTGTATATAGACATAATAAAAAACTCTAGTACGATTTTTATTCCCACGGAGTGAATTTAAATGTTGCCAAAGTTATGTTTGCAGTGTTGTCTTTTGAGCTACCGTATATTTTACGTTACAATTATTTGAACCGTAACATTTTATAAACTGAATTAAGAGATTTTATTAAATTATTCAACATACTCGATAATTTACTATTTGGTTAGGCTAAAAATATGGCAATCATAATACTCGTTTGCACAATGATACAACTTTCCTAGTATCTGTCTATCCCTTTCTCCCCTACCCTTACACCAAATGTCAGTTCGAGTTTTAAATCGGAACGGCAAACATCAATGGTGACTGCGCTATTTATAAAAATTAAAATAATAAACTTTAAGTCCAAATATTGATTGTGACGGTGCTTGGTGCCTTGCTGGAACATCAGTGAACCAGAGAAAGCCTCCAAAAACTTGTAAAACTGCATACTGGTGAGTCCATTATTTTCCTTCTTTCCGTATCATTGTGCATACTTGTAATCGACCTAGGAAGGTTGCCCCTTCGTTAATCAGGCTAATTTTAAAAGTAAACAAACCAGCGCTTACACTATTATTATAACATAATTCAGGAAAACATAAAATGTGTATATGACGAACAAATTACCAAAAAGTAGGACGCTTCGGTTGGCCCACGAGATACGCGATTATTAACCTTATTAGGATTTCACATTTGGGGGGTTCAATGTTTTTTCAGTAAAACTTATCTATATGTATAAATATCTAATATGGTTTTTGAATTAATTCCGATTAGTAACATCACCAATTTAAAACCTCAATGAAATTGTAACACATAAAATTTAATTTTATTTCGTAGGATTTAAAAAAGGCAACTTAGGCGCTTAGTTCGTATTACCTTCACTGCGACGTTTGTATACAAGGCAAAAAAGAAATTCGGAATCATTGTAATCATTCAAAACAAAACAGTCTCCACAACACAAGATCAGATGTCGTACACACAATCACGTAGCAAGAAACGGATATTTCAACAAAAACATATTCAACGCTACATACAATATATCATAACGAAATTAAACTAAGCTCGTATTGGTTTATTTCACTTTGCACTGTTTGGGTAGTACCGATAATATATATTAATAAACTTTGATTTTGGTATAATATATGACATTGATAAACTCCAAAACCGATCACCATGAAAGTTTGTAGATCTAAATGTGGTTTCACGTAGAATGTTTCTGTACTAATCCTGAACACGATAGGTGAAGCAGTGGTCGAGTTATTAACTACTGGAAATAGCATAATAACGTCTTTGAGGTCAGCTAGTGTATTTTTCCACTGTTTAGGGTAAGTTCGGCCTGGGCTATAGTACTATAAAAACACTCTTTAAACAATGCTCGTTTTTTTTAATCGTTATAGGTTTTGGCGTGGTGGCCACAATCTCACCTGATGTTAAGTGACGATGTGGCCCAAGATGATAACACGCTAAACCTAGTGGAAGACAAACTCTCAAGTGCAGCTGCCGGAACACACCTATTGGTATTTGGCGACAGATTTTCAACTTGAGGGTGGTAGCTAGCCAGGTGGGCATTAGAAAAATCCTTACCACCATGCTATGGTTTCCTCACGATGTTTTCCTTCAACGAAAGCTCAGGCTCATTGCAGGGATTCGAACTCACGTCACTCGATGTGAAGTCCGGCCCGCGAAGGGCTTTATTTCGGCCCATAAATGTCCTTTCTAAAATAGGTGTTTCATAGAACACTGCCCAAATATTAATTTCCGATGACGATAATGGTGAATCAATTCGGAAAAAAGCGCTAAAACGGCTTACGCTGAGTAAACCATAAGTGATGTATACCATTATTGTACCACATAATTATAGATCTTAAAAAGATCCACAAAAAAGTCAGCAATGGCATATGTCTATCTTTTAATGATCGCCTACAATAAGCATTTCTGTTTTAAAAAGTGGGAGCGAGGGCAGTAACATTCGCGCGTGCGTTCGACCGACGGCATTCTGTAGTCGACGCGAGCGGAGCAGCAGGCACTGCTAGTCATATATGTGGGGCAGACGTTTTGTATCATGAACTGCCGAAGAACTACCTTCAAAGCAGGCTAACTGACGAACACCTTTTCTCGCTGTTAAAAGTAACGTTATCACCTTGAACCTGCATACAGGGAAATCATGGCCAATCAAAGCAGTTCCATACGTCACACACACCTACCATGGCAGAGCCTTCAAAAAAAAGATTTTTTTTTATTATTACTTAAGTAGGTAGTAAGTTTAACTATTAAATTTAAAAGATTTCAAGACATTTTATTTGTTTTTCAGGGCCTTCCTGAAATTATTTTGCCCACCTATGGTATAGTTAGATCGAATTGATAGTTGTTACATACAGTTCGAGGAATGGCATGTGGGGCAAAAGCTCAAAACTAGGTTTGGCCACATTACACTTTGCACCTATTGCTGAGTGCCTTCTGCGCTCTTCGCAAAGCACAGTGAAAAAATTATTGGTCTCTTCCGAGGTCATTCATAGAATGACTGACTTGTTTTCATACTAAAAAAGTAGCAACAAAGCTGAATTTGCACTTGTTAAGTAATTGCTGTAGCACGAGGACAGTTACGATATGATTAGTGATGTGTAGCTTCCTTAGGGAAAAGGCCTTTGCCCAGCAGTGGAGCACTTACAGGTTGATATTATTATTTTATTAGCGATGTACACTGAACATGTACGTCAAGTGTTTAAGTTCCGCAATGAGCAATCAACATAACAAGCGAGTAAGATAAATGTTATCATTATTTAATGACAAACTCATCCTAAGAGTTATTGTTAATTCAGTTGTTAATACAGTCAAAAAACCTGTCAGTTGGGTTAAGCAGCCAGCATATTTGTTAGTGTAAGATTCGGTAAGATTAAGTTCCAAAATACTTTTGTGACTAAAATAATTTATCAATATTCTTTGTTGATAGTCAGAATACACATAGTAACCTTATAGTATTCACCACGTCGGATTGTCGTATTTCAAGGGCAAGCAATGGTTTTACACTGGTTTACAACAAACTTACATGCTTTGTAAAACTGTTATTTTGCGTCACCTTTTACCAGCATCAATTATGTCTTCAAACGTGGTATTGCTAGAGAAGAGTGTTGATGGTGCCTTTTGATGGATATAATGCATCAATTGTTTATCACCAAGGTTTTAATCATACTGTAGACATGAGAAAGAAGTAGCAATTGGGATGAATTTTAATCTATACATATTATAAACTTCAACGTTTCTCTGTCCGTTTATGTTCTTTTCATGCGAAAACCACAAATCCGATTACATGGTTTTTCCTTTAATTCACAGATATTTTGTCTGGCCAGATTATAGGATATATTGTATACGTAATAATAAAGTAAGGTACCATACTACATAAGGTAATATAACTTACCAATTTAATATTCGTGACGAAACTGTTTTAATAAAATAAACGTGGGTAAACAACCATTTATATAATCTTTCGATAATAGGTTCGGGTCTAAATTGTTTACTTACCAAACAAGCCATTGCCAATAGATTTAAATTGTTTACTTTATAAATTCGATAGATATTAGACAAACAAATTATAAATTGAATTGAAACATATTTTGTATTGTTTCTTGGTCTTTTTCTGATGATTGGAAGTTAGAAGAACCTATAGAAGGTTCGACGATGGAAGCGCCATCACCATATTTTTTTCTTCATCTGTGTTCCGGTATGAGAAGATTAGTATTTAGTGAATTATATGTGGGTGTATTTTTGCAATTACAACCAACAACCTCTCACTACTGACTCCAAGAAGTTGTCCTGCATGCAGAGGTTACAATCCGGTAAACGAAGTCGTATCGTCGTCTTTTTTATCGGCACATTGACTGTACTGGGCCTGTTGGTAAGCACAGTACAATCCAAATACAACGGCGCATCCCGTGCAATGCAAAGGCGAGCCGTACGAGAGCTTGGTAGTCTCTCCAGAATCTAGCGGCTCCGTGATCTTCACCGACAGCAATAAGATCGATTGTGAAGTGGAAGCCGGGATAACCTGGTGGAAAGAGGAATGGGAGGCCAGGTTCTCCACGTTTCGCCTAAATCGTCGCTGGAGATGCTGTCAAACCTTAGGCTACCGCACCCTCTGACCTTTACGGCGTAAATTTCCACAAGGGAGATCCGTGCGAAAGGGTGTTCCGTTCACTTGCAACGGGTGCGAGCTCACGTGTAGACAATCGGAAACGAGCGTGCCGACGAATTGGTGAAGCACGCCGCTCATAAAAAGAAGGCAGCCGATTACGATCGGTATCCATTATCTTACGCAAAGAAGGTCATACGCGGGGAAACTATTAGGCTTTAGCATGTACGTTATGAGGCCTCCATCACGGGAGCGATAACGTGGGCTTTCTTCTCAAGGGTCAATCAGGCTCACGCAATTATAAGGAAAACCGGTTTATTGACTCGTCGCGTGCAAGTTTTAACTGGTTACGGGGGCCATGCAACGTAGTTGCACCGATTCAAAATTAGGAACAGCTCGCCTATGCTTGCGACACGGATGTCGCTGAGACAGTCTTCCATCTTATCATAGACTGTCCTAGATTCGACTCTTTCAGGTACGACGTCGAGTGTAGTACTGGAGTCAAAATTGGACTCGATACCTTGCCCACTCTGATGCTTGATGTGAAGCATCGCTACGCCTTCCTTGATTAATATAGAAGACGTTGCAAAAAGAACTGCAATGTGTTAAAGAATAAATGAGGCACACATATATATACAATATTATTCAAACTACTGATAAGGCATAATTAATATAAAAAAACTATTTATCTACACCTGATTTTATACAAATTAATCTTCTTATTTTATTTTACTAGAAAACATTTCACCTCAATTTTATTTTACACAATTTATATCAGATTATAAAATTGTTTTTGAAGTATTTATTTGAAATTTTAATTCCGCACGTATCGTTGCGACAGATCTTAAAGTTAGTTAGGAGGTAAGGAGGTAGTTAGAAAGGTAATCTTCAAGGCTAAACGTAATATTAAGAATTGTGTAGTTATTGTCAACCAAAAATCATATCCAAATCGTAGCTGATTCCATTTCATCGGATAGGGGGAAGTTGGCTGAGTGATGGCTTCGGTGCCGGCCCACTTACTTATATGTACATTGTACATAAAAAGTTGTCCAGCACACCTGACTGTTTCTGTAGATTTTTGAGATAAGAAACAAGTTCTATGGCAGTAAACCAATGTCAAGTAGTTTTATTATGTTACGTGTTTAAATTATATTGTATTCAATTTAAAATATAAATATTTCACCACAACCGAAATCGCCATGGATTTTTTTTATCGTTATAGTTTTGGCGTAGTGACCACAATGTCACCTGATGTTAAGTGACAATGTAGCCCAAAATGATAACACGCTAAACCTAGTGGAAGACTGGCTCTCAAGTGCAGCTGCCGGAACACATCTATTGGTGCTTGGCGACAGATTTTCAACTTGATATTGGTAGCTAGCCAGGCTAGCATTAGAAAAAGCCCTACCACCATGATATGGTTTTCTCACGATGTTTTTCTTCACCGAAAGCTCAGGCTCATTGCAGAGAGAAAGCTAGTGAATGTAGAGTCACTGTATCGCGTGAGCGGCTGCTTGGCTCAAGGGCTCCTTACCGATGGATCGGACCTAGGCTTGAGTTGCCGTAGAGGAGGGCGGTCGTGGCGGGTGTTGTGAACACGTATAGAGGCTTTCAAACTTAATCCTCAAGAATAACCAATCCATAAATAACCTCAAGCAACATTCGAGTTTTATAGATAGCCATGGGCTGAATACGCTGTTACATAAAATAAAATCTATGTTCTAATTCTGTCTGTATATGTATTTTCTTTTCAAATTTTATGTTAAGTATTCGTAGCTATTTAATAAGTCAAGGCTCTCCAATTTGTATTTAAAAAGTTTTTGTATGTTTGTCTGCTCGCTTGTGTCTGGATTTTGTGACCGATGTTAATGAAATTTTGTAGACAAGGAGTATAATAGGTTATTTCGAAATCGATAGCAATTAAATTATAAAGCACGTGTATTAAATGTAAATATAAGATACAAATGGAGCATAGCAATGGTTAGACAGAATGCAATGAATGGGTGTTTGTAGCCGAAGCTAAGAAACGCCGCAAACCAGGAAATGAAACCAACTTAGACAATATACTGTATATTACGTACGAATATGTATGACAATTATATTATAATTTACACATATGAACGTATTTCACACTAACGTATCGAAATGAACCCATTCAGGGTAATTTATTATATTCACTTGCCAAAATACTTAATTTCATAACCTTGACAATTGGAACAGTATACGACCACTTTGATTTGATTTTGGTTTGAAATGTATTAATTTTTTTACTGTATAACACTTTTTAAATCGTAATACGGCAGATTAACGGCACTGTTCATAATGGTAAGTACGATACAATCTAAACACAACGAATACCACCGAGGAATAGCGGTCCATCGGCGGTCCCCATTACCTGCGAGCTTCTTAGCAGATGGATATACACTGAGTGATCCTAAAATATCACAAAACAATAGAGAGTCACTGTGACCGGTGACTATGTGCATGGTCGTGACCCAGTTGGGTACAGATCCCTACCATCCCGCTCGATTACTGTATATACTCGTACACCGGCTGATGACGGAACGTGACACGCCTAAGCGTGTAAGCATACAAATTATTTAACGCGGTAGGCAACTTGGCCTGAATAATATAAAAAATGAAATGCTTCCCGTTCTACGACTTTAACTGACAACTGAAAGGAGAGAGAGGGAGAATCGTTTCCATTCGCTCTTTCAAATGGTTTATGGCACTCTAGACGCCAGTAGTGTATACGTAGCATTTTTTCCAACCACAGTAGCATGAGTTGACCTAAGAAGTATCACTTCCAAGGCGCGAGGGTCTCACGTTTTTTATCGACTTTCAGTAAATAAGTATACGAAGCAATGATATCTCAGTGATAACGTGTACGGAAACCACATCGGTCGACATGAGTTCAAAGCCTTGCAATGTGCCTGAGATTTTGGTTGGGGAAAACATCATGGTGAAATCATAGCATGGTAGTTGGCCATTTCTTAATGCACGCCTGGCTAGATACTTGTTGAAAATCTGTCGCCAAGCATCTACAAGCGAGTTCCAGCAGCTGCACTCTCTCGATTAGACTTAGCTTGTTACTCTCTTGGGCCACATCATCATTCAAAATCAGATGAGATTATGGCCAAAAGTTGTTATAAAGAAAAAAAATAATTAAAATCCTCAGTAGTAGAGAGAATTTTACTAATATCCAGTTCGTATAATTAATTACAATTACACGTACTGGATATTAGTAAAACTCTCTCTCAGCTACGTAAAAAGTTACTATGTTTACTAGAATAAGCATCTCATATTTACACCAATATCGTGGTATTGACAACTACATATTTGGAAATGAAACATAACAGGGAAATTACTTGGTTTGTGTGAATGCCACATAAATATGCGGTGTCATCACAGAGGCACGGACGTTCGTGTCACGTGACTCGACCAATGGGGTTTACTTCGCTTAGTGAGGCTGCGTAGCTTAGCTGTAGCGACGGTCGCTACATCGCGTCGGCACAAACTCAGCACGACCTGCTGACAAGCTATACGTTTCAACACAATAATAGAATAGTGTGCTACAATATTCTAGTTTCAATTTCAAATATTAAATTTATTTGAAATAATAATTAAAATGAGAATTTAATATGTCTGTACTGTACACAACTCAACCTGACTTATTTCATAGTTTGGTCTATATTAAGATGCCATCGAACATTCTAATGCTGGACGATGTTTGACTGGACGACCACGGTCGTGCCACACTTTACACAACCATGGTGTCATTTAACTATCATCTCTACACCACGGCAGATACCAGAATCGTAACGACTTTTAAAATGGACGTCGCGGTTGGAGAGTTAGCACTTATGCACATGCGATTTAAAAGAAAGTTAAATAAAAGATACCAGATTAGTTTTGCAACTAATCTGACTTCAGGTGAAAAGTGCTTTGCATATAACTGATATAGTAAAAAAGGAACCTGAGCCTAGAAAGACCTTGAAGAGTGCAGGTTCCAGAATACATCGACAACCAACTGACCAACTTGAAAGTTGTAACCTTTGTCAACGAGCACTAAAAAAGGCCTTACCACCATGTAATGCTACCGTAATAAAGATAAATATATCATAATATTACAAACGATCCTTATGCTAACCTCACCGCGGAGTCAGCTTGTATCCGCGCCTCCCGCTTCTCAAACCCGCGACGGTTTATTTCCGCCTGTCACGCTCAGTGCTCGAGATGTATATAATATTCCTTTCATAATAAATAGCAAGTCGCTTAACGTCGTTGGCTGCTTTAAATTTGAAATATTCGATCGTGAATTCTCGTTTTTGACAGTTGCGGCAGACGACACGATCGTTCGATATCCGATCAAAGTGATCACTTATGTGGTTATGAATTCCTAGTACATTGGAAAAAGGCCTGTGAGTTTATTGTTATATTTTTTTATTTTAAATAAAAAAATTGTGTGGCACTTTTATGTACCTAAGCAATTAAGAAGTTGTTGATACTTTATTGTCATGGCAAAACAAAAATAACTCCAATAAAATTTTCATAAAATTAAAACAATTTTTATTTAAATCTACAACTTCAAAAATCACATTCATTATCTTTTATGGCTAACTGTCGCCAAACGATGCACGTACAGTTCTAAATTTTACCCAAGCTAAGATGTCCAATTGTACCTCTGTTTAAACGAATGTTTTTTTTACGAAACTAACTAAATGCAAGGGGCATTATCCGTCAAAACGTCAAAATTATCCCATAAATATAAACTTATGTTATGATTCAAAAATTGGCCCTTTGCCGTCAGGACATGGAAGTTATTTCACAACAGAAACGATTATGATCAAACTTTTCTACTTACTGGGTCAACAGGTTGATGTTTTTTTTTATAAATGTAATCTACTTTGTGATATATGTATACACATCAAAGACTTCACTTTATTAAAAAAGGAAGAACATTCATTTATGAAATAAAAAAAGTATTATAGCAAAGTACTCGTAGCAAAGAAGATAAGCATTGTCCTAAATAATTTGCTAGCGAATGCAGTAACAAAGATCGGTGTAGATTCAATATTCTACATTATTTTTTATTAAACATTTGGTACTGTTCGTTCTAATAACAAAAGTTCATTTTATGTTTAGAAATATATCGTTAAGCGTTATCACTACCCATATAAAAAATTATAATGTGTTAATTTTAAATTAGATCAACTGTTGTTTTTACTTGACTTTTGTTTTGTAACGCTAAAGATGGTATTATCTTATATATCTCTTATACATCGTAAGGTATAATTTCTTACGTGAATACATTGCGTACGGACTCATTTTTTTTGTTGTTCTCTATGACTGCATGAAAACTGACAAAAATTACCTAATAACAATACTATTCTATTCGTAGAGCGGTAAACGCGTAGAACCTTCGAAGCACTGTCATGCAACATTGCTATCACATAAAATACGAATGCGTCCGTAGAATTCCGGCAGATCTCATGTGTGCACGTAGGTACACTGTAGCTAACCTGTACGATGCAGTTTTGTTAAGACCAGCGTGTACTGCAACGTATTTTTTAATTACTAAAACATCATCTCATGTAAAAATAGAAATTACTAATCTTTAATACATCCATGGGACCAAAATGGATTTACAGCAAGGAAGCTATATATTATTTAAAAAAAAACACTATGATATCATTAGCGCGTTGCCGACCTTAAACTCCACTACCTCAAGGATCTCTGGTAACCCAAAACACTCACCGCAGGAACACAACACTAGGTTATTTGGCTGTGATTTTGGGTAGGATAGAGGTATTCCATTAGTCGGACTGCCTCAAGTAGAGAGAAATCTTGAAATAAATGTATCTGTGCCCTACCTCTCCAAGTTCAAGGACATAAGGAATCAGCATTCCAATCTTTACATCTACTTCAGTAGGTATACGACCGCGACGTACACAGAGGTAGGAAAAAAAAAACGGTGTAAACATTTCTCCTGAAATATCACACCCTATGCATGTACCTTAAGTTTCTGTATTTTCTAGCATTGTTTACTCATGCCCCGTAATGTTTGGAACACGCGAACTGAATACATTGTTCAAGGAAATAAACGTTGAGCCGCGGCTACTGTTCAACGATTTATATATATGTGACATTTGAATTACTAAGATGCTGCTATTAAATGAATTAATTTTCAGTACTGTGAAGACTACAACTTTTTGATATTCCTGTTTAAAAAACACTAAGAAATTTATCTTTGAATATTTTGCATAGTTTAAAATGTAAGCAATCTAATAGCTGTCGTACTAGTTATATAAATTGTTACTATATGGCGCCCCTTACATTTATGGAGTATATTTCAATTAAGAATGTCGTTAACACATGGCATTCCTACGTTGATTTTAAACTATTTGACGTTTAATATTTTCGTCAAAAGGGGGAATATATGCACCAAAAAACGATATTTAAATTATTAATTTTGTCTCAAAAACACCCCTTGAGAAATATTTAAATATTAATTTTATTGTAATCGAGTGTTTTAGACCGGCGGAATATCGATTTAATGTCCGCAAGTTCGTATTTTTCGAAATTCGTGTAGGTACGTTTACTGATTTGAATAGGTAACACTATCGGCGGACGGTGAAGGAAAACATCGTGAGGAAACAAGAATGCTTGAGAAATTTTCTTGCACTACCACCGTATGTGGGAGTAACATAAAACTGTAGAATTCTCGGTGTATGAAATCGCCTGTACGTCGTTGGTTGGCGCGGTGATTAAGCCGGTGCTTTACCTCAGGAAGAAGTCCCTTTGTCCAGCGGTGGAACCGTTTTAACACTTTTATTTGGTGTAATAAAAACAGGGTTGCCTGAATATCTTTATGAAAAACTTGTTTGGGCGAGGGATCAGAGCCGTTATGGAACCACAGCTTCGAAGCACATGATACGCATTCACCGGCATGCTACCACTTCCCTCCGGGGTAGATTTAGGTTCGCTGCTACCCGATGCTGGAATGACCTGCCCCCTCCAATACACGACTTTAATACTATATATATGTATAGAATTCATTTAAAAAAAAAACTTATATTTAGCACAGTATTTTTAGGTTGTTTCCTATTAAGGATTTATTTATGAGCTTTTATGTCTCTTAAAAATTGAAAATCTTATATTATTTTATGTAATATTATTATGCACCCAGATATTTTCCATTTGTTTATGTATGCCTTTATTTTATTTTTATTACCACATACATATTAAGCCATAAGCAGTAATGAATTATTTATTGATTTGTTTTAATTTATTACATATTGTAATTGAACAGAATTTCAAGCTGAAAATCAGCGCTGAATGCCCTGTGATACTCCATCATTTATGTTGTGCTGGACTCCTTTCCATAATGACGGGACAAGCAGCTGTTCAATTTTTACTATTCTTCGTCGTGTTCTTGTTTTTATGTATGTAGATATTAGTATATTTTAATACACAATTTCCTGTTTATTTTTACGTTTATCTGTACGTATTGTGTATCGCCGTGTTTTGTTATTATGAATAAATATTTTCTTTTTTCTTTCTTATAGGCCGGTATTATTATATTATTGTAGATTACAATTTAGAAATATAAGGGCTGATTTTTCAATCGTCAGATAATTTTATACGAGCAATAATTGTCACGTTTTGACAGATACTGTATGGAAAACCTATCAAAATTTAAAAATTGTTCCTCAAATAAAGTTATATGTTGATTTAAAAATCGGACCTAAAACACATTTAAATTCAATGAATGTATGTATTCTTACTATATGTGGAATTTTGGAAATATAACTGACAAATTTGTCGTAGAGCACTGACGTCAGGAAATGAGGATATATAGAATAATTAGCATAGTAACATAATCCACTTGAGAATAAGCGAGACAGATATAGTAAGATGACTGTGTACTTATATTACGATAAATATTGCTCGGTAAGAAAATACATAATAAATAAGTTATTTATGAAAAATGAATGGTTAGTTAATAAAATAAGCTGGAATATTAAATTCAAAATTAACTAGATGTAAAAATTACTAAAACCTTATTCGAATACTGAAACAATTTTCTTTAATCTGAAAATATGCTATTTGCCAAAATAATTATATTTTCAGTTAAATTTTTATTATCAAACAAAGTATATTAACGTACGTAAGTAGGTACGTAAGAAAACCATTTTCTAATTGAGCTAAAGCCTCAACTTGAATGTTCACATAAAAGTACTGTAGAGTAGAAAGTCCCTGGGAGTATATTCCACATAGATCTTCTGGAAATATGTTTTTTTTACAAACAGATATTGTTTTGATTTTAAAACTATATCATATTACAGTCTAAAATTAAGTCTAATTTAGTCTAAGCTAGTAATTAATTTAATTCTCTTATCTGAATATTATTAGTTTATTTTTATAGATATAAAATTACTCTACAATCTTACTCAACATTAAATGAATATTACTTTCAAATATTCGTAGAAGTTAAGATTTACCAAATTTACAACTAATCCGGTCCGTTTAGAATACATCTTACAACAAAGTACAAAGTAATTTAATTTTTTTATGAAACTGACATTAAATATCCTAAATCCTGAATTAAATTAAAACAACATGTGAATCTTTTACATATTACAGGCTGTATAAACTAAATGGTTAAGATCTTTTTGTTTAGAAAAAAAAAAGCGATTTTAATAAAAGGATCAAAGCAGAATGAACTAAAAAGATTCCACTTTCGGGCACTTAGAGTAGAAGTCAAATCGTACAGCGAAACTTAAAAGCTAGTGGCTCAAATTGTTCTCCAGAGATCCCGATAGCTGGTGAGCGTACCCGAATGTCTCCAATATGGTACAAGCCATAAGAATTCGGTCCGCTATTAATAAAAAATTATGTATTTTAGGTCGACCTGTCGTGAACCTATTACGGTTCGCAGTCGATCACTTGCTACCTAATTATTCTGTGGTAGATCGGCCTTAAGTAGTAGCTCTAGAAAAGATGGCCGATAGGGCCAAAGAATTCTCGAGTGGCAACCGCGTACCGGAAGACGCAGCGTGAGCAGACCCGCCACAAGACAGACCTACGACCTGGTAAAGGTTTGGAGGAGGCACTGCATGCGGGCAGCGTAGGACCGGTCGTTGTGGGTTATGTTCAGCAGTAGACGTCTTTTGGCTAAAATGCCGATCATGAGATCGCCTTCAATCAAAATTATAAAATACATTATTCAGTTTAGGCCTTTCAACATCCCAGTCATCAAGATGAACCGGCAAGAAACTCGATCGGTTTTATTTTCCTTTTTTTAAATTATAGAAATAATATTTACTGTCAATATAACCATATTAATAATTAAGTTGAAGCACAGAGAGGGAGTCACTTCCGGACATTGTTATCATTCACGTAATGATTTTTGACAGTATCATTACAATACAATATAAATTTGAGCACCACCGCTATGAACCATAGAAAAAAGACAAGAGCTATGCAAAATCGTCAACGCCAGATGACTTGCACCAAAAATTATGGGGACGCGATTTATCTACTTTCCCACCTATCGCATTTAGATCAAAGTTAATAGCAGACTGATATCAGCTCTTTGTCGGGCTATTACCGCGCCATCCTTTTACAGATCTGAAAATAGTTTTCTCGTAATATTTTCCTCGTATTTTTTTTTATAATATTTTCATTTTCATTTTAAGTCATCATGGTGAATGAAAGACGCACTGTTCTTTATGCCTTACTTAACCAGACGATCGACCTAACACAATAAGGAGAGAATTGTGTTTATTCTTTATGTCATTTGTCTTTTGAACCGTTGGTGATATGCCAACAGCAAATGTTTATTGTTTTGTACAAGGTAACAAAATAGATAAATTCTCAGAAAAAATATCAAAAATATTATCATTATTTCTTATATAATTACGTAATTGAAAGCAAATAATAACTTTTAGTTAATAGAAGTAATTACGAGCAATAAAATTATGTACTTGTAATCAATTGGATTATTTTAGTAAAACAATGTATTCGATTAATAAGAATAAGACATTTTATTAATTGATTAAACATGTATATATATATATGTTTGTCGACTGCGATAACAGAAAATATACCACACAAACTAATACAAAATTACTGAAAGTGCAAAACTGTTCAATAGTTTTTTTTACGAAGTATGTATATGAAAATCGTCGCCAAATGTCCAGTTTCGTAGGACTTCTATTAATACGGTAAATCGTTGTGAACTAGATCTTGATAAACTGGTTAGTAAGTTTGGAACGGACGGCGTGATTCGACTAGTAACCGTGTTTTCCTGTGTAAGAAAACATTTCTCTTTTCATATCTTTCTGGTACTTTCGGGAGTGAATGGTTCCAAGGTTTGTTGATTTTTATTGAAATATGTGTAACCTGAGAGAGGTCTTTTTATTTAATTTATATGGCAGCTGAAAATTTATGAGTATGTATGCAAGTTTTACTTATATAGTCGTTGAGTCATACGAACTAAGATTTTACTTTCTGGTTCAATTTAAAAACTTTTTTATGTTCCAGTTAAAACATAACTGAAAAAATATCTAAGCAGTAAAATGATCTTGGTATGCAATAACTAAACTACTATATTACTGCGCATTTAGAATAAAAAATTCAGCGACATAGACCTTTTCAATAAAAATAACGTCATAATAATATCATTTTTTTTTTCAAAACACAAATAAATGTAGCTCATATTGGTAAATAAATATTATATACACACACACAGAAACGCGCGCATGCGCACCCATTCACACAGCAATGAACACGCGTATCATTCCATTTCATTTTTCATTTTATTTTTTTATAATGATAATTAAATTATAAAAAATCATAATTGGCTGAATGGTCTGCTTATCACAATACAGTTTATATTATACAATGTCAAAGCAGTGAATTTTTATACATAAGGAATAAGATAATTTTACTACCTAGTTATTCCTGGAATTTTATTATCAGATTGGAATAGGGGATGTCAGTATCTTTTCTATGAGTTATGAACTTGTATTAGGTATTTGACTGTTTAGAGGAGTAGAGACAGTTGTTGAAATACGTACGCAAAACATGTCACATAAATATTACATTAAGCGCCGATTTATCAATCAACAGATAAATTTATTCAAGGAATAACCGTCAGAACGTAAAAATAATTCCTCAAATAAAGTTATCTCACAATTGAAAACTCGGCTGTTATCGTTATTATTTATCACAAATACATTGATTGATACTTCGCTAAGCATTAAGCACTTTATGTAAAACCATACTTTCTAAAGCTTTTTATATTCAGATTCATTGAAGTGAAACTTCTTATGCGACTTCCAATACGTTAAACGTTTAAGGCACATTATCGGTCTCTCCTCTTTGTGTGAGCCAGAGCGAGAGAACAAATGTCGGTGTGTATGTATATTGCACACTGTTTAAATAAAATATCTTTTAAAATGAAGTTTCACTTCTATCGTGTGTGAATCGCACACACACCTTTTTTTTATCTCCCCACTGATTGTGGTTCCTTAGTAACTTGAGATTAATAAAAACTGTTATTACTGACCTCTTCGGTTATTTTTTAACCTCGGTTGACAGTTTTCTTTTTTACTTTCGATTTTCTTAGCGGACATTTTTAGAACCTGAAGGTGGTTTTGACATTCATGCTTTTGAAGTACCTATTCAATGCTTAAATTGAAATAAATATTTAGATTTTTAAATCCTCAGTCGCCATTCAGAAAAGTTTTCCATAAGATTAACTTTTCCTAAAGAATGTAATAGGGAAACAGAAAATAATGAAAACATTTTTGTTTATAATCATAATAAAAAAAAACTCTGGAATTCATCGCCAGGACGATAAACGAGCGAATCTCTATGTATCCAGTATCGCGGGTATCTCGAGAGTCTCATGGAAGTGTCACACTGAGATAATATCAACGACGGCCATATTACGGACAAAATAATTTATAATTCCTCCATTTGGGCTTATTGGAAACTCAAGATCAAGTTTAGACACCATAAATTATTTTAGAAAATGTATTATAACAAGAATAGACAAGTTTTAAACCAGACTATAGAAAACATCGCGCCTGAAAAATACGACCTATATTTTTGAAAGTCCTTTATTTCATACCCTATACGACTCGTTACAAAAAAATATATTTGAAGTGAAACTTGTTAGGCAGTGTTTCGATAATTTGATGAGAATTGAGAGTAAAATTTGAAGGATGTGTGACGTTTAACCACATTTCGTTACATGAAAGAGAAGAAAGATATAACGTAGAGAGAAGGACAAAGAGAGAAATAATAATATGTTATATATGGTTTATATTTAAAATATTTACTTTAATTTGTAACAATGTATTTACTATTGGTCCGCAAACTCGAATAAAGGTGTTCGCTCTCTAATAATACATATTATGTCAAATCGCCTTATATTTAGACATAATATTGTATCATATTATTTTCTCTAAGCTATAGTAATGGCGTAGCTCTGAATAAGCCCTCGACAATTCCTTATGGTTCAATTTATCCATCTCCCGCGGCCCGAGCGGCAATTAAATAAATCAACCTCCATCGCAGCTCTCATCTTATTGTTATTCATGCTTTTCGTTTGTTTTCTTAACTAACTTCCTTATTTATGTTTGTCGGCGAGCGATTTCTCTGTTATAGATAATAAAATTACCGCAGATTGGACAGTTAGGCACTTTGTCTTTAGTACTATCAGATTCACTTTTGTCTTTGGAGTCAAACTTCTTTAAGATGCGGTAGGGCAAATTGGTCTGATCAAACAAAAATTCAAACGGTTCCCCTTTTCCGCCTTCAAACAGCAGTTGAAAGAAAAGAGTTGGAGAATCATTCTTACTCGTTCTGTTAAATGCGTCATAAGTACTTTACACGTATATTTATGTACAGTGGGTGCTGTTTGTATACGTAGCATTTTCTCTAGCCACGGTAACAGGATTTGATCTAAGAATTTTCACTTCTAATGCACAAGGATTTCATGTGTATTTTTTATAAGATTCACATGATCTTCTCTGTTTTCGGCAAAATTACATGTTTGGCTGAAAAACGGTGCCATTCTCAAACTTTCCTCGTCACTAGCAAATACTAACGCCAATTCTTATTAGGTACTACACGTCTTTTTAAAGTGAAACTTTTATTCTATCGCCCAACATTTTTCATTCATCTATCGCATGTCGCATTACAGCTGGCCGTAGAGTAGGGAACTGTGAGACTCGGGGCGAAGATGAAATTATTGATAGAACAATTGAAGTTGACAACGATTCAATGATTTAAATAAATATTGCTCTTAAAGTTTTATTATTGTTTTATTTTAATATTATTATTATTTCTATTAACGTTTCACTTAAATCGTGGTTTCATAAAACCACACAATCTTTTTTTTAGTTATATACAATTTTGGCCATCAATCTTTTTTTTCAGGTATAAACGGAAATAGCATAAGTGTAGTGGCAGTTTACTTGGACTCACGAGTTTGGTAATCATCACATATATGCTAAAACAGCCATTGTGGTGTCTCTTAACATTGGCATTTCAACTAGGTACTACTATCGATCTCAATACCTTGGTAGTCGTGGTTCACTTATAAGTAAAATGTTGTCAATGTTAACGATTGTATTAGGCAGCGTTAACAGGAAAATAGCTTAGTAAATGATTAAACAGACATTCGGTTACACCGGTAATTAAATACTAAGTAATCTTAAATTCAATATATTATAGATACTGTGAATCTTAATCAGTATTTAATAATCATATAATGTTATTTCTCCAAGTGTTTTTCCTGGCAACACCATATCGAGGTTAAATCTTCATCAAAAGTAATATTTTTTTTTTTTTAAATGTATTACATTCCTATCTCTATATATTATTTCCCAAGGGCATATTAAAGCAAAATAAATAAAATATGGTTTCCCTAATGAAAATATATTCAACTAATATGTACGTGGCACCATCTATTAACAATCTGCTTAACTAAAATGAGTGCTGTTAGTTAGATTGTGCACATTCTATAATGTTACATTTATATTTTCACAAATATATTTTTACAAATATTTTGTATGCAGTGTCAAATTAGTTGATGTATTGTTTATTATTGTATTGTGTATTTTATAAATCATTTTAATTTTCATAATAATTTAAATGGCCAATTATATACTACTAGCTGTGCCCGCGGCTCCACTCGCGTGGACTACAGCATCCCGTTGTTCGAGTGACCGCGCGTATCGTGCTGCCCCCGCTATAAAGCCGGGATACAAACGTGCTTATTGAGCGTGATCCTTAGAAGATAGGTATATACTATCCGATATTTTTGTAGGACTTTTAAGATCTACAAGTATGTAGATTACTAATTTGAAATATCCCAAATGATTTACTCAGCGTAAGTCATATATGCGCCAAAAATGCGTATTTTTTCCAAATTGATACACCATTCTCGTCACTGCTTATTTCCTATGTTACTTTATCTTAAAAAATATATGCTACAGGCCAGATAACATAGCTATGAATGGAAATAAAAAAACATATAAATTGGTTGTGGTTTTCGTATGAAATGTAACATAAACGGAAAGACAGACAGAGAGACGTTGAGTTTTATAATATGTATAGATATAGACATAATACATATCTGTTAGTAAATTCCTAAACTTTTATTACGAACTTGTCGCAAAACAACTCGTCTCTTTTAACATACATCATCTACCCATCTGTTTATTTATTTTTTTCGACCCGCGTATACTGTTAGCATTAAGGGCCCTGAAGCCTCAGAAGGCTTTTACAGCTTCATCTGGCTTGTCCCATCTGTTCATAATTACTGTTTAATCTATGTGTAATGGGACTCATTTTATATCGAAGATTTTTTTCATTGACAAATGCTCCAGCAGAGGCTTCGTTAAGGAATTTATTCAGAGCTCCGGGTACGATCGCTTTTTTAAAGCAAAGTTTGCATAGATGTTTTTTTTTGCATAGCAAAGGCAAATTTTGAAAGCAACTACATAGCTTTTATAAGGCTTTATATACTCTACTTGCTGATGAGTATTTTGTGTGTGTTATGAATATATATTGTTACAAGGTATCAGCTCAATTTTTTTGATGAATTATGGCCCAGCGATAGCATGCATGTACGGCAACCGTGTCTATCGACCTGAGCTCGAATTCCTGCAATGCAAAAAACATCACAATGAAACCATAGCATGGTGGTGGGCATTTTTAATACCCGTCTGGCTAGCTACCACCCTCAAGTTTAAAATCTTTCGCCAGGCTCCTCTAGGTGTGTTCCAGCAGATGTACTTGAGAATTGACAAGCCCGTTAGTGTGTTACCATCTTAGGCTACATCGTCACTTAACATCAGGTGAGATTTTGGCCAAAATGCTAAACTATTGAAGAATAAAAAAATGGAGCTAAAATCTACTTTTGGAACAAATGGAGCTCCACTGTTTCTTGCAATATGATTTCCTTCTTATAAAAGTTGAAAATTCTTACAGTCAGCAAAAATCAGATTCTTAAAGTCCATTGACACCAGACAAACTTAACAAAGCAGGAAATAAAAATATAAAGAAAACATAAATTTGTTTTCAAAACACCCATTTATAAATTCAAAATATCCTTTGTTGCGGTAACTGAAATCTTTAATGCCATCAGGGGGCTTAATGGCGTGTTCACGCAGACTCGCCGGGTACTCAGACTTACTCATTTAAATGGCAATTTATTCAAGTAAACACAAAGTAACGTTTTATTTTGAATTTTAAATTAAATGTAGCTTCAAACCCATTTTAGGGCAAAAATGCAAAGAATGTACCTTACTTACAGTTCTCGTCAAATTCTCGAATATGATGTAAGATTTATCACTATTAAACACTGTGATATTACAATGAATATCTGTGTTTACGGCTTAAATGTCTTATATTTTCTATAATTAATTTTAACGTTGTTATCGTTCTATGCGACAGGATAAACGGATATAAGTAACATCTTTACTCTTGTTAACTTTTAATTACATGTTTTTAATTAGTTTTCATTCTTACTATAAAGTCATTCTTGCATTTGTAGTATTTTTGTCTCTTAAATTATCTGAAAGTAGAGAATGCTTTATTGATTTCTTCAATTCAATGTACCATTCTTTCCAACAGTATATTTTTATGTTTTCCCCATAAGTCTAATCAAGTTTAAATTATTTATCTGAAATTGACACACGATAATCGAAATATAATATTTACTAATAGAATAAAAATATTATAAGAAGGTATAATATGAATTAGTTTTTAGAAAAGAATTCTAGAACTATGTACTAATCCGAAACTCAAAATTTTAGAAGTTGTTACGAAGAATACATATCTACACATATAATAAAATTGAAGTGTATGTTTGTAATGTCAAAATAACAGGTTTTTACTAAATGCATATGAAAGTATACAAGGTACATATAACAAAAAACTTTTTTTTTTTCGTCGGTTTCTCTGTCTTTTCTATTTTTTCCGGGTAATCTCCGAAACAGTTGGACCGATTTTGACGGGACTTTCACTGGCAGATAGCTGATGTTATAAGGCAAAACTTAAGATACTTTTATTTTAGGAAAATAATTAGAGTTTCGCACAAAAAATAAAGAATAAAGCTTTTTTAGTAGTCCACGCAAGCGCAGTCGCGAGCACAGCTAGTTATAAAATAAGGCCCCCGCTGCGTCTGTCTGTCTGAACGCGATAAACTCAAAAACTACCAGGATGATTAATGAGGAAGGTTTAGTTCATTACGGTTTTGTGTAAATTGGCGGAAATATGACTATGATTGTTGAAGATATCGGAAAAAATCATGCCGAATGGGAGCTTTATAGGCGTGCGCCGCGTAAGCCAATAGAATTAGGTATGTATTAATCTGCTAGCCGTGCGAAGTGCTAGTATTAATTAAAACATTAAAAAAGGTGTGTGTACACACACGATAGAAGTGAAACTTCATTATAAAAGATATTTTATTTAATTTTATATTTTATTTAACATATGTTATATAAGACTTTTTACTAAAAAGCTGTAATACGCAGCCGCATACAGTGTACAGTAATAATAGCTCACGTACTTTTAACAAATTCACGAACACACGTTAAATGCTGAAATACAAGCAAGTATTAAACAGTGCAATATATATACACACCGACATTTGCTCTCTTTCTCTGGCTCACAAAAAAAGGAGAGACCGATAATATAAAATAGTATGTATATTTCTGTCTCATTCTCTCGTCGGCTTCATCCTACACATTTCTGTATTTGTGTCTCTTACCTGTCGTTTTTTCCGTTGCATCCGGTTTGAAATCACAACGATTCTAAAGAAGTTTCACTTCAATAAAAGTTTGTCAAAGGAATTTACATTATTATCATTGATGGCATCATATTATTGGCACGCGGGATAAAATGTTTATAGTTATTTTTGTTTTGTTACGACAAAGAAGTAATATCTTCTTACGAGCGAACATATTATGTAAACACATTTTTTTTTAAATCTCATAGTATAAGTTTTATTTTGTAAACGCGTACAAAGTTACCATCGGTTGCTAGTCTAATACTCGTATATATCCATCAGTCACTCTCAAGTGGTTGGACGGATAATAATGAAATGTGTCTTCGAAGTCAATTATTTTGTGGAATAGTTACCTAGAATACTTTTTTATACCGCCCAGCAAAGCGGGCGGGTAACTGCTGGTAATAGATAAAGTCTCAGACAAAATTAACAGATCTTTATGATTTTAAATGATTAAGAACACTATAGCATTTTGTGTATCACCAAATAAAAACCCATGGTAGTGACCTACAGAAACATAGCGAAACCTCCTTATAAACTAAACGTTGTAAATAATAAGCGACAGCTCTGAAACGCCATCTGTTGTGAAACCGCAAATTTATTACTTTACTTCGTACCAGGCGTACGCAGCATCTCACTAGTTGCTTTGTTTTATGCAGGTATACGAGAATAACGTAATAATGCGAACTGATGAGGAACTTGTTCAAATTTCAATTTTATTAATGACAGTGATGTTAATTTTTAACATACATTTGAAAATAAAACATATATAACAAATAAAATATGTAGACATAATGAACTAAAAATAGATAATATTGTTAATAAAAAAGAAACTATTAAAGTGATGTTACGGTTTGAACAAAAAAGAAAATAGAAAAAAATCACCTTTCTTGAAATTTCAAGGTGGGTCCGGAAACTAATCGAAATCATAGTGCAGTTGTGTGCCATGTAGTCATAGGTTCAACGACACACACATAGAAAGTCTTATCGCTAAAACTGTCAGCAAACAATGAGCTATAAATTAAACGTGACCCTCGTTTTAAAAGCGATGACGTAAGTTGTTTAGAACATGTTAACGAGTTCAGGGACCTTCCAGAGATTTCGGGATCGAATCATTTAGATATATAAGGGAGCTGAGTTGCGAGACGCGGCAGTTCCAAACCCGGGTGAAGCTGTAAAAGCCGTTTGAGGCTTCAGGGCCCTTATGGCTAACAGTATAGTCAGTTCGAAAAAAAAAGACGCGGCAGTTGTAAATTCGAAAGCGAAGTGACAACAAGAAGCGAAATAAGAGAAAAAACAAACAGTCTTATACTGTAAGTGCATACAGGCTTACTTTGTGAGAATATTCGGTGGATGATTTATGCGTTTGTTTTTTTATTTTATTTTTATTTAATTTTGTATTATCTGAGTACGAATAAATTACTTTCGTGTGACACTGCGGCATTTCATTACCCACGGACGTAACAGAGATAACATTTTATCAAACATTTGTTTATGGAAACACTTACAACATTATTAAATTATGTTTAAATATTTATATTTAATAAATGTAATGCGTATCTTTCTGTGTGTTGTATATTTACATGCTTAAGTATCAATTTTTTAATCACATGGTATTAAGTGAAGATGTGTCTGAAGATTAACACGCTCAGTCACGAAAGAGAACTGGCTTCCAGGTATGGTTACCCGAATATAACGATAGATTCTTTGGCAATATCTACTTGAGGTATGAAAATATTCAGACGAGTATTAGAGTATGTAATAGGATCTCTTTACAATACCCCGACATATTATTTCGTATTTTACAGCTTATTAATGAAGCTGATATTTCTTATGAATTGCTCCGGCAAAGCCATGAAGGTGACGAGGGCAAACTAACATTTCCCTAAATATATTCCAAGCGATGTAGCACCTTTGAAGAAGATACTTCACAGGAATCAGTTTACTATAGTCAGTAAAAGAATCGTGTGTAAACCGCTGTTCAAACAGTCTTCCACAAACGTAAAAGTCTCTAGCTACTTCTGCAATGATCTGCTAAAGTCTGACAATCTAGTTCCTTTTGGGTGTAATCTAACAACTTATTTATGAGTTGAAGGTGTACAAGTGTTTTGAATAAGTGTTGAATGTATTACTTAACAGCATTTATCGACTGAACGTAAGTTTGGCTTAAATCGACATGTTACTTGAGAACCTTTAAACTATGATATATCAAACATAACCTACAAAATACATCAAGTCTGCCATTTGTAGGTCGGCATGACTGCGGCGACCGAGGATGGATTACGATCACTTGGTGGTGGCCATTGTATTTGGATTGTACTGTGCTTACCATCAGGGACAGAACAGTCAATATGCCGAGCTATTATAAAAAAAAAGCTGCGCAGGAACATTGTCTCTCTGAGTGTATTCTACCACTTGTATCATGTTGAGTGTTCTGAATAGGTGTTCAACCTCATCTTCTCCTCTATTCTTCACAACAGAACCACATATGCTGAGCTTCGAAGCAACAGTTTTACAGTAACCTCCATTTCGGCACGAACTAAAAAGTTCTCTATGTCTTTGTCGTACCGTGAAACTGTGCAACCATTTCCCGGCCAGTGAATTCCCTCCTTCTTACGTCATCGGGTCCTTCTAGCGTACGTCTACAGACATATATGCAGACTGCGGTAACTGCCCATGGATTGCCAATCTCTCGGTGGTCGGCATTACGTTAGGATTGTACTGTCCTTACCTATCAGGAACAGTGTCGTCAATCAAGCCCTTTTCGAGTAGGAAAATAATAAAATTAATACAATTTTATCGCATTATAATTTCACACGGGATTATAAACCTTTGTACCAGATTTCAAGACTGTAGGTCTACGGGAAGTTGATAATCGGTCCGTGAGCGGTATTTTAAGTATGAAGTGCTGTATCTCTTTAATGTGTTAACCCAGAAATTTGTTTTTTTTGTAGCAGCATAAGGGTTATTTCAACTTTACACCTTTTTGAGAAAAAGGATCTTGACACACGGACAGACAGACACATAGATGGACTACAAGGTGATCCTATAAGGCCTCTGATTTTCTTTTCATATTGAGATAGAGGACCTTGAAAAAAGAGAAAAATACATACGAAATACTTCACACTCTCACGTCACGTAAAACTACTTCTACGCAAATAAAGATATGAGCAAAGATTAGCGGCTGATAAATAAATACTATATCACTGTCATTTGTAATAAAATTATTGTTTACCGTAAAGGAGTTATCTTGTAGGACAGTTGATTACCATCGTTGTCTATATAAATATACTAGCGGGCGCCCGCAGGTCCGCACGCGTTTGTTACGCAGTGGTTATTTTTATCCCGTAATTTCACTTTTACTCATTATATTGATAATTCATATAGCCTATCAACTGAGAAATGGCATATACTTCCCGTGTACATTCTTACATAAAAATTGTTTAAGCAATCATTAAAGTCTAATTTTTATTTGGAATTTCTAAAAGTATTATTGAAAATTCTTATAGCCTATCAACTGACTAATGATATAAGCTTCCCCCGTGTACAAAAATTCTTAAGAATGACACGCCGTTTTGGAGTTAAATCCGGACATCAAACTACATAAAATTAAAAAGACGGACATCAGTATATTATTATTAAATATGTGACAACGGTTACCATGGCAACGCTTACCATAGCAAAGGTTAACATAACAACAGTTACCATATAGATAATACAATAATAATACATATAGATTAAAATAATCAAGGTTTCTTAGATTACCAATACAATCGAACAACACAAATGTCATCCCTTAATTTAATTTAGCGGAAGAAATTAAAAAAATCAAATTTCAATTGGAGAGTTTTGGAGAAGTGTGTTTAATAATTATCATCAAATCTATAACCAAAAACGTTACCATACCAAGTTTCAACCTTTATTTTACACCCTTAAATGAAGATTTTTTATAAATTGAAGAGTATGCGTTCTAAATTTCAGTTTAACAAACATATTGTATGTGCACATTGCAGGGATTCGAACTCACGTCAATCGACGCGAAGTCCTACACGCTACCACTGAGCCATTATTGGTTTTACTTACTTTATCATTTACGGATCACCTGCCTCTAGTATGGCTCTTCAGAGTCAAGGATCCGGGTATTAGACTCATACGTTGGCGTCTTAAACTTAAAGAGTATGATTACGAAAATCGTATATAAACAAGGTCGCCTTAACTCAAATGCTGATGCATTATCTCGCTGCCCTGTTAATGCTATTAACATTAGTAATTTAAATAATTCTAGTTATGAAAATTATTTTAAAAATTAATTCACAAAGAAACTTCCAGATTCAAATACAATTATCGAAGAACGGACTCAACCATTACATTTATAAAACCTATAAACAATCGTGTGTCCCGTCTCTTTACACTTTTACTCATCTATACCGCACTGTGAGAAATATTATCGGAACTCCATAATTCCGCTGAGTTGTTAAATTCCGAACGTGTTTACTGTTCAACGCATAAATGATAAAAACAAGTTATTTTTCTTTTTATATACTAAAGTCCATCATTATGAAGATACAAAACTTGAAAATATTGATAATTCATTAATAAAATTAAGAGATAAAATCTTAAATGATCACCCTGATTTTTCAGACCTCGAGTTACCAGATTTCTCTGATCCTTTTACTAAGTTAGCTTATACTAAAATATGCAACATGATTTCTTAAATCTTTCATATAATACTAACATTAAAATGTATATTTATAATAATCAATTAATCTATCCTACACCAGTTGAAGTTCCAAGAATACTAAAATAAAATCACGATTCTACTATCGCTGGTCACTCAGGGTCAAAACTATGTAAAGAAATGTAAACTTTGTCAAATTAATAAACCATTGAGGAAATCAAATAAAGCCCCGATGGAAATAATTTCTACATCTACTAAACCGTTTGAGCAATTATCTTTGGATATCGTAGGTCCTTTACCTGACGCAGGTTTCCAAAACTTTAAATACATCTTAACACTTCAAGGTTATCTTACTAAATTTTCTAGCGCTTATCTAGAGAAGAGATAGCTCGAAACTTCGTTCATTTTATGTCTCTTTTCGGTTTTCCTAAAACTATTTTAACAGATCTCGGTACTTGTTATACCACAGAGTTATTTAAACAACTGACAAAATCTTAAAAATTAAGTTTTTACTACTCCTTATCATCCTCAAACAAACGGTGCAATTGAACGGTCACAAGTAACCTTGAAAGAATACCTAAAATAATTTGTTAATGAAAATCAAAACGATTGGCATTGTTACTTGTTTACTGCAATCTTAGCGTATAATACTACTCCTCATTGTACTACTAACTTTACACTTTACGAGTTATTATATGGTTACAAACCAACTATACCAAATTCTTTATACGAAACTTCTAATAGCACTACTTATCACGAATACACACGCGCTTTACAATATAGAATTCGTTTTAGTCGAGAGAAAGCTATCCAAAATATTATTAACAGTAAAGAAAGATCAAAAAGTTATCATGATACTACTAGTTCCCGAGATGTAGTTTATAAAACAGGTGACATGGTATATCTCAAGCACCATCATCGATTAAGAAAGGCTCTATCACCTGTATGGAAAGGTCTCTATAAAATTATCAAAATACATAATAAGCACAACGTAACCTACTCGTTGGTCGTAAACACATTAAATACCATACTAATGAAATTAAACCTGCTACATCTTAACCATATCTAATATTACTATGTCTTATTAAGCTTTTCTATATATTACTAATTCTTACTAAATCTTGCTATATCTTAATTTTATATTTTATTTTAGAATATTTTGTTGTACGGAAGTCCTAGTTCAATCTAACAATATTAAATTGCAATCTCTTTCTTATATTATTTCCTCTGAATCACCGACCAAGGTCAAAAGATCCTTAGATTCGGTGGCGAAAGTTTCTTTCTTTCTCACATTAGATGTCGATGATGCACGAAAATATGATGATATTTCAATTAATGAAGGATAATATTCACGTTATAAAATCAACAATAAATCATTTTAATTCGTCTTTTACAAGCTCAATCAAAATGAATTAAAGCTTAATTCTCAAATTACTAATATAAAAAAGATCATTTCTCAAATATCTAAAAACGATAATTTATTTAACTATATTTATAAAATTAATTCTTTACTTGAAATTTATGTAATTGAAAGTTCCTTGTTAGTTATTTTTAATTTATTAGATACTACGTTAAATGCAATTTTATTTTCCAATGTCAATATTCTACATCCGAGTATAATAAGTCCATCAATTCTTTTTAAAGAATTGTCTAAACACGTCAATCATATAAATAAACGACTAAATTTTCCAATACAATTAAACATGAATAATTTTCATTCCTTAATCGACGAGTCTAAGGTTAACTACTATTTCTATAACAGTAAGATTGTATTTATTTTACAAGTCCCACTGATTACACCAGATCGGTATACTATTTACAAAAATATACCTCTGCCTACACCTCATGACGAATCTCAATACATTCACGCTAATTCAGCCTACTAATGCATATATTGCACTAAGCGATGATCGATGCATTATACTATGTTGGACAACTTAAATGTGTGTAATATTATAGATAATAATTATTTAATTTGTGATTTCAATTCTATATTCTCTAGTATAAGTAATCCTAATTGTGAATCAAAATTAGTAACGGAAGTAATACTGTCACTGCCTTCCGAATGTAATGCTAAATTCTTATATGGTCATATAGATATATTGAAAAATCAAAAAAATAATAAATGTATTTATGTTTAGTCAGACATAAATAAACTGACTGTCAAATGTGATGATGACGTAAACGATCATTCTATTATCGGCACGGTTACAGATAATTGTATCGGTTATTCTATCCAAGTGTTGTCAAGTAGTTCTTACTCAATAATATTAATTTTGATATAACAATTGACGACTGTTGTAAGAAGGACATTTTTAATAATACGTTACCTTATCTATCTCTGATTACATTATCTAAAATCAATTTAGATTCCTTAAAATATGAAACCCATCATAAGGATAATTTAGTAAATGAAAAAAAAAACAATTTGAAAAGTAATCACATTTTATTAAATATGGCAAATATTATTCTACTTTCACATATATTTTGATTAATTGTTTATTTTTATATATTTAATACAAAATGTGTAAATGTTTAAAAACCCATAGGGCAAACGGCAACAGTATACAGATCTTCAATCAATGCAATAATAAAAAATCGATCAGGCACAAGCCTAACTTTTCTAATTTTAAAGAAATGAGTAACATATCATCATCAGATGAAGATCATAAATCTATATAATCTCTGCCACTTCATCTAAATATATCATAATAATATGTAAAATATATCATAATATGAATATTATCATAAATTTCTCAATGCTAATTTCTTATTAAAATAATTTTTGTCTTAACTAAAAGATAAGTTTTAGTATCTTTAGTATTTCATTGTTTACTTACTTATAGTACTAGTATACTTACTTATAGTCACTAGTTCCTTGATTCCTCTCTTTTGATAACTATTTTAATGCTGAAAATAATTTGATGTACTAGCTCTTTGTAATGACTAATTCATTATGATAATTTTAAAATATTAACATGTTTAAAATTTTCAATTATTCTATTTGTGTACTATGTCTAATTTACTATTTCTAATAATGAAAATGTGTTGACTTCCTGGGTTTTATACGTTTTATATCTATTTCTTTTAAACTTCGCTCGCACCATCAAGGGGTAAGCTCAGTCTCAGAGGTAGGAGCTGTTACAGCCCTACTCTATTCCTTACATTCGCTGTTTCAGCAATACTACATTCCCACACCTTTACAAATGCTAAATTGCACTTTTCCTATTGCCTTTATTATTTATATCTCTTTAAGTTAGTTAGTTTCCAGACACCGCGAGTGGTGCGCGCACCAGTGCCAGTAAGTCACCATGAATGATGTCTTATTTCAATTATTTTCAAATATCGTTCAAATTTTAAATTCAAAAGGTTCTTCCAGCCATTTAATACTATCATTGCCAAATAGGCCTTGATACATTCACATTTATAATATTAGTATGACAAATATAATATCGCAGTCGCCGACGAACACTATGGTAATCGCTATTACGATAGAATCGGGTTTATTAAAGATTCGTTATCTAGACACCGTATTACAATCATTGAGATTTTTTTTATGATCGGGCGATGAATACTTTTGGTTTTATCCATTCAATAATGATCTTTATGTTATTGTTCAACGGATAACATAAGTGAAAAATTTACACTATCTGGTTGCGCCTAAATAACGCTATATTGGTTGGTGTACTCCGTACCCCGCATCCCGCTCCCGCACATATCTTAATGTCGGTGTTATATGTCACTTGCAATTAGCATTGATTCGTGGCGGCTCGATCGCAAGCGCTTCCGCAGTCGTATGAGAAATTACTTTTGGTGTTTGTGTTGTGATTTTGGACAGTTCTCGCTCGCAGCAAGTCTTGCAGAAAAGGAAGTGGACATCAATAAGGTATCGTGCATCTTTCCTTTTTTTTCACAAACTGTTTCTTTCCTAAAACCTATGCAGTTTGGTCGTCCATCTTTTCGCCAACCAATATAGCTAAAATTTTCGCTTAAACCGCTTAAACATTTTATGGTCCTTGTCGAACCGGATATTTATTAATCATAATACATATAATTCGTTAAAAATAAATCGCAATATATCGCATTTGTAACTTCATTTAGATTTTATAATTATAAGTGGGTACCTACAATTATCGTTTTTATTTCTCATACGAATCAATTAAAATACATCGTACTTTGGTCGCATAATCGCATATTGTTATTGTTACGTTTTTTATCGCTTATTGTTATTGTTACAGTTGTTGTCCACAACTAACATATTCTGTTTCAATTACATTATTGAATATTATTAAATTAAATATTCACAATGGCACCACCTACACAAGACTTAAATGTCCAGTTGAAAGTGTTATATGCAAAAAGAGACAGAATTTTCGCTCGCATGCAAAGCATTTGTAGTCGCGTGAAGGATCTTGAATCACAGGCGTCCTCTAGGGAAACATTTCTGTGTGAAATGGAAACCGTAGATTCCTTGTATAGGGACTTCGAAGACGTGTTAGATAAAATAGTCAACCTGGAGTTAAGGTTGGATCCCGGAACCGTAATTAATTATCAGTCACTGTCATCATTCGAAGATCTATTAGGATGTGTTAAGCGGGCCGCTAAAACACTACAAGTTGAAACTGTAATCAAGCCAGCAAGCCAGCATAGGCCACCTCGGCTTCCTACGATCGAAATACCAGAGTTCAACGGCGATATAAAAAATTGGCCACTTTTCTACACTAGTTTTGAAAATACCGTACATAATAATACATCGCTCACGGACTCGGAGAAGTTGTATTATTTAATAGGCAAGTTGAGCGGCAAGGCTCGATCCGCATGCGCCGGCATAACACCATGCGCGGATAATTATTCATTGATTTTTAGCCTTCTTAAAAATAAATACGAAGACAAACGACTAGTAGCCACTTCGTATCTAGATCAAATATTTGAACTTAAACCTATTTCATCTGCAACCTCTAATAATTTAGAATTATTTTTGGATAAATTCGCATGTTCGGTCGCCGCTTTAAAAAACCTGAAGATCGATGATCTCTCAGATTTTGTATTTTTATATCTCGCCCTAAGGAAATTAGATGCAGAAACCGCACGTTCATTTGAATTAGATAAGCGTAGTTGTAAAATGCCGTCTTTCGATGAATTAACGTTATTTGTACGCGATCAAATTAAAATACTGCAACGCACTTCGTCAGTGAAACATGAAGCTACGAAGAAATATGTCGATCGTAAAACGGAAGTAGTGTCGAAGTCAGCTAACACATCGCGATTGACTACGCACGCTTATGTAAACGCCGCAACCAACTCTGAGCATTCTTCGTGTTCCTTGTGTAACGGTCAACATGATAATTTATATAAATGTTCCGTATTTCATTCTTATAAACCAAATGAACGTTTTAAATTTGTTAAGGCAAACAATTTGTGTATTAATTGTTTGAGTGCAAGACATCGTGTATCGGCGTGTGGTTCGGATTCTTTGTGTAAAAAATGCAATTCTAAACATCACACTTTGTTGTGTTTCGGAAATTTTGATAAGTCGCGCACATCTACCGCTCCCACCACACCGACCTCAGGGTCCGGCAACGCATTCATCACATGCACTAGCGCAACTCGCACTGATGACGTCACACTCTGTGCGTTATCAAATAATGATGTAAATACTTTTGTTTCCCGCGGTCCTACCACTGTACTGCTCGCAACCGCGCGTATTATTATCGTTGATTCTCGTGGTAATGAACATCACGTGCGCGCTTTATTGGACAGTGCTTCTCAGAGCAATTTTATAACGCGCGAATGTTGTCAATCTTTAGGCTTAAATATAAATCGCGAACCTGCTTGTTCTGTAGTGAAGGGAATAGGCGGGGCATCTAAGTCCGTTCAAGGGTCGATAAAAATTAAATTTTTATCTCGTTTTAATCGTAACGTGCAATATGATATGGAATCGCTGGTGGTAGACAAGATAACTGAACGCTTGCCTACAGTCACGATAGACGTTTCACATTTGTCGAAGTTTGAAAACTTGCCTTTGGCGGACGATACGTATTCTATCTCTGGTCCAATTCAAGTACTGATCGGAGCTTCGATTTTCCCGCATCTTCTCTTGTCCCGCAAAGTCCAAGTACAACCTTCGCATCCTTCTCCGGTTGCTTTAGAAACAGTCCTCGGTTATGTGATTGTAGGTGAGGTTCCAGTGCGCGTTCATAGTTCAGACATAGCTTCATACTGTTGTGTCGACTACCTTGATTTCACGGTCCGCAAATTTTGGGAATTAGAAGAGGTAAACGTCGGACCTATACTCAGCCCAGAGGATAAGATTTGTGAAGATATTTACACTCGCACGACCACTCGTGATAGCGATGGCCGTTATGTAGTAGCACTGCCTTTCAAAGGTGACATTCATTCACTTGGCGACTCTCGACAAGCAAGTGAAAAACGCTTTCTTTGCTTAGAGAGAAAAATGCAGGTGTCTCCGAAGTTGAAGGAGGCTTATGATAGTGTCATTAATGAATATTTAGAAAAGGGCTATATATCACCCGTACCCACAAGCACAGATGTTTTGTCAACCCCATCGTACATCTTACCGCATCACGGAGTGGTAAGAGAAGACAAAGTGACGTCTAAATTACGCGTTGTGCTCGATGGTAGTTGCAAGACTAGTAGTCATCTTTCGCTCAATGATCTCCTCTATAATGGGGAAAATCTTCAAGGAAATTTATTTAATATTATCATTAATTTTCGCATGTTTCCAATCGCGCTCTCCGCTGACATTCGACAAATGTTCCTTAGCATCGGTATTCGTGAATGCGATCGCCGATTTCAACGCATTCTATATCGCTTCTCCCCGCAACAACCTTTAAAGGTTTTCGAGTTTAATCGCGTCGTTTTTGGGTTAAGATCCAGTCCTTATCATGCGCTGCGAACAATCAAGCAGCTCGCAAATGATGAAGGGGATTTTTATACTAAAGCTCGGGACATCATTGACACCTGTCTTTATATGGACGATTTTGTCTATTCAGTCCAAAATGAGGATGAAGGCATATCCACCGCTTCGGAGATGATAAATCTCATGAAAACTGGTCAATTTGAATTCGTCAAATGGACTAGTAATTCGCAAACAGTTCTGAATTCGATTCCACCATCACATCGTCTCTCTGCTGTCAAAGAGTTCGATGAATCGGATCAACATAAAGTACTCGGCTTATGTTGGTCACCTGCTACTGACTTGTTTAGTTTAAAAATTAGTACACCCACTCATACTTGTACGAAACGCACCATATTGTCATGTGTTGCGAAAATATGGGACTTGATGGGATTCGTCGCGCCTGTCGTCTTGTACGCCAAACTCCTGATAAAACAGCTGTGGTTGTGCGAGTGTGATTGGGATGACACACCGCCCGACAATATCGTTCGTTTGTGGTCTAATTTTAGAGCAGAACTACCTTTACTATCAAATATAAAGATCCCACGTTATGTAGGTATCGAGTCTAATAGTATTATAACAATTTTGGGCTTCGCAGACGCCAGTGAAAGAGCATATGGGGCAGTAGTTTACTTCCATATTCAAAATACACATAATAATACCATACGTCTTATAAGTGGTAAGTCGAAGGTATCCCCCCGGAAGGTCGTTTCGCTTGCGCGTCTCGAGCTTTGCGCTATTCTAGTTCTGGTCCAACTCGTAAGTAATATTGTCGCTGCATGCCAAAAACGTGTTAAATTTCGAAATATTTTTGCATTTTCGGACTCGACAGTCGCACTTTGTTGGGCACATTCTTCACCCCATCGATGGGACACATTTGTGGCTAACAGAGTGGCGAAAATACAAAATCATTTATCACCGCAAAATTTATATCATGTGTCCGGTACTGACAATCCAGCAGATTGTCTGTCACGCGGACTCACTCCTTCTCAAATAATAAACCATCCACTTTGGTTTGACGGTCCCCCGTGGGCCCGCTCTGATATATCGCAGTGGCCTATTGTTCCGTTTAATCCTTCTACGGTGTCAGAGATTCCAGAAGAAAAGAATCATTCGTTTATAACCGCTTCACAGCCAGTAGAGTCTCCTATAATTTTAATGGCTAACCGCTTATCGTCATGGTCAAAACTGTTACGTTGCGTAGTTTACGTTTGTCGATTCACAAAACTCTTGCCGCTACGTAATCGTATATCAGCATCAGATCTGGATTTCGCAGAGTTGTTATTACTTCGTAAACTCCAACACTTGCATTTTGCTAATGAAATGTCTAATCTAGAAGCAGGAAAAATTTGTAGCCGTTCCTTGCTACATCTCAAGCCTTTCCTCAAGGATGGGATTATTAGAGTTGGTGGTCGTTTGACAAATTCGGGCCTGAGTTACTGTCAAAAACACCCTATTATGCTACCGCGAAAAGACCATATTCTAGATTTACTGGTAGATTATTACCATAAAGTGAATTGTCACGCCGGTCCTGACCTGCTAATGTCACTGTTACGTCAGAAGTATTGGATACTTTCTGCACGTAATTTAATTAGGAATAGGGTACATAAATGCCTCCCTTGCTTCCGTCTTCGTCCCAAATCGTCGTATCCTGAAATGGCAGATCACCGTTCATGTCGTGTCATGGAATCCATAAAACCGTTTGTACATACGGGAACTGACTTCGCAGGCCCGTTGAAGGTTACCATAACCCGTGGTCGTGGTATTCGATCGACTAAAGCGTACGTGTGCCTTTTCGTTTGTATGACTACACACGCAATACACATCGAACTAGCTAGCGACTTAAGCACCGCCACCTTTATGGGAGCTTTCAAACGGTTTTTATCGCGTCGCGGTCCAGTAGGCAGAATTTATTCTGATAATGGAACCAATTACGTAGGTGCTAAGCGCATTCTTTCGGAACTCCAGGATCTTTTGAGCTCTAAATATTATAACACTGAGTTTGGTCATATATTAGCTGAAAATCGCATCGAGTGGTCGCTAAATGTCCCGGCGGCAAGTCACTTTGGGGGTAATTGGGAGGCCAACATCAAGAGTTTAAAGACTCATTTGTTCCGCGTGATCGGAGAACAAATTTTAACATTTGAAGAGCTGAGTACCGTCCTCACTCAAGTCGAATCGGTGATGAATACTCGGCCATTATGTAGAACTTTAACTAGTGATCCTTCGGAGCCTCTGGCTTTGACACACGCGCATTTTTTGAACCTCACGCCGTTGAAATGCTTGCCTGCTAGGGAAATAGACAATAAATTGCATACTCTTTCGCGTCACGATCTACTTGATAAATTAGTCCAGTCTTTCTGGAAGCGCTGGAGAACTGACTACCTTCATACTCTACAGTCGCGTCGTAAATGGAACACACCAGTCAACCCAGTTACTGTGGGAACTGTTGTGATTATTTTAACAGAAAACACTCCTCCCCTTCACTGGCCTTTAGGTATTGTGGAGGAAGTCTTTCCCGGTTCAAATGGAGTTACACGAATTGTACGTGTTAAGACAGCAACTGGAACATACATGCGTCCGGTCATACGTCTCTGCCCTTTACCTAATCAATAATTGATATGTATTTTAATTTCCGCGTTAGGTTAGGGTAATAATAGCATTAGTTTTTTTATTAGCATTATAGTTAGCAACATAGTTTAGCATATTTTTCAATTTTGAAGGCATCCCTTCAAGCCCGGGGGAATGGTTGCGCCTAAATAACGCTATATTGGTTGGTGTACTCCGTACCCCGCATCCCGCTCCCGCACATATCTTAATGTCGGTGTTATATGTCACTTGCAATTAGCATTGATTCGTGGCGGCTCGATCGCAAGCGCTTCCGCAGTCGTATGAGAAATTACTTTTGGTGTTTGTGTTGTGATTTTGGACAGTTCTCGCTCGCAGCAAGTCTTGCAGAAAAGGAAGTGGACATCAATAAGGTATCGTGCATCTTTCCTTTTTTTTCACAAACTGTTTCTTTCCTAAAACCTATGCAGTTTGGTCGTCCATCTTTTCGCCAACCAATATAGCTAAAATTTTCGCTTAAACCGCTTAAACACTATCAATAACGCAAAAACTTATTACCAAATCTCAAAAGTCAACATTTTAGAGTAAGCGGCGGTAAGTAAAAAAAAGATGATCGAATAAGCATGTAATTTATGTTTACCGTAATATTAAAGTCAGTTATATCATCGAATACGATTGCAATGTCATTTTACGAATATAAAGTCTATTAAAATTTACCATGGCACAATATCTATTATAATATATTTGTAGCGATGATGGCGCAGTGGTAGCGTGTACGACTTCGCGTCGATTGACGTGAGTTCGAATCCCTACAATGAGCCTGAGCTTTCGGTGAAGGCTTTCGGCTAATTCCCGCCTGGTTAGCTACCACCCTCAAGTTGAAAATCTGCCGCCAAGCACCAATAGGTGTGTTCCAGCAGCTGCACTTGAGAGCCAGTCTTCCACTAGGTTTAGCGTGTTATCATCTTGGGCCGCATCGTCACTTAACATCAGGTGAGATTGTGGCCACTACGCCAAAACCTAAAACAATTAAAAATATATATATATATATCACAATGAACGATTACTATAGCAACACCGATTTGTGATTACAGTCGAACACTATCGTAAAGTTAGTTTGCGTTAATTTTTTCCATAGCTTATTTCAGTAATGGACATTTTCACAATTTTCTTACTGATAAAGAAAATTTATAGTAAAAATTTAGTAAAAATCTAGTGCAAAAAATATTCACTATTTTTGATAAAAGAATCTTCTTGTTAGTTTTCAAGATATTCAGTTTATATTTGCTCCTGTAAAATTATCATTTTACTATTACGATTTTGTTCGTCGGGGACTGCGATATATATAATCGTAAAAGAAGTTTGTCATACCATATCTAAATGATAAATGACCTAAAGATAAGATGCTTTCGGATAGCGACCGAAAACACAATAAATGAAGTAATGAGGAAACATCTAAGGTGAAATCACTACATATCACTATCACTACATAGTATAAAACAAAGTCGCTGTCGCTCTGTCCGTCCCTATGTATGCTTAAATCTTTAAAAATACGCAACGGATTTTGAAGCGGTTTGTTTTAAATAGATAGAGTGATTCAAGAGGAAGGTTTATATGTATAATACATGCATAATATTGTAGAGAAACACATAAATTTAGAGGTTTCTAATGTGATGACGTAAATAAAAACATTTTTTGCGCTTACATTGCAAACGCTGGCTGAACCCCACGAGATAAATGAAAATAATGTACTACAGTATTGTACACCTTAAAAAGGTCAACAAAAAGTCCGCGATGGCATATGCCTAATTCTTAAGGATAACCCACAATAACCATTTTTTATCCTTTACATTTTACGTGATAAAATGGCTTATTTACGAAGTGATTTTAAGTAATATAGCATTAATCCTTATCTAATTAACTACCTTCAATACATTGTTCATTTAATATAGATCACTATGGCCCTTTACAGCATGTAATTTAAATGAATATTTCCGAAGATATTACAGATTTAAAATGCAGGGACGTATCGGTGCGGCGGTACCGGCCCGGCCGGCGCGGCGGCGCGGGCCTATAAATAGCGCGTCGAAGGCCGCGCTTCGTGCCCGGGTGAAGCTGTAAAAGCCGTTCGAGGCTCCTGAGCCCTTATGGCTAACAGTATAGTCAGTTCGAAAAAAACCGCGCTTCGCCGCCCGGGTGAAGCTGTAAAAGCCGGTTGAGGCTTCAGGGCCATTATAGCTAACAGTATAGTCAGTTCGAAAAAAAAAACGCTCTTCGCCCTATAGCACTTTATGGTAGCAGCGATCAATTTCCGGTAAAGACATCTTTTGGAATGACCATTAATAAATAGCAGGGTCAAACTTTCAACGTTACGAGCTTAGATTTGAGCGTTGAATGTTTTTCTCATGGTCTATTATATGTTGCTCTTTCAAGAGTAACCTCTAAACAAAACATGTTTGTATTGTCTAATGACAAAAAAGCTGTAAACGTTGTCTATAAGGACATTCTGTAGTAGGTAGATATATTTAGTATCAGCATTGCACCCGTGCGACGCCGGGGAGGGTCGCTAGTAAATATATAGAATTTAAAGATAAAAATGATTGATAAACAATCATTACACAGTCCAGCTACCTAAGCCCTGAACGCTGATAATGGTTTTATTTTGAGATGATGAAATAAAATAACTATTTAGGTAATACTCGTATGTCTTATTTGTTTGCGAAGGCATGATAAAATACCCATAAGTTAAGCATAATGTGTCGAACGTATTCGACCTACTTCTTAGGAGGTACTTACATATAATTACCTAAGTAACCAACAATATTTGGATTTTTTTTCAATGTTATTCATCTTTAGGGTTTCCGTTTCCGGCGATAGAACTGTCAACAATACAGCGATAATCTACCGAAGAAATTAAATTTTGAAAATAGCTACAAAGTGAATTTTGGCTTGTACTGCGGCACAAAACACAAGCAAAGCGTTCGTGGAGTGTTTATCCCTTAAACGGGCCGAACACAAAATCGACTCGTTTTATAGTTTAAGGACTGTTCTGGTGTCAGGTTTGATAGTAGTTTATTAAAATGGAATAATATTTTGCGGAAACTGAAAAAAAAAAAACTTCTGGGAAATTATTTCCCTTTGCCTGTTTAGGGACATGGCAGTGGGAAATTATTTCCCTTTGCCCGATTACTACCATAAATTAAAATAGATTATTAGCCTCACCTGACTTCACTTTTAAATTTATCTATGTCCTTAAACTCAGTAGTTATGTGCGGTAGTGAATGTGCAAGGAATTATTACTTGGATTAAGGGTCAGTGTGCGTATGAAGGAATAAATAAAAAAAATTGGTACAATAAAAAATAAATATTTATTTATTGAGATTCAGTTAAATGAAATTTTTTAAAACATTCTTGAGGACTTAATTTAACTTTGCATGTGGAGTTGGATAAATAAAAAACAAAAATAAATACCAATTTGTATATATATGGACGCAATATGGAGTTTAGGAACGGACAAACGGAACTACTTTCCCACTTACAAGTACCTACATATTTTTATTGAATCAAACTACACACAAATATTCAATTTTTGCATTGAATATTGTAATTATTTAACAAAGAATATAATAAATTTATACATATCGAACCAAAAATCTACTTAGCAGAATTTTTTTTTAGGAAACTTCTCAAAAATATCTGGGGAATACCTCTAAATGCACCGGTTTTTCAATCGAGATATTGTCTATGATCTGACGTTACCATTTGAGGTTTGGAAGAGTGTGGTTGTCAATAAAATAAACCAATAATTACCTAAAATTATATATGAGCAAAAACGGCAATCTAGAGAGTTGTCATTTTAAAAATATTTGTATATTTAGTAGGATTGATGGGTGGAAAAATAGTTCCCGATTAAGGGTTAAAGATAAAGTGTGATTGTTGGTGATTGCTGATCAGAAGATCATCACTAAATTTGAGGGTAGAAAGCATAATAGACATTATTCATCGACATTTGACATAAAAACGTCATTGTGACTGACGTTTGTGACAATGACAATACAGTGAGTGTTGCCAACCTCAAAAATAAACTCTACCAGTCTCCAATATTACGTTCCAATATACGTAAACACAACCTCATAAAAATATAATGGAAGGTCATTTTCAATAATTATTTTGAAAATTGAGTTGCAGAACCAAACTGCTGAACTGAGAACTCTATCACAAAAAGTATTATGGACAAAATGGACAAAAAGTTAATTTCGTTAGTGGAGGAAAACAAAAACCTAAAAATAAAAACAGAAATAATAGAAAAAGAAATTGAGTTTCTGAAAAGAGAGGACAAGAAAACAACATTATAGTATTTGAACTGGAAGGGAAAGAAATGTCAATCTACGAATTGTTAAAAACAGTTCAGGAAGTACTGAAACAAGATTTAAATATTACCATAGAAAACTACGAAATCAACAAAATACACCGCTTAGGGAATAAAAATAGAAAAGCCAACAAACCGAGGCCGGTACTATGTTCATTTATAAATAATTGGAAAAAGAAGGAAATTATTAAAAATAAAAAGAACCTAAAGAAAATCAATATCAGTGAAGATTACACGAAAGAAGTGTTGGTTAAAAGGAAAATGTTACAAGCCGAGCTCGCCGAAGAGAGAAAACAAGGCAATATTGCATAATTCTGAAATATGACAAATTAAATAGAAAATAAAAATAGCCAAGATAAGAGAAAGAGAGAACAAATAGAACAAATGCTTTTGACGAGATGCAGTGTAGATCCCACTCTCTTTCTACTATATCTATTACAGAAAAACAATAACAATTAAAAATCGGCAAACGGAAACCAAACCCAAACAAAGAAACTGGCAGCATCGTAACAAAATTATATCAACCTTTTCCAAGCCGACTGGTCCTCGTGGGGGAAAAAGACCACACCACCTCCAACATTAAGTGACAACAACGACAATAACAGCAACATAAATAATAAAAACAAATTTATAAACATAAAAAATTGAAAATCCATATCGCAGCACGCAATACGCTCACCCTGAAAAATGAAGAAAAGAAAGGAGCATGTTGAATGTCAAGAGATCAGACAGACTGAAAAATCAAATCATTAGGAATAATACAGGAACCATAGACGTAGTACTGAAAATTAAAAGACTTAAATGGAGATGGGCAGGGCACACAATAAGAGGTCATGACAAATGGAGTAAGAAGGTGTCAATGTGGTATCCTAGACACGGTAAAAGGAAAAGAGGCATACCGCAAAAAAGGTGGGATTATGATATCAGAGAAGTGGCAGGAGTGATGTGGAACAGAGTGATTCCAGAAATAACAGAATGGAAAAGGTTGCAGGAGGCCTTTGCCGACAAACAGATCTGCAGAAAATAAAAAAGCAGCGAATACTACAACAAATTTTTATATTTGTTTTTAAAATATATTTTTTGTTCATCATTATTAGGTTAAGTTGGTCTGAATAAAGGCTATTATTATTATTATCCTTATTAAACATTTCTCAGCTCCTTTGAAGAAGCTGGTATATACTGGAATTACGGGGTATTACATAACCAAATAATTCACAGTGTTGTTGTAGTTTGGTTGTGAACTATTTCGTTTCCTTCTAGCTACAACAACTTTCTCACTATTCTGCATGTATTTAATATCGTGGCTTTTTGTAAGGTTATATAAGCACTTTCTCTTAGGTCTATAAGTTTTAGGCTATTGCGGATCTGATTTGGGACGACTCCAGTGGTTGAAATGATAATTGTAACTATGTATACTTTTCTTGTTTCCATATTCTGATAATTTTCTCCTTTAAATCTGCATATTTACTTATTTTTTCTGTGATCGTTTTTTGTATATTATGGGTGTCTGGAACTGCAATGTCTATTAAAAAGGTAGTTTTATTATTTTTATCTTGTAAAGTGATATCTGGTCTATTGTAATTAATGATTCTATCTGTCAATATTGCGCGGTCGTAGTAAAGTTTGTGTGAAGCGTTTTCTAAAACGCTTGGTGGTGTGTATTTGTACTATGGTCTGTCTGTGTTTTGTATGAGTTCGTGTTTGATTGCCAATTGTTGATGAATGATATTTGCAAGCTGATTATGTCTGTGTGTATAATCTGTCTGTGTAAGGTTTGTGGAGGCTCCAGTTATGTGTTGTATTGTTTCTGATTGGGTGTTACATTTACGGCATTTGTCGTTTGAAACTGTAAGGTCCGTAATGATATGTTTCCTGTAGTTCTTTGTGTTAATAACTTGATCATGTATTATAAGCCCTTCTGTTTCCGGGAATAGGCATCCTGTTTTTAGCCACATATTTGAGGCTTTTACGTCTACGTGCGGTTTTTTTAAGTCGTGAGAATGTCTGCCTGGCAGCACTTTTTTCTTCTTATTATTATTATTTTATACATCTTTATGCAAGGTATGAAAAATTGATGAGAGTAAAAATTTTCGAAATTAAAACTTCAACAACATTTAAAATTCTAACAAAAAGTCAACACTATGAAGTTGCTTACTAAGCCTGACATATGCGTCACATAACATCGAGTGTGACTATTTAAAGAAGTATAAGTTCTAATAAATACACGCAACCACTTTTTGCAGTGTAATTTATTAGTCGGCGATTCGATAATTTAACGAGAATTGAGAGTGAAAATTCAATAAATAATCACGATTAGACAAATTTCGTTACATGAGAGTGAAGAAAGATATAACGTACACAGAAGGACATAGAGAGCTATACGTTTTATATCTAATACACAGTTTAGGCCAGTCGATGGACGGAAGTTCGAATACCTACAATGAGTCTGAGCTTTCGATGAAAACCTCATCTTGAAAACCTGTCGCCAAGCACCAATAGGTGTGTCCGACAGCTGCACTTGAGAGCTAGTAAAGGTGTTGTTAGCAAGTCGGCCACACGCCGTAGCATGTATGAAAATGTACACAAGCACAGGTTCAATGAACGGTATAATTAAAAAAAAATGGTTTATGAAATTATTCCGGTCGCCTGCGCGGCCGGCTTAAACAATCATTCTATACTATAATAATTGAGTGTGTAGATTATATATTCAGCAATATTCATAATGCTCACGCTCAAATTTCAAATAAAAAAACAATATGACGCCCTAAAGTAGAATATGTTTACAGTATCACAGTAAAAACTCTGAGTTCACCTCTGCTTTGATAACTACAGATGATAACCATTTTCCTGTATATAAGCCAGTTCGTTTGCAACACTCGACAGAAGTATTCGTGCATTTAATAATGTTCGTTGAAATACTAATATTCTTTGTTACGACTCTAATAGCGTACTGTTTGTACGTTTATAAGAGAGTACATCATTTATTCGACAAAAATGGCGTTAAGTATTTACAAGGAGTACCGATATTCGGAAACGTATACAAAAGTATGTTTTTGAAATGTCATGTGCTGGAAGACCTCGATGCTGTTTATAAAGCTTTTCCGGGTGAAAAGTGAGTACTATAAATCGCTTACATTACCCAGTCCATGACCCCACTACTGGGCAAATAGCCTCATCTAAAAAAGTACAGCGTTAATAGTTATAATAACTCACGTCATCGTATTATAATAATTATTGCATTACTTGTTGGACCGGTATACATTTTGCATATTATGATGATACATAAAAAGTTTTATTTTCGATTCTAAAACAACATAGATACCAGTCTTGTAAAATGGGAAATGGATCATGGGGTACCCAATTTTGATTTTCGAGTTAGCATCAAAATCTTACAGATGATTTAAATGGTATAAGCACCATTTTATAAATCTTCATCAGACATATTCTCTCGTATGAACAACAACAAAATGTCAAAACAATTCACCAGTTTTAAAAATTTGAAATTTTGTTTGTTTAATAAACCTCCCTTGAACACCTAGAATCCCATATTTCTGAAAAGTAGCATTTTTATCATTCACTGACTGACTCACTCATCAAAATCTAGACCACTCCTAGGTGACTCAGAAACTTGAAATTTGGCATAACCATATAGGAGCAACAAAATTAAAACCTTAGGGATCATTATAATAATTTATTTCAATAAAACCTTGTAACTTTCAGATATGTAGGTTACATGGAAGGCATGACTCCAATAATCCTTATTAGAGACCCTGAGATCATTAAAAATATAACGGTTAAAGAATTTGATCATTTTGTCAATCACAATCAATTCTTTGGTGAAGATATCGAACCTTTCTTTGGATCAACTCTTTTCATGTTGAAAGGTATAGAATATTTAACATTTTCAGTGAACTTTTATTAATTACTAGCGGCTTCGCTCGCGTGTATTACAAAAATTGTTGTTACCGGGTCAAAAACTATCCTATGTTACTACCAATCCTCCAAGTATGTGTGTACAAAGTTTGATGATGATCAGTTAAGTAGTTTTCGCATGAAAGCGTAACAAACAAACTTACATTCACATTTATAATATATGATGGATAATTCTGAAATGTGCTAGGAGTTGGAAAATTCTTTAGTTTTTAACTGAGTAGAGCGAAAGGCCGATGGGTACCTTTATTAACGATGGACAATCCCGATATGTGTTATGAGTTGAAAAATTATTTCGTTTTTTAACTGAGTTGAAATAATTATTTCGCTCTTGGACAGAACTATCAAGATGTTTTAACTTGGCGTTGCTCCGTCTGTCAATCGGTGACACTTTGAGAGGCTGAGGGGCACATGATGCAAGCGGGTATTCAAATGCAACTTGCAAGTGAAGTACAAGTTATTTCCACTTTTACAACATTCGCGCTTATGATTATATTCGCGCTTATTGACGCAAATGATTAATTGTTTTTATTTGGCCTACAATACTTAACTATTAATATAAAATTGCCTAGACATAAGTGATAGTGGTTGGGGCACAACGCTAGTAGAACGAAAGGCCGATGGAGACGAAGAGTTCTCTAATGGCGACCAGATAGTGGAAGATGCAGCATAGGCAGGTCTGGTGAAGATTGTGGGAACTCGCTGGCTACAAGCAGCTCAGAACTGATCTCTGTGACGCTCTTTGAGGGAGGCCTAAGAAGTTGAGCAGTGAACGTCTTTCGGTTAAATAGATATTTGGACTTCACTATATAAACAATTAATACTCGAACAGGTTTTATAATTAATTGGAAAAGAAAAATTAAAATGAATCCCTTAAGAAAATCAAGAGCCAATTAATATGTAGCGTAAATAGCTAAAAAAACATTAAAAACTGTAAGGAATATTGATATATGCAGCGGAGATACATTTCATGACATTCATTTTATTAATTAAATGTTGCCTTTTTATCCTCTGGTTTAGTCTAAGACTTTTTTTTTATCCAGATGATAAATGGCGTGATATGAGAACTACTCTCAGTCCTGCATTCACTGGATCCAAAATGAGACTGATGCTGCCTTTTATGATAGAAATAAGCAACAATATTATTGATTATTTAAAAGGTAAGTGTTTAATTTATGTTACCGCATGTTAAATATATTCTCAAATTTATCAATCATTTTTTAAGGGATAACAATTCTACTTTTTCACTCTCTGACATGAAGAATGTGAGTTTGAATCATAACATGAACAGAGATTTTAATGAAGAAAAATATAGTAACGTAAAATATTTCTCTCCACTCTCTATGCTGAATATTTTATCATATTCGGACAGATCGTCACTTAACACCATGTGTTATTGTGGTCAAACCATAAAACTGTAAAGTATAAAAAACATGAAACCTAAATTATAATGAAACATGCTTCATATTCAAATTAATAGTGAACGACTTCAGCAGTGTGTCCAGATAAATACAATAGATGGTGTTACTAGTATTATATGCTAAATATTTTAGATATAACATTCAATACCCCCACTATATGTAAAATCACTAACATTCAACACAAACTCATTCTCTACAAAAATGATATTTCACATCTATGTGTTTGGTATTTTTATGAAATAATGGATTTACTGACAATTTTTGTGCACTATCATTAAATAAGTTGATAGCATACAATTTATTCGTTATTTCAGCCTGTAAATTCCTCAAGTACATTGCCTCCTTACAGGACTCTGACATGCTCATATATTCAGCTTCAGTAGTAGAGAGAGCTATATTTGTTTGTTTTTTACATTCCCATGAAATTACACCATTAGATAACACAAAACAAAATCCAGTATAGGATCGTCTATCAAATTTATTATTAGCCCAATCGGCATCCTCAAATCCCTTAATCTCTGTATTATCAGTTTTAGAATATCTGATACCATAATATTGAGTTTTATTTAAATATCTAAGAACCCTCTTTGCATATTCCCAATGTTTATGAGTATGCCAGTTATTAAATTGGCTTAAATAACTAATACAAAAAGTTATATCAGGTCGAGTCATAACTGATAAATACATCAAGCAACCAATTAGCTGTTGATAAGGTAATCTATCTATATTAGTACCTTTTTTATATTTAATGTACTATCCATTAGAGTATCAATAGTTTTACAGTCAGTCATATGAAATCTTTTTAATAACTGATCAATATAACATTCTTGACTTGAAAGTTACAGAACCGTCTTTATCACAGAAATTTATATTCATTCCTAAACATTGTTTTACTCTTCCCAAATCTTTAATACTAAACTCACTTGTCAGAATATCTTTAAGTTTTTTACTTCATTTAAATTATTTGAAAAATGAAAAAAATCATCAACATACACAGTTATAAATTTATCACCTTTCTTTTCATACATACATGGTTCTACATTACATTTTTTTATATTTATTCCTCCTTAAGCATAAGTCTATTCTTTTATTCCAGTCTCTGGACGCCTATTTTAGCCATAAATAGCCTTATTTAATTTTAAAATCTTTTTATCGTTTTTAGAAGTAAAAAAATCTGATTTTACCATATAAATAGTTTCATCTAAATCTCCATTTAAAAAAGCAGTCTTTCTAAATGTGATACTTCTAATTCTAATTGTACTGACAATGAAAACAATAGTCTAAGAGTTTTATGTCTTACTACCGGGGAAAATGTCTCTGAGTAGTCTACTCCTTGTTTTCGATTAATCCCTTGGCAACAAGCCTTGCACGATATCGCACTGTATTGTCACAATCATATTTTTTCCGCAAAACCCACTTACACTGCACTATTGTACAACTTTCTGTAGTATCTACTAGCTCCCACGCATTGTTATCATCAAAACAATTTAACTCTTCTTGCAGTGCCTCCAACCACTGCTGTCGTTCTGGTCCTCTAAGCACCTATTCCAGGCTCAGACCAGGAGTAACTTCTAGGTTGTCATCCACATTACTAATACATGTTTTTGTGAAACCATATCTTTCAGGTAGCTTTCTTAGCCTTTGGGATCCCCCACATTTCGTGACAACACTTTGAGTACTATCTAAACTATCACTTGTATTGGGCTCTTCATCTGAACAGGGCATTTATATGTCCTCACCCTCAAATATTCTGCTATCTTCATATTCTGACGACTCTGCCTTATCCCCTACTGAATGTAATAGGTCATAAGAAGTTTGTGTTGAATTATCCACCTCCACTGTGGTTTCTCTGGGTGATGTATTATTTTCAATTATAATCACATCCCGATTGGTTGTCACAATTCTCATTCTGGGGTTTTAAATGCGATAATACCCTTTCATATCCTCTGGATATCTGACTAAAATAATTTTTTCAGACTTTCTGTCCCATTTTAGTCTCTTTTCTTTTGGAACATGGACCATTATTGTGCTGCCAAAAATGCTCAAGTGACTAATATCAGGTTTTTTTGTTGTCGAAAGTTCAAAGGGAAACACCCCTTAGTTTCCATTTTCCCATTCATAATTGATGAAACTGTCTGATTCTGTAAGTACACTGCCGTATTACTGACTTCTGCCCAAAAACTTTTTTCAAGTCCGGCATTAAACAGAAGCCATTTTGCCTTCTCAATTATCGTTCTATTAAATCTTTCAGCCAATACATTCTACTATCAATACAATCTATTCTACCTTCCTGATTTAAAAAAGCATCAAACTTCTTGTTGCAAAATTCCTTCCCATTATCACTGCGAAGAATTTTAATCTTGCGGTTTAATTGGTTTTCCACATGTGCCTTATATTGACGAAAACATGAAAAAGCTTCACTTTTCTGTTTTAGAAATTAGATATGTGTCATATAACTATAGTCATCAACCAATAACATAAAATATTTAGATCCACCTATTGAAGCAGTTTCCATGGGGCCACACAGATCTGTGTGCACAATTTGTAGGATCTTTTCGCTCCGTTTGGTACTTTGTTGAAACGGTAAGCGACTTTGTTTGCTTTCACAGCACGTCTCACAAGACTGATATATCTGTGTTACTGTCAAGTTTCAAGCCTTCCATTGCATCCTTCATCTTGTTCAAGTAATTTCTGTTCACATGGCCAATTCTACGATGCCAAACATCACCTGAAACCCTCGCTGCTGCTGACAATCTCTCTGGTATATTCAATTTGTAATCTCCATTTACCAAGCATGCCGTAGCCACAATATCACCTCATTTATTGTAGATTTGACATCCTTCATTGGAAAACACCACTCTGTTGCCTTTTGCGATCAACTGGCTCACTGATAGAAGGTTAGTTGTCAAGATTGGAACATGCAATACATCTTCAACAACTACTTCGTTATTCACAGATATCAGTCAAAGTCGTAATCTGAACATCACTCAACAGACATTTTTTCTTGGTTTGCGATCACAATTTCTTTGATGTAATGGTCAGGCGACGTATTTATAATCCAATGTTTATTTAGAGTTAAGTGAACACTGGCGTCTGAATCGACCTACCAATCTTTCTTTCCAAATGTACCGTTTAGAGAAACAGCACTGAATTGCGTTTGTTTGTTTACATTTATTATTATCTTTTTGTACACTGGTTACGATAATGGCCAATCTGTTTGCATTTGTAACACTATCGGTAAATGTTCGATCGCCATAAGCATTGGCGAATATTTTTCAGTTAATCCGGCTAATAGAAGCGATCCACTGTTGACACCCTGTTCCACTTAATTTTTGACTCTTTTCGATGATTTCGCTTAGATACGATGTCATAGAAGTACAATTTTCGAATCTAATTGAAATTAGAGTCCTCAGTAAACTTATACTCCTAGTGAAACCTAAATCATCGAATAGTTGCTTTAACTTTTTCCACAATTCTGCAGTAGTCTTTGACATGCACGTATAATGACGTGTCGATAGTCAGTCTTAACTTAGCTTTAGTTTACTCATCATATGCGGCTCCTACTTTTGTTTCTTCTGTCGTCTGCTTGATACAAGTCGACATTCCCTCCAAAATCAGGAAATTCTCCGCTGCGAACTCCCACTCACTGTAATTCTCACGCCCTTTGAGTTTTGGCATACTCACAAGATAATTCAACGTCATCTTCACTCACAGCAAATTTTCTCAATCATTGATTCACTTTTACTTTATATAAAAGATATATTTCGCGAGACAATAAAATAGACTGGGCCCATAACCTATAATGATACACGTAATGAATGACTGTAATGAATACGTGCTTGGTATTCAATTTAATATTGAACGACTTCAGAAGTGTGACCGGATAAATACAATAGATGGTGCTACTAGTATTATATGCTAAATATTTTAGATATAACATTCAAACAGTGTGAATAAAAAATTTCCATTTTTCGTTTGACCTAGATCATCAATTTGAGGATATCAACGTAGACGAACTAATGCGCCGGTACACTAATGACGTCTTTGCTTCCGCTGGTTACGGTCTACAAGTAAACTCGTTGAAGGATAAAAACAATCAATTCTACAAAACCGGTCAAAGCCTTTTCGAATTCACAGCCATGCAAAGAGCGAAATTTTTTTTAGTAACCCAGTTTCCTCGTCTTGCTAAGGTATTTTCTTTTTAATATAAATTAATACAGACTGTACTAAAGCTCTTTGGTTCCTGTACCTCTTTTTCTACAAGTTCATTACCTTTATGCATATTTATCTGCGAGTGATAAATGTGTTAATATTATTGTAAATAAGAAAAAAAAAAGTATTAAGTACTAATTTAATAATAAAGTTTTGTAATGTATATTTTACTGGAAGATGTTTCACATTAATATTTTCCCGGAGACCACTACAAATTTCTTCAGGGAAATAGTTCATAGTACTATGAAGTATCGCGAAGAGAATAACGTGGAAAGACCTGATATGATTCAACTCTTGATGGAAGCGTCTAAAGGTGAGGTTTAATTATTACTACACATTATTTCTAAAGTACTTCTAGAATATAGAAATGCACATTATGAAGTTTTAGTCATCAAAATTATAGAGTTCGCATTATGAACATTAGCAATAAATGTGTGGTTATTCTGATTTGTTGAGAGGAAAACAGTTGCTTTTCTGTATATATGCCCAAAGACTATAGCAACTTTCAATGTGCCTGCAATGGGTTCTGAACTCTTCTCACTTCAGGAGCTCAATATAGAGGTACTTATAAAATAGAAACGAATTAAAATATATATTGTATTCATTTACGTTCCCAATTGTATTTATACAAAAATTAATGGCATTATAATTACTGTTATTGTATTAGTTATAGAAGTATGTAGTCTTGTTATTTAGTTAATAGTTAGTAGTATTTCGTTTTCTTGTGTTAAATTTGTGTATGCTCCGATAAGCATGACATAGACCAGATGTAAAAGTCCCCTTAAATAAAGAGAGAGAAAAGGTACACAGCGTTAAAATTAACTAACTATACAAAATTAAAATTAAATATAAGGTAAGTTTAACTTTAAGTATAAATGAAAATTTATATTAAAACAATCACTTTAATTAGAATTTGTATACGTCGTATACTACTTATATTTATATATACCACTCACACACTCATTCTTACTCATTCTCGCATCCCTTCCTAGTTCTTAAAAAAGTCGCTTTGTCGACGCCGGCTTGTCGTGTCGCAAGCGCGCACGGATATCTAACAGCGAAAACGCTCCGCTAAAAAGTGTTGTGAAATTATACCGCGCCCGCGCTTTACTACAAAGAGAAGTGCTTATTGTTTGTAAAACCCGAAGTTCATGTGCAAACTCATGTGCCACTGGATATAGAGGCAGGCATCAAACGAACCTGCGACCTAACATAACGGGAGACGTGGATTGGCAAGGTACCTCTTTCCCTTTTCCACATAGAACTGGCGCCTTCAGAATTCAAATTATGACATTGACGTTTTAGATGATGTTTCTTTTTTAGGTACATTAAAACATACAGTAAATACTAATGATAATCAGGACGTCGGCTTTGCAACAGTAGATGAAGTTCTAGACCACAAGAAACCAGTTCGAAGTAAGTTAGAATTTAAAACACTTACGTCAGTACCAGTTTTGTACAGTAAATCTTTTAGCGTTAATTGATATATATATATATATATATATATATTACATTTTGTAGTCGCAGTGAGAATGTTTGCTCAGTCAAACATAGGTTATCATGGATTCACTATCTATCAAAGGAATAAAACAGACACATTAGCAAAAAATTATTAGCGTTATAACAACAGACCCTATCAATATATTTTATTGACGAAGGCGTTAGTTGCGGTAATCCAAAACTAATTTAATTACCTATCAATATAGCTATATCATCAACAATAATTAAAAAAAGTTTTTGTTTTTTTAATATCAGTAGGTATTTAAAACTTTTTGTAAATTGGTTATACGAAAAATTATTCTATAGATATTCTTTCTATATACATAAATGTTTAAATGTTTTGCTTGGATTCAAAGTAAGCGCTACTTTGTAAAAAAATTTTAGAGTGGACTGTGGGCGAGCTCACTAGCCAAGCATTCATATTCTTTGCGGCTGGTTTCGAGAGTTCTGCCTCGATGCTGGTCATGTGCATTCATGAGCTCGCTTTGAACTCTGACGTACAGGACAGACTTTACCAGGAGATCATAGAATTCAAGGAGGCAAATAAACATATAACTTACGAGAATATACGACATCTGAAGTATTTGGATTGTGTTCTGAATGGTAATGTTTAGATAAAATATTTAAATTTGTTCGTTTGCATGCTTTTGCTCTATTGCTCTATTCTCCATTTTTGCAGATTTTCGCCAAAACCTTCATCATGAAACATGAAAAGTATTTAAATGTATAAATAGACGTGCAGTTGTATGAAATTATATTTGCTGAGATTGACATATATTTATATGGGATCATCATCGTTTAATTGATATATCTCGAATTATTCATTTTTGCATAAAGTTATTCAAAAAATTGCGTATTAAAAAAATGGCCATTTTGTTCTTTCAACAAAATTAATATAGGCAAAAATTTTAAAGTACTCAGAAAGATTATTTTATAGCATGAACTACTTTTATTTTTAGAAACTGCAAGGAAATGGTCGCCTGCTATTTTGCTCGACAGGGTTTGTACAAGAGACCTCGAACTACCTCCTCCTAGGGAAGGTGGAAAACCTTATAGAGTATGTGTCATAATATATATAATACTTACTACTATTTAACTTTTTCATTCGCATGCAAATGCACCTTATAGGAACACACAAGACGTAACATCAACAATATGGAAAGCTCATATGCCCTACTTTTTATATACGATAATAAAAATTAAGATACCTTATCTATACACGCATAACTTATATTTACACCGAAATTACAGATATAAATGTGTCTATAGTTGAAGGAGATCACTTTTAATATTTATAGATTCTGGCATTATACGAGATCAAGCGATCGGATCAATCACTCTTTTCCATTCACATCACACTTCAATAGAACTGATTTTAATACGTAGTTACGCAATCACAGAGTGACTTTAAACTTGAATAATTAGTTTAAGTTTATTAACAACAGATATTAGTCTAGTGCAATTTGATATTAAATCGCAATATGTATTTGAAACTAATAAAAATATTTCTCTATACACTATTTAAACATGATTAACTATACCTATCTCGTTCAGTCACTACTAATGGCATAAAAACAGACGGAGACAAATGCCAATTATCCGTTGTGCATGTTTTTTGTGCTATTCTTCTACTTCCCAATAATGTTGATGCTTAATATATTAGAATTAAATTGAAATTGAGGACAACTAACAATTATTTTTCAAAGCTCTTGGATTTTGTGACTTCCAGTCTTTTTGTATACTACGAAGACTACAGAAATACATAATTTATATAAATATAAATAAAAAATTATACATAATATGAGTCCTCTTTTGCAGGTGAAGAGAGGTGACCTTGTATATAACTTAGTGAGCTCCCTACATATGGATTCAAATCACTTTCCGGAACCAGAAAAGTTCGACCCGGAGAGATTTTCAGACAACAATAGACATAATATCAAACCATTTACGTTTTTGCCGTTCGGTGCTGGTCCTAGGAATTGCATTGGTAAGTGAAATATTTATTGTACGAAGATAGATTTAAATTTTAATATTTTGTATTATTATTATAACTTACGGTTTATCGTAATTGCTGTAGACATATTATGTTGAAGAATTTATATGCCTTGTTAAAAGTTTGTGAAATATTAAAATATCACAATAGGTCAAAATAAAAATTTATGGTTTGTCCATAAATAAATCTATTTTCAGCAATAGTACACTTTCAGCCAGAGGGTATGCATCAGCTTCTTCCTGTCCGGTGAAGTTAGATGTGTATTCGGGTGTGCAACCCCGGCTTCCTCGAGCTACTAATGTTATATTTATATATTCCTGTCACCGTGACATTAGTATCCTCTACCCTGCATATCCTTTCATACTCCATACCTCCTTTCCTTCTACTTATCCCTAGTTTCGTAAGACCACAGTCTGTTCTGGCGCGAAAAGTTATTCATCGTAGATATGCAATGAGTATGCCGGACTCGGCGGAGACATACTGTTTAGCCTAAGTTGGCATGGAGAAGGTAAACTCCGAAAGGAAACCCGGGATGGGCATCCCGTTAGGCGTAATTTCAGTAAAACGAATATGAGCCAAGTCCCTGCAGCCGACCCGACGCCGCACGTACCGACATGTCGTTCCTGCGGGTTCAGTTGCTGAGGCCGAGAGGGTGGTACAGGTCTTGGGCAACCCTGTATTTCCTTAACTGTGTCCCAGGCGATGCAGTGTGAAAGAAGAAGAAGGATAGGTCACTTCACCCGCGACGGCCTAGCTGCGTGGAAAAGTCGCTGCTCCCAGAAACACTCTTTTTGAAGTGAAACTTCTTATGCGACTTCCAAGCGTTAAACGTTAAATGTTAAACGTTTAACGCACATTATTGGTCTCTCCTCTTTGTGTGACCAGAGCGAGAAAGTAAATGTCGGTGTGTATGTATATTGCACACTGTTTAAATAAAATAGAAAATGCCTTTTAAAATGAAGTTTCACTTGTATCGTGTGTGAATCGCACAAACACCTTTTTTTTTCGAACTGACTATACTGTTAGCCATAAGGGCCCTGAAGCCTCAAACGGCTTTTACAGCTTCACCCGGGCCCCAGAAACACTCATTAAACCGTCTGTTATAGACGAAAAGGCCAATGATGTTGACACTTTCAGATGATGAAACCATTAAAGGTGCTTGTAAAGGCAGTCTATTCTACTTTACTACTATATATTTGTAAGAGAATCTCTGGAATAATTGATCCGATTCTAAAAATTCTTTTACATATAGGAAACAACATTGAGTATGTGAATTAACACGAACAAAATTAAATTAGATTATTTTTATTTGCACAAAACTTATTAAAGACATTAGCGATGCATTTCATGCTATACAATAATTTCTAATTATTAAAAGTGCCGTCATCATAAAAATAGATGCAACTGCATTCGGTTGGACAATTAAGTTATGTACAATGTACATAATTATTTGGAATCACCAAAAGAACATCTTTTCATGTTTTCAAATTCATCTATTCATAATTATTGATTGCCTCCTCATATACCGTGGTTCACTAATGTGAAAATATCCAGAAGCCATATTGTTATCACCCATAGGTTACGTTCTGGGTACATGAATAAATTTTGCTAACTGATGATAAACGTACTTCGCCTAATAGTGAACAATGCGATAAAGTTAAAAATATCCAGCACGTACTGATGGAATGTGATCGGAACCAAATAGAGAGAAAGTACGGTAGGGTCTCAATATGTGGGATCAGGATGCCTTCTATGCTACTCGTATATTGTCCAGACCTGTCAGCGCTGACGCCCTTTCTGTATACAACTTAATTGCTAATTACTTCAAATTAAATGTGTTAACGCAACTAGGCCGACGTAATCCTAAGGAGAAAAGCCCATAAAATCAGCAAAAAATAACTGGTAATTTATATGCAGGTTCAAGATTCGCATTACTGGAACTGAAAGTACTGATTTACAACATCATCCTAAACTACAAGATCATCAGAATTGAGAAAACTCTAGACCCTATCAGACTGATGCCGACGGATTTCAACATTAAAGTTTTAGGCGGAACGTGGGTTCAGTTCCAAGGGAGAGAACATACTATGTGACATGTTTAATTAAATATATACTGCTTACTAATTTCAGATAACGTTAGGTTAAACAAAAAAAGATGATCAAGTATAATTACAAAAATATGATATGATAAAATATTGGTAGGCTGCGTTAATAAATTTAATTAAAAAAATAAAATTAAGCTACTAACAAATGTAATATGAATATCTATATTAATAAATGTGTAGTTTTTTCTGTACATTTTTTTTTGTTTACCGTTTTTTATGAAAATTGTACACAGGAGATGTAGGTAATTTCATAATTAAAAATAAAATTACGAGATTAAATTATTTAATGCTTAACAAACGCGTATAAATTTAGTCTACGAAAAGCTTGGTTGCCTGAATTTATTACCGTATTTTCTATTGGTAGGGGAGCCCACGATGCTACATGGGGATTTACTGAGCGCCATAGAGACCTATTGGGTTGGAAAGCTTAGAAAAAAATGTTATATAATGTATACTTTCATCGGTGGGGGAGCGGCTATAGATTTTCAAATATGTAAAAAAATACTGTTGCATGGACAATACTCGAGCGCGTCAGATATTGATAGCATCAATATCCTACGTATTTCTAATAATACGTTTATCTGATCGTTTGCATGATTAGTCGGCGCGTCAGATTTTCTAAGGGGATGTTAAGTGAACCTAAAAAAAGCTCTCATTCAATAATCTGACAATTTCGATGTGACGCAAACTCGCGGCCATTATTATAATGTGCAAAAAAAATCGCCATTTTGAAATACTCAAGCGCGTCAAATTAAGATATATATGGTTCATCTTTATGTCATAGACGTGCTGTCTCATAATCTGACGATTATCTAGAGGGATTCGCTTAATCTGACAAAAAAAATCTTTGAACTTAATTAATTGAAAATCTGAGGAAATAGCATGCAAATAAAACTGTATATTTTTTAAGTAGAATACTTATAGAAAATAATTAAAAAAAAATGCCTAAAAATATTTAGGTAAGAAGGGAATATAGGCATCACGCAGTTGCACGCATTACACTTTATCGACGAATTTTTGTTACTTCGGCTTGTGGAAATCCTCAGATTATATATTTTTCGTTATCCTTGAATTATTTCCTTCAAAATTTACCCACGCTCGAGAATGTCGAGATGACGTTTTTTTAGAACTTTGTATCCCACCCCTTTCTTTACGTCACTCTCAAATTGTCAGATTAGTGGCATATCACTTCTTAGCATGTAATTAATTCACCCTACCTTAATCTGATGCGCTCGAGAATTTCTTATGATCAATTTTTTTTACTATTCTGATGTCATATTTGGTGGAGGTACTTAACCGGATACAAGGTATCCCCCTGTATATTAATCTGCCGCGCTTTAGTAAATCCCGAATCACCTTCATGGGCTCCCCTACTATATGTGTTATAATAATTATTGTATTTTCTTTTTCTTTAATAATATTTATTACTTGTTATGACTGATCAGTAGATATATATTTTGTGCAATTTTTAGCTTTAACATTTGATAAACAAACATTGTTAAATCTATTAATTAATTAATTCTCAATTACTTAAATTTTTGTTTATTTCTTAACTATTATTAAGTCGAGGGCTGCTTACCATAGTCACGACTTGTAAAAACCAACATCCGCACGCGTGTCATACAACATTTTACAACACATTTGCGTGAAACAGTACAATAGGTAATGAAGCAAATTTTTTCATTTGATTACTGGGTGGAATTCTTATATCTTTTTAATGTAAATTAAAAAAAAACGTAAGTATGCGCACGGCGCTATACAACGGAGTATGCGGTAAAACAGGTACCTCGGTGAGAGTACCTATTTTACCTCACATTCCGTTGTATGGTGCATAATTTTTAACTTTCCAACAATGTATACAGGCTTCGTAAATACATTTTTGAGCAAATGTGTTAAAAATAGATGTTATTTACTTTAGTAAAAGACAAATTTGTAAAAAAGGCTTATTGAATCTAGAAAATTATGTTTTCTTTTAAGAAAGATTATTATAATCTCCAATATTCTAGCATTATATTGATTATATTTTTACCAAACCAATAAGTGAAAATGAGTTATGGTTACGCTCATTGATGACTTATCAAAATCGACGCATATTACTTACTTCAATTGATGTGCTATCATAACAATCAACTAACCGAATTGAGATGACTAACAGAAAAAATTAGAAAGGATATTTAACTGTGCTTCATTATAAGCACAGTACTATCCAAAAATAATATCAATCACTCGAAGATCTGTAATTCATCGACGTTCGTCTTTCTCATGCCGGCCTGCAAGCGTCTCAGAAGCTGGATATACACCGGCTGATCCCGAAACGAAATAATATTAAACTTACTTATAAGCATCAAAGCACCACTGCCGATTCGGAAAACATCTCAATCATCGAAAATGTTTAAATTACTAATTTTACTATATTCTTGAGTTACTAAGTTGTTAAATATACTAATAAACATAAATTCTAATAAATATTTAATTCACACTATAATTTGTTGTGCCTAGGATACAAGAATACTATATCATACATTGTCAATGCTAATTTCTTATTGAAATGTTTTTTGTTTTAACTAAAACATAATAATAAGTTTTAGTATCTTTACTATTTAATTGTTTAAAATAATTATTTTGATAGTTACTACTTCGTCTCTCTTTTGATAACTATTTTAATGTTGAAAATAATTTGATTTACTAGCTCTTTGTAATTACTAATTCATTATGATAATTTTAGAATATTAACATTTTTAAAATTTTCAATTATTTTATTTGTAGACTATGTCTAATGTACTATTTCTAATAATGTAAATGTGTTGACTTCCTGGGTTTTATATCTATTTCTTTTAAACTTCGCTCGCACCATCAAGAGGTAAGCTTAGTCTCAGAGGTAGGAGCTGTTACAGCCCTACTCTCTTCCTTGCATTCGCTGTTTCAGCAATACTACATTCCCACACTTTTACAAATGCTAAATTGCACTTTTCCTATTGCCTTTATTATTTATATCTCTTTAAGTTAGTTAGTTTCCAGACACCGCGAGCGGCGCGCGCACCAGTGGTTCATATGTATTAGAAAGTATGGTTTTAATGGATCTACGCGAAATACGAATTTTTCTGTCTGTGTTTCCCTTTCCTGTTTTTAACTTAACACGGCAAAGTGACTGAACTGTGACTGAGTGTATGCAAAGTACAATCCAAAATCATCAACAATCATCAGTAGCTGTCGTCGCAGTCAAGCTAACCTGCGTAAATAGAAACTGGATACACATCGGCTTATCCGGAAACGGGACGCGTATGACCGAATCACAATAACAAACTTTTCACCAGATGCATGGTGGTTAAGACCTAGTTGAGCTGTATAATCTTACTACTCCACTATCGACATTTACTAGTTAGACTCAGCAGGCTTACTTTGGAATCGAGACTCAAACCTATGTCTTCAGAGATCTATTCAGCCGGTATGACTTTTTAATGGTTTTGTTTATTTATTTCATTAGGACCGTTAGTGGCATCCGCACTAATAAAGTTACAAAAATAGAATTACAAAATATGAAGTTCAAAATCCACCAGGCCTTTTAAGGCAATCACAACGTGGACATTGTAGACATATAATAAATTATACGAGTACAGACAATTAAACAATCAGTCTAAGTTTAATCAATTCTGTATATTAAAATAATATCAAAAAGAAAATAGTTAGTAAAATAAAAGCCAGTGTCGGCCATATGATAAAATAAAATGTCAAGTAATGTAAGTAAACAAAAATTAAAAAGTCATAAAAAAATCTATGATAAATAAAGTTAGTTTCTGTGGGCGATTTGTCGCCTCTCAACAGTTGTCGCGTGGACAATTGTATAGATGTAAGTTCCGAAAATTATATATTAAAAGGTTAATGAAATTAAATTTAAAATTGATTTTTATTTTTATTCCGAAGGCATTAAACAATAGAGTAAGATGTAAAATACAGAGTACCTTAATTTATAGTCTATTAATTTTACTAGTAAAAATAGTCCACGCAATATGCATCTATCCGAACCAGAGCTGCTTGTAAAAATCCGTCTTGAGATGCTTGTGTGTAGGTATATGAATTTGGCAAACAAGCATTAGATATTAATTCCGTTCCATTTCTATAGCTGCATCACCAAGCCAGCATGAATGAAAGCGTCCGCCAGGTTTTCCATTAGTTTAACAACAATTCTTGGCCCTTGACAATTTTAGGTGAGTAGTTACAAATCTTTCGAATAACGGTTATAATGTGAGGGGTCTCTTGCTAAGTAACAAAATAACTTTCTGTACAGATTCCAAAACGGTAAATGTGACTTTTAATAAAATTATACAATCACAAAAATAAATAATCTTATAAAAATCTTGTATGACTACACGTGTTTAGCCATAGACGTCTGATGGGTAAGTCACCGTGAATTTTGTCTCATTTTAATTATTTTCAAGTGTCGTTCAAATTTTAAATTCAAAAGGTTCTTCCAGCCATTGAATACTATCATTGTATACGGCCTACATATTTAATACGAAACAATTAAGCAAAAAAATATATAATTAAAAGATAAAAATGATTGATGAACAATCATTACACTGTCCAGCTACCTAAGCCCTGAACGCTGATAATGGTTTTATCTTGAAATGATGAAATTAAAACAAATATTAAGGTAATATTCGTATGTATTACTTGTTTGCGAAGGCATAATGAATGGGCATGATAATACCCATAAGTAGTGAGTCACTAATATCACTTAAAGTTAAGCATAATGTGTGAAAATTCAATAAAGCATCACGATTAGACAAATTTCGTTACATGGGAGTGAAGAAAGATATAACGTACACAGAAGGACAGAGAGCTATAATTTTTATATCTAATATACAGTTTAGGCCAGTCGATGAACGGAAGTTCGAATACCTACAATGAGTCTGAGCATTCTATGAAGGAAAACATCGTGATGAAACCATAGTTGGTAGGGCTTTTTCTTATGCCCGCCTGGCTAGCTACCATCCTCATGATGAAAACCTGTCACGAAGCACTAATAGATGTGTCCGACAGCTGCACTTGAGAGCCTGTCTTCCACTAGGTTTACCGTGTAATCATCTTGGGCCACATCGTCACTTAACATCAGGTGAGATTGTAGCCACTACGCCAAACCTATAAAAAAAAACATAAACGGACAGGCAGAGAGACGTTGAGTTTTATAATATGTATAGATGTATTGTGTTTAAATGATACTTTCAACTTATAATGTGAAGCTATAAGAAGGGGTTTCATGGTTTTTACAGTCGTAATACACCTTTGATCAAACAAATCAGCTGTATTTACATTATTTGATACAGTGTAAATGAATAAATGAACATGATATTTTTATAACGTAGAAAACTATCTAAACTAACTAATAGTTTATCTAAACTATCTTGCCGTGTGACCGTTGACCACTTTCAGTATGAGATTACGAGCTACACTTGAGCTAGTAGAGGTGCTAGCAAGTCGGTCACACGCCGTAGCGTGTATGGAAATGTACACAAGCACAGGTTCAATGAACGGTGTCATAAAAAAAATTGGTTTATGAAATTATTCCGATCGCTTGCGCAGGTTCTGAAAAACTGACGAGGTCTATTCGAATATATGCTCTGATCTACCTGCACAGGTAGACCTCTCCGGAAGACCGTAACATGTGGAGGGCTTAATCATTAATTCTATACTAATTAAGTGTGTGGATAGATCGCTAGTCAGCAATATTCAGAACGCTCACGCTACAAATTTCAAATTAAAAAAAAACAATATGACGCCCTAAAGTAGAATATGTTTACAATATCAGAGTAAAAGCTCTGAGTTCACGTCTGCTTTGATAACTACAGATGATAACCATTTTCCTGTTTATTAGCCAGTTTGTTTGCAACACTCGACAGAAGTATTCGTGCATTTAATAATGTTCGTTGAAATACTAATATTCTTCGTTACGACTCTAATAGCGTACTATTTATACGTTTATAAGAGAGTACATCATTTATTCGACAAGAATGGCGTTAAGTATTTACCAGGCGTACCGATATTCGGTAACGTATTCAAAAGTACGTTTTTGAAAAATCATATGTTTGATGACATCGATGCTGTTTATAAAGCTTTCCCGGATGAAAAGTGAGTACTATAAATCGCTTACATTACACAGTCCATGTCCCCCACTACTGGGCAAATAGTCTCATCTCCTAAAATGGTACAGCGTTAATAGTTAATAATAACCCATGTCGTCGTATTATAATAATTATTGCAATATTGGTTGGACCGGTATACGTTTTTCTAGACTTTACAGTAATCAAAAACTCGACGACAACGCCACCTGTTCCGTTTTTTTCCTATAAACTTTTGTAGGACCATAACCAATAAAACAAAGAAGAATAACCCTCGTTCCAGATAACTTTTCGATTTTTTCTTTCTAACAATTATTTTATATTACTAACATTAAAAAAAAGAGTTAGCCAAATCGGTCGAACCGTTCTCAAGTGATACGCTTAACTACGAACAGAATTTCAGATATATATATATAGTTTATATTGTCATATCCTGAGCAAAGGAAAGTACACCAAATTGTATTGATTTGAAACTTTTTGGTGGTAATCAGAAAAGTTCTGCTTATGTAAAATTTTTCCTATTTCGCTATTTTTTAATTTGTTTTGTTTTTATCAAACAATTAATAAAGGGCCATTGCATATGATACTTATAAATTTTGAGATTTTAAAACAACATAGTTCAAGTCTTGTAAAATGGAAAATGGAACATGGGGTACCCATTTTGATTTTCGAGTTAGCATCAAAATCTTACAGATGATGTAAATGGTATAAGCACCATTATTTTAATCTTCATCAGACATATTCTCTCGTATGAACAGAACAACAAAATGCCAAAACAATTACCTGTTTTAAAAATTGACAGTAATATTATTAACTAAGAGGATAAATAATCAAAATACAGAAAGATAATACTATATTTCTGTTTAATAGCTTTTTCAACACAACAAACAGTAAATCGAGTATTGTTCCAATGATAACCTTACGTTTAAATGACCTTAAATAACTATTATTTGTCGATTACAATGTCATTCAACTTTAACAACATAATCTCAGACCTTCCGTTGACTTTGACAAGCGTTGGTCATGATTTAATTTGTATCGATATCTGAGTTCTTATAATCTATATTTTTATGTCTCTATTCTATTCATTTCTATTGTGTGCTGTTCACACGGCAGGAGTCAGCGAAGTTCGGAAAGGCCGACACTGGCCAGTGTGTATATATACACGAACTATATGTAGCTACTTTCGACCCCTCAATAAGTCAAATACTATGAGACCTACACACTACACACTTGAACATTTCTGAAAAGTAGCATTTTTATCATTCACTGACTGACTCACTCACTCATCAAAACCTAGACCACTTCTAGGTGACTCAGAAACTTGAAATCTGACATCAAGGTCATTAACCATATACGAGAATTAAAAAAAATATCAATAAAGTTAAAAAAAAGTAAAATTTTCAGCAAAATTATACTTATGAACAGCGTCTCCATCCGTCCACCAATAGATGGCCTTATGCCAAGTTATAATCATAATGAGGTTAAACGACTACGGTGTTTCCATTCGCTTACCAAAAGATGGCGCTGTACAGCTTTTCAAAAGTAATGATATTCCAAAAAACACATTTATGTGAAAAAAGGGCCAAGGGGTCATTGTAATATCATTAATTATAACTGTAAGAACGTACGTGCTTCAATTAATTTACAAAGCAATCTTACTTTCTTTAATAATTTAATTTTATTAAAAAAATAATTGAAAAGATTGAGTAAAATCTTGACATAGTGACTCAAGTTTCAGTATCAGCCATTAGGCTCATTGATGGCGTTTGCCATAGTAAGTTTAGAAATCGGCATAAAGATGGTGACTGTCGTTCGATCCTTCTCCTTTATTGAGGTAAAACGCGTTTAATTATCATGCTAAAATAAAAAAATATTCGAATAACATTTACAAATGATTTCTTGTTTTTTTTTTCTTAACCTTAATTTTAAATTTAAAATCCATAATGTGATGTTTAACATCAACTCTATTACCAGCAGAAGAGTATCAGAAGATCGCAGCCAAATAACCTTATGTTGTGTTCCTGTGGTGAGTAGGTTTTCCATAGCTCCTTGGGAAGGGGGATTCAAGGTCGGCAACGCAAGTGTCCATAGGCTACGGTAGCAAATTACCATCAGGTGGGGGGCCGTAAGCTTGTTTGCCACCTTCGTAATATAAAATAAAAATATACTCTGAAGTCTTCAATGAAACCTTAGGGATAATTATAATAATTTATTTCAATAAAACTTTTAACTTTCAGATACGTAGGTTACATAGAAGGCACCACTCCAGTAATCCTTATTAGGGATCCTGAGATCATTAAAAATATAACAGTTAAAGAATTCGATCATTTCGTCAATCACAATCAATTCTTCGGTGAAGATATGGAACCTTTGTTTGGATCAAGTCTTCTCTTGATGAAAGGTACAGAATATTAACGTTTTCACTGTACCTTTATTAACTATGGACAGTTCTGAGACGTGTTACGAGTTGAAAAATTCTTTAGTTTATTAACTGAGTAGAGCGAATGGCCGATGAGTACCTTAATTAACGATGGACAATTCCGAGATGCGTTACGTTTATCGTTACGTTAAATCCTATCGTTTTTAACTGAGTTGAAATAATTATTTGGCTCTTGGACAGAACTATCAAGAAGTTTTAACTTGGCGTTGCTACGTCTATCAATCGGCGACACCTTGAGAGGCTGAGGGGCAGATGATGCAAACGGGTATTCAAATGCAACTTGCAAGTTGACTACAAGTTATTTGCACTTTTACAACATTCGCGCTTATTATTTAAACAAATAATTCATGGTTTTTATTTGGCCTAAAATACTTCACTAGTAATACAGAATTGCCTAGACATAAATGACTGTGGAGGGGGCATATCGCCAGTAGAACGAAAGGCCGATGGGGCCGAAGATTGGTAGGTACCGGAAGATGCAGCATAGGTAGGTCGCGTGAAGGTTGTGGGAACTCTCTGGATACAAACAGCTCAGTGCGGTCTCTCTTTGATGGACACTCAAGTTCAGCAGTGCACGTCTTTCGGTTAAATGGATATATAAACTTCACTATATAAACAATTAATACTCGATCAGGTTTTATGACTACATGGAAAAGAAAAATTAAAATGAATCGCTTGAGAAAATCAAGAGCCAATCAATATGTAAATTTAAAAGCTAACAAAAAAAACAATCATAAAAAACTGTAAGGAATATTGATATATGCAGCAGTGATACATTTCATCACATTCATTTTATTAATGAAATGTTCACTTTTTACCGTCTAGTTTAGTCTAAGACTGTTTTTTAATCTTGTGTCCAGATGATAAATGGCGTGATATGAGAACTACTCTCAGTCCTGCATTCACTGGATCCAAAATGAGATTGATGCTGCCTTTTATGATAGAAATAAGCAACAATATTATTGAATATTTAAGAGGTAATTGTTTAATTCATGTTACTGCATGTTAAATACATTCTCAAATTGATAAATCGTTTTTAAGACACAATAATTCTGCTTTATCACTCTCTAACGTCGCAGAATATGGGTTTGAACCGTAATATGAATAGAGGTTTTGGTAAAGAAAAATATAGTAACGTATATATTTCTCTCTCCCTCTCTATGCTGAGCATTTTATCATATTCTGACAGATCATCACTTAACACCATGTGATATTGTGGTCAAATTATAAAGTATAAAAAACATGAAACCTAAATTCGGTTTCATTGATGAGAGCGGGAATAAAGTAAATTTTCCATTCATCTTTCGATCTAGATCATCAATTTGAGGATATCGACGTAGACGAACTAATGCGCCGGTACACTAATGATGTCATTGCCTCCGCTGGCTACGGTCTACAAGTAAACTCCTTGAAGGATAAAAACAATGAATTCTACAAAACCGGTCAAAGCCTTTTCGAATTCACAGCCATGCAAAGAGCGAAACTTTTTTTAGTAACCCAATTTCCTCGTCTTGCTAAGGTATTTTCTTTTTAATATAAATTAATACAGAGTTTACTAAAGTTATTTGGGTCCTGAACCTCTTTTTCTCCAAGTTCATTCATTACCTTTATGATTTTTTGTTTGCGTGTGATAAATGTGTTAATATTATTGTAAATAAGAAAAAAAAAGTTTTAAAGTAGTAATTAAATAATAAAGTAAGTAATTAAATAATAATTATTTTACTGGTAGATACTCCACATTAATATTTTCCCGGAGACAACTACAAATTTCTTCAGGAAAATAGTTCATAGTACTATGAAGTATCGTGAAGAGAATAACGTGGAAAGACCTGATATGATTCAACTCTTGATGGAAGCGTCTAAAGGTGAGGTTTATCATTACTTCTAAAGTACTTCTAGAACATATAAATGTACATTATGAAGTTTTAGTCATAAAAATTATAGTATTCGCATTATGAATATTAGCAATAAATGTGTGGTTATTCTGATTTGTTGAGAGGAAAACAGTTGTTTTTCTGTACATGTGCCGAAAGACTGGAGCCACTTTCAATTTGCCTGCAATGGGTTCTGAACTCTTCTCATTTTAGGAGCTCAATATAGAAGTACTTTTAAAATAGAAAAAAATTAAAATATATATTTTATTCATTTACGTTTCCAATTGTGTTTACACAAAAATTATAATTACTGTTATCGTATTAGTTATAGAAGTATGTAGTCTTGTTATTTGTTTAATAGTTAGTATTACTTGTATTAAACTTGGGTATGCTCCGATGAGCCTGGCATAGACCAGATGTAAAACTCCCTTTAACTAAAGAGAGGGAAAAAAGGTACAGAGCGTTATAATTAGCTAACTAAACAAAATTAAAATTAAATATAATGTGAGTTTAACTTAAAGTACAAATGAAAATTTAAATTAAAACAATAAATTTAATTAGAATTCAAATGATGACTTTAACGTTTTACAATGATGTTTGTTTTTTAGGTACATTAACACATACAGTAAATACTAATGATAATCAGGACGTCGGCTTTGCAACAGTAGATGAAGTTCTAGACCACAAGAAACCAGTTCGAAGTAAGTTAGAATTTAAAGCACTTACATCATTACCAGTTTTGTACGGTAAATCTTTTAGCGTTAATTGATATGTATATATTAGATTTTTTAGTCGCAGTAAGAATGTTTGCTCAGTCAAACATAGGTTATCATGGATTCACTATCTATCGAAAGAATAAAACAGACACATTAGCAAAAAATTATTAGCGTTATAACAACAGACCCTATCAATATATTTCATTGACGAAGGCGTTAGTTGCGGTAATCCAAAACTAATGTAATTACCTATCAATATAGCTATATCATCAACAATAATTAAAAAAGCTTTTTTTTTAAATATCAGTTGGCATTTCAAAATTTTTGTAAATTGGTTATACTAAAAATATTCTATATATGTTCTTTCTATATACATACATGTTTAAATATTTTGCTTGGATTCAAAGTATGCGCTATTTTGACAATTTTTTTAGAGTGGACTGAGGACGAGCTCACTAGTCAAGTATTCATATTCTTTTTGGCTGGTTTCGAAAGTTCTGCCACGATGTTGGTCATGTGCATTCATGAGCTCGCTTTGAACTCTGACGTACAGGACAGACTTTACCAGGAGATCATAGAATTCAAGGAGACAAATCAACATATAACTTACGAGAATATAGGAAATCTGAAGTATTTGGATTGTGTTCTGAATGGTAATTTAGATAAAATATTTAAATTTGTTCGTCAGCATGCTTTACATTGCTCCATTCTCCATCTTTGCAGTTCTTCGCCAAAATCTTCATCACGAATCATGAAAAGTACTTAAATGTATGAATAGACGTGCAGTTGTATTAAATTACATTCGCTGAGATTGACAAATATTTTTAAGGGATATGATGTTTAATTGATATATCTCCAATTTTTCATTTTTGCATAAAAATATTAAAGTTATTACTAGTATAAAAAATGCCGTCCATAATATTATAATCGATCAATTAAGCTGTTTTTTTTTCCTGACAAACACGCAAAAGATTAATTAGCAAGTCTTCTATCCATTCTGAAATATCAAAAATTTTGTTCTTCAACAAAATTAATATGCCTAGGCCAAAATTTTAAAGTACTCAGAAAGATAATTTTATAGCATGAACTATTTTTATTTTTAGAAACTGCAAGGAAATGGTCAGCTGCTATCATACTCGACAGGGTTTGTACAAGAGATTTCGAACTACCTCCTCCTAGGGAAGGCGGAAAACCTTATAGAGTATGTATCATGAATAATATAAATACCATTTAACTTTTTCATTCGCATGCAAATGTAATATACAAAACAATAGTAAATATATACGATAATAAAAATTGAGTTACTTTATCAGTCTTTTTATAGACTTAGGTCAGATAATTTATTACTTTAAGCCACTATCTATACTCGCATAGCTTATATTTACACCGAAATTACAGATATACATGTGTCTATAGTTGATCAGGCAAAAGTCACAAAGGTCAGGCAATTATTTGTACATATTTATACTTAAAAATGAATATAGAGTTTATAAGGAGATTAGGTTTGATATTTATAGATTCTGGCATTATACGATATTAAGCGTTCGGATCAATCACTCTTTTCCATTCACATCCCACTTCAATGGAACTGATTTTAATAATACGTACGAGGAGTTACGCAACCACAGAGTGACTTTAAACTTGAATATTTATTTTAAGGTTATTAACAACAGATATTAGTTTAGGGCAATTTAATATTAAATCGCAATATTTGTGACTACTAAAATATAGTAAACATGATTAACTTTACCTATCTCTTTCAGTCACTACCAAATGGCATAAAAAGAGACGGAGACAGATGCCAATTATCCGTTGTGCATGTTTTTGTGCTATTCTTCCACTTCCCATATTAATGTTGATGTTTAATATATAAGAATTGAATTGAGGACAAGTAACAATATATTTTTGGATTTTGTGACTTATAGTCATTTTCTATACTAAAAAGACTAAAAGTATACGTAATTTAAAAAAATATAGACTCATTAAACATAATACGAATCCTCTTTTGCAGGTGAAGAAAGGTGACCTTGTCTATAACTTAGTAAACTCCCTACATATGGATCCCAAGCACTTTCCGGAACCAGAAAAGTTCGACCCGGAGAGATTTTCAGACAACAATAGACATAATATCAAACCATTTACGTTTTTGCCGTTCGGTACTGGACCTAGGAATTGCATTGGTAAGTGAAATATTCATTGTAGAAAGATGGTTTTAAATTTTAATATTTTGTATTATTATAACTTACGGTTTATCGTAATCACTGTTGACATAATATGTTGAAGAATTTATATGTCTTGTTAAAAATTTGTGAAATATTAAATTATCACAAGAGGTCAAAATAAAAATTTATAGTTTGTCCATAAATAAATCTATTTTCAGCAATAGTACACTTTCAGATGATGAAACCATTAAAGATGCTTGTAAAGATGCTATGATACTTTTATAAAGAGATTTAGTATATATATCTGTAAAAGATAATCTCTGGAATTATTGATCCGATTCTAAATATTCTTTTACATATATGAAACTACATTGAGTCTGTGAATTTATTTGCACAAAACTTATTCAAGGCGTTAGCGATGCACTTCATGTTATACAATAATTTCTAATCATCAAAACTGTCGTCATCATAAAAATAGATGCAACTACATTTGTTTAGACAATTGAGTTATGTACAATATACATAATTATTTGGAATAAGCAAAAGAGCATCTTCTCATATTTTCAAAAAAAATCATTTCTTCATAATTATTGATTGCCTCCTCATATACCGTGGTTCACTAAAGTGAAAATGTCCAGAAGCCATATTATTATCACCCATACGTTACGTTCTCGGTACATGCCCCTGAATAAATTTTGCTACCTGATGAAAAACCTACTTCGCTTAATTGTGAAGAATGCGATAAAGTTGAAGATATTCATCACGTATTGATGGAATGTGTTGGGAACAAAATAGAGGTAAAAAGTCCGGTAGGGCCGCATGGTCTCAATATGTGGAATCAGAATGCCTTCCATGCTATATTGTCCAGAACTGACAGTACTGACGCCCTTTCTGTATACAACTTAATTGCTAGTTACTTCAAATTAAATGTGTTAACGCAACTATGCCAACGTTATCCTAAGGCGAAAAGCCCATAAAATCAGCAAAAAATAACTGGTCATTTATATGCAGGTTCAAGATTCGCGTTACTGGAACTGAAAGTACTGATTTACAACATCATCCTAAACTACAAGATCATCAGAACCGAGAAGACTCCAGACCCTATCAGACTGGCGCCGAAGGATTTCAATATTAAAGCTTTAGGCGGAACGTGGGTTCAGTTCCAAGGGAGAGAACATACTATGTGATATATTTAATTCAATACGCACTGTTTATTAATTTCAAATTACGTTAGGTTAAACAAAAATATATTATCAAGTTTAATTACAAAAATACTGATTTATGAAGGATAATACTAATTATTATTTAGGCATAGTCGAGCATTCTTGCGTTATTCACGACTACTACACACAAGGAGTAAAACCCGAAGCAGTGATACTCCACCCGTATTTATATGATAGACCGTGTCGTGTAGCCATTTAGCAACTGACACTGTGACAAGTGTAACGTTAACGATACCGACTACATATCCCCCTATCTCGTCTGTTGTCGTATCGCTTGATCTGCACATTACTCTTCTGTCACTACTACAGTAATATGCACGTAAGAATTGCAATACTTTTTTGACGCAACGAAACAAAAATAACTCCACAATTTTTTATCCTATAAAATTCTTTCACTGATTTTTTTAATAGTGTAAAAATAATTTAAGTATTTTACAGACCAAGTTTTAAAAATCTAATATAAAATACATGTTTTAAATAGTCATTAAAATAATACCTCTTTGCCAGCTCTACGACATAAGCATTCTATTTTCTTTTTTTAATAATGATATGAATTAGTAATCAGGTACGCTCTTCAGTAAATGTTAAGCGGTCACTACAGCCTCTATCCATTTTAACTGACCTAAAATGGACCACAGTTCTAATTGGGGCCAATCAATAATTGATTGTAATTCCAGAGAACTGAGTTTGAAATGTCTCGTGTAGATACCCGTGTATATATTACCCTTCGGACTTGAACACAACAACGAGAGTACTGCTGCTTTGCTGTGGAGATAGGTTTGGCGGTATTGCTTTCGCAGTGGAACCTTCCATAGGTTCTACTAATCTCTTACGAAGACTCGTCAGTTAAACGTAGGAAGAAGTCTAGTGGGACGACCGGCTTGTAAGTGCAGCTGCCAGAACACACCTATAGGTGCTTGGCGACAGATTTTCAACTTGAAGGTGGTGGCAAGCCAGGTGGGCATTAGAAAATATCCTATCACCATTCTATGATTTCATTACAATATTTTCCGTCACCGTAAGCTCGGGCTTATTGCAGGGATTCGAACTCACGTCGATCGACGCGGTCTCTGATTATGCAACCACTGAGCTATCATTGCTTCATGAAAAGTGAAGTATTACAATATTCTTTTTAACACGACTTCTACAAAATTGCCAAAGTTTATAAAAATATAAATATTTTTATTGTTTAATATATAATAATTGAATCTATTTTATATTGAATATAATCAATTAATATAAGAATATAACATATTTTATGAACATTACCTTCTATAAATAAAATGCGAACTAGACTTTTATCATTTTTGTTTATATTCCTTTCCAGTGTAAAACCTTAAAGAATGTATCAAAATTCAAATCAAAGATCAGTGGTAATTAATATTACTTTGTGTATTACACATAACATATTTTCTGAACAATTCATTACAATATACACTTAGTATGGTAACTAAGAATAAGGAAAAACAACAGAATTACAACTCAGATCTATTTTATAAACAACACTTATATTCATCAATACAATTCACATAAACATACAATAAAAATAATTTGACATTTGCTATAAAACTGTAATTAATCGTTTAGTATCTAATTCTATATATTATATCTATATCATTCTTTATAATATAATCTTGATAATTCTATTTATCTAAATATATTATCCGCTTTTGCACCGGGTAATAATCATAGGCTAATTAAAAATGGTGCTATGGTACCTTTAATTGGGCAAACAGAAAACTTATTTTGTCAACCATATTAACTAAGGTTTCGATTTCGTACAGGTTTCGACAGTAATGATAACTTCCTAAAGGTTACACGAGGTTGTAAAAACCTAATTCCACACGCGTGTCATATAACGTTTTTCAAAACATTTAAATTTTCAACTAGGTAATGAAGCAAAGTTCTTCATTACAAATTATTTTTAATAAGAAATAAGAAATTATACAGATAGGTCACTACTCATGAAAATTTTACCTGCAATTTGCTCCTCATTCAAGATATCAGGTGGAGTAGATTCCATATTAATATCGATTCCTCGCTTGAACTAATATTTTTTTTTTATAAATATCAGTCGTAAAGTCGCAGTAATCTTTGACGTTTCTAATATGACGTCACGTTACGTGCGCGTGGTTTTAATTGGAACTACTTAAAAAAAAAACGTAAGTATGTGCACGGCGCTATACAACGGAGTATGCGGTAAAACGGTACCTAGGTGAGAGTACCTATTTTACCGCACATTCCGTTGTACGGTGCGTAATTTTTAATTTGCCAACAATGTATACAGACTTTGTAAATGAGTTTTTGACTAAATGTATTAAAGATATATTTTTTATTTTAGTAAAAGACAAATAGTTGTAAAAAAGGCTCATTGAATCTAGAAACTTATGTTTTCTTTTAAGAAATATTATGATAATGTCTAACATTATAGCATTATATTGAACTCATGTCTTTTTACCAAACCAATAGGTGAATATTATTCATGGTTACGCTCATTGATGACTTAACAAAATCGACGCATATCACTTCAATTGATGTGCTATCATTACAATCAACTAACCGAATTGAGATGACTAACAGAACAAATTAAAAAGGGTATTTAATCATGTGAGAAAAAAAGCTGCAACTATGATCGACAGCCACTTTTCTTACAAATAACAGATCTCGTACTCGGACGGCGGCTTACATCAGATTCACTAGCCAGTTTTTTTTTTTTAATTAGTTGGACGGCACTGTGCCTCGTTTTAAGCACAGTACAATCCAAAAATAACCGCAAGCACTCGGAGATCTGCAATTCATCGACGTTCGTCTTTGTCATGCCGGCCTGCAAGCGTCTCAGAAGCTGGATATACACCGTCTGATCCCGAAAGGCAACAATCTAAATAATATAATACTTTATTCAAATTACGTCTTAAGAAGGTACCTACTTATAAACATCAAAGCACTACTACCGATTCGAAAAAAATCTCAGTCATCGAAAACAACCGGCATGAAACTCGATGGGCTTTATATTTTTCTTTCTATTTCAAACTGCACAAGTACTTAAGTGAATGCACAAAGAAAGAGTCACTTACAGACATCACTATCATTCACGTTATGATCCATTTTTGAAAGTAAATAGGCAATCCAAAAGTGAGTCACTGAGCCTGGTTTATCACCATGTGCATGGTGGTTGCAAGTAAGGGTGTTACTACTGAGGGTGTTACACTTGATGTATGGTGGCCGAGATTCAGACGGAAACAATTGTATACTACCACCCAGCAAAAAAAAGGGATTGACAGAAACCTCGTTCGTTCTATTAACCGTCTATATAATTAAGATCTCGGTAGTTACACTACATATAGCTAGTATTACGCAACTTTTGAATTGTTTTATTCATTAATATTATCTCAGCGGCCTCGTTTTAGGTCGCGAAATATAAATTTCTGGTGTCACGCGCGCCGCTGCCGTTTAATCTTTCGCTATTATTATGGACACCCCCGGGGAGAGCGCCGTGAACATAAATTATTATAGATTAGATTATATATTGGTGAAACCGTCGGTGTAATTTACGCTCGGATAAATAAAAGGAACATACCTTTTATAATATATTATATAAGGTATATATCTATACTAATATAATAAAGCGGAAGAGATTTTTGTTTGTTTGTTTGTTTAAAGACGCTCGTCTCTGGAACTACCAGTCTGGTTCGAAAATTCTTGTCGTATAAGATAGCCAGATTTATGAGGAATTGTATAGGCTATCTAGAATTAGGCTAGACCTCTCAGCTAGCCTTAAATATTTATTTTTGTCCAGTAAGTCGGAAGACACAGTGCACTCGAACCTGCTATATCTGCGTGCTTGTGTAATGGTTATTGATACGGAAATATAATGTCCTACAAAAATATTGCTTCTTAGTACATCTAAACAAAAGTAACATAGTAACAAAGTAAAAATAATCCACAATAAGGTATTTTGTAACATAGTTTTATTGAAAAAGTGATTTATGAGCATTATTATTAAGCATGGCATATTAATCCTTACGAACGAGAGTTACTTCATCATTAAGACAATTTTATGTAGATATACTTTGCCCTGTATGGCATGCTATATTGACGAATACTTTGGGAGATAATGTAAAATTAAAATAATTCAACATTCGGCTCGGGTCTATGATTGTAGGTGTAGTGGTGCAAATGAAACCTGTGGTTGTGATGCATAACCTTGGGCTGTCTGATAAAATATTGTCTATACTAAAGTATTATAAATAAAAAAGGTGTGTGTGTGATTCACACGCGATAGACAGCCACTAGGTTTAGCGTGTTACCATCTTGGGCCACATCGTCACTTAACATCAGGTGAGATTGCCACTACGCCAAACCTACAACGATAAATATATATATATATATATATGTCGGCGCAAAATAACATGCGATTAGCTATTTTATCGCTACACGTGTTTCGTACAGAGTAAACAAGTGACGCACTACGATCGCCCCACCATTTGGTTATAAAAGGCCGCTCGCTGTAGCGGAGAGAGACTGGTTAGTTAGCCTCAGAAAATTTTTCAGATCACTAAATACATGTACGCGTGTCTCTTCCTCCCTCCCAGGAGGCAAGAGACATGCATACATGTATAGTTAGTTAGCTCGAATTCGCGTAGGAATTTAGCTAGGTCGCGTATGTTGCAAATACGGCAACAGCTCAAGCCGAGGTTCAGCCACTTTGGCACCCTTGCGCATGTTGCCCAAAATTTCTCGGCTGAGTGCCTTAAGCGCTCGCCAACAAGTCCGGTGAAACTGTTAAGGCCCCCGGGCCAACAGCATAGTCAGTTCGAAAAAAAAAAAAAAAAAAAAAAAAAGCGGAGAGAGACATTCGCTTGTCGGTTCTCGGAGAGTGAACATCTAATTTATTGTCAATTACTTCAATTATGCAACAATCCAGTAATAATGATAACAATGACGTTGGCTATGCCGACGTCACTGTCTCTAAAAACCATACTGAACCGCCTGCTCCGTCATCAGAAGTGGGATACACCACGATGTCCATACTGGACTACCCTGCTCCGTCATCAGAAGTGGGATTACCTGCCACTTCCGCTCAACAACCTGATGATGCAAGGGAATTGCAAGCTGGAGTACACATCTCGAGCAATAATGGAATACCGATGCAACAGGAACAATCACAATTCAATTTGTTCAATGCACCACGACGTCCTGGCTCGCCCATAGCAGGGTAGAACGCTGTGATGCACCACGACGTCCTGGCTAGCCCGTAGCCGGGTAGACCAAAATGTCTTACTCACTGACGACTTCTACAATGTTGTGTTGAAGTTGGTGAGAGATGGGTGCTGCTGACTATGTGACGAAACTGTTTCTGTGAAATTGGTGAGATCTATCCAGTACTTATTGATTTCATTGTCTTCAACTGTTTATGAAGCCAGTTGAATGAGTAACGAAGTACCTCGTGCCTATCATTCGTCGTGATAGCTATTTGACTAGAACTTTTGAGTTCCAATTACTTTGGCTCAGCTTCTTGACTTTATTAGTCAGGAGTGGTCGAGCTTTCAAAAGAATACTTGTGCTGGTAAGAATATTCCGATTGCTTTGGCTCAGCTTCTTGACTTTATTAGTCAGGAGTGGTCGAGCTTTCAAGAGAATACTTGTGCTGGTAAGAATATTCCGATTGCTTTGGCTCAGCTTCTTGACTTTATTAGTCAGGAGTGGTCGAGCTTTCAAATTAATACTTGTGCTGGTTTACTTTGTATTCTGTTAGCAGCTGTAGCGCCAGACTTGAGCAACTTGAGCACCTAACTGGTGTTCCCTTCGGCTGCATTAGATTACTGCAGGCGGCCTAAACGGTTGAAGTCAGAGGAGTGGTCGAGCTTTCAAATTAATACTTGTGCTGGTTTACTTTGTATTCTGTTAGCAGCTGTAGCGCCAGACTTGAGCACCTAACTGGTGTTCCCTTCGGCTGCATTAGATTACTGCAGGCGGCCTAAACGGTTGAAGTCAGAGGAGTGGTCAAGCTTTCAAATTAATACTTGTGCTGGTTTACTTTGTATTCTGTTAGCAGCTGTAGCGCCAGACTTGAGCACCTAACTGGTGTTCCCTTCGGCTGCATTAGATTACTGCAGGCGGCCTAAACGGTTGAAGTCAGTTCACATGGGTGGGGTGCTCACCGAAGCAACAAAACACATTACCACAGTATACGCACAAACACAGTACCACAGTGTACGCACCAACACACAGTACCACAGTGTACGCACCAACACACAGTACCACAGTGTACGCACCAACACATAGTACCACAGTTTACGCACAAACACATAGTACCACAGTGTACGCACAAACACATAGTACCACAGTGTACGCACAAACACACAGTACCACAGTGTACGCACAAACACACAGTACCACAGTGTACGCACAAACACACAGTACCACAGTGTACGCACAAACACACAGTACCACAGTGTACGCACAAACACAGTACCACAGTGTACGCACAAACACAGTACCACAGTGTACGCACCAAGACAGTACCACAGTGTACTCACAAACACAGTAGTACCACAGTGTGCTCACTCACAAACACAGTAGTACCAGAGTGTGCTCACTCACAAACACAGTAGTACCACAGTGTGCTCACTCACAAACACAGTAGTACCACAGTGTGCTCACTCACAAACACAGTAGTACCACAGTGTGCTCACTCACAAACACAGTAGTACCACAGTGTGCTCACTCACAAACACAGTAGTACCACAGTGTGCTCACTCACAAACACAGTAGTACTACAGTGTGCTCACTCACAAACACAGTAGTACCACAGTGTGCTCACTCACAAACACAGTAGTACCACGGTGTGCTCACTCACAAACACAGTAGTACCACAGTGTGCTCACTCACAAACACAGTAGTACCACAGTGTGCTCACTCACAAACACAGTAGTACCACAGTGTGCTCACTCACAAACACAGTAGTACCACAGTGTGCTCACTCACAAACACAGTAGTACCACAGTGTGCTCGCTCACAAACACAGTAGTACCACAGTGTGCTCGCTTACAAACACAGTAGTACCACAGTGTGCTCGCTCACAAACACAGTAGTACCACAGTGTGCTCGCTCACAAACACAGTAGTACCACAGTGTGCTCACTCACAAACACAGTAGTACCACAGTGTGCTCACTCACAAACACAGTAGTACCACAGTGTGCTCACTCACAAACACAGTAGTACCACAGTGTGCTAACTCACAAACACAGTAGTACCACAGTGTTCTCACAAACACAGTAGTACCACAGTGTACTCACAAATGTACTCACAAACACAGTAGTACCACAGCGTACTCACAAACACAGTAGTACCACAGTGTACCCTCCTAACAACACCGTACTACAGTGTACGCTCGCAACAACACCGTACTACAGTGTACGCTCGCAACAACACCGTACTACAGTGTACGCTCGCAACAACACCGTACCACAGTGTACGCTCGCAACAACACCGTACCACAGTGTATGCTCGCAACAACACCGTACCACAGTGTACGCTCGCAACAACACCGTACCACAGTGTACACTCGCAACAACACCGTACCACAGTGTACGCTCGCAACAACACCGTACCACAGTGTACGCTCGCAACAACACCGTACCACAGTGTACGCTCGCAACAACACCGTACCACAGTGTACGCTCGCAACAACACCGTACCACAGTATATAGTCGTCGGTAAAACATCAACATCTCGGCTAATGCAGAGCGCGCATTGCCGGTCAGAATGGTCGTGTCGGCGCAAAATAACATGCGATTAGCTATTTTATCGCTACACGTGTTTCGTACAGAGTAAACAAGTGACGCACTACGATCGCCCCACCATTTGGTTATAAAAGGCCGCTCGCTGTAGCGGAGAGAGACATTCGCTTGTCGGTTCTCGGAGAGTGAACATCTAATTTATTGTCAATTACTTCAATTATGCAACAATCCAGTAATAATGATAACAATGACGTTGGCTATGCCGACGTCACTGTCTCTAAAAACCATACTGAACCGCCTGCTCCGTCATATATATATATATATATATATTAGAAAGGAAATATCATGTGGCCTGGTTTTTTCAAACTCAATACCTACAGGTGTAAAAAATGGGGTGAAAGTTTATATAATAAAAGTAACGACATCTATTAACCAAAGGCAGTACCAACGAATGCATTCATACGTAATATATAAATGTCTTACGTTTTTGACGAAAGTCGTTGAACGTCTAACGTCTAACGGTTGCATTCCAAAAAAAAACTGGTACATAACTCTTCTATAACGCGGAGAAGCTGCGGGAAAACCGCTAGTAAGATATAAAACTGTACTCACTCCCCGCTAACCGCACTGAAGCCAAGCTCATTGAATTTATTGACTATTCATTTTTTTTATAAGTCGTGGTGATCGAGTGGTTTATACCGGCGGAATATCGATTCGAACGAATTTCTCGGAATTCGCGTATCAATTCATTTGAATTAATAACAGCATCGGCCGTCGGTGAAGGATACAGCGAGAGGAAACCTGAATGATGGAGAAATATTCTTGAATGTGAGAAAAATATAGTACTGTGGATTACTCGGCGTTTGAAATCGTCGTTACGCCGTGGGTTGGCAAGGTAATTAAGCCAGTTCCTTCCTTCGAAAATAGGCCTTTACCCAACAGTGGGGCACTTCTATATGTATACATTATAGGTTTATCATTTGGAAACAGTTTCACTTGATATTAAGTGTCTATATGGCCGTAGGTAGCCCGTTTAGTCTATACGAGGACTGGCTTTCAAGTGCCGCTGCTGGAACACACCTATAGTGTATATATCGTTTCGAATATACCACCACAGCCACACGCTCCAGGATCGAGTACTGTTGAGCCAGTGTACGTGAAGGTGCATATATATACATCAAGACCTTGTCGGTGCCGACCAGCGAGAACCACAGAACGGAGAACCGATGAGTTGACATGACATTTTAAGCATACTTTCGCTGGATATCCTCGTATTATCGTAATTCGCCTTTTAGCTTCGCATCACAGGTCGTTCATTCGCGTGAGAACGACCAACCTACATCGATCGACGTGATGTCCGAATACGCTACCACTGAGCTATCATCGATAGACTACTGAAAACATAGGTTTTACATACTCCCATGTCTAGGATGGGATTTCTCAAACATAATAAATACATTAGGTTGACCAAAGTTGTGTAATACATTTTCATAATCCCATAACATATAATGTTTTAGGAAAAGTGGGAAAACATAAAGGAAGGGATTTACATAATTATATTCAGTGCAAATAATACGACAAGTGACATTTCAGTGTTGCCACATGCTCTGTAGATGTGTCTCAGAGGGGTCGCAAATAATACACTAACGCGGCAACACCGAGTTGCGGAACACATTACCTTTAATAAACTACATTTGTTGTGAAACATTTTAGTCCGAGTAGATTATGCGACTATTTTGTATATTATTATTTTATTTTATTTTTTACCTCTTATACTTACAATGTATTATATTTCTGCTAAATTTAATGACAGAAAATCAATGTAGCAATGATGGCTTAATGGTAGCGTGTACGGACACCGCGTCAATCGACGTGTGTTCGAATCCCTGCAATGAGACTGCACTTTCGGTGAAGAAAAACATCGTGATGAAACCACAGCATGGTGGTAAGACTTTACCCTACCACGGTCAAGTTGAAAATCTGTCGCTAAGCACCTATAGGTGAATTCCGGCAGCTGCACTTGAGAGCCAGTTTCCCCACTAGGTTTAGCGTGTCATCATCTTGGGTCACATCGTCACTTAACAGGTGAGATTGTGGCCATAAACCTATAAATGATTTAAAAAAAACTGTGAACCCTTAGTTATTGTCTTTTAAAGTAACAAGTTTTGCTATTCAAAAATTACTTTATATAATAAAATATATTTTAATGTAAATACAATAATGTAATTGACAATATATATACGTTCCTTTGTGTGTTTGTCAATACCAGGTTGCGAGTGAATCATTTAATTTCTACGACTAATGAGAATGGGCAAAAGCTAGTTAACTTGTAAAATACATTACATAAATGTGATACGTTATCGAGACAAATTGATTTATACTTATGTTACATAAGTAATTCATATCCATAACATACACGAAATATCTATTTAATACATATTATAAAGAGGTTAAGTTTTTTATGTATGTAATAGGTAAGAAGTTACATTGTCCCTGAGTAATATAGACTATTTTAATTCTTATTAAGTTTATATTGGAATAAATGCAAACGATATTACCAGTGGTTATTAGTCATATCATAATTACACGACGAGAAAAAAATAATGAAAATGAAAAGAAAAACAAGTTTTAACCATTTTGTTTTTTTCTTATATCTTGAGCGTACTTTTAAATATTTTGAAACGAGTAATACACCTTTAATTAACATATTTTCATGTGACAAGTAAAGAATATAGTAGTTTTTTTGGGCCGCCCTAATGTTAAAATTAATCAAATAGCAACTAACACATAGAATGTTTAAACTGTATAATTTATTCATTTTCACTTTTAAATCTTCTAACATTATATAAGTTGAAAGGTGTGGGAATTAAAATTAGGAACAAGAAACACGATTAATTATAAAACAACTAAGCGACCACTTTTCAGTCGTCTGGTCTGTGCTAATGCGCGTAAGGTTTCACAGTTTAAAACGTTACTCTCGTCAGTTAAGGTCGGTTTAATGGCCCCCGGAGCCGTCGCAGCGGGAATAAAAGCTAAAAGCTTGCGGTAATTTTTATATATTAGCTGACGCTGAGGTATAATAATACATAACAGCAATGCATTACGTTCTCAACTTAAGCCAAATGAAAGATTGCTCAATTAACTCGAAAGTAAATAATAATAATAGCATTTATTGGTCGCAAGGCATTGTTATACCCTAATTACATAGCAATGTATTAATGTTTCTTTTAACTATTTATTTATACATATTATAAAATACAGTCCCCGCCGCGTCTGTCTGTCTGTCTGTCTATCTGAACGCAATAAACTCAAAAACTACTGAACGGATTTTCATAAGGTTTTCGTCATATGTATTATAATGTTACCGGGGCAACCGGTTGCAAAGCCGGGGCGGGTTGCTAGTCTATACTGATAGATAAATAATATAAATCTCAAGACATATTTTTTACATTTTACATTAGATTACATATGACATGTTTCAATGAGATCTTAGCAGGAACAGATAAAGTGAAGGAAAGAAGACAAAGACATCAGCTTACGAAAAAGTCATTTACAGTTTGCATTTCGGGACCTATTCCACCTTCACGTTTTCTAAATTTATTTACTTCGATCATCGATACTTAACTATGCATCTATAGATGAAAGCCTTACAATCTTCAACAAACATCTTATAAGATAAAAACACTGTTAATTCAATAATAAACTTGTGTAAAAACCGTCACTTGTGACGAAGAAATAGACGTTTGTACGGTCGAAGTACCGTGGCTGTTGACCCGACCCTAAATTTATATTGTATATTTAGATGGCGTAACGTTGGGCTCTACAAATAGCGCTCCATTATAAAATTACTAGCAACCCGCCTCGACTTCGCACGGGTAGCAGAGTATGACAGTCTCACGGTAAAGTTATGCCACTATATCTGATGGTGAGCACTGTGTAATCTAATAACATCGGCGACTACCGTGAGATCTACAATCCATCGTCAGTCGTGCCTGTCATGCTATCCTGCTCAAATGTCTTCTCGTGTTGTGTTTAAAGGAGTCCATGCTATAGGTAGGAGGGTACACACTGGCCGGGAAACAGTTCCACAACTTCATAATACAGAAAAGATAATACGTAGCAAGTATCTTTGTTCGTGCTGAGATGGAGGTTATCGTAACGCTGTAGCTCCAGGTTAATTTATCTTTAAATACTGGAGTTTGAAAATAACTCTGTTGTATTGTACATTTTTCATGTAACGAGGTAGTCAAAACTAATTATCTAAAAAAATAATTTCAGTGCATATTTATTGTTTTCCTATAAGCGATTTAACAATTATAATCATATTATTTCTCAAAGGGATTTTTTTCTGGCAACGACATATCTCCGTTAATTCTTCATCAGAATTAATTATTCAAAAATCATTCCAAAGCTTGATTTCCCCGCTATTTACGAAACATATACTCGATATATTATTTTTTCAATGTGATTTTTGAATAATGATTGAAAGATGTATTCCTACATACAATTGTTATATTATTTACCTACTATTGATCTGCGAAATATTCAGCTGGTATGCATTAAAACACTAGATTCAATTATTATTTATAAAACATTTAAAGAAACTATGGTTTTCTTACTGTGGAAAGTCATCTTAAAAAAACTTGAGTTTCAACTCTACAGTGTGATTGAGCTTTAAGTTAAAACAAAAAAAGGTGTGTGTGCGATTCACACACGATAGAAGTGAAACTTCATTTTAAAAGACATTTTCTATTTTATTTAAGCAGTGTGCAATATACATACACACCGACATTTACTTTCTCGCTCTGGCTCACACAAAGAGGAGAGACCGATAATATATTGCTCTCTCGCTTTGGCTCACATATAGAGGAGAGACCGATAATGTGCGTTAAACGTTTAACGTTTAACATTTAACGTTTAAAGTTCAACGCTTGGAAGTCACATAAGAAGTTTCACTTCAAAAACATATTTTAACATTGTAAAGGTGACCCTACCCTATCTTGTTCAACTAAGTCTAACGTATCAGTCTGTTCGATCAACTGCAATTGAAAGCTATTTTTCTTTACTAGCTTAAACCACATTATTACTTCACATCAAACGTGATTGTGTGAAATACAATAAATAATACAATATCAAAATGCTCTTTATAATCAAACTTTTCTTTAATACATGCTAAAGGGTATTCTCATGTAGCTTCATTATATTAATACATCGTAGCGATAACCTCAATTATTATGAAAAGGTTGTATTTGCAAAATCCGAATCTTCGTTCATGTCGTCTTTGTAATAAATGACTTGCGCGTCACCTGTTGTAAACTGGTTGTACTAATATATAATCTTTGCGTGTCTGTACATAAAAACTCTTTAAAATTACATTGCAATCAGATAAATGGTTTAGAAAAACATAGAGGCCAAACAAATAATAAAACATTAATTTATAAATACAGATGACTAACATAATATGACTTTCTATATCCTGTTATAAGTTGAAGATGAAACACTCGAGGCCTAAAATGGACACTGGCTATCAAGAACAACAGCGAAAACAGCGGTGAATATACAACGACTATTTTTTTAAAGATAAACTTTCAGCATTAATGAAGTTCGCTATTGTAATGGCCACACACGACGTCTAGTGTTTCGCTATATCTCATTTTATTATACTATTATTATGGCATTGCAGTGTTATTGTGGTAGGTACGTCTGAGATCCCTCTGCGAGCTTACGAAGGTTTAAACTAGAGTTTAATAAAACGTAAATAAGAAGATTCTGTGGTGTTATCCTTGATTTCCTTTGAGCATATTGTCACCCGCTTTTTTATTTTATGAGACTTTTTTTATGATTGCAGCTCTCGTGGTTCAGTATTCTTTTTGTGATGTATTCGACAAATATATTTTTATGCGGCTGTATTTATACCATTCTCATATTTTATAACTATTGGAGAGGGAAGGAAAGATATATTATTAGAGATTATATTTCAAAGCTCATATCCCCCAGTCGTGAACAACGATATCACAATTTACCCACATCGGAAATATTAAAAAACACCCGGTCATTTTTTTTTTAGATAGCAAATATAGCACATTACTAAACCTTTTTTCAAAATATATAGTAAATATGTATGTGGTTCATCTGATATATCCCCTGTAGCCTATGCCTCTTTATAACCCACTCCAAAAAGCGCTGTATCCTTAACCGAGACTAGTCAATAATAGGTTGCTACTCCTGAGGACTGAATTGGAATTCCTCGTGTGCCAGTGCGTATTACTAATCACACCTTTCGGACTGGAACACAGCAGCACTTGATTACTGCTGCTGCGTCCACAGTTGAACTTTACACATAAAGTTTATTGATGATCCTGAAAATCGCATTGAGATCAAACTTATTTTTTTCAATCGACTTTGAAATTTGATAAGGTGGTGGTTCTTATTAAATCACCGCCACCTGTCTCTCCCGATATTTTGTTTATCCAGATGGCAACAGTGCGAAATAACACAAAGAACAATCTTACACAGATACTAATCTGGTATTTTAAAATAATATGATTTAATAAAAATAGTTAAATAGAGTAGAGTACAATATTATCTTTACACTGATTTGAAATATAGTCATAGATCATTCCCTTGGTTCAAACTTCACCCAGGTCCCACCCAATGCTTTCATATTGAAATCTAAAGGTTGCAGTCTGATTGGATCCGTCGTTTTCTCACACTTGAGGATCTTGAATTTGAGTACTATGTGATACATTAGTACTTTTATTTCCAAGGTTGCGAACCTTCCTCCTGATAAACAAACGTAACTTATGTTGAAACTAACCTGTAAATGGTTAATCTATCGGGCAAAGGTCACTTGCAATGAGAAAGAAAGAGGACGAAGAGGTTTCTGTATCCAAAAATCAAATAATTTTTAGAATTGAAAGAAATGCCTGCCATTTTTTTTTTAATAATTACTTCATAATAATAATTCGATTTCTTTAGGATTGATATCTAAGGATCCGTGCTATCTATCTCGCTCTTTTTTGTTGTCAATCGACACATTAGTAAAAAAACTACAAGAAAAGCAAACTATATAAATTGCAGAGTTTTTATTCTAACACGTATATTTCGATTGAGTGTACTGAAATTGTTACACTTACCAATACAATTTCTAGGTCCAATTCCGAAAGGTATGAAGGTGCCAGATTTTATCTTATGCTTGTTACCTTCGGAGAATCTCTCCGGATCAAATATATCTGGATTAGGAAAGTAATTCGGGTCCATATGAATTGAGTTTACTGCGCCATAAACCAAATCTCCAGGATTCACCTAAAAGTGCTAATTATCAAACACTTGTACACTTGTACCGTTAGTATCAATGAGAGAATGAACGATAAAAATGATTAAAATAACAGCAATATTCCAAAAGTATACACAGAGTTATTTGTGAGAAAACAGAAAAAAGGAAAAAGCTAATCTAGGAAGGAGATAAGGCATTCACAGATGAGGACATAACTATCATAATTAACTTCGTTATGCTAAGTATCCATTATAATTATTTCCAAGGGTCTTTTTACTTGATCATTGTCAAAATTATTCGTATATAGAATTTTTATAGAACATATTCTTAACGCCATTAATTCATTGCTTAAATGGTTTATAGTTTCCCATTTAGTTAATTAATTATATTTTTCCGAAACTACTTCTATTATGATTATTAGACACATTTTCATTGGTAAACAAACATTTTTGTATAAGTTTTAAAAAGATAAAATATAAACCTTTCAAAACTTATGGTACCCTAATCAAAAAGTCAGTTTTCTAGCGACAACTCAACGAGTTTCAATTAGAAATTGAAAATTTCATCGACTGAAGAGTATATGGTATGCTTACTCTATAAGGTTTACCTCCATCACGTGGCGGCGGTAAGTCATAACTTTTCGTACAAATTCTGTCAATAGCCAAAGCAGCACTCCATTTCCTTGACGCTTCTAAAAATATATTAAGAACCGTATTGTATATGAACAAAATTGAAATATTCGTTTACATTCCTTGTTCTTCTTTCTATCTAATGAAAACTGAATTCATCCGCAATTCTGTCAACGTCTCGTGAATAAGAATATTTTCTAATTATTCTTGTAATCTTCAAACGTAACCCTAACAAGTGGCGGCTCCCTTGTTAAAACAGTCCAGGGAGTCTTTGTAACAACTTAAAATGCATGTTCCTAGTTATTATTTATACTCCACTTCATTAATTTGTTCACAATAGCATAACTACATCACGTAAAATTACATACGAGTAATATAGGGCCTATGTCTAGCAGTGGACGTCTTTCGGCTGAAATGATGATGATGAATAAAGGGCACATAAGGTTCAATATACAAATTAATGTACTCTGTGGTTATGAATTAAAATAAAACCCATCACATGACAGATCAAGATTCCGTCAAATCTACCGTTTATATATAAATGGGGAATTTTGTAAATTTGAATAAAGAATTACAAAATGAGAATATTTTTGGATACTAAACCCTTATAGCAGTATATCCTTTACTTAAATAATTATTGTTATGATTGAGTTAATTTTAATCATCACGAAAAAGAACAAATGAAACAAAAGACCATTTGTTATTGTTATATATACAGTATATATATACAGTTACCATTTACTATTGATAAATAATCTACAACAAATACCATTGTTTTAAATAACTGAATCAGCACACTTTACTAACCATTTATCACACAATCCAAATATTTGAGTTCATTGATACTGTCATACTGAAAACCTCCCTTGATCTCATTGTAAGCTCTGAGTTCCTCATATAATTTCTCCTGGATGTGAAAGTTTAAAGCTAGTTCGTGTATACAAATAGTCAAAGCGTTGGCCGTTGTCTCGAACCCAGCGACGAAGAATATGAATACTTGAGCTGCTAGTTCATTATCACTCCACTCTTTTAAGAATACACATAATATACATCCAGTGAAATTATTATATTTTAATTAATATAATCTATAATTGAGATAGCGTTTATATTAATAATCATAACACTCACTTTTTCTAGCGTCATTTGGTTTAAGCGTATGGTCTTCGATTCTAAATCCCAGATCTCTATTATTTTCATCATCACTGCCATGTAATGTTCCTGTCAAGAAGATGACATGTTTGAGTATTTTATAGATAGATCGTTGGTTTCCACGTGGCATGACAATCAAGTTCTCGTGCAATAATTATTTATAAAACTATTATATTGTATTTTAAATCCATCGCTACCTGCTTTGATCTTATAGTACTATGAGATCAATTTTTTTTGTTTATTGACTTCTTACACACGGACTATGTGATATATATATATTTAATTTTAACTCCATTATTGTCAAGTTGATGTATCTGGAGGCAAAAGCCTGAGTCTTATTTCATAAGAATTACATCTGTATCATCAAAACATAGTAATTGAATTTATGATTTACCTCTAGAAGTTTCCATAAGCAGTTGTATCATATCTGGTCTTTCAACATTATTCCTAATTCTGTAGTCTATGGTAGTTGCCACTATATCTCTGGAAAAGTTTTCTGTCGCAGCGGGAACTATTCTAAATCCGATTTTCTGAAAAAAATATTCACAATATCATTCATGTCACAGAACTTATAGATAGATACAATACTACAGTAGTTAACATATTAGGTCTTTTACCTATGAAATAGCCGTTTTTTATGAAAAAATTTAAACGATGTTTTTTCATGTATTTTTTATTTGTATCAATCGAAGTAATCACCCATGCAATCAATGCATCTTTGCCAGCGCAGTGGCAGTTTATAGATGCCCTTCTTAAAAAAATCAGCTGGACGGGAGGCAACAAATTCTTCAAAGGCATTTTGTACTGCCTCTCGGGTATTGAATTTTTTTCCCGCCAAAGAGTTATCCAAATTCTGGAAAAAGTAGTAGTCTGTAGGCGCAAGGACTGGTGAGTAGGGCGGATGACGGAGAACTTCCAAACCCAGTTCTTGCAACTTGGAGACCGTCTGTTGTGCAGTATGAGGTCGCGCGTTGTCGTGCAGGAGCAGCGGAGACGAGCGATTGACCAATGCTGGTTGGAGATGTGCCAGCTTCTCCATCATTGTGTTCAGTTCTTCACAGTACACATCTGCAGTAATGCTCACCCCGTTTGTTAAGAAGCTGTGATGAATCACACCGGCGCTAGATCACTTTTCTAGGGGTAAGTTTTCGTTTAGGGCATTGTTTAGGTGCTGAACCAGGATCCAACCAACTTGAGCGCTTGCAGTTATCAAACAGAATCCATTTTTCATCGCAGGTAACAATGCGGTTCAAAATTCCTTCATTTGTGTGTCTGTTGAGCAGTGCAAGGCACGTCTCGACGCGTACTTCGCGCTGGCGATCATTGAGTTTGTGGGGCACCCATTTGTCAAGCTTTTTTACCTTGCCAATTTGACGCAAATGGACCAATATTGTTTTGACGCTAACGTCGAAAGCTGCTGCTAATTCAGCCGTAGATTGTGTATCATCGGCTTCCACAATCGCCTTTAATTCGTCATTGTCGACCAAAGTCTTCGGACGACCGCGAGGTTCATTTTTCAGGTCGAAATTCCCAGAACGGAAGCGAGCAAACTAATAACAGGTGGTGCGTTGGTTTGTAGTGTTAGGTCCGTAAACGTCGTTGATGTTGCGTGCCGCTTGTGCCGCGTTACTGCCACGACGGTACTCATATTCCATAATTACTCGAATTTTTAACGTATGACATGATGACAAAAAAGATTTAAATGCGATGAAAATGTTACACTAATCAATAAACAAAGGGCTACTTTTGGAAAAAGAATTCCATGTTTTTAAAATAAAATTAATTTGAAATTAGAATTCTTAGCCAAACAAAAAATATTTTGATTTGAAATGGCCAGTACTGCAGAACGGCAATTTCATAGGTAAAGACCTATTATTAGACAAAAATGACTGTATCGACATATATATAATTTGTTTCATTTACCCATATTGTTCTATATCTTATAGAATAACTACATTTCTAAAGATATTTTGTCTTTATAGGGACTAATGAACTGCTATTTTTAAACGATTTCAAAAAAGGAGGAGGTTATCAATTCGACTGTATGATTTTTTTTATTGTTTGTTACGCAATTTTGATTATTATTCTTTTGTTTGGTAGATCAAGAGATAGTCCCATATAAATTTTATCAAAATTGATTCAGCGCTTTTGAAAAATAATATATATATACACGGGGGGCTTTCAGTGTATTCTCGGTATCGGTACTGCAATTTCATTGGTATTGGACCTTTGACTTTGAAGGGACCAGGGACCTCATCAAAATAGTTGAAGATGGTTTTCTTTTTTCTTAAAAATTGTCTTGTTTGTGATTTATTCGATAAATTTACTTATTGTAATCATATTAAAAATGTTGGACGTATAAGGTGGCACTCCAAAACTTGATAGCTAACTAATGACTTTCGATATTTTTCTAAAACACCTCGTACACATCATGAACATTAGTTTTATATGCTTATTAAAAAGTACGCAGTTATTCCAGTCATTTATACAAATGCATCAATTTCTTAATGTATATTACCTTAACTAAATCTGGGAACTGCGCATGAATTAGTAATCCAATTCTTTGACTTAAAGAAAAATTGAACAACGTCTGGCCACATTTGTAGAATGCATTGTCCTTGTCTATTAATGAGTTTACTTGGAGTCCAAATCCTGCTGAAGCAATGACATCGTTGGTGTATCTTTGCATTAAATCGTAAACATCGATATCTTCGAATTTATGGTCTGTAGGAAAGAAACCCAATTAATATTTTGCTCGGCCTCCTACAAATAGGAGTTAAAAAATTAGTTATCTCTTGATACTTGTTGTTTTATGTTTTCTTTCCTTCAAAGTCAGCAGAAGTTTCAACAAATAACAAATCTATATCGGACATCTATGTGTCCAAATATAATTGTGGAGCCATTGATATCAGCTTAAATTATATAATAATAAAAAAATACAGTAAATTATTATAATCAAAGCTTACCTTTCAAATACTCCACAATATTGTTACTTATCTCCACCATGAACGGTACCATAAGCCTCATTTTGGAAGAAGTGAACGCTGGACTCAAGGTTGTTCGCATATCGCGCCATTTCTCATCTTAACGTAATTAATTTGGTCACATTATGGCCAATTTACACTTTGCTAAGTGCCAAGTGACAAGTGTAGGTGTTAAGTGATTAGTAAAGTCAAGGTATAAACTACTGCTACTGATGATAACTGCGAGTGTAACATAAAGTGAAAGTTACGTGATGTGATAAGACGCCTTGTCTATTTTTTCTTTGATGTAGTAAATTAAGTAACCTCTTTCCTTCATCGGCGTAGGCACTTTTCGCGCTCGAATGTTGCCAGAATTTACAACTGTGTTTACTGTTCGAAATATGATAGTAATTTAGAGGCTAAAATATACACCTTAAACTTGCAAACACCATGATGTTTAGTGTAAAAATGTTTCTTATTACTTACACCATATTTTTTTTAACTAAATCTGTTGTCACTTACACTTCTTAGTTAGCAAAGTGTAAATGACCCGTTATTGGCTTATAATTAGCAAATTTTGTAAATAAATCCAAAAACCTGTGATATAATTTAGATACAAAGGTCAAATTGATTTTTGGCTACGACTTTAAGAGATTGTGACGATAAATTTCTTTGCGCTAGCATTATTTCATTCATTAGCTAATTCTCATTCCATATCTTGACTTCATTAACTTCAATGAAAGTTTACCAAAGTTCACTATGTCTTATCTTTGTCGTACAACTGCTGTGAACTGCGTGAATTGCCCGGCCAATGTGTTCTCTCCTTTTTATGACATTGGATCCTACAAGCGTAGCGTGAAGAGGTATTTATTCAGGTCGGCATGACAGCGGCGACCATGATCTCGGTGGTCGCTATTGTATTTGGATTGAACTATGCTTAACATCGGGGAGAGCACCGTTAATTTGCCGAGCTACAAAAAAAAAGATTATGTGGCAATCTCAACATCAGTATTAATATTGATAACTGAAATTTAATAATTCAACATTGAAACCGCTCCATCCTTATAAGGTATTTTATCTTAATGAGTGACATGTACTGGGTTAGCAAGACTGTATTATTATGTATTTTTACATCACGACTCCTAAAAGCAGATTATTTAAGCTCTTGTGTATAGGCGGTTGATAATAGTATTTTAATTTCACTTAGAATTTTTTAACTCTTTCCATAATAACCTAACTCAACTTCTCAACTCAACTCTCTCAGAACATATTCTTGAGGTTTTTTAACCGTCCACTACCACTACGGTCATCTAGGTCTTATAATTTACCCTCTGTTCAGTATGCCATGAAGATAAAGAAAAATGTACAAATATAATAATAAGATACTCTTAATTGCAACTTGGGATCTAACTAAGTAGGTACTCTAAATGTCGAAAATCCTATTTGGTTAAATTGTTAATTGTTAAATTAAACTTGTAATGATTGTATTATCAATCATTTTTTATCTCTTCATTATATATATTTATTTCACTTTATTTGATTTCTCATTTATTCATTTATTGTGTTTATGCTCCTTTCCGAAGGCATCTCATCTATAGGTAATTTATTATTTTAAATATTGTATTATAAATTTATTTTACGATTTATATATCGAATAAGTAGGTCGTATACTAATATTGTATTTTGGCTGAAGAACTTTTTAAATTTAAAATATGAACAAGACGGTAAAGTAACTGAAAACATGACGGATGGATTCTGACAGAGGGAGGCAGATAGATCTCTAAAGAAAACATACAATCTTAAATGAGATTTGTATAAGTTTATTTATAACTATTATTCTATTTATTGTTTTGACTCGCACATACCTGTCTGGAGTCTATAAAACTTATTTTGTTATAACAAGAGACCTCTCGAATTATAACTGGTATTCGAAGGAGTTGGAACCTTTTACTCAACAATTATTATCAAACGAATGAAAAAACCTGGCGGACGTATTCATTCATGCTGGCTTGAAGATGCTGTTGTAAAAATTGGAACAGAATGGAGTTCTAATTAAACACACGCTTCTCACGACGGAATTTTATTAGCAACTCTATTAAGCATATATTCAAAACTTGGACATTTCTTACTGGTGAAGGTGTTACTATTATTAATAGACTTTAATAAGGTACTCTGTTTTTATATCTCATTTAATGTTAATGCCTTCGGAATACACTTATTTATCTATTTCGAATTTCATTCCATTACCTTGAATTATTTATTTTCTTGAATATTATACTTATTTAATTGTCCACGTGACACTGACCCTTAACTTCCCCATTACTTCATTTATTATGTTTTCGGTCGCTTTCCGAAGACATCTTAGATCTTTAGGTTGTTTAGATATTGTATGACGAACTTCTAGTGCGTTGCAATATTTGTAAATTAAGAAGGCCGTATACAAAGATAGTATTTAATAGCTGAAAGAACCTTTTGAATTTAAAATATAGAACGATACTAGAAAATAATTGAAATGTCGTCTATGGCTTAACACGTGCATTCGTATACAAGATATAAGTTTATATTTATATTTCTGATTGTATATTTTTATATGGAGTCACTCTTACCAATCTGGACTCCGTACAGAAAGTTCTTATGTTACTGCAAGAGATCCCTCGCATTGTAATCGGTATTCGAAGCATTTGAAACAATAAATTCATAATTTTCAAGAGTCAAGAATGATTATTAATCTAATGGAAGGCCTGGCGGACGCTTTCATTCATGCTGGCTTTGCGATGCTGTTATAGAAACGGGAACAGAATGAATATCTAATGCTTGTTTGCCAAATTCATAGATACACAAGCTTCTCAAGACGGGTTTTTACAAGCAGCTCTGGTTCGGATAGATGCATAAATGTGGACTAACTTTACTAGTGAAGGTTTAGTAAAATTAATAGACTATAAAAATGAAGGTACTCTGTATTTTATATTTTACTTTAATGTTAAATATCTTCGGAATACATATATAAATCATTTTCGAATTTCATTTCATAAACCTTTGAATATATAATTTTCGGAATTTATATCTGTTCAAGCTGACAGCTGTCAGCTTGTACGAGATTAGTTTGGCTCTCAAACAGCTTAAAAACAACAAAGCTCCCGGAGATGACGGAATCACAGCCGAACTATTGAAGGAGGGTGGTAAACCAGTCCTGAGGGCCCTTCAGACATTGTTCAATTCCGTCATCCACGAAGGTAAAACGCCGCAGGCATGGAACAAAAGTGTGGTGGTACTCTTTTTCAAAAAGGGTGACAATACCCTATTGAAGAATTATAGGCCCATCTCACTTTTGAGCCATGTTTATAAGCTGTTTTCGAGAGTTATTACGAACCGTCTCGCTCGCAAGTTCGACGACTTCCAGCCCCCCGAACAAGCCGGTTTCCGAAAAGGCTACAGTACCGTAGACCACATACACGCATTACGGCAGGTTATACAGAAGACCGAAGAGCCTAACCTACCCCTTTGTTTAGCGTTTGTGGACTACGAGAAAGCCTTCGATTCGATTGAGACCTGGGCTGTACTACATTCTCTCCAGCGGTGCTAAGTAGACTACCGGTACATCGAAGTGTTGAAGTGTTTGTATGAAAACGCCACTATGTCAGTTCGACTGCAGGATCAGAACTCGAAACCTATCTTGTTGCGGCGGGGAGTCAGACAAGGAGATGTTATCTCTCCTAAACTGTTCACCGCTGCACTGGAAGATGTTTTCAAAGTTCTGGACTGGAAAGGACTAGGCATCAACATAAACGGCGAGTACATCACCCACCTTCGGTTTGCAGACGACATAGTAGTCTTGGCTGAGACCATGGAGGACCTCCGTGCGATGCTCGATGACCTCAGTAAAGCCTCTGAACGAGTTGATCTTAGAATGAACATGAACAAGACGAAGATTATGTCGAACGTCCATGTAGCGCCAACTTCCGTGAAGATCAGAGACTATACGCTTGAAATTGTTGAAGATTATGTTTACCTGGGACACACAATCCAGTTAGGTAGATCCAATTTCGAGAAAGAGGTCCGTACCTACCGGAAGACGCAGCGTGGGCAGACCCGCCACAAGGTGGACCGACGACCTGCTAAAGGTTGCGGGAAGCCGCTGGATGTGGACAGCGCAGGACCGGTCGTTGTGGCGATCTTTGGGGGAGGCCTATGTCCAGCAGTGGACGTCTTTCGGCTGATATGATGATGATATCTGTTCAATTGTCCCCGTGAAACCCTATTTGATGATCCATAGTAACTTAAAAAAATTATATGTTTAGCCATGTTATGGACATTACAACATAGACGTATATTCAGTTTGTCTGTAAATATGTTTTTATTTTTAATTTTGGGTATACAATATCTAGAAATCGTAAACTTTTAAATTCTCAACCGATTTTGATGTTTTGTAGACAGGTAGCATATGTTATTCAGTGATTTATAGGATATAAAAATCTCAAATAATATGAGTAAATATAAAATCAAGAGACAACATTTATTACTGTGTAATAAACGCGTGCGAAGCCGCGGAGCACTACTAGTTTGTTAATAAAACTATGGCATCCAGTGGAAAAATAATTATGTCGCATACCTTCCAACATCAGGAGGCTATCACCAAACATTGAACCGACGTCATCGGGTAAAAATTTCTTGTGGTTCACGAAGTGATCGAAATCTTTTATGGCCACATTTTTAATAATTTCTGGTTCGCGGATCATAATAGCTGGAGTGGTACCTTCGATGAAACCGACATATCTAAAATATTGAATATTTCAGGTGATATGTGAAACAATTAATCAAATCTAACTTCGGAATCGGTCAATAAGTATATTTCCAGCCAACATTGACGGCAACTATCCATAAATCTATCATATCTATCATCACTTTTCACTGATTTTATACTGTACTTTGTTTACTATAAGGTAAAATTTTGCTAATCTTGCATTTATTGTAAGGGTTTATAAAACCTAAATAATAACCTTAAACAGAATATAAATTAAATAACATAATATTATGTTCGGTTTCCAAAATTTGTTGATAGCAATGAATTTATCACGTAATACGTCATCTATTTCAAAATGCGGCATTTTATTTGTTTTACTCTGTTATTAGATCATGTTCAATGTTCAATGTTCATCGATCAAAAGAGCATAATTGCGCCTGTGCGAGTGAAGGGCAAACAGTATAGAAACTTCTTAAGGCGAAAAACACATCTACGTTTTTCCTGGCCAAATTTTTGATGGTATCTCAGTGTACGAATTTTGCTAGGGACACAAACACTTATTGCTATTCTGATTACACACGATAATCTATATCATGTCATCTTGTTCTATTATAAAAAAATAAACGCTACGTTCATTTATAATTAAAGTTCACACGTTAATGTGGTCTTCGAAAAGGAATACATTGTATGGAACGGATATTTTGCATCCGGAGTTACGGAGAAATCTCATAGAAATAGAAGAATTCACAAATAATAATCAAGTTTTCTGTTGTGTCTAATAATTTCAAATACTCTTGTGATATTACTTTTGTGTATGTCTATTATTAATTAGTACATAATAATAATAATAGCATGTCAAGAACAGTAAAGTTTAGGTAAAATAGTTGACTGACCCAAATAAATTTTAAGATAAACAAGTATCATATCATTTAAATGTAGGCTTATAAGGATAATGGCTTGAAATATTTTAACTTGTAGCTCATCTCATAGTCAAATAAGTAAACAAGTATGTCTGATATCTTCTTCTTACTATTCCTTCAGAAAATAATGACCTGTTAAAAATGTAGGTCAAGATAAAAAACCATCTTCTCTATTCTATTATTCATAAGACATCCTGTTTTCGGTCATGAGCTACGCTATCATAAAGTCTATTTTTAACAGGTATAAAGTAGCCAGATTTTGAACTTTTCTTTTGTATCTTATGTTTGAATAGACCACAGGCTTATTCAATTCTTGCTGGAATAAAAACTAGAACCGTAACTTATTGGTTTCACAAATCATAAAATATAATATTTCAGCACTACTGAATGTTGTCATATCAAAAATAATTCAGTAATTAATCGCGATTGAATTAATGGTCATTGCCAAGTTATATTTGTCAATTTAAATTTCAAACATTAATAGTTATTACGTCTGTTATACCCTAATCTTGTAAAAATCTGCCACACAGTATAAATTTAATATAATGTATAAAACCAGGGAAAGTTAACAATAAAAGGAATTATTATATTCCTTGTTACTTTATTGTTTGTATATTTAAAAAGAATTAGAACGTACTTAACTATGCATGACCTTTTCATCTTAAAGAAAACAAACTTACTTCTCATCCGGAAAAGCACGGTAAACTTCGTCAAAATCTTCCCATATATGTGCTTTCAACAGAAAACTTTTCATCATATTCCCAAAGAACGGCACACCAGGCAAATACTTTATTCCTCGCTTCTCGTAGAAGTGATGTATTTTCTTGTAAATGTACAAATAGTATCCAATAAAAGTAGTTAAAACAAATATTAATATTTCGACCAACATGTTTGTAGGAGCTCGCCAAATGAAGAGCAGGTTCAAACTGAAACGACGTTGGAATACATATCCTATGCCCTTGTACTCTTAACACTTCAATAGGAGGGAGAACGTCCACTGATATGTGTAATAAATTAATAAAACTGTTTACATCCTGATCAAATGGAATTGGCTGATAGCTAGTAACGCATCCAGAATACTTTGTGATTATATTTGTTTATTTGGTTATATTGATGTTTTATGAAATTGAAGAGTATAATACATACCAATTTTTTTTACGCACTGTATCCGCGACTTTTTTACTTGAAAAGGCTTTAATATCCTGTGAGAACTATGTGTTACTTCAACTACAGGGTAATCTCTGGACCTCCACCACATCTCGGAGACTCATAATGACTCATGGAAGCAATGATGGCTCATTGGTAGCATGTACGACTTCGCGTCGATTGACGTGAGTTTGAATCCCTGCAGTGAGCCTGAGCTTTCGGTGAAGGAAAACATGGTGAGGAAACCATAGCATGGTGATAGGGCTTTTTCTGATGCCCGCCTGGCTAGCTACCACTCTCAAGTTGAAAATCTGTCGCCAAGCACCAATAGGTGTGCTCCGGCAGCTGCACTTGAGAGCCAGTCTTCCACTAGGTTTAGCGTTTACCATCTTGGGCCACATCTTCACTTAACATCAGGTGAGATTGTGGCCACAAAGCCAAACCTATAACGATAAAAAAAATCCTACATAGGGTATGACGGATTTCACGCCTTACCTGCATTATACGAGTATAGCACCAGTTTAGCCGTGTATAGATTAATGTTCGTATCTCTGGCAGAAATCAACAAAAATCGACAGGTTGCGAAGATGGGCTATATGCGTTATTAATAATGCAGAAGTTACTAAATACATCGAGCCGCTTCAACCGCACAGGAACATTGCCTCGCTGAGCGTGTTCTACTGGCTGTATCATGGTGAATGTTCAAAAGAGCTGTTGATTATAATTTTTTTCCCTCTCTTCCATAACATAACCACACGAGTTGGACTTTGGATACATAGTTTAAGATAACCTCCATCTCGGCACAAACTAAAAATTTTTTTTGCCAGGGAGCAACTATCCCTCTTCTGAGAGCAGCACGTACCTACTCACAATGTTGTTACGCTTAGGTATCAGTAGATCACACTCTAAAGGGACACAAAAGATTACAGTTACTGTGAAAGGTGCTTTGGTATTTCTTATGCACTTTTACAGAATCTGCAATCTTTTGTGTTCTGGACAATGATGTTGTACACATGTTTGTTCAAACAATAGTGTCCAATAATTGGGCTTTACTTCTTAGTTAAAGAGGAAGGCATAGTTCCTTTCAGATTTCGTACCTAAAATGAAAAAATGGAACCCCGTCCATCACTTTCACTTTCATCTTGTTGTCCGTTTATCTGGCTGTGAGACCGTGTGTCATAATCCTTTTTCTCGAAAACGACCAGAGGTAAAAAGTTGAAATTACTAACAAATACATGTTTCTAGGTTAATGAAGATGAATAATAAAAAGATACGGATCGTCATACCAAAAGTCCTGTTGACTAATTGATTATCAATCCCAGGATCACTTTCAGGTCTTTGGCATGAAGGGCAAATTGACAAAATTTGGCATGAAGGGAGGTCTTTTAAAGTTAAGGAATAAATCCGAAACTAATAGTAATAAAATAATTATTAATACGGAACAAAGTTAAATTTGTTGTTAATTTCATACAATGCACTATTGTGCAAGCCTACAAAATAAAACTTTATCACATAAACACGAGCCGTTACGCGTCTTAGACATTGGGTAATGTATGGATAATATACAAATAAGGTTCTTCACATATGATGCTGCGAAAGTGTACGATACTCGACGATTCGAGTATCTCGGCGACTTTTGCACTCATTTCCTTAGAACTCCGCACACGTGCAAGAATCAGCAACATGTTGTCTCGTGCGATGCGTTTGCTGAAGTCGCTGCGATTTCTAATCATAGCAGAGCAATTAATAAACATTAAATCCATTCAAGAAGGAGAGAAACATTCCTGCTTGTTATTTTTTATTTATTTCATATAAGGCTAAGATTTTTCGTCATTTATATTTCTTTCTGTATAGGGATGAACCCAATATCTTCTCCTACGGTGATTTCTCTTATTTTGGTACTGGAGTAACATATGGTGACACACTTTCCACTACTATCCTAGTGGGAATGCAACTATAGGGATTTCAGTACCGCCGTGTGCGCAATGTTCGCTGACATACGACATCGACGAAAGTCGTCGATAGAATTATCGAAGACTTGGGTAGCCTAATATTTATATAAAAAGAAGTAAGGAACCCTTAGGGTATGGCGCGAGTTCTATTCGCTAGTTGTTCGATATTTTATGTATAATCTAGATTTTTTTTCATTTCTATGCTTCTTTATTTGCTTCAACAATCAACGCCATTAAATATTGGAGGTAGCTGCCATAGGAATGTAAACTAATTCCACAAAATAAACGATTCAAATAACATTACAAAAAAGCCAAGAAGATATAAATTATAATTTTATTTATAAATTGTCCTTGTTTACCAATGAATCAATTATCTTGCTTGAAATTTCACCCAAGATCCACCCTTTGCCTTCATCAACGTGTCGAAAGGTTGCAGCCTTATGGGATCCGTCGTCTTTTCACATTTGAGGATTTTATAGTTCAGAACTAGTTGATATAATAGCACTTTCATTTCAATAACAGCTAATCTTGCTCCTGGAGAATTAAATTGATATATTAATTATAATTGAGTTATAGAAACATTTGTCGTATTGGCTGAGGCTTAAACTAAATAAAGTTTGTTTTTTATACATTTCTGAGAGTTGATTATATTTGGTTAGTATCATAATTCTATGAAGAAATATATAGGCATAGTGTTGGAGCAATTTCTATTAGTAGCTGGCTAGCTACCAATCTCAATTTAACATCCTCGGCATCATCATCAGGATATCAGGGCTTAATCTGACCACACGCTGACCATTAATATTATATATAAAAATACTAAACTACCCATCTTACCTACACATACTCGGGGTCCAATTCCGTAAGGCATGAAAGTACCAAACTTAATGTTATGCTTGTTCTCATCTAGGAATCTATCTGGATCAAATACCTCTGGATTAGGATAATGTTTTGGATCCATGTGAATTGAGTTGGCGGAATTGTAGACCAAGTCACCGGGTTTTACCTGAAAAAAAAATACGAGCATACAATAAACTTTGATGAACGGAAAATTTCACGTAAATTTTATGACCGGACAAAACAGAAACACAATCAAAAACAAACTCCAGAAGTTATGTTGTTCCCCGTTAATTACAACCAATGAAGCACATGATTCACCAGCACATAATATTCTTCAGCTTTGTTTCGTCACGTTACAAAATCGGCCAGTCTATAGTGTGCAGGCAGGCAGATTTTTCGATAATTTTGCAGGATGCATTGAGCTCAAAAAACCGATGGATTATAAACACTATGTCGTGTTCATAATTCTTATATTTTAACAGGCCAGTATAAAAAACCTATTGTGAATCTTAAATTTATATAATCTATTGACTTATATACTAACTTTATATGGCTTTCCTCCAGCATACAGCGGTGGAAGTTCATAACTCTTAGTGCAAATTCTGTCCACGACAACGGTTCCTGCCCATTTCCTTGAAGCTTCTAAAATTAGTATAACTCAATAAATCATTCTAGTTAAACTAGAAATTAGAAGGCCATCTTACAAGATAACGCTGGTGAATGAATATTTATCTACATATATGAATACATGCAACGGTTTTTTTAAGAATCCAATAATTGTATAAATTCCATATTATATTAATAATAAATTTAATTGACCAAAGCGTTACTTTACGGTTATCCACCGTAATTAATTCATTTTAAAATTTCTTAAAATGTCTATAACGAACAATTGGTTTGTTTTAGATAAAATAGGTTAATGACGATGAGATCCAACACTAACTTCTTTTAATTTATTCGAATTGGTAGTAGCAAATAAATATCAAGTACACTAGATATAATATTATAAAATACTAAAATGTTGTTTATTTTTTAAATAAACTATGACTAACGTAAATATGACTAACCGTTTAACACGCAATCTAAATATTTAATCTCGTTAACATTTTCGTACTCAAAATCCTCTTTGCTTTCTGTATAAGCTTTGAGTTCCTGGTGCAATTTCTCTTGGACGTCAGGGTTCAATGCTAACTCGTGTAAGCACATGATCAAGGCGTTGGATGTCGTCTCGAAACCAGCAACGAAGAAAATAAACACTTGAGCTGCTAGTTCATAGTTACTCCATTCTGTTAACAAAATCGTACAAAATAACATATTATTAACGTGATAGATTATGTGTTCGCAATAATTACATTTTTCCATTTGGATGTAGTTCCGTAACTAATGTTATCGAAAAATATATCATTATCTAACATGAGAGTGGCTTTAAATTGTAATATTCCTTTTTAGAAAGTAACAAAAGATATTATACAATATTTCGCAAACATGTTTTTCTCTACACGATGTAAACAAAACTAACCTATCTCGTTCTGTTATGTTGCTAAACGATACATGTTAAAAAGAAACGGGCTACGTATTGATACTATGTTTTTGTGATACATAGTGTTTGTTGTAATATGCTTTCTAGTGGCGATATCCATACCGAGGATGTACAACAATATTGCATGAATCGACCACAACATGAAGATTGTAAATATAAGTTTTGAATATGTAGCCGTCATAAAACATACTTAATTATAAAATAAATGAATTTTCTCTTTGTCTTTTACTTAAGAGCATATAAGATTAGCCGAGTTGTGCGACTGTTCCTAATCTTATCCATTTATTATTTCTATCTGTAATTTTCCATTACCTTTAGATACTTCCATCATCAACTGTATCATGTCAGGTCTCTTAATATTATTCTTCAATCTATAATCCATTGTGCTAGCCACTATATCTATAAAGAAGTGTTCCGTCTCCGCCGGAACTACACTAACTCCTATTTTCTGTAAAAAATAAAAATAAAAATTATAAATCGAATAATATCAATACTGACGCAATAGAATTACAACAAATTTTTTATCTTTTTTCTTTGTTATCTGCAGGATGGTATCATTGTTACTGCAAATGGATATAATAGACCTCGTGGCGCAGTTGTAGTAAGCCCTACTATTGAGCCGAGAGGTTGCGGGTTCGATCCCCGCCCATGACTGACTTTTGTGTGATGAGCATAATTGTCAGTTGTGTGTCTGGGTGTTAGATATATATGTTTAGTATATCAGCTGTTTAATTACCATAATACAAGCTATGCTTGGTATGGAATTAAATTACCGTGTGAAAAAAAAATGTACCGGTGGTAGTGTCCATTTTTCTTAGATCTATAGCGATACACATACAACCTACACAATTGATGTATATGCTACAATATATGCAACACGCACAGTAACCAGAAACATCATCCAGTTAAAGTAACGACCCCGGAATACTCAAAGACGAAGCTTAGAGAAGAGTTCCTGATCAAAATCAGATCAGCCAGATAAACAAGAGAGACAAAATCTGCAAAAAATAATTTAAGATAATATCCAACGCATTACTGCCGACGTTCTACAATACGCCAGGGACACAGACACACTCAAACAATCCATCGAATCATCATAAACTTTTCATCAGCTCTTTACTAATCAACTTTCGCATTCTCTTTTCACCAGTCAAAGCTTAAATGTACTTTTAAAGTTTCTAGGGATACACAGAACGTACATAAAGACATATATACAGACGTATATAAAAAATATATAATGACAAGCTCGATCGAGTTTCTTGACGGCTCTTCTTCATAACGGAGCTGTATTTTTAACTAATTGTAGTGCCTTCTAACTTAAATAAAGTATATTTAATTTTAAGTTATTATCACTTGGGTTAACATTACCTTTGAAAAATTCGGAAATTGTACGTGCATAAATAGACCAATTCTTTGACTTAAAGTAAAATCAAAAAGCGTTTGCCCACACTTGTAGAAATCATTTTCCTTATCTATAAGGGAGTTAATTTGGAGACCAAAGCATGTTGAGGCGATGACGTCATTGGTATACCTCCGCATCAGATCGACAGCATCGATGTTCTCTGATAGATGCTCTGAAGATCATGTAAAAATATGATTTTGATCATTTTTTTTATAATCTCCATTAAGGTTAAGGCAAGGTTAAGCAAATTATTTTATTCCTATTTAATTGTAAACATTAATAAATACAATAATTTGCAAAATTAATTAAACAGACATTAACCACATTCATTAAATTAAAGACACCTAAACGCCAGTACGAAGTAGTAATAGCATAGTAAGATATATTGTAGTACTTCATAAAAAAACAAAGGGCCTGGCTTGTTCTACTGAATTACTAAATATGGTCAAGTATTGATGCTAAAAAAGGTACAAAAAAGTTAATTAAATTTAAAACAGGAAATTATTTTGATAACTAAATACGCTTATTCAATAAGTCCACATCACATATGTAATAATACATACATGTGTACTAACATATGATAGTTAATATACTTTCTTTAAGAATAAACACGCGAAGAAGAAAAGAAAAGAATTGTGCAAAACTCGGCGTAGGCATTTTAAAGTGTCATTTTTCTATAATGCAGACTAATTCAGACTAATTTAATTACGTGACGACTAAACTTTGTACATAATAGTGTTGGGTGAAACCTAAATCATTCCTATGTAATAGAATGTTGGAGTAGGACGATAAAATACCTGATACTTTAATGGAATTGAAAATGTATTACAGACTACGTCCAGCATCTTAATACTGTCATAAACTACTAAATTTTTACCAACGTTTTAGCTTTGGATATTAAACTTTAATATTTGCTTAACAAGATCAAAGGTAAATAAATGTATAATGAATATCATGCTATTTTTGAATTCTAATGCTTTACTTTCAAAATATAAGTAATTCTTTAAGTTAGTTTTTTTTTTAATTCTAAAGATTGAATATCTTTCAAAATGAACAGTTATAAGTTAGAAAGTTCCTTCCGAGAGTACCTTATAAGGAAGCATATGGCCATATAGGTCTTAATAAAGTATTTCAAGAAATACAATACATTGGATAAAAAACTCACAAATTGATATTATCATAGTTACGAATTTTTGCTAGGTTGAAAACAATCATTACAAATATGACTCTACATTAAATGTTAAAACTGCCTAAATAGAAAATGAGCCTAAAAATTTAATTAATTTAAAGTAAAAATATTAAGATCACATATTTGATATAAAAACCCTGAATCTAGTTTACTGAACAGGGTGTTAAGAATATATAAGAATAGTATCAAATATAATATAATCAATATAATAATAACAATATAATAATAATAAATCAAATATAATATAATTACCTTTCAAGTACTCCACAATGTTGTTGCTTATCTCAACCATGAATGGTACCATAAGCCTCATTTTGGAGCAAGTGAACGATGGACTTAGGATTGTTCGCATATCGCGCCATTTCTCATCTTAAAATTAATCATCAATAACACATTATTAACCAACTATTAGTAATTCCTGTTCATAACTATAAAGGAAAGATCAGATTTTAGAAAAAGTGTATTAACCCACCAATTTCTTCCAGACGAATTATTGAATGCATAAATTAATAAATTACAATTTTAATTATAATCCCTCTAAAAATATATATTTGCAAGACTTAGATATTATCTCATGATCTCGAACATACCCGTAAGCAGCGATTTTCTGATTGTAGTAATATGTAATATGTAGTAAGAATATGTTGAAAAATCAAAAATGAAAAGGTTATATCTTTAATTTTTTCTTGGGGAATATTTATAAATAGTTATAGAACGTAGGCCAATTATATTGTGTAACTTTTTATTTAAGTTATAGTTCATTATATTATTAGTAGCTAATAACCAATAAGAAAGACACAATCCTTCATGTATAGACACTTGCGAATGCGAATGCGAATTTATGCTCGACAGTCTGACGGGAAAACAGCCTATCACATTCGATCTGAGGCTGACCTCCCGCGGGTTTTTGGCGCTAACCCAGTTTGATTTTGTATTTTATTTAATTTTAAGTTTGATTAAGTGTAACCTATCGCTTGGCATATTTTTTTATTTCTGTGTTTTGTTATATTTTGATAAGTCCTTGAAAGGGGATAGTAAGTTTATATATTATTTTATAAGTACTTTCATTATACTGGACTTTCTGCCCGTCCTAAAGATTTTTATGTTAAAATACTGTTTCAAACCGATTCTACTTTACGTAATTTTGTATGACAATCTTACTCTTTTGTTTTTTTTTACACACATTTATTTTATATCAGCACAGACTGTCCGTGTAAGTTGTGTGGGGAAATGTCCATATAAACATTAATTATCGTTATCAACTTTTTAATTTATACTTATGTATGTACTGCTTCATAAAACTAGCATATCTATTGTACAATATGTATTTTTATTCTAATTACATATTATATTATTAAAATTCAATTCTGAAAATATAAATATTATTAGCGATATTATATCGAGCGGCGACATAAAATGTACTTTTATACAAGATCCTGCCACATGTAAAGAAACGCTCATCATTGAAGATTCCGTAAGAGCATTGACAATCATAGCAGTTAACATACGCAGTGTTAGTAAGAATTTTGATTCACTTATTGTGTTTCTTTCCAAAATGATATCGTTATTGATATAGTCATTTTGACAGAGTGCTGGACAGATAAAAATTCCCATGTCTATTGCATTGATAATATATTTTTTTTATACCAAACATAGCCATAATCAAAATGATGGAGTTATTGTATTTGTAAACAACAGTCTGTGTAATGTTCAAGCACATGAATATAAAATAGCAGACGGTAACTGTATGATAGTTAACGTAAACAATTACACAATTATAGCGTCTTATAGACCACCCTCCTTTACTGATCCTTCTAATTACATTAATTCCCTAAATGATCTGTTACACGAAACACACTATGAGAATATAATACTCGCAGGAGACATAAATTTAAATATATTATTGACAAAACTGACAAAACAACAGGGCATGCAGCGGAATATATTAGCATGTTAGCAACATATTGGCTACGACAGGGAGTCACCAAGCCAACCAGGTTCGACAACTGCCTCGATCACTTTATGATTAAGACACATAATCCTGTACAAACTTTAGAATTTGAAGCCCTAACTGATCATAGCCCCATCTTAATGTGTCTGGAGAGTACACAAATACAGAAAAGCTATATATATATATAATATTATATATATAATATTCACTGTAAAATTATTATTAATTATAACCAGCTTGGAATATATCTAGAAAAAATAAATTGGGGTGAATATTATAAAATATCCTGTGTAAATGAGGCAGCACAGTATTTAGTCAGGAACTTACAAGATGCTATAGTAAATAATACTTCTAAAAAGAAACTGCCATGTAGAAAAAGATCTCTTAAGCCCTGGATGACTATCGGTGTTGTGAAATGTATACGGAAAAGAGACCAAATGCACCTGAAACTTAAAAAGTCAATCAGTAAAGATAAATTGAAATTAGAATACACTGCCTACAGAAATACTTGTCACAGCATAACTAATGCACTAAAACGTAAATATTATCAGACCCAAATACAAAGAAACAAAAATAATTTAAAGAAAACATGGAATATAATCAAAGACATTTGCAATTTGAAGAAGGTTAACAATAAAGCATTACAACTACTAACAATTAAAGATAATCCTCGAGACTCACTAAATGATGTCAATCAATACTTTACGTCAATTGGTAGAAACCTAGCTAATAAAACATTATCTAAACTCAATGTTAGCGATGATGTTCTGGCTTTCAAAGCCAGAAAGTCAGGTCCCTTAGATTCCATGACTATGTTACCAACAGATGAATTAGAAGTCGTAAATATTATTACTGGCCTCAAGAATGGGAGTGCCCCTGGCTGGGACAATATCACAGTTTCGGTCTTAAAACATTTCAAACATAAATTATCAAGTCTTATTGTACATCATTGTAATATCAGTTTTTCTATTGGCATTTTCCCCCAAATCTTTAAAAAAGCTATAGTAACTCCCATTTTTAAAGCTGGTGACAGAACACAGACTACAAATTACAGGCCTATTTCTCTTCTTAGTACCCTATCTAAAGTGGTAGAAAAACTTGTAAACAAACGGCTGATGGGATATCTAGAATCACGTCAATTACTGTCAAACAAACCAATATGGTTTTAGAGGTGCTCGATCTACAAATGATGCTATTCTGAAACTTACGTCTGGTGTCACAAATTATTTAGATAGGGGAGAGAAGTGCTTTGCTGTATTTCTAGATATGCAGAAGGCTTTTGACACTGTTTCTATGCCCATACTACTAAGTCGTCTCGAGAATGTAGGTGTAAGAGGTACTCCTCTTACATGGTTCAAAAGCTATTTAAACGAACGACTACAGTACGTACGGGTTGACAACCATGTTAGTGAGGAAGTTTTGTGCGTGTACGGTGTGCCCCAGGGGAGCACGCTGGGTCCATCACTATTTCTCATATACATCAACGAACTTTGTGATCTCAGCATTGATAACGTGGATATCACAATATTTGCTGATGATACCGTTCTTCTATTTCATGAAACGTCGTGGGAAAAGCTTAAATCGTCATGTGAACAGGGCCTAGCTGAAGTGACTGCTTGGCTGGAGGACAGTCTTTTATCTTGAAATACCTCTAAAACCAAGTATATTTGTTTTGCAATAACCAAAGCTTCCTATCCACCTGAAGACTTTAACGTAATAACACACACTTTTCCCTGTAACAGGGAAACAATAAATCCAGATCTTGGCTGCGCTTGCCCACGTTTAGAAAGAGCAGATAAAATTAAATATTTAGGAGTTATTATCGATCATAAACTGCGATGGTCACAACATTTAACAGCTACAGCAAGTAAGATTCGAAAGTAAATCCACGTCTTTAAGAACTTACGAGATGTTGCATCTCATCAACTTCTTATGCAAACATACAAAGCACTATGCCAATGTATCCTAGACTATGGCATCTGCTCTTGGGGGGGTGCAGTCAAATATCATATGATTGAGATCGAGAGGGCCCAGCGTGCTATCTTGAAAGTGCTTCTTTTCCTTCCCTTTAGGTATCCCACAGTAAAAGTTTATGAAAAGGCACAAGTCCTAAGTGTCAGAAAATTGTATATTTATGAATGTCTGCGAAGATACCATCGCTACGTTGGTCCCACTCTTCCTCTTACCTCTAAGAGATTAGACACTTGTCCATTTTCGCGAACTAGAACGACCTTTGCTAGAAGACATTACGAAAATATTGCTTCCAGATTATATAATATAATAAATAAAAAATTAAATATAAAAAATGTAGCAATCGCCAAATAAAAACTGTTATTATTGATTGACTTGACAAATACGACTATGAAGATACAGAAAAAGTTATTAGTGAAATAATCTAGCAACTATGATTATTCACACAACCACTGTCAACAAGCATACACAGCACTTACGACACACACACACACACCCACACACTCATACACGCACGCACACACACACCAATCCCATTTAATAAATAGACAACCTTAAATTAAAATCATTTTTAATTTCTTTTAAGATGTTAATTTGTTCTTTTTGTTTTTCATGATTTTTCACCTCATATCTGCTTTATTTTTAATGATTAGCTTAACCTTTATTGTCAACTCCGTTAGAACTGTATTCTATAAATGGGAAGTCCTGGTTCCTGAAATACAGGCTAACCTAGTTTAGGAACCAGAGCTACAATGATGCTATGTATTATGAGTGACTCAATATAGAATTTATTATTATTATTATTATATTACTTTTTATTGATGGATGGTATATTTGGTATACGAGGCTTGCAGAAGACTAATTTCTAAAGTCTAAATCAGATAATACTAAATTAATTAAAAAATACTGGGCATTAGTAAAATCAGATGGAACACCTACTTTTATAGACAAACGGCTAATCTATGAAATAATTTAGAGCTTTAAATAGATTAGTCAGAAAAACATTGATTTCTAAAGAACGCCCTGAAATAGATTTCCAATCTACCAGAACATAATGGAATTTAGTAGGAGATTAAGAATAATAATAATATGAGAATTAGATTATAATTAATATCTGGAATACTTAAACGGCTTCAGTTACCTATTTATAACTCCACCCAAGGACTTCTCTACGCTATCAACAACAGAAATTCAAATTTAAGTGCCCGCAAAATTTGTCCCCAGTTGTAAAGCCTCTTGCTTTACTAGATTACATGCATTATTAACAAAATATGAAGTCTTATCTAAATTAATTAAACTAGCATGTAACTTAGTTATCAAGTCATATGATATACCACATAGATTATCCGTCTATAGTACATAAGTAATTTTGTCACATACCTTTCAACATAAGGAGACTGTTGCCAAAAATCGTGTCCTCTGGAAAGAATTTCTTATGGTTGACAAAGTGATCGAAATGTTTGATCGTTACACATTTTATTATTTCTGGGTCACGTATCATAATTGTCGGTGTCGTGCCTTCGATGAAACCTATATATCTAGCAATTTTACGAAAAAAAAAATGATATTTATATGAATCCTTTGATAAACACAGGTATAATGATGAAAATTTTGAAATGCTTTTAAAAGTGACGGTATTTTCGATAATCATATACTTTGTATAAAGTTTCAATCTGGATTTTCAAGACTTTCCTTGAAGAAGTTCCTTGATTTTAATATTTCTATTACAGAAATTGATATAATATCCAACTAAAATTATTTTAATCTGCCTACTTCCAAAATTGAGCTTTTGTAAATTGTCTGGGAATATTTTCAAAAAGAAGTAAATAAGTATGAGAGGTAGGGCACAAAGTACCTAGTATTGTGTTCTTGGGGTGAATAGGGTTTCTAGAGCTTATTGGGGTAGATAGGTTCAAGGTCGGCAACGTGCTAGTGATTGATACCTATGGTATTACAAGCGTCCATGGGCAACGATAGCCGCTTAACATCAACCAACCGCTTACCATACGGCCCGTATGCTTGTTTGTACCTTTGCAGCATAAAAAAATCAACTATAATTTAATGTTGTTATGACATATCAAGCTTTTATCTGCAATACTCCCATGACTCTCAACTGAAGAAGACTTTTCTGTTCTCTATTGATTTTTAAGCTTTTATCTTATACAGTGTACTTTAATGTAATTTAATACTATGGTAATCAATGAAATGAAAGAAGTAAGATCCATAAGGATTTGACGTAAGGATTTAATGCAGTAATTGTTTATAATAAGTATTATAATGGATATCACAAAACATTTCAACCTACTTTCATCATAGTGTTATGTAAATATTTATCAATGATTCGGTTCGCGTTAATTATAACAAAAAAATTGGCCTTAAAATTGTGTCACCTATTTAGATTAAGAGTAATTACATAAATTAATTAAACATTGTTATGTTAAAGAAACAAAGAAAATGCTTTATTGTCATATTTAATCATTGAAAATAAACAAATACCTATACAATAAAAAAATGTTACACAAAGATTTGACATCAGCATATTTTCATTGGCTACGGAAGTGATTAAAAGTCACAAGTCACAAGTCATGTGTCAGTTATGGTCAAAAGGTAACCCATAGCGGCTAGAAAAAACTAATTATATTGAAATAAAAAAACAGATCTCGGATCATAATCCTCGGGTCCATGCCTTCGGTGAATCCTACATATCTAGAAATTATATAAAAAATCTATTATGTTATATTGACCAACACCAGGTAAAGTGGTCCAAAATTTTTAAAACAATAGAAGACATGATTTTAAAAATAACAATAGCTTTAACAATAATTTACTTTGTAAGTCTAAGTCTGTATTTTCAAGGTCTAAAATTATTTAAAAATTATTTTAAATTTGGCTTTCTTTTCACTGAACTTTATACATCTAATTAAACGATTGAAATCTAGTTAAAATGAGGATTTAGTAAAATTGCTGGAAAGCAATCATATCTAGATTTGTTCGGAGTTACACAACCGAACTGCTCTTTAGGTATAATTTGTGCACTGCGTGCACTTTAACATTTTATTGTAAAAGTTATATGTTAGTATTATTCAGTTCACGATCAACCACAAGCGACTCAATACCACAGCCGCTACCATTAGCGGCTGATTATTAATTATTAACCATTAATATAATAAACCATTTTACCATAAACCATAACCATCTTTTTCTACATGGTCCTTCGAGCAGCAAAGGACTTCGGTTCGCGAGTGACTGTACCATAAAGTTGTTCGTAAAATCGGGGACCTTGAAACCAGTGACAAAAGTGAGCGTGCAGTCAGATAACGGTGTTTTAAAATCAAGTACCATCAATTACCAGGTGGGATCTTTCCATTATATTTAATTATTATAAGATATTATAAAATTATTTGTCTTTCAACATGGAAGATTATTTTAAAAACCAAAACCAAGGACATCACTTATCCAGTGAAAAAATCAAACTGGATGAAATGATAAACAAACAAACAATAAACTTTAGAGCCTTTATGCGAACGGTGTGTGGCGTAGAGATTGAAGACATGCAAAGTAAATGGGAATTTGAAGATGCCTTGAGGGATTTACAAGGTCGTTGGTCCACAATCGATAGGCTCCACTGGGAAATAGAGAATGAGAGTGGCGAAGAAGACGTGCATTATCAGGCACAATTTAATAAATATGAAAAAATGTTTAAAGAGTTGAAGAAAACCTTGAATACCAAAATGTGGACTATGGCGCATCGGGACAAAACCACGCCTCAAATGGACATTCCAAACTTCAATGGCAATTATCACCAATGGACATCGTTTAAAGATTTATTCACGGAAACCATTCATAAAATCCATCTCTCTCAGGTGCACAGAAAATGCAGTTCTTAAAAAGTAAAGTCGCAGGCGAAGCCGAGCGACTTATTCAACATCTTCAAATAAGTTCTGACAATTATGAAGTATGTTGGGAATTATTAAACCATCGCTTCGGTAACATGAGGCTTATGTTCTCGTCTCATGTTAACATGTTAATCAGTATCCCCAACATGCAACAACAGTCGATGAGTATGATTAAGAAACTTCATGATATCACCAAAGAAACTCTTCATGGTATAAAAAATATAGGAGTGGATATAACCACCTGGGATCCACTTTTAGTGCATTTATTATCGCAAAAACTAGATTACGAAACATTTTCAGAATATATTAAATCATTAAGAAAACCGAGAGAGTTACCAGTTCTCCAAGAATTCCTGGACTTTTTGGAAAGTAAATTTACCACATTAGAAGCTTCTAACCGTAAACAAGAACCTACCTATTCAAAATATAACACAAAACCAATGGCATCGCATCAAAATTTTAACTCGTCTCCAAATCATTTACAAGGTCATTCCAACCAATTTCAAAAATACAGTAATTATAAAAAACCAACTAATGTTGAAAACATTACGAAATCCGTATATATACCTAAATCATCGACCTGCGCATTGTGTAATTATAACCACGGATTATGGCAATGCAGCAAATTCCATAACATGACGCCAGAACAGAAATTGAAAACGGTTAACAATATGAAATATTGTGTAAACTGCTTAATCAACCATTTTAATAAACCTTGCTTTTCAACAAAACAATGTCGCAATTGTCTTGGAAATCATAATACATTATTACACGAAGCTTTTAAACCAAAACCATCTACGTCATCTAAATCGAATAATAATACTACGCTTCGCACCCCAACCAGAGTGAAAACGCCGACCACTACTCATGTATCTTCGAATGGAGTATCGGAGATACTACTCTCTACAGCATTAGTGAAAGTTATGGGTAAAGATGGAACGCTTCACACAATGAGAGCATTAATTGATCAAGGCTCTCAAATTTCATTAATTACTGAAAATGCCGCACAAATGCTAGGATTACGGAGAAGTCAGTGTAAAGGAAAGATTTTCGGGGTAGGAGAAAAAGAAAATAATTGTAAAGGTTTAATGAACATAGAAATACAATCAATGCACAATGAGTTCTCGTTAAGTGCAAATGTACTCATTATGAACCATTTAATTAAGAATTTGCCAAACACTACATTTACCAAACCATCGTGGTTACATATTCAGAACATAAATTTAGCAGATCCAGAATTTTATTATAGCCGATGCGTAGACCTACTATTAGGAGCAGATGTTTATAGCAAAATAATCTTAGGAGGTATTTTGAAAGGAGAGAATGATGACCAACCTATAGCCCAACAAACGCAGTTAGGATGGTTGCTCTGTGGAGCGGTAAGCAATATGTATAATTGTAATGTAGTTTTACATAATACAGAAGATCTGAGAAGATTTTGGGAGTGTGAAGATATCAACCAGCAGAGTGAAATGACATCTGATGAACAAGAATGTTTACAGAATTTTTTGATGACCACAAAACGCTTACAAGATGGAAAATATGAAGTCCGACTACCATTTAAACCAGAACTAAAGGAAAAGCTAGGTACGACCAGATCACTAGCGCTAGTTCAATTTTGTAGTTTAGAGAAGAAATTAGAGAAAAACATAAATCTCAAAACAGAATACCATAAATTTATTAATGAATATTATAATTTAAATCATATGAAACCATGCTATACAGAAACGACACTCGGTTGCTTTTTACCTCACCACGCGGTAACCCGAGCTGAATCAACAACCACTAAGGTACGTGTAGTATTCAATGCTTCTGCAAAATCAGCTTCCGGATTAAGCTTGAACGATACTATGTACAAAGGTTCCAATTTACAACATGATCTTCTAGAATTAATTTTAAAATGGAGACAATACCAATTTGTTTACACTGCAGATATAGAAAAAATGTATAGGCAGATTAAAATACACGAAGAAGACCAAATTTATCAGAAAATATTATGGAGGGATAACCCTAACCAGCCGATTAAAGCATACCAGCTGACCACTGTTATCTACGGTACAAAATCAGCACCATTCTTAGCTATGATGTGTTTAAAACAGTTAGCAAACGATGAAAATAATAATTTTCCTAATGCAGCAAAAGCACTAAACGAAAATTTCTATATGGATGATTTTTGTGGTGGACATCATTCCATTTCTGAAGCAAACAAGTTAAAAGCAGATTTAATTGAAATATTGAGGAAAGGTGGATTTAATCTTAGAAAATGGACTACTAATGAACCAAAATTAATAGACGATTTAGATATTGACCAGTGTAATCAACACGTATACGAATTTAAATGATTAGATTCAACCAAAACCTTGGGCCTTGGCTGGAATCCACAAAAGGATTTATTTATATTTAAACCAAAATTAGAACCACAACAACAACCACAACCAACCAAGAGATCGCTCTTATCAGATATATCAACATTATTTTATCCGTTAGGGTGGTTAACCCCTTTGAGTACCACCATGAAAATTCTTTTTCAAAATGGTTGGTTATCCACATTAGATTGGGATGACGTACTTCCCGATCATATTACCCAGCAGTGGACGACTTTGAGACAAGATTTGAATGAAATAAATACTATTGAAATAAAACGATGGCTTGGAATGAGCGAACACAACGAAAAAGTCGAGTTTCATGGATTTTGTGATGCTTCGACAAAAGCTTACGCTGGTGTTATCTATTGTAAAATTATAAAAGATAAACAAACAACCATAACACTTGTAGCGGCTAAAGCCCGATTAGCCCCCTTAAATAAAAACGTATCGATCCCCAGATTAGAATTGATGGGTGCGCAGCTTTTAACCAAACTGATGCTAAAAATAACCAATTGTCTATCAGACTACAATGCAGAAAAGTTTTGTTGAAGTGACTCTACAGCCGTGTTGGGTTGGATAAAGGGAGATCCAGCAAGAAGGAAACCATTTGTAGCAAACCTAAAAATTTATTACCCAAATAATACCGTCGTATAAGTGGGGTTACATAAAAACCAATGAGAATCCCGCGGACTGTGCTAGTCGTGGATTATCGATCAAGCAATTAAAAAATAATGAATTATGGTGGCAGGGTCCATCATGGCTCTCGTCATATTCGAAGACAAAAAATAAAAATGAAATTTACGAAACAAAATTAGAACTCAAATCATCAGTATTAAAATCCAAGACCGCTACCATTGAAAACAAAGAGGATATCATATATGCATTATTAAATAAATTCAGTTCAATCAACAAAATAACTCGTATTTTAGCATGGATACTACGTTACACAATTCTAAGAAAAATCGTCCGGCATACCTAACGTTATACGAGCTGCGACGCGCAAAATTGCTGATCATTAAATATGTGCTAGTATCAGAATTCGCTAATGATATTCAGTATTTACAAAATCATGACAACCTACATTGTAAAAGTAAAATTTTAAACTTAAATCATTTTATTGATCAAGATGGAATACTACGAGTAGGAGGTAGGTTGAGAAATGCAAATATCAGCTTACAAATGAAACATCCGATCATAATACCGCATAATCATAGATTAACGACTTTATTGATTCAAGAAGCACATAAACTAACTTTTCATGGAGGGTCAAACATTACATTAGCGAACCTAAGGCAGAGATACTGGATTATCAAAGCATACAGTGCAACCAAGAAGTTTTTCAGACAGTGTATTATATGTAGAAAACATGATCCCATCAAACAATACCAACTAATGGGTGATTTACCAGCTTCACGAGTCAATCCGGAATGTGCCTTCTACCACTGTGGAGTTGATTTCACGGGATTCGTAGAAGTAAAAGCTAGTAAGGGACGTGGAATTAAAACCACAAAGGGATATATAGCGGTTTTCATATGTATGGTAACCAAAGCTGTCCATTTAGAACTAGTCTCCGACCTAAGCAGTTCAGGATTTTTGGCGGCGCTAACCAGAATGTCAGCGAGACGAATAGCCCCACGTCACATTTATAGTGATAATGGAACAAATTTTGTGGGAGCTAACAGAATGTTACAAGAAGAGTATAACCGGCTTCAACAAATATTCAACACAAGTTTTTTAACAGAAGTAACGGAAATGGGAATTATGTGGCATTTTAATGCCCCCGCTTGGCCAAGTGCAGGAGGACTTTGGGAGAGGGCTGTGCGTAGTCTGAAATACCATTTGAAAAGAGTTATAGGCCATCAAAAATTGACGTACGAAGAGTATTCTACTCTTTTAACCAAATTAGAAGCCTGCCTGAACTCTCGACCTCTGTGTGCATTATCGGAAGATCCAGAAAACCTCGATTTTCTTACACCAGCTCATTTCTTAACGGGAAGACCAGGATTGACCATTATTGATACAGAACATGATGCTCGGACCAGATGGCATCTAACAACCAAATTATTTCATGATCTATGGAAACGATGGAAAACTGAATATTTAACACAATTATCTGCACGTAAAAAGTGGATGAATTTTCAGAAAAATATCAAAGTTGATGACTTGGTAGTCATTCACGATGATAATTTACCAGCAGGAAAATGGGCCATGGGCCGCGTGATAGACACGCACCCTGGCGATGATGGTTTAATTAGAATTGTTACGTTAAAAACTAAAAATGGCCTATTAAAACGACCTATTATTAAACTGTCAGTTTTACCACTTAACCAATCTAACCAAAATTCCATACAGGAAGAAAGCAAGCAATTGGAAAATATTCCAGGAGAGAAGATAAAGAGACCAAAGAAACCAACATTCACGACCATAGTTGCAGCATTGTTATTTTTTATGACTCTGCTTTTACCATCAAATGGATTACATAACATACATCAACTTCCGAGTAATCAGACACTATATTTTGATCCTATATCTAATATTCAACTGATTAGGGATAAATGGACTCTAATAATGTACTATGATATGGAGCCATATTGGACAGGAATAGACGCATATAACAAGATAACCAATTATTTAGAAAAAGTTGTAACATGATTGGACAACAATCTCATTGTAACATAATTCTCACTCAACAACGTCATGACTATCAGGAATTTAAATACTACAATGAACTTTTGCTAACACAGCACTTTAACGTTCACACCAGACGTCGGCGGCGCCGTGGTCTTATCAACGGTGTCGGTTACGTTGCTAATGAGCTATTCGGAGTATTGGACTCCCGTTTCGCAGAAAAATATATGAAAGACATAGAAGCCCTTAAACAAAATCAAAATCATTTATCTTATCTTTTAAAAAACCAAACTTCTGTGATCGCATCTGAGTTTAATTTAATGAAAAGGATGGAGGTAACCATTGACAAACAACACAAATTTATAAATAGTCAATTAAATAATTGGGAAAGAAGAACCAACGAATTAAAAGAAAATATCCAAAACATGTCGTACAATCAAGATATCACATTATGTGCGATGGCCGGAAACAGTTTGTTACGAAGTTTAAGAAGGCTTCAAGATACGCTCCTAGATATGATAACAGACATATACAACGGTCAAATTAGCATTCATTTATTAACACCAACTCAGCTTAAAGCAGAGCTTCTAACCATACGAGGGCACATGTTGCATGATCTCATGTTGCCTGTTAATGACACACCACTATTATATAATCATGATTTGAATTCATCTTTTACCAAACTAAGCCGTCGAATCGAAACACTGAAATCTATGAGCGATGAAATTGATGATATATCACCACACGATATACATTATTACGCCGTCAGCTACATCTTACTCGCAGTCTCCTTGAGCCTACTGGTTGCATACCTGTGGAAGAAAGGACGATGCCGTTTTTGTTCTCGGACTGCTGTTCGTGGCGGAGGCAACTCCCGACAAGAGTCGGTGCACCCAGCACCACCGGCGAGCTCTACCAGTGATATACCGATGGGTAGTGTGCAATCGCGAAAGCAGAGTACGGCTGACCCGAGTCAGACGAGTGCTAGTGCAGTGAATGTGCGTAACCAACCAAACGTTGGCCCAGTGTAAGGCGCGGGCGAAACAATCGCCACCGTAACCAAGCTACTATGCCTGGTGCTATAGATAATAATGTGGACAATGTATATCATTTAAAGTTTTTAAGATATATTTTTTAAACCATTTTAGTTTACCATTTACAATTTGTTATTTTTTACTATAAATGTTATTACCATTTTTATTTTACGAATTGTAGCTTAACATTAATCTTTTTATAGAATTTTATTGCACCATTTAATTTAAACAATTTTATTGTACCAGTTTATAATCATAATGCTTTTAGTATTGCTTATTAAGATTATTAAGTTCTTCTTAGATGACTACTTCATCTCTCTTTCATCTTACGCCTGGGAGTATGTTCGGAGTTACACAACCGAACTGCTCTTTAGGTATAATTTGTGCACTGCGTGCACTTTAACATTTTATTGTAAAAGTTATATGTTAGTATTATTCAGTTCGCGATCAACCACAAGCGACTCAATACCACAGCCGCTACCATTAGCGGCTGATTATTAATTATTAACCATTAATATAATAAACCATTTTACCATAAACCATAACCATCTTTTTCTACAAGATTATTTATCAACAGTTACATTTAAAAGACTTACTTCTCATCAGGAAATGCACGGTAAACCGCATCGAAGTCTTCCCACACGTGCGCCTTCATGAAAGTACTCCTCATTAAATTCCCGAAAACCGGTACACCAGGCACATACTTAATTCCCCGCTTTTCATAAAAGTAATGGATCTTCTTATAAACATACAAATAGTACAAAATGAAAACAAACACGAGATATATTAATATATCCACGAACATGTTTAATATTTTTGATGACGAAGCTTAAAGACTGAAAATAAAATGCGTGTGAGTATAATAGATGTTAGCGAAAGAATAAAATCGTATCTACAAAAATACCTACACGGTTAAATAATTATGACGAATAAACAAATGTATAAAACATGTTAACCGATATTGATAAAACAAGTATTACGTAGATGAGATAACAGCTAGTTTTGTATGGCTGGAAGAATCTTTTGAATTTATAAATTTAAAACGAGACTGGAAAATAATTTGAAAGATAGAAATTTTCAAGTCTGGATGTAAGGGTCATTTATGTATCAATCAAAAAGTATTCTATAAATTTTGGAGCTGAAGAAAATTGTTTTCAGCATATACTACAAATTGTATCGAGAATTTATAGAGACCTGTGTATCATATTTTGTAAAGCGAGGTCAACATCCAGGAGCTCTATTAGAAGAAGGGCACATGTATAATAATTATTATTTTCATTTATATATTGCTGAGAATTAATCTTCCGACTACGTCGTCCTACTTCGGGTGGCTTCGGCGGACTTTTGCGACCAGCAGCATTGATCTGGCTACCGTGGACAACCGTGACTCATATCTACTGAGCTACGGTCTGACCATCTATACCCAGTTGGTGATCATCCAAATTGACTGAAATTGGATTCTACCTAATTACAAGCTTAAATAATAGTCTTTATAAATTCAGGTATAATAACTTGTACCTAAATTTATTTAATTGTCCACGCGACAGTCGTTTTCTCCAAATTTCCGCCAAGAGGAAACCCAATCTCACGGCGATGTAGTTAGTGCAAAGGCTACAGCCAGACAACCAGTTGGTAGTAAGCAATTAAACAGTCAGCCAAAGGGTGATCTTCATTCTCGTAGACCGCTTCGTGTTCCAGTTCTATGACGAGGCAATCGTGGAAAGCCGCTTGTTTGCGCTCAAGAACACTTGTTATGGGACAATAACCAATGGACAATGGTTCTCTGATGAGTTCCGGTTTTGGTTACAACCAGACTCACGAAGAACACATGTTTAGTGACTTCCAGGTAGAGAAGCCCACTCCAGCGTTCACAAAATATAATTTCGTAGCAAGGCGCGACAATCATGGTTTCGGCAGCAATTCGTATTCCTCGCGATGCGACGACATGTAAAACCCCACTCGATACAACGACGGTGCATGTCTACGACGGTAAGCGGAGAGCTGCAAACCAAGGTACGTGACTCCACTACGTGCGACCAAACCTGCTCGCGCCCGAACTTATCAGGCGAAACGTATGCAGCACACACACGGAGTTACCAGGACCCGAGACAAACAAACGTGAACTGATGAGTAAAACACACACAAACACGAACGCCAAAAAAGCAGATGTGTTTCTTGCATTCGCTTACAATCTTGTACTTACAATATCAGATTCGATCCGTGCTTCGTGTATCTGACAAGAGTGTCTTCAGTCTTTAGTTTTCTTGAGGAGTTTTCTTTCTTGTTGTTCGGACTGACTGCGATTGACACTCTGTGTGCCGAGACATTTTTTTTTTAAACTGACTATACTGTTGGCCAGGATACCTTAACAGTTTCACCGGACTTGTGGGCGAGCGCTGAAGGCACTCAGTCGAGGAAGGGGTGCCGAGCCAGCGATCCTGCACTACTTTATAGTAGCGAGCCCATGTGGGAATGAGACGGACGAAGTTTCCCCTCTCACTCTATGCTCTTATATACTATTTTATTAGAATTATAGCAAAAATCCTATAAGATTCCCACTGGAACTACACAAAACTAAATGAAATCTAATTACCATAACAAAAATCTATCTTTATAAACACAATTTATCGTTAAGGACAATTTACCTCACAAATATTCAACAATAAGATTACGACACAATAACGTTATAAACTTGTTATATACTACCTTGTAACGTAATAAAACACGATAAATGCTACATAAAAGTCATTTAAAGATAGCTAGGAATAAACTTATCGATTAGTACAAAAGCGCACAACAAGAACATTATTTATGAAATATCTCAAATAATATTAAATTACATATAAAATCACTATATATATCAGAGTTCTACATACTTATACCCTATCGCTACGTAATAAAATTATAATAAACATTACAAGTAAATAAAACCTATCAATCAACTACTTAGACCTAAACTAAACCTATGCGGCGCTAACACACACTATGGTTAAAATAGGTCTTCTATGTGCTTATCATAATCAATTAAGAATTACAAAACAGAAAGATTTTTTATTGAATATTATTTATATTTATACCCTACACTGCTTTTTTTTTGTAAAACTACAATTGTTTTACTAACCTTAGTATGAGTAAAATTACAAAAGAATGTACGCTAAATGCCTACACAAAAAATTACGTATTATTACAATACCCGATATATATTTATTTCCTATGAATAAAAATTAAGTTTAATGTTTTTATCTGACACTTTGTTCTAATGTTTTCGATGATAAAATAAGACGAGGGCAAAGTGTAATATCATTTTAACGACTACTTTTGTTTCTAAATATAATAATTCATTCTATCATTTCTTAGAATAAAATTATAGTTCGAATAGATAACAATTTACGGTTTTTTTTTTAAGTTTAATTATCTATTTGTTCGTGGATAATTTATGACCAATACCTAATCATTCTTATGTACATACAAAATAATACGCTTGATTTCTTTTTAGCAAGTGTATTAGCTTTTGCCCTTAATATCTACCTCTTCACGAGTTTGACGTTCAAAATAATTATAATTAGATAAAAACTGGCAGCTTTGTTTGTTGTAGCATGAGAAAGAGACAGCACTGTGCCTGGTGGAAAAGTACAGTGTAATCCTAAAACTTCTGCAACCACTGAGAGCTCTACAAGCCACCACCATTCGTTTATGTCATATCCTGCTTAAAAATGTCTCTTCAGGTTACGCTTAAAGGATCCGTTTCTATAGGAAGGTGGGAACACACTAGCCAGGTGATGATTCCACAGCTTCACAGTACGGCAAAGAATACCCGCAATGATACAGATGGTAGAACTTAGGCAGCAAGACGAGCAAACATTGTGGTGCGTTTTTAATATTACATTATAAATCGACATACATATATATATATATATATATATATATATAATCTGAATCGCGGAAACGGCTCCATCGATTTTCACGAAATTTAGTATACAGGAGGTTTCGGGGGCGATAAATCGATTTTATTGATTGATTTATTATTGAATTCAGGCTTTATTTTTATTTGTAGGGAACTTTACTTGTTTTTATAAAATAAAAGTAGCCTAAGTTATTCCTTATAACATCAGCTATCTACCAGTGAAAATACCAACATCCAACCGGAGATTACTTGGGACAAACAGACAGACAAATAGACAAAATTTTAATATTTTTTTTTAATATAAGTGTACATATATTATCGCATTTATTAAAAATCTGTTAATTTGATATTTCATACAATTAGATATTTAATAAACGTTTTATGTTGTAGTAAGACGAAACTAATATTAATCTCCGAATAAATATAAATTTCCGATTAATTATTCTATTATTTTGTTAAAAGTCAGTGTCAAAGTCAAAACCAAGTAAAATTTACATTCTTCAGGGCTTTTTAACAGGCGTGTAACTTTTGTATTAGGTATGGTATACACAGAATGTCTACAGCGCTCTACGAATATAGTATTTTAGGGAAGCGTTTGATCATAATGTCAATTGGGGTTTTAAATGCGAATTTTAAAATAATATCTTTCATACATTTACACCTTAATAGCGCTCCTACTAGAAGAAATAACATTGTAGGTATTCAAGAATACTATCAGATCCTCTGATTTTAAATCGTATGCGACAAAAGTTTACCTTGATAGCGATAGTTAGCTAGGTGGACACCAGATAAAGCAGTAAATCCAAACGTTTTCCTTCACAGCTGGGATCAATACTAAATCATCTGACGTGTAGTCTAATCGCGCTATAACTAAAAAAACATTTCTTCAGATCATCAATATTAAGGAATGGAGGAAGCTGCCTTGGCGATGTAGAAGAATTTCTCAAAATAAAAGATACAAAGAACTCTTTATACAAAAAGCCAAGAATGTATTAAATTATTATATATTCTCATAAATTAAAAAAAAATAAGCATAAATATTCTTTATCATTTTTATTTTGTTTATTCTGAATTTGATTGTACATCCTGTAATAAAAATAATTACGATATTTTCTTGTTTTCCAATGATCTTGCTTGAAATCTCAACCAAGTACCACCCTTCGCTTTCATCAAACTATCAAAAGTCTGCAACCTGATGGGATTCGTCGTCTTCTCACACTTGAGGATCTTGTAATTCAATACTAGTTTATACAATAATACTTTCATTTCAATATTAGCTAATCTTGCTCCTGGTGAATAAAATGAAAAAATTAGTTAAAATAAATTTACAAAAAACATCTTCCTAAATCCTGCTGAATTTATTGATCGCTAGCTTTAGCTACTAATTCCTTTTCGTTTTTCAATGAAACAATTCACGCGCCATCTATTGGTAATTGGATGTACTAATACAGAGCCTTCGCGTGCGTGTGTGCACAACAATTCACCAAAGTTTCACCGCAATCGGATTAACAGTTTAGGAGTGCGTAGGGGGAAAACAAGCAAACAGCCATTCATTCTTCCTTGCTTATTCTTACATCTAAACATATTATAAAACTCAACGTCTCTCTGTCTGTCTGTCCGTTTATGTTCTTTTCATTCGAAAACCACTTATCAGATTTAATTTTAAGCTATGTCATCTGGCCAGGTTACCAGATGTATTTTGTAAAATAAAGTAACATAAGAAATAAGCAGTAAAAATAATGGTGAATCAATTCGGGAAAAGACGCATTTGCATGTTCCACATAATTGTAGATATTAAAAAGACCTACAAAAAATCAGCGATAGCATATATCTATCTTCTAAGGATCACCAACAATAAGCATTTATGACTACCGTTTTCACAGCACGATTCGCGCGTGCGCTCGACTGAAGGTATTCTGTAGTTTACGCGAGCGGAGTTGCGGGCACAGCTTGTAATATTATAAAAGGCAACGTCTCTTTCTCTTTGTCTGTAACTCTGTCAGTTATTACGCTTATAGCTAAAAAACCACTAAACCGGTTAACATGATTCTTTTTAGATCATAGGTGTATTCCCTAACCATGTTTTGGTATATGTTTTGTTACATTAGTTAATATATAGCATAATTTATGATGATAATAATTAATTAACACGACAAAAAAAATATTACCAGTACGTTTTCTTGCAATACTTTACCGAAACCATTGAATATTACTAACTAATGTAATGCATTGGACTATGGTTTAAAATAGAAATAATTTAAATAAATTGGCAGTATCATAAATCTAACTTTATTTTTTGCATCGCAAAGACTAATTTTACGTTTATTAAAAACATTTATCGTAATCAAATTAAATAATTACGTCGTCATAATTAAATATAATATAACTAGTTGAGCCGTGCGAATATTTCGCACATTATAAAATGAAAACAATCTAACTGCTGTCATTTTAGTTAAACAGGCTATAAATAGATGGCGCCTTGAATACATTTTATTAGCATCAAGTATATTTTATATTTATATATTATGTATACTAAGTAAGTACTTTTTTACAAAACATTAATTTAATGATTGCATCATTACTTTTAATGAATAATTAAGGGAGTTATGGCGTTGCTAGGAACCTTCCAGAAATAATATATATGACAGTTCTTTACGGCATTCTTTATGTCTATTTTTTTTAGAAATAAGTACAAAGAAGTCAGGCAAATATTCGGAATATTTTATTTCAGTGTAAAATAAACCTTGTAATGCTTAAAAAGGTTTTTGTAAACAATATTTTAGTAGTTCACGCGACTGGAAACGCGGCTACAGCTAGTTTATATATATATCGTGATGGTCGTATTTGCTATAGTGAAGCCTAAATTGAATAAAGGCTTTTTTGTCGTATTATATAATTCTGGGAGTTGGACATAATTTTCAGTTATATGAACCTTGCATGCAATTCAAAGGCTTTTCAAACCTAGATTGATCGTAGATACTCACAGATCTAAGTTTAGATCTGACGGAAGCATAAAACATAAAACTGTTTAAATTTAAATAAATTAACAAACTATGTTCGGAAGATGTTAAAATCAGTACGTGAATGTGATAGTCGAGTTCTAATCGATAACGTTGATATTAGAATTTGATGAAGAGAAAACTTGCATAGTGTTAGGGCAACTTATATTACACTAACTAGCTATCGATCTCAATTGCACATTTTCAATAACATCGTCACTTAAATATCAGGTACGAATCTGATCAAACGTTGACCATAAATATGATACTTCTGAGAGATTCTGAGAGTTGACTATATTTGGTTAGTATCATCATTGTATGAAGAAATATATAGGCATAGTGTTGGAGCAATTTCTATTAGTAGCTGGCTAGCTACTAATCTCAAATTAACATCCTCGGCATCATCATCACTTAATATCTGGGTTTAATCTGATCACATGCTGACCATTAATATTATACATAAAATTACTGAACTATCCATCTCACCTATACATATTCGAGGTCCCATTCCGTAAGGCATAAAAGTGCCAGACTTAATCATATGCTTGTTCTCATCTAGGAATCTCTCTGGATCAAATACCTCTGGATTAGGATAATATTTTGGATCCATGTGAATTGAGTTGGCGGAATTGTAGACCAAGTCACCGGGCTTTACCTAAAATATTATGTCAATAAAACAAACTTCAGCACATGTAAAATATATCACTAAAGTTAATGGTGAAAAAACAGGCCCAATCAAAACAAACACCAAGAGATAAAGCTTATGTTGTTCCTCGGTAACTAAAACCAACGAAGTTGTCAACCAACCATCGTGTCCATAATTCTTAGATTGTAATAGGTTCCGATTATCTTGCCATACCCACATAAAAAAGCTACTGAGCATGTTTAATTAGGATAATTCAATGACTGTTTAACCTATTATATCCATTCAGCCAAAAGACGTCTACTGCTGGACATAGTTCCCCTTAATCGCTACAACGACTAGTCCTGGGCTGCTCACATCCAACGGGAACCCGCAACCTTCACTAGATCGTCAACCCACCTTGTGGTGGGTTTGCCCACGCTGCGTCTTCATTACTTGGCTGCCACTTGACAACTCTACGGCCCCATCGGCCATTCGTTCTACGAGCACTGTGCCTTGCCCACTGCCACTTAAGTCTAGCAATTATGAGAGCTATGTTTAGTATTTTTTAGACTTTAGTATTTTGCGAATCTTTTTTGCGAAACTCCCAGCATAGCCATCTCCATTGTCCTTTGAGTAATTTTGAGCTTTCTTTCGAGACCCTTTGTTAGTGATCATGTCTCATGTCATATGTCATCAATGGCAACACACACTGGTCAAAGTCTTTTGTCCTGAGTCACTATAGTATCTTGGGCGAGAGGACATTAAAACCTATTATATACTAACTTTATATGGTTTTCCTCCAGCACATAACGGTGGAAGTTCATAACTCTTCGTACAAATTCTATCCATGACAATGGTTGCTGCCCACTTCCTTAAAGCTTCTAAAATAAGTATAATTACATTAGAAGGACACTTTACAGGAAAACGCATATTGTGGATGAAATGTATTCAATAAAGAGTTCTATGCCACAGTTTTTACTATTTTAATGAGTATATGGATGTTATATACTACGAGTAATGTATCTAAAGAAACAAGCTATGCTATCTATATATTACATGAAAAAGTCATCGCACACAAAACATAAACTATGTTTATTTTTGATACCAGAACACCAATTTGAATATATTTGAGGATATCCATAAAGTTACTAGCAGTTGCACAACTGTAATAAACAGGTAAATTTTGTAAGAGGTAATCTCTGCCTTACTTTTGAATAACCTTTGAACGAGTAAACTTAAAATAACTTCAAACCTGTTTGCAGAGCGTTCAATTCGTCACAAAAATTAGATGGAGCAAAACTAATTTCTCCATTGTTATTCTTATGGGAAATCGAAAAGTGCGATTCATCCCATGTTAACATTAATATTAAAAGCTCATATTTTAACAGGCCTATTCTCATGCCTAAACGAAACTTTTAAGCCAGGCTCTGTGATAAAAAAGATGGTTTTATTGAATCACCCTAATGTAAAACACAAAGGTAGTTGACTAACCGTTTAACACGCAATCTAAATATTTAATCTCATTAACATTTTCATATTGAAAATCCTCTTTGTTTTCGGTGTAAGTTTTGAGTTCCTGGTACAATATCTCCTGGACGTCAGGGTTCAATGCTAACTCGTGTAAGCACATGATCAAAGCGTTGGATGTCGGCTCGAACCCAGCGAGGAAGAAAATAAACACTTGAGCTGCTAGTTCATAGTTACTCCACTCTGTTGTCAAAACCGTACAAAATTACAAATTATATATATACGTAAGAAGAAGAAACAATATTACCGTAGTATTTACTAGATATGTGTTCGGAACAATTACTCTGTTCTATTTGGATAAGATTCTGTAACATTTTAATGAAAAATATTCTGAACTCGACCGCGATCACCATATCTATATCATAAATCCGTCAGAGTCACCGTTTGATTTATCACGTTTCAGTATCAGCCTGTATATATCGAGCTTCCGAAAGATTTGCAGGCGGTGGCCGCCATTGTTTTTGGATTGTACCAGTGCTTACAATCAAGCACAAACCGTCACTATGTCGTCATGCTATATAAAAAAATATGTTTATATTACATAATCGCAGTGATAAATGATACATGTTAAAAAGAGACGAAAATGTTATCGTGGTGCATGTTTTTTTTTTTTTATTTGATATATATATTTTTTTTTTTAATAATTTCGATGTAGTACTAAAATATTACATAAATCAACGACACCATAGACTAGAGTAACCTACATATGTGAAAATATCAGTATAATACAAATTTGAGTTTCATTCTCTGGATTTGAATTTTTGCACGGCAACGAACCAAGCCGAGGTTTGGCCACTTTGGCACATTTGCGCTGGTTACCATTTCGTATTACGAATTAGTGCCTTCTACACTCGCCACAAAGCCCGGTGAAGCTGTTAAGGCCCTTCAGTTCAACTGAACAGCCTTAATTAATTAGGAATAAAAATGATTTGATCTTTATTTTATCTGATGAAAAATCAAATTTCGCATAATAATGCGATAAAGTAATATATGCATCACGTACTGATGGAATATCTTCGGAAAAAAGAGAGTGGGAAGACTGGTAGGGTACCGTGATCTCAATATGTGGGATCATGGTGCTTTCCATACTATATTATCAAAACGTAACAGTACTAACCTTTCGATATACAATTTGATTGCAAGTTACTTCAAATGAAATACGTTAAAGCAACTAGGCTGACGTAACCCTAAGGGTTAAAGGCCAAAAAGAATCAAGAATAATAATCACTAATTTGAATAGGCAAGTAAACAAATTCAATCATATTTACTTTTAAACACAAAATTATGGAAAACAAAAGTTCGGACACATCTTGATATATTTACATCTCTCATACTATTCAAGTGTCCTGCTAAATTCTTCATCTTACCCTTCTCCCACTTAAGTAGGTCTGGCACAAAATGTATTCCACTTTCACTCTCCTGTACCAGCTATCATCTCATTCTCTAGTGTAAGTAAGGCCAGGAATTATCCAATGTTATGATGTCCGCGCCCCTCACGATCCGCACTTCATTCAAGCCAATTAAATTTGTAACATGTTTCAAAATATTTCTCTATTAGAATGTATTTATTATATAGCATTTATAACGACGTTTATCCCGAGGCATTGAACTTTGAATATACTCGTCTGTTTATTATCTATTGTCGTATGTCACTTGTTTATAACTATAAATTTAATGACTTTTATCTAATATTTTTCCATTACCTTTAGACATTTCCATCATTAGCTGTATCATATCAGGTCTCTTAATGTTATTCTTCAATCTAAAATCTATTGTGCTAGCCACTATATCTGTAAAGAAGTGTTCCGTTTCCGCTGGAATTACACTAACTCCTATTTTCTGTAAAAAAAACTATAAGGAAAACTGATAAGTAAAATATTATCAACTCTGAGGCAGTGCTATTGCAGACGGATATAATAATGTTTCGGTAGTCTCCGTTCTCTAGTAAGGTTTCGGTAGTAAGCGCATGGTAACCGCACGGGATAGAGCACATCCCTCAAATGACGGTAGCGACTGTCGATAAAATCAGTCACCATCTCGGTCACCGTTGTTTTTGGACTGTACCGTCCTTTACTGTATTTTACCTTGCCTGCTTGGGCAGCAAGCAAACCAGCGGGGGTTGGCCGCTCCACAAAACACTTGTTACGTCTATGACGATAGGCCAGGGAATACGTGCGATCACAATCTACCTTATTAATTTACTGTACACTGCTAAAAGATTTATTCATTGATAGTGATGTTTGAAAACGCATTCTTTCTGTAGGGATACCATATACAAAAATAAAATACTGGCTATTCCACGACATAGTTGCTAAATTTCATTAGAATTAGACCAGCCATTTGAGCATGATTGATTAACAAACATTCAAACAAACGTACTTTCACTTTTATAACATACATTTGATTCACTCAAGAAATCACAATGTAGGTACCATATTTGTATATCAATAGAATTCTATAAAAGAAATATAATGACAAGCTCGATGTAGTTTCTTGCTTGCACTTCTTGTTGACGAGCTGTTTTTCCAACTAGTGGTATCTTTGACTTACGTAAGTGCTTCCACATTAACTATTAAATAAATAAATGTAATTTTACATAACCATCACTTGCGTCAACATTACCTTTGAAAATTTAGGAAACTGTGCGTGCATAAACAGACCAATTCTTTGGCTTAAAGTAAATTCAAAGAACGATTGCCCGCACGTGAAGAATTCATTTTCCTTATCTATAAGGGAGTTAATTTGAAACCCAAAGCATGTTGAGGCGATGACGTCATTGGTGTACCTCTTCATCAGATCAACCGCATCAATGTCCTCTGATAAATGGTCTGAAGAACATGAAGTACATAAATTAACTAGTTTTCCCTTATATGGCGAAATATTTTTATTATTATTAGAACACCATAAACCAGGTGCCCGCCATAGTGGTAAGCTTAGGCGTGTCACGTTCCCAGATCAGCCGGTATAAATCGAATCCAGTTGCCGAGAATGGCATGATAGGAACGACGGACGAAGGAGGATAGTCTCTCGATAGTCGCCCGTTGTGTCTGGATTGTACTGTGCTCACCATGAGCCACCGTTCTGTCACTTCACCGTGTCACACCGTGCCACATTGTAATCAATAATTCTTTTAATTATTATTAATTTACTTATTATTTTAGAAGAAAACTATCCTGGCTACGAATAACAGACTACGAATAGTCCGACAGCTCGAGCGAGACTATCCCCGTCTCGTCAACCCTATCATTGTATGCATATACAGTACACATATATAGTGCATGCGGACACAGAGCACGCCCGTTGTTATCGCGCCCAGTCAGTAGTGCAGGTCAATAGTACAAACAGTAGGTCATTAGTACCGATTAAATATTCACACCGATAAATATGTAACAATGTATATAAATTTACTGATACTATTCCTTTATTTGTTCCTTTATCTTACGTTTTTAACTCCCGACGCAAACATAGGGGTGTTATAAGTTTAACGTGTGTAACGTCTGGTTATCCGTGTATCTGTGTATAAACAAAAATTATAAGATCCTATTGATTTCTAATGTTTTATTCAAAACTGCTGAATCTAATTTACAAACGGCACTCAGAATAATGGCAACAGTACAGTGTTATGTGTTATAATTATGCTGTAGGTAAGGTACGAGTCTATCAGTACTTCATAGATACAAAAAAAATCCCATGCAATTTCTTTAAACAAAACATACTCGGTCCCATGGTCCTAAATACCATAGCATTTTCAAATGTCAGCCTGGCTGTCTACCACCTTCTTGTCGAAAATTTGTCTCTAAATACTTAGAGGTGTGTTCCAACAACTACACTTGAGAGCCATTCCCCGAATGGACTTACCGTATTACCAACTTTGGCTATATCATCACTAAGTACCAGATTGTGGTAAAACAATGTAACTTGAAGTACTTTTGAAAAACGATTACTTTTCCAAAGAACTTAAATATGTATAAATTACTAAATTTGCGCTATTAAGCAGCTTTCGTAAAAAGTTCAATTTCCAACCTTTGTAACTATCCTGGAAGAAGTATAAGATATAATATTTTTACCTTTCAAATACTCTATAATGGTGTTGCTTATCTCTACCATAAACGGCACCATAGACTTAATTTTATAGTTAGTGAACGCTGGAGTCAGGATTGTACGCATATCACGCCACTGTTTGTCTTAAAAATAATTAATTACATTAATAATGCACATAATTATATTAGAAAATGTTATTTTATGCTGGTGAAATTATAACTAAATAAATCATGAAATTACAATTTGCAAGATATTAAGCAATTCACATATTTTAAAGACTTAGATAATGCTGTATAATTTCGCATATGTACCCGAGAGCAACGTTCTTTGATCATTATTGTAATCCAGATGTACCTACATTCAAAAGACAATAGGGAAAACGTCATGCTTTGATTTCTGCTTCGAGTAAGTATTATTGGAGAATAGTTGTTGAACCTGTGCGTTTGTTACACCTCCACATTAATATGTCAGCTGTATAATAAATAAATACTAGGCAATATCTATCACTAATATATTCCGATAATATACAGAGATTAACAATTAAAATATATGTAATGGCGGCGAGTCAACAACTGTGCGCTAGAAGTGGACGTCTCGCTCTGAACGTAGGCGCACGTTGACGCATGACGTCACATATTGTACCGAGGTATAAATTTCTTTAGCGGAGCGGATAGCATACCACAAACCTATGTGTGCCGTCATTATTAATTTTTGGATTATACTTTCGCTCTTTAAAGCTGACTGTCTAAAAGTAAAATATTACAAAAAACCTCAAAATTGTCATATTACAAGTTTATATGGCTAATCACGCGCTTTACTTCTCAACCCATTTTGAATTCATAATCTGAAAGTTGTGTAAATGAAGAAACTTAGAATCGTAATTAAGAGAAACCCTAGTGCAATTGCATAGGTTATGAAGATTTTTTTACTCATTAAGAAAATAAGATTATAAATGGAATGTTTAAACCGCTTCAGTAAGCCATTTGCAACTCCATCCAAAACTTCTCCATATAGTAATCTCACTACAACATCAGAAGTTCAAATTTAAATGCCCGCGAAATTTATCCTCAGTTGGGAAGCAAGAGTTTTAATAAATTAATGCGATATCAATTCGTATCTAAATAAATAAGACTAGTTAAGTTTAAAATTAAATGTCATGTTAACTAATGGGTTCTAATGGTATTATTACAAGACATGCCATATACCACGTAGATTATCCATCTATAGCAGATAAGTACATTTGTGACATACCTTTCAACATAACCAGACTGCTGCCAAAAATCGTGTCTTCAGGTAAGAATTTCTTATGATTGACAAAGTGCTCAAAATATTTGATCGTCACACATTTTATGATTTCCGGGTCCCGGATCATAATCCTCGGGTTCATGCCTTCGATTAATCCTACATATCTAGAAATTGTATAAAAAAAAGGTGTGTGTGCGATTCACACACGATAGAAGTGAAACTTCATTTTAAAAGACATTTTCTATTTTATTTAAACAGTGTGCAATATACATACACACCGACATTTACTCTCTCGCTCTGGCTCACACAAAGAGGAGAGACCGATAATATATTGCTCTCTCGCTCTGGCTCACACAAAGAGGAGATACCGATAATATATTACTCTCTCGCTCTGGCTCACACAATGAGGAGAGACCGTTAATGTGCGTTAAACGTCTAACGTTTAACGCGTTGGAAGTCGCATAAGAAGTTTCACTTCAAAAAGGTGTGTGTGCGATTCACACACGATAGAAGTGAAACTTCATTTTATTAAAAGTTATTTTATATTTTATTTAAACAGTGTGCAATATACATACACACCGACATTTGCTCTCTCGCTCTGGCTCACACAGAGAGGAGAGACCGATAATATATTGTTCTCTCGCTCTGGCTCACACAACGAGGAGAAACCGATAATATATTGCTCTCTCGCTCTGGCTCACACAAAGAGGAGAGACCGATAATGTGAGTTAAACGTTTAACACTTGGAAGTCGCATAAGAAGTTTCACTTCAAAAACTGTTATGTTATATTTATATGTTTTTGTATATTTGTATGTTTTTGAAGCAATGATGGCTCGATGGTAGCGTCTACGACTTCGCGTCGATTGACGTGAGTTCGAATCCCTGCATTGAGCCTGAGCTTTCGGTGTAGGAAAACATCGTAAGGAAACCGTGCCATGGTGGTAGGGCTTTTTCTGATGCCCGCCTGGCTAGCTACCACCCTCAAGTTGATAATCTGTCACCAAGCACCAATAGTTGTGTTCCGGCAGCTGCACTTGAGAGCCAGTCTTCCACTAGGTTTAGCGTGTTATTATCTTAGGCTACATCGTCACTTAACATCAGGTGAGATTGTGGCACCATGCCAAGCCTATAACGATAAAAAAAAAATTATGGTCAACACCGGGGAAAGTGCTTCAAAATAATAGAGGGCATTATTTTAAAACTAACTATATTTTTCATTTACTTTGTTATATTATAAGGTCTCAGTTGAGATTTTCAAGGTCTTAAATTTGTTTAATGTTGGTTTTCCTATAACGGAACTTGATACATAGAATTAAAACTAATGAAATGTACCTAAAATTAAGATTTTGTAAATTTTCTGGTAATGTTTTAAATAACTGAAATAATTAAACAATCAATATCTAGATTATTAATCAACAGTTATATTTAAAAGACTTACTTCTCATCAGGAAATGCACGGTAAACCGCATCGAAGTCTTCCCACACGTGCGCCTTCATGAAAGTACTCCTCATCACGTTCCCGAAAACCGGCACACCAGGCACATACTTAATTCCCCGCTTTTCATAAAAGTAATGGTTCTTCTTATAAACATACAAAAAGTACAAAATAAAAAGAAACACGAGATATATTAATATATCCACGAACATATTTGGTATTTTTGGTACTCAAGCTTAAAAACGGCAGGAAAAATAAATGCCTGTTCACTTGTTGCGTGTAAATTGAAAAGGTGCTAACACGAGAATGATATCGAAGCACTGATGAGAAAAATACCAGTAACATTAAAAACTTGAAACAATTAAATTCTATATGCATGTAAAGAGGATTAGATAAAAAAACAGCTAGTATTAAGGCTCAATGCATACACATACTGCGTTCTGAACATCTTAATCAAGGTTCAAAGATAAGCTGAACCTATATATATTTTTTTTAAATCATAGTATAATCTGACAACAGTTGCAATACCGAGAAAACAATAATCTATCGCCAGTCGCCGCCATCATGCGTAAATAGAAACTAGATATGCACCCACTCGTCCAGTAATACGACACGCATAAGCGAATCACTAAGTATGACGGCTTTTCACCATATGCATGGTGGTCCAGCCCAGTCAAGCTGTACGTTCCTACGACCCCGCTATCGCTATGTCCTCGTTCGTTACTCAGCAGAGTGCATCATATGCAGGTGAGGTTGGCTTAGACCTGTCTCATAATTTTATTTGACTGCCCTCACATGTAAACCCAAAGTAAACTAGTTTAACATCATCTATCCCGTTCTGTCGCTTGATTTATTTTAAACTAGCTCTGCCCGTGGCTGCGCTCACGTGCATTACAGAATGCCGACGATCGGACACACGCGCGATTCGTGCTACCCACGCTCCTCGTTATTTTAAAGACGTAGTTATTGCGGTTGATACTTAGAAGATAGACATATGCTGTCTCTGACTTTTTTGTAGGTATTTTTAAGATCTACAATTATGTAGTACATCGATTTGATATATCTCTTATGATTTAATCAGCGTAAGCCATTTAAGCGCCCCAAAATCGTCATGTTTCCGAATTATTTCTATTTGCGCGGAACCCTAATTATTTCTCCTTATAACATTAGCTAACTGCCAGTCAAAATCTCGTCAAAATCGGTCAAACTATTTCAGAGATTATCCGGAACAAACAGACAGACAAAAATTTTAAAAATTGCTTTTGTTTGTTATAAGTACCGTATATACTTTTATATTCATTTAGTTGACTGTTTGTTGACTTTACAAACAGACACTAAAATTTTATTTATTTGTATAGATCAAGCTCTTTTAGCATTGCGTATCATTTTTAAATAATTTGTAGTTTGTGCTGATGAAATATGGAATTTAATTTAAATAATCAATCAATTTAATAAATAAAAGAAAGAATCGCCTATTTAGCGGCAATGACATTTTAATTTACTTGTTGTTTGTTTTGTACATACAATATAAATATTATTATTGCGCCGTAATCTAATTGCAATAATAATCATTATCATTGTTATTTGTCTATACTTGTATAGGTATAAATTTATAAAGAGGTCAAGTTGGCTTTGTTTTTAAGAGGTTATCTCTAGAACTACCAAGTCCGCTTTTGTTTTTTTCACTTTTCATCAGGACTTGCATTCACCGTGTATAATGTAAATGTATTCTATCTCATTTTCTCGCACGTTATATCCTATGGATGTATGTGGTTGTCTCTTTTACTTTCGCTTTTTTGTTTCATCGAATTTCAAATTACAATGGTTCTGAAGAAGTTATTCACTTCAAAAAGTGTTTAAAAAACCTGTCACCCATGAAAAATCAGCGTATACATTATACATTAAGTACTAGGGTACCATAAAATGGTTATGTTGTTTCGTACCGCGAAAGGGCTGTGTCACACGTCCCATTCATAAGAACAACTTTGTATTCATTTCGTTTGATACAGGCGCGGTGCTCCGGCGGAGGCGTCTGCCGACTCATAAATTCAGATTAAGAGCCGAGATGTAGTTGTTATGGCGGTAATGCAGTGGCATTAGATACCGTTTATATATTATTTTTAATATGTGATAAAAACAACACAAAATCATTTATTCGAATCAATAACATATTTAAAATAAAATACCAGAGTGTTATGAATGTGGCAAGTACTTACCTCACATTTAATCTTTATAAATAAATCTGTAGGTACATGTAACGTTTTTTTTCCAAATTTCCTGATATACATGCTATACAAAGAACACTGATCCTGATCCATTAAAAAGAATTGTCTGTCTGTATTATTTTACTCAAAAATAGCTTTTAATTTTTTTTATACGGAATGCTTATGTCATTGTTCAAATGAGAATTTTCAATAATATTTTCAGAAATCTTAAAAAAAAACATCGAAATGTTTATTTTTTTTATAAATTTTTAACCGATTTTAATGAAATTTTTTACACTGAAAATATATGTTATTTCATAATTGATAAGCTATTAGAGTTTTGACTAATATGATTAAAAATAAAATTACGTGGAGTAAATAACGCGTAATTATAAATAATGCGTAAAAACGCGCTGAGTGAAATCAAGTAGTAGGGGAAAATGGGGTAATGGGAGTCACTTAAGCAAAAATCGATATAAATCTGAAGTTATTTGTTTCGGGTTAATTAAAAAACATATTTTATTACTATAACTAATAATTTATCAATTCAAAGCAGTTTTTTTAAATTTTTGGATAGTAATATACTTATAATTACACTTTATAAAAATAACGATTTTGATCACCATTGCCCTGACATGCGGGTAATGGTAGTCATCATATTAGACAATGAGAGTCAACACATCTTCAGCACTTGTCGTACGCATAACGTTTTGCTGAATCCATCGGAAGCAGTTAGCGTGTGCCCATAAACCACACGAAGTGTACCAGCGCGTTACCATAACTCATTCTTGCAACTAAACTCATCACAAATCAAGGACCTACTTTGGATCGTCATTTTTATCGACATCACATATAGGTATTACAGAAACTTGTATCTGACTCTCAGGAGGAGTGTTTATCTTGAAGAACATGTCCCTTGGCCTTGCCTAAAGGTTTTTTGCTTTGCTGCGTTTTTTCTATTCCGTGGGGGTCAACTGACTCCCATTACCCAAAAATAGAAATGAAATTAAAAAAATCTAAATGAAAATAAATCGTTAAATAATTTATTAAAAATGTCTCACAAAAAGATTATTTAGTAATTTACTAAAATAAAAAGAAAAGTTATAATTAAAAAAATATTTCAATAAATATCTCATCTCTTATGTTATAAACAGGAAAAATTATAATGAAATCGCGGCGGACAATAACATACCTTTTTCGTCCAAACGTCACGTTCCAATTAAAACGTTGATTAGATCTGGGTACCGGGTGTAGTATGTCCGATCATTTCGCTCGATATTCACTTGTCAACGTCTTTTAGTTTTCTTATTATTGTACTGACTACCATTGCCCGCTGACCCCCATTACCCGTTTCTCCCCTACCATTATATTACTTTTACTTATCGACTTTAAGTTGATTTAAATGCTCTAAAAATACTAATGATTTTTTGTCTTTATCAACTATATTCTCTTGCTACTTTCACATTTCAATATTTTAATACTTATTACAAATCGATATTGCATCCGATCCACGGTGAAGTCAATTTTACAATTATCTTTCCGTAGTTAAAATCCTATCATCTGTCTAACAGTAATGCTCATGCTCAACCATTGCACACTGTCGCCATCTAACGCATGCAGGAAGAGTTGATTATTGAGCAGAATAAATTATTACCTCCTTTTTAAAATTCCAGCTTGTTAGATTTGTAGGAGAATATTAAGTAAAAATTAAGTAAAAGTAAATATAAGAAATCCGTTTGACCAATAAATTTTAGATACACTCAGTCGATTTTGTCTCTAGACCTTAGTAACTAAGTAATTTACGATACTGAATCATAATTGTTTTTTTTAGTTTTTTCATAATCAGAATCATAGTTTGCTTATCTTTAATTATAAAGCTAAGGAGCTTGTTTTTTTTTATTTGATGGAATTACCATAGAAAATGTAGATTATAAAGTACATATACTAAACGAGATCGAAGTAATAGTGCGGGCGGGCTGTATGACGCGGTGCACGGACAAGTGCAAGGACGGTGCAAGAACTGGATATGATGGGTCCCCGACGAGACCCGAAATATTAAACGCGAGTGAAACCTTGAAGCACAACTAGTGTAACAATAAAGTTTACGCTTGTTACTTACATGGAGAAATTCCCTCCTACTTTTTTTTTATAAATATTTTATTGTATATCGACATATAAGTTTTCATGTCAACATGCATTACAATTAGTATATATATTATTACAATCTCTAGTCATACAAACCTGAAAGGAATTTTAATGATTAATTGTTAAACAAATAAAATATTCTATTCTATTGTTAAAAGTTAATGTCAATGTCAAAAGTCGTGAAACTAACACTTCTTAAGGCATTCTGTCAGACATTTTACTGGCCCAGTTTGTAGACTAGGTATACGCAGAAAGCCGACAACGTTATGTGCATACAATATAATATTTCGTTCAGGTTATAGTTGGGATCGCATCGAGTATCTTCTCTGAAGCTAAAATCTATGAAATTTATGCTATCACACCTCGATGCTAAGGTGGTTCAGGAGTAATTCTAATAGCATTCTGAACGGAATGACTTTACAGCTATTGGACCTTTTTACATGACCTACGTAACATGTAGGTCAAGTCGTGCTGTAAGTAATTCCTTAAAATAATAATATATAGTTAAATACACTAACAACGTCATTTTGTATCTTATCATTCATCTATCATTTCCCACACCCTCCCCGTTGTGTACGATTTGTTCTCGCGACACGTTCGACGCGTCTCGTGGCGGTTGAGTTTCTGTTATTCATTTGCATCCCGCACTCCCGCTGAAATTTGGCAAATTCACTATCAAAGATGAATGGGGTGCTGTACGTGACATCCTGGACGGAGGATTTGGTGTTCACTAAAGAAACGTAATCAAGTCAGTACATGACGTCCTTTTTCATTACCATCGCAACTTTCCGCAGGATTGTGGCATATACTTCGGGCAATTCGCTTGTCCAATATCGATACACTATAACTAAGTTAGGATATTACTGATAATATAACATATTATTCGGATAAAGACTGAAATAAAAATTATTATTGTTATAAAAGTGTCTAATATACAATCCTTACTGAGAATACTTGCAAGGCATCAGTTTTATGTAGTCTTGTGTACCGTAAATATATTACCGTGGAAACTAACTTTTGTCGACTGTGATTCAAATGTAACTTTATTAAACGATGCTCAAATATTAAACGATCATATTATACGGACTAGAGATTACAAACCACGTGTTATTAGGAACATGTACGAAACGCATAAAATTCCATATAAGTTCAAGTACCACGGTACCTAGTACTATTTGGTAGACGGAGTACCTAAATTAATTTGCTCGCATGATGGAGGCCCTTTCCCGTAGCTTCAAATTAACACACAAAAAAACATATTTGAGTAAATTTTCACTTATCACATATCAAATATTACTGATGGAAAAATGTAATTTTCACTGCTATACAATTATATTAAAATACCAAAAACTTCCATGCCTAGTTGTCACCAAGTAAAAAAAACTAAGATGTTGGTACCTAGTGAAATTATAATTACCTGATAAACGTACTTGATTATCGTTCTCATACTTATGTACCGCAATGTACGAAGAAATTTTAAAATGTGAATATTTTTGTCCTTTTCCGTTTTGCTATTATTCAAGTACGTCAGTAACATTCAAGCTGGTAGATGTCCAAATCTTTCTGTTATAAAAATCCGTCGTAAGATCGTTGATCGTAAAATCCTGTGATTACCGATTTCTGTGATATTTGGGGTTAGAACATTTCTTTATTTCTTTCGAAATATTATCTTATAATATAACATAATATAAATTATATATTCGTTTATATTAGAATATAAGAAATGCTAAACCTAAGCAACAGTCGATCGCATCATCGCACCACGTATTCCTTCGTCCCTTCAAGGAGCAGCAATGGTGAAAGCAGAAGTGGGCAAAGTTAACCCAAAAGTTACCTTCGTTAACCGTTAATTCATTTCTTACGAAGTTAACTTCGATAATCGTTGTTGAACTTATCCATTAAAAGCGAACCATCTTAAATTTGTACTAATGTTTAAAAAGCATTTTATAGAGCTTATAATAGAACTCGACCTTCAGTGACTGGATTTAGGCAGAACTGTCTCGTCTCAGAAAGAATGTTTGTTATTTTGTTACCCATTAAAAATCTGACTTGATTTTATGACATAATGCAGTTTCAGCCAGAAAAAATAACCCGTCAGTGCAATATTCGGAATGCAAAAATACAATTGTTTTCCAAACCAGTTACATATTAATTGATGACTTAGTGTGTATATGTGTGTGCGTGCATGTGAGTGACTCCGATATCTGAAACTTTTCGGTACTGATACTTAAATAGATGTTGATCTAAAATAATTAAGGTAAAACCACCAGTAATTGACACTGCCCCAATAGTTGACACTCTGACGAAGAAAATTAAATATTAAGAAAAAAAAGGAAGCTAAAGATCGAGATGGCCAAAATCACTGATTACTGATATATTTTTAATGTTATGAATACATATAGGTACAGTCAGTTATAAAAGTCGGTTAACAAACTCAAGACTTCAAATCAATTTAGTATCAAATATTTAACTTTCTTCGTCAGAGTGTCAACTATTGGTGCAGTGTCAATTACTGGTGGTTTTACCTTACTTGATAAATAATATTACTCGTTATACCAACATATTACAACAAGAAATAGATGAAAATTTTAAGTTTTAAATTATTATCATCGTACATTCATAAGCGCGCAATATATTCTAACCCCTATAGGAAAGCGATGCAGACGTCTCCGCGATATTCCTGACGTCTCTACAGTAAATACCAGAGTAAAGTGGAGCAGTAAAATGGGAAATTTATATTGGATTTTTGACGGAAATCTTAAATGTATTCCTCTATTCTATATATATCGGCTTCTCAAGAAAATGTATCATTTTTCACAAGTAATATATTTCATGACACATATATAGGTAATACTGTAGTAATTAATAGGCACAAGTTTAATTTCGTGTTTATGGTTAACATACGTAAAGAGGTGAAGTTTATTTACATCTTATCATAATAGAAAAGAATTTAAGTAGCTTTAAATAAAATGATAAGAAAGCATAATGAAAAACCGGACAAGTAGCAAGAAGAACTCTCGCCCCGAGGGCTCTATATTACGTAAATATTATCATTACATTTTTGAATACTTCCAACCCCGCGATGATGTTTGATTAACGGACAAGATTTTATTTTGCGGGTGTTCGCATAGTACAAAGTATGATATCCAAAGTTGTAGTGTTTGTCTGTTTGAACGCGATATTCTGTGGAATTACCAGTCATATTAAAAAAAATATTGAGGAAGGTTATACTAGAAGGACAGACTATATAAATTCACGCATCGGCTCTAAGGAGCGGAGTAGTAACCATGAACATCAAGCAATCTGGAAAGCTGTTGGTAAATACGGTGGAGCTGTGTTGATTGGTTGAATAAGTTTAACACGGGTGAAACCATGAGGCACAGCTAGTTAGTAACAAATATAACTTTGCCGTGTATATAGTTCAGACACAATTTGAAATATACTATTATCATATTTATTCCATAACTCATAGCACGATCATGTAGTGGCGCAATACTGAACTATTTACTTTTAATTTAACCAACGGTTCAAAAGTGAAAGTTTACTATGTTAAATCAGAAACTTCCATGATAATAGTCGAGGGCATCGACCCCTAAGCAAGTGAATCATCCACTAAAACTCCTCAAAGTCTTTGAACTGAACAATACCCGAAGTAACCCGGCCAGATATCACTAATCCCTGCGATTGCTTAGTGACAGGAAGTTTTAATTGATACGGGATTTAGAGAGAACGAGGTAACCTAACGAATCGAATCCTGGATCAAAAGTTTCATATAAACGGATATACCATTGCATTTCTTCTCTTCTTGTATGGTAGACAGACTTTCAATGTTATGACTGATATTTCTAGAAATAGATTATGTTTATTTATGTATATACGCACTTGAGTAGTTATAATTGTTCATAATACCAGCCCGTAAAATCCCACTGCTGAGTAAAGATCTGAGAATTTGAAATAGAACACGGTTTCAACCACGTTAAATTAATTCCACTATATCTCCACCACGCCGCCGTGTCGCCGCTAACGCTCCCTTGTAGCCTATTGTTGTTCTCACTTTCCGTACACTTACAGCTTGCCAGACTGCTAGGTTCGTTTATCCGATATGGAGCCCTTGAGCCAAGCAGCCGCTTGTGTGATACAGTGACACTGCATTCACTAGCTACCAACATACACTCAATACACTGCATTTGCACATGCACATCACTCAGCTACATAGGTTCTGTAAGGGACCCTTTTTTCTTTTATTGCCTAGTTAGTGTAGACCAAAACTGTCAGATTACTAAATAAATATATGCATGTTTCTACCCTCCCTAATGTATTGAATTTGAAGCAATGATGGCTAAGTGGTAGCGTGTACGACTTCACGTCGATTGACGGTGAGTTCGAATCCCTGTAATGAGCCTGAGCTTTCGGTGAAGGAAAACATCGTGAGGAAACCATAGCATGGTGGTAGGGCATTTTCTAATGCACTTAACACCAGATGAGATTGTTGCCACAACGCCAAAACCTATATCGATAAAAAAAATACTGTCTTCAATAAGATTTGTTTTATTTGAATGCAAATTTTAAAACTGTTTAAGAATTTAATTTAAAATTTCGCTGTAACAATGTCAGTCCACATTATAGGATTTATTAAATTCAACAAACGTCTCAAGGTCTCTACGAAGTATAATTAGATTCAAGTTTCTAGAATTACATGAAATTAAACAGCAAGTCTTTTACTTAGGGTTGACAAAAGTTTTCCGATAGTAAATATACCTACCTACTTAAACATTTTCAATAGGAACCAGGTATATTTAAAACAAAATAAAAACTCATTATAAACTAAAGTATTATTTAATTGCCTAACCTCTGAATGTATTATTTTCACTTGTAATTTAAGTGAGGTGGCGTCTACATAAAAAAACCATGTCAGCACTGTTCTCTACCACTAGCGGTAGATTTTTTATATTAACGAGAAATAAAAATGGTTCTAAAATCAAGCCCTGAGGAACGCCGATTCTACCTAAAGATCCCGAAGAGGTTGCCCCAGTTATACTTATTTCCTGACTTTGGTCTGTTAAATAAGAGACTAGCTGATCCACACATACCATAGTTTTTCAGCTTAAGGATAAGCGTACTGTGGTCAACGCAGTTGAAGACTTTTGAGAGATCACAGAAAACATCGATTGCATTTTGGAGGCAAAACCTAAAGGTGCTTCAGGTGCTTGGTCTTGAGTCACACGCGGCCAGTGTGCCCGTCGCTGTTTGTCACGGAGTGGCCGTGTTTCCGTTGCGGGCAGACCGGTCACAAAGCAGTGGAGTATGTCGCTGAGCCGCTGCATTGTGGCTACTCTGCCGACGCCGGATAACCATCGGGCTACTACATGAAGGGTTCCAGCTTCCGGCCGCCTCCCGTATAAGGGAGGGTAGCTCAAGCACCAGCGCCGAAATCTCTGCAGACGATAAGTGGTAGTAGTGGGTGCTCCACACCTCTTTCCTTTCGACACCCGTCTTCCCGTCGTCGTCTTGTCGTAAGAGATAGTTGGGGTTCTACTAGACTGTTTCCCTTTAGCTTGCCACCGGGGCGATGCGCCGATCGCAACTACGATCCCGTTTCGCCCCACTATAGGCGGCTGATGATACACCGCTAGGTTTTAGTCAGTAAGGCTCTGACATACCCGTCTTGTCCCCCGAGCAAGACACTAGATCCATGTAAGATTTTCAAATATTAAAAGAAATATTTGTCAATTAATTAAACATGTATTGCGAAAGGTAAAGGAAATAGAAGAAAGCTACTTAACTGAATATTTTATCGCAAAATTTTAGTATGTTTATTGTACAATTAAATCTGGCAACCCTATTAAGAAGTTTAAAAACCTAAAAACGTTTAATAAAATATGTCAGTCTAAAGGGGTCCAAATTAGGCACATTTACCCTTTTTTATTGTCACTATCGACACTCGGGAGGGTAAAAAACTCCATTTGCAAGGGATGCCGTCATTGTTAGAGAATCTGTGCCTTAAATAGACCTATCATTCGATATCGAATTACTGGTCCCAATGGGACTCGATATCAAAGAATTGATTTATTTTCGTTGGATTTTATTTCGTCGAGATTTTCTTTAATTGATTCTGTTTTTTTTATTAGCAAGGCAAAGTGCTTGTGAGCAAGGCTGTCCCAGATGGTAAGGGCAGTCCAATCCAAAAACAGCAGTGATCACCGAGAGATCGGCTGTCAATCGCTACTCGTCGCTGTCATGCCGGCCTGCAAGCTTCTTAGCAGATGGATATACACGAGCTGATTCCGAAACGCTACAATTTAAAAGAGAGTCCCTAATACGGGTTTATCGCCATGATTAGTATCTGGATAGTTACCACAAAAAGTGGCTCGTGAAAATTATTCATGGGTGTTCACGAAATGTCTTAACAATTTATAAGATTTTATATATAAAAAAAAAATTGGCCAGTATTTTTGATGAGCGATTTATCTATGTATTACTTCTTACACCTGTGTTACGCATGAAGGCTTTTACTTTATTTGACGGTAAAAAACAGCGCTCACTTTCCATAGAAGTGATAGGAATCATCATCATCATCATCATCAACCTATATTAGTCCACTGCTGGACATAGGCCTCCCCTAATGAGCGCCAAAGCGCCCTGTCTTCAGCTGTCCGCATCCAGCATCTGCCTGCAGTCTTTCGCAAATCGTCATCCCATCTGGCTGGAGGGCGTCCTACACTACGTTTGCCGAGTCGCGGTCTCCACTCAAGAACCCGTTTACCCCAGCGGTTGTCGGTTCTTCGCGAGATATGGCCGGCCCACTGCCACTTCAGCTTACTAATTCTTTGAGCTATGTCGATAACTTTGGTTCTTTGATAGGAATAGTACATAAAAATTTTCAATTTTCATATGAACATTCAGCAGTTAGACTCAGATTCTAAAGCGTAGTCCATAAAATTTTAAAATAAAGCAATGGTGTCGCCAGCGTTGTACCTAATCAACTTCTCTGCTAGAAATGACTAATAACTCATTTTGACTATATGAGTTTTTTTATCGTTATAGGTTTGATGTAGTGGTCACAATCTCACCTGATGTTATGTGACGATGTGGCCCAAGATGATAACACGCTAAACTTAGTGGAAGACCGGCTCCCAAGTGCAGCTGCCGGAACACAACTATTGGTGCTTGCCGACAGATTTTCAGGGAACTATGTTATTGATCGAGATAAATCAGCGCCATAGAATAAGATAAGAGTACGCAAGGGTTAAATCAAGCAAAATAGAATGTATATAAAAATTAAACAAGATGTGTTATTGATTCACTTAATTTCACTTCTGACAGGTGTATAAAATTAAAATACGAGCTATTTTTTTACTAATTTTCTGTATTAAAACTTCTTTTGGTACGACTTGAGAGTGACTCAGATATCGAACGGAAATAACAATCAGTAAATATCACTAAATTGCAAACAAACGTTTTTGACTTTTTTATAATCATAATACGTTCTGCTAAAGTCTAAGTTTTACTTCAAACGCGCGTAAAGACTAAAGGTTTTTTTTTTCTAAGCTTCACGTTTCTAGTGTAATCAAGCTTAATCATATTAAATATTGTGAATTTATATGTCCGACATGGAGCCCTTGAGCCAAGCAGCCGCTCGCGCGATACACAGACTACATTCACTAGCTACCAACATACAGTCATTACACAGCTACAATGCAATCTCTACACTAAGATGCACACCACTCAAGTACATAGGTACTATAAGGGACCTTTTTTTTCTTTTTTTAGCTAGTTAGTTTAGACAAAACTTGCCAAATCAATAAAATACTTATACACATGTTCCTTCCTTCCTCCCAGAAGGCAGGAACATGTATATATGTATAGTTAGTTACTTCGAATTTCTATGGATAGGGATTTAGTCAAATCACCACTTTTTCGCATGATCAGCAACAGCCCAAGCCGAGATTCGGCCACTTTGGCACCATTGGAGCTTGCCTAGCTTTCGCGGCTGAGTGTTTTCAGCGCTCGGCCCCAAGCTCGATGAAACTGTAAAAGCCGTCTGAGGCACAGGGCTCTTATAGCTTATAGTATAGTAAGTTGAAAAAAAAATTGAATTTATTTTTGAAATATTCTGTTTATAAAATTGAATCTGAATCACAACTGGCTTTTATAGACGAATAGATATGAGATTTTGTGCGACTCTATATACTTACTGTCAAATTCAAAATCCGTAACCTATAAAACAGATATCTAATACAAAATTTGAAAAAACATGTACAGACACCACTTCAGATATATTAATATGAATTACAATATTATGATTTTGTGTTAAAAACCATCTAGTTAGATAATGAAAATGGTAATTATCGTGTTTCATTTTATTTCATTATTAAACTTTTGTCTGCAAATACAAGAGAAGGTGCAGAAGTTCTAGATACCTTTCTCCAGACAAGTGAACTTTTCAAATAGCTTTTATAACTGCAACTCTGAGTACCGTTGTTCTGATAGTATCAGGCTAACAGAAGTTTCGAGGTACTAACTTTATTCAGATAGAACATTTAAAATTATATGAAAAGAACCAGATGTTGGTTTCGTATCAAATTTTGACTTCATATGTCATTCTGATACATATGATTATATGATCATATGATACTTATTGATTTGATACATATGACAATATGTAATTTCTCATATTTGTACTATCTTTGTATCTATATCAGCCACTGCACAGGATAAATATGTATTTTTTGGTTGGCTAAAAAAGAGATACTTGAACTGAGATATCTGTGACTTAAAAATGCCAATAGACGTGAAGTGCTTCTTCACGTAATAGAAATGAGAATGCTCAGATTGGCCGGGGGAAGTTACTCATAAGGATAAGGATATTTGAAGAACATTTAAACTTGTAAACATTCATAACAAAATTTCCGAAAATCGTATGCGCTGGTATGGTCATGTTATGTATCGTGATGTAGAACATATGAAAAAATCTGTTATAGATATTATAGATCCTAAAAGAAGTCAAGGTAGGCCATCAGAAACCTGGTTGAAATCAATAGGAGGGGCATGACGATGATGGGTTGATATACCCAGAAATGACATAACTACGGCAAAAAAGGCGTATTAAGACTAGGAGGGCAGACCTCAAAAGATATGGGAAAAGAAGTACGATAGAAGAAGAAGAAAGCAAGCAAGCCTTGTGGTGTAGTGATATTAAGCCCTACTAATGAACCGAGAGATCACGAGTTCGATCACCGCACATGACTGGCTTTTGTATTATGAGTATAAATTTTCTGTTAAGTGTCGAGTCTATAGCAAGGTCCTGTGTTGGTGGTGGTTAATATAAACACTGAGGGTCTTTATTGTTAGGTTTATTGACGAACAACACTTATTAAATACAGACAAGGTATTATAAATGTTATAATTATTTTTGGTACGTTCGGAACGCGGTCGATAAGGAGAGTGTCTGTGTCGTGTGCTCGCGCTGCTTTTGCGTGGGCGCGCGGGCGCGGGTCGGGAGTTACAAACCGGTTCCGACGGCGCGACGCGTACGCTATAGGCAGTAAGCGATTAGTAGGATTTTTGTAGTGTATGTGGAATATTATGTAGGAACGGGAAGGATAAGTGCCTACATCACTCCCCCCCAGAGGCCGTCACTACGGACGATAATAATCTGGGAAACGAATCCGCCTGCCAGAACGAGTAAATTTGGCTGGTGAAGATGGCGAAGCTGATTCTTCCGGTAAGGTATTTACCGGTGGGTTTGGTGGAGTTGACTTCTCCGTTTGAGAAACTGGTTGGTAAGACGTAGGTGGGTCTACAAGTAGGTAGGCCGGCTTAATGCGGTCTATTGATACTGTGACTGGTTTGTCCTTGACCAGCAATTTAAAAATCTTGTCGCCTCTTTCTAAAACTTGGTGAGGTCCAGAATAAACAGGCTGGAGTGCTCCTCTAATGGCATCTTCTCTAAGAAAGACATGGCTAGAGGAAGCTAAGTCCTTATAAACAAAGATTTTGTTTTTATTGTGACGCGACGCTGGACTTGGTTGTAGATTCTTCACAAACGTGCGTAAACGGGCGGTAAAGTCGGTTATGTCCGTAGTACCGCTTTCTAAGGTTTGGAAGAATTCACCGGGTAGTCTTAATGGCTCGCCATAAAGAAGTTCCGCGGAGGAGGCGTTCAAATCCTCCTTAAATGCCGAACGAATGCCAAGCAAGACTAGAGGTAAAGTTTCCGTCCAGTTATGGTTCGCGTGACATACTATAGCGGCCTTTAGTTGGCGGTGGAACCGCTCAACGAGACCATTGCATGCCGGATGGTAAGCCGTGGTGCGCCGGTGTTTGAACCCTATTATTTTTGACAAATATTGAAATAGAGAGGATTCAAACTGGCGTCCACGGTCTGTAATTATGTCCGACGGTGATCCGAATCTGGCAATCCAGCCAGACAACAATGCCTGTCCCACGGTTTCTGCCGTCATATCTACGATAGGCACGACTTCGGGCCAACGTGTGAAGCGGTCGACAGCTGTTAAGCAGTAACGGTATCCTTGAGATGGCGGTAGAGGACCTATCAGATCAATATGAACCTGGGTAAACCTGGAGCTGGGTAATTTGAACGCGCCTAGAGGTGCTGACACGTGTCGATTCACCTTCGCTCTTTGACATGCCAAGCAAGATCGAGTCCATTCGCGGCAATCTTTACGGACACCTGGCCAGACGTATCTTTGCGCTACGAGTTTGGCTGTTGCATTTGCGCCCGGGTGGCTCAAAGAATGCAAGGTATCGAAGACTTGTTTTCGTAGACATTTGCTCACAAACGGTCTAGGTATAGAGGTACTGACATCGCAATAAAGTAGAGTCTGGCTACCATCTAGGGTCATCTTCTTGAACCGTAGTGATGATTCTTCGTTGAGAAGTTGAGTCAGTTCGGGATCCGAAGCTTGAGCTTTGGCCAGTACTTCGTGCTCAACCGGTTTCTGCAATTCGTCAATGCGGCTCAAGGTATCGGCAACGACGTTATCTTTGCCAGATATGTGCCGGATATCTGTTGTAAATTGCGAAATGAAGTCAAGATGCCTGTACTGACGTGGAGAGCAGCTATGTTTACGCTCATGGAACGCGAAGCACAGCGGCTTATGGTCAGTATATACAGTGAAGTGTCTCGCTTCGAGCATGTGGCGGAAGTACTTAATGCCTTCATAAATGGCCAGCAGCTCACGATCATAAGGTGAGTACTTCTGCTGCGAAGGGCTGAGCTTCTGCGAAAAGAATGCGAGAGGTTGCCATGCCTTGTCTTTGTACTGCTGGAGAACAGCGCCTAAAGCTAAATCAGAAGCATCCGATATTAGAGCAAGTGTTGCTTCACAGTCTGGATGTGCAAGTAGTGCTGCGTTGCTGAGGCTTGTCTTGCACTGCTGGAAAGCTTCAAGGGCTTCCCCAGAGAGGTCGACGGGGTGAGATGCTTTGACTGAACCAGTTAGAAGGTTATTTAGAGGAGCTTGGGTTTGTGCGGCATTTGGTAAAAATCGCCGATAAAAATTTAACATACCCAAGAATCTCCTAAGCTGCCTGACTGTTTTTGGCGCGGGGTAGTCTTTGATTGCTTGGATCTTGGCTTCAGTTGGCTTGGTACCTGCTGCTGAGATATGATATCCTAGAAAAGTTACTTCGGGTGCACCAAAAATGCATTTTGAGGTGTTTACTAGGATGCCATACTGCTTCATCCTTACGAAGAGCTGGTGGAGGTGATCCTCATGCTCAGCAGCTGTTCGCGAGAAAACCAGGAAGTCATCAAGATAAGCGTAGCAGAAGTCTAACCCACGTGTCATCTCGTCGACAAACCTTTGGAACGTTTGTCCTGCGTTCCTTAGACCAAAAGTCATATAGGGAAATTCGAATAACCCGAAAGGTGTGGTGATGGCTGTCTTCTGGATATCACCCTCATGGACAGGAATCTGATTATATGCCTTCACTAGATCTATGGTCGAGAACACAGTAGAACCTGCAATGCTATGGGCAAAGTCATGAATGTGCCTTATAGGGTAACGGTCGGGGATGGTTCTTGAATTCAGCATGCGGTAGTCACCGCAAGGACGCCAGCTGTTGTCCTTCTTAGGAGCTAGGTGAAGAGCGGAAGACCAAGGACTCTCTGATGGACGCGCAGTACCGCTATTCAGCATTTGCTGGAATTCTTCTCGTGCGATCTTCAGCTTATCGGGAGCTAACCTGCGAGGGGAAGAAGATACGGGGGGACCTGGGGTGGTGCGTATGTGATGTACGGTGTTGTGTGTTATTTTACGGTGTGTACCTGATGGGCGTGTTATTTCAGGAAACTTGTTGAGTAGTTGGTGATAGCGAGAGTCTCCAGTCACGACCTTTACAGAAAACGTATTATTATTACATAACATTTCTAGAGCAGATACAGACATATTTGTAGAATTATCAATTAAACGATGATTGCGACAATCTACCACTAAGTTATAATATGATAAAAAATCTACACCAATTATTGCTTTTGTAACATCCGCTACCACAAATCGCCAAACAAAGTCTCTACGGAGTCCCAAATCTAATGTAAAATTTACATAACCATACGTGTCTATATTGGAACCGTTGGCTGCGCACAACTGATAATTGGTCTTGGTACGTCGATCGCGAAGTGAAGACTTGGGGAAGACACAGAGGTCGCTTCCAGTGTCCACGAGGAATCGGATCTTCGAGCTGCGGTCGGTGACAAATAGGCGACCAGAAGGATGAAGGCAATCTGATGTCGCCATTATTGATTGCCCTTCACGTTTCCCGATTTCCCGTAGTCGCAAGGAGTCTGGCACTTGTTTGCGTTATTACCAAATTTTGAATGGTACCAGCATATTGGAAACTTGCGATAATTCGAATTCGCGCGGGTCAATGATTTATTACGTCTTTCCTCGGAATTTGAGCGGCGTGCTTGCCTGGATTGCCTATCCAGCTTCATCGTCAAGTGTTTCACGGCACGTTTTAGCTCCGCTATTTCGTTCGCCATAGTGTCGATAGCAGAACCAGGTGCTGATGTGGAAGCCACTTGACGTGGTGGAGAGACGATATCTTGCACTCGGTCTGCCAAGTCCGCTAAAGCTTCCAACGAGCTCGTCGGTTGCGAAGCCAGCAAGGTTTGGACGTTACTGGGAAGACGGCTACTCCAGATGGTGCGTAAAAAATCCTCAGGAACGCCAGATCCAGCCAAACCCTGCAGGTGTCTCAGAAATTGTGAAGGCTTCCGGTCTCCAAGCTCCTCATGCATGAGTAATTGCTGCACCTTCTTTTCCTTAGAAGCCGACAAACGTTTAATAAGTTCCGATTTCAGCTTCTGATATCGGTCCGTCTGCGGTGGCGAAATAATTATATCCTTGACTTCCTTGGCGTACTGAGGGTCCAGTTGTCCGATAACGTAATTAAACTTTGTGGCGTCAGAAATGATGTTGGAAACGGCGAATTGTCCTTCCACCTGCGCAAACCAAATTTCAGGTTCCTCGGGCCAAAATGGTGGGACCCGTATACCAACTCGGCATAATTCCGTTTGACTCTGTTTGATAAGCGTTTGATCCTCCTTCGTCGTCATGGTCAACAAAAATAAAAATAAAATAATTTCTCGCTATAGATTTGTGTCTTGGACCACACACCAACTTGCACTTGCACTTTGGACTCTGCCTCGTGTTTATTAATCTTGTGGTCTGCTTGTCCTCGGTAATATTGTCAAAATATCTTCGACAATATGTTCACAACATACCAACAGTATGTACCAGGACTATGTAGATAGTTTATAAAATTTTAGACTCACAGTTTTTTTTCTTGTGTCCTTGTGCGGGGTCACCAGTATAGCAAGGTCCTGTGTTGGTGGTGGTTAATATAAACACTGAGGGTCTTTATTGTTAGGTTTATTGACGAACAACACTTATTAAATACAGACAAGGTATTATAAATGTTATAATTATTTTTGGTACGTTCGGAACGCGGTCGATAAGGAGAGTGTCTGTGTCGTGTGCTCGCGCTGCTTTTGCGTGGGCGCGCGGGCGCGGGTCGGGAGTTACAAACCGGTTCCGACGGCGCGACGCGTACGCTATAGGCAGTAAGCGATTAGTAGGATTTTTGTAGTGTATGTGGAATATTATGTAGGAACGGGAAGGATAAGTGCCTACAAGTCAGTTAGGAATTAAATGGCTGAGTGTGAAATTGTGTTCCCATAAAAAAATACAGCAGAGCTACCAAATTTATTTTTACAAAAAGCATGCATTATGATTATAAACTACCACACAAAACCTTTCAAGTGTAATTACAAAGTTGAAATCAATAAATACAGAAAGAAACAAAATTAAAGAAGAAATTGTTTTCTTCAAAGGATCCAAAAAAATGGCTGTCATCAGCCGTCAGATGTCATTTACGTATTTTTATTTGCTATAGAAATCTCTGTAAAAGTGACGCGAAGGCATCCGGACAGCGCACGACTTTGGAAATCGTTTTCATAGCCTCACTTCATGGGATCTGTTGCTTGACGCGGTACAAGGCATAGGCGAATTTCTCGAAGCGACCCAAAAACAATAAATTACAGTATTCAGATATATTATGTGTCTATATAGTAAAATAAACATATTAATATTTAATATTATGAACAATATTTGACTTAGTCGATAGATTATTGAAAAATATTTGTCACTAAAACAGTAACTTTATATTAATTTGATCACAATTGTTATTCAATAGCAATTAGTAGATATGAGATATCGCCACTGGACTATGCACATTCGTCACATGTGATTTCAATAGTAATCAGTAGATATAAGATATCGCTACTGAACTATGCACAATCTTCACATCCTTATAGAGTCAACAAATATATATATGAAGGAAGCTTTTTTAACGCGTTGATGGAAAAATCCTAAAGTCGAACTGTAATTACAAGTGACAAAATGTTTTTGACGTGAAAAGGACAGAAATGGTATTTGACTTAAAAGAGAAAAACAACTATGCTATAAATCAAGAGATTATAGTTGAGCATGATATAATATGTCCACGTGCAGTACAATTAACATTCCATAGTAGAATTGAATTTTTTTATATAGGTTAATTTATTAAAAACTCATACAAAATTGAACCATTATTTATAGAACTCCTATCAGGTGTATTGAGTATCACGCGCTCTTATTTTTGTAACACAGTATAAATTATATTGGTGAAACTTCTTATGCGACTTCCAAGCGTTAAACGTTAAATGTTAAACGTTAAACTTTTAACGTTTAACACACATTATCGGTCTCTCCTCTTTGTGTGAGCCAGAGCGAGAGAGTAAATGTCGGTGTGTATGTATATTGCACACTGTCTAAATAAAACAGAAATGCCTTTTAAAATGAAGTTTCACTTCTATCGTGTGTGAATCGCACACACACCTTTTTTACATACAAATTATTGCATAGTTTGTATTGCTTGTTATAGCCACTACAACCGTGCTCTAGTAAGTAAGTTTCACAGTCAACCAAATTACTAAACGAATTATAACTTAGGAAATTAACGTCCCTTATACTAGACAAATACTAAAGCATCTTATAATCTGTTTACCAACTTTGAAATTCAGTTTTCCGGGTACTCGATAAAAAGAACTCGAAAAATAATTTGAAATTGTGGTTGTGATTGAATCACAAAGGAGACCAACAACAACGTTCGGAAAATTACCTACAGTCTTCACAAACAAAAAGTCACAAATTTTGAATACAAGAATCTCAAATCAGTGCGCCTTGCTGTTCATGAATTATGGAACCGAAAAATAGACAATCACAGTTTGACTGATTTATAAATTTAATATTACTCAGCAAGCTATGAAAAAGCTGTGCTCGGAGTTTCTTTGGCGAATAGAATCAGAAAAAAGAACTATGGTCAGAGACATACATAATTTAAAGAATTAGCTTGCTGAATAGCTGGTCACATATGTCAAAGAACTAATAACGAATAGAATTGACGACTTCTGGAGTAAAGACAGCGTTTAAGCAAATGTAGTCTCATTAGGGTACTTAGGATCCTTAGGGTAGATCTTTGTCCAGTAGTTACCGATGATGATGGTGATGACACATTTGTCTCGAGATATCTTCCAGGTCTTGTAATGATTGTTTTATCAATCATTTTCATATTTTAGTTATATATATTTATTTCACCTTATTTGATTCCTCATTAATTCATTTATTGTGTTTTCGGTCGCCTTCCGAAGGCATCATATCTTTAGTTCATTTATTATATTTTAATACAAACTTCTTTTACGATATATATATATCAAATAAGTAGTCCGTAAACAAAGATTGTGTTATTGGCTGAAAATACCTTTTAAATTTGAAATATAGAAGATACTAAAAATAATTGAATTGGGACAGCATTCAAGATGACTTACCGATCGGACGTCTATGAAAAATACGTACATTATTTTACAAGATTTTTACAAGTTTAGTTATATTTTCTTTTTCTACTATATTATTTGGAGTCATACTTACACAGCAAGAGACCCCTCACATTGTAATCGATATTCTAAAGAATTGAATCTATTTACTCGAAATTGTCAAGAGTGTTTATTAAACTAGTGGAAAATCTGGCGGACACTTTCATTCATGCTGGTTTGAGGATGCAGTTATAAAAATTGGAACAGAATGGATATCTAGTTAAACACAAGCTTCTCACGACGGATTTTTTATTAGCAGCTCTGTTATGAATATATTCAAAACGTGGACTATTTCTTACTAGTGAAGGTTTTACTATTATTAATAGACTATAAAAAGGTACTCTGTTTTTTATATCTGACTTAATGTTAATGCCTTCGGAATACACTTATTTATCTATTTCGAATTTCATTCCATAACCTTTAAATATTTATTTTCCGATATTTATACCTATTTTTTAATTGTCCACGTGACAGTCTCTACAGAATATCGTCCGCCTATCCTCTACCGCCTTTCGTTTGGTCAACAAAATTAACCGGGTTTTATGTTGTAAGTTTCCCTAATCCCTTATAATGTGTTCCAAGTCCTTTTTACGATATGATCGTACTGTGCAACTAAACAAACTTAAAGTCCTCATATCCTGGTATTGTTCTCATAACATACTGGGGATAATATGAGGAGATAACAAGTAAGTAGGATCATGAGGATTTTTTATTAATTAATATAGAAGATAAAAAAATATATATGTACAAAATAATATTTTGAAACAATTTTTGAGGCAATGCGAATTCACCTGTTAGATTCAAATGAAATTGTGAAAGTCGTCATTTCACACCTGCCCGGCCGACGCCCGCCAACGCTCTGGCCGGAAATCGATTAAAATGATATAGTGATGTGCTTCCAGATCAGATATAAAGTCGAAACGTCACTAGAAGCGTTAATTTTGTATACAAGTAATAAATTCAGCTTCGTGATTGTGTACTGCATGAATTGCTGAAATACTAATATCACGTTTGAAATGTCCCACTGGTAGGTAAAAACCATTATTATTTAAGAGCGTTATTTCATTAGTCTGATATCAAGTGGTAGTATCGAATATAGGGAGAAATATAAAATGCATTAGAATATTTTCCTTCTAAAGTTTAAGGTTAACTCTGTTATTTGGACCCTACGTAGTTCGATAAGGGATACAAGGTTACACAGTGCGCTATACAAAAATTGCTAACTTGACTAGCCGATATATTCTTGGTCATTTAAGCACCAAAGAAAAAAATTTCACCTAAAGGCATATTATAGAATATAAACTGTATTAACAGTCGCCACTTGTCAACGAGACTGTGAATTACGGTTATATAATCTACTAGCTGTGCCTGCGGCTCCGCACGAATTTATTACGCAGTAATTATTTACAAATCGTAAATTAATTTTTACTCATATTGTAAGTTTTTTTATAGAATCAATCGTTTTTATATCCTATTAATTTGGGAATGACAAATACGCTTAGCGTACAAAATTCCATCAATATCTGTTGAGAATAAATCAATAAATAGTTTTCTGAAAAAAAAAACTACTTTTATAGCCTATCGGATGTCTTATGCTACAAAATTACATTAAAATCGGTAAAACCATTTTTGAGTTTAATCCAGACATATAAAAGATTTTTAAATGCCTAATTCGATATTAGAATCTATAAAATATAACATATTTATAAAATAGCAGTCTAGCACAACATTTGACAAAAGAGTACAAACAATACCACACGTTTATTAATATAGATATTACGTCTACATAAGTAATATAATTTCTTTTTTTTACAACAAAAAACAGTGTCTTATACATATTCCACGGCGTCGTTTCATGAAGCTCCTATTACTACGTAGTCGCAGACAGTGGATTCCAGACATCCAATTTAAATTCCATGCATTTTATTATCACAAATTCGTATTTACTCTAACTTAACATTATGAATCGTTTCTACGCTGTGAATATAAATTTGAATCACACCCACTAATAATTATAAATGATCCTAAAAAAATATTATATTTTTTATTTACATTCGAATGTGTTTAATACTTGATGCAATAAAGATCTAAATATTAATTTGTGAAGAAAAAGCTAAAATTTATATAATATAATAATTAGTGTTACAAATATAAATAAAATAAAATAAAACGTTCCTACTGCCAATGGCAAACACTTAATAGTCTGTGGACAAACAATCGCGCAGAGTAGTATTCAATTCAGAGTAGTCATTGTAGCGATATTTGGGGGTGGCCTATGTCCAGCAGTGGATGTCATTCGGCTGAAATTATAAATGATGAAAACGCTTATGAGCACTTCCAGGGATGAGTATGCAGACGTCCTCGTTTTAATCTATAATTCGTCCGACATTTACCAAGTAGAAATTTTTCAAACGTCGCATTCAGCTTGACAAATGTTCGAAAACCATAGTGTACGTCACAAATCACGATCTATCTGGTTCTCTAAATGGTTTAATCGCTGAAGATAAATATAAGTTCAATTTTTAATCCTTTTGCGCTTATATTAATTCGATTTTTTGTAATCGCTTGGTTTTAACTATATTTGATTAGAGTCGTGTAATATAATAAAATTCCCCCTAAATGACATTGCCCAGAAAAGGTGATTTAGGAATACCTTGAATAAATATAAAATACATAGGTAAATAATCCAAATCATAATTATGTTTATATTATTAAAGAATTCACGGAATAAAAACTTAATTGCCAATAATTTTATAAACGTATAAAATGAATTTGCGTTAACGTTTTCAATGTTTTCCAACAAGCCAGTTGGAATTTATTTATTTATTAAAAGACGCGCTAACACGCTCACGTGTATACATTTAGACCATCAAATTTACATAGGAATACAGCCGTGTGTACCAGAGTTCTATGCGTTTCAATTAAGAAGATAACTGTCAGACCCCCCATTTTACTTCGCATTTCGTGCGCAATTTACACGTACACGTGCTTTAAAATATAAATAAAAAGATATGAAAGAATACTCAAGCCTGCGTTAGGTTCGATTGTGTAAGCACTGTCCCCTCACCTATTGCTGCCCCGAAACAGCAGTAGCGCTGATCGCTCAGTCCTCAGAAGCAGATCAGAACTACGTTTCTCTTTCATAGATAACTGCAGGATGTAACAACTAATACTTAATAATTAACAACTATAAACTAAAAACTACGGTTTTCTAAACAAAAACATAAGAATTCGCAACTTGGTATACTGGTGTCCCCCGTGGTATAATCAGAAGGAAATGCGTTTTTTTTTCTGTATGGCCGCGGGGCACACTGTCCACGTTCATCTCACGAATGTGTCTGTTTTGTAAGGCTTGGTGTAGATTTTTGACTTCTTTTTTTATAAAAATAAAAGCATTACATTAAGAAATACGTAATAAGTTTGCAACATTTTCTAGATTTTGACACTGACATAATGAAGCTTTCTTGTCATGTACGTAAAAGGGACCATTTTAAGTTAAAGCATGATGGTGAATTTTTCAAAATGAAACCATGCCTCTGGTATATTTAGTACTAATTCCGGAAGTATAATAATAGTTATTCTGGCAATAAAATTAGACTAAGAGTGTATTCATTGTAACCCGTCTTATTCTATACAACATAAATTAACAACATTTATTTAGACTGCTGCCTGGAAAAACACCATAGCAACGTAAAGCGTCATCAGTTTATTCTACTTTACCCGTACTTTAAGAGGATGTTTCAAAATCTATGGAAAGTAAAAAAATAAAAATAAAATAAAGATGTTAAGAAGAAAACAAAACAATATTTTCTTTGATTTCGAAACCCGGGTCGTCACCGTATCGAACCTCTTGATCGGACCTTCGTGTTAAGTGACAGGCTTTAGCGTTTACGATATAAATAAAAAAGCGGTAGTAAACATTAACGTTAACATAATTAATCTAAAACCGCTACGAAACACTAAAACAATAACACATCTTGTATCATACTTTTAATGTGTATGTTAATATTACAATTTACACTTTTAATTTTACTAAAAACCGTATATTATATTTAATTCTCCAAATTACAAATGTACAATTTTCAACAAAACAAAAATTAATACATATGTATTCCAAATTCCAAAAAAATATTGACATACCCGATCAAGTTCCTTGCCAGCTCTTCTCGTTAACTGGGATGTTTTCCGAACCGGTAGTAGTGTTTTGACGTACATACGTGCCTTTTTAGAGCTAAATTGAATAGTGTTTTTGATTTAAAAAAATATTTTTGTTTTTTTTTTGTATGTCCCCTATGCTTCCTTAGCCTAAACTATTAGTTTGCGATGAATTTTTTTGAGTAGTTATACACACAATTACGATGATTCTGTATTAGTACAACAAATTTATAATTGTTGGCGCGCGAATCGTTTCATTAGATCGTTTCATAAGACAATGAGAATAAAGCCCCAGCCAATAGTAATTAGTACTCAATAAACATTCTTATAATGAATATACCGCTAGAACCGTATCACTTATACCGTATATTAAAGTCCACCTAAGCAGTCAAGTCACGCGCTTACAAACTCTGCGGGGAGTTAACACGGTCCAAACATACCTGGCGATACTGATTTCACTTGCTGAATTATCAAATTATTCAATTCAATGAATCATGTTACACGAATGAGTTGACCGTTGTTATTCTGCCACGTGCTGACTTCCCGTCCAATCGTTAAAAAAATATAAACGGATATATTCTACTCTGTCATGCTCTCCTGGTACACGATGTCAAAGGAGATGAGAATTGTTCAGGCTGGATGGTGAATGATGATTCCATTTAGAACTAACTAACTATAAAAGACTATTTTGTTAGGCTAGAAGTAGGTAAGATCTTCGTTCTCCTCAATCTGGGTTGGCAATCAGTCTACGTTCTTTCTATGTTGTATTTTATTTTGATGTGACTTCACTTTGTTTCCTAATGTAGAATAGAATTAAAAAAACAGTACATTTTATTTTCTTCATAGTAATAACAATAAATACCGCTGAGAAACAGACACCGTTCTTTATGCCAATATTAAATAACGGTTAATTACATAGACGCCTTGAATTGAATACAGTTTTGTCACACTGATTAGACACAGTGTTTTTACTGCATTTGATAAATAAATATTTTGCATGTCAAAGATTTGAGAGGTAGGGCACAGAGAAATTTCTTGGAACACTTCTCTCTACTTGAGGCAGCCCGACTGGTGGAATACCTCCACCTTCTCGTGTTGTGTTTCTGCGGTAAGTAGGGTTTCCAGAGTTTCTTGTGGTAGGGAGTTCAAGATCGGCAACGCCCTAGTGATAACTATGGTATTTCAAGCATTCATAGGCTAGGGTAGGTTGCCACCTTTGTAGTACAAAAAAAGCTCCATCAGTCTCTACGGCCCTTATTACCGTCATTTACGAGTCAACCACCAAAATCTAACAATGAACACCAACACTTAACAGTCACCGTTGTGATGCCGGTCTACACGCACCTCAATAAAAAACGTATAGAATGATAACATTTTAATGTAACAAAAACAATTTATTTAATGCTACGTGTATTTTAACACCGAAAAATTGGAATTACATATTATAGGGGTAAATATATTTTCAATATCTACCACAATGAAATTTATACAAAAATATAATATACATATATAATACGTTCAGTCAAAAAAGTATCGGGAAAGCATGATTTGTTTATGGTTCCAAATAAAAAAAAATGTGTTGTTAGGATGGCACAACTGTTTTTCATTTTGGAGCGGAGTTTGAGTTGTATCTGTCATTTACATTAATTAATACAGTGCTGTTTTTAGTTAGATCATATCTAGTGTGTACTGCGAATTTTATAATTGACAAAAACATCGAAAAAAATATTTCGTCTTATATTATGCATCGCCAATGGAATTTCGTGTTCGGAGACACTGAAAATGTCAAAGAAGGCTTACGGTTAATAGACTTCATAAAAACACGTGCTTATGAGTGGTACAAATCGTTCAAAAGCAGTCGAGATATGTTGGAGGATTTGCCTCGTCCTGGTAGGCCATCAACGTCTTCAACTGAAGTTAGCATCGCAAAAGTGAAGGAAATAGTAACTGAAAATACTCATTGAAGTTTGAGAGAGATAGCCGCTGAACTTTCTGTGTCTCACGAATCGATCCGTATCATTTTAAATAATCACTTGGGTATGAAACATGTTGCCGCTCGACTAGTCCCAAAAGACCTGAATTTTCTCCAAAAACTCAATAGCATAAGGAGTTTCTGAGGACATGCTAGAACAAGTCAGTTCGTACTCAACATTTATGAAATGCATTGTTACTGGTGACGAGATGTGGTACGAGTTTCACATGCAAACTAGCCAACAAGCTTCTGCCTTCCAACTGAGCCGAAACCAATAAAACCACGCCAAAGTTGATCAAAAGTCAAAGTCATATTGACTGTTTGAACATAATTTGAAGGCGATAAAATAAATTTGGATGAATAACTAACATTCTTTGTATAAATGATCTTTTACCGGTAGTTTTTTGACAGAGTAGTATGTACTGGCCGATCTGCAATTTATATTTTTTATTCTGTGTGTATAATTTCTTGTATAAATATTGACATTATTTAATTAATAATTAATAACTTTTGAACGGTCCTACGCAAACGGAGATCAAGGGACTCTTGTTAGATCTCTAGTTAATTTGACTCTGGCCCCGTTTTTTTTTCAATCAACAGAGAACTTTATTTGAGGAATAATTTTTAAATGTTGACAGGTTTCCCATACATTATCTGTCATAACGTCAAAATTATTCCTGGTATAAAATTATCTAACAATTACCTGACGATTGAAAAGTCGGCCGGTAAAATATTTATAATACAATTTTGGAAAAAGATCTGAAATATATTACGAATTTACCAAGTGCATACCTTTAAATATCAATGCTAGTAAGCATTGCCCTACGGTTTCACACATGCTAAATTTATCCCATCAACCCGCCGCGGCCGCGCCGTCACCATACAGATGTGTAACCTATCGTTGTTCTTACTTCCCGTAAATTTATGTGTTCTGTATTTTATGATAGATATTAGCACAAACCCCATTCTCCATCTAGTTAGTATTATTTTTTTTTTTATTTTTCTCTTCAAACTGAATGTATCGTAAACATACAAACAAAAACGCACTTTTATGTACAAGTGCTGCCCTCTATCTAAGTAGTATCTGAGAACTCCGCTACTAGCGAGCTGCACTGAGAGTGACTGCTCCGTCAAATAATTATAAAATATATTAAAAAACCTGTTAAATTTTATCAAACTTAGTGTGCCAGTGACTTGTGACTGTGTGAAAGTGCCTTAATTAGCATCCAGCGACTTCAGCCACCAACGCAGCCGGGGTACCCTGAAGAAAAGGATCTCCAGGTGGGGGTAAGTGGTGTTTTTTTTTTCGAACTGACTACACTGTTAGCCTGAGGGGCCCTGAAGCCTTTACGGCTTTTACAGCTTTACCGGGCTTGGGGGCGAGCGCTTAGGGCACTCAGCCACGAAAGCTAAGCAACAACATCCGAGGGTGCCAAAGTGGCCGGACCTCGGCTCGGACTGTTGCGCGTATGCAATTAAGTCGCGATCTGACTAATTCCCTATCCGTAATTCGATCTAAACTAACTATACATATATACATGTTTCTGCCCCCTTGGAGGAGGGAAGGAACATGTGTATGTGTATTTAGTGGTCTGAAATTTTTGTCTATTCTAACTAGGCAAAAAAAGGTCCCTTACAGAACCTATGTACCTATGTGTGTTGTGCATGTGTGTATAATGCAGTGTCATGTATGGCTGTGAAAGCTAGTGATTGTACAGTCACTTGTATCGCGCGAGCGGCTGCTTGGCTCAAGGGCTCCATGCCGATGGATCGGACCTAGGCTTGAGTTGCCGCAGAGGAGGGTGGTCGTGGCGGGTGTGCGGGCGCGAAGTTAACCGTTCGTCCCCTGCGGAGGGAACGGTGGTTTCGCGGGCGTGGGCGCGAGCACGCATATGTTGCGGGAGCGGACGCGTAGAAGTTGTTAGCTTTCTCTATGTCGTCGTCGGGATCGACAAAGAGATTTCGCGGGCGGCGTTTGTAACGTTGGACAACGGGTATCGCGTGGTTAGGCGTGTAGTTCACAAAGGACTTTACAAGCGGGTTTGGATGGTTCGAAGCGCTATCGAAGTATCTCCTAGCGAGATACTTCACATAGGCTTCTAACGAGGGAAGCCTCATGTCCCTGTGTAGGTCCATGTTCCTAACGAAGGCTGGAGGGTCAAGCAGGCGACGGAGGAATCGATTTTGTACTCTTTGCAAGCGGGCAAAGTTGTGTTTTTGTACATATGTGCGAACGCGGCGCAACTATATGTCAAGATCGGACGGACGCACATCTTGTACAGTGTAAGCTTATGTCTTATGGACATTTTGCTTACCGAACTGAGCAAGGGTCGGATTAATAGCTATACGCCACGTTCGAAACCACTCTCCGAGAGTGGTTACGGCGCGTTGTATTTTGTGAGCGAGAAAAGATCTGTTCCTATTTGACGCGTATATGACTGTGTCGTCAGCGTAGAGCCCTACCTCGACCTCGGGGGGTTTCGGGAGGTCGCTGACGTACAAATTGAATAAGCAAGGTGCCAGAATGGAGCCTTGCGGGACGCCTGAACGAATGGGACGTGCGGTGGAGAGTACTCCTTCCACTCGGTAGTGGAAGGTGCGGTCGCTTAGGTAATCGCGGACTAAATGTACTAACCTATCCGGGACTTCTAAATGGTGAAGCTTGTGGACCAGTCCGGCGTGCCAGACCTTATCGAAGGCCTTGGCTACGTCGAAAAAGACCGCAAGCGTGCGGGCGGGAGCGATATTGCTCTTGGCGAAGTTACTCGTGATGTGCTCCGTGAGGCGGTGCACTTGATGTGTGCACGAGTGACGGGCGCGAAAACCGAATTGTTTGGGCGGGTATAAATTCTTGTCGTCTATAACGACCTTGAGACGGTTCAGAAGGATCCGCTCATAGAGTTTCCCTAGGGTGTTTAGGAGACTGATCGGGCGATAGCTATCGGGAAGCGAAGCTTTTTTGCCGGGCTTGCGAATACCTATAACTATAGCTTTTTTCCAGACGGCTGGAAAATAGCAGTGGGCTATGGCTGCATTGAAGATGCAGACCAAAAGAGCTATGAGGTGATCAGGAAGAAGTTTGAGTACTTCATTCCTGATACCATCAGAACCGGGAGATTTCCTAGGCTTAAGGCCTTTGATGATAGAACAGACCTCATCTGGCGTGACCGGGGTTAACGTTTCCGCGGGGGGAATCAACGTGAGTTCCTGAACGGCGGTCTCGATAGTTTCGATGTGGGCAGTGTTTACGTTGTCGCAGTTTGGGGAGCACTGGCTCTCCAAGCTTGCGGCAAGGCATTCTGCCTTATCGTCGCTATCGAACGCGAGTGGGAGATCGGGGCCCCTTTCGAGGGGCGGCATTTGGGCGGAAGCTTTTAACTTCAGAGAGCGGGCGAGGTTCCAGTAAGCCAGATGGGACGGCTTGAGACCCTCTAAGAGGTTATCCCACCGGTGACCTCTGTACTCTCCGATGCGAGTTCTAACCTCTCTCTGAAGTTGTCGTAACCTACGGGTGTTATCCCTCGTCGGATAAGAGTCATGTGCACGTGTCGCGGCGTTCTTTTCCGTGATTAACGCTCGTAAGCCGGGGGGGATTATAAAACGGCGTTCGTTTGCCGCTTGCACCTCTCTCGAGGCCTCCCTTACACCGGTTTGGAGGTAGTCGATTAGGGAATCGATGGCTAAGTCGGCGTCTGCTGTTGACTCTAATACGTCGGGGATCCTAGCTAGGCTGGACGGGGTCGCGTTATCGGATAAGTAGCGATTTAAGATCGCGTAGTCAACTACTTTGACTTTTGGCGGACTGGGGTCGAACGGTTGCCCGAGTTGTAAGATAACCGGGCGGTGGTCGGAGTCTAGTTCGTGTACGACTTCTATAAGTCGTAACCGAAGTGAGACACCTTTGAGGAGGGCTATGTCAAGTACTGTCGGTTGACAATTGTCTTGAAAGTGCGTGAGCTCTAGCGGTGCTATGACGTCAAAGCCGAGCACGTCGCATAGTAGTTTGAGTATAACCCCGTTACGGGTGTTGCGCGGGTTGTTGAAAAGGGTGTGACCGCTATTGAGGTCGCCTGCTATTATGACTGATTGATCGAGTGAAAAAAGCGCCTCCAGATCAGACTGAAGGAGTCTTTTATTCGGGGAGAGATATGCAGAGACAAGCGTGATTGACGGATGGCCAGTCATGCCTATTCTACAGACGGACACTTCCATATTGGTAAGTGCGGGAGGGTCTATTGGCATGCAATAGAGGGAACGCTTGTAGTAGATGAGCGTGCCGCCTCCTAGGGTGGCACGGTCATTTCTGACTATATTGTAATTTGCTATCTTAGGGTCGTGCCTACTGGGTTTTAGAAGTGTTTCTTGTACTAGAAACACGTCTATCTCCCGTTCCCTAAGAAAGGTGGATACTAAGTCCCGTTGTGGAAGGAGGTTTCGCGCGTTGAAAAAAGATATGTTGAGGCTCCTAGGTCTAATGCGAGCCATTTCTAGTTGGTGTGTTTAAAGCTGCAGCACGGGACACACGCTGGAGCGTGGCTGTCAGCTGGGGAAAGCGTTTGATCGCTTCAATCATGCCGTACTCAGTGCCGCACTGATCGTACGCTAGCACTTCTTGGTAGTCGTGCTCGAGAAGAAGCATGGCCATATAGTCGAGGCCGAAGCGTTGACTACATAGCGGGGAGGCCTGAGCCTTGGGAGGTTGCGGGCGGGGCCTGGGGCCCCATGCTGCCTGAGGGGCTCGCATGGGCGGAGGAGGCGCGCGGAGCGCGGGGGCGGCTGCCACCGGGGCGCTGGAGGCGCCCGGGAGGCTGGGGAAAGCCTCTGGCGTGAGCAGAGGCTTTGGTTGTCCTACGGCGGGACGTACCCTTTGAGGAGGGGTGTGTCGCGTAGTGTGCATAGGGCGCGTAGGGCGCATGGGGCAGGGGCGTGGGGACAGCCGCGATAGTTCACGGGGTGACCCTCGTTGCCGCATAGCACGCAGCTCGGAGGGGTAGGCGCGTGGTCCCCGAGGCACTTAACGCACCTGGGACGGAGATGGCAGTTGCGTGCCGAATGACCGTACAGCTGGCAGTTGTGACACTGCGGAGGACTGCGGTTCTTGTGTGGGGGCTCTACGGCTATTCCGGAGAGCTCACACACTTTCCTAACATTAAAAATGGCTCTGCCCTCGGGGGTCAGTTCCAGGATGACTAGAACCATGTCGAGAGGTCTGTTTTTTGATTGTCCGCCGTGCATTCTGTGCACTTCGCGGACAGGGAGGGCCTTGGCTAAGAGGTCAGTTTTGACCTCCTCGGGTGTGATTTCCACCGGGATGCGGCGGATTACAACCCGGAGGTGACGTTCTTCCTCCAGGGAATATGTGAAATATTCTAGGTTGCTGTCTCGGAGCAACCTGGTGAATTTGCGGTGTTCGTCCGAGGTGGACACTTGGACGCGGATACCGTTGGCCGTGCTACTGGCATGGGTGTAGTGAATACGCATATCTCTCAGTTTTTCCGAGAGCTTCGTCCAGACCGACTTGTTCGGGACCGTGACGGGGGGCGGGCGACGCGCCTTTCTGCCGGCAAAGGTACCGGCAGGCGCTGAGGGCGCTGCGGAGCGGGGGGCGTGGCTATTAAGCCCGGTCTTTTGTGCCTTTTGAGGGCGGGACTGAGTCTCCGGAGACTCGGGACGCGAACGCGATGCACGTTTGGCGGGCTTGTTTTTTTGAACGAGGGTGAATCCCTCGTTATCATTGACTATCGCCGTGTCCATTTCGTCGGACTCGGGTTCGGGATCCGGACTGGCGGGCGAGTAGCTAATGTTTGTAGCTACTAGCGTCGGCGTGTCCGCTTCGGGAACTAGTGACGCGAATGAATTGTTTATCGGCAGCGCAGAGGGCGCTGGGGTCGGGGCTTGAATGCCCGGGGAACGTGAGTGCGACGATGGCCGTTTGTACGGCGTTTGACGGTGAGCGCGGGGTGCCGTAGAGCGGGAGCGCGGGACGGACTTCTTGTTCGTCGCGTGTGGCGCGGCGGGGTCGCTGGTGGGCTCGGTGCCCTGAGCGATGGCAATGGCAACGGCGGGTTGCTCGGCCGCGATGGCCCTATTATAGTCCGTCCAGAGCGACGGATGCAAGGTCGTTGCGAACGCTTTGAAGCGTTCGAATTCAGATTCGTTTGCCATTCCGGCGGTGGCGGTTGGGCGGGCGGGGGTGAAGTTAAACCTCCCTGCCGGAGAGGCAGGGGGGTGCGCCGAGTGAATTTAAACAGCTATCCCGAGCCGTGCAAAGGGACCTGTGGGTCACGGTGTAATGACTCGCAGGAAAAGAACCTACCGGGCCCTACGTGGAGGTCCCTATCAAGCCCGAGGCAGAGAACGCAGCCGGTATAAAACCTAGCTACGCCCAAACAGACACTCGGGGATGGATGTGTAGCAGGATCGGAAGGGTGGGAAGGAGACACTCAGGGTTTGACTATGACTCTATCAAGGGCCAAGGTTCCTGAGCCCGACCAAGTACTATCGTTTGCCTCTGAAGGAGGCAACCGAGGGGCGCTTGGGTCACGCACCCACTTGCCTTCTGTTGACACCGAGAGGTTTCCGGCAAGCGACCACTAAAGTATGGATTTCGTCGAATAGAAACAGTTGCACTTAAAAGTGCAGTTTTTGTTTGTGTAGCTCGACACAATGGGTGCGAGCGAGACGGCGATACGCAGGTGCGGCGCAGGTGCGATGCAGGTGCGAAGCAGGTGCGCAGCAAAGCCGGTAGGTCGTAAAACTACACAAAGGCGGCAGAGAGCGGTCGCAAACACGTCCGTTCCCGCCGGCAGTCGTGATCGGTCTTCCAGGGGTAAGTGGTGGATACATGTCCGTATATATATTTCCTATACAGCCTACAACTTGCCTTATTGCTAGACTTTCAATGTTACTGCTCTGCTTCTTAGAATCCTAATGTGAATTTATGAGTATATTTTGTTTAACCTTTCTTAATAAATAACCTTTAAAAGAAACTGCCATCCGCGTCATAAAATTCTACATGTCTAAATGTAGAAAGATTTTATCGAATCTGACTAGCTCTTACAGATATTATCACGTTCAAAAAAAAAAAATATTTTGCGCTGTATAATATTTGTATAAAAGAATAATAAGTGTTATTACATCACTTGAACTTGTGTTTTTATTTCTAATAAACAAGATTACAGTTACATACTACGTTTCGAAGTTTCGATAACCACGAAGATGACCCCTACTAACTATATGTATATAAATCTGCGAATACATAAAAGTACATCATATCTCTCGTAGAATGTAATATGAGAAATCTAAAGACAACATTCTCGCCTAAGATAATATTTACCCGAAAGCCCCATTGTTTATTCAGTGACCTTTGGCATGTCACACAGCCCCAGTCTCGGTCTAAATGTACTATCGCTGTAGAGAATAGCTTATCTCACAATATATGGATATATAAAATCTCTCGGTCGCGTTTATACGCCTTCATACCCGAATTATTACGTTTTGTCTTTTAATTTTTTTAACCTATATATATCCCTAAAACTTAAATAGCACTTTTATATACAGTATAAGTATTATATATGTCAGAAGTGGGACATGAAATAAATTTAATATCTATAGGTACATATTATAAAACTCAATGTCTCTCTGTCCGTCTGTCCATTTGTGTTCTTTTTACGTGAAACCACTTATCGGACATGTTTTTTATTTTAATTCATAGCTTTGTTATCTGGCCAGTTTGTAAGATAAAACAGATTTTATAGATTAAAACATACTAAATAATTTATCGTCCACAAGTCCCTTGTGAACAACGTGGTAAAAGTCGAGAGTGTGTCGACTAGGGTAGCGTGCCTTATACTCAGAATAACCAAACGGTATTCGTTGAAGGTCATACAGGTGTACGCTCCGACCTCGGCGCACTCTGACAATGAGGTGGAGGCTATGTATGAGGATATTTCTAAAGCCATGCATAGCTTCAAAGCCCACTTCACAGTTGTCATGGGGGTTTTTAATGCAAAACTGGGCAAACGAGACAGCGATGAGCTGCAAGTGGGGCAATTTGAAGTAGGAAACCGGAATCATCGGGGCCCACTCTGGCCGGCTTCATGGAGAAGGAAGGCCTTTATATGATGAACTCTTTCTTCAGGAAGCGAGAACACAGGAAATGGACCTGGATGAGCCCTGACGGTGTAACGAAAAACGAGATAGACTTTATCATGTCGACGAAAAGGCACATATTCAATGATGTCTCTGTGATCAATGCAGTCAAAACCGGAAGTGATCACCGTATGGTAAGGGGCACATTGAATCTTAATTTGAAGCTCGAAAGATCTCGACTGATGAAGTCTACGCTCCGCCCAGCACCGATCCAACTCCAAAACCCCGAGAGCTTTCAGCTGGAGCTCCAAAACCGTTTTCATTGCCTAGAACACAGCGTGGACAATTATAATGACGGGTTCGTGGAAACTGTCCATACGGTTGGGTCCAAGTTCTTTAAGACCCACCGTACAAACAGGACCAAAAAACTCTCGGACTCTACTCTAAAACTCATGGAGGAGAGGCGTGAGATGATTCTGCAGTCTAAAGGTGATGCCTGTGCTTATCGGCGGCTTAATAGACGGATCTCAAAGTCACTGAAATCTGACATACGCCAATTTAATACGAATCGTATTAAAGAGGCGATAGAGCGAAACAAAGGCTTCAAAGTGTTCGCAAGAGATCTGTCTGTTGGGCAAAGCCAGCTAACAAAGCTGAAGACTGACGACGGCAGAATCTTGTCATCCAAATCCGAGCTCTTGAGAGAAGTCGAGAAGTTCTACGGACAGTTATACACGTCAACGCAGGAACCCGTTACGAATCTAGCTAAAGACCCAAGAGCTAGATTGACTCGACACTATACAGAAGATATCCCGGACGTCAGCTTGTACGAGATTAGTATGGCTTTCAAACAGCTTAAAAACAACAAAGCTCCCGGAGATGACGGAATCACAGCCGAACTATTGAAGGCGGGTGGTAAACCAGTACTGGGGGCCCTTCAGACATTGTTCAATTCCGTCATCCATGAAGGTAAAACGCCGCAGGCATGGAACAAAAGTGTGGTGGTACTCTTCTTCAAAAAGGGTGACAATACCCTATTGAAGAATTATAGGCCCATCTCACTTTTGAGCCATGTTTATAAGCTGTTTTCGAGAGTTATTACGAACCGTCTCGCTCGCAAGTTTGACGACTTCCAGCCTCCCGAACAAGCCGGTTTCCGAAAGGGCTTTAGTACCGTAGACCACATACACGCATTGCGGCAGGTTATACAGAAGACCGAAGAGTATAACCTACCTCTTTGTTTAGCGTTTGTGGACTACGAGAAAGCCTTCGATTCGATTGAGACCTGTGTTGTACTACAGTCTCTCCAGCGGTGCCAAGTTGACTACCGGTATATCGAAGTGTTGAAGTGTTTGTATGAAAACGCCACTATGTCAGTTCGACTGCAGGATCAGAACTCGAAACCTATTCTGCTGCAGCGGGGAGTCAGACAAGGAGATGTTATCTCTCCTAAACTGTTTACCGCTGCACTGGAAGATGTTTTCAAAGTTCTGGACTGCGAAGGACTAGGCATCAACATAAACGGCGAGTACATTACCCACCTTCGGTTTGCCGACGATATAGTAGTCTTCGCTGAGACCATGGAGGACCTACGTACGATGCTCGATGACCTCAGTAAAGCCTCTGAACGAGTTGGTCTTAGAATGAACATGAACAAGACGAAGATTATGTCGAACGTCCATGTAGCGCCAACTCCCGTGAAGATCAGAGACTATAAGCTTGAAATTGTTGAAGATTATGTTTACCTGGGACACACAATCCAGTTAGGTAGATCCAATTTCGAGAAAGAGGTTAATCGTCGAATCCGACTCGGCTGGGCAGCGTTCGGGAAGCTACGTAACATATTCTCGTCCAAGATACTGCAGTGTCTCAAGACGAAAGTCTTTGACCAGTGTGTGTTGCCAGTGATTAAATATGGTGCTGAGACGTGTTCGCTAACTATGGGCCTCATAAGAAAGCTCAAAGTCACTCAAAGGGCATTGGAGAGGGCTATGCTCGGAGATTCTCTGCGTGATCGAATCAGAAATGAGGAGATCCGCAGGAGAACCAAAGTCAACGACATAGCCTGAAGAATAGCTACACTTAAGTGGCAGTGGGCTGGCCACGTAGCTCGTAGAGCGGATAGCCGATGGGGTCAAAGAGTTCTCGAGTGGCGGCCACGTACCAGAAGACGCAGCGTGGGCAGACCTGCCACAAGGTGGTCCGACGACCTGGTAAAGGTTGCTGGAAGCCGCTGGATGCGGGCAGCACAAGACCGGTCGTTGTGGCGATCTTTGGGAGAGGCCTATGTCCAGCAGTGTACGTCTTTCGGCTGAAATGATGATGATGATGATGATAATTGTAGATCTTAAAAAGACCTATAATAAGGTCAGTGATAGCATATATCTATCTTCTAAGGATGGATGATCCTTGTACAATAAGACAATAACCATTTTTGTCTTCCGTCTTTTGAGCGGTGACAACACGATTCGCGCGTGCGCTCAACCGACGACATTCTGTAGTCCCCGCGAGCAGAGCCGCGGGCACAGCATGTTTATATTATAAATCAAAATTTAAATTGTATAACTTGACTAAGCTAACAATAATAATGTTCTACTAATAGGAAGCTGCTAAACTAACAAGTAAAAATTATTTCAGCTTTGACGGTGATAGCAGATAATGCAAGCATACACATTAAAAATCTAATTTAAAATTTTTTTGACCAACTGTTTTCTATTAAATGTACGTTTATTCAAATTCTGGTTAATCAAACTATTCTACTAACTCTTGTAGTCCAACTTTATTTCAGTCGACTGAAGTCAAATAAATCAAAATTATTTTAAACCCTAAAACTACGTTTTACAGTCTAATATTCTATGATGCATTCAATTCTGCAAGTATAAAAATGTGGCCAGTAAGTGAGCAATTTGGATTTTGCTAGATTTCGTCTGCGACATCGTTTCCGTTGTCTTTGAAATGATACGAATCACGTGCTACTTATTGTAAAGATATAGAACCTTTACGTATGTACGCACAAAAACCCACCAAAGTTTCATCGCAATCGGATGAATGGTTTAGAAATTCACAGAGGACAAACAAGTACAAAGACAATTTTAATTATTTAAAATTATTATAAATAAATATCAAAACATTTCAAAAGAAAGTCATTAAGTATTATAGTTTCTTTCATTAATAAAGTGAAAATGATAATTAAATTGTAAATAATATTAACAATTTAAAAATTAAAAACAGGCAAATTAGCCATACGATTAGGTATATCTCGTATTTGTATAGAAACGTTTTCAATAGAATTGTTTGTCAATTATTATCCCCCGCAATGGAATTTTCAACTTCACTGAATTTCAAAGGTAACAAATAAGCAAACGAACATACAGAGATACTTTTGCAGAAATAATATTATTGTGGATTTTAAACGCTTGTTTCATGGTTCTACGTTAGGACTAGGCCAATTAAAAAGTTTTTACCAATTAACTGGCGAAATGTTTCGCTCACAGCTTTTATTTTGTGGTCGCGTTCGCACTTTTAACACTACAGTCGATTATGTTTACCTATAGGCCAGAGGTTGCCAAACTGTGCTTCGCGACATCCAGAGGAATTATCACGAAACAAAACATACAAGTCGCCTGTATTTGTCCAGTGACATAGTAAGCGCAAAATACATTTTGCATTAATCAAACCAAAGTACAAATAAATGTAACAAAAGAAATGAGAGTAGCGGTTTCAAAATTTCGGCCCAGTTTTAAGAAGTTATTCTAAGAAAAACAAACTGATTGTTCTCATTAATTGTATAGTTTGTACTTAGTATTTTTCTTTAATTGATAATAATTAAGATTCTATATTCTTTGGAGCTTTCAATTATAAAGTAATTTTATCTACTCTTATATATCGTAAAACTCGAATTATAAACTTCAAAACGAATATGTCGGATAATCGTCGATGAAATTATGGAAACAGTACTAATGACTTAGTATCTGTACTATTGACTTTATTACTATTAGCTGAGTGCGATTTTTTTCAATACAAATTTATATAGCATTACAAAAATTTTTTGATTCCAATTTTTACTTCAGTGGCAGCGCTTGTTTTATTGCCAACCATAAGTTTTTTTGTATTAACCCGTGAGATTTTTTTAAATTTTTGCTTATCAATAGGTTCAATCCCAATGTCTGAGTGTAGATAAAGTAGTGTATAAAACTACACATAACTAGGTACTAAAACACTCGTGTGATACTATTAAAAGCCTCGCCTGCGGCTCGAGTTTTGAAACACACACTCGTGTTTTAATACCCCTCATTATGCAACAGTGTCATAAAGTACTATTATGGTCTAACAGAGCTACTACACACAGGTTTCATTATTAAAGAAGTACTTAAGGGAGCCACTCTAGGCTATAATTTAACTATACTCGAACAAGATATTAAAACTTAAGATTTAACGATTAACAATATGTCATTTCCGACAACAGAAATGTTTTACGAACTAGTGATGGATTTCAAGTTCACTTGTTTTGTTTTTCTAATACCTTAAGTTGTATAAATTGTATGTAAACGGTAATATGTCTAATTATCTACATTCAATTATAAGCGATATGTTATGTGATATATCGGGATATTTAATTTTATGACCATTCAGGTGTAAACAGATGAAAATGATACTTTTCATTAGTTATTTCCTTCAAATGAGGAGTGAAGAGGCATTTTTGAGACCGATGGCATTTGTCACAGGCGATCGCCGTCATTCCACAATACTTCCTATTACAATACAGGCCTGACACAAGGTGGACCGATAACCTGTTGAAGATTGCGGGAACCCGCTGGACGCACACAGCGCGGGGTCGTTCATTGTAGTGATTATTGGGGGAGGCCTATGTCCAACAGTGGACGTCTTTTGGCTGAGATGATGATTTGTTATATGTGTAGTCTTTATCTCCGTGGGCAAATGTAGTAACTACAATCGCGCGTCGGAGTTGTCTAGCACTTTTTTTTTTATTTCATTAAATTCATTTAGATTTTTCTTGAGATCATTATCTCTAATAAATAGAAATGGTGTAGTTTACTCTTTGAAAACGATTGCCTTGAAATATGTACAATGGACAAAGTTAAATTATTAATATATATAATATTATTAGTTCAGTATACAAGTGAGTTCAGTATAAGTTGCATAAATATGTTGCACGGAGGGGCAACATAACTTCACTTTGAGTTAATACTCAGTTATGCTCCCCATCTAATTTACGTACATACGAAAATCGATTTTTAAGGATTAAACTCTAATACTAACCTTAACTCTTAAATTTAAAAAGTATTGTAAGTTTCGCGAATTTATTTCTAAGAGTAAAGATAGATGGGCAATGAAAGAAAGAGATGGACCTAATCGCTTATTGATCAAAGACAGCCACCGGGCCAAGATATTCGTTATCTAACACGCACTAAAATAAATTACCTTTCAGATGGACCATAGAGTAAGTTGTGCACAGAATTATATAGAATAGCTCCTTAAGGTGTAGTCTCCTATATTCTTTTTAGTAACAATGTCAACAGGTCTCAAAAGTTTGAGCTGAATTCTTGAACCGTCTATTGTAATTTCTTCGGGTAAGCAGTACATAGCTTCTTTAAATAAATCATCCAACAGATTGTAGTTCATGCAACTACTTAAATGTATTTGTACCCGCATTACATTTCTTTATAATTTGCATGGTGTTAGAACACTTTCTAACACCCATCTGGCTAGCTACCACCCTCAAGTTAAATTATGTCGCCAAGCACCTGTGGCACCTGTTTCGCAACTATTTTATATGTACTGGCCGATTAGAAACAACGAATATAAATGTTCCAATATAGAACATGTCATACGGATTGGATGAGTAAGGGCCGGCATGGCACCACAATGGATTTTTCCAATCACGAATAATAATAGACAATAATTAAATGACGTTAAAGGTTAAATTTCAACGATAATAGTCGTGGTTACACAAACAATGCCGCGGTAAGCATAGGCATGCCGCGTCGGTAGCCTTCGGAACGAGACAAGACATAGCTCACGACCCGCGCGCGTCGTTCATAACCTAAGGATACCGCGGCATAGTTACCGTCAGTGTGCGCTTACATGTAAGAATTTCGAAGGATTCCCTGCCGTGCCGTGCTGCCAGTGGGCACTGGCCCTTGTGTGCACAATATAATAAGTATATTTACATAGGTTTACAAATAAAGTCTTCCGACTTGTATTACTTATACAATTAATGTAATATGATTTACTATAAATCTATAATAAACCAAAATAATTAAATTATCGAGTGATCAATTAAAATAAAGGACAGGTCATAAAAAGAAATTACGTAAATTATAATATGTCTAAAAACATTTTACTATATTTTTTATTTAATTAATACATTGGCTTAATTATTATTTCTGAAATACTACTACAGTAATACTTTACAGATGCGCCCACATACATGACCTACGATCCCCAAACAATTGTAGATGTATTTGCACGTCAAAACTAATTAGCATCTTGGGCCACATCGTCCCTTAACATAAGGTGAAATTGTGGCCAAAAGATAGACCTATAAGGAAGAATAAAAGATTAATAAACTTTTTTTTAAAACCATTTACAATTTTTTTTATAAATTCTAAAAAATTGAATCTTTTTCCAAAAAAGTTAATTGACCCTCTAAATCAATCTTAGCTTATAAATAAATATACAATGAACTAAATTCGTTGTTTCCGTCATATACTGCACATTATGAAAGCCAAGTAAAGAGTAACAATTAATAATCATATCTAAAAGTAATAATTTTACACACGGTTATTTAATTCCAAACTAATAAGCATCGCTCATATTATAGTAACCAAATAACTAATATATTATACATATCTAGATACAAACCCTTTGTCTCTCGACGTCATACAAAATTCGCGTAAACTTAACATTAATGCCATCTATGGGAGTCAAGTTATTAATACTTGGACACACAACTGACACACAAATGTCAATAATGTGTGGGAACGAACCCGTAACCTCTCGACTCAATAGTAGGCCTTACTACCACTACAACACGAGACCTGTCTAATAAAACACAGGTACAGCGAATTATATTTTATCCATATTTCTTCCGCTATTCAAAAAAACTAAGCCAGATAATTTAAGTTAGTCTGCCCGCCCCACTGATCTAACTGGACGTATTTAAACATAACATAATAGTGTTAGGTTCTTTAATAAGTTTCCTAAGCACATTACCGATTTTCCGGCTAATTAGTTCAAGAACTATGCCAAGTGGCTTTTACAATCAAGGGGTTATTATTGCGTGAATGATAGTGATGTCTATAGAAATGAAACTGACTTATACACATCCACCAAAAATTATAATTAATAATTGTAAACAAGAATTACACTGTAAAAAAATGGATCAATCCGATCTAGTTTCTTGTCGGCTCTCCTCAATGACTTGAGATGTTTTTCTCTAGCCGGTGATTAGTGTTTTGAAGTTCATAATTGCCTTCTTAGGGCCTAAACTGAATGATTGATTGATGTCGACTTGAGTCGATGTTTAAATAAACTTTAAGTATGGCTGATCTACCATCTAAATAAACTACTTAATATTGATCTACTCACAATCGTGAATAGATTAATTAATCTGTCCCTTCTGAATTTAAAATAACTAATCATCACTAGGTACACCCAGCTTGTTCAAATTCAGCCGGCACCGTCGCCAGGCCGCGGCCGGGATTTTCACGGGATTACCCCGGATCCGGGGGATGCTGTGACGTCATCGCCCGGTGGCTTATGCCTCATCCCGGCAGATTTTTCTCAGTTGAAAATATTACACCCTTCCCTCGGTTACATCGTTACGCGACAAAGTGACGGCTCTGAATTATAATTTCTAAGGGGCCATTTTATCTCCTTAAATTCAAAGCGGGCCGCGGTGAATTATTTCTGTTTTTATTACACCAGGTCATTATTTAATTAAATGTCCTTTAGTATTAAAACACAATTACCTGAACCTGAGTAAAAAGGGTAAAAGACCCTAAAATACGAATTCGAATCCATACAGTGTCAAAAATTCTTTGTTTTCTTATAATGTAAAAATACAACCTAAACAATATTAGAAATGCTAGTATAGGAAATTCAGTTACAGATTTTTTTTAAAACGAGTAAATCTTCTATTTATATGTGAGCAGTTCTTGTATATATATACTAGCTTTATCCCGCGACTTCGTTTGTAAGTTTTTCATACTGGTCTTGGAGAAACAAATCTTAGGCTACCTCTATGTCAAATGGCATTGCGATCGGTTCAGAGATTTAGTCGTGTAAAGGTAACACACAGACAAACAGAGCTCCTTTCCAATTTATATTAATTATTAAGTGTGGATGTAATTGATTTCTCGGAAACGATTAAGATGAATTTTTGTACTTAGACAACTTTTTACTTTTCAAGTTTAACTAGAAATATGTTGTTTGTTTTTGTACAAGAAACAGACCGAAGCACCGCGCGTCGCTTAGATTTTATTTATTTTTGTATCAAGGTCGCTAATATAAAATCTGTAAGACTAGGGTTTTTTTTAATGTATTTACATTTGTGTTCTACTTAGTAAAATTTACATAATAATAAAATTTGTTTGTAGATGTCCCACAACTGGGAAACTTCACTTCCCGATGAAAGGGGATGGACTTACTCATATTGGTGAATTAAACGCTAAGTAATCTACAAATTTGTATTTCCATAATACATGATAGTATTAACATTCAAGAATGCATCTTTCATTACTAGGGCTTTCATCACTGTCAGCCGATAGTATGACTAATTAAATTCAAATTAATAAATGTGAGACATACCGACACTGGAACCTGTGCAAATCTGATTGATATTCCACTGGCCTTAATCATTATCTCATCACGAGTAAATATAATTTAATTATTTATATAATTATTATAATTTCCATGTAAAAACATTGATTATGTCAAATGCTTCCGCGACATCAATCGAAAAGTAGAAAAAACGTAAAAGACAACGTTAGGTAATGCAATGCATAACTGACGAAATTTTGTCAGAATCACACGAAGTTTTAATTAGTTCGCCCGTCTCTACAAACGTACTCCTCGTAAGTAATAATTCATCTATTTTACATGTACCGAGGCAACTCCATAACTTTATACCACATGGGCTGATAACACAGTAATCTTAAGTAATGCAACATGATGACATTTCAGCAGGCCCGCATCACAGCGACGACTAACGATGGATTATCCTCGCTGATCACCGACATTGTTGGATTGCGTTGTGCTTACCATCGGGTAAAGTGCCGTCACTATAAAAAAAGGTTTCTATTAATAACACAATATATAGAAATGATAATCTATATTTAGACAGCAAAGCAGTTGATATAATTTAGAACCAGAACTGTCGGTGAATGTCTTTTAATCTAATTTCGAATCTCTTCGGGCTTCTAGGTATATTTTAATACGTTTTATTTAATTTATAGATTTTAGTTAAAAGCAAGATTTATTTGGAGATACGTGTGATAAAAAACGTCAAAGAAAAAGCGAACTAATAGTATCTTTCGAAAGTAACCAAATCATGTTTAGGGTTAGCTGCATCAAAGGACTTTTTCGTCATTCGTCTAGAAACCATATCTTTGGAATGCAATTCGTATTCTTTATGTTTTATTTCCAAACTCTTACCGTTTCACTACGGGCAACACTGTCTTGAAATTATCAACTTTTAGTTTTAGATGGGATCTCGATCTGTGATGCATTGGTTTTTATTTTAATTCATAAACTTATGTTATATGGCCCATTTTATGGAGTATTAATCGTGATTGCTGACGATTTATGATAAACTAGCTGTGCCCCACGGTTCCACTTGTGTTAAATTTATTCGACAAACTCTTCACAGCGCGCCCCCAACTCGCCCAACTCGTGTAGCTCTATAGTGTTCTTCATGAATCTGGCTATCATAAACTAATTTTAATTAATACTTTTTTTCGAATTCGACTGGTATTAATTATTTTATAATATACTATAAATTTAACATGATTGATACACTCTTAGAATGATAACATCATTGATGCTATGATATATTTCTATATAAATTCAATGATTGACGTTTGCCGTTGTGTGCGCATCACGCAAAACTAATGGATAAATTTTGATGTTTTTTTGTTTGTTTAATCCTTTAATATTTTAATCTCTTTGACTGTCTCTGAACAAATACAGACTTTTTTAATGTTATTAAATTCGCATCGCAATTTGGCGCCTGTTAGTATTATGATAGCAATAGTTGATTCTAGTAGTTGGAATGATTTAATTTAAGGCGTTCACTAGACTGCATGTTAGTTTCGAATCCTTTAGACTTCGCAAAATTGTCCGTTGAAAATAATCACATTAACAACCGGACACGAACAGGCGCTAGAGAAAATGCTCTTAATGGTAACATTCATCATACAACTAACACAATAAAGATATACAGTGCGTGTACAAGAATGTACCGTCTCTCATAATATTCAACGTTAGAGCAGACAAGGATAAAACGTCGTATAACCCCCTCACCTGCATTACACTCGAGTGCACAGAAAAGTGTTCGCCCTTTTATTAAAATATATTTACGTCTTTCTTTTTGTCAACGAAATCATAGAAAAGAGATAACAATGGAGCTTTGAGCGCTATCTCGAATACCTTGCTCTTTGTTCTTAGTGATCGCATTATTATTATTATATAGTATTTGAATAAATTGCTCTTTTACAATTTCGTTTGATTGTATCTTTGTAAACCATACCATCTTTAGAATACAAAACAACTGCATCTAATTTAATGTAATATATGTAGATAATTACCTGAAAATGCTTTACTACCATGGTATTGCTATCTTGACGATTTTTTCCTTCATCAATACACCAAGCACAATTATCCGGAATTTAATTTTTAAATAACGATTTATCTTTGTAGGTCGTTTAACGTTTTATTGTTCAGCCTATTAAATAAATGTTTATTTTTAGGAAAAGCTACGCATTTTCTTAGAAAATTTCGTATGATCTATTGAACGTTTCTACACATATTAACTTAGTTTTATTTGTGGATATGTCGTTCTTTTTATTTCTATTTTAATACCGGTTAATTAATAATTAGTATTTTCTCTTTTTTTGGCTCAAGTTTGCAAGCAGCGTAACACAATAACAAAACAGTGAAATACTTCATACATTTTCATTACTTCGAATAGACAGACCGGTACACGCACTGTTGAATCTGCGATGTCGTCAAACGTAATGCTGTTGTTTGTAGACAGAGAACGTTGTTCTACAAATTTGTAACAGGTAAAACCAAGTACACATAATATCGCCCAGCACTGTACACTGTACATCTCGGTAATTTCCGTGTTATCCAACCAGCAGCACGCGTGTCATTTGTTTTTATTACAACCTCCCCTTATCTACCGCACCGTAATGTTTTTTTATTTTATTCCCGCCGTATACGGACGTGTCTCAGCACGTAACCGAGTCTGACAGAGAAGGAAACTACAGGTAATTTTGTTACGATTGTATTGTAAGACGAATGGGTGCCATTAGTTTGTTGTTATATTTCATAAACACTGTAATATCCTCAGTGGGTTTGATTGCCTCCACGGACTACCAAGTATAACAGGGGTGTCAAATAAACTTAATAAGTACGAATCCATATCAACCCAAAAAACAATTAACTTTAAAATGATGGCTAGTATTTTTACAAAAAAAGTTAAGAAGATAAAATTGAATGAAATTCTCTGAAAAGAAATCTTTTACCTCTAAAAATTCCAATGGAGCCTTTAAATTTAGGAAGTAAAGCCTTTAAAGTGGTAACTATGATAAGATATAATATTGTTTTATGCCATAATAATCAATTTACAATCTCAAGTGAATACGTAGATAGATGCTAGTCACAAGTAGATAAGTAATCTATCACTTAAATACATATAATTAAAAAATAGATGTGTTATTTGCCAACGGTCATATAATGGATGAATGCTCATATAATCTTTACAGGGTTCTTTTTACGAGAATAATAGGTATTTTTACCTATGAAATTGCCGTTCTGCAGTACTGGCCATTTCAAATCCAAATAATTTTTGTTTGGCTAAGAATTCTAATTTCAAATTAATTTTATTTTAAAAACATGGAATTCTTTTTCCAAAAGTAGTCATTTGTTTCTTGATTAGTGTTACATTTTCATCGCATTTTAATCTTTTTTGTCATCATGGATACGTTAAAAATTCGAGTAATTATGGAATATGAGTACCGTCGTGGCAGTAACGCGGCACAAGCGGCACGCAACATCAACGACGTTTACGGAGCTAACACTACACACCAACACACCACCTGTTATTGGTTTGCTCGCTTCCGTTCTGGAAATTTCGACCTGAAAAATGAACCTCGCGGTCGTCCGAAGACTTTGGTCGACAATGACGAATTAAAGGGGATTGTGGAAGCTGATGATACACAATCTACGGCTGAATTAGCAGCAGTTTCGACGTTAGTGTCAAAACAATATTGGTCCATTTGTGTCAAATTGGCAAGGTAAAAAAGGTTGACAAGTGGGTGCCCCACGAACTCAATGATCGCCAGCGCGAAGTACGCGTCGAGACGTGCCTTGCACTGCTCAACAGACACACAAATGAAGGAATTTTGAACCGCATTGTTACCTGCGATGAAAAATGGATTCTGTTTGATAACCGCAAGCGCTCAACAAGTTGGTTGGATCCTGGTTCAGCACCTAAACAATGCCCTAAACGAAAACTTAGCCCTAGAAAAGTGATGGTCACTGTTTGGTGGTCTAGCGCCGGTGTGATTCATCACAGCTTCTTTACAAACGGGGTGAGCATTACTGCAGATGTATACTGTTAAGAACTGAACACAATGATGGAGAAGCTGGCACATCTCCAACCAGCATTGGTCAATCACTCGTCTCCACTGCTCCTGCACGACCACGCGCGACCTCATACTGCACAACAGACGGTCTCCAAGTTGCAAGAACTGGGGTTGGAAGTTCTCCGTCATCCGCCCTACTCACCAGACCTTGCGCCTACAGACTACTACTTTTTCCGAAATTTGGATATCTCCTTGGCGGGAAAATAATTCAATACCCGAGAGGCAGTACAAAATGCCTTTGAGGAATTTGTTGCCTCCCGTCCAGCTGATTTCTTTAAGAAGGGCATCAATAAACTGCCACTGCGCTGGCAAAGATGCATTGATTGCATGGGTGATTACTTCGATTAATACAAATAAAAAATACATGAAAAAACATCGTTTAAATTTTTTCATACAAAACGGCAATTTCATAGGTAAAGACCTAATATATTATAATTGCTCGAAAATGTTCGTATACCTACATATGTCACAAGTTACATATTAAAATCTTTTGAACGTACAAATTGCTTGTTAACTTAATAACCATATTTCAAAAAACCACACCGATTGGATCGCCCGACTATTTGAGTTTTTTTTTTACGATAAAGATAAAACCGTAATACAGCACATATTTTTACAAGTTTTTGCGTAAAATCCCGTCCGTATTCATATTTCCTTTTTTTATGCTGCATGTAGGTATAGATAAAAAGATTGTAATGTATGTCATATTAAGAATAATATTGAATTTAACAACCATAGGACGTTCTTTTTCTATACCTAATTAAACATATATTCTAAATATTATAATTTTTATGTAAAGTATTTTTTTAATATTGTTCGCATCATTCAATCAAGGAGAGGTGTTTGTTTATACCTCAGTAGGAATATTATAACTCAAAAAATTCAACCACTCTAAAGGAGGTAATTCATGTTTTCATACATGCCCAGCCGGGGCATGGATCCAGCTCGATGTAGCATGAATAAAGGATGATTCATGTTATACCGGAACTAGGCAAATTTTAATTATCGATAAATATTTATTTGTAATGCGTCAATAAATATTTATTTAAATTACGTCAATAAATATTTACGTTAATTTCTAGTTAAAGAAGTCAAATCTATTTATCGTAATTTATTGAAAATTAAGACTTAAAGATCGTACATTTCTACAGCTATAATTATAGGAAGAGCTATGGAACTCGACACTCGTTAGATCTCAGCTTTTTTTGTCGGTGTCAACGAGTACCCAGAACGTCATTTCTTGTTGAATCGTTGTTAGAATCAGTAAATTAATTAGACACATTTATAAATTATTAAAATTAATTTCATGTTAGTAAGTCTGAAAGTCATTTTATTGTTAATATTCACTAACATTTGAAGAAGTAATAAAATGCATACTTTATTTGTAGCTTAGGGCATGCAAACTTAAACCGTTGAAATCTAGATACGTTTTTCTGAAAAACGATCACATTATGTCCTTCACATTATGTCCTAACAGCTGAAGTTACAGAACATGTCGTTAACTTTTACATTAGAAACATTCGGTATAAACGTTCTACAGGCGTGCTCTGTGAGCTCACATTGAACTATAAATTGGGCCTTTAGCAAATTAATATAAGGGCACAAAATAAACGTAAACAATTTTTTTTTTGTGGTATTGGCCAAAAATTCAATACGCTGCTGAATTGTACTCAACCGCTTTTATAAAAAGTCAAAAGTGGAATACAATTTGATTGCTAAAAAATTAAATCATACGAAATATACAAAATTAAACTATAGATAGTGGTGCAACCAGAAACATTCATCTACCGAGCAGAATCATAAACGAAAAGTAAAATTCAATATGGTAAGTAAGGGTAATGGTGGAAGGGGGAGGGAGTTGAGGAACATCTTACGATATCTCACCAATGGTGGGAGGAGGTCGAAAAATTCTCAAAAACGCCTCACATAATTAATGGACTTCCCCTAACCCACGTTCATTCGTAAAGTCTATTTATAGACCATCAAAACGAAAGTTTATAAAAATCAAAATAAATACGCCAACATAATATAAACCTCGGTCAAAAACGACAGGAACCAAATCAGCACTTGTAAGTACAGAACAAATATTATAAAGTTCAAGAGATTTTTTATTTGTTTGAACGCGCTAATCTCTATAACTATCAATCAGATTAGTTAAATTCTTTTTGCATTTTAAAAGCTAGTTATTGTGAAAGGTATATTATATTACGCTAGGACTCTAAAGAGCGGAACAGTAATCATGAACATCAAGCAATATATAAAGCTGGGCAAGTACGAGAATTGAGAACAACTATGGCTACACGGGTGCTCTTTTCACGGTTGTTTGGGAGAAAAATTCAACACAGGTGAAACCGTAGGGCGCAGCTAGTCTTTAATAAAAGAATTCGAGTGGAACATTCTAGATTCAGACGTAATTATTTATTAAATACAAAATGTTATCAATACGCGCTCTATATACTTTAGGCACTTTTGCTATAGTTCGAAGCCAATATATTAAATTATTAATAAATGTTTAGTTAGTCATGATGTGTAAAGGCTTCTATTCCTTTGCGCCGGTTATTTCGGTCCAGTGATGCTTTTATGCAATATTTTCTGCCAATTTGACGAGCACACATCGCTAGACAACTGAACCGGTGCCTATACGATAATGATTTAATATTCTTAAATCATAATTTCAAAGTGATAACACTACTATGACAATAATATCGCCTCGTCTTCATTACTGACACTGTTTTTCTGTACGTTTAGGAAAAGCTTATTAGGTTAACAAACTTATTTATTGATGAACTTTAAATTCGGCGATAATTTAAGGATTAATTTAATTCTCGACGATCAATTGAAATGATCAATTTGTAGTAATAGGCTCATTTTTGCATTTAATAATTCATGTTAATTTTATTGGTAAAAAATTAGATCACCCCTTTTAATAATTTTAATTATTCAGTCCAGTTCAACCAGGCCGAACCGTTTATTAATTTAAAAATGTAAGACGCGTTGTAGACCCATTTTAAATATATATATTATAAAGCTTCGCAGAGTTTTATATCTGATTAAATAAATTCAAACTGATCAAACTATTTATAATTTAGAAACAAATCAAAAATTCTCCAAGTCATTCAAATTTTCATGATCAGATTGTAAAAGAACCTAAATTAGCAACGCTGCAACCCAAATGAAAATTGAACTATAATTAAACGTAATCACTTAATCCTTAATCGCTATGTATTTCTTGAATAACCTCGGAACACACGTGTACGTAAAAATTGTCAATTTGAGTTGATCGTCTTTCGACTTTTGTTATACAGTCAAACCTGGGTAAGTGAGAACTGGATAAGTGAGAAAACTCTATAAGTGAGAGTAATAGCCAAGACCCGTCATTTTAAGCTCCCAAAACCTCTATTAGCGAGAAACAGAAACCTTTGTAAGAGAGAGTCGTTTTTCCCTCATGGACCTCCGTAAGTGAGACTGCTACTTATCTATACCTCTATAAGCGACAGTCGAGCTTTATTTATTTATATTATTTAGGAAGAACAAATGACAAAACAAATGACAAATATAACATCTGCTATTTTATGACTCATCCTTAACTTTCGTGGAACTTCCTACCATATACATAGTGCATGAATTTTTGTTTTGTTTTCGTAAGCATCTTGATACCTACCCAGTACCCTTATAAAGTTGCTGTGACTTGTTATTACTGCGTACCTCTATAAGAGAGAAACGCTACCCATGTACCTCTGCATTAGCGAGAAACTCGGGTTAGTGACAAACCTCTTTAAGCGAGAATGAGATTGTGCTTCCTTGAATTCTCGCTTATCCAGGTTTGACCGTATTATTTTAATAAAGACCTACTGCTATATTTAATAAGTAGCCTGCTAGAATTTATTGCACATATTTCAGTAGACAAAGTTTGTTATTCCCGTAAAATACACAATCCGGTGTACTTTAATATTACTTTACTTACCGGAAAATGTTCTACATTAAACACAATCATATAACTATGTAAAACATACAACCATTTCCGCTAGCTTTATTAAAACTATAAATCCCTGACCAAAGACATTAAAACTACTTGTAACATGGTACAGTTAATCTTGCATATTCATGACACAACACTTTTAATTTACAAAACATATTTCACCGTTTAACTTGCATCCCTCGGGATGAAGTTTTAAAAAAGAAAATTATATAAAACACAGCAAGTCCATTAGTTCTTGTATAATTTGACAATATGGTCTGTGACGGTGCATCCCGTGAAATTTATACGGAGGATAACAACGACGGACATGATGCATGCCGCCATTTTGAATTTTTTAATGCACTTTGCTTTCTAAATGGTATTTATTCTTTATAAACTTAAACAAAATAACATGTTTGAATTTGACAAACGAAACCCCTTCGTTATTGCTAAATTCTTCAGTATATCTAACAGAGTAGCATAGAGGTTATGTATTTTATTAACTAAATATATACAAAGGGATAAAAGTAATTAAAAAAAAGGTCAATTTATAGAATTTACGAAAAAAATCGCATTAATAAATTACACTTCGAAGAAACATTTTATATTATTTTAGTGGGTACGAGCTGAATACACGAGATTCCGAGTTCACACATCCCGAGTTCAATTTAATCGGCCAATTTACAACCGCGCTGCCGCCAACTCACGCATGTAGCCCATCGTTGCATTGATGTTTATAATTACTGCTCCTCTCATTAAAGTCGTAGCGTAAAGTTTTGTAGCCTAAAACCTTCCTCAATAAATAGGCTATAAACATAAGAATTTTTCAAATCTGACGGGTAGTTCCAGAGATTAGCGCATTCAAACAAACAATCTCCTGAGTTTTATAATTTCAGTACTATTATACTTAAACATATTCAAGCAATGTAGGTAATATTGCAATAGGTAATAATTATCATATGTGTATATTTCATGATAATCTCGAAACACATGTTACGAGCGGAGCCGTTAAAAATAGAACTGTAAACAAGTGCAATTACCAACCACTTCCCAGCCTCTCTGTCGCACTTTTACAATACATGTAAACAGGAGAGAGATGCGAATTGCTCCCAGTCCGCATCTGAGTCTTCACTTAGTTTCTCCTGCATTTTTCCCACGTACAGGGGCTTTTATATTAGTGTGTTGGTTTTATGTATTCCTAGTAATGTAAAATCATTAGATCTCACTTACAAAGTTCGTATGTATATATATAAAATATAACCAATGTAATATTCAATTGGGAAAACATTTTTCAACCACTTCGGAGACAATGCAATATTATGGTACCATGAATTTTATCTAACGATGGATCCGGGGTGAAGGGACTGGAACTACCTGACGGAAATGGTACGACAGTCGAATTTAGACTAGTTTATGTTTATGCAATGAGTACTTTCTATTATAACACATGATGACAAGGGTCTGAGGGTGGAGCCGGACGATCGCCACTGGAACTCCGTGATGGAAACTGCTGAAAAATATAGTCGCTTTTGAGTTCGTTTGTTTTGTTCCCATGAGTTCCTTCCATTATACCTGACCCTCGTTTGGTCTAAAGATGGAGTTGGAAGATTGCCACTAGAACTTCTTGATGGCAAAACGTCATTTCATTTTTAATGTTTAAAAATTAAAAGTAGTAATATTATGTACCTAAATTTCATTTAGTATGTACTGCCTGTGCCTCTGATCAGTGACCAAAGATGAAATTCTCCTGTAACTTTATTCATGAAAAATTATTATTTACTTTTTAGTTCGGTAATTTACAAAGCTTAATCTAAAACAATATATGTATATATATATATATATATATTTCACATTGATACTGTATGCCTAGTGTGGAAATGTTAAAAGTCCTCCTCCTCTTTCGTTACTTTCGACGCTGACAAATATTTTATTTGATTTATTTATAAAATTCACACCCGACATGATCAAACACTTTTTTATTGTCAAGGCTACTGTATATACGCCCTTTAAGGCTAACTTCGTACTATTTTTCTAATCATCAAACATCACTGTAACAAGATAGTGGCTTCCTTATTAGAATTGTTCAGGCATTTTTTTTTGGCAACTGAAAATGTCTGTTTTAGTTGTTATTTATAATCCACTTAACTTGTGTACAGCAACTAAACAATATCAGGTAGAATTTCACCAATATTACATAACATAGGATCAAGTAAGATACCAAACCACCATATGACAGATCAAGGTCCCGTCAGAAATTCCCGTGGTCAAAACCTTTCATACAAAATTGCTACTGTCCCTATATTTATGAATTATGATACATACTATGTTTATCTGTATAGTATTATGTTAGTAGTAAATAAAATCACAGTTTCATACCTGGTTCGATTCATATCAAAATAGGTTGGAAATGTGCTCATTTAAAATGTGCAATTTGTAAAAAATAAATCAAATACATCATCATTAACGCGAGTACCAGTGTTCCACTTTCCCCCATGCTACCCTCCCATTACTCTATTATGATGAGCGAATGTTTTGTCGTTTGCATGCCTCTTTGCAGACATTATACTGTTTATATTTTATTTTCTCTTATTTTTTATTTTAAATTGTCCCTTTGATTCGAAAAAGCTGTAGGCTTCAGATGTGTATTGTTATTTTTACAACAATGAAATCAGTTTTTGTTTGTTTCTACATGGAAGTTCAAGTTGCCGTTTTGCATCTATAGTTTATTCAAAAATGTCATGAGCTATACAATGCTATATTACGAGTAAGAATTCAAGTTTAACAATACAGAATAATTCTTACATTCAAGAATATTTCCAAATATACCATACATTATATGGTCATATGGCACAGAGCAGCCTTTTATGATACGTTTATGATTAAAATGCAAAGACGGAGTAACTAAATGACAAATATCTATTTTAATATTGTGACGTTTGACCACAATTTGATAATATGGCCTAATATGCTAACTCACTAAGCCTAGAAGGGCTCACAAGTGTAGTTGCCGGAATACACTTCTTACAGATTCTTGTGGACAGATTTTCTACTTGAGGGTGGTAGCTAGTCAGGTGAGCATTAGATAATGGCCTTCAACCATGCTATTTTTTCATCATTCCCTTAATCGAAAACACAGGCTCAGTGTAGGGAAGGGATTCAAATAGACGTCGATCAACGTGATGTCCGATACACTACCACTGATTATCTAACAAGACAATACCAATAAAGTAGAAACCCTTAAATTAATATTTAATTACATATCCTAATCACGTTGAACTAAAAAGGAAATAAAAGGTACGTACAATAAAATGTTATCAATACACAAAAAGCAAATTAATTTAAAGTATTTTTTTATAAGTGTACATAGCTACCGTGTTCAGTTTTAATTAAGAAAGTTAATTACCAAGGTTGCTTGGGTTTCCCCGCGTGCCCTGCACAGTTGTAATTTGTAAAGTTTTCCATAGGGCCTCGACTAAATAAAAAAGTTTACGCGCAGACCGGGATTATTTGGGATTTCGGGTACTAGGACTTCATGAATGCTTCAAAGGTCAATTTATAGCACAGCCATAGCAATTCCATTTTCAAATATTTGCTTTGAAACTAATACACATTATTTGGAATCATTACTATGCGCAAGCAAATAGCAATATTATGGTAGTGTACTTGAAATATATTACATGTATATTCTAAGAAGAGATCCAGATATGCATTTCACCGCATTATCTGATACAGACGCGACGATGTACACAAGACTAAATTGTATAAACGTGTTGCGCATTACATTTGTAAACTCCTCTAGTTTTCTTACACTCTGGTACTATCGTCTAAAATACGTATTGTAGTTACTGAAGTAATGAAATAACATGAATGAATAAAAAAATGAATTATTTAAAACTAGCTGTGCACGCGGCTCCGCTCGCGTGAATTACTAAAAAAGGTTTTTTATTTTTTGTGTGGAACCCTAATTATTTTTTAATTTTTATTAGTAGTTAAGTTGTTCCTTTTGGGTTTTTGGCGGGATCTCAGACTGTCATGTAGTGGTTTTTGTTTTTAATTCATAAATTTGTGTTTTTAGACCCTATATTGTGTAAAACAGGTGGCATTTTGCATAATAAAGCTTGGTTATTGTGCACAAGTGAAGTGAATTGAAAATAATAACATAGAACATGAATTCTGATATGCCACAAAAACTCCCTGGAAGGTTCTAACAAGGGAGCCGCCATCTTGTTAGGGCCCTGAATTCGACATAAGACTGGAAAATTTCCCTCGCTTTGGTTACTATATAAAATACTTGACACTGGCCCAATGCACGAATAGTGCGAAGCCATAATTGAGAAGAAGAAGAAGAAGTTGTTCCTTATAACACCAGCTATCTGCCAGTGAAAGTCCCGTCAAAACCGGTCCAACCGTTTAACGCACATTATCGGTCTCTCCTCTTTGTGTGAGCCAGAGCGAGAGAGTAAATGTCGGTATGTATGTATATTGCACACTGTTTAAATAAAATAGAAAATGCCTTTTAAAATAAAGTTTCACTTCTATCGTGTGTGAATCGCACACACACCTTTTTTTATATGTATGTGTTATATAGATGTTCTGTTTTATATTATTATATTTTTCTTCTGCCTGCCAGATATTAGATTAATGTATAGGAACTAAATTAAATATTTTTGTTAGATTGCATAGAATCTCAAAATTATTTGACCCACTTTGCGAATAAAAAAAAATCCAACGCCCAAAAAAACTTGATAAAACTTGTTTGCTACGAACACCGCACAAAGCTCATATGCTCCTAAGGCAAAATAGTAAATTTAAAAAAAAAATAGGGTACAAATAAGAAGTGAAATTATTATTCTAATAGCGCCCCCTAAGCCGCCTTAACGCCTTTTGATTAACTAACTTTTACAATAATAAATTGACAATAATAAAAAAATCCACGCTAGCCAGAAATAATATTAAAGATCTAGAAGAAGATTTTATATTATTTTATCCATTTCTCTCTCAAATAGGATAAACTAAGAGAATAACTATCGCAAGTAATTATCAGGGTAAACTCAATTAAATATCGTTGAAATATCCGGCATTCCTGTTGTAATTGGTTGACTTGTAATTTGTGATTATTAATACCCGGGTAACGAATGTCAAAAGCTGAAAGTTTCTATTTAAGGGTATGAAACATCGGTGAGTTTCACAAATAATAATTAAACTAACATGTTTTTTAATCATAAATCAGGCTGAATTTGACCGATCGCGTAGGTTATGTTGGTTTTACCTCTGGCTATTCGCATATAACTGCGACTTAAAAAAACTCCATAAAAAAAGTCTAACGGGGTCAAATCGCACGATCTTGGTCGCCAGTTCACGTGAGATGACCGTGCCCTCAAATGACTCGTACGGAATATTCAATATGGCATGAGCTGTGTGGGACGTAGCGCCGTCTTGTTGAAACCACATGTCGTTGGTGTCCATCTCATCCAATTCAGGCCAAAAGAAGTTGGTAATCATCGCCCGTCGTCATCGCTCGCCGTTGACGGTGATGGCCTGATGGTCGTTCTCAAAGAAACATGAACCGTTGACGCCGCCAGCTCAAAATCCACACCAAACAGTGACTTTTTCGGTATGCATTGGACGCTCTATGATCTCACGTGGATTGGTATTGTCCCAAATTCGATAATTTTGATTGTTGACGTACCCATAACTGCTAACCGTGAGTACCACGCTGCGTCTCAGGAATCAGAGACATTCACAAAGCAACAAACACGGTTAATTCGCTGATATTGAACAACACCTATACTTAGAACATTTCTTTTTTTTTAATGCTGTTTTTCATGCATGAAATACCACGCGATAGAATTCGCAGGCTCACCTAGTAAATTATATTTTATATCCGTGAGTAGTGAAATGCCATTAGATTTTACGTAAATATTTATTCGCACTCAGTGACACAAAATTCATACAAATTCACTATACTGTAATCGTACCTACAGTATCTCTCTATGGTCCTCTTCCTTTTTATCGCTTGTTTCCACGTGGTTGTCCAAAAGATAACTGTCCGAGCCTGTTTGATCTGACTGCACTGTTAGCCGAAAGGGTCATGAAGCCTCAGGCAGATTTTACAGCTTCAGACCTGGAACACAGCTCGTTTATATACCAAAATAAAAAAAGAGTGGAAATCAATAGAAAGGCCTGGAACTTTCCGTCATCGTTGAAAAGGGGAAGTGTTCTATTTAAGATTACGCAAGCGAAGCGATAAGTTTTGAATGTGAGAGTAAACTGCAAAGTATTTTTGTACCTACGAATAATAATAGTATCAATATCACTGGTCACCTTCTTTTAGTTGTTTTAACTGTAATCATAGTAGTTTATAGACCAAGAATTCGAATAATCTAATGAGAACGCCAAAGTATAACTTGGTCAAATTAATAAGTAAATTTTATTCCCATACAAAATTCTACATTCACTTGAGTTTCTGATTAGTGCTGATTGTATTGTAATGGTCATTTATGACGTACCAAATTCCTGTAATCCCCCCTCTGCCGCCTTGTTACGTGTCATCACGTTAAACAGTACCCCTCCACCCCCCCTGTTTGCAAACATACTGTATAAATGATGTCTGACAACTTTAAAGACGCTATTGACCACACAGTGTTCCATCATCAGATACTGGTGCAAAATAAAACTGACCTTGTACTTGAATCGGATGGATTACACATAAATATTATCCTGTTTCTTGTAGCCATTTACATATTATACCGTTTTTTTCTTTCTAAAAATCTGTGAAGTTTCTTGTTAAACCTGTTTTATTGTGGTAAGGATAGTCACATTCGATGTCATTCACCAGTGAAGCGCCTGGTGGACATTTTTAGGATTCCGATGTCAACAAGGAAACCTTATAGTTTCGTTATGTCCGTCCGTCTGTCCGCGGCTTAGCTCAGAGATTCATAGACTAGAAAGCTGTAGTTTGGTATGGGTATACATATTAATCACGCCGACAATGTGGTAAAATAAAATCTAAAATAAAATATTGAAAAAAAGTTTCAGTTTTATCACACGTGAAGTGAGATTGAATTATATTTTATTCGTTTATCACATCGTGTGAGGTGTCATTGGATAGATCGTTCAAAATTATTGCGGGTGTGTGAAAACTATTTTTCGATGCAGGGACCCGTTTGTTAAATATTAAGCATTTAATTGCTAATATTTGTTAGAGACGGTCAAGTGTACCCCACTCCCCACCCCCCCCCTCCACGCTAGCTAAATGGTTGTATTAAGATATGTGAAAAAAATTACGACAGTAGTATATATAATGAAGTCAAAAGGAAAACTATCAGAGGTAAGTAGGCCTTACAAGTTAACGAGTAAGATTCAATCAACTTATAAAGTAGTACTGCTGATCATGGCCCGTCTAATATGACAATAACACAGTCGAGACGGTGACAGCAGATGCGTGTTAATCCTCTCGTTTTATTGCAGTGAAAATAATCACACTCCAAGTTTTTTTATAAAGAAAAAATATTTAAATACTAGGGTGTAAAGTGCGAATTTGAAGATAAAAATAGAAATATAAATAAGAAAATAAGAAATCATAATTATTTACAAAAGTTAGTCCTCAACTTTCTAACGCATATAATATTTGAAGTAATTGATTACTTCAAAAGATATTAGAGAACAGATAGACTAATTATATTATATAAATTAATTAGTGAGTAATAAATAAAATGTATTTAATAATAAACAAAATAAACATCGCATCCATCAAAACGCAGTGACTGATTGAAGGCCCCGACGGCGTACTGCGCCTTAACAAAGAGATTTCAATTTAAGTAAAGCAATCCAATTTCACACGGCACTGGATATAAATGGGCGTAATTTTATACCGAGATTTAAACTCAGGTTAAATTAGGGAATCTCTGTTCAGATCGTGCTGTCCTGGTGAGTTTGATGATGGACGCGTTGCGGCCGCGTCGTAAGCTTACCCGCCATGTTTTTATGAGTTTGCGGTTAAAATGAATTTTGTTCATATTGGGAAAGTTTTCGTATACTCTCCATACTGATCCAGCTCTAACTGACTGATCCATGGTATCGTTCACTTCAATTCATAATTCATTTTGTGGGGAACAGTGCGTCAAGTATATCTTGACGCACTGTTCCCCACTATTCAAATCTGGGGAAATAAAGTAATGTACAATTGTTTAACCTTTAAAATAGAACACTAGGATTATTTAAATATAATTTGAACAGCCTATATATAAAACGAAAATGTGAATATACAATCGCATATGTACAGATATAAATTCTGTTATATGTATAACCTTTGTGAACTTTGTCAACATTTGTCAATAGGTATTCTAACAATCAATTAAGCATCCATTATTAATTAAAATATTCATTCATTATTATAATTCTTAACTAATATTTATCTGTATAATTATTATCTATATATATGTGAGCATGTATTAATGTTTTGTGTGTGTGTGTGTGTTTTTTTAATTTAATACACTATTATGGTTTTTATACTTTACTAGCAACCCGTCTCGACTTCGGGTAGCAGAGTAACTAATACATATAACTCTATTTCACTTTCCACTACCTTTTTGAAGTGAAACTTCTTATGCGACTTCCAAGCGTTAAGCGTTAAATGTTAAACGTTTAACGCACGTTATCGGTCTCTCCTCTTTGTGTGAGCCAGAGCGAGAGAGTAAATGTCAGTGTGTATGTATATTGCACACTGTTTAAATAAAATAAAAAATGTCTTTTAAAATGAAGTTTCACTTCTATCGTGTATGAATCGCACACACACCTTTTTTTTAAACGAAAACTAACTGAAGCTTAACTGAAAGAAATTGCCTTGTGACATTAAGCTTGCTAGTGGTTATTATAAATCAGAAATTTCAACGATCAAGTGCATACGCTAATAATTATCACTACTTATATTTTTAATTTATTTTGCTACCTTATTTTCTACGAACGAAGTGTGGAGTTTATCTAACACAACAATGAGATACAACATCAACGAGAACTTGGGGAAAGTTCGTTCCCTAGAGTTGCAATTTTTTACAGTAAAATAAAAACTTGTTTAATAAACTTGTCCCAATTAGCGTCGGGTTGTTGTACAAACTATCGACTTATCTAACTTGACTTTAAATGATTACTAAAGCAAATTCACCACTTGAAAATAGGTACAAGAACGTTACCTAAAACTTGTCGATTATTGTATTCAAAATTATGGCTGTCATTTTAAACATCTATACTTAGTATAATAAAGCTGAATAGCTTATTTGTTTGTGTTTTTGTTTATTTAAACGGGCCAATCTCTGGAACTACCAGTCGGATTCGAAAATCTCTTTTTGTATGTGATAGCCAGGTCCAGCAACCCTACGAGCAAATACATAATTTTTAGTAATTTTAAATACAGGGTTTCATACCAATATTTATTCCTTAGAACCTACACTATCCATTATCTTAATAAAATTTTGTTTTAATAATTAGGTTCAATTCTCGACTCATGTATTTATAACCTTTTTTGAAAATCTATTAATGCAGTTTTTCTTATCTTTCAAATCAACGTCATGGTTCTTTAGAACATATATCTCTGACTCTTTTAGTTTCAGATTTCCCCTCACTGACCGTTCTCAATGTTACATCCTGTATGCAATGTCCATGTACCTGCATGGTGGTAGGGCATTTGCATGGTGGTAGGGCATTTTCTAATGCTCGCCTGGCTAGCTACCACCCTCAAGTTGAAAATCTACCGCCAAGCACCAATAGGTGTGTTCCGGCAGCTGCACTTGAGAGCCAGTCTTCCACTAGGTTTGGCGTGTTACCATCTTGGGCCACATAGTCACTTAACATCAAGTGAGATTGTAGCCACTACGCCAAACCTATAACGATAAAAAAAAAGTATATTGTAGTAGTAGCTATAAGCTATAGTTAACTTTGCGTTAGTTGATAATTGTGCACGTTCCGAACAAGCTTCGCCTTCAACTCGTGATTGAGTGCATCTCGAACGATTCGAGTGTGGTATAAGATACAAGTGGTGGGCGGGCTTTAAAAAAAATCTGTATTATGTGAATTTGACAGACTTCCCGTGGGAGTTTTCTGGAACGGGAGGTATCCATGTATCCGGGGTATCGAGACGCGTCTTATGGGACGATAAAAGAAATTGTTAAATAAAGTACATTAACCAGAAAACAATGAATAACTGTAATTTTAAATGAAAATTTATGAATATCTGTTTCTATAAGCTATTTAAGTCAATAAGAAAATCTAAATGTTATTGTTATTTATTTAGTTTCGTGTTTTATTTTTTATAATAATATTCACAGACGTTGAAATACAGCAGTTACTAATAATCTATATGGAATCTAATCAAATGTTAAATGCAATTTTGATTCTAGCTAGAACGTTTTTTGTAGTTAGCCCTGGGTTTATTATGAATTTCTGTGGTTTTCTAACCACCAAGAGAACTGTTAAATAAATGCGTAGATGAAAATAAATGAAATGGAATGTTTGATCGCACTCGAAAGCTATCATTTGTTCCAAACTTGCTGATTAAGATTCGCAAAGTATCAATCATTTCTACGTGCGTAATATCAATCATTGTTATTTATAACTAGCTGTGTTTGCTGCTCCGCTCGCGTAGATTACAGAATCGAAAATAAAAGTAACATAAGTCCCATCAAAATTGGTCCAACCGTTTCGGAGATTATTCGGAACAGGCAGAAAAAGTATAAGTACCGTATATACTTTCATATGCATTTAGTAAAAAGCTGTTCTTTTGTCATTACAAACAGACACTTCAATTTTGTTATTTGTATAGGTGTACTAGCTGTGCCCGCGGCTCCGCTCACGTAGACTACGGAATACTGTCGGTCGAGAGCACGCGCGAATTGTGCTGCCTCAAAAATGCTTATTGTGGGTGATACTTAGAAGATAGATATATGCTTTCGCAAAAAAAATTATAAGCCGTTTTAGATCTATAATATGTAGAATATTAACTTGATATATTTGTAATGGTTTATTCAGCGTTAACCATTTAATCACCCCAAAAACGTCTTTTTCCGAATTGATTCGCGTTATCGTCACTGTTTATTTCGTTTGTTACTCATGTAATAAAATATAACCTGGCCACATAGCATATCTATAAATTAACGGAAATACAATGTAAATTGGATGAGTGGCTTTCGCGTTAAAAGAACATAAACCGACAGACAGAGAGAAGTTGAGTTTTATAATATGTAAGAATAGTATGCAGTAGTCAGTAGTAGAAAGTTTGTTGAAGCATATTGGACATAGCGCACATACCGGTTTATTAAGAAAGCATATTAGTAATTATAATGGTTCGAAATTTCGTTAACCGCTACTGCTTTTCACTTATAAATGTAGGGCGAGGTCAAATGTATATAACAACCACAAATGTATAGAAATTCGATTTTCATATCGCAATTTTCGAATAAGCTTTAATGAAAATATTCTTTATGCTACCTCTTAATATTTTATTATCACCTGGTACAAATGAATCCACATACTGTTATGAATTGTATTGGTTTTTACTACGTATGTGTTGTACCAGGTAGGTAAAATCCACAGACGACGGCAGCCGTTAGTAGATGAATAATTATTCATCGGCAGTCATGACCACTGAATAAGTCAGACACACTGAATAATGAGACACTCAAGTGTCTAACGCCATATTTAATATATGACATTAAAATCTTTTCTCTAACATACTTCTCACCTTATCAAACGAAACCAGACTTAACGCAAAAAAGAGAAAAGCCTTTACAAAAAGTAGAATAATATGAAATTCTCAAAGAAAATAAAACCTCGACGCGCAAGCCCCGTCTTATCCCTTTTATGGGGGCGAGAGAAAAATATTTCTCTTTCAAAACGACTGCCGCTCTATGGCCGCTTAGATCGCTCAGCGGGAAATATACATTTTTATATGGAAACTTTTATATTAATTCATTGTTATGTGTTCAGTTCGTGACATTTTTAATATTGACTTATCGACATACGCACACGAATTAACCAGTATGCCAAGTGTCGTAAGAATCTATACTAATATAAAAACCTGAAGAGTTTTTTGTTTGTTTAAACGCGCTAATTGGATCTACCAGTCGGATTTGAAAAATTATTTTTGTATTTGATAGCCCGATTCATGAGGAATATAACTTCACGCCACGGCCATAAAGAGCGGAGCAGTAACTATGAATATCAAGCAATGTGGCAAGCTTTTTTTATAAAACAAAGGTGGCTAACAAGCATACGGCCCGCCTAATGGTAAGCGTTTACCGTAGCTTAAGGACGCTTGTAACACCAGAGGTATCACTAGCCCGTTGCCGACCTTGAAGCCCCTTATCCCAAAGCGCTCTGGAAACCCTACTCACCGCAAGAACACAACACAAGGTTATTTGGCTGCGATCTTCTGAACGGTGGAGTTATGTCTCCTTCGGACTGCCTCAAGTAGAGAGAAATCTCTAAATAATTTTTTCTATGTCCTACCTCTTTACCTGTAGGCAAGTACGGGATAGAGCTATACGGGTGCCTTGGCGGCAGCGCCGTTGAGAATCTGTCGAATAAATTTAACACGAGTGAAACCGTGGGGCAGCTTGTGTTTAAATAGAAAAGAACAATACATTGTTAGCTAGTCTGATTATTAAGTCCAAATCCTTGTGTGCCTATTTGTGGAACATTTAACTGACATATCGAAGGCGTCAAGGCTATTATATTATATTATAAGAGCTGGTTCATACTAGGTCGAACCGACAGTTTTACCGTCATTCGACTGTCGGCTATTGGTGTTCACACTATCATGACGATCAGTAATCGGCCTGTCGGTCCAACCAAATGTGGACATCACCCTAATTTTATCTTTTTTCGGCTTGTCGCAAAGTAGTTATGAGTTGGCTTTCCGCGTACAATAAACGATGATGTCGTTCTGGTTCCCATGTGATTTATCACTATGTGTATGGTGGTCACAATCCCTACCACCCCGCTTCATTACTATGTATACACCGACTGATCCCAGAACGCGACAAACCAAAAGAAAATCCCTATGCTAGGTTGGTCTCTGGTATAGTAATTATTATCAATAATTATTACTATAAGTAGTAGTTATAATAATGTTTTTACTCCCCATTTAATGTATCCATGTTTTAACATGAAAGGAGTTCTCTCTGCGTACACGTCAATGCGTGGGTGGGTCGGGTACAAGTCACCGCTTCTTCCCTACAAGTGTGAACGGCGCAATTCAAATCTGTATGACAATAATATCTAAGCCGACCCGACCGTCAAATCGTGGCCGAACGTCCAGTAAATGTGTCGCTGCCGACAGTGTTATCGAGTCAATCTAATGTGAACAATGCTATTGAAATGCATATTTGAAGCAATGATGACTCAGTGGTAGCGTGTATGGACTATTGACGTGAGTTCGAGTCCCCGCAATGAGCCTGAGCTTTCGATGAAGGAAACCATCGTGATGAACTCATAGCATGGTGGTAGGACATTTTCTATTGCCTGCCTGGCTAGCTACCAAGCTTAAGATAAAAATCTATTCCCAAGTATCTATAGGTGTGTTCGAGAGGCTGCACTTGAGAACTAGTTTCTCTACTCGGCTTAGCGACCTACCATCTTGCACCACATCGTCAGTAAACATCAAACGCTAAGTCTATAAAGAGCTGTCGGTCCTACCAAGTGTGATTTGACAAACTTTAGCCTTAGTATATTAGTCTTTCCACCGACGTATCGATATAAATATTTACAATCGCTGATAAAAGCGAAGCAAACTGTATTACTTTTAGAATATTTTAAAAAATATTTATATTTTGTTCATTTATAGGAGTTGCGTGATGAGTTCGTCTTCAAAAGTCTATCCTCATAACAAAAACACTCATAAAAAAGTTCACGATCTCAAATATTGCCCTCCGTGAGCAACTCCGCGAAGTCAAGAACTCGTTGACACCGGGGAAAAAGGAAGATGTATAATTATGACGATCGAGTTCCCGCGGCCGGCTCGAGAGGTCGCTTCAAACCAGACACTCGGTTACAATAACTCGGAACAATTGTGACATCTCGAGAGAGCGGCTGCCGCTCGAGGGTAGAAGTGGACACGCTCTCATTTATCGCTTTGACGGCAAAGGTTTTTTTGTCTTCAAAGCTGCTAACTTTATGAGGGGTAGGCAGTGTTTGTAATACGAAGTTAAATGGTTTTTAATTTAACCTAGTTTTTTCAGAAAATTTTAATAGGTTCATTCTTGGGACGGCTATTGAGCTAGCTAATTGATGTTATTATGTAATATGAAATAGCACTGTTTAGTAAATAACTTTACTAAAGTTAGTTACAACTTTCAAATTGAAAACTTTCCGCTCAAAACCAAACAAATTTGATTCGATTTATGCTCCGAGGATTACTTAGGGCGAATGACCAAATAAAATACCATATAATCGCTTTTTGAAATTCATCTGGTCATAAATATTAGGAAAATGGTTGCCAAACTCATAATATAATAAAAACATCAACTTTGTAACGACACATTTTCTTATTAACTTTCCTCTACAATAAAAATAAATAATTGAATGTACCAATCTGAACACTATATTTTTTAACTAATAGAGAACTTTCGTTGGCTGAAGATGATACTTTTACCTTTTTTTCTTCATTTCCATTTCCAAACATTTCCATCGTTTGGATAACCCGGCAAGAAAATCAATCAAGCTCGCTGTTATATATTTAATATTATTATCTTAAGGTGAGGTTATATTGGAATAAAAGCCTCTAAAAATTTAGAATTAAAAAAAAAGGTGCGGTTATAATAATATTCCAATAGGATCAAACATTTCGTTTTTTCTTCTATATTCTACACATATTATAAACCTCAACGTCTATCTGTCTGTCTGTCAGTTTATGTTATTTTCACGCGAAAACCACTTATCTGATTTACATGTTTTTTTTTTTTAATTTATAGCTATTTATCTGCCCAGGTTATAGGATATATTTTGTAAGATAAAGTAACACACGAAGTATATATATATATATATATATATATATATATATATATATATATATATCTCCTAAAGGTCATCCACTATAAACATTTTTGATTTCCGTTTATTGAGCGGGGACAGCACTACTCGCGCGTGTGCTTCACTGATGACATTCTGTAGTCCACGCGAGCGGAACCTCTGGCACAACTAGCATACTATAAATTTAAGTTCACATGGGTTACCGCTTAGGGACGTTTTTAGTAAACATATTTATAAAAGAAATATATAAAACAACATATTTAAAAAGTAACAAAACTCATGCCAACTCTCCTATTCTTATCACTGGACCTAGGTTTGCAACTTTGCAACTTATTAGATACTATAATCATTACCTAGATAATGTAATATACCTAGATAGTTACCTTGCAGATATGAACGCTGATAAAACCCAGTAACAGCCATTACTTGCTTATTAAACGTAACGAAGCTGTTAGTGTCTAGTAATGTAGTCTTTTTACTAGGTCGTGAGATAAAGTCGACTTGGGTTCCTGAACGTTGTAACTTAATTAAAAATCATATTTTTAATATACACCGGTAAGTTTCTCGTGTGAATATTAGTTTTCAGAGATGAAATTGAATATTCTAAACCGCTGTAATTCCAGAGAATTCGGCATAAGTGTAATATAGAAACAAAATCTCACTGAAGACCGTTTAATTTTAAGTGATGTAGGGCACAAAAAATGTTTTGGAGATTTCTCTTCACTTGGGACAGCCAGTTTGGTGGAATACCTACATCCTACAGAAGATAGCAGCCAAATGACCTAGTGTTGTGTGAGTAGAGTTTCCAGAGCTCCTTGGGGTAGGGGGTTTAAGACCGGCAACGGGCAAGTGATACCTATGGCATTACAAACGTCCATAGGCTGCAGTAGCCGCTTACCATCAGGCGGGCCGTATACAAGTTTACCACAACATTAGTATAAAAAAATCGAAATGAACATAAGGCACTCAGCCTAAAAAATCACCGGCTCGCCAATATACCAAAACATAGTGTGGAAATGTCCAGAATGCAACGAAATTGATTTATGACAAAACACATTTAAAGGAAGGGGTAATTATTTGTTTACGATATTCGAACCGATATATTCCAAAAAACAACGGCGTCGTTGTAATGCCGGCCTATATGCCGCTCAGTAGTTATACACTAGCTAATACCGATCCACGAAAAACCAAAAGAGTCATTGTAATGGCTTTATCACCATATTTATGGTGGTCGCTAATCAGTCGAGTACAGATCCCTACCGTCCGTTTGATTACTGGATATACGTGCCATGCATTACCACTGGTATTACAATTGTCGCGTCTTGTTATTTCCCAGTATATAAACATCATTTGATCCCATTATGTAAGTGAACTAACAACTATTTAAAAAAATACATGTCCGGAACAAATTCAGTGTACAACAAAACATTAAACAAGAATTACAGTACACTGCAATAATTCAAACGTTAACTTTTGTTACCTACAACCGAAAACTGTTCGTAGCGAGGTTAAACTTTTGCTCTACCGATCTGTTCCAGAACTTTATGTTACATTCACACCAATTTACCATATAATAGAGAGTTCGCTTTGTATTAAATAACCTCTGTAAATACTATTAATGACACGCTTTTACAAAGAGATAAATTTAAGTTTTCATTGGTTCAATTTTATAATAACGTGACAATAAACTTGTTTTACTTTAATGGAATACCCTTTACTTAACGTAAAGTAAAGTAAACTCAATTATGGCAAGGAAGGGTTTTATTCTAAATTGCCTTGGAAGAGAAGAGAGGGTCGAAAATTTTTGATTAGCCACAACGCATACTAAATCTATTAATTATAAAATTATTAATGAATATCAAACAGTTTTGCAACTTCTGAAGAGTTAGATATGCACATTAGTATTATAGGTCAAAGTATACGGTAATAGTTCTTAGTCTACTCATTAGCATACTTAAAAATGCATAATAATAAAATAAAAAACTACCCTTACAGTAGTCGCATATGATGTGTAACATCTGACATGTTATCCTATGAAGTATATGTGACGTCATCATCATTATACGAGTATTATTAGTCAAATATATTCTAAGCATGGAAATATATGTAATTCTATATTATTTTTCACTTTTATTTTATCGATAATTTCGCATATATTCTGCTCTGAATTTACCCATCTCTGCAAATCATAAAAAATAAATTAGCTTGGTAAATGTTTAAAAATTAGAAATATAAGATTTAATCAAAATAACCTGTGTAATTAATTAGTTAGTTTTTTTAAATCAAACAACTTTTTTCATCACAATAAAAAATATTATATTGACAGCGACTGGAATTAACCTAAAAGTATGAAAAAGATCCGCAATGAAATATTTACTCAAATAATTTCATATTACTTACTCGCAATTTTTTAAGAATGATGATCCTTGTCAGACTCTTAATAGTAAAGATAATTATAAATATAGTTTACACATATAAATATAACCTCAGATTTTATACACAACACTGTATAACTGTAGATGAGTGCACAGCTGATATGTTCTCCTTCTCTATTTTCTTTTCTCTTTCTCGTCACACACACGCATACACGAATACTCATAAACGCATATTGGTGATATTTCAGAAAATAACTAGAACTTTTCTGTCACCACAAAACTCCCTGGAAAGTTATAATTAAGAAGATGGTGATCTTCTTAAAGTGATGTTTGTAGATAAGAAAAATGGTTCGAAGATAGGCTTAGATGACATGTATCCAGTGGTAAAAAAAAAACAAACAAACTTCTACCTGCGGGTTCTGACAGCTTCACTTTTTTTTTGAGCCTGATGGCAAGAACAGTACAATCCAAAAGTAAGGGCGACCACCTAAGTATCGGCACACTATCGCCAGTTGTCGCTGTCATGCCTGTAAGCCTGTAAGCCTGTAAGCCTTTCGGTAGCTGGAAATACACTGGTTGATCTCGAAACGCAACAATCCAAAAGGAAGTCACTATGACGAGTATATCACCATATGCATGGTCGCGACCTAGACGAGTACAGATTCCTACCACCCCCATGATTATTGGATATACGCTTGCTGATTCCGAAACGTGACACGCATAGGTGTGCCCGTATGTTGAGTGTTTGTTACACCTGGTTTATGGTGGTCGCAATCCAGTCGGACGCAATGTCGTGTCCTACCATCCTACAAGTGAGAGATATATAGTATAGCTGTAAACAAACACAACAGTATAATTAGATAAAATATTATTTTTAAACAATACCTAGGATTTTGATCATAAATTAAAACAAATAAATCGATAGCACTTGAGACCAGCCCGGCCCATTCGTGTCCCGGCATACTAATGTACAAAATACAAATGAACCTTTCGAATAAACCTTTTTATGTTCTTGTGATTTTTTTATGAATTACTAATTGCTTTGTAACAGATACCGCAACTTTCATCACCTTATGTGAGGCGTGCTTGTAAAAAAGCGTATAATTTTTTCGTTTTCAATATTTAAATAGGGATTATATTAATTGGTCATCTGAGAACTGATTGATCTATTTTTTATCTATTTTAAGCTTTATTAAATTGATCAATATTCATTCTGGTTACTATGTCTATATTAGTTGATCAAGGGATTATTTTTTCATTAACTATATTCAAGATGATGTTATTATGTTTAAAAGTTGTAAATTACTATTAGGTGTTAAAAAATAATAATCATTGGTACCTTTTTAATGATTCTACTGTCTGGAACCTCCTCGTGGTGTGCCCCGGACAACGTCAGTCCTTATGACTTGCTGCTAGTACTAGACCGTCAGCATCCCTCCCCTGTACACCTCTGCTTATCAGAGGAGACAGGGGATGGGGCAAGAGTGGGCTCGCTTCGGCTCGCCCACTTCGGACGGGACATGTCTTTGACGGCGGAGGAAGAAAACCTCCTTAAAAAATTGAGAGGTTACAACCTCTTTAAAAATCACATTAGGTGAAGACACCACCTAAAAAAATCAAGGACGTACGGTGGAAGACAACCATTTTAAAAACAATAACGAGGAAGACAAGCTCGTTAAAAAAAACTAAACGGAGGTGGTAAAAATTCGATTTCTACATACAAAGTGGTATATGCACAAGTGGTCGGCAAACTATTGCATGTATGCAACTTTTTTCGAAGCTGGTTTTACAATATTGCAGGGTTAATTTAAATATAACGTGTATGTTCGACGGAAACTTGATTGTAGCATGGTTATATATTCCATTCATTTTGATTTTTATATTCCTGTAACTTGGATGACGTTGATAATGATTTTGTACAAGCATATAAAGAGAATTCGAAAAATAGAGCACATAACGTAAGTTTTAGTTTGTCTGGAATCCTTATTAAAAAGTTTTAATAATGTACCGCGTTGAATATACTTGAACGTTGAAATTAACAAGTTAGTTATTAAATTCGAGCTCCCTTCTGTGGTTTTCCCAAGGGTCTACAGTATGGGGTTCTTCAAAACGGAAGTTAAGTTTTTAAAGTGTGAACAACGTGCGTGATGTCTAGTGTTGCAAGCGTCCATAGGCTGCGGTACTATCAGGTGGGTAGATTACGTGGTATAAAAAAAACGAATTATTACGTCCATGGAAATAAAACTCTGTTATTGGCAAATGCTTCTACATCACCAAAGTAGTTCCCTGGTTCTTTTGTACATTGAAAGTTTGCTTATCATTCGGGTTATCGGCCTGACTGGTTATCGACCACATTAGATTGTCGGTATATTAACACGCTGTTTAGAATCTTTTTTTTTTTTAACGTGGAGGAACCATTCATGGGTACACACCCGTCCCGGAGGGAACGGGTGGTTATGTGAGACTCCTACTCACTAAACCTCCACGGTGTACCATCCGCCGCCTTAACGGGGCGACACGGGCTTCGCACTTGGCATTCGTTGCCGCGTCGCCCCAGCGGCAGGCCCAGCAGCTTGCTGAGCCCCCGGCATCAATGGGAGACAGTTCGGTACACCCTAACTGTCTCCCCCCATCCGCCGGACCTGTGCAATGGGAAGACGGGCCCCCCGACCCGTCCCCCCTGGTCCGGCTATGGTGGCGGCAGGAGGCGCGCAAAGTGCCTCCTTCGGCCGCCTGTTCTTCTTTGGCGGAGAGGGCCACTCAGAGGATCCACCTCGCGAGCCCTCTCCGCCGTCTCCTTCTGCGAGATGACCTCCTCGCAGAAGGAGACCACCGCTGACCATGACCCCTCGCTGTCGAGCATGTGATTAACCACACTCGGCAGCGAGAGGTCCCCTCCTACCACCGCGGCCAGAGCGCGGCGCTGCTCCACCCACGCAGCACACTCAGAGAGAGTGTGCTGCGCTGTATCTTCTGCAGCACCACACTCGTGGCACGCAGTGGTGGGCTCCCTCCTGGCTATCTTGTGCAGGTACCATCCGAAGCAGCCATGTCCGGACAGCACCTGCACAAGCCTGAATGTTAGGGAGCCCTGCTCCCTGTTGCACCATGCCCGGAGGACCGGGCGGACGGCGTCTATGGTATAACGCCCATAGCGCGCATCCGCCAGGTCCTCCTCCCACCTCCTCAAAACTCTATCCCGGGCCTGCCTCCGCAGGCCCTCAATTTCTCTGGGAGCCGGAGGCTCCCCTAACTCTTTCCTCGCCGCCGTGAATCTATACACGGCGGTGAGCACCTCCGCCTCCAGCTCCCACGGCGGGGAGCCAGCGAGCACAAAGGCCGCCCCTGCGGACACCGACCGGTATCCACGGATCACCCTCAGCGCCACGACACGCTGCGCCGCACGCAGAATTCGGGAGGAGCCGTCCGAGAGCCGCCGCCGCTCCGACTATGCGCGGTCCGAGTCCCCGAAAGCGGGACCTAACCTGGACCCTGTGCCCCTGCACCATGAGGTGTGCCTCAGGGGGCGGTCCACACCGAGGCCCATGAAACAAAAGAGCCTCGGTTTTTTCGACCGCCACCCTGAGGCCCAGCAACTCTATTCGCCTGACCACAAGGGCAGTGCCCTCTGTGGCCAGGCGGCTGACCTCCTGCCAGCTTCCCCCCCGGGCTACGACTAGGGTGTCGTCCGCATAGCAGATTACCCGCACCCCATCAGGGAGCGCTACGCGGAGCACCCAGTCATAGCCTATGTTCCACAGGAGTGGACCCAACACCGACCCCTGTGGAACACCACACCCAACATGGCGCCGGGCTACCACACCCCGACTGTCCGCAAAGACGACCTCCCTGTCTTGGAGGTAGTCCTCCAACAGCCGCCGCAGGTACGAGGGCACTCCGAAATATCGGAGCGCTTCCCGAATAACAACATGCGGCAGACTGTTGAAGGCGTTGGCGATGTCGAGTGACACCGCCAACAACCTACCTCCCCCCTCGGTCGCCTCAGCGGACCAAGCCTTAAGGGTGGGGAGGGCGTCCAATGTAGAGCGCCCCCTCCGGAAGCCGAACTGGCAGTCCGACATTCCCGGCCCCACTTCCTCCAGATGCCGGATGACACGGGAAGCTATTATCCTCTCTAGCAACTTTCCCGTGTCATCCAACAACACCAGGGGCCGGTATGAGGACGGGCAGTCCGGAGGGCGGCCCTCCTTCCTGAAAAGGCAAAGCCGCCACACCTTCCAGAACTTCGGGAACCGTCCAACCGACAAACAACGGTCGAACAATTCCCCAAGCCCTCCCCCCAAGTGGCCTAGCGCCACGTCTAAGACGGATGGAGTTCCGGGCCAGGCGCTCTCTCACCAGCCCCATCTCTGTATCTGTTATGAGATGGGGCGAAACCGGCTCCTCCGCAACAAAGCCCCCATTTGACATGGGAGGTGGGAGGAGCTCCGGAGGGTCGGGGAGTAATGTGGCCACGACCCTCGATAGGACCTCTGGATGGAGGGATTCCGTTAGAGGGGGCGCCTGCCCCCGGAACCTCTTCCGAACCATCCGGTATGGGCGCCCCCATGGATCCCTATCCAGGGTCCCAAGGAGCTCCTCCCAGCCTTCCTCCTTAGCCCGGCTGATGGCAACTTGCAGGGACTTTTTGCAGTCCCTGTACACACCATACAGCCGGGCCTCCTCCCCGGGTTCACGGGTGCGCCGCCAGCGGCTGTGCTGCAGCAGCCGCCTCGCTGCAGAGCAGGCCGCTCGGAGACCAGCAATCTCCGGGGACCACCAATGCACCGCCCGCTTTTTATGCGGGCGGTTGTTGCCCCGCGGCATCGACGCGTCGCAGACCGCCGTGAGGGCCTCACGGAAACGGGCCGCAGACGCGTCGATATCCTCCTCTACCGGAGCTGGCGCCAGCCAGCTCTGCACTATGGCCGCCTCTTCCGCCAACTGCCGGTCGAGGCGGCTCATGACCCATCGGGGGAACGCCGTCCCCCGACGGGGGCGGTGCGCCAGCTCCCCTGCTGAAGTGGAGACCCCAAACCTAATATACCGGTGATCCGATAGGGTCTCCACTTCCTCCAGCACCTTCCAATCTTGCACACGGCGCGCGACAGACGGCGTGGCGAACGATACGTCTACCACGGACCCTCCGTTATGTCGCACGCACGTGTGGACAGATCCTCTGTTGAGGAGGGACAGTCCAACCTCGACTGTCCACTCCTCAACCGCGGCCCCCCGCGGGTCCATGACTGCCGCTCCCCATGTCCGTGACTTGGTATTGAGATCGCCAAGCAGGACAATAGGAAGCGGCGACAGCCGCCTGACCGCCTGCCCCAGGGAGTCGAGAAAAGTCTCGAACTCCGCCAGGGCCCGGTTTGGGGAGAAGTACACCCCAACAATGGCGTACTCTCCCCAGGCGGCCGCCACGAACCCCGCTCCTCTCTCCTTCACAGAGAGGGGCGTACCTGTGCTATGGATCGCTACGGAGCCATTCAAGTCTCCTGCCCAGTAAGGCTGGACAGGGACGTAATACGGCTCCGCAGCGACCGCTACGCCGATGTTCCACTCCACCACTGACTGCACAAATAAATCTTGTGCAGTGGCGGAGTGGTTCAGGTTCGCCTGGAGGCAGCTGGTATGGGTGTGCTGCATTAGTGAACCATACCAGTTGCCTCCGGCCTACGCCCCCCAATCAATCGCCCAAAAGGCCTCCTTTTTGTGGCGGGGAAGCCCCCCCCATATAGTGTTCTGACGGAAGCCCCGCGTCGGCACATACGGCGCAGCGCTGTTTTGCAGCTGTACAGTCCGACGCCGTATGGCCTGGGCCGCCGCGCCTGTAGCCGGTCGGCTGCCGATTCGCACATTGCGCGAGTGTGGCCCAAGCCCATGCACTTGAAGCAGCGCATGGGCTTCTCCTCCAGTGGACGTATCCGGGCCACACTCCAGCCGACCAGCAGACGCCCCGCCTCCGCCAGCTTCTTGGCCTCTGCCACTGGGAGTGACACGAGTGCCACTCCCCCTCCCCAATCCTGCCGGATGGGGCCGATCCTCACCATGTCCGGCCTGCATCCGGTCCTGGCAGAGATCGCCACGGCCACCTCAGCCTGGGTCACCGACTCGTGTAAGCCGATGACCCTGACCTCCGCACGCTTGACTGGCCTTGAGATCACAGCCACCTCTGCGAGAGCAACTTTCAGTTGCTCCGCCAGGCCATCCGCCTTCTTCTCGCCTTCGGAGCCAGGAAGCTCTATAATCCTGGCTCCAGTGGCGGTGGTGCGGAGCTTTATTTCGGTGATGCCCAGCCCCGCCAGCCCTACCGTCTCCCGCGCCTTCAATACAGCCGCCGAATACGATACCCCCTTGGCTACGGCATCAGGCTGAAGTGTGATCATCACTGCAGCCGAGCGCGGCACTGAGGGCATCTTCCGCTGTACCTTCTTTTTCTGCGGCGCAGGAGTTGCTGGCACAGCTGGGGCCGCCTTGGCTTTCTTTGGACGACGAGCAACCGTCGTCCACAACTCCGTGCCGGCCTCAGCTGGAGCTTGGGCAGCAGCTGGGGCCGGTAGGGCAGCCCACTCCATATCAAGCGGCTCCTGGTTTGGAGTTGGCGTACCCGGCCCTATCCGGTCTTGCCCGGGAGACAGACCGAGTTCGCACGGCTCCGCCAGCAGAGCTAGTGGGCCTGGGTACGGCGGCAGGCCTGACAGTCGCAGGCCTTTTATCGGCCGCCAATGGTGGGCGAAGGACTTTCTTGGGGAGGAGGCGACCATCCACCTCCAGGCTGTCAAAGCGAGCGTCCAACACCTTGATGGATCGCTCCAGCCTCCCGAAACCCTCCGTCAACAACTTCTCCCACTCCTGGGACGGTGCCACCACTTGTGCCGGTGGTGTGAGTGGCACCGGTGGTGGAAGCGGCACCGGAGGTGGAGGAGGAGGATGCATAACTTTCCTCGACTTTGCCTCCCGCCGCCAAGCAAGGACCTCGCTCTTGAGGTCCTTCACTTGTCGGCGGAGGATCCTCGTCTCCCGGCCGAGGCGGGCAGTCTCTTCGTTGACCGTACGCTCCAGGAGCGTCTCCACGAGTCCCTTTCAAATTCCTTGAGACGCGGCACACCTCCAATATGTCTTTCACCCCACCATCTGTGAGGGCCTTAAGCGCATCCGCGTCCAGGCGCTCTACCTCCACATGGCCTACGTCACCAGTTTGGTCCTGGAAGACCACCTCAAGGTCATCATCTACGAGCACCTCAGCACTCATGACCTTTGAAAACGGCTGAGCCAACCCTCCACTTCCTTCGGCCAGCCGTCCCGAACTCCTTGACCGCCCTGAGCCTCGTGCCGATCCTCTTTTGGCCGAATTGGTTTTGGGAACCTTCGCGGCATCCCACTCCACCTCTAATCTTTCAAGCCTTGACCCGGCAGGCCTCTTGGCGTCCCCTTCAGCACGATCCGAACTCGCGCCACCACACCCCTCCTCGCTCCCACTTAACCTATTTAACCTACTAATAATTTTTGTTTTTGTGTTTTGGTCCATATTTAATCCCACGAGTATGGGGGAAGTAATGGTCCACCCAGGCAGTGCCCCCTGTACCTGGGTAAGCCTAGCATAACCCGTCAGAGAGTCGGCCGGTTCTCCGACGGGGGTCGCACTCGTGACTGGTCTCCCACCAGCCACGCATCCCCTCGCGGTGCGCCGCCGCTTGGGATTGGAGTGATTTTTTATAGAGGTTTTCTTCCTCGCGGTCCAGGCGGTGAAGCCAAGACCTTCGGTATCATTTGAAGCCGCGAGACTCACAACCACGACACTTCAAAATGGGATTACGAATACGACGGAGGTAAGCGAGGCAAGATGCCCCGCCTACCTGCCCGACGGCAGTGCAAGTCCACGCCAAGCCCGTCACACGCTACGTCCATCGTTCCCTCTGAGAAGCAGAAGGACGGCAAACTCAGCCTCCCCGTCAGGTATTAGCCGCCGGCCGAGAAGCGGCCGACGTTGCCCGGGATGCACCACGCGGAGGTTCCTGACTCGCACCCCCTGTTTAGAATCTGCCATAATCCTTGTTTTAGCTACCTAACGCTGTTCATAATAAGCCATGCCTACTATTTAATAATAATATATACCATTTTTTTTTTAATATTGTTTCTAACATAGAAAGATTATCTAACATAAAAAAGATCAAAACTTCAAAGGAATAATCCCGAAAGAGACGTTTATTTCATAGAAAAATAATAAGGAAAGTCCATCGTGATCCAATTTGAGAAGATGTTGAAACCTAGCTGTCACCGAATGTAATTTATGAAAGCCTGGTATCCTTTGTAAAATTTTAAAGTTGACTTTTCCGTTTTATATTTTGTTTTACGTGCGGACATTTTAAGAACTACGTTGACCACCTGATTGATGAGAATGTAATGACAGCCGTCATAATCATGACATCATTTTCATCAACTAAATAAATACGTTACTAATGGCTATGTTAAACTAAAGTAAACAAACCAGAATATTATTATTATTAGTAGGGATGTTTCGGAAACCCGGCGGAACCGTATTTTGTTTTAACTGGCACCATAATTCTGTATCCGAAAAGATATCAAATTTAGGTTGATTAAATAAAATAAATGAATTATAAAGTACACATTTGGCCCAATATTAATGCAGATTTTTTCACCGTGTTTTCGCTACAGACATATTTTTTTATTCAAACACTAAGTAATCTTATTAAAGAAGACATTCTTAAAATGATAACTGTGAAGTCTACAAATGTAACATCAACGCCACAAGATTTCTCAAATAAATGTACAGACCTTTTGGAGATTTTTTCTTATTTTCGGCAAGAGCTCAAGCCGAGCTTCGGCCACTTTGGTACCCTTGAGCTTGTTACCTCGCTTTCGCAGCTGAATGCCCTAAGCGCTAGCCCAAGCCCGGTGCAACTGCTGCCTAAAAGTGTAGTCAAATAAAAAAAAAAGCAACGCCACAGTATATTGTCCTATTGACCTATTCGTAAGTAACCTAAGAAATACAGTCAAAGGGCAGACCTAGTGAGTTTTTAACTACCGAGAGGCCGTAGGTAATTTTTTCAAGGACACTACCGAGATAAAATACTTTTTACATTGATGAACTGTGGCAATGCATCAGGTAAAAAGATTTTAAATTCATTTATCGACGTCGGATTATTTTTCCGGATACCAGATTACTCGGCAAGGTGAACACCGAATATCCGGAGCCCGTCTAACAAGCATAACCAGGATCCGGCAACTCTACTTAATAATTATTATTTTATGAGTTAGCCCAAAACGTGCCGACGAGCAGCGCGCCTATTTTCATGGTTTATTTAAAATTTCCTGCTTATTAATAGCGTTACCTTCGTCGTAATAAGTTGAGCTCTGTTGTTTTATGAACTCTTGGTATTTCGAAAATCCTTGCATAATGAAGTAAAATGAAATCGTTACACATGTATCATCAATCTCCTCCAACACTTTTCAGATTACTAAAACAACACATACATACACATGTTCCTTCTCTCCTCCCAGGGGGAAGAAACATATAGTTTTAGTTTTGATCGAATGATAGGGAATTAGCCAGATCGCAACTTAATTGCATACGCGCAACAGTCCGAGTCGAGGTTCGGTCACTTTGGGACCCTCGGATGTTGTTGCAAAGCCTTCGTGGCTGAGTGCCTTAAGCGCTCGCCCCCAAGCCCGGTAAAGCTGTAAAAACCGTAAAAGCTCCAGGGGCCCTAAGGCTAACAGTATAGTCAGTTCGAAAAAAAACCTCCAACACTATCTCAACTCTCACATCCCAGACGTTTTTGGTGGGGTATTAAGCTTGAAATAATCGGGGTGAGGGATCTATCTGTACACGACTGGGCTGCGACCATGGTGATAAATCCTTCACAGTGACACTCCTATGGTTTGTCTGTTATGAGGGATCATCAGTATCAAAATTTACAAAAAAAGTTATAACAAGGATGTCTCCTTAGGCACTTTACTATAAAATAATTTGAATAAGTTACATAAACTTGTACATTGGTTTACACAATAAAAAGTATAGGGACAATTTTGAATATAACCCGAAGATTAACTCCATATAAAATTTAACACGGAGAAATTATAAGAAAAAAGGTTTTCTGTGTTAATCCATACTATATAAGTATATTATAATCATATGCAGGATCTAACTAACAGGACACAGAGGGCACTTTGCAAGTGTTTTAACGAAACTAAACGAGTGTAGTGATGATATTGACTACGAGATTGTGCTCGCTCGACCTGTGCTCGCAATACTGTGTGGATACAGTTTTGTGTACAGGATTAAATATATAATGGGAGCTTCCCGAGTAACATCATCCTCATACAATTACTGAAATTGTAATTCATAGTTATTTATTTGTAGTTATAGTAACGAAACAAATATTTAAATAGTTAGTAAGAAATTGGATATTTGATTGACGAAGGCTAACACTACTTTGCGGCAATCCATCGTAAATAATAATTGTAAGAAATTGAATGATGTGGATATCAGAAAAGTGCGAAACCATATTAATGATAATATAAAAAATGTAATAATTGGCCGGTTTAACAAATAAATGATTGTAATTTTTTATCGTACCTTCAATATAGCATTTATAATAAAGTTTGATTGCTATTGGAAGGAAAAGGAAAACAGTAGGTACCTAAAATTCAGACCATAGATGCCAATTAATGAATTCATATCATTGAACAAGCTGTGCCCGCGGCTCCGCTCGCGTGGACTACAGAATGCATGCCGTCGCGTAGGTCGAGCGTAAGCGCGAATCATGCTGTCCGCGCTCCCACCTACAGCAGTCACCCGCCAGTTATTTTAATGACAAAAATGCTTACTGTGGGTGATCCTTAGAAGATAGACATATGCTATCGCCGTTTTTTTTTGTAAAAGAGGTAGGGCACAGAGAAATTTCTTTGGAGATTTCTCTCTACTTGGAGCAGCCCGACTGGTGGAAAATCTCCACCCTACAGAAGATCGCAGCCAAATGACCTAGTGTTGTGTTTCTGCGGTGAGTAGGGATCCAGAGCTCCTTGGGGTAGGGGGGTTCAAGGTCGGCAACGCGCTTGTAAAACTTATGGCATTGCAGGCGTTCATAGGCTAAGGTAGCCGCTTACGATCAGGCGGGCAGTAGGCCTGTTTGCCACCTTTGTAGTATATAAAAAAAGTATTTTTAAGATTAACAATTCAATAGTGCATTCATTTGATATATTTCTTATGGTTCACTCAGCGTAAGCCATCTAAGCGCCCCAAAAGCTTCTTTTTTCCCGAATGAATTAACCATTATCGTCATAACTTGTTTCGTATGTTACTTTATCTAACAATATATATCCTATAACTTGGCGAGATAACATAGCTATAAATTATATAATACAAAAACATGTAAATCGGATAACTGGTTTTCGCGTGAAAAGAAATTTCTTTTTTTCATTCAACATTCAAACTTCATTAAACACAATAAAAGAGTAAAAACAACAAACTCTCTACTCAACTTATAAAATACAAACAAGAGAGCCCCCAATAAAGCAGTGCAAAAAACGAACCACAAAAAAATACCAGGCGAACATAAATGATAAAAGATAATATTTATAAATATTTCGCAACGAACCGTAACCGGATACGCTGTGGCGTATTTGCGCGAAGTCATCTGATTAAGTTGGTAAATCGAGTGGAAGACGATTGATGGATGATGCTCTGAGATCGTTAATTATATTTTGTACATGTGCGTATGTGTGTAGAACTCGTTTTTATTATCAAAAATGTGATATGATATCTGTATATAAATATTATATTGCTATATATACGGTTCTGTACTGTATTGTACGATGTTTATACCTATTAACAGTTTCCGAACGCATAGTATGGTCTACCAATCAGAGGTCGGTTTTTTAACGGAATAATGTACGACTGCTTTGCATTTTTTTAAAAACGACTACGGAGCGCGCGCCGTGGAATAGTAATTATCATCTTGTGATTATACTACGTTCAACGCAAAGCTTTCGAGTATTTTATGCCTCTAGACATTCTACCAAACTCGCGGATCGCGAAAGTTTATACGACTATTACTAGAAGAAATCTACGAGCTGGCCGCTGACCATCAATCCCGCTAGGTAAGTCATGCATTGTATATGATTTGGCGGCTAACTGTGCAATTACATATCTCGTCGAAATCATAAACAAAAGGATTGATTTCACCCAAATATACGAAGGTTATAAGTAGTGATTTTCGTACAATTATATTTTCAAATCCTATTTCTAATATCTTTCATTTATTAAAATTTTATAAAAGGTTCTATAATTAATGTGATTTTTTACGTGTTTTGTAACTTTAAAAGTTTAGCCACCTCTGATTTAGAATACTTAATTAAATACCCAAACAAAAAACTGACAGATCAACAATCAACAAAAAATATGTGTGCATACTCAGTGGTAGCGTGTACGACTTCGGGTCGATTGACGTGAGTTCGAATCCCTACAATGAGCCTGAGCTTCCGGTGAAGAAAAAACATCGTGAGGAAACCATAGCATGGTGGTAGGGTTTTTTCTAATGCCCGCCTGGCTAGCTGCCACCCTCAAGTTGAAAATCTGTCGCCAAGCACCAATAGGTGTGTTCCGGCAGCTGCACTTGATGCACTAGCTGCACTATAAATATTGTACTATTGCCATTATTTTTCAAAAACACTTCAAAACTTAATTACATTCACTATTGACGTAATATAACAAGATCTTTAGGTTCACGCGCAAAAAAATCCAAAGTTAACGCCAAAAATTATGAAATGAATTACAATTGTCTGTCAATAAAAAATCTTTAACTGACACAGTTGTTGACCTTTTTGTCACAAACAAAAATGTATGCACATGACTGAATAAAAATATATGTCACAAACTTAACTACTAGGTATTTAGAACAATACATGAAACTGTAAAGTATAGCAGCCCTAATGGCCCGGCTCAAACCACAGACATTAAGTAAAATTGCAAATGTTGTCTCGTGAAACTACCGCCATTAAATAACAAAATAAACAATTTAAGTCTCGCTACAGTGTAACACATTTGCATCCGACTGCGCTCTCAGGGATGTCGCTAGTTGAATGCGCTTTGATTTATTAGATACTCGAGTGTTGTGTCCGGGAATTTGGTATCTCAAACGTCGACAATAGGGATCCCGATAAATTTTCGCTTCACTGGATCCCACAATTCCGAGAATATCGCATATCTAACTGAAATGTCAAACAAGGTATTTTGTAATGTTCGGGTGGATTTTCCTCCCAAATTAGTAAACTATCAACGTATCTTCCCAAGTTGGAAGCACCTATATGTAGTTTCAACCATTGATATATAACATACTAGAAGAGTTATTTCAAAACAAAAGATGTACATAGATGGCACGTGTGACCGTGCGTGGACTGTTTTAGTTTCTGAAGCGTTAATGGCAGTGAAAGTGCGCTCGGAAGGTTAATATCAGGATGAAACCATATCACGGTTGTAGCGCATTTATTATTGTCCATCTAGCTAGCTCCCACTCGCAATCTTTTGCCAAGCACCTAATGTTCCGGCAGAAGTGCCTACTTGTGATAGTCACTTAAAATCAGGTGAGAATGTGGTAAAGGATTAAAAAAAAACAAAAATTAACCCAATACGAGAAATATTCGTTCTCTTTGCTTTATAAAGCAAGCAATAAAATTATAGTTTTAAATTTGTGTAATTTAATAACAGGCCTTTATTATTGAAACTCTAACTGCGCCCGCGGCTCCACTCGCGTAGACTATATAAAGCTTTCGGTCGAGCGGACTAGCCAATTATGCTGCCCCATAAATGCTTATTGTGGGGATCCTTAGAAGATAGATACATATATGCTATCGCTTACCTTTTTGTAGGTCTTTTTAAGATCTACAATTATGAAGTACATTAATTTGATATATGTTCTATGGTTTACTCAGCGTAAACCATTTAATCGCCCCAAAATTGTACTTTTTTCGGAATTGTTTTATCATTATCGTTATTGCTTATTTTGTATGATACTTTATCTAACAAAATATGTGCTATAACCTTGCTAGAGAATATAGCTATGAATTAAAACAAGAACCATGTAAATCGGATAAGTTGGTTTTCGCATAAAAAGAACATAAACGGACAGACAGACCGAGAGAAGTTGAGCTTTAAATCGTAATAAATAAAAAAAATATGAAATAGTAGATATATTTATTTATCATGAAATAACGTAGCTCTTCTTGTCTTGTAGGTATTTTTTTATAAAAGTCATTAATAGATGCATAGTTTATTCTTTTATCAGATTTTCCGTAGACAGATATGTCAGATTTTCCAAGGTAATCTTATTATTTTGTTATAACTGCCTGTGTCAGCAAAAAATATGTTAAAAATAAGCCGTCACCCGCGAGGGAAATTTACCGTAACAACGTCAGTGAAGTCATAAATTCAGATTTAGTGAACGCGGTCGGGAGCTTGCGATCTAATGATATGATATAACGACGTGTCGTATAACTTGTTTACCAACTTGTTGGTTAGAACCTGGTGACGTCTTAGTAAAGTCTGTCGATCCTTACTGGTCTACAAATAAAATGGGCAAACGGAACTCGTTACGACTATCCACCTATCGCTAATCATTCATTCACTTCACAGTTTCTATATTATTTTTCCTTTATCTCTCTCTTGGGTTACTCTATGATGAAATTTTAATATATTCATATTTTTTTACGTAATTCAGATGAATATAAAAATCTTTACTTTATATTTTAGAACATGTGCTATTTTTATTATAAAAAAAAAACCTTAGTATCAAAGATTCTATATACATTTGTAGTCCTATATCAGTGTGATCGTTATGAACGTCGTGAAAAGGTATTATTTCTTTCTTCCTTTATGGTGATATTTCCAGATCGGCTTCACGGCATTGACGATGCCAATTGACAAATTTCAGCGCATGCTCGTCCCTCAACTATCAACATACCAGTGCTGGCACCGTAATGTATATTTAAGATTACCTTAAGATCCACTACCACCTTTCCACCTACTAAGGTAACAAGCAAAATAGTGCAGAGTTGTCTCATCCCAAATATAAATCTATATTAATATAACAAGCTGAAGAGATTTTTGTTTCATTGTTTGTTTGTTTAAACGCGCTAATCTTGGAAACTACCAGGCGTATTGGAAAAAATCCTTTTGTATATGATAGACAGATTCAGGAGTATCTTCACGCTACGAGCCTAAGGAGCGGAGCAGTAACTATGAACGTGAAGCAATCTGGTAAGCTGTAGGCAAGTACGGGAGGTGGAACTACGATAGAGCTGGGCTACACGGGCGCGTTGGCGACGGCGCGCCGCGCGTGGAGAGTTTGTTGAATATATTAAACACGGTTGAAACCGTGGGGCACAGCTAGTAAATTATAAATGAATGAATATAATTTGCATTGGTCACATTTCCGTTTTCCTATATAGAAAATTTTTTACTAAAAAAGCTAAAATTGAATAGCACTTGCTACCGAACACGAATTAAAACTAAACACAAAATGTACCTACATACCTAAACGAAATGTGTTCGACAAATAAAAAAACCATTAGAACAATATAAAAGTGTTGTTCAAAGCGTAAAGTACTGCCACAAATACCGCGGCGAAGAATATTTGTATAAACCGTTTCCCGTCGTTTATTTCCCGGCAACGTGATTTGAGTCCTGCAAGTTGCCGAGATTTCATTGTTTTTTTTTTAATCGTACTTGTTAGTAAATAAAACAAATTTATTGGGTACATACAAATATAATTTTTACAAATATAATAACAATTTGAATGTTTTCATGAAAGCAACATGCATCATACCTAAAACTTTAAGGTTTTTAAACGTAAGTAAGTTCTAAATTAATCCCCTATACCACTTACCTGGGTAGCAAAACTTAAGTATAGGTACTGATTGTCTAAATACCTACTACAAACTCCTATTAAAATGTATTTCTAAACTGGCAATTTAATTTCTACCGCTGTTCAAGTACGTGCCTAATACTTATGGTTCTATAAGTACACATATTTAAGTGTATACCTATAATATCCTATACAATACCCTGAATATCTTTGTTTTATGTTGTATCAACAAACATACAAACTTAACAACAGTGATGTGTGTTCCCCAGTTTTCTCTTGATGTTTTTCGCGAGTTCCGAAACGGGGTTCGTAAATTACAAGCGTACGTGATCCGACTGCGTGAATCTCCATATCTCGGCTACGTTATTTTTGGCTTCATTTTCCTTACAAACGTTCCTCAACCGAATCCTCTTGAGAAAGTGTACTGTATCTTAAACGAAATTATACCTACATTTTTATAGAAATACAAATATTCTTGGTAACATTTCTAGAGACGTCATTTTTTTATGTTTAAGTCATTTATATGCTTGAAATAAATTATTTTACAAGAAACTTTTTTTACTAAACTTTTAATGCTGGTTCATTAATAAATTTTACGCAAAACAAATTTTAATTGGTGAACTTTGTTGAAATAACATTATAAGCTTAAACTTCTCATAATTATCAAGGAAAACATAAAAGTTAGCAGACTACACGTCTCCAGTAAAACTCTAAAGATGAATCTACCTTGTATATTATAATTTCAAATATATATATATATATATATATGTACATATATATATATTGTTGACTATGTTAATTTCATTAGAAAATGACTGGTTTAATAAATGATAAAATCTACTAAACCCAATGATATTATATATAGACAAGAAGCTAAACCGCAATCCTGTGTCCTTCAATGTATAGCAAAGTTTTACCGATACAATCATTTAATTCTAGTTTACTAAACACGTAGTTTCGTACTATAAAGTGGTAATATACACTATAAAGTGGTAAGTGATAATAAGCTATGGCCTTTAGTCCAAATAGTTATTGAGTTAGTTATTGAAAATGATAAGAATGTTTATTTAGTGTCTAATAGGATAATTCACATAATTAAAGCCGTTATAAAAACAATACTACTTTTGTTCAATATAAACATAGATTACATTTTGTTACGCCCACTAGAGCTAAACTCCTTAAAACTGTGAAAGAGTTTTGGTTATTAATATTTAAAATTAATCAATGTGGATGGTAGCTTTGTCGTATTGAAGTGGAATTCAACCACTATATCTACATATTAATATATCATTTAGAAGGGACTGGCTAATAGGGAGTGGGCGTTATAACGTATAGATAGTTCCAAAAAACGGTTATACGCTACGTAACGTTTACTACTCTGTCAAAAAAATACCGGGTAAAGATCAATAACACACAAAATATTCGTTATTCATCCAAATTTGTTTTATCGTCTTCAAAGTATGCTCCTTCTGAAACGATACACTTACGCCAGCGAATAATCCAATCATCGAAACATTTTTTAAACGCCTATTTCGGAATTGAGTTTAGTTTTCGTCGTAATTCTCATTTATGTCTTCTACCGAATGAAAACAGATGCCACGAACTGGTAATTTGAGTTTATGAAAAAGAAAGAAGTCAGCTGGAGCCATGTCTGGTGGATAAGATGGTTGCTCGATGGTATTTCTTGAGTTTTTGGTCAAAAATTCGTTCACAATGATAGCCTTGTGCGAAAGCGCATTATCGTGATTCAAAATACAAAAATGTTGGCCTTTTTTATCGAATTTGCTCTCTTAAACGCCGCATAACGCTCAAGTAATATTACTTTATTTACCATTTGACCTTCCGGTAATAAGGCCGAGTGCACAACACCGCGTTAGTCAAAGAAAACAGTCAACATGAATTTGAATTTGATTATGGTTTTTTCGGTTTCGGTTCAGTTGGAATGCATCACTCTGAAGCTTGTTGACTAGTTTGCATGTCAAACTCGTAAACCCACGTCTCGTCACCAGTAACAATGCGTTTCATGAATGTTAGGTCGGAATTGACTCGTTCTAGCATGTCCTCAGCGACTCTTATGCTGTTGAGTTTTTGGAGAAAATTCAGGTCCTTTTGGACTAGCCGAGCAGCAACATGCTTCATACCCAAGAGATTATTTAAATGATACGGATCGACTCATGAGACACAAAAAGTTCAGCGGATATCTCTCTCAAACTTGAATAGGATTTCGACCGCTTTTGAACGCTTTTTACCACTCATAAGCACGAGTTTTTGATAAAGTCGATTCACCGTAAGCCTTCTGTATCATCTTCAGTGTCTCCGAACACGAAATTCCATTGGCGAGGCAAAATTGAAGACAAACTCTTTGTTCAATGTTTTTGTCAATTATGAAATTCACAATAAACACTAGATACGATGTAACTAAAAACAAAACTTTATTTAATCTAAATGACAGATACAACTCAAACTCCGCGCCAAACTGAAAAACAGATGTGCCAACCTAACAACAAAGAAATTTGAAATTGGAACCATAAACAAATCATCCATTCCTGATAATTTTTTAACTAAATGTATAACTAGTTACACGAGAATTCAATAACTATGTATCTATTTCCATAACAGGCAACAAAGACAAATAACGGACAACGCAACGCAACGCTGGTCGCGTCGTCTCGTTTAGTCAGATCGCGACTTAATTGCATACGCGCAACAGTCCGAGCCGAGGTTCGGCCACTTTGGCACCCTCGGATGTTGTTGCTTAGCTTTCGTGGCTGAGTGCCCTAAGCGCTCGCCCCCAAGCCCGGTAAAGCTGTAAAAGCCGTAAAGGCTCCAGGGCCCCTCAGGCTAACAGTGTAGTCAGTTCGGGAAAAAAAAAAAAGCGTCGTCTCGTTGCCGTGCATCGATACGTTTGGTGATATCGTTCAATGGATCGTTGCAGAATAACTGTGCGTTGAATGAGTTATGTACTACTTTCTTCCACAGGCACATTGCCCTTGACGAGGAAACAAAATCGAATGTTGGTTATTATAGGGTGGATCTTTACGTAAATGATAGCGATATCCGGTTATTTTATTATTTTATGGTTAAAGATAATATATTTATATTTCTCTAAGAATATACAATTCGCTTTACAGAGAAACTTACAGGTAAAATTCAACTTTATCAGTGTAGGTACATAACATTTTCGAGTAGGTAGTTTAAATTAATTCAACAAACAATTAATGCATTAATTTAAAGTTCATAAAGAGCGTCGGAGAATTTTGTTGATAAGCTAAATGAAATTAAATGTATGAACTTACTACATTCGCTAAATTCAGAGTAAGTGGTGTTTTCGAATCATATCAAAACGATACCTCCGTGACGTCATAAATATAGTATGTATGTACCTATCTAGGTAATTGGCGTAGTTCTAATATTTCAATCATCATTTCAGCCGAAAGACGTCCACTGCTGGACATAGGCCTCCCCCAAAGATCGCCACAACGACCGGTCCTGTGCTGCCCGCATCCAGCGGCTTCCCGAAAACCTTTACCAGGTCGTCGGACCACCTTGTGGCGGGTCTGCCCACGCTGCGTCTTCCGGTACGTGGCCGCCACTCGAGAACTCTTTGACCCCATCGGCCATCCGTTCTACGAGCTACGTGGCCAGCCCACTGCCACTTAAGTCTAGCTGTTCTTCGGGCTATGTCGGTGACTTTGATTCTCCTGCGGATCTCCTCATTTCTGATTCGATCACGCAGAGAAACTCCGAGCATAGCCCTCTCCATTGCCCTTTGAGTGACTTTGAGCTTTCTTATAAGGCCCATAGTTAGCGACCAATGTTTCCCTGTTGACCAATAGGTATTTCAATGCGCTTACCAAATTATGCCGAGTTTATAAAAAATATATATTTATTAGTAAACAATTGTAACATGGCAATGACAAAGACAAGCGGATCAAAGCGATTTCAGAATTGTATAAACCGTTTTATATTTATTGGTTGTTTACTTAGTATAAATGTCGCATTCGGATATTCAGCCATTACTCAGATGGGCTTAGCTCGCTGAATTTTAACTGGGATTTATTTTGAAGGCTCGTTTATCGTAAGTTAGCGCAGCTTGCTTATCACTTAACTTGCCTCATGGCAATGCCCCACGAAATATCACGATGTTGTTTCATTTTGCAGTACAAAATACATTATCACTTATTAAATACCTATCATTCCGCTAATCTTTTTTATAATAACACAGATACATTTTCAATAATTTATATATTCACTTAGGCTTATGTTTTTCGACGAATTTGGTCATAACTCGATTTTCTTTTCAAATTACTCTTGATGTTTCCTCTCTTCACCGAGCGTTCAAAACTTCGTGCTTCAGTTCAAGCTCACCGGACTCATTTAAATCTGTTCCATTTACATAAATCTCTGTTCCACCTAATTTGCTGCAAATGGTATTTTAAAATACACCTATACATAGGCTTACGCTTGATCTAAAACCATAAAATTAAAATAGAGAAGGATGAAAATTTATTTATCTGTTCCAACAGGTGACAAAAAAGAGACGTCCATTAGTGAAGTGAACGACGGATTACACCATATTTAGTTTACTTGCTACAATGCATAATTTGGTAAGCCCATCACACGCCTATACCAATCAACTAGATAGGTAAATTCTTTGTTTATAATGTCTCCGCCGCGGTATCTTGGTACTCGTACGTTCCGAAAACACCCATGTAGGTACGTAACCATTAAATAAAATCGATCAGGCAAGCTGTAGACAAACATGGAAAGTGAGAACGATACGTTACATGGGTGCATTGGCTGCAACGCAGTGGAAAGTTGGTCGGCCACATTTATCAAAAGTGAAACCGCGGGGCACAGATAGTGTATTATAAATAATATAAACAATGGTTTAAATTCTTTAGTGTTAAACAGCCCGTGAGGTTAACCTCATTACCTTAAGGTAATGAGTCCCTGTCAGAATATCAGCGTTGTAGTGCAGGATCACGCTGAGATATGAACCCATCTGATCCCATGCAACACTTGTTTCTATTACGTCTCTGAAATAGTTTATATATTTGTCTTTGGCAAATAAATGTTTTCTTTATTCCTTTTTATAACAATTGCACATAAATTATACTTAGGTATATTATATGTTGATCACTTAAGAACATTATCGAATGACTACTCCCATAATATTCAGGAATAATAAGATCATTATGGAATCCGGGAGTTGAATTGTTAAATCAATCGATTTAAACTCATTTCCTATCCCATCCGTCATCCTTCTAAAACTGTACATTATTGTATGCAAGTGACTATTCACATGTAAACGCAGCATAAGACCGGAATATCTGCGTTTGTGTTTACGATTGTAAATAAATGATTTGGATTTAAGTATGAGCTTTACATTCCTTGCTTCTATGTTCGCCTAGTATAGCCGGAATCTTTGTATTCTGTAACTTGGATTTAAATTCACGAACTTGTTAGTTATCAAAAGTCCACAATATCAATAATACAAGTGAATTTCATTTAACATTTAATAACAAAAATATTTTAAATTCACCCAAGCACGGTGAAGCTGTAGCAATCTGAGGCTTCAGATCCCTTATGGCAAAAATTATAGTCAGATAAAAAAACAAAAATCTTTTTAGAATAATATTAACATAACAATAATAATGTACCGATTAAGATTTCACAACAACAATAACATAACAAGAACAACAACATAATAACAAGATAAGTGGCTCCTTTGTTAGAAAGGTGTACGTAGTTTTTGTAGCAACTCAATAAATGTTCCTATAGCTTGACCGCCGTAAGCAAGAGCGCGACCCTCGTAATGGTAAATCAAAACTTATGCTTTACCGAATTTTTATTCAATTATATTGTGAAAATATTATATTAAATTCAAAGAATATTTTTTTTTCGTTTTAGGTTTGTCGTAGTGGCCTCAATCTCACTTGATGTTAAGTGACGATGTGGCCCAAGATGGTAACACGCTAAACCTAGTGGAAGACTGGCTCTCAAGTGCAGCTGCCGGAACACACCTATTGGTGCTTGGCGGCAGATTTTCAACTTGAGCATTAGAAAATGCCCTACCACCATGCTATGGTTTCCTTCACCGAAAGCTCAGGCTCATTGTAGGGATTCGAACTCACGTCAATCGACGCGAAGTCGTACACGCTACCACTGCGCCATCATCGCTTTAAAAACAGATTTTTTTTAATACACGTTATAATTGGTTTGTAACGGCGATGAAGTGACCGCTATCATTCTGTCGCTATATCTGAAAGTCGCTATATAAATTGGTAAAAGGAAAGGAAGAAAACAATATTCAAAGTTAGACAATACAGCCACGCAATGATGCGCATCGCACATTTAGCCTAAATTCTTAGATTTAGCTTTACCTATACGAACATTTATAAGCAAAAGCGTATTATTACAACTGCTGACCATCTGTGAATGTAAACAAAAGATAAGAAGGCTTTATGATTGAAAATGAACCTTTGTGTGTTTTTTTGATGACTCGGTCGCAATATCTGCTGCGGATGTCTAGAAACTTGTTAAAAATATTTCATTAAAATCGATATCGACGTTACATCCGAAGTCGCTATAGCCAAATTATTTTCTCTGAAAATATACTTTAAATTCAAGGAACTTCAGTATTACGTCGCTATAACCAAAAAGTGGTTACAATCGAGGTTATTATAAATTAAACCCACTGTAGTAGTTTTTTAAAGGATTTTAATAAAGACAACAATAGTATGTGTAATTTTATCATTAGATATCTGTCCCAGTTGCAATAACATGGATAAACTATTGATCTTAAGATATAGGGTATCATCTCAATGTCGTGTATAGCCGTACACACCCGTCCCCCGCGTCCCGCAAACCACCATGAGGGTCGCGCTTACAACAGTTGGCCTATAATCAATTATTTATAATCCACTTCACTCGTGGACAACAACCAATCTACACTACGTAAAACGCTTATTTAAACGCGTTATTTATAGCCACTCTCTCTCAGTTGTTTCAGGTCCTCCAGACCTTTAAATCTGACCCTATCCAGAGCATTACGCGAAAAAAAATGTCGTGATGAAACAATAGAATCGTGATAGGATTCTTTATCAATCACCTCTACGTGTGTTCAAAAAGTTGAACGTTTCTTATTTTTTATAGTAGCTCGGTACTGTCTGTACTGTCCCTGATGGGTAAGCACAGTACAATCCAAACACAACGGTGACCACCGAGGGATCGAAATCCTCCCCCACTTCTGAGAGTAACCTTCGAGCATATCGTCATCTAAGATTAGGCAAGATTGTGGGTAGTCAATCATTTGTAATTCTATAATTATTCAAAAAATTACAAATAATCAGATTTAGATACAAAATTTGTACCATCGACAACTTATCCAAATAGACGTATTTATATGAATTGTTGAGCATTTTTCTTATTAGGAGGCTATCTTGTATTTTAAAATTATTACTAAGTGTAGAAATAGTAAGTTAAAAATGTTATAGCTGCTGAAGAAACTTCATAAGCTTCAACTGAATTTCTAATAAACTCAACTATACACATAATTACTATATTTATTGAATGATGGCGTAACGCTCGGTCACATGAACATAATGCTGCGTTATTGTGGCTATTTATAATATTATTTATTTAAATTTAAAAATGTGTAACAAATATTTAATTATTAATTCACGGGTATAATTTTTAACATAGATATAATACTTGAAACAATTTTAGAAAGCTTGTCAGCAAAATGAAGTTTGAGGAAGCGAGATGTAAAATATAATATCATAATTAAGCACATGAGAAAAAAAAAACAGATTTGTTAGTTCCTTTCCGGCGCCGCGGTGACGTACTACAGCTAATCTATTAAATCTATCGTCTATTATTAGCCGTCTAAAGATTTGTTGTCGTTGTCGATGATTTAACAAAGATACAACAATAAAATTAAAACAGGAGGTTTTTGAACAAACCCAATTACTCTTTATGTAATGCGCTTACTACATCCACCATTAAATTAAAATGAAAACAAAATACTGATACATCGTGAAATAAGTAAATTATAACTACGAAATATTATAAAATTATTACTGATTCATCGTAAGAAGACGTGCACGAGATATGTCAAACGTTTACTTTAGAGATGTAGCATAATTTAAATTGGAAGTTGATTTTACGATTATCGATTCTTATTAGACCTAAATTTCATCGATAATACGATTATGCTTTAAATGAAATGAAGGGTGTATAAGCTGTGTAAATGAAATAATATAAAGTATAACAACAATTGAATACGCAATCTGGAACATTTGAATTATTGAATGAAGAAAGATTAATTAATTCTTCCAGTCAATATTCTTCGTTGCTTGTTGCTGCAGTAAAAACGTAGGAACTACGTAAATAACTTTATTATTCGAATTTAAAAAGAAACTAATAAATTAAATGTACAACGGCGATCGATCAATTCGATTACTTTTCAATTCGTGCGATCAATTTTCAACTTCTTGTGTTTATTATTTTGGTCCATAATAGTTTTAAGTAACACAGAAAGTAACGATACACGTAATAACAAAAAAAAACTAATATTAGAAAAAATTGTTTAGAGGAAGTTATTTAGGATTTTATCATGCAAAATGTTTTTAGAACATTTATCAGTATGTATAAAAAAATTATGGTAATTAATATTCGAAATGCATGTTGTTAGATTATCTCATAATTTGCACGACGTAACAATTTACGTTCTGTGGACATGTCATGCAAGCCTTCTTATGGTGAATAAGGTATAACAATTAATTTTCTTTTCTAAATTAAACTATATTTTTACAACAATATGTTTCTCTATGCCCACAATGTCTTCATATTTATCCGTTGGGCTCTAAACCTGTTGAATAGAAAAATAATCATTCATTTGGGAACCGTCGCCATAATTCATCAGAAGATAACAAAAGTTTTCTCTGTCTTTTGAACTACTGATGGTATCCAGAACCTTTGTTGTATGGATACAGTGAATCTCTTAAGCCAACAACTCCTTCACAAATTCCTCCATTTATAGGTATATCGCTATTCAATCGCTATAATAAGACAAATTTCGCAAATTTTGGCTGTAATCGGCAGCTAATAGCAAAACCAAAATCATCAAAAATGTCTATGTTGAGAAAACCTACGAGTGAAATCTACAAAGATGCTTCTATGTGTCATAGTTCCGGTATTTGAGTATAAAGATACGCTGGTTTCTGTCCATGAACATCATGATTTTAAAATTTCTTTCGTCAGCTCGATGGTACGATAATATTGCATTGTCCTGGAACTTACATACATATACCGAATTTCATCTCAATCGTATACCAGGAAATGGTTAAAAAATGGCTTACAAATGAATTTTACACACTGAACTATGCTATAAACTGAGAGAGATAGTTGAGCGCGACAGAGTGAGACAAACGCGATAGACTAACATCAAGCAACAAAGACAAGTAGAGTATTAGAAAAAGACAAGGCATCATGCCTAATAAAAGATTAAAGCCTATCTTGTGTACGAATTATTGTCTTTTTTAAATTAGTAAATTAGTTTCAGCTGTCGATATGCTGTTCGTCTTTTAAGCCGTATAAATACTTACTCAATATGTGTTGATCTATACTCGGACCGCTGACGAATCTGCTAGAAAATCCAGGATGCAAATCCTCGAATAACTTCTGATGAGATTCTTTAAAATTCCACAACAGGAAGATATGATGCTGTTTCTCCAAATCCAGTATCACTGATATTAGATTCTGCAACGATATTAAATATAACAGTAGGATCTTTCAAAAAAGATTCGCTCATTTAAATGTTATAAACAAAAGTTTCAAGAAACAATTTTCTAAAAATATTGATTTGCTGGAATAATACAAAGAACGTGACACTTAAATGTATCGAAACATGAAAACCTCTTAGATATAGATCCACAATACCTTCCTTACCACTTGGCACCAAACGTACTAAGTATGCTTGTGTCAGAAACAGTATGCTCATTTGAGAAACATAATATGCTTATGCCAGAATAATAGTCATAGCTTTGCCGTACTGTAAAGCTGTGGAACTGTGTCCCCGCTAGTGTTCCATCCTTCTTACAACATGACAGCCTTCACTCATAACGTGAAGAGCCGGCATTTGAACGACCACTGGCAATGGATTATAGATCCCTCAGTGGTCGCTAATGTTATTGGTTTACACTGTGCTTACAATTAGCCGAAGTGCCATAATTTTGCCGTGTTACAATTTGAAAGAAGTATGCTTATGTCAGAAACTCTAATACGCTCATGTCAGAAACTCTAATACGCTCATGTCAGAAACTTAGTATACTTACGTTATACTCCGTTTTTAACGTAGTATACCCAACATTAATCAATATAATTAATTACCCAATAATACTGGTAATAATGGAACATACCGATAATAGTTACAAACCTTTTAAACAAAAATATAAATCACGATCACAAATACACAAGGTGAAAAGCCTCTTAAAGCAATAATTTTAAGGTGATTATATTCATTAAGAGTACTAAGTAATAATAACAATATAGAAAGAACCTCAGCGACTCCGAAGTCCAGGGACTCCAGCTGCCTCGCGTCGAGTACGACGACGCGTGCGTGCGCGAGCGGGCGCGGGCAAGCACTGCGCGTGAGGGCGCGCGGCACGTGCTCGCAGCTCGCGTACGTCAGCCTACCGACCGCCGCTATAAGTATGCACTCCTGGTGCCCAATCTGATGGAACGAACACTATTATTACTGTCACTGGCGAATGTCTCTGTCATCAGTATTCTATTATAAATATGTATACTTCTTTAGTAGTTCTATGAAAAAAATATAAGAGTGTGATTATTTACACATTGTTACAAAATATATACACCGTGAAGTTTCTTGCTAAGCCTCTTCTTCTTTTATCGTGGTGAAGATAGACCACACTCAATTTAATTTTTTTAAGTTCTGTGTCAGTGCCACCTAGAATTAAATTGCAAATGTTAAAATCCCTCGTTTGTTTATAATTTTTTATTTCAATAAATTAATATCACGCAAATTAAAAATCATTTAGATCAGATCGAAGAAGTATAAGCTCTAATGTGCATAAAGAGGTACACAGACCGATTACCGTAGCCTATGGACACTTGTAACACTGGAGGTATCACTATACGTTTCCGACCGTGGACCCCCCAACCTCTAGGAGCTCCAGAAGCCCTACTCACCGCAGGAACAAGATTCAAGGTTATTTGGCTGCAATCTTCTGTAGGGTCTTAAAGTATACGCTTTAATACTTACTTTAAAACAGTTAGAGTTTAGGGTAGGCCTTGCTGAGTGGGCTAGAACTCGCATGACGTCAGCGAGGGCTCCGCACAGGATCCCGTACTCGAGGCCCACGCAGGCGCCCACCACCACTGTCACTGAGTACACGAATAGCTCCAATTCTGAAATATTTCAATGATTTAATTAAACTACTCAAATTTTTGATGTGAAACATTTAATGGCGCATTTAAACGGGAATTGGACGTCGCTACGCCATTACTATATAGATCGTTGATAGTTACAAAATTAGTGAAACGGTAAAACACGTTCAAAATACTTCCAAACGTAGATAAAAATAACTTAAATATCGATGTTTTATGGTTTATACGGTCCATATGGTCAATATGGTCATGACTATGTGCCGCCCGCGCCTTTTAGCGCTCCCTAAAAAGCCAATTACTTTACAATCCAAATCATGTGCAGATAACCTTCTAAGCGCAAGTAATCAGAATGGAGGCTGTCCAGTACGATCAAAGCACTTTTAATTATGACATGAACTGGAATAAAAACACTCACTGCTATTTCTCCACAGGCTCCTGACGATGGAGAGCTCTATGATGGAGAACATCGCGACAATGATGATACCGGCGAGGGTCGGCCGCGGTATGAAGTAGAACGCATCAGCCAACAGTGTCACCGACAGCAGCACCAAGCACGCTGTGAGTAGAACCAACATTAAGAAGGCGCAGAACATAGAGTGAGGGGATGATGAGGGGCGGGGGGATGCGGGGGCGGGGGCGGAGCGGACATGAATACGCACGCACACTAATAACGGTACGAGTAGGCCCAACGCAGAGTAGAATTTGTTAAAACACTTATTCAAAACAAAATTAAAGTTTTCTATCCTATTTTCTGTCCTATGTGCATCAGAAATAGAATAGAAAGGGTTACCTTTAAAGAAGGAGCCGGCCGGTGTGAGGACCCCGCTGGCGTGGTTCAGCGCAGTCCGCGTGAAGGAGCCGGTCGCCGGCATGCTCTGCGCGAGCGAGGATACCACGTTACACGCGCCGATGGCGATCATCTCCTGGGTGCCGTCCACCGACCTGCCTCCAGCTGGTGAACGAACAGTACCAACACCATAGCCTTTAGGACGCCGCTGGATACGTCACACGGATAATAATCATCACTCGTTAAACTACTTTATCGGACTTTTTGCCGGGATCTTTAAAAATCTTAATTTTATTTAGGACCTTTTATCGCCAAGGGCATTCCTGTCCCATTATAACTTATACCAACTGAGCAGCAAGTAACAAGGACTATAAACATAAAGATAAGACTTATATACTTCGCGAGAACTTGTCTTGGGAAGAAAACTTATTTAATGAAAGAGAATTCCAGAACATTCTGGAAGCATCCGATATTACTTCTGCCCGAATGCTGCGATACACACCCACATGTGAAACATTAATTTTATAGATATCCTGTGATTATTATGTCTCGAACCCTCCATAAAGTAAAGATGTCGTCAATATTACCACACTGGTTGCAAAATGGCGAGTCAGTGATTTTCATGAGATATCCATATTTAATGTTTTATTGATGATTTTATTCTAAAAGCCGTAACAACAGAAGTTTTATCCATATTGGCTTCCAAGGACCAGGGAACAGAAGGAGGCTGACATTGTATTTTTCGGTACCAACTCCCTTTCTCATTCGAAACTAGATCAAAATATTATTTTCACGTGTCACTAATGTTATTCGGTTCTGGTATTATGTAATTTTGGCGACATTTTATTGGTGATGAGGTTTGGTTATTGTGCACAACTAAACATAAATAACAAATAGGAAGATGAATTTTAACTTGACCCAAAAACCACATGAACAGTTTTAACAAGGAAGCCTCTATTTTGTTAGAGCTATATTTGAAGTGACGTTGGCAGAATAGTGAATAAATACAGTTACATAAAAAAAGAAGTGCCTATATTGATTGTATTTTCACGTAAATGCGGTATCCAACGGGAACTACGTGTCTTATAGGAAATAAACAAATATACCTTTTTTTTTTTAATTTTCATTTAACATTACGGTTTATGATCAATTGAAAAGCTTAATGACATATTATGACCCTTGGTTACTTTTTAAAACTCTTTTACCTGTCAATGGTAGTACCATCAAAATCGATTCAACCGTTTCAGATATAGACTCGAAAAATCCAACGGACAGATAGAACAATGTCTTTAAAACGTATGTTTGAGTTTTATTACAGTAATGTACAAACAACCATCGGACTGACACTTCAATTTTATTTATTTGTATACATTTATTAAATCGAAATGAAACGTGCCCAGCCTTATTTACCTGCCTAGCCTGAATACCTATTAGTTTTATTATAATAAAGTTCATATGATTATAAAGAAAGGATAACTTACCGAAAGCCTTAGCAATGGCTATACTCTCCAAGATGGCGACTAGCGGCATGACAAGACCTTCGGGCCCGTACACAGAGACCATATCTTCGAAGTTCAGCGTGTGGTTCTTCACGACCGTGCTGAACGGGGGTGGACCGAAATGAGGTAAACCGCCCTCTATCTTTCCTGTGAATATTAACCAATTAGAGGAGATTATCTCTTTGGAAATATCTTTCAACTTGGGACAATCGAACTGGATAAATACCTCCACCCTAAAGAATATTGCAGCCAAATACTCTTGTGTTGTGTTCCTGCGGTGTGTAGGGTTTCCAGAGCTCCTTGGGGTAAGGGACTTCAAGGTCGGTAACGCGCTAGTTGATACCTATGGTATTTATTATAAGTGTCCTTAGGCTACGGTAGCCGCTTACTAACTGGCGGGCCGTATGATGCTTGTTTGGCACTTTAGTAGTATAAAAAAAAGCCGTCATAGTTTCTTGGTTAACTTTGTCGCGTCGTGTTTTGAGATTAGCCGTTACATATTCAGTTTATATTTACACAGGCCGGCATGACGACAGCGGCGACTGTCGAAGCATTGTTGGTCTATCAATGGACGCCATTATTTTTGGATTATACTGTGCTTAAATATTGGTGCCTGAATACTATACTTCAACGATTTCCGTTTTTAATCATCCCCAGTAATCAAAAGGTCTCGTGAACGTACAGCTTCATATAAAATATCGATCGCTTGACTATATCACTAGGTTTTTTTTACAATTAAGGTGGCAAACAAACGTACCACTTGCCTGATGGTAAGCGGTTACTACGGCCTATGGGCGCTTGTATGCACCGGAGGTATTACTAGCGCGTTGCCGACCTTAAAACCTCCTGCCCCAAGAAGCTTTGGAAACCCTACTCACCGCAGGAACACAACACAAGGTTATTAGGCCGCGATCTTTTGTAGTTTGGAGGTATTCCACCAGTCGGGCTGCCACAAATAGAGAGAAATCTCCAAAGAAATGTATTTATGCCCTATCTCTCTCTACGGCTCTTCAGCATGTGCATGGTGGTGGCGACCCAATCAGGTGTACAGCCCTACTAGACCGCTATAGCTATTTCCACGTTCCTTATTCAGCAGGGTGTACCACGAGCAGGCGATGTTGAAACCTTATACCCCAAACACCGAAAGAGGCAAAACATTTTAACACTCTCTCTATTGAAACTATCTATATATGGGGATAGTTTTTCAGTGTCGCGACCGCAAAATTACCGAAAAAGTAAAAAACGCCGAGTATCCTTCCTAATATGTTAATTTGACTTTCCCCAAAGTTTTACACGGCAATAATAATAATTGTTATTATTAAATGGCTTATAAACTCTTATGAGCCTGTGAAAATGAATCATCAGGGATTTAGCTATTCGTTTAGCTTTTTATCAAAACATTATTGATGAGTTTTTGACAAGATCTTGAAATGGTATTTTGTGGTTTTCATTTTAATTATTTGACCCTCTATTATGTAATTTTGTGCGACAATTTAATGTAAATTTAGTCATTGTGCACAAGTGAAATGGATTATAAATAATAACTAGAAGCATGAATTTGAATTTGCCACAATAACTCCCTGGACAGTTCCAATAAGGGAGCGGCCATCTTGTTAGAGCTATGTTTAAAGATTACAATAATAATTAGAAAACAATTTCTACTCACGTAACGCTGGCAGAAATGAAAACAGTTAAATTAAATAAAAAGAAAAACAATAAAACGATGCCTTGATTGAATCGTTTATTTACACCGCCCGGTAAAGATGTGTATATGGCCTAAATGACAAGTTATATTACTTATAAAATCTAACAACGGCAACTGTCGGAACATACATGGACACTGGACAGTGACCGTCGTCATGCGGCAGCTTATTATCCGAAAATTTATTATAGCAAATAACATCCATCGACTTGAATCATTCGTTAGAATTTAAAGCTGAATGTTAAACCTATGTACCAGGCTACCAGAAGCATACAGGATGTATCGCACTGACCTGTCAACGCGAACGGAGTTAAATCACGTCTATACAGGACATAAGCGACGACCGCACCCACGAACACGACCAGAGCGTTCCGTGCCCGTATCACGTACAGCCAACTCTTTGAGAAGCACACGCGAGATCTCGAGGACGATTCTGTCACTGGAATAGTTGCACGCTGAAAATAGATATTTTATTTAATGTTGATACTCGTCGAAATTATTACTCCGTCATAATTGTATTTTATTGTCTGAACGAACCAATACTTTGGTCTTACAATATGTCTCATTACCTGTACATAAACTTCACGGTAAAGTGACGATGATAAAGAAAGAAAGAAAAACGTTTATTGCTGGCACAAATACTAGAGAATTTACAAAAGAATTTATAATAATAACTTAAAAAACATAATCTATTGCTATTGTTGTGTATATGAATTGTATTGATATGTATTGCTTTGCAATCCAAAACGAAAGGTTACAGAGGAATCTGGAATTCATCGCTGCTCGTCACTATTAAGCTTTTTGGCAGCTGGATACATATTTACTGATCCCGAAAGGCGTTTATAACCGTGTGCATGATGGTGGCGATCCAGTAGGTTACAGATCCCCACTGATTACTGTGTATACACCGGGTGATCCCGGAATGCGTCACCCCTAAGCGCGTCATTACAACGGGTGTTAGACCTGGTGTGTGGTGGTGGCGATATAATCAGACACAATCACACCAACCATATCTGAACAACAGCTTTGTATTGTCTAAGCACTCTAAACCATTCGTGAGTTTCAAACAATCAATCTGGCTTTGAAATACGCTAACTTGAACATATAAAACTTTATAAGTTAAATTTTCTGTCACCTACTCGTTTGTCATGTTGTCATTTTCTTCAATCATTAGCTCCACAAAAGCTTTTGCCAGAGTCAATGAATTCAATTACTTGTCATCCAATCCAAGTCACAATAAGATGTAGCTAATAAACCAAATATTTTTATTTAGATATGGCTTCTGCATGTATAAGCAATTTAGCCGATGACATGTTTGACAAACTAAATCTTTTCACACTTTTACGAATAATATTAAAAATTAATTACACAAAAACCAGAACATATCACGTAAAATACCACAAAATATATTAATGGATTACCAAAAAAAAATCAAACGAAACTACTACATGGCCAGTCAACTTTGACATAAACTATTCATTTCATTTTAACTACAAGTGCAATATTGTAGCTATGTTATGTACATTTTAAATGGCATAACCTAAAAACAACGACTAGTAACATAATAACAAATGCTCATTTAAAAAATATATATCACACACAAAGGCCTTTGCCTCATTAAGACGCCATGGCGACGTCGCCAGCAGCGCAGACCTGGCTATCTCTGGCGTCTGAAGGTCGCCATGTAGAGTGACCAGGGCGTTGCGACAGTCAGTTTGTTTATCTCGTCAGCTTGTGCTAAAGTCCGAGCGAGCGACCAAACTGGCGGCCAGTTGGCGTCTGAGTGAGGTGCAGTTTAAACGTGTATAATAGTGGCGACGTCGCCAGGCCGCCAGAGCATCCAAACGCCACGTAAGGAGCCGTAGCTCGTGGGCGACGTTGCCAAACCGACGGCAAATGAGTTAAATGCCATACATTTCAATATTAACTGCTTGGATACGTAGCTGGCGACGTCGCCATGGCGTCTTAATGTGGCAGAACTCAAAAACTCACCTTCAGTAAAATCAATGCTATTATAGTGACGACACCCAACACCGTATCCCACAGGTGGACTGTTGTTATATTCTTGAAAAAGTTTATTACAGCGTGTATAAACGTGTTACCAGATGAACCTGAAAACAAAAAGTATTTTTATCATATTGTACAAGTTAGCAATCAGGTTTACAGTCGACCTGATATTAAGTAGTCCCTGCACGCTATAATAGTTATTTAAAATCAACCCCAAAAAAGGATCATAGTCCTGAGGCCAGTCCAAAATATTCGTTTTACTTTTTTTCCAACTTTAATTGAAAAAATTAAATTAAATTTAAGTACAATTAAATTAAAATTTCAAAAATGAATTTATTCGGAAAAAGACACATTTGGGGAGCTTAAATGGCTTACGCTGAGTAAACCATACGAACTATAAATTATATGAATACGAAGCGATGATGGCGCAGTGGTAGCGTGTACGACTTCGCGTCGATTGACGTAAGTTCGAATCCCTACAATGAGCCTGAGCTTTCGGTGAAGGAAAACATCGTGAGGAAACCATAGCATGGTGGTAGGGTCATTTTCTAATGCCCGCCTGGCTAGCTACCACCCTCAAGTTGAAAATCTGTCGCCAAGCATCAATAGGTGTGTTCCTGCAGCTGCAATTGAGAGCCAGTCTTCCACTAGGTTTAGCGTGTTACCCATCTTGTGCCACATCGTCACTTAACATCAGCTGAGATTATGGCCACATCGCTAAGCCTAAAACGATTTAAAAAAATGAATTAATGTTCTACATAATTATAGATCTCAATAAAACTCACAAAAAAGTGAGCGATAGCATATGTCTATCTTCTAAGGATCACCCACAATAAACATCTTTGGGGCAACACAATTCGCGCGTGCACTCTACTGACAGCATTCTGTAGTCCACGTGAGCGAAGCTGCGGGCACAGCTAGTGTAGCGTAAAGGAAATGCCCTAACCACCAAGCTATGGTTTCTTCACGATGTTTCCTACATCAGGCGCCCAGGCTCATTGTAATATTCGAAGTCCAACCTACACAGGTTTTTTTAACCCCTATACAAATACCCTAATCATTGAGTTCATTCCAATGAGCCCAAACACGATACCTCTACAGTAAGTTGGTTAGGAGCATAGCATATTCCAAATCATACTGCAGCATCAACTCTTCTAATATAATTGAAGTAACAGAATACGAAATTTCGTCTCAATCAGTCCCGTGGAAGATGCTCACATACTCGTACATTCATCAACTAGAAAAGAAGGGCAGAAACAAATTTTCTTGAATCGTCGCTAAGAACATTAAGTCACCTTTCAAGCAAAAAAAAAATTAATACCAAATCGGCTCAACCGTTTGGGAGCTACAATAATAACAGAGGCAGTCACACAGACCGCAGATACACATTGTTAAACTTATAACACTTTTTGCGTCGGAGGTTAATAAATCGAACATAGCTTCAAATATACGCAAATAATTATAATACGATCAATAATACGCTTCAAAACGTCAAAAGAAAGATGCTATCTAGTTTACCTTTAATCCTGAAAAGAGATTTCAGCTGAGAAGCGCTAATCTGCAGCGCCGCAGCCGTTGTAAACCCACTGATAACTGGCTTCGAAATGAAATCTAAGAGAAAACCTGTAAAAAGACATAACATGTTTTAATAATAATATCAAAGAAAACTTTATTTCAAATCTTCAAACAAGTTGAAATATTATTAATAATCATATATTCTTTACTTAAATGAACTTATACGAAGACGCTAATGAAAATAAAATTCTACTTCAAAGTCAAAACGATCCCTTACTGCGTACTAATTACAACTACCAATTAACTAAATAGAAACCAATAGAAATCCAAAAGAAGTATTACTTCAAAAATCTAAAACCAAATATATTTATAGCAACTTATATAGTAAGGACCGGGCGGACAGCACGTTACAATCTCGCCTAAAAATTGTTCTTAAATTGGTCTTCTCATTCTGAGCGGAGTGAAATGAACTAGTCGAGCGGTCAACTGTAGACAGGAACAGTCGTACATTTAAACATTAAAAATACCAAATTGTGTCGTGAAAAGCATCGCGAACTATGATATAAAGCACAATAAAAAAATTATAGTATCTGACATCATCGGTAAGTCAAAAATATGTAATAAAATAAACTTGCTAACATTATTACAATTATTTTGTTTCTCAATTCTCTCAACATTTGACAAAGATGAATCATGAAGAGGTGTGCACATCGTACGGTTGTGCGATATAAGAGAGCATAAGACAGTGGTCAGATGAGCCGAACGGAGCATCCACTGTGATGGAATAACCGTCCGAACGTGTGCCCAGCAGAAGGTCCACTAAAGAGCTCCTATGGTTCTTGATATCAGGTATTCTCGTAGGAGAATGTAACCGTTTTGTGAGTTCATAAGCCATTGCAAACTCGTGAGCGGACCTCTCCGCGGACCACTCTACATTGTGGCCGTTAAAGACTGCTCAAAAAGTCGTGTCGTGTCCATGTAACCGCTGTGAGACCTGTATAGGCACGCATAGATGCGGGTGTGACCACCGTAATACACGAGCACCCACGCAGTGAAGATGGCAGCAACATATATCCTCCCAGCCGTACATACATACGGCCCGTTACGAAAATTTGTGCTTGAGCTTGTAACCGGGCGGGCAAGATATCTGCGTCTCCGTGAGAAATAGGATGATCGGCTGCGCAGTCTCAAAGTGCAGGTGGACCGCGTTTAGATTTGAGTAAAGACCCCTGATGTTGCAAAATTCCACTATTGTGGTTGAGGATGCCACTGTAAAACAACTATATTTCTTATTTTTCCTTGCCATTTTAGTTTTAGAGTGTTAAAAAGGTTAATGAGGATTCGTTGCGCAGACAGCCAAGGGACAAACGCACGGTGTAAAACTGCCAAAGGGCGGCATAGGTAGAACGACTTGTCGGCGCGGCGTACGGAAGTGCCCCCAGTCCCCCCCTGTAGTAGCAGCCGGAACCACTCCAGTCTCCTCTTCCTGCACTACTGCCACTCCAGGGATTATGCGTAGACTAGCGGTTCAGCCTCGTAGGGCGGAGTTTAAGTAATCCCTGGGATCGGGAATCCTTCTAACGTGCGGGAGGCCAGCGGAAAACTGTTTTAGCGGGTCTCCCTGATCATCGTGCCCACACTTCGCACCCACACAGACCAATAGCTTTAAAAAAGGTGTATGTAAAAAAAAAAAACAAGAATTATGTAATAGAAATGTTCTCACCGAGCTGCAAAATTCCGAGCAATAAGATGATGCAACCAGACAGGAATGAAGCGAGATACGCGAAGTCCGCCGACTTCTCCACGTACTTAGCCAGCAGGGCTGACAAGATGGCCGTGGGACCTACAGTCACGTCCTTGCAACTACCGAACAGGCTGTACACTATTCCAGGGAATATACTGGAGTAAAGACCGACCTGGAAAACATAAATCTCATATTATAGATAGTTTTATCAATTGTAGATTATCTTTTCACCACAATCTTAACTAATGTTAAGTTTACTCAATTGTGTCAGATCGGATCGCGACCACTACACATCAGGTGTAACACTTGCGATACAAGCACGCTTAAGCGTGACGCGTTATTGGATCAACCGACATATATCCAGCAATCAAGCAATCTACCCGACTGGGTTGCGACTACAAAGCACACGGTGACAAACTTGTCACAATGATTTTCTTTTGGTTTGTCGCGTTTTGGGGAAATTGAAACAATTATTCCTTATGCTCGAACGATAAGATATAAAATACAGTGCAGTGCCGCAAGATAACATTGTTAATATATAGCTCGACCGCCGCGCCGTAAGCGCGACCTTCCAGATGGTCTGCGGGACGCGAGAGGGGAACAACACCAACCGATGAACTAGTCCATTGCCGCCAGCCTAGTTTTAAACGTGTGCTTTTAAAATGTGCTTAGGTATGGTGTCTATCGGCTCGCTGTCATCATATCTAGCCAAACTTCATTTATTCATCAGCATCATGGTATATTTGGCTACGTCTAATTACGGACTGTAGTTAATAACGTTGGCATTTTTTTACTATAATATATTACCTGTGGAGGCAGACCTGCGATCATTGCGTAAGCGATTCCCTGGGGTATTGAAGTTAGCCCCACCGTAACACCTGCGAAAGAGAATATAAATAAACTTCATACATACAAAGTGTTAAGTATTCGGGCGGTGCCGAGTGCAACTGACTGTATTGATATAACGATATACATAGACATGTCTTACATACCAGAACGATAATTTCTTTTTAATATTCATTAGGTGGCGTAAGCAACGTGGCTAGCCACCTTTACTATCAAACTCGACTTTATACACAGAATTTATTTAACCTACAAAAATACTTTCACAAAACATTGCAGATAAGTGGGAGTTACCTACACTGAGAAGGCAGAAATAACCAAGTCCAACTGTGTTGTTAGTATGCTGTGAGGCAAAACAGGCTCGTTTACCCGTTCAGATGAGCAAGGTAAAAAAAAGGAAAAAGGTAAAAAAATATATATTAAAAATAGAGTAATACATATAGCTCTATTGGTTTACGGCGCATACCTGTAAAACTCCCAGTCGGCATAAATGTTTGAAACATTTTCAACAATCATAATCATATTTCAGCCAATTTACACAAAACCGTAATGAATTATACACCTAAACCTTCCTCATGAATAACTCCGTCCATTGACGAAAACCGTATGAAAATATGTTCGGTAGTTTTTGAGTTTATCGCGTTCAGACAGGCAGACAGACAACCAAACGCGGCGGGGAACTTTATTTTATAATATGTTTAGAAAGATATATGTTACATGGAAAACCCTCTTAATCTTTGACTTTTTTATCATTATTTGTTAGTACAACCGCTGTTAAAACATAAATACCTACCTATATTCCATTTTGATTGCGTTTGACGTATGTACATTTTTGAATTTATTATTTGTGTATTGGAGTGATTGTGTATTGTGAAATAATAGTTTTTTTTTCTTAAGCTTCACAGTTTAATAAACATTTTCCCATGCTTCATACAACGTTATCTATGGCCTTCGTCCCTGTGGTAAAGTGACATACGATAAAAGAACTCGGCTATAGATACTAATAAAAATACGAACCTCTACTATACATGCGCACAAATTTGACGACAGCGCCAAGTTTTTGTTCTGATGCTATAATTCTATGCATTTATTTCGATAGTCGATAGATAAATAACAAAAATGTCTATAATAAAAACAAATGGTTTGGTATGAAACAATACAGAAAGAGACTTTTTTCCCAACTAGCACAAACTTTATCAGCTTTTAAAGGGCCATGAAAACAGAAGGGCACTAACTGACTCAGATAATATAGTCTCTAATAATGCTTTCGAATATCGTCCGCTTCGACGTGTTCGTCAATGACGAACCTTGCTATCTCTGATTATGAGCTCGTAAATGTAAATTACGCTCGTATGCTTGTGAATTTTATTTTAAAGATTCTACTCCAGGGCGCACAGTGCAATGCGCTACTGAATAGACCGTCTGTATTGTACATATAGGTATAGGAAGGCTTCGGACTGGTTTTAATTATAAGACGTTTTAGCAACAGCCTTATGAACAGAGCTGGGCCACTCTTACCTCTGTTGTCTCTTACCTCTTAAATAGAAACTGGATCTACCAGTGCATTTCCCGTTTCTATTTACGCCGGTATAACAGCGACGATTAACGTTGGACTATCGATGTCTCGGTAGTTGCCACTGTTTTTGGATTACATGGTGATGAAATAGCAGATGAAGTCACATTTAAAATAATTACAACATTCTAAACTTCCTAAATCAATAAACTATTACCACTGAGCAAGTCTACTCGACTGGTACTTTTCTCTTCAACATACCAAACTTTTTTTTAAACTTAGTGAAAATTTTAACATAACTTACCTGCTATGATGTCCCGGATCAAGAATTCCAAGTTGTATTTTGGCAGCCATATCGTTACAGGCAGCCTCCGCCGCCAAGACTCGATGCAGCATAACTTGATGGCAGCCTTACGTAGCCTGCCTGGTGGTCTTTGTCCTGTGAATAAGATTTTACAGCTATACTATGTACCCTAACTTTTCCGTCATCGGAAGAACCGAATGAGGTGCAGCTTCTCTCAAGCCTTTGTGTTAAACAATGAACTAACAATGGCTGATGATGGTGATAACAATATGGCTTCAACAAAAAATACCTTATTCAACTTAGGCCCCAAGAACATACTTATGAACGTCAAAAACTACTACCGGTTCGGAAAACATCCCAGTCATCGAGAAGAACTGACAAGAAACGCGATCGGGCTTTATGATCCACATAAAGATTCCACCATAATATAACAACCTAAGATAATACAACCTTTTGACAGTAAAACCTGTTTGACATGATCCTTTAACCCATCGTCGGCAAATCAGTAATTTATTTATTTATAAAAAAGGCACTGCTACAGAGAACAAACTGGACTTATACCAATAAAATGTAACATAATACATAAATTACATAAATTAAGTCTGATTTGTACTTCAAAGTACATACATATGTACGTATAATATATAGATTCTTGTCATTAGATATGTAATTTGTCGGGTTACAAGGTACTCTTTCGTAAAAAAATCCGGACTATAGGGGTCTTAGGCAGTGCTCTATAATCCGACAAATTCGATAGTCCGACACTGCCCTGCATAATGTTTGCTGGATTACCGGGGGTCCACTGTATAATTTGCACTCAAATTAAAGCAACGCGCAACATTTTCCTAATAAATTGATATCAATTAATAATGTGCATCGAGATCTTGTTATAGAACCTAACACAATTATCTAAAAAACTTTTATTAGTCTTAATAAAACCCTCTACGACTGTAAACACGGTACGACTAATTTGTCTATTTCTAGAATTAAAACTGTGCTGGTCTTGGACAAAATCTAGCTTGTCAAAGTTTTTACAAATATACATTAAATTATCAAGAATATATTGGGAGGGCAAAGTTAAGATATTAAACTCCTGGAACCTAGCGAACCTGATTCGCGAGGTCTCATGTTGTATATTGCTCGAATTGCCCGCTTTTGTAATATAAATATGGTCTCTACCTCAGCTGCTGAATCCCACAGCAAAATACCGTAAGACATTAAGCAATGGAAGTAAGCGAAGTAGACTTCGTTTAATAGCCCCCGGGACCCGAATGCGTCTTCCTTCTATATATGAGTGACGTGCGATGAATTAACGCGGTTTTATTATCCGTGAATTGAGAGCAATCTATAGTAATTAAAGTGAACGTTAAAGAAAAATCAGAACTTATCGATGCCCTGTCAATCGCCTTCAATAGCATCAATACACTCGGGTGCATATAGACGAAACAATATATGATTTCAATTATTCGTTTGTAGGACACGGTATAAAACAAATGAACAAGTAATTATAAATGAAGAAAAAAGATTATTATTCAAAATATAATTCTGCATCAATAATGTTAAGAATTTTTTTATGATGACTACCATTTATTTGAAACTAGTTGTGACCGTGGTTTCTCGCTTGCGTGGACGACAGAAAAAATCGTAGTGTTTAAAGTCGTGGTTTCTTAAAACTATAATTATTTTTTTTGAATAAACATATCGTGATTTTTTATAAGGTATTTATAAAGTATCTAAGGAGTAAAACAAAAACAAATGATCAAAATCTACCCAGTAGTTTTTGCGGGATACGCGCACAACGGCAAACCTCAATCATTTTATTTATATTACAGAGACTTTTATGTTCCAAAATAAAATAAAAATTCTCGGTAGAGAATTATATCTGTGACTAAAAAACATCTTTGGAAGATACAAATATAAAAATTATTTAATGAGAACTAATGAAATATATTTAAAAAACAAATACCAAAAATCTCCATCATCTTCATGTCCAAAAAAAAAAATATAACTTAAATCCTAGGTACTATCGAAATTACATATAACAACATAAAGTACGCAGAGACATATTTGTGAACTGTTTAACCGACAACATGACTTCACGTCTCGCGTCGGAATGAACGCAAAACAATTTTGAATATTTAAAGATTGTGCACATAACGACATATTATTTTATAAGCCATTAAGCCCCAATTTTATAACACACTAGCTGTTCCCCACGGTTTCACACGTGTAAATTTATTACACCAACTCCACATCGTTCCTCTCGCTTGCCTACAGATTACCATGCTTGATTTTCATGGTTACTGCTCCGCTCCTCCGCTGAAGTTCTATAGCCTATATCGTCCCTCAATAAATAAGTTAATGTTTCAGAGATTATATTAGAGTGTTCAAACATACAAACAAACAAACTCTCGAACTTTATAATATTATTATAAATGAAAAAGAAATTAACAAAAAATCTCTATGCTACTCAATTTACTTCTGTTTTTTTTTTTATTGCAATAATGTAAATTTCATAAAAACACTAATAAAAATTTCTTGAAAAAAATAAATTTTTATTTTACTATTATGACTAGTTAAAGCAGTCGTTTGATAAAACTGGGACTTTAAGCTAGCGGCATTAACAAATAAAAGCTTTTATACAAGTTATAAAAATCTATATAAGCAAAATGCCACAAACTCACTTATCATGAGATCTCTAAAAGTATAGGTCTGATTGACTATAAATTTAGCATAGTTCTCCTTTCGAGATGTAGACGCTCACTAAGAATGGATTTCACAATAGTATAAAAAAAAAATTGAAACAGGGATATCCTTAACGAACAACTCAAAAAAAAATGTATACGCATTATTTCATGATTGCCGGACTATAAGCATTAAAAAACAAATTATGTTTTCCTCAATTTTTCAATAATGATTATGGTCGAATTGTTTTACTGGGATAACACTAGTATATATCAATGGGCGAGGCCGGCGCTGAAGGGGTTCATACTATAAAGAACAATGTATGATTAATAAAATAATCACAGCCTGATTAATAATTATTGAGGCAGTTTTAAAACAATATAAAAGTTTTAATATAACTAAATCTAAGTGTATTAGAAAATGAACCTCATATATACTCTAAAAAAAAAATCTTAAGTTTCTTTTCTTTCAATACATACTGTTCGGGCTATTTCATTCATGAATGGTTTACTATACCATGGACAAAAATAATGATAAGATAATAGCTTAGCTTTCTCAGTATAACACATGCTTATGAGTATCCACAAAAACCAGTTTTTGATTAATCAGCACACTTCTCTCTGATAATTGTATAAACACATGAGTATAAGGATTTACTTTATTTCTGCGTTTTAGTTTTTTATCTTATGCCAAGACATTATTATTTTACTACATATGAGGTATGAAAACTATTTTTAATACACATTTTCCACAGGATTTACTCAAATACTTAAAATTTTTAAAATATATGTAATACAAAAGCTAAATAAAATAAAATAAAAGGTGTGCGATTCACACACGATAGAAGTGAAACTTCAATTTTTAAAAGACATTTTCTACTTTATTTAAACAGTGTGCAATATACATACACACCGACATTTGCTCTCTCGCTCTGGCTCACACAAAGAGGAGAAAACGATAATGTGCATTAAACATTTAACGCTTGGAAGTTGCATAAGAAGTTTTACTTCAATATATTTATTTGCCACGCAATGCCTATAATAATATTCATTTTCATAAATGATTGTTGTATCCTGTGGTGGCTGATCCACAGAGATTAATCCCAAAACATGAAATTGTGTAATATTGTCACTCATGATGACTTTAGGATGAGTGAGGGCTTCGCCCAGCTATAGGATATTAAAAAGCTAGAATTGTTACTATCTCAAAATGTGACAGGGTGAAAACAAAGGAAGTCAGTGTAGTAGATATTTTCATTAAACAAGTGGCGGTTATCATTTAGTCAGACATAAGAACAGTCTGCAGTCACTGTTTCCTTGTTTGTTATTCAGAAAACACTGCAATGTGAAGGTGATGCTGGCTTGGGTGTTTAAAGTGATACTTTGAACCCTCAAATTATGACAGCGGATAAAACAATATGAAAGCATAGAAAAATTCAAATAAAATTCTAAAATTATCATGTGTGTAAGTATTTTTCTTCATATGAAGAAACTTGTCATAACTAGAAATTATTATCATTAGAAAGCAAAAGAATTTTAAAAGAAGTTCTCAACACTTTTTTTAACAATTATATTATATTTAACAAACAAAGCAATCCCATTCCAGCTCTGTATTATCTTTATTGGTAGACTCAAATATCTTAAAAAGCTAGATTCTAATAGCAAGGATTATAATTAAGAGTTTTATTAAAATTACATGCAATATACTTTACATTTATGACATGAAATAGTTGTATATCAAATAGAATACATTCTCATAATACATCATGGTATTATACGAGTAATGTACACATGTGACAGTGAAAATGAAAAGGGTAATTATTCTTATATTTGTATCTATGAAAAATATAGATTTCCAATGTCTTCACTTTAAGTGGTCTAAAAATAATTATCAAAATAGAGAATTGCTAAATTCGCTTGTATGGAAAACAAAGCATGTTAATTGGATATAACAATGATTTCCAAGTAATTTTATTGTATGATATTTGTAGAGTGAAGAGAAGTGAACTTATTTATATGATGGAATTAAATATTTTTTTTAATTCTCAAAAGAAACCTTATATAAAATTTATACAAATAAAAAATATACTAAAATGCCCAACAAATCTAAAGAACTTTAGAGGTCACAAAATACTAACCATCTTAAGATCAAAGAGATTGATAAATTTATGTATAGGCATTATGTAAATTAAAACTGTTATGTGCAAGTATATTAACATATAATTATTTGAAGTCCATAAATGATAAACAAAATCTGTAGCTTTATTTTCTTAATTTTACTGAAAGTTATCATGAACAGCTTGAGCTATGAATGAAGGAATGAATAAATACTTTATTACACTAGGTGGTTCATACACTGATGAGCATAATGTAACAAGACATTTTATTACAGCTAAGCAACAGTATTATCTAAAATACACCATCATTGAATATTATCATTACCTATAGCTATAACATCCATCAATCGCCTTGCCAAACCATCAAATTTGGGAAGCTTGGATAAATCCTAGAAAATGTATATTTCTACTAATTATAATAATATGGCAGCTAAACACCTAACATACTTTATTATATAATTAGTATTACATAAATATATCTACATAATTATATTGATCAAACTATTAAACTAAATTAGTCGTAAAGTACAACAATGAATTATAAAAGTACAAGTACATCCAGTCCTAATGACTATTACAAAGACTATCAATTAGTATTATTATACAGTTTTAATTTACAAATCGGCAATAATTTTAAAATGAAATCAAGTGGTTTAAACTTACCCAACAAAGGAAGTCTAGGATCGTCTGCTTCCATTGTACACTAAATATTCACATTGTTAGATTGTTACGTGTTTGATTCACACTTGTTGATCATTGGTCATTTTCATGTTATCTTATCTATTTTATAATAATACTATACACAAAATAGCTTAGCTTTGTTTGCAATGTTTTGATTTTCAACTTTCGTCTCACAGTTTTAAAATGACAGTTGACATTTCACTGACGTACAATATGACATTTAAACAGCTGATTGTCTCGGATACATAACAAAAATAAGTAATATTTGTTCTTTCCCTCATCCCAGGGGGAACAAACATGTATAGTTAGTTTAGCTCGAATGATAGGGAATTAGCCAGATCGCGACTTATTTGCATACGCGCAACAGTCCGAGCCGAGGTTCGGCCACTTTGGCACCCTCGGATGTTGTTTCAAAGCTTTCGTGGCTGAGTACCTTAAGCGCTCGCCCCCAAGCCCGGTAAAGCTGTAAAAGCCGTAAAGGCTTAATATTAATGTACAAACGGTGTGCACTTTTTAATATTAAGATAAAAACTCTCCAGTTGCTAAGCTCAGAAGATAAAAATGTGAATAAAACAAATAATTTTAACGCCTACGAAAAATCTAGCAGCACTTACGGGAGATAAAGTTCATACAAAAAAGGAAAATCAATGTGAAATAAAATTAAATTCTAAGTTGTTAAATTATGCCCGCATTTTATACTGATCCTTTGATTATATACACGTTTATATAATGAAAGACGAAAGCAGCAGCTTTAATTTCAGATAACGTCGGGTTCACCATTGATCTAAATAGATAAAAAGGTGCTTTTAATTTGAGCGTAAATGATTAAGATGATACAATGATTTGCCGCGCAGTAAGTTCAAGGAACCTTATCAACTGTCTGGAAATTACTTCCACTCTGTATATCAAATAAAATGATAAAATTTTATTAACTGTAAACATAATTTGCAAATAAAAATTTGCCAAGTTCATGTCGGGCCACGCAGTGTAGGGTTCCGTATTTGCCCATCACAATATGCATACTTAAGGATGCTTATGTTACACCTGTCCGGGGCCGAGCCGGTCGCCGGCTGGGATACGATTAAACATTTATAATATACTTTTGTATACCTCGACCCGGTATATCATGTATTACTTCATACAAAAGTATACTATAGATTGACCGTATCCCGGCTGGCACCCGGCCCGGTGTAACATGAATTGTCCTTTAGATAGTCTTTAAGTTGTTTTCAATAGATTTTGTATGAAATTACTTCTCCAAAACATTTTATAAGTCAATTGACTATTACTGGTTAACTTGTAAAACCTACTTACCTCTAATAGTTTTCCTTTTAACATTATATTAGGTCCTTATATATGAAATTAACGTTTTGTTGAACTGGCCACCTTGATCTCAAATTTAGGCTTGTGTGTGTGTGTTTCAAATATAGTGATTGGAAAATGGAAAACCTAAAATGTCACGTTATTTACGAATATGAGTTCCACCGTGGCGTCAGCGCTGCAGAAACAGCTCGAAGGATTAATGATGTGTGTGGGGAAGTTATTGTATAAGAAAGCACGGTAACTTTTTGATTCCAACATTTTCTTTGTGGAAATTTTGACCTACGAAGCAAACCCCGTGGACGAACGGAGACCCTATTTGATAATTAAGAATTAAAGGTGATAATGGAAGCGGATCCATCGCATACCACGTCAGAGTTAGCAGTAGGCTTCGGTGTGAGTTATAAAACAATTTTAATGCACTTGAAATAAATTGGAAAAGTTGAAAAGCTCGAAAAATGGGTACCGCATGAATTAACTGAAGCACTCCAACAAACACGCATCGAGTGCTGCGTTACATTACTCAACTGTCACAATAACAAGGAAATTTTTATTAGTATCATTACTTGTGACGAAAAATGGATCCTTTCGACAATCGGAAATGCTCATCACAGTGGTTGAAACTAGGAGAAACGGCCAAATCTTGTCCCAAGTGTAAGTTGACTCTCAGAAAAAGGTACACTACAGCTTCTTAAGATCTAGCCAGACGATAACTGCAGATGTCTATTGTCAACAATTGAAAATCACAAATGGAAAAGCTAGCCGTTAAACAACCGAGATCAAGTCAATCTCTCTAGCCCACTGCTGCTTCAGGATAACGTTAGACCTCATACTTCACGACAGACAGTCGCTAAATTAGAGCAACTGAGGTTGGAATGCCTCCGACACCCCCCATACTCCTCCAACCTTGCTCCAACAGATTACCACTTTTTTCGGAGTTTGGACAATTTCTTGCAAGGATGAAGCGATGAGCCGCCTGCAAAGATTTTATTGATTCTCGCTCCACAATTTATTCAGGAAAGGAATCAATAAACTATCTATAAAATGGCGAAAGTACATAGATAATAATGGTACATACTTCGATTGATTAAATGTATAATTTCATAATATATTAAATTTAATTTTACTTTTTCCATATAAAACGCTAATTTCATAACACTTGACACTAACAAAAATTAGTAGGTACTTTAAAGCTTAATATTCCGCGAACGGATCCTTATATCGAAAAATAGTTTTCACAGACCCACAATATTTTTGAAAAACCTATCCAATGACACTCCACACGATGTGATAGATGTGAAGAAAATCATCCCCACTTTACTAGTAGGGGAGGTACCTTAAACTTATTTTACCACATTGTCGGCGTAATTAATATGTATACCCATACCAAACTACAGATTTCTAGTACTATGAATCTTTGAGATAAGCCGCGGACAGTCAGACGAACATACCGAAACTATAAGGGTTCCTTTTGACTTCGGAGCCCTAAAGGTCCTGATAATCCCGTACGAGTTCCTTGCAGGTTCTTCTCGATGACTAGGATGTCTTCCAAGCCGGTAGTAGTATTTTAACTTTCATAAGTGCCTAAACTGAACAAAGTATTTTTTATTTAGATTTAGACAAGAGTTCCTTCGAAGAATAATTGATCATAGTAAAAAGTAAAAGATTTATGATTATGCTTATTGATGTGAAACCTCTAACGCGGCAAGTCCGACCGATTGTTGGCGTGGCAACGCATCACAACGTCATGCGTCGCCACGCTATATGATAATAATTATGAAAAATATAATACGGTGTATATACGAGTATATATAATACGCGTCGCTATGCGCTAGTGACGGTTTATTTTTGATTATATTTCTTCACATTTATTTCCTTTCATAAACTATATTTTTATCCATATTATCTGTACAAAATAATTGCGATGTTTTACATCTGCCAGGCGCCCAGCGACGGCTTTTTAAATTATTATTAATACACTACACCTAGATTACGATTAAAGTAATGAACTATGAAAAACATATGCATTATTAAAATTGTAATACGTATATACGTGCAAGATAATGAAGATTCCAGTTAGTACCGGTTCCCCAAACCAGCTGGTGCTGAGGTTATCTGTATGATTGCATGTACGTCCAGTGTTCGAGTCCAGCGTCCGACCTACTTACGCCTTAACCCTTGCCAAATCTTGAGCAATCTTCTTATAAAAAAATTGTACTTAATTTTTATTCGAATAGTAATTATCGGACATCACAAATTCTTTTATTTAATTAAAGTCAAATATCTTTTTTATAAAAATATTTAAGACTGACTACTTACGAATAACGCCGGTGGATCTAAGAGCATCAAATTTTAGATAGGAGTTCCTTATATGCAGCACAGTTAAGGTCTAATTTAAGAAAGCAGTTAAGAGTTAAGACAAGTAGCGCACAGATAATTTTCTTTCGAGATTTCTCTTTACTTGGGGCAGCCCGACTGGTGGAATACCTCTACCCCACAAAAAATCGCAGTCAAATAACCATGTGTTGTCTTCCTGCGGTGAGTAGGGTACCAGGACTCCTTGGGGTAAGGAGGTTCAAGTTCAGCAACGCGCTTGTGATACCTATGGTACTACAAGTATTCATAGGCTACGGTTGCCACTTACCGTCAGGCGGGCCGTATACTTGTTGCCAATTTTTGTTGTAGGTATAAAAAAAGTACTTATAAACATTTTAGTTATAAACTATAATATATATACAATTAGTTATAAATTTTAGATTCTTTTTTATTAATATTTGTTCAAAAACAACGACACGCTGTTGATGAAATAATAACCTAAGATAATATGGATATTTTTGGCGGGATCTCAAACTGTCCTATAGTGGTTTTTATTTTTTATTCATAAATTTGTGTTCTTTGACCCTATATTGTGTAATACAGGTGGCGTTATGCACAATAAAGCTTGGTTTTTGTGCGCAAGTGAAGTGGTTCGATACACAAATCGTCGTAACACTGGAAACTATATACATTCGATAATGGCAGTAATAATGGTCTTTAATAAAGAAGACCGTTTGCCAAGTTAGGAAAAAGAAGAAGAACCTAATATCTATGCCTAAGATAGATTTTGGCGGGATGTGGATCTGTCATGTTGTGGTTTTAATTCATAAACTTACGTTATTTGTACATACTAACATTGTGTAATATTAGTGTCATTTTAAGTGATTTATTAGTTTATTATTCATTTAGTTTATATGTAAATTATAAATAACAACTAAAAACATAAACATTAGAGACAACATCTTGTTTAAACTCTTAAGAGTCTGAACTCTGAAGATTAGAAACATATTTATTCTATCAAGGTGACATTAGTATAATTGTTTATATTATAAACAGACATTGCCATTAAATAAAAAGAAGATAAGTGGCGAAAACTTTATTGTAATCTAATGGGCATGGCAATATCACGTCTCATTATTTTACTGAGGCTGATTAATAATTATATATTAACTAATTTACAACAGAACAAAACCATTGATATAAAATGACCAGAACCTTCGGAAGCAAATCAAGAACTCTTGAGAGGATTGACATATTTATTTACTGATAAAAAAGTTTTATTAAGTAGGATAAATGGAAATATGGTTCTATTAGTCCTACTTGACCTAGAGTGACACGGGGCGTATTTATGCATAGATAAACACAAATCATTAGATATTATTTAAACAAACAAATGTAGGTAGGTACTATGTTGTGTCTTACGTCATGGGATATTTTGCTGTGAGGAGCAAGGGCAGGGCGCTTCTCGAAACAAGTTTTCCAACCATAATATAGAGGGTTATGTTTGATAAAACCCTCGTATTATTTTATTGCCAATGTCAATAGAGTACGGCGTGACTGCGAAACAATGGTAGCAACGTAATCCACGTGATTTTATGTGGTCATCGTGTTTAAACCCTAAACGAAATTAATTGAATATAGGCTAAATATGTTGCATAACTTCCTAGCACATTACCGATTTGCCGAATAGTAAGTTCAAAATTCATGTTAAGTTAGTTTTATTGTACTTATTATAGAATGAATCATTACTGTAATGACGGTGATGTCTAGTAGTAGTTAGGTGTCTAACTGTCTCTCTCTCTCTCTATCTGTAGATCAACTAAAATTATCATATGTAACTGTAATAAGAAAACCTCTGCGCGCCTAATGAATGGTTTACACATATGTGTACCTAATATTGCTTGAAAATAGTTACGAAAATTTTGATGACGCACAAATGACAACTAGGGTGTTGCCGATAATTTTTACTAAATTAACAATTTTAAAATGTATACTTGACTTGACTTCGTACACTGAAAAAAATGAATAGCTGAACTAGTTTGACTAATCAGAAAATAGCTTAAATTTACTTCTTAGTAACCAAACTTTTGTTAAAATAACTAAACTGGTTTTGCTGCACTTCCCAAACTAGTTAAGCTATTCGTACTTTTGTTACTATTAAATAAAAAATTGGCTATTGTTTAATGAAATGTGTTTGCTAAACTCGTTTATCTACTTTATACAAAACAAAGTTTAGTAAAAAAATACTATTTGATTACTGATAGGCAAACACTCTAGTAATTATTATACAAAATGTTTAGTTATATCTAAGCAAGTATTAAGTAAATAATAGACTAACAATTCCATTAAATGTTTATTAATTTATTTTCCTATTGTAGCAAAAATTAATTATCAATTAGAAGACAAACTTATACAGTTATATGTAACTAAGTTATCAAAAACATTCCTAGCTAAAATTTGGTTATCTATTTCAAATTGTTTAATAAATAGTAGATAAATTAACATATTTTTTCAACTAAACGAACTTGTTTCGACACGAATCTGCAATCCACCCGCGGTACGCGTTTCTGCGCTTATTAGTGTTGCCACCTTAGCGATTTATTCTCTAGATTCGGTGATTTTTGTCGCCCTTTTGCGAAATTTTTCTATAGTTAAGTGAATTATTTTGCTTTGCGTTTTTCAGCGCTATTTGATCGCAACCATAATAATTATGAAGTTTCTTTAAAATTCAATAAGTTAATTTTTTGTTATTTACTTTTACGTATTTTTGGGACCCTGTAACTTTAGGCGACACTTTTCTCCACCACTGCATTCCACTGATTTATTTACTAATTAACTTTACGCCATGTCTCTCACGGGAAAGGTAGAAAGAATAGAGCACCACTGCAATCTACTTTTGCATACCTCTTTAAAAGTAGTACATATTATGTTTTTATTGCCCGTTTTTTCTTTTTTCGGTGCGCTTACTTCAAGAGTTATTTGAAGACCCTAATAAAATTGTGACAACTTTATGATAGGTTTTAAAAATATATGTTTCACCACTACAAAAAACAGGTTTTCAAAAATAATAGAAAGTTCAGTGATATGATTTTTACAAGATTTGTCTGAAACTGTCTTTATTATAAAAACAAGATATATTTTTTTATTTATGCGCGTTATTTCTAGTTCTGAACACGATAATTTCAAGCTACAAACACGGTAGTTTTTAATTTTCATATGGAAACACTGGTACATAGTGTTAAAATTATATTATTCTTCTCCTTCTTTCCGTCGACGGCAGTTGCTGAATTACCTACACTGCTTTGATATTATGAAGAGTATTTTTTATGCGTTTTTCAAGTGCCTCCGTTTTAATATTCATGGTGTATGTTAAATTACTTTCAAAAACGAAACACCGACGACTTTTTTACATGAAGAAGTCAGTCGATCCCATGGCCGATGAGTTACGATCATGGGGTCTCGAAATCTACATCGATAATTTTGCAGGTGCGCAATATTAATTCTTATTTAGTTTTCAAGAAAATAGGAACCAACTGGCTGGTTGAATTAAGTTACGAGTTTTGGCGTGATTTTAGTCAATTATGTAACTATTGGTTTTAGTATTTTTTCGTAATCATGCATAGTTTGACCCTATTTTGAGTAATATTAGTGGCATCTTGCTTAATATATCTTGGTTATCGAGTGAATGGGATGTGAAAGAATAACATGGAATATGAATTCTGAGATGTCTCAAAAACTCCCTGAACTGATAAGTTTTAACAAGGTGGCCACCATCTTGCCAACTTTATATATCTGATAGGCTAGCGTTTGACCACTATCTCCTCTATTGGTAAGTGATAGTGTGATAAAGTTTCTTAATTATATAATATATTGTATAAATATAGTATTTAAATATACTTTTGCAATACGTAATTTTTTTTTGCAGTTTTTGATGAAGCACTTCAGAGTTTTGTATCCTGAAAATTATGACAAACTAAGTAATAATTGGTATATAAGAAGACCCAAAATTATTGCAATGAAAAGAACTGACAGAATTTTAAAAGCAATTACAGAAGACATAACTGGTAACTTCCTATTTGGGCTAATATACTAATGTATTTCACTATACATTTGTATTACAACCAATTATTAAAGTAATCTTTTTGTTGCAGAGGGTAACGAAGAGACTGCAGACTTTGTAAATTTTTGTTATTACATCAATAAAAACAAAATATAAATTGGTATTATCTTTTATTTATTGTACTGAAACAAGGTTTATTTTTAAATATAATGTTTTGGTTATTAGTATTGTGTATAACTGTGTATTTATTATTTACGGACATTGTTTTGCTACCTGTCGCTAGATGGTTAGCTGATTGTTTATTTCTTTTCTTTAGATTAACTAATTAAAACGATTGCAATTGGTTAATATTGTTATATTAAAACAACAACAACAAATTAAATGTTGACTAGAGAACTTCCCCTAAGGATTTCTTCGCAGGCCTGATCTCCATTTTGGAAGTTTCTAGTAAGTTATTTTAATGTAATTTAAATTAATGGCAATCGTGATAATTAGTTTAAATAAAACAAATACAAATTCAGCTAACCAACTAGTGACAGGTAACAAAGCAATATCAGTAAGTAATAAATAAACAGTTAAGTAACTAAAACATTATATTTAAAAGTAAATAAACTTTGGTTGCAGTAGCCAAATTAATTAAATCTGGTAACAAAACATTTTATTTAAAAGTAGATAAACTTTTGGTTGCAGTAGCCAAATTTATTAAATCTGGTAACAAAACATTTTATTTAAAAGTAACTAAATAATTAAGTTAGCAGTAGCTTAATAAATCTGATCGGGTAACATAACAATTTTGTTATTAATAGATAAACAATTCATTAATAATAACCAAAAAGTTAAGCTAATTTAAGCAAATTAAAAGCTGTGTTAAATAAACTAAATTTTGAAAACAGCTAAATATTGTAGTTACATTTAAACAAAGCAGTTTCATTAGTATTACAAACCTGTTAAGCTAATGGTACACAAACAGTTTTGTTAATACCACAAAACTAGTTCATTACCAGCCAACAAAATAAATTCATCAAAAAGTAACTAAAATTATTTTACAAAACTGAGTTTGGTTACTAGTAGGCCTCAGTTTAGTAGTCCCCCGAATTTTGTTACTAATAGTTAAAATTTGAGCTACCATTATCAAAACTTTTTTTTCAGTGTACGGTTTAATCTATGCATATAATAAAATTGAAATGCCTGTTTGTAATGTCAAAATAACAGGTTTTTACTTAACGTATATGAAAGTATACAACGTATACAAAATATGAAAGTATACAAAAATCCCATTTTGTTATTTTAGTCTGTCTGCCTGTCTGTCTGTTTGTTCCGGGTAATCTTCGAACCCGTTGGACCGATTTCGACAGGAGTTTCACTGGCAGATAGCTGATGTTATAAGATATAACTTAGTGCACTATTATTTTAGAAAAATTAATTGGGGTGCCATACATGTATAATAATAATCATAGTATTAGAAATTTCGCCAATGAAAGTCCCGTCAAAATCGGTCCAACCGTTTCCGAGTTTTACAAAAGGACAGACAGACAGACAAAAATTTTAGAAATTGGTTTTTTGTTAAAGTATCGTATATACTTTCATATGCATTTAGTAAAAAGCTGTTATATTGACATTACAAACAGACACTTAAATTTTATTTATATGTATAGATATTTCATAGGTTTCATTTATTACCAAACTGAATAAAAGTATTATGTATTTACTATAAATAAATTCAAATTAACTTAAATACAGTAGTAAATAATTTAATTAATTAAAAGACAACAACGTTTTTAAAAAGGTAAATAATTTTCAAAATATATTATCAAAATACAATTTTGAATCCAATTTTCGAAATAAACGTGACACTACGTATTACTACTCGGGTACTCGTTAAGCCAGTGCATCGGAATTCAGGAGGCGGCTCGTTAACACGTAAATACAGCACGCGTACTCCACAAAAGCATTTGCACCTTAGACGGCACACCGGGAACTTGTATCAAAGTTCAATATAATTATTCGTTAATCGTAAAGTGTCACCCTGTGTGTGTGTAGAAACAAAAAAAAGGTAATACTTTGTACTTTTTAAAATATTCTTTAATTATGCAGTAGTAGTTAAAAATCTGTTAACAAATCCAGCCAAGATTGCTTCTTTTCGAAAGCATAGATTGTTTTAAATTCTTTATTATTCTATGAAAATAATTTCAATATTTTCTAAGAGTGGCATCATCTACAAATATATCTTTAAATATGAAATACAAGGTGTTTATTACTTGAGCAGGTATTATACAAAATTGTTTCATTATTAATATTATAATAAAAATATGCAAGATCTAGAACCGCTGAAGACATTAACATTATTATTAAACACATTCTTATTGGAGGAAGCCTTTGCCAAAGCTGGGCAAACAGACAAGTTGTCGATGTCATTAACCTAAGCTTAATATTTAAATAATTGTACCTTCACTGTTCAATAAAGGTTTATATTATTACATTCTTATTCGCTATAATTTATGTCTACTGCACAGTAAAATAAAAAATGGTTGGCGATAAAAACAAAGCCTTATTTTTTAAAAAGAGTAGAAATTAATTGCGAGCGGTCTTCTACATCTTTGTCTGTAGTTATAAAGCAAGGTGAAGCGTTCTATTTCCACTAGTTTTTACTTTTATCTATAGGAGCAGTGACACGCTATAGCTTTTCTATAAGTAGTTCCCATAACATGTAGCGATAATTTATTGCTCTCGGCTACTTACCGTGAAGCATCTCTGTATAAATACGTTTAGTCGCAATCTACTACCGCATTTGTTTGCCGGACGTCAAACTAAACTTGTGGAGTCGTTCCTATTAGGATATCTCGTGATCGCGCTGCGAATCAAACCAAGTAATTTTATTTAAAGGTCAGTACAGCAAACTTTTATATGTAATTTGCAAAGTTATTTCTTCATATCGTTTAAGAAGCGACTGCTTTTCTTTCCATTTATGATTTCGTGACAGTTATCTCGAGAAAAATAACTCGGACTGCAATTTCTTGTAACTTCTACAATGCAGATCGGCAATCGGATTAGAATTCAACATTTCAAATGTTTTAAATTTAATTACATTAAATGATTTTTTTTATGTTTGTGTCGTTTTGTAATTATTAAAGTAAAAAATGACTTCTTTGTTAATGATGTATTTAAATACTGATATTATTCCATTATGTATGTCGTCCAAATTATCCAATTAATTCTAAAAGCTGCCAATCTAATGTGCAATCGGGTTAGCCACGTCTGTCGCATGCCAGATTATCTTAGCGCCAAAATACATCACTATAGACACCGCATAACAACAGGGCATCTTGTCAGACTGCGCATGCGTTTATTACACAGTAAACATTTTCGTCTCGTACTTATATTAATTTTTACAAATACTATTGACAATTCATATACTTCTATCAATTGAGGAATTATATGTATATACTTACCGTCTACAAAATTTTATGAAATTAAAAAAAAAACATGTACATAGTTCTAGCACTACAAGCTTACATTATAGGGTGCGTAGGTACAAAGAGATCATACAAATAAAACAATAAATTAATTACATATTTCAATATTAAATGGGCTTACAAGTCTAATACAAAGTATGATGATCGCTTACATTTAAAGTGATTAGCGAGGTAAATGATCCGAAACTATCGGCGAACCTCGGCCCTCGGGTTGAGCAGTCCCTTGAGCAGGTTGTCTGGCCCGCTTATTTACTATCCAGAAACCTCGAAACTTTCGTTGATATACATTGTATTATTCTGTATCGAATGTTTTAATAATTAATTATTTACGAACTTATATGATTACATTGTTTAACAATGCGATTATTTAAATGTCAATGACCGATCTTAAAACAAAATAATATTAAGCCTAGTTCACACGTCGAACCTTTGGAATATTTTTTATCATAAAGCTGGAGTTTTTGTCGGGATCTTAATCTTAAAATTAACACATACGAGTGTTTGTTATTTGACCACATATTGTGGTATGTGTAATATGGTATTTTACTTAATGTGCACGAGTGAAGTGAAGTTTGGATTGCCACAATAACTCCCTGGATAGTTCTAATGAGGGAGTCACTAATTTGTTAAAAGCGTTATTTGATTTTTTTAATTATAAATATATTCTATCCGTGTGACATTGGCAGAATCTATACATATAATAAAATTGAAGTGACTGTTTGTATGCATGTGAAAGTATACAGGTACATATAACAAAAAACCCATTGTTAAAATTTTTGTCTGTCTGTCTGTTTTTTCCGAGTAATCTCCGAAACGGTTGACCCGATTTTGACGGAACTTTCACTAGCATATAGTTGATGTTATAAGGAATAACTTAGGCTACTTTTATTTTAGAAAAATAATCAGGGTTCCGTACGAAAAATGAAAATCTTTATTGGTAGTCCGCGCGAGCGGTGCCGCGGGCACAGCTAGTTAAGTATAAAGAATGATTAATGTATATCTTAAACAATAGCTATTTCTCATTTTCACAATACCTACATGCGTTATCAATAACTGCTTATAAAATGAAAACAATAATAAGCGATATTTGAACTGACGATTGCTTGGTGGTAGCACTCTCGAACTATTTGTCGATCGACATGGATCTTATCCTAAAATAAAATCAGGATTAGCACTCGATGAGAGAAGCTATTTTTTAAACCCTATACGTAATGCATTTTGTAGTGGTCATATGGTGTGTATTTAAAACCAACTTTCTAGGCTTCATATGTTACCATGAACCATATTTCTATTACTTTATTGTAACTAGATAATTGTACGAACCGTTAGTTTTACATAAGTATAATATAATCATGATCCTAGGACTTGAAAAATGTGAATTTTCAACGGCTATTGTGTTTCTGGCACTCACCAGCTGCGACCGCGTTCCTGTTCGTTTCACTCGCTCGGCTCGTACGTCATGATCACAGTACCGACCTAACTTAACCAATCTTGTTAGTTTATAAACATACGAAAATGTAACCGTAAAAATGCAAATTTTTAAGTCTTATGACTTTGTGATTGCAAAGAAATTTAACTTAATAATCAATTTAACAATTTGATAATCATACGTTTAGGCATATATATGTTTAGGCAATGTATGAAATGTCAGTATTCTGTAGATTGCCTAATAGTACCCGGCAATGTATGAAACAAAGAGAATTATTACATACTTTGCCTAGCATTCTGTGGAATGCCAAATGCTATTTAGGCAAAGTATGAAATACATTTCCGATTCGTTTTGAATATCATGTGGGAGTTTTTGGCGGGATCTCAAAGTCTCGTGTGATTGAGACAAACACATACATTTATAGGATGTAGCCTGCGATTGAATAAGATAAAATATACACGGTTAATGAAAGTCCTGATAACATAAAACACCGACAATGCTCGGTTAGGTTAGGTTGAACTTATGAACAAGTATTAGCGAGCCGGCAACAGCAGCAGTCGACGAGCGCAACGTTCTCAACAGAATCCGTACAAAATGTTATAAATGACGTGCAGACCTCAATACAACAGTTTGTATAAGTCTGGTTGTCACACCGCTAGGCCAATTCGACAACGAATATAGTTGTGAAAATCAGGACTTACATTAACTATGTATATTCTCTTTGCCTCGCAGGCGAAATCCTATAGATGTATGTATTTGTATCAATCACATGACACTTTGAAATCCCGCCAAAAACTTTCACGTGATATTCGAAACGTATCGGAGATGTAATTCATACTTTGCCAGTTTCTCATTTGGCATTCTGTAGAATACCTAGGCAATGTATGACATATGCATCATTTCATACATTGCCTGCTAGCTTCGGACATTATATAGAATGCCGGGATTCTATACATTGCCTATAACATATAAACAGATAGGTGAATTTGTATGACCTATTCGTTGAAACGTTACAGTTCAATGAAAATGATGCATAAACAGATAAATTAATTATAATAAAACTGTAATTTAGTACCGTAGAGATAACACCGAATCAATCCGGTAACAAACTCTCATATATGTATATGCACACTAGAAATTATATAGTAATGGTATTGAAGTATAAATGTATTAACAAATTAGATGATTAGATGGCGCTTTTAAATTTCATCTATATTATTATTATTTAATATATTAAAGTTTAATTGTTTGATTGATTGTTTGTTTAAACTTACTAATTAATGTCTGGAACTACCAGTCGGATTCGATTTTTTTTTTGTATTTAGTAGCTAGACTCATGAGGAATAGTAAAGTCTAGATTTACGCTACGACCTTAAGGAGCGGAGCAGTAACTATGAACGTCAAGCAGTCTGGCAAACTGTAGGCAAGTACGGGAGGTGGAACAACGATAGGGCAACACGGCCACGTTGGCGACGAGCGCGCCGCGGAGAGTTTGTCTAACAAATTTAACACGAGTGAAACCGTGGGACACAGCTAGTAAATTAATAAAAGATCTAATAAAACATCTTATGAGTAAATGAACAATACTTATGCAATAGAAATAAAAACGGTACGAATTTTAAAATATCTGTATATGTGTCCAAAAGACATAAACAATGGGTTAGGTTAGTTTAGGTTTGAGTGCCTTAAGCGCTCGCCCCCAAGCCCGGTAAAGCTGTAAAAGCCGTAAAGGCTCCAGGGCCCCTAAGGCTAACAGTATAGTCAGTTCGAAAAAAAAAATGGACAATGCTTAGTAGACGACAGTGGGGACGCTACTAAGCATCGCACAAAGAGGATACCGAGAATATAAAATAATATGTAATGTCATTCTCTCGCCGACTTAATCCTATACATTTATGTATCTTTCTTTATCGTGACGCATTTTCGTTTCATCGAGTTTCAAATCACAACGTTTCTATAGAAGTTTCACTTCAAAAATTAAAAACCCGATCGAGTTATGCAGGCTGTTCTCGATGACTGGGATGTTTCTAAACCGATAGTAGTGTTATTATGTTCAAAAGTGCATTCTTAAGGCCTAAATAAACAAATTAATTTTGATTTTTTACTATTCATTCGATCGCTATGAAGGTTTCAGAATCAGTACAACCATTTCACAATAGGTGGCGCGCGAGTCGTTTCATTCTGAAGACAACGGGAATTAAGACGCGGATAAAAATTAGTTTATATATTTAGAAAACAACAACATTCTATAACAAATGGTATAGTGTATGGAATAGTGAATTCCATAGACTTTGTTTTGCTTCTCTTCAGCGTCCATTTTCAGAATAATCATTTAATTTTCGATTATAATTCATTTTTGTTCATTTTATATACAGAGGTATTAGCCAAGTTGACTCTCTACAATATGGAATTGACATATAATATCTCAGCGTTAAATCACGTGATCAGATATATCAAATCCTTTTCGTTTTACCTATTAACTTTAACGATTGTAGAAAGTCAACTTGTCTTCCAGACCTCCGTTATCTATATCACTATAATAACAACAGAATACTTTCATCCTTTTTTCCAAAGATTTCGGAATATAGATTTCTTTCTGTCGTACACATGGGTATCAACTCAGAGAATGTTGATGTGGTATATTCTATTTAAAATATTAGAATAAACAAGTGATCTAAGTATGGTCATCGTACAAGGGTCATTTCCTGCCTCGCACGGTCATGCATTCATACAACCTCATTCAACCTACCGATCGTATGTTATGTATGCCATATACTATGCACTATTTGCACTATTTACAATATTTGCACTCAAATATTGACAACGTTTTTGTTTAAAATGTTTTTTATATTTTAGTTGTTATATTAATGATACATTAATAATGATACCGTGTCTAATTTAAGCTAGGTGGTACGAGCCACCATGCACATCGTGATAAACATGTCAGAGTAACGCTCTTTTTATTTGTCGTGTTTCGGAATCAGCCAGTAAATATCCAGAAGCCAGAAGTGAATTGAATGCCATCTTCAGATGGTCGCTTTTCTGTTCTAGTTTATATTTGAATACGTAAGTCGGCGGCATATTCTTCGCAATCTTCATATTTTAGTCAAAAAACTTAAGCAACCGTTTGCTTTAAGCCAATCAATAGACTGTAGGAACAGTTGACTATTATATCATTACGATACCTGTTTATATATTACTCTGAGCGGCATTTTAACAGGGCTCCAATTTCAAGTGTTTAAGATAGACTTGTTTCACTAAAATGCCTAGCGTCTACGGTGCGCCGTACTTTCGTTTGTTAATTTAACTTTGGAACGCATCCTAAGTTGATTTTAGAACGCGTAGTGTATGTACAATATCTCAAATGCTTAAGGAAAGAGGCGCCAATGTCAAGTCTTTGCCCCGGTTAGGTTCTCAGATTCGAGGCTGTTAATAATCTATATTAATAAATCTGTTGTGTTATCTGCACATGTATTTTTTTTTTCTAATTAACCTTCTAACTTTTCTAATACCTATATGAAGGACACTGATCACGAATATACCCTTACATTTTTTTGTCTGTCTGTTTTTTATGTCCGTAAATTTACCAAAAAACGGCTTGATCGATTCTTATGATTTTTTGTACACGGAAAGCTTATGTAATTAGTCAATTGATAAGCTATAAGAATTTTTAATAATACATTTAGAAATCGTAATTTATTTTTGTCAATTCTCAACCTATTCTTCTGTAAAAATTTTTTGACGGAAATCCGTCGTTCTATAATTGATAGGCTAAAATCAATAAACTATTTAGGAATCATAAAAAATCGCTCTTACCAATTTTATTGACATTTTGTACACGGGAAATATGTATCATTGCTCAATTGATAGGCTAAATTAATTGTCAATAATATGAGTCAAAATAAAATTACGTGACGAAAATAACTACTGTGTGATAAGCGCGTGCGGATCCGAGGGGCACCGCTAGTTTATAAAGTACATATTAAGTATATATAATAATTTCGTTAAACAGTTATGTATCATTCTTTATTGCATGCATCCTTGTTCTAGATGAAGTAGAGTAGTAAACTGCTGATATTTTATCCATACTCTAAGGATTTCCGCATAGTTATTTAATTGTTTACGCTTAGTGACGTCACCGCCTTCAATAATTACTTAAGAAAATATTCCATTTATGATGATGATGACGCTTATACGTAATTTATTTATTTAAACTGAATCATCTGATGCATCACAAAGCTATCATCACTTTTATTTAGGAATTACAATGATTTTAGGAATCACTTGAGATTTATTAATAGTTGTAGTTGATATAAGACCAGGTTTTCATAAATTGCTATTATCATTTCATAATGTTTGTAAAAAAGTTTCGAGGTTTTTTTTAAAGGAATTTTCATGTTTACAAAAAGCAAATGCTAAAATTAAATATCTACTAAGAAAACATAAAATACAAGCAACTTTTTAATCTGTTAAAGAAATGACTCGCGTTTGTGTTATCGGCGCCGGAGCGGCAGGGCTGTGCGCCGCACGACACCTGCTCGTGGAGCCAACAGTCAGCCAAGTCGACATCCTGGAACAAGCTGACCAGCTGGGCGGTACCTGGGTCTACACCGAGAAAGTCGGATATGATGACTTCGGATTGCCTATACACAGCAGCATGTACAAAAGTTTAAGGTAGGTAAATATTTTATTTTTATTCTGTAAAATTATGCAGAAGAGTATGTTTTGTGGGTTCTTAAACGCACTGTATATATATCGTTGATACAAGAATGATAAAAAAAAACTACAATACTTTGCGTAAAATAAGAAACCGGGCAAGCTTCAACTAAGAAAATCATCGTTTTCTTCGCTCAGGCAGGCAACTTCACGCTCGTCTGAAATCGTCTTGTTTCATCCCTAGTCACACAATGTACTATTACGCTTACTTCATTAGAGATATAAAGAGGTGGTAGATAAATGAATGATTTTTTTACATAAATGAATGATAGATAAATGAACTTATGAGTTCGCGTCACCGACATACGTAATAGCAGTATATCTGTAGCTATACAGGTGACGTATTGTGCAATATTAGTGCTGTATATATATATATTTTTTTACAAGTAATATTGAATGGATTTAGTAAAAAGATGAATGTGTATAATATACTGTACATTGTTCAACTACTGTTTAAGCTTGATTATTATCTTAATTGTAGAATCACTGTGCAGTACAATAGTGAGTAATAAATAAATATACTAATATTTTTAAGTTGAAAAATAAATAACAACACAATATCAAACTATTTTTTTTAATTATTCGTATTTTATATTGGCGTTTGAATATAATTCTAAGTTATAAGTTTTCACTTTTGTGACTGCCAATTTTTTTTTCACAAATCAAGTCACAAGTCACCGTTGTACGTCTTGTGAGAATTTTACAAACTGTCTGTATATTCAGTCTGTAAGTCAGTCATTGTACTGTTTAATACGATTTTCATTGATGATGCCGTGTGGCCTGCTTTTTGGATTACCTAATCCAAATAATTTTTAATAAGAAAAAATGATATTCCAAAGCAGGGGTCTTTCGTATGAATTTTTATAGTTTTCCAATACGACTTCTTTAAATAGGTCAACAAAACAAAATCACGGTTTTCTGAATAACCTTAATAAAAAACTTAAACATTTTTTTAAATTAAATTCAACATTATCGATGATCCCAATTACGTCATCATGAATTAATAAAATTAATTTGTCAATAAGAAAAATTCCTCGGCAACAAACATTGTCGTAAAGATAGGAAGGAACGGGTTAGAGGCTATCAGGAGAGCATAACTGATTTAATTGTTAACATTCGGTTCTAGAACTGTCTGCTTGCTCCGTGTGTTTATGATGCCCTACTTTATGAAAGCAATCAATCGTTTTAAACGCTTCTTCTTATTATTTTATTAAGGGCAACAGTGTGTTTTTTATACAAAATTCAGCCGGTGTATCACGTCTCTCGGTAGTCGTGTAGTTAGTTAGCTAGTAAATTTCATAAGACTGAAGCATAAATATCAGCAACAAATAATGCAGGAGGCATTCAGGTAGCGTGGAATATCCGAAACCTAGTTAGTTTGTGTTCATCTCATAGAAGACCGTGACTTATTGAATGTTTTATATGCATTATCACTCAAGCACCTTTACCTTAATTGACAGTGCATCGTAATTTGTATGTTTGTAAATCTGTTTGGGTTGCTGAATTTATTTGAATATAGCCTTTTCTGTATAGTGCTTTTCTAGGAAGTTATTTATAATAGATTATAACATATTTGATTTCCATTGACTTCTCTCTTTAAATCAATATTGATAGTACATACTTATGAGTTTTAATTATATATGAACTATCAATTTTAGTTCATCTGCATTTCCGCTAAGAGTGGCAAGAAAAATGAAAGATCATAATTATCATGAATAATTGTGCAGTACATACTTTAAGAACTAATTGTGCATAGGTTTCTCGGAGAGGTAAACATTTTCAAATCGATTCAAATATGTTTCTTACTCGAATTTAAACAAAATTATAAGCAATCGAAGTCACAGGGAATGCTAGTCGCATATACATAATATTCAACCTTGAACCTTTTAAATAATAAATCGTTCATATTATTATATATTTATTTCTGTATTCAAGTACGTCGTATCCTTGTTTACTTTGATCATATGTATAATAAGTATTTCATTGTCACCATGTAGATAGATTTAAAAGTAAATCAGTGTTTATTTTATTACCACATTTTAATGAACTTGCTTTCTTAGCTGTCTTTTTATCTGCTCGGTACAAATTTTCAATTCGATTTTATTTAATCCGCCGATGGATTTCGATCTCTCGGTAGTCGCCATTGTATTTGGATTGTGCTGTGCTTACCATCAGTCACATATCTCTGCCATAATCTCATCAACATATTATAATCGATTGCAGAATTTCGCACACACGAAACTGAAAAGCAGAAAATAAATACAGTAGAACCTCGATAAGTTAAAGTCCAAGGGAAAAACAAAATATTTTAAGTTATAGAGGTTTTAAGTTGGGGATGGGTTAATATAGAGGTAGGTATGGACATATGTATGTATGTACCCTTGTTCCTATTTTTACTCGAATGCGTCAGAAGGATTGGTTCAATAAAATACAGAAATTTAAATAATAATATAATAATGATTGATAATGTGCTCTCATGTATCCCAAACTGAGCCGCAACTTCTTTCCTTTTCAATCCATTTTTCACTGCTTCTATAGCTTTTAATTTATCAGGGTATGTGAGTGTTGTTAGTTTTCTTTTTGAACTCATTTTAAGCCAGTTTTATCACACAGTAGGTAAAACGATGTTTCCAGGACAATGTTCAAAAACTTATGATCCAACTAAGCCGTTGTCTTAAGTCTAACCGCCGCAAAGCTTTAAAGAATTTCGAAGAAGCAAACAATAGGTGACATATGTATTGTTTACGTTAACAATTTAACTAGTGAACACGTGCAAGCAATAAATACCGAAACCTTTGGTTTTGCACACTCTTTAAAATGACTCATTGACAAACAATTTTATGTTATAGAGGTTGTGGAATCATTTCTTTAAGTTACTGAGGGCCAATACAGAGATTACTTATTTAAGTTATAGAGGTTGCGTATTTTAAGTTGTAGAGGTTTTGGGCTCTGATGGGAATGGAATATATTATTTTTTGAAGTTACCGAGGTTAGAGTTATCGAGGTTCTACTGTATTACAAATAAAAATTAACGATACACGTTGTGCGCGTGCAATAGATAGCAGTAAGCATAGAATTAAAATGCTATTACAGTAAGCACGGCAGAAAACCTACACAATAATTCATATAATTTGCACTGCAATAAAATTATTAATGACTTAGTTGAATTAACTATTCATGCGTCAATTATCTATATTGCACGAACTTAACGTTTTATTTATATTATTATAAATATTTTTTACTTTCAGTAATTACCTACATTTTTAAAATATGGAATATTAAATATAAATTATTATTACAATAACATTTTTTTTGAAGTGAAACTTCTTATGCGACTTCCAAGCCTTAAACGTTAAACGTTTAACGCACATTATCGGTCTCTCCTCTTTGTGTGAGCCAGAGCGAGAGAGTAAATGTCCGTGTTTATGTATATTGCACACTGTTTAAATAAAATAGAAAATGTCTTTTAAAATGAAGTTTCACTCCTATCGTGTGTGAAATCGCACACACACCTTTTTTATCTTAAACTGGCTCGTTATCTATAAGTATATACTAATATAACATACACACATCAACATTGTCTAAGGATATTTCATGGAATTGTATATGGAATTAAACCTCTTTTGTATCATTTTATAATTTATTATATAAAAAAAAAACACAAGAAACAAAAGATATGTAGCGCAGGAACTTATTTGAATTTTACAACGGTACTTATGCCAATTGTTAAAAAAAAGTTTTCTCTCTCTTTTAAATTTAATAATTCATAGTGAGTGACACTTAGCTCGTTTTGCAGTATCACTGACGATATGGTTGTTCGCAAACTGACTCGCATACATTATTATTGATTTTGTAATAAAATATAAAAAAATATGAATAGTATACATAAACAGCGGTTCGGTTGTGTTACTCCGAGCACCAGGTTTTCATAAAATGTGTGGCGGTCTCAATACAATTTGCTTTCTTAATATACCAATATGATTATTTTCAGAACGAACCTACCCAAAGAAGTTATGGGTTACCCCGACTTCCCAGTACCTGAGAGCGAAAAGTCCTACTTACCGGCAAAAGAGATGCTGGCTTTCTTACAACTTTACTCGGATAAACATGGAGTTACAAAACACATAAAGGTAATTTGCATGCATATAATTAAGGAATAAATAAAAAATGAAAAATATATACATAGTTTAATAAGAGTAAATTTTTTTAAGCAAGATACATTTTAAATTTCTGTATCCAAAAGATGTTTTCTATTCCAATCAACTTAGTCTTTTAGCGTATACTACGAACGATATTGAAAGACTTTTCCCGAAATTTATATATTGCCTAGTCTTATCCAATGGAAATTGAATCCAAGACCTTCATGATCACAGACATGTCACACGTCCTGACTGCTTGATGAAAATACTTGACTTTGCACTATGGGGGCCAATAGTGGGGATTATATTAAACACTAGCTGTGCCCGCGGCTCGGCTCGCGTGGACTACTAAAAAACCTTTTTTATTTTCTGCACGGAACCCTAATTATTTTTGTAAAATAAAAGTAGTTAAGTTATTCCTTGTAACGTCAGCTATCTGTCAACCGGTCCAACCGTTTCGAAGATTACCGGGAACAAACAGACAGATAGACAAAAATTTTAAAAATGGGTTTTATTTTGTACTTACCATGTAAGTATACTTTATATGTATTTAGTAGAAAGCTATTATTTTGACATTACAAACAGACACTTCAATTTTATTACATGTATAGATTTCTCATTAACGTTTCCAGTTCAGCCACCACGTGCAGATGGTCAAACCGAAAGCTGGACCTTCGGGGGAGCTTTGGGACGTGACCTTCAAGAACTTGACAACTGAAGTCATGGAAACCAGGGAATACGACTTCATATTTGTCTGCAACGGTCATTATAATACGCCCTTTATACCAAAAATACCAGGACTTAAGGAATTCGAAGGTATATAATTAAAACATTGTTATTGCTGACTTTTTTAAGTACATAGTATTGTAAATATCACTCAGGAAGAGGCCACTTAAATACGTGTACGCTCGGACGCTTTTCTACGTTCCCGGTTCCCGGCACTGCTTCACTCTATCATATGGTGTTTTATGGATATCACTGGATTGCTGTTGAGAGAAGCTCTTTCCAACAGTATACGATTTATATATTTTGATTTGGATTTGTGACAAGTATTGTCAAGACAAAATTGTGTTAAGTTTTCTGAAGTTTTTAATATCTTCTTTCTTAATAACTTGCATGTTCAATTCTTCTTGAATTGTGAAATAGAATGTTGATTCCAGAGATTTTATCTTTATCATCACTTTACCATAAATTAGCACAATAACATAGTGAACATCAGTTTTTTTGCATTTTTAGTAGGTTCGATTCCCGGAACAGGTAAGCTTTTTTAAAAATCTGTAAATGCAATTATCCTTATTTTAAAAACTAAAGAATGTTACCTTTAAGTAAAATTTGCTATCTTCAATATTTAATGTACATTTCCTACATGTCCCATTCGTTTTTTCCAACCTTTATATTCACAATAACTATTCCACACTAACTTTCTGTATATGCAAACCATAAATCTTAGCGAAGAGCTGTCGATTGAAACTAAAACGAGCGTCGTAGCTTCTCAGAGTCATAATTCATACAAAATGGAAATTCTGTGACGCGGCGGAACGACATCAAAGTGGCGGCGCGTCACCCTCTCCCGCGTGCTGTGTCACAGTCCTCACTTTACGTACCTAATTAATTGACTCTATATTGTTACGCTCGTGGGCAGTAAAATGCCGTAGTTTTCTACGTAAACAATTTATTCGTACTCAAAGAAATACAAATTTAAACAAAACAAAAACAAACCGTTCACCGAATGTACTTGCAGAATCAACCTGTATGTACTTATAGAATCAGCCTGAATTACAAGAGGAACACTTGTAGTTCTACTTTATTTCGCTTCTTGTTTCCACTTCGCTTTTAAAGTTAGAACTGTCGTGACGCACAAAACGGTCCGCTTTTATACACAAATGAGACGATCACGAAATCTCTAGAAAGTCCCTGAACTCTTAACATGACTTTAAAACGAGGGAAACGTTTGATTTATAGTCCATTGTTTGTTGAGAGTTGTAGCGAAAAGGCATTCTATGCGTGCGTCGTCGAACCTATGACTACACGAAACACGACTACACTATGATAAACACACGATATTTCGGGTGCATTCCGGACGATTCTTGAGATTTCAGGAATGGTGATTCTTTTCTATGTTTCTTTTACTCAGACCGCAACAATAACTATTGATTGGTAAAATTAAGTTTTAGATGTAGATGATAGATATAAGATGTAGCTTCAATGCCAAATTTTGTTAAAATCTGTTTTTTAGATTATCTCAGGAATCAAATGTAAAGACGTATTCACTCTAACTCTTCGGATAACTCTTCGTGATCACTTGTTTGAATATACTGCTTTTAAAACGTTTTAAAGCCATATATTAAGCGAGATCATGCAACTACCTTATCTTATAATTCCAGGAGACGTGATGCACAGCCACGATTATAGAATACCACAAATCTTCGCAGACAAATGTGTTCTAGTCGTCGGCGCCGGACCTTCAGGCATGGACATCGCGCTAGAAATTACCAACGTTACCCAGAAAGTTATACTTAGTCACCATCTCAAAGAACTTAAAAGTACATTCCCAGAGAACTTGATCCAGAAGCCGGATGTTGTTAAGCTTGATGGAAATAAAGCTATCTTTGCTGATGGGAGCGTAGACGAAGTAGATGTCGTGTTTCTATGTACAGGTCAGGATTGACAATTTTACAGGATTAAACAAAATCTTAAAATGAAAATTAGTAAAAAAAAATGTTAAGCGTCATGAGACATTTAGCGGATGTGAAACTAAAAATGTATAGCTAATTTTTCCTAATTAGTTACCATACGTACCATACATAGTTACAATTTTGTTTGCTTCAGCCGATCGCCGCTGTATGCAATAGTGATTACTGCTAGCGTCATACAAAGGCAGCCTTGACAGACCTATTCAAATCTGTTGCCAAATCAACTTGTTCTAGCTCTTGAAAACCAGTTCCCCTTTCTGGATTTATCTTGTCACCGTCTTCAAAATATACCCGATAATGAATTTATGAATGAATTTTAGGATACCTGTACAACTTTCCGTTCCTGCACGAGTCATGCGACATAGTGGTGGAAGACAACTGCGTGGAACCGCTGTACAAGCACGTAGTCAATATCCACCACCCCACCATGTGCTTCATCGGAGTTCCTTATTACGTGTGCGCATTCTCCATGTTCGATTTACAGGTAAGAAATAATGAACTGGTAATTAAATCGTTTATTTTATGAAAAATCCAATTACCTAAAGGAGCGCTTTCTGATAAGCCATTCAAGTTTAGTCACTATTACAGTCACCTAGTGGCCTTGCTTACTTTTACCAACCGGCACGAGGACGACCAAGTCTTAATAAACTTTCTTCTTCGTCAATGTTTTTCAGTTGTCCCGTAAGCCAAAAAGTTGTGGTGGTCGAGTTGTTTTGATCGACTGCACCCCCTCATGCCCTTCCCCCTTGCCAAAATCCTGACTACGCCCAATAAATATTATATAATGAACTTTACGAATTCGTTTTAAATATATTATGTACATAGCTAGTAATATTTACTGTATAAAAAACTACAGAGTAACTAAATGTGTGTGCTAGGGTTGCCTTTTCGTCGAATATTACGATCTTAGAAAAACTTAATTCGATTTTAACATCAGGTTCGTTTCTACGTGCGCTCAATGAACGGGACGTTCCGTCTACCTTCTACTAAAGAAATGGAAGCTCACTGGGAGGAGGAAAAGAGGGACAGAGCCGCGAGGGGATTCACTAAACGTCAAGCCCATATGATGGGACCGGATCAGGTAACCAATATGTAACACAAAACTTTATAGCAATGTTATTACAACTGGGCTTATATGCGCACTATACAATATGTCACCTAATATGCCACCGTGTTCTACAAGAAGCTCCGATGTCTATAGATTTATTTGATTTATAAGATCTTCTAAGATGTAGTATTTGTTTTAAAACCTTAGCAGGTGTAGCTGATATCAAGCTACAATCACTTACGTAACGTGTTAGTTTACGTATAATAGGTATACTATTTTATAATTAATACGCATACAAGTGTAGACTAGCGAAAACGAATATTTTTCTGTGTGCTGAAATATTTCGCACTCTGTGCATATAAATACGTCAGTCAGGTCGGATTTTAATGATAATAATGTTGCTTATCTTAAATGGATCCTCCATTTCATTTCTTTAGTCGAACTGGCGGGCATTAGAGAAGCCCTCCTAGCATGCTATGGTTTCCTCGTAATGTTTTCCTTCACCGAAAGCTCAGACTTATGCAGGGATTCGAATTCACGTCTATCGACGCAATGTCCGTACACGTACCACTGAGCTATCATTACTTCTTGTAACTTAATGTAAAAAGGGGATTTAATTTGATTTACATAGTAGATATTCCTTTAGGCATTTGCGAGCGGTACCTTTTGCGTTTCAGCTTTGCCAAATATGTAGTGTATCGGAGTAGCTCAACAGAAAACAGTAATAAAATAATGTAGAAAAGCCAAAATCTATCAGGTAACGGGAACTTTACTAGAATGCTTCCCGATGTCCTTTCAGTCATACATTATTGTTAAATGTTTTGAAATCTATACAAATTATTTTCTTGGGAGAAATTTCACTTGTTGATCTTTAGTACTATTTTTGATCTACGACTGTCAAAATGGAAATTTTTAACTAGGCAAAGTACTACATAAGTTTGTCGGAGGAATCAGGATCCAGATCCCTGCCGGTTGTATTAACGTTCATCCACAACGACAGTCGCCAGAAATTACTAGATAATCTCGCGCTATATAGAAACAACGTTTATAAAATTGTTGACGACAACCAATTCACTTGCTCCGATGGAGTACATCTAAACATTTCCATTCTTGCAAATTATTTATTTATTTGAGAGCAACTGAATTTATCGCGTTCTATTATTATTTATTTGATTTAATTGAAAAAATAAAAATGTATTATAGCTGATTTTAAGCCATATTTTAAAAGTACTTTTATAATAATTGGACACATCTCAAAAAAATGCTATCAAAACATAAAGTTACAAAATGGAAACTCCTAAGCTGCTATAATTACTTATTTATGATTATTAAATTATCACAGAGCAGTGTAACGTATAAATTAATCCTCTTTCTAATTATCCACTCCTCAGCCAGCAACAAATTATTTTTACAATGGATTTGGCACCAACCAAAATGTCACCAGAGGCAGGTTTGCTGCCTACCTTCTAGCGATCCCTTATACAAACACTTCCTAGAAATATTATTGTTACATTTGAATCGCTGCCTCTTAGCTAAGATGGTAGCTTTTTGGAGGTCACAGTAAAATTTATAATCAAACCTTTTTTCTAAAGTTGTTTAATGCAACTCTGGTGCATCTGCCCGTCATATATACAATAAATTTACAACAAAATTTATATTCTATACAATTCCAGGAAAAATACTACGCCTCGTTGGCGACGGAGGCACGCACGAAGGAACTACCTTCAGTGTTAACGAAAATAAGAGAAGAGAGCACAATACGCTTCATGAACAATTTGAAAAACTACAGGCGAGATGTCTACAAGATCATAGATGATAATACCTATGTAATAATAAGTAACGGTAAACGGGAAATTTTCTGTTGACCCTACAACCTGGAGTTTATCCTTCCAACTAGTAGTAGTAGTGCGTTTGTGTCGCCTGCAACATCGCATGTTTGGCCTTGATTATATTATGCATCATTCATTGCATACTTTTTCATATATTATTAACGTTCTAACAATATAGGTACTAATTACTAAGACTTATTAGAAGTATAAAAGTTGATATTTGAAATGTTTATATTTTTTGTTGAATTTATAGCACGATTCAGTTTGCAATTCCTATTCTCCTTCTGCATCTTACGACTGATATAAGGTGCAGACGTAAAAACATATTGATAACGGCATTCAATTACATTAAACAAAAATTATAATATACCTATTTAATTTATAATATTGTAATATCTTTTTTAAGCTTTGGTCAAGCAGCGGACGGAGACGCGACGTGAACAGTTGTTATTTACTAGTTAATATAGAAAATCTTACAGAAACGTTGCGCTCGGCGCTCGACTAGTGGGTCGCGTCACGACGTCGCCACGTCTGGTGGTAATACAACCGAAGTCAAACAGACAGCGGGACGGTAACACGCCGCGCCTGACGCGACGCCAGCCTTTTATATAACACTAGCGACCCGCCCCGGCTTCGCACGGGTGCAATGCTGATACTAAATATACCTACCTACCACAGAATGTCCTTTATAAACAACATTTACAGCTTTTTTGTCATTAGACAATACAAACATGTTTTGTTTAGAGGTTACTCTTGAAAGAGCGACATACAATTGACCATGGTATATAGGGCCGGTACCGCCGCACTTCCCTACTTTTTTAAATCTGTAATATTTTCGGGAATATTCATTTAAATTACATGCTGTAAAGGGCTATATTGATCTATATTAAATGGACAATGTATTTAAGGTACTTAATTGGATAAGGACTAATGCTGTATTGCTTAAAATCACTTCGTAAATAAGCCATTTTTTCCCGTAAAATGTTAAGTATAAAAAATGGTTATTGTGGGTTATCCTTAAGACATAGACATATACCATCGCGGACTTTTTTGTTGACCTTTTTAAGGTGTACAATAATGTACATTATTTTGATTTATCTCGTGGGGTTCAGCCAGCGTTTGCAATGTAAGCGCCAAAAATGTGTTTATTTACGACATCATATTAACCTCTAAATTTATCAGTGTTTCTGTACAATATTATGCATGTATTATACATATAAACCTTCCTCTTGAATCACTCTATCTATTTAGTTTTAAAGATTTAAGCATACATAGGGACGGACAGAGCGACGCGACTTTGTTTTATACTATGTAATAATAATTTCCGATTTGGGAATCTATTACATAATCGACAACAGCCCAAGCCGAGGTTCGGCCACGTGACACCCTTGAAACTTGTAGCCTTGCTTTCGAGGCCGAAAGTCTTCAGCACTCACCCCCAACCCGGTGAAACTGTAAAAGCCGTCTGAGGTTTTTTTTTTTTTCGAACTGTCTACACTGTTAGCCTGAGGGTCCCTGGAGCCTTTACGGCTTTTACAGCTTTACCGGGCTTGGGGGCGAGCGCTTAGGGCACTCAGCCACGAAAGCTAAGCAACAACATCCGAGGGTGCCAAAGTGGCCGAACCTCGGCGCGGACTGTTGCGCGTATGCAATTAAGTCGCGATCTGACTAATTCCCTATCATTCGATCTAAACTAACTATACATATATACATGTTTCTGCCCCCTGGGAGGAGGGAAGGAACATGTGTATGTGTGCCGTCTGAGGCTTCAGGGCTCCTATAGTGTAGGACCTAACAGTGTAGTCAGATTGAAAAAAAAAAAGAATCTATTACATAAGCCTGCGACATTTTTTCTATCTTCATGGGATTCAAGTTCCAGGCACAGTCTACATTCCCCTTCTGATTTGTTTTATGCACCCATATCCGTTTAAGGTTTTTTTCGACGTAACATTCGAAATAAGCAGTGACGATAATGGTGAATCATTTCGGATATAACACGCTTTTAGGGCGATTAAATGGCTTACGCTGAGTAAACCATAAGAGATATATCAAATTAATGTATGACATAATTGTAGATCTTAAAAAGACTTACAAAAAAGTTGCTAATACCATATGTTTATCTTCTAATGATTATCCACAATAAGCATTTTTAAGGCAGCACAATCCGCGCGTGCGCTCGACCGACAGCATTCTATAGTCCACGCGAGCGGAGCCGCGGGCACAGCTAGTATGATCAAAGGTTTCAGAATACTCGATAACTCATGGTGAGTGCGGCGAGTTGGCCGACTTAACGCGCCCGCTATTTGACCAAAAATTTATTGTACTAAAATGAGTTATGAATAAAGTAAACTTAAATATTAATATTTGTAGTATAAGTAAGAGATATCAATTGTAAATAGAAATATGTCGATACGTAATATAATATTTACGTCTTATACTTTAATAAGATTTAATGTTAAAAAATTTACATACGAAATCAACATTGTAATTAAAATAAAAAAGACCAAAATAATAATAATGTATTGAAATAATTGAAAATAAAAGACTTAATTCAGCCAAAAATATTTTATTTAAGCGTATTTATAATATTTATATTATCAATGCTGATATATTATTAATCTTTAAATCTAACATATAACGGCTTCCCCGTTTACACGCTACGGGTAGTTACGTTAATTTCATTACAATAAACAGAAACACAATACAACAGTCTTCAACCCGGAGAGTACCGAGCGACACGTTTGTAAAACTGTTTTTTTGATCTTTGAACGATGCAATACCGCTCGCTAGTTAATGCACGCGGATCGGTCCGAGTCGTTTGTACTTACTCAATAATAACTTTTCATCTGTTAGTTCTATACATTTAAAACTAAAAAGCACACTTTTTTGTTGTTTACGACAATACAAAAATACCGTTCCTCTCAATATTGTTTCGAAATTCGCACTTTTAGTTTCTCTTATACACAATTTTGTTAGATTTTTTTTTTGTTTTCCTATACTCACGTTTTTTCTTTTCAAATTACAATATAGACAAGTTCTCGTTTCTTAATACATATAAAACTTAATAGATAACGCTTAAATGTAAAATATAAGTAAACATTAAGAAATGGTGACTCCTAAACTAAACAAAAACCGGCGACGGACGCGGCGACAAGTTTACACCGACACGTGTCCGCCAGCGCTCGGGAAACACATTCACATATAACTACAGTCGTTGCGCGGTTCACTGCACCAGATATTACGTTTGATTATATAAAAGTGACCGTCCTAGTTGATCTCTCCCACCAGTTAAACATTCCTAAACCGTATAAAACCTACCTACACTAGAGCCCTAACCGTTTGCTCGAACTACCTACGTACCTGTCTTTTCAGTCCCTTCATTACACTTCCAGATATGAATACAAAAGGTTTAATTACAAAGGGCTCGATCGTACCCTGTGAAAATTATATACTAACTTTAAACCCTAATAATATTTAAATCTACTACAAAGATGGCAACAATACAAAAGCTGTTACAAAGAAAAAACATTATTATTATTATTAAATCGAAAGAAAAACATATATAGTATACAAGCGTCTAGCACCATTCCGATATAAAAAAAATAATGTAAGAAATACTATGATTATTAACATAAAAATTATCAACCATGAAAATAATATTCGAAATATTTGTAAAGAAAAAAAAACAATAAAATTATAACAAAAAGCTATGTGATTTATTTTAAGTAATCGCTTTGACCAATTTTACGAAATATAAATGACTAATATATAATAAACTGGATTAATTTTGAATAAAACATGAGACTAGCTGATAATCATATTGCAATTTTTTATCATAATATAAATATAATCAAGAAAATCTACTTATAACGAAAACTAGAATATAATTAGTATACATAAAATACAACTCTACTTATACACTGAGATTACAGCGTTATATTTATAGAAAAATAGATCAGATATCTCAACGGCGGCACAGATCAGAGAGTTCAAAGAGTCTCCATTTCGTACAAAACACATAGAAAAAAAAATTAGAAATATTTGTCTAAATGAAATCCTGTTGTTATATATACCCTAAAAAAACTTCTAATTTAGATAGCAACTTTTTTTAAAATAAAGTCGGTTATCTTTTCTACATAAACTAGGTAACACTCGATGTTGATATAATAAATACTTCAAATGAATAGTTTTACTTATAGAAACCATTTGATCTCTTTTAATCTGTTATTTCGATCACATTGTTCCAAATTAACACAGCGACATCGTACACGCGTCCCGCACCGCTTCGCCAGCACTCCCCCCCCCCACACAAGTTCAAAGAACAATCCAAACGAACACCATTTAATAACGTAACAAGGGTAACTTTAACATAATCAGTTTTATTACACCACAGATCAACACCGCGACAATGACAGCGCAACGGTAGAGAAAACGAACCACAATCTTCTTAGCCTGAAAATCTACATTGTACTTCAAAACCTGTATACATTTCAATCTACTTTATTATAAAATAATCTTCGAAACGGTTCTAAACAAACTCTGAAATCTTTATTAAGTTTTCAAATTATAATAAAAATAATGTTTTTCAAAAAGTAACCATGGTAACCATACCATACCATAACCATAAGTATAATGTTAAGATTGCACTGTAAACGAAATTTTTGTCAAGAAGTGATTCGAGTTACCCGGGCGCCATGACCGCTCAGGAGGTGGGTTTGTTCGCGAACGGGATGTCCGGTTCCATTCGCAGCGTCTGCGGGGTCGGGTCGTAGTGCCCCGCGAGGTAGTACACGTCGTTGTTGTCGTACACTGTGCTGTACTTGACGGGGTCGTCGCCCATGCGCTCCTTGTACTGCGCGAGCGATAACACCTCGCATTTGTGCGATATCGTTTGTACGTCGTTCTCGTCTGTGTGTGGGGATTCGAATAGGCCTCCCTGGAATCAATATTCAATTTGAATAAAGGATAAATACAACAAAATTATTTAATGGACATTTCATATATAGCTTAGTTAGTAAGCAAGAAGTAATCGTAAGACTATATACAAGACATTCCTATTTGTATAGTTTTTGTGAAAAATAAAAATGCTTCGAAAGGTGAAGGCGGAATAAAGTAAACAAAATCGTGATTGTCTTGGGCCAACCAAACCGTTCTTTTTATAGTAATTTTTCATTATTATTTACTTTGCCATATGTACAATTGTAGTTCCCTAAATTATGGAATGGTTAAAGTAAATTAATTATGGATTATATTGACAAATATAATCAAATGATACGACTGAAATAATCGGACCGTAAAATAATCGGTAGGACAACACTAGAAAAAATAGCCAAGTGTGTATCGGGTCACGCGCAGTGTAGGGTTCCGTAGGTGCCTGTCACAATATGCTAACCTAGAGAGGGAGTTTTACGTAATTTTTAATGGAATTTGTACAAAAATACTTCCCCGAGTACATTTTATAAGTTGATTGTCTCTTTTAAAGCCTACTTGGGCTATTTCCCTATGATAGTTTTCTTTTGAACTTCACCTACTTTTACTATTATTACCGTGATTTTTTTCACATGTCCAAAAACAATCATTTAGCTGGCAGGAGGGGGTGACACTGTGACTTACAAAAATAGCAATTCAAAGCTTATTTCGCAAATGGATCCCTGTATCGCTTTCACAGACCCGCAATATTTTTGAACGATCTATCCAACGACACCCCACACGATGAGATAGACGAGAAAAAAAAACATTCCCACTTTATGTGTAGGGGAAATACCCTAAACAATTTATTCTTTCAAAATTTTAGTTTACCACTTTGTGGCGTCATTAATATATACCCGTACCAAATTACAGCTTTCTAGTGCTAAGAATCTCTGAGCTAAGAAGTCGCGGACCGACAGACGGACATAGCGAAACTATTAGGGTTCATTTAGACTTCTGAACCTTAATTACTTTGGCATAATTATTTTCAGGCTTGACATTAGTCATTGTCAATTTCCTCTACTGCATTAAAAACGGTCTATAGTAATAATATTTAGCAGGCTCTTGATAAATAAGTGGTTGTAATTCATAAACATATGTTATTTCGCCTTATTGGTGGCATGTAATTTGGCTATTGTACAAAAGTGAAGTGAATAAGAAATAATACTTAGAAGCATATAAGGTGTCACAAATAAGAGCCTTTTTAAACTTTGTTGAAACTCTGCAAAAAATATTGTATCAACTAACTAACACACACGTTGCCATTAAGAAGATGTTAGTCCGTCAATCTGGTTAAAAAGTTGACTGACCGGGTAAGCGAGGTGATCGGTGCACGGCACGGTCTCCTCGGGGTGGTAGAACCAGTTGACACGCACGGCCATCGCCGCTCGCGCCTCCCACAGAGCCACGATCCGTCCGATGTAGGGCCGATCCGGCCTGCCCGTCGACAGAAATACCGCCGCTTCACCAACCTAAACACAAATAAATTTCACCAATTTAGTTCAAAGTTCTATTAAAAACCGAGGTCTAACCAAGATACGTGTACTAGGAAACTATAAATATAGAGGAGATGGTTACGTTGAGTATTTCCTCGCCGCGCTGTATGGCCCGGTAGAAGAGTTTGCGATGTCTCGGGCGCGTCGTGCGCCGGTACGCCGGTCCGTGCCACCGCCAGAGGGCGCCACCCGGCAGGAACGCGGCCATCTTGCTCACCCCGCTGCACCCCGCACCGCCGTCCGACGACGTTGATGACACTGTGCGCCGTTTACCCTTCTGCAAATGAAATGCATAAATTCATAAACAGGCTTTAATTCATTAGTTTCGATGCTGTTATCGACATTATGCACAGAAGAAAGGTTTTCATAACTAATGACTCTTGATCAGTACGTTGAAATACTTATATTGAAAATAATTTTCATATTGACCATTTGAAATGTATAAATAGTCCTTAATGTATAAAGACACGTTTTGAGTATAAATGACAATCGAGACTCGAAACATTACACCGGATCCAGTGACTACCAGTAACCTTTAGCAGATGCATCGTGCAAGATTGTGTGCTATTAGTCCTATACTATATTTACCTAATCATCAACATAATCAAGTCTTAAGTAATTATGATTAACCCATGCCATTTTAGCGAGCTCATTCAGATTTTAGCTTCCAGAAAAACAAATTAAATAGAACGTGCGTACCTTTTTAAGGGCAGCACTGGTCGAAGCGACACCGTCATCCTCCAATACAATCCCGCTGTCCTTTAAATTATCACTTTCTTCTTCGTTAGGTTTTGCCACAACCTTCCCCAGATTGCTAAAGTCTAGAACAGCACTCTTTACCAAACTCTTTTTGGATAAAACAGTTTTCTTGATCACCGTTTTCATTTCCTCGGGAGACTTCTCCACTGCGATAAGTGTCGATAGCCTGTCGTTGGAATCTCCAGAATCTTCGTTCGACTTGTTGGAGTCTATGTAATCAGAGGAAGATTTGACTTTCTGGTTGTCATCACCTGATGAGCTGGACTGCTCTTTGCAGCTCGAGTGATGCCGTTTTCTGTGTTTCCTGTGATGCTTCTTATGATGTTTTCTATGTTTGCAATGTTCTTCACAGCATTTATGCTTTTTCTTCTTCTTTTTGACGTAATCGGCGTTCGGATCGTCTTCGCTTGAAAGACGTTTGATTTTGTCTTTCCGATGTTTTTTCAATTTCTTTCTGTCTTTATGGCGATCCTCGTCTTTTGGTTTTTGTTGTGACTCTGTGGAAGTGGATGGTTTTATTTCAACTGACTTTTTATCTTCTACACATAGGCTGGTGTTTCTCCTCCTTTTACCAAGAGTAAACAACGGATTTTCATATTCTGAAAATAAGAATATGTATAAATTTTATACAATTCCAGCAATAATAATGATAAAGTCACGGACAGTAGTAAATTATATCCAGTATCGATAAATAGTGCTGCAATGACCTAATAAATACTCACCAACAACAGGATAGTTGGGCTCTAAAAATCTAATATCTTCAATTGCTATCCTCCCAGAGTCTCCGTCGTCGAATTCTACTGCCACAAACTTATCGTCGTGAGGATCGGGGGACGATACTGCCACCGTCCCTGGGTACAAGCATCGGTATTGCTGAGACCAGTACGCGCAGACCCTGGTACCTGACGGTAATTCGGATACCGACGTTGGAGTTACTTCTACGATCTAGGAGAGAAACGAAAACAATAGTTTCAGTAAGAGTTTAATTAAAATTATATACCCATGGGATATCTTCCGATGTATAGAATGATAAATAAACTATAGTTCAGAAATCTAGTACTAGTCACATAACATATTTGACAGTTTTAAAATACGGATTCTAGCGAAAATGTGGAGTTACTAAAATTAGTAGTACAGAAAACGAATTGCTTGGTCGTATTTGCAAAATTTACTACCACTGGTATTAGACTTCTAGATGCCTCTTCGCGCATCGATAGACCTTTTTTACCTACCAAAAATCCTATAGCAAAAACTTATCGCATTTTAGTCATCCAAAAATCCTATCTTAGGCTTATCGCATTTAAGATCTAAATTTAAACAAAAACTGAATTACTTACAGCATCCCTTAAAGTCTCTTCCCTTGATAATATATGAGGTTTGTTCCCTCTTTCTCCGTCTAGTGTTATAGCGTATACGTCAGGCGCTTGCACAGCGCTCAATTTCCCAGCATAAAACAGACCTCCCATAGCTGTGAGAACTCTCGGAGAACTGTCTAACTTATCCTCTGTCAGAGTACATTTTGAGATTGTTACCGGTGTAGCCTCGTTAGAAGAATCTTTGACTTCGGAAGTAGATTCGCTGGCTTCTTTAGATTTAAGACTTTTTCGTCTCTTTTTCGCTCGACGTCTCTCTTTATCACTTTCACTGGACGCACTGGCTCTGCGTATCGCAAATTCTAATTCGGAGAGATCATCTCTTGAATGTTTACGTACTAGTCTGTCAACTTTTTCCCGATTCTTTTGTCTAACTTCATTAAGACTTTCCATCGATGAACTCGCTGATCGATTAAGGCCCCATTCAGCCTCTTCTTCTTCAGAACAAGCTTTCAATATAGGTTCGGCTTTTAGTTTCGGGCGTACTTTACTTGTTCGATTTCCTTCTTCCCTTGAAGGCTCTCCTCTGGTACACAAAATGCCACCTTTCAACTTACCTTTAGCCAATAAATATCCAACTAATCTGCTTTTTGATTTCGGCTTCTTGGCCACAATCGTCTCTGTAGAGTCTGGGCTAGAAACTTTCCGAGGTCTACCCACTTTGCGCTTTTTCGAAGAGCCTCTATCGGAATCAGGTGATAGGGCCGGAGTGGAAGGCGTTGTAGGTGCTGACAAAAGTGGAAGTGGCGGTGTCAAAGCATCTAGTTGTGCTCGTTTTTCATCAAATTGCCTTTGCAAGTCTTGAAGTCTTTCTCTCATGTCTTTTTCTATCGCATTGACGAGGGCTTGACATGTGGGAAGTGATGGGGTATGAGAGCATGAATCTGATCCACATGAACAAGCAGTCACACGTCTCAAGCTAGTTTCCATCTCCCCGCCGCTGTGTCTTGCTTCGTCTCGTTCTCTATCCCTTTTATGTCGCCGCATCTTCTCCAACTTATGCCTCAACCTCTCCTCTCTATCTCCACTTCTTTTTCTCCTTCTTTCACTAGATGAATCTCCTTCTCTATGCCTGTGTTTATCTTTCTTAACCATTGATTCTGTCGATCTATCTCTATCGGCGGGGCTAAGTAAAGGCTCGCTTTTAATGAACGGACGGGAAGACAACGTCTGATTTGGACTCTCCTCCACTTCTTCCATAAACCTCTGTTCTGCTAAGGCACACAACAACCCTAAACCGTCAAGAGACTGTTTTGCTTGATCACTCGTACCAGGTTCGGGCGGTGGAAACTCGAATCTCCTGTGCGGCACAATTTCCGTTCGTATCGGTGATTTTGGGGATGTCTTTATCATTATATTCAGCTTCGTTGTGTTCCTAGTATCAACGGTTAATGGTATTGGTTCAATGAATGGCATGCTGCATCCGGGAGTTGTTCGTTCGAATTGCTCGATGCTGTTCGACAACAACTCTAACCCACTCACGTCTACTGGATGCCTGGTGCTTTGGGATGTCTGTTGCAACAAAGGGGTAGACCTCGCTGTATCTATTAGGAGATCGTGTGAGCCCCCACTGCTGGAATTATCGACTATGGCTTCGTCTCTTTCTATCGCATCTATTGCCTTTTCTACTGCACCAACGACGGATAAATTAGCCAGACCCTCGGAAGACGAGTCTTCTGTGCTATCAATAGACGAGTGCAGTACTTGCGGTTGATTTTGATTCAACGTTTCGTCTGGGAAGTGGGCGACCCCAACGCAAGCAACGTCTCTTTCGTCCTCATCAGCGTGATTCGGCGAATCATCATCGTCATCAATATGGTCAGTTTGATTGGAAGCGTCCCTGTGTGCCGGGGCTTCATGGGCATCAGGTGGTGGAGTGGGGGGCGCGGCAGGAGACGTCGCTTGACTCCTACAGCCCTGATCTGAATACTCTGGCTGATAGTAAAGATGTGTGGCCAGCATCGGCTGCTGCACCGGCTCCGGAGCGAAGGTCGGCTGCGGTTTCTCATGCTGTGGTTCGGGTTCCAACTTGATCAAATGCGGCGTTATAATGGGCTGCATGATGGGTTTCCGTTTGTCTTGGTGAGGGTGAGGTTGGGGCGCGGGAGCCGGAGCGAGCGTAACAAGTCGAGTCGAGTGCGTGTGAGTGTGTTGCAGGGTAGCAGTGGATGCCAGGAGGTCGCCCGGTAGCAGTTGAAGGTGATGTGAGGGGTGCGGTGCTGGGGGTAGCAGGAGGGGCGCGGAGGGGTAAGGCATGCCACCCCAGACGACCGCATGGGGTAAGTCCGGTGGTGCTGGGAGCAGGAGTAGAGCGCCAGACGTCGGTTCCCGGACGAGTTGAAATCCACCGACTGAGGAGACTCCGCCGCCGACGGGCGCAACGCCTCCGACCCCGACACCGCCGACCATCATACTCTCCATTGAGACTTGAGCTGGGAAAAATATAATAGTTTTCATTAAATATTAGATCACTGGACTCTTCTTGGAGAGTCTACTATAAGGTAAGATAAGGTTTTAAAGTATCGTATGCCCAAATGTTAGAAGATGCTGTGTTACCCTTAGGTACGACTAGAGAGTATATCTACTGGTTCAAGTGCAGTTAACGAAGCACACATCTTAGGTAGATGATACTATTTAGCGACAGTTTTTTAACTTAAGGACGGTAATAAATCAGCTATAATTTCACCAGGGTTTCCTCATCCCTCATCAAACGAATTATTGTAAGTTTCGAATCGACATTTTTGAAACTTGCTATTAATTTAGCAGCACCATTATGTTGAATTTATTAATCATTATTTTTCAATAAATAGAAATTATTGTTACAAGGACCGACTTCTTCTACCAATATGTCATATTAAATAACATACTATAAAATATTATTATGTTGAAGAATCTGATTTGATTATGGAATCCGTACTAATGACTTAGTGTCCGTACTATTAATTTTACTTTTGAACCGTACTATTAGCCAAACGCGATAGCAACAGGTGTGCTCTGTGACCGCACGCGCCACACAAACTGGCAACGACCGCGGCTTGAAGAGATTCTCGCTCGAGCTATCGGATCGTGAAGAATAATATGTAATTCGACTGAAGATGTTTCATACAAAATGGCATCGTCTTTTGATATGCGATATTACTTTTATTCTATGACAATTTAATACGTCGTAAAATTAGTTTCATGGAAAACGAACTTTTGAGTCGAGAAAAAACGACAAAAAATGTATCGCACTTCGAAATTATTATGAACATTTACCACCTGATACGGGGTATCTACAGATATATAGAAGGAGTACCTAATAAGTTTTTAAAATTTCATTTCTTGCATATTCTACTTCCGAAATCAAAATCGGAAGTAGCCAGAGAGTCTTGTATTATACGAAACGACGGCTAAAGCCTGGTAATCAACGAGAACATTCTCTCGTGCAATAGTTTATGTACATTTTATAAGATTGTTAAAAATCAAATAATACATATCTCCAATCAGAAAATCAAGATAATCAATAGTAGGTATTCTATTAAAATACTAAAGTATATCTATCTCTTTTAGCGAATATCTGACGCGGACAACATGATCAATCATTTACTAAAATTACAACATCATGTTTTTTTTTAAATTATATTTGATTCAATTGATTGATTCAAAACCCATCACGTGAAGTGTGAAACGCGACACAAGCGATACGCCGCGCCGCGCCGCGCCGACAACAATCGACATTACGATTTCTTACAAGAAAAACATGAAACGCAAAAAAGCCATTGACAACACTAAACAGACGGAGGCGGCTAAGATCATGAACCTCCTTTGAACAGGCGCCGTCCCGTGATTGGTCGACGCAAGATGTGGGCGGAGCTTATGGGGCGGACCGTAATTTCTTAGGGCTGCACACACTACGACTCCAGTTTTATCGATAAATAATGGTTTTATATTTTGTATTTTTTTTCATAGGCGATAATTTATGGCGTGGAAGCGACAGTTCCGTTACGTTTTAGTGGATGCGGGTGAACGACAGGACTTCAGATTTTTTTTGTGTTATTTAATTTAGTCTTTATGACATTCGTATGAAATATGTGGGGTGTGTTGTAGTGTGTTATTAATTATATCTAAATTAATAAAATGTTGATTGGTAATAACTTACCTATTATTAAAATTCATATGCTTTGTTTACATATTAGATACACTTTTCAGTCATTATATTTTGTAAACTACATTCAGTCAAGATTGTTTTTTGCTTTTTAGGTATCTAGGTATAAATATGGAGAAAATCAGAGACTTTTTTTACTAAATATTATAATTATTGGTTTACGCGTCAGTAAAGCTCCCAATCGACATCAACTGTATAAATAACATTTAGACTCAATAATCATATTAATAATTTAGTGGATGCACAGAGAGGGAGTCACTTCCAGACTATCATTGACATAATGATCCACCGTATAATAAACCTTTTGACAGTAAAACCTGCTTGACATGGTCCTTGAACTCATTGTCCGGCAAATCAGTATTATACGTCGGGATCTTATTATAGAACCTAACATATTACCTAAAAAACTATCATTTGTCTTATTAATTCTAAAACACGGTAGTACTAATTGATGTCTATTTCTAGTATTAAAACTGTTGCTGGTCTTTGAAAAAATCAAGCTTGTCAAAGTTTTTACGAATATACATCAAACTGTAAAAAATACATTGGAAGGGCAAAGTCAAGATAAATTCCTGGAACCTGTTCCTCAGTAATTCTCGAGGTCTCATATTGTATATTGATCGAACTGTCCGCTTTTAATATAATTATGGTGTCTACCTCAGTTGCTGAACTCCATAGCAAAATACCGTAAGATATTATACTATGGAAGTAAGCGAAGTAGAGTAACCTAGCAGTGGCAATATCTGTTAACTGGCGAATCTTACGTGCTGCGAATGCAGCAAAACTTAATCTTTAATGGAGCGTAATACCCAAGAAGACAGTATTATCAACTAAGCCTACTAAATAAATATAATACTAAATAAATACTAAATACCCTTTCATCTTGATATGACTATCAACACGCCGAACATTGGGCAAGGCAAATCTCATACATTTGGTTTTGTTTGCATTTAGTAGTAAATTATTTAGAACAAACCATTCAGAAATTTTAACTAAAGTATTATTTAATTGCCTAACCTCTGAATTCATTCTTATCATTTTGAATATAAGTTAAGTCTCACCTCTTTTTTAAATATACCTACAAACTAATAACGCGTCTAACGCAAAAGTGGATGTATTATAACAAAAAATAATTAAAGAAAACAAATCGTTTTATGGAAATTGAAAGACATCACGATGTGATATTATAATCTCAGATTAACATTCCGTCAGTCTGTTATCTGACCACCTTTATAGTCTTAGGTTGAACAAACACTGAATTCTCAACTCGTGAATTAATTTTCCTAATAATAACTATAATACACCGGGAATAACATTTAAAGAGATTTTAATGTCATCAACTCCCATTTAAAATTTACTCCTGCCATCTTTTACAACATTCACACTATATTTAAAGGTCTTAAAAAATACAGAATTATACGTGATCGTACTTATCTAGTTAAGGAAATTCTTATGATTGATTGACGGAGAACGCACAACTTATATCCCCAATAGTAGACAGGTTGCAGAGATGGGCTGTTCGCATTGTAAATATGCAAATGTTACCCAATGCATCGAGCCGCTTCAGCTTCACAGGAACATCGCCTCGCTAAGTGTGTTCTACCGTATGTATCATGATGAGTGTTTGAAGAGCTGTTCAATCTAATTCCATCCTCTCCTTTCCACAACAGAACCACACGCGCTGGACTTCGGAATCGCAGTTTTACGGTAACCTCCATCTGAGCACGAACTAAAAAGTTTTCTATGTCTTATCTTTGTCGTACCCTAAAACTGTGGAATCATCTCCCGGCCAATGTGTTCCCTCCTTCTTATGACATCGGGTCCTTCAAGCGTAACGTGATGAGATATTTATGCAGGCCAGCATGACAGCTGCGTCCTCCGATAGATTTCGTTCACTCGGTGGTCACCATTGTATTTGGATTGTACTGTGCTTACCATCAGGGGCAATACAGTCAATGTGCCGAGATATTATAAAAAAAAACAACAAACCCCAAGCACGGGGTAATTATAAATAATAAAAGCCTAAAAATAATATAATATTACAAGCCCCTCACTCCTCTACGTCATCACAAATAAATATAAAAAGCTTTATTAGGTCTGGAACGTATGTCTTTTATTTCGTAGTAACCGGATCTGAAGCATTGCGCCCGAACGCGTCCTCGTAATGCTTTTTGTTTCCACACTCCTCCTCTAGTGGCGCGCTCATCAACTGATTACGTATTGAATAATTTATTCATGTCCTATTTCTCAGCCTTCTTTTTTTTCTTTAATGACAAAGTGTGCATCCACAGTTTTGCCAATGTCGCATAGAACGTGGGCAGAATATCTTTCTAATCTTCAGGATTTAGCAAGTCGATGGCTCCCTTGTAAAAAATTCCATGGAGTTTTGCAGCAAATAAAAATGCATGTTCCTAGTCATTATTTATAATCCACTTTACTTGTGCAAAATAACCAAACTAATTCCCGTAAAAAGCAGCTACAATTACATATTATAAGTCCAAATAACATAAGTGCATGAACAGCATGAATTAAAATAAAAACCAAAACATGATAAAACAAGATCCCGCCAAAAACTCCCTATTTCTCAGTTAATTCTTTTGTTAATGGATTAAGTCATGGTTTTCTAACTTAGGGTTTGCGAACCTATCATGCCTTCAGCCTTCTTTTTACAATAACCCTACGTTAATACAGTTATACTTATTTGCCTTTTTACTACTTAACCTTAAAAGGTTGGTTTTTATATTGGGGCTAAAAGTAACATTTGATGGGGGCAGTTTGTGACGTACATGCCCCGTAATGCTTCTTGCTGAAGTATATTTTCTACTATATAATGTGTTGTTTTTATTTTTGAATGAAGACGTATAAAATAAAATACAGAGTGTAAAAATATTTAAAGAGAGTTATGAAAAAGTAGCAGGTATTTTGGAAGAGGATAAAGCGAGTATAGGCGAGATTAATAAAAATAAAATAAATTCTTTATTGAGTCACTCATAATACATAGCATTAGTGTAGCTCTGGTTCCTAAATTAGGTTAGCCTGTATTTCAGGAACCAGATTACAGGAAAAACCCGCAAATTAACAATTTTAACTAACACCTCACAGAAAATGCATTTTTACAACAGAGCCAGAAAAAAAATAAATAAATAAAACAGAAAAGATAAATAAAAAAGGAAAATCAAATAAGCCAAGAAAGATGATTAAACAAGTAAATACTAATAAGGGAGCACAGCAGCAACAGCTAAGAGAACAGGAACGATGGTAAAGAGGAAGTTTTTACATAAATATCAAGAAAAAAGCGTAGAAGATGATTATTTTTGCCTGTTAAGTTGTAGACCGTTTGAAAAGATTGCTTTATAATACATTTTAAACATAAAAATATTGTTTTTATCTAAATTAAACTAATACATTGTGGTTTTTCTTAATAAAAAGTCTTAGATTACGTTTGTTTTTTGTTGTAACATTTTACCCCTTATGATGTAACAACTAGCCCCTGATGCGGGGTTAAAAGATACAACACGCCTCTTTTCCCAAAATTATTTCGTTTATGTCATTAAGGTATAATGAACAGGCTGGTATTAAGAATTATTTTAAAATTTGAAACTTGAATAGTTACTTTATCAAACAATCCAATATCTACGTAGAACAATGAAACAAAAAATATATGTGTAAGTTTCTAAAAAAATGACACTATCAGCCCCAGCTCCCTTATATAAAAGCTATGGTCTTGTGTAATTTAATTTAATAATAAGCAACAGGTTTTTCTAATATTTTAGTATCTGTGCTGATTTGCTATTTATCGCATTTTTTATCTAATTGATAACTTAATTTAATAAAGCGATAAATTTAGTGTCACGGCGACACCGAAGCGTCATATGCGCCAATAGGGTTATTTTTTTCATTATTTCTTAAATATCCTGATAACACAAACTCACTACATATTATATTATACTACTTTAATGATTAGTATATAGATATAACGTCATAAACAAACTTATCCTACTACTTTGCAAAAAGGCCTCTTCCTGACGGAAGGGATACCAATCGCCAAATCCTGTATTTCGTTACTAGTGCAATCTTACTAATACCTGGGTATTATATACATTGGGAACACAATTATCTCAAACGTTCAAGTTCTCCACGCTGTTGTATTTCACCGTCAGTTAATGGGTTTGCAGAAAACTTAGAGAATGTAATGTGTAGATATTGTGATGTAGGTAGTTAATAGATATGCAATACAAATTAAGAAGAAGCACGAAAAATAATATATCCACAATAGTGAATACCTACAAGAACCCAGAAAACCTTAAGTGATGTGTAGTAGGTAGTAACTTCACTTGATATTTCAAGACCAACACTGAAATACATCAACAGGAGGTTCGGTGACAGATTGTACCATAATCCATATCGCTATCTCTTTCGGTGTTTGTAGAACGTTGCCAAACAAACATATTATTACGTAACAAAATTATTACCCTCCTATATTGGTTTCATTGTATTCAGGTTGTAAATAGAGTTTTTTTTTGTACTGACTATACTGTTAGCCATAAGGGCCCTGAAGCCTCAAACGGCTTTTACAGCTTCACCCGGACTTGGTAAATAAAGTGATCTTCCAGCGCTACATAAATAGATACGTGAATTTTACTATAACTTCCAAGAAAATATTTCATTGTTAGCAACATTATTGTAGTTTTGTGATCAGTAAACAAATGACACGGAAAATAATATGAAAACATGCTTTGTTTATTACGATATTGTTACCTATCAAACGATATTTCTTCCTTTTTGTTTTTGGGAAGAATTTTTACAGCGTAATTACACATTTAAGACGGCATATTTTTTATATAATATTAAAATTGTTAAAGACTTTTTCATTTTCTGAGGGCATCATCTGCCTTTTTCTAAAATCTGTGCTACCTAACTAGACAAGTTACTAAAAAGTAGCCCAACAACATGAAATGTATATAGAAATCTTTGTTAAATAAATTACGTAACGTATATTTTCTTCGTGTCTATAGACTATTAAAGACTTTAAATAATTTCTTTAGCCGCTATTGATCACTCAATTAATTAGCCATTATTGCCCGGACCGCAAACTAGACAAAAATTAACACTAATAGTTCCTCGTACATAATTAATTACCTCAAATAACGCGATGACATAAATTTTAATTATTAATAAAAGTAAATCTACCACGAGGTGCTTAGTTTTATTATATATCAAAAGTTTTATCGAACAGTAAGTCACGTAACTAAGGTTAACTAAGAAAAGGCGCCAAAGTTGTAAAAGTAGCGCGCAAGCATCGTAACAACCCTGACATTTTAAAAAGGTCGCCTATAAAACAGCTTTTGTAAAACAGTAGCGACAATTCAACATGGCCGTTTAACGCATACCGATCAAGTACAGAGCAAGTCACCAGACGAGAACAGTTGCAATGCTACTACCAAAGCGGCATGAATAAGAGGTGGTGTTTTGAATCGGGCGGTATATAGTAAAAATAGGCGCCAGTTTTAATATTTCAAGTTCTTTTGTTCTATTCAACATCAAAGTAATAGAGGGAGACAGATGATGTCAGAAATCGGTCAGACGTTTTTGCTAAAACCGGCGGTCTCGCAATGCAGTTGGCGCGTAGCTACCAGGCGAGCAGAGATCACTAGGAGGTGTGACTTACCGGTTGGGTACTGCCAGAGAGAAGCGGGCGGCGCGGGGGCAGGCGGAGCCGGCCACGCCAAGGGGGCGGGGCGATCGTCGCAGAGCACGTTGGTCACGCCCACCGTCATGGCCGCCTGCGTCGCGTCTGTGGGATGACAACACAATGACGTGGCGCTTGCAAAGCGCAACACGTGTCGAGCGCACACACACAGCACAACATAAATCATGTCAATTAAACAGAATTTAGAGAGAAGTGGCGCTCTACTTCCCTCTACCGCTCTTATCGAGGATAAAACTAATTAACAACACAATAACATTATCAGCTAAATACTAACTAAACACCTTACCTATTTCATATATCGCCAACGCAACAGAAAATTGACTATCTTGTTTCACATGTAATATATTTTATTAATATTCTTTTAAAATGAAATAAAATAAACAAAACAACGTTAATAGGTCTATTCATCAACATAGTTAAAAGACGTCCGTGTCGTCAAACGACTACGTGCTTGACATAGTCCTCCCCCTTTATATCGCCACAACGATAGATCTTACATTGCTCGCAATCAACGGTCGTCGGTCGATCTTATCAGTCCAACTCTTCGGTCACTATCCGCAATCCGTTCTATGAAAGAAACTCTTTAAGGTACCAAAAACAAATTCTTCTTAAACAAAAATATGTCGCGTAGAAATAACGACTACACATAATCATGTCTGTCATTGGATCTCGCATCGAATAAGAACTAACCAGCAAGTCGCCTGTAAGTGTTTGCCTTATTGCCTTACACCTCCAAACAAACAGACCACTTTGGGGATCATTGCATTAGAATTGTTAATCGCGTCGTGTTTCTTAGAAAGGCGTGTTGAGTTACGGTTTCAGAATGCTTTACGCGTATTAAAAAAATCCGATAGCTGACAGAACCAGTTTCATTCATTCCTATATAGGTTTAGTGCGTTACAATTCCGAACAAATACCTACATCGAGTGAAGAAATGCTTATGAAAAGCTATAAAACTGAACGTCTCTCAGTCTGTCTGTAGATTTATCTTATTTTCATGAATAAACCACTTATCCGATTTACCTACATGTTTTTTGTTTTATTTCATAGCTATATTATCTAATCAGGTCATATAATATACCTATATTGTAAGATAAAGTAACATACGAAATAAGCAATGACGATAATAGTGAATGAATTCGGAAAAAAAGACGTATTTGGAGCGCGTAAATCGCTTACGCTGAGTAAACCGTACATGACAATTTTCAGCGATAGCACTTTTGCCTTCTGTCTTCTGAGCGGGGACCGCACGATTCGCATATGCGCTCGACCGACGACATTATGTCCACGCGAGCGGAACCGCGGGCACAGCTAGTGTATTATAAATCCATAAAAAAATATCCATAATAAAAATAACCCGTAAGAAATTGAATCAAATCAAAATAATAAATATTTAATTTAACCCCTGAGAAAACAGTCTTTCCATCGAGACAGTTAATCTTGCGACAGACTAGCTGAATTCCTCAATTTAATCTTTTTTTCATATTACTACCATACTATATATTACTACCATGTATATATGTATTGAAAATGTTTAGTTTTAATTTAGCCTTGTCTTTCAAACCATCTGCAAACAATTAATGTTTTAAATCGTACCGAATAGACGCGCATCTCTATTCGTTTTGAGTACCTAAGTACCAATCTCATCTTGGTATCTATATATATCTAATAGAAAAAAACACCTTTAATTACTAAATATGTAGGTATATTATTATCTCAAAATTGATTACCCCAATGTGTTATCTCATAATATTATTCTTTATTTCCTCCATTCTATATGCCGCGCTAGACTCTCGCCGAGGTTGCCAGACCTAGGCCTAGTAACAAGACAGCGAGTAGGTATGTCACAAGAATTAGGAGTGTTTTAATGCACGAGTTGACAACATATTAAACGATTAAAGATATTTTTTTAATCATATTGGTTTATTTATTGTTAAGTCTAAAAAATACAAATCCGTAAAAAAATATTTGTTCATATTTAGTTTTCTCTTGAGAAAATTGAGATTTTTTTGTTTGGAAGGCAAGTGTTTGGAAACACCTATAAGAAAATGTGACGTCATCTTACAATATGTATATGCACAGTTGAGTGTTATTCTTTTTAGATTATCCTGTTAATATGACTATGACTCTAAAATTATTACTAATTATGAAAATAGTGACTTTAAATATATAGTTATATATTTAGTATATAGGTGCTGAAGAAATTTGCACTCAACTTTGCACTTACCTTAATACCTTTAACCAGTCTTATTTATTGAATGATGACGTCACGCGCGTAATGCCACGGATATGTGGCATAATTTTTATTTAAATTTAAAAAATGTGTAATAATGTCTAAATATTAACTCATATGTATTATTATTAACAGAATATTAAAGTATTTAAAACAACTTTTCAATAGTTGTCTACTCCTGGTTCTAGGGAATGATATATTCTTAAATCGATCGATATAATATGTACGTTAAAATGTGTCTCACTATTGATAAAGCGTCTTGATAATTTAATTTGAAGAAATAATCGTTTCCTTTACTCTGTTTATGAGGTAACAAAATAAAAATCTTTGTTAGTAGCCGGCTTTACAGATAAGATAACGCGTATTTTTCCTTTACAATAACTGAATATTAAGTGAGAACTATATATATATTAATAAATCTGTAGTTTATGTCTGTACATGTATTCTTTTTCAAATTTCGTTATAAATGTTTATTAATGATCACTGAGCAATAAATGTTTTTGTTTATCTATCGAATTTAACTCAAAAATGGCATGATCGAATTTTATGAAATTTTGTAAACGGGAAGCTTATATTAATAATTCTTCAAGTAATACTTTTAGAATTCGTAAAAAAATGCTTAAAATATTTTTTATAACTCAGAACCGAATTTCATGAAATTTTGTACACTGGAAATATATTTCAATCATTAATTAATAAGGCTATAAATAAGAACTGTCAATAATACTTTCATAGGCTATAGTTAATTCATTCGTTCAAGTCATTGTTTATTCGTTATATGATAACGGTAATGTTACATTATATACTAAAATACAACATTAGCTTTAAATGAAACAGATAACAAAAAAAACTATAACACAAAACAATAATAATAACAAAACAAAATAACATTAATATCCTACTTAAAGATTACCACCTACTTATCTTAATAATATTATTTTCGAAGTAAATAGTTTTTTAAATAAAATAATGTTAAACAATACTACTTTTAGAACTCATAAAACGTAAGTAAAAATGAAAATATGAACAAGTCTATAATAGTAACTATCTACGTAAATTACACGTGCAGAACCGCGGCCACGGGCTCTACAATAAAAAAAGAAATTAATTAATACGATATCGACCCATTAACGAAAATACTAAGAGAGCATAAGGAATAAGGGCGTTATTTAATACAAACTTGCAGGTCAAGTTGGTCCGACATGACACGACGCAGCGCGGCGCACAGTCAGCTGACCGCAGAACCGGTCCGAGCCGGAATCGATTAATTTATATTTTAATTCGTTGTTACGTTATTAAGTCCCGGTTGCCTTCATACAGGTTTTAAATTCATTGTCCTGTCGACGTTAATTAAAATAGTCAATGTCTCTTTAAATCGATTGTAAAACCATCGAGTAATAAAACATCGATATCGAAACACCGATGTTTTAATTTGTTTCTATACCGGTCGCAAATCATTCGAATTGATTACTGTGCGATAATTATGATCAGTTAACGAGTTAAATGTAACATTTTTATTTTAACATTAGCAGTGCCCCACGGTTTCACCCGTGTTCAATGTATTTGACCAACTCTCCTCCGCGCCGCCAACGGACCCGTGTAAACTATCGTGGTTCCCGCTTCCCGTACTTGCCTACAGATTATTTAACGTTCAAGGTTTCTTTTCCGTTCCATAAGGTCGTAGAAAGTTAATATAGTCTATAAACCTTCCTTAATAAATAAGCTATAAAATATAAAAAATATTTTTTAAATGTAACAGGTAGTTTACAAAGATTAGCTTTATAACATTCGTGAAGATAGTCTTAAAATTTGAAGTAGAAATATGCCGACTCATTTCCGCAAGAATTTAAGCCATTATTACAGTAATCCATCAAATTACATTATCGACATAGAGTGTACAGTGCACAGAAATTCTTACTATTACAGCAGCAACAATGATTACTATTTAGGCATTCTAAACTGTACTTAGGTACTGCGTGGTCTTCGCCCGTGACATGCTCACAGACATTTATCAACTGTACTACTTATGATCTCAGAAATAATGAAATATCACTATTCAAATATTTCGCTGCAAGATTTATAACGTTTAACTTTCTCTTATACAATTTTCAAACAAGAAAGAGCACATAATTATAGTATATGTGTTGTTAACATAAATATATTATACGAGTACAATATCTGAGAGAATAAAAATTATATATAATTCTACTGTGGATAAATCTTTCAACAGAACCAGTCGATAAAGCGAGCGGCCTATATTAACTTTTATCGATGAAGGTCAACAATAAAATCCATTATGATTAAAATAAATTAATTGAACGTACAAGACGCCCACGTATATTTTAGCGAAATTTGCATAAATAACACTGGAATAAAAAAATAAACTGGAGTAGTCGTCTCTAAGGAAACAAATTCCCACCATGAGATGTAATATTGGAGCAGCAGGCGTGTGAAGAGCCAAAAAGAAGATTACGAAAGGAAGCACGTGCTGGTATAGCCGTCTTGTTCGCGCGCGACGCTGTGTCTCTGTTTACGCTTTGTACGTACACAGAGTAGTTCCAGGTGTCAGAGATAGAATTAGATATTAGAAGTATTAAAATTATATTTCTATTTTATTTAAATTTATTCAATATTATTACATATATAACATTAATTTATAACAACGTGTATAAACTCATAGTGACCTCATTTAGGAATGCAATAAAAAATGTAAATAGCGATTTATATAGTTAATAATTTTAAAAAAAGGTGTGTGTGCGATTCACACACGATAGAAGTGAAACTTCATTTTAAAAGACATTTTCTATTTTATTTAAACAGCGTGCAATATACATACACACCGACATTTACTCTCTCGCTCTGGCTCACACAAAGAGGAGAGACCGATAATATGCGTTAAACGTTTAACATTTAACGCTTGGAAGTCGCATTAGAAGTTTCACTTCAAAAACACAAATCAGTAAACACAATAAAACATTTTAAGAAAAAGTAAAGTTTCTGTAAATGCATTACTCTATACACTCTATCAGTTGACCTTCACCGTAACGTCTCGCTTTACCTCATGCATTCCACTCATAAGTATATCTCACTCACTCGTTCAACTAGTCGCCGTGTGGCACTTAGTACACCTCCTCGCGTATGCTGCGGTCCTAGTATCACGCGCGCTGAAGAAAAGGGTTTATCCGACGCCGAGTGACCCGGATGCAACTAGGATTTTTCCGATCAAGAACTATTTCAATTTTTCACGAAAAATCTAGCTTCTTTTGAATATGTGTCATTTCATTGAACGACTTTATTATGTAAATTTACCAAGAAAATGTACCATTTAAATAAATCCGATCTTTGTATGAACTGAGTTGAATAATAAGTAAATAAACCTGGTTCGATATTGTCTAAAGACCTATATATATTATCCGTAAAATATTTAAGTCCGTGGGACCACTTTTCACGGCAGGCGTCTATGAGAGGAAATCTAGGCCAGTTAATAGCGTCCCTATCCTAGAATTAGAATAGCAGCACTTTGCGTTGCGTGGTGAACGTGTAGTGAAGCGTAGCGTAAATAGAATAAATGCGATGTCGTGCTAGCGCCGCGCCGGGCGCGGGGTTTGGAGCGGCTCGACCGAGGCGCTGAATACTTGAAAAGGCCAACCGATAATAAACGAGTGAGAATCATTAGTAGTACAACAGCCAGAACAACAACTAATTGTTATTTATAGAGAATGTCAGTTAAAAAACAATACATACATTATTATTAAGCACCAGGAAATACCTATACATTTAAAAAGATGTGAGATTCAAGTTCATAAATAAACACGTTAGACAAACAGGTAATTAAGAAAAGTTTTAAAATTTATAAACCCTGTCCTAGTCCTAAGGTTAGTTATATATAAATTTGTATTATAAAACCTTGAACGACAGTTTAATTTGAAATTATTATATTTTTGACATTAAACATCGCGATTTCATCACTATCTTCTGTTCTTATTTACACTGCTTACCATATAATATACTAGGTTTGCCCCCACGGTTTCACCCGTGTTAAATTTATTCGACACGCTCTGCACGGCGCAACACAGCGTGGCAGCGCGGCGCTATAGTTGTTCAACTAGTTCCACTACACGTATTTTACAGCTTGCCAGATTGCTTGACGTTCATAGTTACTGCTTCGCTTCTTAGGGTCTAAGCGTGAAGTTTATATAGCATATTATACTGTTCCTCATGAACATATACAAAAATCTTTTTTTCGAATCCGTTATAATAATCCCTATATACTCGTATACTATCTATAAAATGAAATATTTATAGCACCTACATACAAAATCTAACTATACTTTTTTACTCTAAAGTGAAGCCATTTCACGTTGTGCTCGCTCTAAACTAAAAAGTATTAGGACAAACTACAACAGTAGCGAACAATATACAAGATTCAAACCGTTAAGCGAATTAAGAATATCAAATTATAACATGTATATATACTCATATTTATACATATTTATGTTACCCTGGTAAGAGTTAGTTGCTTATTGATCATATAATATTATATTATATATGTTATATGTATAATATATAATATATATATATATATTTATTATCATTAACATAATTAATATGTAACAACACATATGAAAAATAAAACACAAATAACATGATAGGGTGTCTAAATAGATGACAATAATTATTATTATTTCCTATAAAGTAATAAATGTATGAGTTTTTTGTTTTCAACACACACTAATCTCTGGCATTGAAAAAGTAGTTTTGAATTATTACTTGGGTCTTTTATTGAGGAAGATTATTTTTATACCTAAATCGTCACGCTACGGCCCCTATAGAAAGTGGAGCAATTTATCACACAAAGTGTAGGTTAGAATTATAAAAATAGACGCGAGTCAAACTGCGGGATCACCTAGTATTTCATATACCACATAATAATAATAATTGATACATTATAACACAGCGAGAATCAGAATGATGAAAGCAGAGGTGAGAGTTGTGAGAGGATAAGCGAGCAAACCAAACAGAATATTTAGGAACATTAAGTAGAACATTTTTTCATTGTAATTTCATTTTTCTCTTTTGATGAAAATTCCATGCAATTATTTCATTACCAGCTGTGCCCGCGGCACTGCTCGCGTTGACTACAGAATGCCGTCGTCGGTCGATCACACGCGCGAGTCGTGCTGCCCCCGCTCCCATCCGTAACACACGGTCTTCGACCGCCGGTTTGTTTTAAAGACAATGCTTATTGTGGATGATCCTTAGAAGATAGATATATGCTATCGCCGTCTTTTTTGTAGGTCTTTCTAAGATTTACAGTTATGTACATCATTAATTTGATATATCTCTTATGGTTTAGAGTTTTTTGGTCCGTTTATGTTCTTTTCACCACCTATCCGATTTACATGTTATTTATTTTAATTCATAGCTATGTTATCTGGCCAGGTTATAGACGATAATGCTGAATCAATATGGAAAAAGTCGCTTTTGGGGCGCTTAAATGGCTTACGCTGAGTGAACCATACGATATATATCAAATTAATGTCCTACATAATTGTAGATCTTTAAAAGACCCAAGAAATCTATCTTCTAAGGATAACCCACAATAAACATTTTTGTTCCCCGTGTTCTGAGCGAAGGCAGCATAACTCGCGCGTGCGCTCGACCGATGTCATTCTGTAATCCACGCGAGCGCAGTTTATAATATGTATATCGATAGATTACTCCGATAAAATGACATTGTTAAATTTCGATGAAGAATCTAAATGTAAATTGAGTTTATTCATGTGAATTCAAAAGAAATTCAAGAACCAATTCCATATTAAACCAATTAATATGAAAAGCAAATAAATTCATGTTACACAGATCTTTATAAAGATTTTTTTTCATTACACAACTGTTTACCAAATTCAAAAATTTCCATACAAATTCTTGATATCAATTAAATATAGGTCCACGCACATCACTGGGAATATGTAAGGCTATCGGAAAAAATATAAACGAATGAAGTAACAGCATGAATAATTGATAATGTTAAGCGTCCCCAATTAAGCATTGTTTAACAATCACTTGTGGCTCGTATAATCTAAAATTACAATTATAATGCAAATGTATGCCGTGCACTTTGTAATAGCAAAGTCAACAATTTTTTTATTCACACAACACGATGGGGGAAGCTAACCCTCTTTATTGCCCTACCGTGTAAAATTTGTTTTGTGAATATCGACTTACGGTTACAACAAGATACGGGTGAGAATTCACTGCGACCCTTTCAAGTAGGGTAAAAGTTTATTTTATTTAGAATTTTCGGCATGAATTTACGGAATTGAAATATTTATAGGTTATCGATCATAAGTTCCTCTAATACCATTCATTACATTACTGAAAGGTCAAAAATATTTACTCTACATCGCGGTAGGTATGAAATAGATTTATGAGAAATTGAATTAAATCTCTTAATACTTAAGAAGAAGTAGAGAGAATTTAGTAGGTACCTATCGGAAATTTTTTATATCAAAGAGAAAAATAAATATTTTGAAAACCCGTTTAGCGAAAATAAGCTTTAACTTAAAAGTGGTTAACTTGTTAAAACATATACATTACTGTGCATTACAATTAATGATATATAAAGGTTAAAAATAGTAAGGAATAATTATTTTTAATATTTGGGTTTTTGACTGCGAGCTCGCTTTTTAAGTTTCGACTATTGTAGATTTATCAATGTTATAATCAGATTTTGTAAAGTACTTAATCCTTTTAGTACTTTTTCTTACTTAACCACTTTGAAAATGTTTCTATGTAAAAAATTGTACAGTTGTGCCTGTGAGCACCGGGCTTATAAATCAAGGTCAATCAATCACAATAGATTCACAATAGCTGAATTGGTTGTAATGATTTCAATATTCTGTAGACCCGTATGATGATTATACTGTTGTGACGTACATGCTTGCATTTTCTTGATATGAGAAATTTATGGGCCTAAGTTAATTGTAAAATGAAAAAATATATGTTACTTACTGAATGACCTTTCGAGAATAATTGTATTGATAATGGAACAGAATTACACACATATATACAAGGTTGGAAAAAACGAATGAGAGAGAATATTTGCCATCTTTAATATTGAATATACTTTTTCTCCATGTCTCATTTGGTTTTTCCACTCTGTAAGTAATTGAAAAATATATAGACAAATTTATGAAGCTCTTAGTTGTGTTATGTGTGTATATGTATGTCATCTGAGGTGGATTCTGTCTGAAAATGTTGCGGCGGGTAATGCGGACCGGAACACTGCGGAATGTACCAGGCAAGCAACAGTGGACAAGAGGTATGTAACAAGCGTCAATGTGGCCGACCCTTGCTAGCTGCTAGGCGAGGGTCGTGTTATGCGGGAGAGTGGCCGAGAGACCGTCTTTGTAGGACTTCCACGTAGGGATGTAAACATCGCAAAACACATGAATATATCGATGAATCGTTTTTTTTTTTAAAGAAACTTCGATTTCGATTAACTCACTTGTGTTGTTTTTGTTTATCCCACGTCTAAGTACATGTGTTGCTTTTTGCCTGTTGTGACAGCAATTCCAATTATGTCCTTTCTATAGTGCTTCTAATAGAATAAAGAAAAGAATTAGAAAAAATCCGAATTAATGTAATCGTATTAGTAAAAATGTTTGAATTTGAATCCGGTATTCCCTGGTTCGAACCTAACGGCGTCAAGTACCAAAGATTTTCCCGAGTTTGCACATATTTACTACATTTTATATTTTAACCCACTTTGCATTACACTATCATACTTGAGACTATATCTCATATTGTGATGACTAAAACACATTATAATGACTACAAACAAACAAGCAAAGTAAAAGTGGAATAAATAAAACATTTAAGGACAACCAACCCTACGTAAGGCAGGCGGGAAGCAAGCCAAATGTTTCTGACGGCGCGACGCGGCGACCTACGGCGCAACGCAACCGTGGGATGCTGCGGCCTGGACTCGAGTCATTGTAAATATTCCTACTGCTTGTACAATGAGTCAATAGTACTAAAACAACTAATCAGATAATTTTTATAATAACTCATTAAATTCAGGCCCGAAACCAATAAAAATTCCCGTAGAAAAGCGAATGAGCGAGAATTTGCGAATTACATAGCATTCAATGATAGAAAATGTAAAATACAGGTCACCAATATAGTGTTTCCAGAGGACATTAAGAACCATGGTAAAAGTCTTACTAAATTGTAAGAACTTGATGCTTTTTTTTTTTCGAGCTTACTATACTGTTAGCCATAAGGGCTCAGGATCCTCGAACGGCTTTTACAGCTTCACCGGGCTTGGAGGACTTAATGCGTAGTTAATATCTATTTATATAAAAACTAAAGGGGCCCGCGGATCCGCTCGCGTGGACTACAGAATGCCGTCGCGTCGGTTGAGACCAAGCGCTAATCGTATTGCTCCCGCTCACTTTTTCCGAATTGATTCACTATTATTGTCGTTGCGTATTTCGAATGTTACTTTATCTTAAAAAATATATAAAGAGCAAAGTTTATCTAAATAAAATTGTCTTGATGATGAAGTAACTTTAGTTCGTAAGGATTAATATGCCATGCTTAATAACATAAATCAATTTAAAATAAGACTTTGTCACAAAATACCTTATTGTGGCTTATGTATTAAGTAAGACATAGGCTTATGTTATTGTGGACTTTTTTTTAGATGTACTAAGGAGCAATATTTTTGTAACATTTAAAATTGAATTTACGTATCACTAACCATTACGCCAGAGCACGCGGATTAAGCAGTTCGGGTGCACTATGTCTTCCGACTTACTTAAAAAAAATCAATATTTAAGGCTAGCTGAGAGGTATAGCCTAATGCCTATACTATTCCCCGTAAATCTGACTATCATATACAAAAAGAATTTTTGAATCCGACTGGTAGTTTCAGAGATTAGCGTGTTTAAACAAACAACTCTTCCGCTTTATTATATTATTATAGATAGATTTCGACGCATAGTTTGGGAGATAATGTAAAATTAAAATAACTCAACACTCGGCTTGGGTCAATGACTATAGGTCACGCGAACGAGTCATGTGAGTTTTAACGCAACACCCTGGCCGCCTGATAAATATATTGTCTATACTGATGTATTATAAATCATCAATTTCTTTTAAATTATTCACGAGTAAGCCCGCGAGTCATAGCTAGTAGGCTATAAAATGCAAAATATTTATTCAAATGTCACTGATAGTTCTAGAGATTAAAAAACAAAGAAACAAAAACAAACAATTTATTGAATATTAGTATATATTTCTCATAATATGTACTCGTATTTTGCGATGAATTTCTCTGTTTACCACGAATGGAACGTTGCTTGATATTTGCAGTAAACTAAACCATTATTTGTCCGGGCATCTCGTGTTAGTTCGTGATCATTTCATGGTTATTCAACATTCACTTATACCTAAGCCTACTTCATGATTATTACACTCTACAGTTTTGTTTTATGCACATCTCACTTACACGTATAATTAAAATGCTACGTACAAGAGAGACAGACGATGGTATATGTCGAGGACGTGTGAATGAAGACCCTGGACTGTTTCATAGCTGTGATAATTTATGTGCTGGTAAATAAGCCATTAAATGTATCTGTCAGTTTGTGAGAACTCATTGAAATTTGTACACTGTAAGACCGTTGTGACTTGTGACGTAAGAATCGCTGATATCATGTATTATAAATAAACTGCTTGGTATACTTTGGAATATAATAAGTCCGTTCCGTTGGACCGTTGGATTGCAGTATAGATTAACGTCACAGATTAACAACCTCGTTATAGGACACCTATACTGTCAATATTAGAATTGAAGTACTGTTGACGGAAAGTACCGAGAGTTATTTGGCGATAGACTTCCAACTCGAGTTAGTTAGTTAACAAGACGAAAAATATAAAACACTCATTGCATCTGGGAAATCTATTCTAGAATATTCTTTCTTATTTTAGAATGCAATATTAACCTATGCTATATAGCAGTATGAACGATTACTTCTAGAGGGTGAATGCCGCTTCCCCTACGCACACATTCACACACCGTAGTATAATAAACGTTTTATACTCGGGTTGCATCAATTTAACGCCAATACATTGTTAAGCCACTCTCGCGACATCCGACGAAATAGGTTGAAAAACGACAGTGCGTACAAACTTTTTTTAATCTCGTTCATTTTTTCATTTAGGCGATTTTGATAGTTTTCAAATGTTGTGACAAAGTTTCGTTTTTTGGCGTCCGAACTTCATAAAGAAAAAAACTGTACCCTTATAGGATCACTTTGTTGTTCGTCTGCCTATCTGTCTGTCCGTGTGTCCAGATACTTTTTCTCGAAAACGACTTGAATTATAACGGTGAAATTAATTTCATATACTAAGATCTATGACTTCACGCTGCTGAAAAAATCAAGTTTCTTGGTTAACGTAATTAAAAGATACAGAGCCTTCCTACTAAAAGTTTAAAATGTCGCTCTAACTGACCGATTGTCAAATCCTATAGATATAGGATATTAAGGTATATTTCCAATATATATAGGTATATTTCCAAGCTACATAAAGACTTAAAAATATTCCTACAAGTTAGGCATATAATTTTATGTTTATCCATAGTAAACAATGATTCGAATCGCTTTTTTGAGCATACAATTCATAATTGATATTTTGTTAGTAGCATTAAATTACTTACTGTGTATTAAATATTAAAGATAATTTTATATAACATGTAGCGGTTCTTTTTTTTAGATCTTTTTATTATATAAAAATATCTAGTATATTCTACATGAAGATTTCTTTAACACCTAATTTATATTGTGTATACTATCCTATATTTAACGGTTTTGGCGGCGTATTCCAAGAAAGCGCGCTGGTAGTGATTTTTTTACGATTTGATTTTTTATTATCTTGTTTATTCTTATGTTTTGTTATATAAAGCTACAGAGCATATAGCCTTTTTAAAAAAACATCCATAAAATAATAATAAATATTCACTGAAATCATTTAAGAGTGGTTCTTGAGTTATAAGCGTACTAACAGACAGAGAGACCGAGAGGACGTTGGAGAATATAAGGATAATAAAAAAGGATATGGGTGAAAGAGACGAAATGTGTGACTGTATATGATTTATAACCGTGTCTTCAATATAAATTTAATACCAAAAGTGCAAAGTGGATAGAGTAATCCACCGGTAGTACATACCGGCAGAACCCAGTTCCAGCGAAACAAAGAAAAAACAATTCCAGTAACAAACAAAGCAATCTATTTTCGAAAGTTCGCATGCCGGGCTCGCATTAAAAGCCACGCACATACAGCGTGTCCGTAAAAACTAAATAGAAAAAGAAATATAATTAAAAAAAAATGTATTTTTTATTTTGCGCAGTGAAAATTCATGAAGTCATAAAGGCGACCGCGCCGGCAATTTATTGTAATTGTACAACAGTGATTAGCATGTAATTGGCTCGAGCCGGGTGCGTTTTCGCAGCGACTCGACTGTTTTTTAACTAACGCGATAATATGAGTATGCTTTAGCGATGCTATATGCGCGTTACGGTGAACGGGACCGAGGCCAGGTATCTCGACATTCGACATACCCTCATACGAACATTACATTTAATATTTATTATATTTTTATCATTGTTAGTCGACTGCAATTAGTGATCAAGTTGTTTTTTTTTTTCATAAACACGATGAACTATTGCAACAAGTTAAATAGTAACAGAACAAGTAAATAACATTTTACCATAGCCATATTTATGACTAGCGGTGTCCCGCGGCTACGGGCACGTTTATTTCGTTGTGATTATTAGCATTTAGTAGTTTTATTTTTACTCATATTAATGGCAATTTCTATAACCTATAAATTGAAGAATACTTCCCTTGCATAAAATTTCATAAAAATGAATCAAGCCATTATTGAGTTAAATCCAGACAGGCAAAAAATAATAATGCCATATTCGTGATCAGTGTTCTTTATAATCTGTACATATTATAAAAATCAACGTCTCTCTGTCTGTCTGTCCCTTTATGTTCTTTTCACGCGAAAACCACTTATCTTTTTTTTACTTTAATTCTTGTTTTTTCTACTTGTTTTTTTTTTTATTATTTTAATTCATAGTTATTTTATCTGGCCAGGTTATAGGATATTGTATATTGTAAGATAAAGTAACACGAAATAAGCAGTGACGATAGTGGTAAATCAATTCGGAAAATGACTCATTTGGGGCGCTTAAATGAGTTGCCCTGAGTAAACCATAAGAGATATATTAAATTAATGTACTGCATAATAATTGTAGTAAAAAGACCTATAAAAAGCTATGATATCATATATACCTATTTTTTAAGGATCACTCACTGTAAGCATTTTTGTCTTCCGTCTTTTAAGCGGGGGCAGCACGATTCGCACATGCGCTCTACCGACAGCATTATGTATCCATGCGAGCGGAGCCGCGGGCACAGCTAGTAGATGTATATCAGGAAATTTGTAAAAAATTGCATGTAAAGACAGACCTACAGAATTACAGAAAGATCCAGAATACAGAAAGATTTAGTAATACACGATGCCTTTGTTTGAATAATATACTTCCAAGATTCACACACATTATCATATTGTAAATCTTAATCCCTCCATCATCTTATAGGTTCGCCATAGGGCTGCCAACCCTACTATGTAATATAGTAATATATATTATATCCGTAAACTGAGATTTATCTCTTTCTGAACGAGACTTAGTATGGCATTGCCATTATCATCATTATCCATCAAGAAGTAAAAAAAATTTATTAAAAAATTAAATATTCATTTGATATCTAATTTTTTTTACGATTTACTATTTTTTTCTGGTAATAGCCTCGAAAATGCTATATTTAATATAAAAAAGTTAACAACCCTAATTCGCCATGTCCGTCCGTCAGACTCTCCGCAGCTTAGCTCAGAGATTCTTAGTACTAGAAAGCTTTAATTTGGTATAGGTATATATAGTAATCACGCCGTTCTCCCCTACTACAGGTAAAGTGGGAATTAATTTTATTGTTTGTGTATCCCATGGTATGGAGGATCGTTATTTAGGTCGTTCAAAAAAAAACATTGCAGGTGAGAGTGAAAATATTAATCTTTAAAGTGCTAATTTTGTTGGAGTCAAGTGTCCCCCTCTTGCCAGCTAAATGGTTGTTTTTGTATATGTAAAAAATTCACAGCAGTAGTATATATAACGAAGTTAAAAGGAAAACTATCACAGCTAACCTAGCTAACAGTCCTACGTTGACCCGTTTTTAGACGTTACTAGCCGTTAAACCATGAACTCGATTAATATGTTCATAGTATCGTACAAAAAGTCCCCTTCTAGTCTGCATATTGTGACGGGCAACTGCGGAACCATACACTGCGCGTAGCTCGACACGTACTTGGCCGGTTTTTCACATACATCATGCCGGCGAAATAAAACTTATTAGTGTAGGATTATTTAAGTAAGCAGGTTTCAAAGTAACGCGCAGTCTTTCTTAAAGATTAAAAGTTAATTTATCGATTTCAATATACATAACAACTTTAAGTAGAAAAATTACCCAACCGTATTTATTAATAACGTCGTTAAATTATTTGTACCAGAATACACATAGCGTGATTGGTAGACTTAATTAAAATAATTAAAAGCGCTATAATGCGTAATAAAATTAATATTTATAACAGCATAACGAGCGGGTAAGCAGCAGGTCAATTACCATTGTTAATAGTCCGATAGTCCGATGTGTGTTTCAAACTACCTACAATAACAATTAACCCGTGTATTTAACTGCTTCAGCGTTAGTTACATACATTGCACAAACTAAATATTATAATATCTGGCCATACAGAATTACACGTGTTTTCTTTTAAATTATCAAATAGACACAATCTATTTCGTGGAACAAAACTTTATAAGTATTTCGACTATGCATATTTTCTCAACTGAATTTAAAAAAGTTAAATTTGATTCTTACGCGAAAGTTTTTGTCTATGCATAAACTTACCTTAAAATTATCATTATATATCAATTCTTATGTCTAAAGTGTGAATGATAAAACGGTAAATATTTTTTCACCACATGTGCTCAAATTTTTACCGCTCGCACCGTTGTATAGCGCCATAAAATTATATAAGAATTCCACTAAGGAGTTTCACATTACGATAATAAATAAGCTGAATGATCGAACCATGGAAGCACTTTTTATCAATACATCTGCCTCACTTTTTATACTAAAGAGAAAATGAGACGAAAGATGTAGTTCTAATTTTCACCACGCGAACGTGACGCGATTTGCAAATGCGCGCCATTTTCATATTTGAAACGTCAAAGATTGTTGCGATTTTCTGACTGATATCCTATAAACAAAATAATAATATGAGTTCAAGCGAGGAATCCGATATTAATATGGAATCTACTCGTCCTGATATCTTGAATGAGGCACAAATTGCAGGTAAAAATTTTAAGAGTAGTGACCTACCTGTATAATTTCTTATTTGCTTTTAAAAATATTGTGATAAAAATGTTTGCTTCATTACCTATTGTACTGTTTTCTCGCAAATGTGTTGAAAAACGTTGTATAACACGCGTGCGAAATTGGTTTTTACAAACTCGTGACTATGGTAAGCCCACGACTTGTCTATACGTTTGTAAAAACCAACTTACCGGACTAGTATCATAAATAACTATTTTATATTACATTAGGATTATAAGCATTTGTAAAATTATCCAGTGTAAGTAAAGCATTTATGTCCTACAGTACGTGTACTACTTAGATCTAATAAGTTATAAATGATATAAAATGTTTAAGAAAGTAAGCCCCACGTGACTTGTACTATTTTTAACGATATAATGATACTATAAGCCTTATAACAAACACGGGTGTTTAAAAACAGACACTGAATTAAAAACCCTTATAATGTTCTCCTTTAAATACAATTACATTAAAAAGCCACCTGCACAGCAATTAACCAGCTCACTTGTTCACTTAACGATATTTTACTTTATAAATATATAAAATGTTATCGAAACGATAAATATAAATAATGAGTGCATTCACGTACTTTTAAATATTACATTTTCTGGTAAAACGGACACGTTTGATGTTTTTTGTAAATTTACATTCGTTTTACAAACAAATGTATTAGTAAATTTACAAAACAATGTATGCTAATCTAAAATTATAATACTATACGAATAATTTTCCTAGACATGTGAAGAAACCAACAAATTCAATACAAATCCTACAAATCCGATTTAGTATTAACATGCCTAAGTAAAATTATACTTAATTTATATAAATATAAAAATAATCTAAAAAATAACTGTGTATCCCATGCAAGCGGAGCTGCAGACATAGCTAGTTATAAATAAATTGAATACAAAAAGTTGTGTATCATTACAATACCCGATTTAAATTTTGGCTAAATGTTTTTCCTATCAGTTTCTAATCTATTTTTTGTAAAATTACCATTAATTTTTTTACAGTGAAGACGAAGCCGAAAATGAACCGCGTTAATTTAACTAACATGGAAAATGTTAAAGATAAATCTCATAAATATTGATTTTGTCATTATTTTAAAACAATTTTATAATATATGTAACTAGCAACTGCCCACGCTTCATCATCATAATGGACAGCTATTTTAAACCACTCCATGGCATAAACCTCCTTTTACGCCATTCTTCTCCATTCTGTGCCAGCCTTGTCCAGGTCTTTCTGACAAGATTTCTAACGTCGTCGACTTATGTTCCTATGGTCCGTTTGACCACTATTCCATCAAAAATCTACTCCACCTGCCGTCATCACATCTGACCAAGTAAGCTGGCCAACGCCATTTGAGCTGAGTTATACAGACGCCGATATTCTCTACTTTAAAGTTTTTTCGGATATCAGTTTTTCTAACTCTATCACTCAATGTGATGCCTAATATGACGCGCTCCATGGCTCGTTGTGCGAACCTCATTTTGTGCAACTTTTATTTATACCACGATGGTGGCAAATAAGCGTGCGGTCCGCCTGATGGTAAGCGTTCACCGTAGCCCATGGACGCTTGGAGCACCAGAAGCATCACATGTGCGTTGCCGACCTTTTAAATCCTATTTACTCCTTTTTGAAGAACCCCATAGTGTATTCCCCTGGAAAAATCTCAGCAGCTCATTCCACATCCGGGTCGTTCGCGGAAGGACATTGCTCTGCAACCGGACTGTCCGCGACCATTTAGCTTCCAAAGTGTGAGGATTAACTCCCTGCCGATGCCGAGCGGCGCGAAGGTGGAAAGGTGGAATTCCTCGGAACACAACCCATTATATAAACGGTACAAAACGTACAAAGAGGCAAGGTTTCTCCTCAAACATAAGGGTTCGGTACCGTTTATGAGTTTGGGATCGTCAACGATTCTCACAGCTCGTCTTTGCGCCGTGTCAAATGGCCCAAGCTGGTATCTAGGTGCTCCTGCCTAGAGGTGACAGAAGTACTCCACATGTGGTCGAAATTGCGCTTTATACAACTGCTCTCTTTGCCCCGGAGAGAAGTACCGCTTCGCTCTAATCTTCGCTTCGCTTCGTATTAATTTGCTTAATGAGCGTCCGAATTTCGGCACGGTACGTCACCGTGGAACACATTGGTTATATAGGCTGTTCTTCAAAGGTATTTTTCGATCCCGAAAGATCATCCAGTTTGCTTCAATCACAATATAAAATTTATAAGACTAAAAATAGCCTATATAACTCAGCTAGCTTTCTATTACTTAAAACAATCTTAGAATAGGATCAATAGTTCTACGTACAGCTCCAATGAACATACAAACTCTTTTTATAATAATAGTATTATAGATATAAATGATCTCGTGAAACCAGACTGACGTATGTTTAAGACAATTATTATAATACTCATATTAATAAAAGGTAGATGTACATTATTTCTCATAATACATTTCAACATTAAGTAACAACACTAAGTAGGTGCTAGGTATATTATATAATTTATACCGTTCCAAACGGGACCGGAATACCTGATTATCATATAATTGTTGGATAAGCCTTTTGTAAATTGTATCATAAATCTCCTTTTGAAAAGCCGATGCGTTGCACACAACACATTAAAATAATGTTTATGAATGCATAAGTAAATCAAATGTGAATAGTTCACTCAACCACGTGCGGTGTAGTAAACACATCATTGTAAAAATTGACTGTAAACATTTTTGACAGTATTTTGTAAAAGATAATTATGGACTAATTACTGTTACATATATATTTAAGAAATTAATATCCTAAATTAAATTTTATAATCATTTTTAGGGTTCTGAAGTCAAAAGGAACCATTACAGTTTCGCTTTGTAAGTCTCTCAGTCCGCGGCTTAGCTCAGAGATTCTTAGATCTAGAAAATTATAATTTGGTATGGGTATACATATTAATGACGCCAACAAAGTGGTTAATTAAAATCTTGAAAAATAAATTGTTAGGGTACTTCTCCTACAAGTAAAGTGAAAATGTTTTCTTTTTTCGTCTATCTCATCGTGTGGAATATCGTTGGATAGGTCGTTCAAAAATATTGTTATAACCATTTTTCGATTCAGGGATCCGTCTGCGAAATATTAAGTGCTAATTTTTGTTAGAGTTATGTCCCCCCCTCTACCAGCTAAATGGTTGTTTTTGGATATGTGAAAAAATTAATGGTAGTAGTATACATAATTAAGTTAAAAGGAAAACTATCAGAGGTAAGTTGGCTTTACAAGTTAACGAGTAATAGTTGAATGACATAATTAGTTAACCATTTTTATTAACCGACGATTTTTACTGAGACCATAACACAAATACTAACCTGAGCTTAGGTTTTGTAGAGATTCTAATTAGATTCTTTGTTTTTATAAATTAATAGGGGTTACAAAACGTACCATACTATTCGCTAATTGTATTTAATGACTAAGCATGTATTCGTGATACTTTATTATATTACCTCACGAGTTAATGCTGGGTATTAAAATACCGATTGTATTAAATATACATAAGTATACGGACTACAAATGAGTTATTACAGTGTTTATAAAATTCTAGGTAATTAAAAGGAAAACCACAATAGTTTAGGTTTAGGGAAAACAACTTTACACCTATGTAGGTACTTGATCCACCTACTTACATATTAAGCTAATATTATTTAAATAATTTTATTTCAAAGGTTGGGGTCATCGCAAATTACAACTTTTGTCCTCCAACTCCAATGATATTGAATCTATGATCTAATCAGGTTATAGAATTGTTTACAGAGCATGAGAAGTAAAAAAAAACAATGAAATAAAAAAATCATTCTCTGTAATATTTACAAACATTCTCTTAGCAACTATATATATAATTAATATGCAAAAGGCTATATTATTTTTTTATCTAGATTTTGTGATGAACCGAACAAGCGGGTTTCCATCACGTGTGTGGTGTTCGCGTAAATTACAGCCAGATTAATCACGAGTAACCAACCTCATCGCTGTAACCGTTTTCCCGTTTTTTATATTTTCGTTTTCCATTTGATGATGATGATAAACGCTAGACAAGTTAAAAAGTTATTTGCTATAAAAATTGCCTTTCGACTTTAAATATATATTTCTTTACTAGCTGTGCCCGCGACTGAAAATATTGTTGATATTTTTTTAAATATAAGAAACAAATATCTAAGGAGTAAATATTTTTTTAAATCTAATTATCCAGTATTGTTTGCGTGATGCGCGCACAAGGGCAACCCTCAATCATTTTATTCATATAGATAGATAGACGAGTCAGATATAAATACCCAACGGCAATATTTATATTCAAAAGTTTACCCAGGATTCCATCAAGTCGTTATAAATATGAAAATCCATTAAAATATTATACATGCATAATGTAAAGGTGTTAAGTTTTATCAACTTGCGACTGTACTTAGTTCCATTAAATTTGCAAGGCAAGAATTTAACCATTCGGTTCTGGATCATCAGCCATGCGTTACGTTGTTAGCCTTATTTGTAAACTCAAATAACAATAACCTATACAGAGTGACTCACAAGAAACGAATAAAGTTAACAGGCGTTAAAGGCGTATTTCATGCATACTGCATCCATAAATAAATACAAGATGGCATTGGTAACTTTGCAGTTAGTTAATTCGCTTGATCGTAGCGATTTGAAAGGATATTAATCAACAATATCCTTTAAAAATGTATATTTCTAAAATATTACATTTGACAAACAGTTCACATCCTTACAGTTAACCGATATATTTCTTAGCAGTTAATTCACAATATTTTAACATCAACAAAATGGAGCAGCACTTGTAAAAAAGTGAAAAATACATTTTGTTCCTTACACTCATTGCATTATGATCTATTTTCATTTAGCTACTTTAAATTCGGTATTTCAAATAAAAGTTTAATTTACTTTTTTTTTCATTACCGAGCGCATCATAGTAAATACATAGAGCTACCAGGCTCGCATAAACAGTGAAAGGTGCACCAAACGATGGCGCAACCCACGCAACTATCAGCCGCCATCAGCGTCGAATACCTACCTACAAAAGATAAAGACCGTTTCTACACAGAAGCACGCGAGTCGTATCTAATCTATATTCAAAAATATTCAATGAATTCTTTGTGATTCAACTTCTCCAGTATTCCACAGTGTGTATACTCATGGAGTGTTTACTATATACAATAAGCACCTAGTGTACCTAACAACGGTATACTTGAATACGGAAAATATTAAAAAATAACAAATAATTTTATATAATAATGTAACGTTGTTAAACATAAAATCTAAGTAATTTAATATTACTGAAAAATAATACTGCCGAAAAAACTATCTTCATTTACGGATTTGTAACCTAATATATTTATAAAAACAAAATATTTTTACCACTTACCAATATCGTGTAATCGTTGTTGGCTGTCTTTTTGGGAGAGCGCGGCAAGTAAACCAGCGTCGCCCACGCGCTGCCTAGCAACGGCTATGCCTACCGGAATTGAACCTACGAAATGTATTTTTTATATTAATTACATTCATATTACAAATATTAAATAAAAAAATATGATATGTATTAAATGTTTATTGTTATTATGTTAATAAGTAATTATATAAATAAATATTACTAAATAATATAATCATATTAGGCACACATAAAATGTAAAAAAGTATATTTATTATAAAAGTGAATTTAACATTCCATAAAAAGACCAACATATAGTGAGAATAAGATGTTGGACAAGGATATATAAAAGATATATACTAAATTATCAATTAATTACTTTACCCCACTTGCGAATCTGCACGAGAGAAGAAGAGTGAGTAAGTTTGTTAGCTGTTGTGTTACCGTCTCGCGTGTTGCCACTGTTCGAATACTAGGCTGACATAAATCGTGACTGACCGTTGTTGAGCGAAGCTGGGATTGCGGGGGTCGGGTGATCGGACTTGTTCCCGGGGGAGGCTTGCTCCAACTTGACCGCGACCAATTCGGACACGTGGACCTGTTGGGGTTCTCGTTTGACTTGCACTTGTAAGTTCTGGCCGGCGACGCCGAGCCACGTCACAGGATTCGTTCGGCTACACCCTCCATCAGTGTGAATGACCTTGGGAAAGTGTAAATAATAAGTCATGATGACTGGGCATAAATTATTAATTGGAAATCGAAAGTTTGAATTTGGAAATTCACCTTCGAGCGCTACAACTAATATGTAAAAATATAATAATATTTTGACAATTTTCAAATATGATTTCGCTTTCCTTGATAATTTTAAATCCACAAACACAAAATTTATCTACGTTTTCTTTAGGGCACTTTTAGTAGATGTATAAAAGATAACGAACTTATTAGTTATCGTGTTAAAATTTGTATTGTCATATAATGTGGCATTTGATCATGAATAAACTACCCGTTATGACAACAAAGCCAACTAGTCTCTTGGACTTACCTTCTTAGGTGAATTGGTTAGACATGAATTACACGAACGCTTGGCTTGCTCCGTTTTTATAGTGAGAGGTTGCATGATGCCGAGACCCTCAATGACCTGCCGTGGGTCACCAGGACAACACATTGGCTCAGGGATGCACGACTTGTTCAGTTTCGATTCTTCCATTTTGCTGGACTCCCTGTATGTGACGACATAAAATGTTAGTTTGCGGTATCGCTTATAAAATGGTAAATGCGTTTACAATGAATGATGACACTTTACTTGTCAGCAAGCAGGACTCGCTGCGAACAGTTGAGCAGTTCCAGCTGCAGCGGAGAATATGGTGAGTTGGGAGGTGGAGTGGGCACGCCGAAAGTCGACAGAGATGTAGAAAAGAGGCTCTCCGTCACTGTGAACAAATCTCATTTTTACACACTGAATTTTTTTTGTGATAAAACCACACCTGACCAATCAGTTTTCTCTAGTTCACAAGGGGAGGCAGAGTTTATTAAAATGATTTAGTAATAATTGTATATACATAGTTATAGTTGATCTGGAAATTAAATGGAAATCCGACGAATTGTATCACTACGACGGACTTGTTACCATATTATGCATGGTGGTCGGAACCTAGTGGTGGTATAAAATGAATTGTGAAATAATTTTCATTGGTCAGTTGACACGCTTATTTCGTGGTTATGTAGCGCAATAATGATAGTAGCCCTATTGTTAAAACGAGACGTCAGTAGTTCGATTCTCGGAAAGGATGAGTTGAAACGGTTGGCAAATAGCTGATGTTATAAGAAATAACTTAGGCTACTTTTATTATTGAAAATAACTAGGCATCCGCACATAAAAATAAAAAAGCTTTTTTAGGAGATCACGCGAGCCGAGCCGCGGGCTTAGCTAGTTATACATATAAATCAATATTGACGGTGTTAAGACTAATTAACTAACGTGCAAACTCAAATGTCCGTTAGTCAATTAGCTTTTTCACCGCCAATATCTGAATCCTAAATAACGCGGACAAACCTGATGTAGCTAGTTTCAAGGCTCTTGCAAATAGAGAATATCAATCATGATCGCGCCCTCCGTTTGGCTTGTCACCAGAGGGGCATAGCTAACAAAGACCTCTTTCAGCCACAGATCCCAAAATGATAAACAATAAACGTCGCCGCATTAGCTGACAGAATCTATTTCTGTCTCACTCAAGGGACCAAACCCTAATTACGGAGTGTCAATCGGCGCCGACTCCCGCGCAGCACATGCACTGTGCGCCCGTATCTCACTAATTATTCTTGAGTAACTTATGTGCATACGTTACTTACGTTGTGTATAATACACAATTATTTCATAACAGATTACGTCATACTTCATAGAGTTCGAAAGAAAGCATATGACCGAAAAGATATCTCGAAAATGCTTTCAAATTTTATATAAATTATTATTATAAACTAGAGGACATACTGAATTCTAACTCAATATCTTTTAATTGGATTACTCAATGGTTGTGTGGTAAAACTGTTAAAATGACGGTCCATTATTCATTGAATCAACTTTGGCATGTACCACTAAAACTTACAGGATTTGCATATATATAGGCATACTTACAATATGTAACTTAATTAGAAATACTATTTGGTGTTTGACGGAAGTTAACCCCATCTCTAAAGAGGCTATTTACCACCAGTGTAATAATAGACTGATATTCTTAATATTCTAAAAGCATAAACAAATGCAGGCTTAATAAGATTCTATAAAATAATTCATTTTAGCTACAAAAATATAAAGTGTTTCGAGTCTCAATGGCCGAATGTCATACAGAATACCGAATCCGAAAGGCAAGATACAACTCTATCGGTGACAAGAATTTTGATCGTAAGTCGAGTTAGTTTCGGTTACACAGAGTAATTTTGTAAAGAGCTAAATCCTCGGGTCAATTTAAATTTCATTCACATGCGCGGATACTCCCAACTGATGAATCATTTTTAATATTAGTCTAAGACTACAGTAATCGTTGACGTACATATCTACTCGTAATATGTAATTTAATTATGTAACACCTAATATGTAATTTAGCGTATGTAATATTTATTATACTATTAAAAATATTATATCATTTTTTTTTTTCGAACTGACTACACTGTTAGCCTGAGGGGCCCTGGAGCCTTTACGGCTTTTACAGCTTTACCGGGCTTGGGGGCGAGCGCTTAGGGCACTCAGCCACGAAAGCTAAGCAACAACATCCGAGGGTGCCAAAGTGGCCGGACCTCGGCTCGGACTGTTGCGCCTATGCAATTAAGTCGCGATCTGACTAATTCCCTATCCGTAATTCGATCTAAACTAACTATACATATATACATGTTTCTGCCCCCTGGGAGGAGGGAAGGAACATGTGTATGTGTATTTAGTGGTCTGAAATTTTTGTCTACTCTAACTAGGCAAAAAAGAAAAAAAAAGTCCCTTACAGAACCTATGTACCTTTGTGTGTTGTGCATGTGTGTATAATGCAGTGTCATGTATGGCTGTGAAAGCTAGTGATTGTACAGTCACTTGTATCGCGCGAGCGGCTGCTTGGCTCAAGGGCTCCATGCCGATGGATCGGACCTAGGCTTGAGTTGCCGCAGAGGAGGGCGGTCGTGGCGGGTGTGCGGGAACGAAGTTAACCGTACGTCCCCTGCGGAGGGAACGGTGGTTTCGCGGGCGTCGGCGCGAGCACGCATATGTTGCGGGAGCGGACGCGTAGTAATTATTAGCTTTCTCGATGTCGTCGTCGGGATCGACAAAGAGATTTCGCGGACGGCGTTTATAACGTTTGGCAACGGGGATCGAGTTGTCTGGGACGTAGTTCACGGTGGATTTTACGAGCGGGTTGGGGTGATTCGAAGCGCTATCGAAGTATCTCCTGGTGAGATATTTCACATAGGCTTCTATCGAGGGAAGCCTCATGTCCCTGTGGAGGTCCATGTTCCTAACGAAGGCTGGAGGGTCAAGCAGGCGACGGAGAAACCGATTTTGGACTCTTTGCATGCGGACAAAGTTATGTTTGGACATATGTGCGAACGCTGCGCAGCTATATGTCAAGATCGGACGGACGCACATCTTGTATAGTGTAAGCTTATGTCTTAAGGACATTTTGCTTACCGAACTGAGCAGGGGCCGCAAGCGGGAAAGGATCCAGACGGCCCTATTCCGGACTATAGTAACGTGTGCGTTGAAGTTAAGCTTCGAGTCGAGGGTGACACCCAGATATTTAGTCTTGGTGGCCCAAGGGATATTCCTACCGAATAATGAGAGGGGTCCTACCGTGCGTGGTAGTTTACATGTATGCGGTTCGAACATAATCGCGGCGCTCTTTACCGGATTAATAGCTATTCGTCACGTTCGAAACCACTCCCCGAGAGTGGTTACGGCACGTTGGACTGCGCAGGCGAGATTTTTTCTATGTCTGTTTGACGCATATATGACTGTGTCGTCAGCGTAGAGCCCTACCTCGACCCCGGGGGGCTTCGGGAGGTCGCTGCCGTACAGATTGAAAAGGCAAGGCGCCAGAATGGAACCTTGCGGGACGCCTGAGCGTATAGGGTGGGCGGTAGATAGTACTCCTTCCACTCGGTAGTGGAAGGTGCGGTCGCGTAGAAAATCGTGAACTAGATGAACTAACCTATCCGGGACTTCTAATTGATGTAGCTTGTGGACCAGTCCGGCGTGCCAGACCTTATCAAAGGCCTTGGCTACGTCGAAAAAGACCGCAAGCGTGCGGGCGGGAGCAATATTGCTCTTGGCGAAGTTACTCGTGATGTGCTCCGTGAGGCGGTGCACTTGATGTGTACACGAGTGACGGGGTTTTATCATCAATAATCATGCATACAGTGAAGACCTACGTAATATTCGATCACAAAATGCGTCTTGAACACTAGTTCTTAAATACATTTTTTATTCTTAAGTTTTAGAGGCTTTTATGCAATTCGCATAATTATGTCAGCCCCATCGTAACATAACCCTAGTATCCTCGTATCGTAGCATAAATGTTTATTATATATTTAATAATAGGTAAGATGCAGTTGATCTGAACAGCTTGACCAAACATTTGTGAAATATGACGAATCCTAAATGGACAGGTACATTTTTTCCGTTCATATAGTTCCCGAGCTAAAAGGGGCAGTCTGATCCGATTTCTCAGCCGTCACTCATTCCCGTCGGGGCGTGCTGTTCCTCCGGTCCATTCCGATTTGAATTTATACAAGTTTTTTTTTAAATTAGTATTTAGCTTTAACTTCCTGCCAGAGAAAATTATAACAGTTTGACGTGCTGAAGTTCAATGAATAATTCTCAAAGGATTGTGCTGTGTATTTGGAGTGGAGGGAGGGACGAATACAAATAAGGGCAAGCTGTGGAAATGGTTACGGAACAGACGTGAAATTATAATGCTTCTATAACATAAAAATGTCATGTCAAATGTTAAACCGTCACAAAATAAAAAGCAGATATACCAAAGAGGTTAATATCGCGTGACCCTGCCAGCCGCGGCTTTCGGTCGGCACAAGAGAACGCGCGCCGCGCCGCGAGCGACGCCTAGCACACGCGACCTTACGTGTCGGGTGTGTAACCCCGAGGACATAACTAACAACTATTGGATTGGCAGAACCTTAAATCTGTTTAAAGACACTACATGTCGAAGATTGCTGCAATTTAAATTTACACAAATAACAATGGTGGAGCAAATCGTAAAAAATATTTCCTTCCAGAATTCATAGCCAATTAAGATATATGTGTGTGATGAAAGAATTCCGAGATATATCTGCAAAGTCCTTGTTCAAATTTCTATGGGAATTGGGAGTATATATTATTCAAATAAATAAAAAATTGTACGTTTCAGTGCACATGTTTTGTTATCGATATATTTAGAGACACATCTACACAAAATATAAAGGTAAAGAATTATAGTACGATGTACCTACCCAGTATTTTGAATAATTATTATGTTCTACTTAGGTGTAGTTTCAAAACCATTATTAACGATACTAATTTAAATAAGAACCTGAAATTATTTTCATATTTATTAATACTTTTTGTTCACTAGAAAAATATATTAATTCCTTTCATTAGATAGAAAATAACAATAATTTAAGATTATTAAAATAAACATATATTTCTCCACGCTGTGTAAACAAGACACATTATTATCTATCTCATACTGTTAAGGACCAAACAATACACGTTAAAAAGAAATAACACGAGACGTTTCGTGTGTATCGTGTGTAGTTTTCGTTCTGAAGTTATATTTATCTCGATACATACAGGTCATATTATAAAAGTATTCTTTTAAATTAGTTAGAAAAAAACATTAATTGAATAAGTGTAATATAATGACTTAATAAAGCAGTTTAAAGACGTTTCAGTTTAGCCAAATAGAGGCGATTTTATTTCACTTGTAAGTAAACGCACGATTCTTGTAAAAGCTTATACGCACTCGCATAGAGAATTTACCGAATGTATTAAATTTCCGAAAAAAGATACTATTAACTTTTCTAGGCGCGAAACCAAAGTAGTTACATCGAATCGATATTCCACCAGTGAAGCTTCAATTCTAATTTTGATATATATATGCCTTGATTACACGTAAACCGAGTAGAATGGTGAGACACTACTCTCAGCCGAGTACTCGGTACATGTAAACACATCATCTCTACTGAGAAAACGAGGGAAACAATCACTCGGACCCAATTCTAGTTACTAGGCCGAGTGCCCAGTGCCCACCTCCACGCTACACGCACAGTCTCACTAGCCCACTCGGCATGTTTAAAAACGCACACTTGCTGAATGTACTCGCCACTCGGTACTCGATTCACTACAACTTCTCCTTTTTATTATCTTTAACTGCCAACCCTCTACACAAAAGCGTAATAGTATGTAGTCTAGATCACAAACTACGAACACGTTAACCTTAGAATTTAGTCTGTTGTTCATATCCAACTGCTAGAACATATCAGTGAGTGCTTGCCAACAGATTTTCAAGTTAACAACTTAAAACATAAGAAAATACTCTATCACACATGGTTTCATCACCGGTATCTTCTTTCACAGAAAGCAGAGGTTCATTATAGAACCCAGCTAGATGGACGTAGTATCTTAGCGCTCTACCACAGAGCCAACATCAATTCGAATTACTAGTATAAGAGTTGTAATTAATAAGTTCAACTCACCTTTATGTATGGCGGGCCGACTCGAACTGTGAGTCGGAAATAGTGAGTACAGCGGGAATCGGGTTACACCTAAAACAACACAAGAAAAATCATAAACTTCTTCCTCTTTTTGTTACAATATTTTACTAATAATTATTATTCTTGTAATCTTTAATCATAGCTCTAAGATGGCGGCTCCCTAGTTAAAACTGTCCAGGGAATTTTTGTAACCAATAAAATGGCATGTTCATAGTTATAGGTATAATAGCTGTGCCCACGATTCCACTCGCGTGGGCTATATAATATATACCTATATATTGCTGTCTCTCGAGCGTACGCGTGAATCGTGTTGACCTACCTCTCCTTCATTTATCGCCTCTCGCCAGTTATTTTAAAAACAAAAATGCTTATTTTGTGGGTGATCCTTAGAAGATAGACATATGTTGTCCCAGAATTTTTGCAGATCTACAATTATGTAGAAAATTAATTTGATACACCACGTACGGTTTACTCAGCGTAAGCCATTTGTTTGAATAGATTTTTTTTCGATTTGATTCACCCATTATTGTCACTGCTTATTTTGTATTTTACTTTATCTTACAAAATATATCATATAACTTAGCCAGATAACATAGCTTTGAATTAAAATAAATAAGTTTAAACAGTCAGTTTAAAAAACTAAAAACACACTTTAATTACGCACTAAAAATTATAAAACTTTTTAGTCTTATAATAATATCTAGTTACCAAGCCTCAATCTATTTACTTTTCAGAACTAATCATATCAGCCCAAACTCGAGGGGTTTCCTAGTAGTCACTGAAGTGTTCCACTATCCACCTCCTGACTCCATCATCAGATCAGCTCCAAGATACTAAATTAAAGTGTTTTAATCCGAACTACATATACATACAAAGTTTAATTTCGATAAGACAATTAGAAGGAGGTTAAAAGTGATTTCTAAGATTTTATTACATTGTTAGTTACAAGTGAAGCTAATATAAGCGTGTTAAAAAACATGTATATAGGATAATTGGTATTCGCGTGAAAAGAACATAAACGAGAGAGACGTTGAGTTATATAATATGTACATATAGATGTGAGAATACGTCTGTGGAGTGTCGATTATACGTGTGCAAGACGATTAAACATAAATGAGTTTCAAAGAAAAGACATGATTCAACGTGTAAGGCGAACATTTTAAGAGCAGTCTTTCCTAATTAGGGGTTTGTTTGAGATGCCGCGAAACACTACATTACGATTTGGTACATTACTATGAATTAATCCTATATTCATTCATATTAAATATCTAAACCAGAAACTTCGTTTACGTGAAAATACCATTATTGGTTTATGAGAACAACCGTTACCTTACCTGGATTAAAAGTGGAGTGCTTGTTATTATTTTTAATTGTAGTTGTATCGTTTCTGTTTAGTCTCTAGAGAAAAGAGTAATTATATGTAGCCTAAATCCTTTGACGTAGTCAGTCCTATACGAGTATTAATCTCAAAACTACATTCAAATTTGGTCACTAATTTTCAAGTGATACGCGTTAACACGGAAAAAAAATCATATCATCATTACACTAGCTGGCTCCGTTGAAGATGATGTACCATTTACAGTAGTCAAATCTCGACTATAGCGCCACCTATCGTGTTCAGGGATAGCATAAAAAACTCCATGAAAAAGCGCTTAGATCTACCAAAATGGGGCAAAGTTTATCAATCTATTTTTATAATAGAGGTAAGGCACAGAGACATATTTTTGAACATTTCTCTCTACTTGGGGTAATCAACTGGTGAAATACCTCCACTCTACAGAAGATCGCAGCCATATAACCTTGTGTTGTATTCCTGCAGTGAGTAGGGTTTCCTGAGCTCTTTGGTGTAGGGGAGTTCAAGATCGGCAACGCGCTAGTGATACCTATGGCCATACCGTTAGCCACCTTTGTTGTATAAAAAATAGTAAGACAGAAATTTTCATTGGAATCAGAGAATAGAGTTATAAAATTGAATAGAACATCTACCTAATCGCATAAAATGAATCTAGTTTTCTATTTCATCACACGCGAAATGTATAAAAACAATTTTTTATCAAAACGTCTTTGTTCGATGAGTGTATTTACTCGTTGGATCATTTACAGAACAATAAAAACGTTTCCAGGAGAAATCGGTTTTGTCAGTTGAGAATGATTGAAGAAATACAATAAACTAAAATCATTCTCTTTAAACGTTGCACTTGTGTAGTTTTTCTTATTACCCGACGGTATGTATCTACTTTCTCTCTTTTTAAGATAACAAATGTGTAACATTAATAAGACAAAAATAACTATAATAAGGTACAAGTTGTTAAGACAAAAAATAACTGTCCTATAAAGTAGGCATACCTATGGATAACTCTGCCTAAAGCTGTATGTTTAACTTGGTATAGATAAAGATAAAGTATACAAATAGAAAAACGTTTTTAGAAAAAAAAAAGTTCAGTTAAGACATATAGGATATATATCTATACATATTATAAAACTCAACGTCTCTCTGTCTGTCCGTTTATGTTTTTTTCACGCGAAACCCACTAATCCGTTTTACATGAGTTTTCCTTTAATTCATAGATATGTTATCTGGCCAGGTTATATGATATATTTTGTTACATAAAGTAACATAAGAAATAAGCAGTAACGACAATGATGAATCAATTCAGAAAAATACGCTTTTGGGTCCATGAAATGGCTTACGCTGAGTAAACCATAAGAGATATATCAAATTAATGTACTATATAAATGTCAATCTTAAAAAGACCTACAAAAAAGTCGGCGATAGTATATATATGTCCATCTTCTAAGAATCACTCACAATAAGCATTTTTAGGGTAGCTCAAATCGCGCGTGCGCTCGACTCACACAGCATTATGTAGTCCTCGCGAGCGGAGCCGCGAGCACAGCTAGTAGACAATAAATCTAAAATATAAAGCCATGGTTTATAACAATAAAATTTTCAATGTCACTACTAAGCATTTTAATTTTACAAAATTATAAGTGTAATTGTTTTTTATTACAAATACGTAAAAGGGTTAGTAGTATTTAAAGCACTATATTAAGTTATGAGTTTATGATGATCGTATCTAATTGATGATGTCTAATAGATAAAAATACAAAATATTATCTTGTGATGAACATGGTTATGTCATGATTGATTTATTTATTTTGCCTCCAATTAAATTAAAAAAAAATCGAAAATTGCTGTTTACCACGACATCCCAATAATAACCGCTAATGTATGATGAGACGAATGAATACAAGCAGCCCGCGCAGCTACTCCGAGAATATTATTACAGTTTAATAAAATAAATAAAATTTAAAATACCTTTAATGTATATTACTTGACAAAGTACAATAAATATTCGCATTCACTTCATTAATGAAATCATAAAAGACGCTTCAAAAAGTAATCGGGAAAATAAAGACGCTTTTTTTATAAAGCGGGATAGGAGGTAAATTTTTATAATAAAAAATTCCTTTTCCTTTTAAATAAAATTACGAGTTGCAATAAAACTAATGTACCAGGAGAGCATACCTTGTTGGAGGTCAGAGGGCGGGCGGGAGCGGGCGCCCCCCGCCGCCCCGCCCAGCATCGCCTTACGTGTTGGACCACCTCACCACCTGCCGACAATACGACATTCAACACATGAATATTATGAACAAACACATTGACATTCATTAAAGCCGCACTTCCATTTATGGTGTCGCAGCGAGACGTCTCTTTTGGTATCATAACAAAAATAAAAGCTATTTTACACATCTCAAAATAAATAGTGATAATAAAATTTTAACCAAACAAAAAAATAAAAATACAAATTGGAAAAACTAAAAACCCTGTTTTTTTCCATTTTCAGATTACACATTACTATATCGGTTCACCTAAATCCAGATTTTAGCTTGTTAGCCAGCTGTGCAAGCAATTGTTAGCGCGAACCATACGTACCTTGCGCTAATAACGCTAAAACTAGCAGTATTTGACGCCTCTAAAAGTAACACTTAATAAGACGTAAAAAGAAGCTGCATACGGAAAATGAAATAACTAAGCAACAAATATAAATATAAGAAATAAAGATGCCTGTCATATCGTTGAGCGTGCATAATAATTACACTTGACATGAAAATTTCAATAAAAAAAATCAACGCAAACAAACATTTCAATCAAATTTACAGATATCTCATAATCGTTTGTTATGAAAAGATTAATGTCATATTCTTGAGAACAGTTTCGAAATTAACGTTATAAATCATCGATTCAGTCGCGTAAATAAAGTTAATTCGCGGTGTGTCGCCACCTTTATTATTTTAAGCGCTGCGAGACAATGCGTCACGTGTAAGCGCGCGACGCGCGTACACGACTTTACAATATCCTCGTGTTTCTGGTGCCCTGGTACTCGGAATCGCCGCTCACTTTCAAATCGTCAAGAAAACGTTATGCGACTTACGCGCTACTTCTCCGTGTGCGTTGCCGCGCTCTCCCCACACACCACACACAATAAACGTAATTTAAACAACACCTCTTTTTCCTACACTAACTTAGCTTACACAACAATAAAATTGCAACGCGTATACAATTATCATTTACTTACTTGAAATAATTAACTAAGTTTCACAAGAACTTGAAAATGATAATATGTATTTATTATTAAAAAAAAAATTATTCATTATTTATTAGGTTTTTAGTATACATTATTAACCATAAAACATGATATGCAATGTAACTTTATGAAAATAGATGTTTTGAAAAACGACTGCTTACTTAATTAACTAGATTTAATATAAAAATGAATTAATTATTATGTTTTTGTCAAAATATTACGTACTCCTAGTACATTGGTGTTAAAAATTAATCCAAAAAATCTTAAAATGGCAAAAACTGTATATAAATAAAAGTTGCAATCGAAATACTGATTTCTAATCAACTTTATTGAATTACCTCCGTCCACCTTTCTTATTATACACCAAGCAGTATTTACTTAAATACATCAATTACTATAATCAATCAATTGCTTAAGATTAGATTGATATTAATTTATAAAATATTTTTTGTTACCATAAAGCTCAATATATTATTATATTATAGTTCGGCATCGAAATATAACATGACAAAAAAACTAATAACCGAGTGAACGCATAAAAAGTCGCCGCTCGACAACAGACAGGCGGACGAAAAGAAAAAAAATTGTTCACTATTAAATAGTGAGAGATGTTCCGAATAAATTATCCTAAGCCACTTCAAAAGACTGCATGTAGGGTGTTTACATCTCGGGAACTTTGTATTTTTTGAAACACAATTGTATTTTTGAATTTACTTTGAATTATTTTGGTAACTTTGGATGACGCTAGATGTAGCACAAGCTAGAACTAACTGTGTTACAATCGTATGCAAACAACTTCAATATAAATATGTTTTTAAACTAATGTATTTTAGCTTAAAAAGTAATGAAGCAAATATGGCGACAACTTCTAAATTCAGTTAGTCAGTTACGGGAGGAAAAACCTACTTCGAAGAGAAAGTCAATTTATTTCCTAAAACATAGAATAGTTGTATTTTTCAATACTGCAATAATCAGACACGCATAGGATGAAAATAATTACAAAAATATGTTTGTTATATATATATGACGAGACTACACAGAAATCGGTGTCAGAATCTCAAACGTGAATGTGTTTGCACTAATAGGTAAAATATACGTGTTCTGCATATTGTTCCAAACTTTTAAACGGTTTAAGGTTAACTGTGAAATAGATAGTACAACAATACCACTGTCTTTTTTTATCAAAATTCTCATAATTATTACTTGTAACTTTGAAGTTATTATGACTCAGTGGTAGAATACGCTAATTTGGACACTGCGTCGATCAACGATCTTACAATGAGCCTGAGATTCCGGCGTATTAACTAATACATCGTAATGTAACGGTAGCACGGTGGTAGGTTGTTTTTATATCCCCACCTGAATAACTACCATTCTAAAGCTGAAAATCTGTCGTCAAGTGGATACTTGATACCTCTAGATAGAGATGCATACTGATAGCTGCATTTCAGTGCTAGCCCCCTGCCAAGCTTAGCGTTATACTATCATGAGCCACATCATTAGTTAATCTACTTAGTCTGCAGCTCTCCTTCCTATAACATCGGGTCCTTCAAACATAACGTGAAAAGACAATCAGCAGGCCGGCATCACAGCTACGACTATCAATCGAATGTAAATCTCTTGGTCACTGTAGTTTTTTGGATTGCACTGTGTTGCATCAGGTAAGGACAGTAGCCGTCACTTAGTCGTTCAACGATTTAAAAAAAAGGTGAGACGCAGATGAGACTGGAGAAACCCTAAGCCTATAAAGTATGAAAAGACTATTTTTAAATAGAATATAATAAATAACTACAAAAACAAAGCAGTAAACAAATAAAAATATTGTCACTGTATTCCTGCATGGTCACCGCAAACATGGCGCCCCTAATTTAAGGGCGAGCTATAAACGATTCGAGTTAGACCTTCCCGGAACCCGACAGTCAACTGTTAACGCGCTACGATTCCATTATAAATAGTGATGCGCTCAAATGCATCGATAATATCGAATTTCAGTGAAGCGTTTCCGTCGAATAAGTGATCATTAAAATCCAAACTAATTACCAAAATGTTAATTATTTGCATGATGTAAACTTGAAGCCAAACTCAAACATTTCTTACCACTTGGTTCACATTTATATAATAAACTTACATTCACATTGTTAAGTGGTTTTCTCTTTATCTGTGATGATAATATTTTTTAAGAACATAATCCTTAAATATAATATTACAAATCGCGCAATAACAGCTACACGGTAGCACCCATCTCGTTAAGAATGAAGAATCTTGCAAATTCTTATGTTTGCCGTATGTACTGTTAAGATGTGTTATCGCCTCCCGTCCAGCGTATTCCTACCCTTCTACGATACCGGGTTTTTCAAACGAGACGTGAAGAGATTTCTGCATGGAATTTGCCACCAATGATCGCCTTTGCTACCGGACTGCGCCGTACTTTCCATCTAATACTGTACAGTCATTTTACCGAACTAATATAAAAAAAAACAATTAGTAAGAAATGCGATTGCTAATTTATATCAGAAAGTAATAAGTGCATGTATCATGGAGAAAACCTGACAGCACATGGGTTCGCTTATCGACAAAATATACGATATGGTTGCATCTCTTATTTCAAGTCACTTCACATCATCACGACTTATTCTAATGGCGTAGGTAGACATAATTTATGCGTTTCATATACAATTATATACATTTCTTTATTTTTTAATTGAATTTATAAAACTACGTATTGCATATACATATCAGTGATTTTCAAGTTACATCAATATACGTTTGGGTTAAGCAAACGGCAGATTAGGCAATTCATTATTCATTCTTCTTATCCATTCGGCTTTTTATTTATATCTTCCTACTGTTGGTCATGAGCCTTTGTTATCGAGAACAACAATCACATTACAAGGGTAAAGGGGGTTGGGAAACAAACAAAATGATGTGTTTACAATTCCTCATACTGCTGCGATTTAGTTGGACTGCATTTCGGTTCGTGATCAGCGCCTGTTAATATCCACTTATTCGGCCGACTACCGATATGACGCCGTCATATTTGTAGGGCTAGTAGGATAATGGTGACTGTCGATAAATAATGGTTACTTAACTTTACAGTTTGTTTAATAATTATATTGTACTTAGTACATACATCACATGTAACATATTAATATTAGTTAAAAAGAATTACTTTAAACTTAATAATTTTGCTTGATAACAAACTGAAAACGGATATTAAATAATATATTGTATAATATTACATTTGCAATCTCTTAAGATTATTCAAATTAAGTATATTCCTCAAGCGATGTAAAGAAGACTAATGTTCTCCATCTCGTTCTACCATGCAGTCAAGTAACGCGTCTCTGAATGAAACGACACTACTAGCTGAACAGATCCCACGGTGACTGCTCACACTGTATACAGCTTATGTATATGGTTTTCGTTCGAATCCGCTATTCTAGTAAATAGGTACGTAATTTCGATGGTATTTTATTTTGCTTGTTAGATATAAATGATATAGAAAACTCTTTCTAAAGCTACTTATAATTTAATTTAAAAAAATAATTATAATACATCCGATTATTAAAATTGTAATTTAAAAGTTCTCGTTAATCTATTATTAATTTCGAGTTCTCCGAGCTTAGGAAACAGGAAACTTATTAGCCAGGTCGCGGCATACATAAACAAAGTAAGCCAGTAGACCATTTACGAATTACTTTGTTAGCTCTGTAATTAAACGACCAAAAACTACTTACAAGAATGTAGGTTCTAATCTATCCTTACGATGGACCTAGGGCTTTCGTAGAAAATAAATCATCGTAAAAAAACCGTAGCGTGTTTATGTAGTGCCTGGTTAGCTTTTTTGTAGTAACATGCCACCTGAGCCTGATGGGTAAGCAAATTAAAATACAATATAACAACGGCGACCATCGATAGATCAGCAATCCATCGACAGTCGTCGCAGAGGGCCGGCCTGCGTAAATAGAAACTGGATATGCACCGTCGAATCCCGAAAGACGACGCGCATAAACGAATTTCTATAACGGGCTTTTCACAAGGTATATTAAACAAGGTAGCCACGACGCAATCGAACTGTACGACTCTACCACCTCGCTATCACAACTAGCAAAACCAAACCAAAACTCCTCTAGCAGCGCACTATCCGTGACCATTTAGATCCCAAGGTGAATGGATGATAACCCTGTTGATGGTGAGCGGTGCGATAGCGGATAACAGCCATTGGCATCATCTATCCGCTAACAAAAAATTACGAAGGTCTAAGAAAATTTGTTTACGCAGCCGATTTAATTTTGCAAATATCTAAGAATGTATCAATATGTCATGTACACTTAACAGTGTAGTGGGAAGCAGAAAGGGTGGACCACAATGTCGAGCTCGTTGCAAACAACGTCTTCCGCTTCGTTCAGGCAAACACGCCGGTTTCGTCTACATTTTAGTTTTCTTCATTTAGTACTCGTAAGTACTAACCGTCGGTGATGATGACGCAATAAAAAAATAATGTTGCCTCCAAATTCGGCATAATGCCGAATGAAATCGCGGATGGGTTAAAGAAGTCTATCTTCCTACATGTATAGATTTAGTGTGTTAATTGTGGCGCGGCGTGGCTCGGCGCGAGTACGAATAAGATATTCAACGGTTGGTATTTTAATGTTTCCGCATCCGTTTCCTTTATTTCATACTTAGCGGTTAAACAGTTTGTTAAGCTTCGGAAGTTTCACTTACCGGTATATACACGCATATATCTATATTAATAAATTGGTCTATATGGATAAAAAAATTCTCAAATTTGTGATATATAGGTATCCTATAGGGAAATTAACTGAAAAACAACTAGTCTGATTTTAATTAAATTATATATGCAGGAAGCGTACATATGTCAACCTAAAAATTGATAAAATATAAATAATATCAAAATTACTTTAAGAAACCAATAAAAAAAAAATTGTATGTCAATTTACCGGTTTAGTGAAATTTCGATGTCATTCCGAAATTGATAGGCTATAACAATTATTACGTATCACTAACCATTACGCCAGCGCACGCGGATAAGCAGTTCGGGTGCGCGGTTTCGTCCGACTTACTTAACTAAAATCTGTATTTATGGCCGAGATGTCTAGCCTAATTCTAGATAGCCTATACTTCTCCACGTGAATCTAGCAATCATAAACAAAAACATTTTTTCGAATCCGACTAGTAGTTCCAGAGATTAGCGTTATTATATTAGTATAGATAGCTACGATATAATTTTAATATGTATTCAGTGTCGTCATAACGATGCTTAACCACATTGTTAACACGACGTTTGACAGCAGAGACTGACATTTCTTTGATTGGCCAATTTTTTAAGATCTTTCAGCATCTGTGAATACTCGTAGCAATTAAATATCTCTTTATTTTTACTTAGGCACACTATGAGCATAAAAGTTTTCGGATAGTGAGAATTTTGTTTTCTTTATAAACTTCAACAGTCGGATGGATATCATCTGTATGGCCTTCAAGCATAACCTTTCGACGGTAATTATCATAGTTTTAGCGGCACTCCCACAGCAAGTTATACAATAAGTATTTAGTGATTCACAAAGTGCATAGTATATGGACCTTAGCACATTGAAATCAGCTGTACCTATGTCTTAGTTTTTTCATGACGTGTATTATTTTTCTTAAGTGACCCGATAGTATGTTGTTCGACGAGTTTTTTAAAAGTAAGATGTTGGTCCTCTAGCACAATGAGATACTTTATAACGTCTGTTTTCTTGATGTGTTCACAGTTGCATGTATGCATGTATGTATGTATGTATGTTGCACTGTTCAGGCTTGGACAGGAATTAATCTTAATATCTGGTAATGAAGAAGGCAAAGCTTTAGCTGACGTTTTATGAAAACATTGTATTTTTTATGTTTAGCGCTAGTAAGTTCAGTTGCAGTCATTCACAAACTTTCGACAAACCAATCTCAGTAACAGATTTGACGTCGGACCAACAAGAACCTTGAAAATGGTGGCTGTGTCATTCAGATAGCACAGTAACTCTGCATTTTTAAGAGTAATATTAAGGAGATTCTTTATGTAAATTGTAATAATTGTCCCAGGATAAAAAATCAAATGAAACATCCTGGAGTTTGCTATAAAGTATTGGTCAACTTTTACACATTGCTACCGCTCTAAGTAGGTTATTGTAAGTAGTTGGCAAACCAATCCAGAGCAAATCCGAGATTCATTTCCCAATTTACATATATAAGTTCTTTATTAATTAATTCGATATTATTTAAACTCCCTAGAAAGTTCTAACAAGGGAGCCATCATCTTGTTAGGATCCTGAAATCGTCAAAGCACTGGAAACCATATTCACTCGATAATGACAGTAACGAACCGTTGCCAATTTAGAAAGATAAAGAAAGAAAAGATGAATAGTTTAGTTTTTGTTTTTCTAACTTTCCCATTCTCTTCCTTACATTACATAAAAATGTAGGTAGGTAGGTCTATGAAACCACAACTATATGGTAGCACCCATCACGGTACAAACAAAGAAGTTAGCAAATTACCATTGTCGTAACATACGAATGTGGAATATGGTTTCCCAGTCAACGTGATCTCTTCGTTTGACACTGGTCCTTCAAACGAAGCGTGAAGAGGCATTTCAGCAGACCGGTATGACAACGACGTCTGCCGCTGAAATCTGTCACCAACAATTGCTGTTGTTTTTATTCTATACAGTACTTAACATCGAGTGAATGGTACTGCTAAAATAAAATAAACTTTATACCCAAAAAACATTTACTTATATTTGTAACTGTGCCCGCGGCTCCGCTTGCGTGGACTACAGAATTATTATTTATGAACATATCGTTTTTTTTTTTTATAATGACCATATATCTAATGAGTAAACAAAAAAAGGATCAAAATCTATCCATTAGTTTTTGCGTGATGCGCACTCAATATTGGCAAATCTCAGTCATTTCATTTATATAGATTTTACTTCCTATAATATTTTTGTTGTATCTTATATTAATACTTCACTAATTATAAATATTCCGATGAAATATTTTGTTGTTTTCTGTTAATTCTATTGGGAGTGATTGTGATACGTCACTGGGTACATCACACAGCAGTGAGAGGCACTTGTGCACGTTTCTCATGATATTCGGGAGATTATTAAAGCACCGCATGGCAGTAATAACATTTGTCTCAACGGGGTTGCCAGGCAGCACCCTATGCACCCTCTGCGCTCTGTGCCCCTCACACCCTCCAAAATACAGTCTACCTACTATACACTTAGCTAAATACTTTTTTTTTCGATTTCAGATTGCACTATAGAATGCTAAGGAATAACATTACAACATTAAGAAGAGATTATAGATATCTAATACCATTTATTAAGCGAGCGATTCTTGTATACATATAATATTTATTTAGATTGTACTTTTTATGTATATACTATTGACAGCTATACCAACACTTCCTCTGACGAAGATCCTAACAGATCGGGGCGGCCGCATATTGTCAGAACTTCCATGGCCATAACCCCACAAGGAAATTAAAAAGAAATGAAGATTTCCGCTATGACTTTGTCTTGCGCGAAAAGCAGAAGATCCTCTTTACTGATGAAAAAATTTTCACGGCTGAAGAACACTACTCTAACTAGAAAACTAACGAACTAGAGCACTAGAACTAGAAAGATGATTCGCAAGTAGTCGGAAAGAGATATTTATTACTTTATTTTATTAACGAACTGATAAATAACGAACTAATAAATTTTCTTCTGAGCGCTTACTTTTCTCGTTCTGTGACATGGTCAAATTACACCAGTTAAAAAGAAACGCCGAATAGCGCATTTGTTCTGAATGGATACTGTAGTGCGTAGGCACATTGATTTCGATGCTTATTAGCTATAACCACGCTATATCTGACGGTAGCAACAGTACACTGGGAACGGCGGCCACTGTGCGTCGGTTATTCACCAACAATACACTGTTAATTTTTTTTTGTAAAATCCAATCGTTTTACAAGTCAAAACATGAGTAAAATTACAAAACAATGTATGCTAATCAAAAATTAAAATACTATACGAGTAAGTTTTGTATTTTTACAATATCCTACTGAAATTTTGGCTTTTCCAGTATATTTTTTTGTAAAATTACCATTGAAAATGTAAACAGTGTAACAAATTCATTAGTTAATTGCATATAGGTACGTTGAATGATTGCTAGTTTTGGTAGGTCCAATATACCAGAGTTTATCGGGTTTTCTATATCGCGCCTCGTGCGCCAGTGTGTGTTTCCAATTATTAGACATTACATCTTCTTTTTGCCTCTATCACTCCTAGATAGGGTCGGCATAGCATGTTTTCCTTTTCCGTTCTCCTCCATCAGCTATCATCTTAATATTTACACCTTTTTTATACACATCATTCTTGACACAGTTCATCCTAACTACTTCGGTCTTCCTTATATGTACTAGGAGTAGATCCGGCTGTCTTCACAGTTAACACTTTTCTGCTTATATCACTTTCATCCATACGGTTACTATAACAAACTTCTTTTTAACCTAGGTATTAGTGAAAGCCCCTGTGCCGAGCGTGCATGGGAGTAGAAGAGACAGCGAAGTACCTACTCTTGGAGTTCAGAGTTGTGCAATACCGAGTTAAACACCTAGGCACACCAAGGACTCTTGCGGAGGTCTTTGACAGAATTGGGTGACTGGTGGACTTCTTGAAAGAATTGGCTTTATAATCATAGACAGAAAATATAAAATAAAATAGGCACAACTAGTTTCAATATAAGATTCTAGGTAATTTAAAAGAAAACCATAGTAATTTAAAGTGTAGTTTGAAAGAGATCGTGTTCTGCGTATTATTTGAACCTTACTCCGAAACAAGACTTTCGACCATGACTTCATTGATTTGACTTCAATGACTTCATTAATTTAAACTGGTATTTATAATAAACTGTATAAAGAACGAACGCTCTATAAGGAAAATCATGAACACAAACCAAACATTCGTCAAGTAGGCATTCGTTGGCGTTACGAGCTATACAATAATAATTATATCGCTCTACCGGAACTAACTGATAACCGGTATCAATAGCAGGGCTGCCACAGCCGCGGCCGTACATAGGGTTGCCACATTTCGAACTCAAGATTTACAGATAATTTGAATGCGAATTGGAACTGAGAAAAGGGGGACATAGCAGAATAAAATTATGCATCAGTGTACGATAAAATTATGCATCAGTGTACGAAGTTATGAAATTCGCAAAAACATAAGACTCAACATAAACACAACCATACACACAAACATAAACATAGAATACAGTAAAAAAAAAGTATACTTTTGTTTATATATTGCAACATTATGTGATATTAAAGTACATTGTGTGTCTAAATCTCTTTAACTATGTTTTTACGGAAACGAAGCTCGCCATATCATAGCGTGTTCGGACAACGCGTCGAATGTGGTTAGCATGAGTTTTCGGTAAATATAGAAATCAATATGGAAGCTGTATGGAGGCAGGCCATTTTCTAAAGCTTGCCTGTTTAGTACCACAAGTTACCTCTCTCAAATTGAAAATGTAGAGTATTCTGGCAGAAGTAATCGAGAACCAGTCTTATCTATAGTTTTAGTGAGTAGTTAAATCCTATACAGAAAAAAATATGAGAACATTGCATTCGTATTCACTACTGGCTATATCTATATTAGTAAAAAATGTAGGCAGTCATGACGTAACCCCACGATAGGTAATATATAACGTACCTAGTACTATGATTATATAGGTAGATTATAGATTTAACTATATCTGAGGACTAGCGAAAGTCCTTCGCTATCGGTACGCTATAATTCCAACCTCTACACACATATAATACACCGCCGAGTTGGTACGATGTGCAAAAAATACAGTCGTAAATAAAATGATATTATTAAAAATACATACATTCGGGTGTGTGTATACATTTATTAATCTAATTTATTCAAATTTTATGTTACCCTGGTACTACGTTGTGTTGCTTGCAATCTGAAAATAATATGTCAGAATAGTTTTTTTTGTCTTCTTTACGTTCTTTACTGAAAGCGATTCCCAAGACTCGTAGTAGTTTACTGACAATTCATATAGCCTATTAACAATCGAATGACTTATGCTTCCACTGTACAAAATGTTATTAACAAAACATATTTTTTGAATTTTTATTTTTACGTTTTCTGAAAATATAATTTAACATTCTTTTAACCTATCATTTGACCAATGACATAAGCTTCCCGTGTACAAAATTTCGTAATAATCAGTCAAGTCGTTTATTTTTAGTTTTTAGTTAAATCTGGACATAAGAACAGACAGTCAACAAAAAATAAGGACAAATTAGTGATCAGTATCCTTCAAATAAGATAATTAATGGAAAATTTGAAAAAAAAAACATGTACTGACAAAACTACAGATTTATTAATATGGATATTAAGAATAATTTAGAGATTATATTTTGGATATTAACTATTAGGTAATTTGTAGTTAAAATCCGAGTTATTTACGCAAGTTTAATGCTAAATATAGCAGTAATAATTAAATTAAGTAAGCACATTGCTAGCAGCTTTTGTTAAAATTGAAAAAAGTATTTTTTGTCTGACCGCTTTTTTTTATTTTACATATCGAGCAAATTTATACAGAACTAGTGTAAACATTATGTACTCAATGTTTAAAGTAAGCTTTGATGACAACGAAATTATTGACAACATTTCAAATTTAGTGTACGAAACATCGTAATAAATTTTAATAATAACGGTTAAAAAAATGAATTTAATAATCTCATAGCCGTTTGTTTATTTTTCTAGGAATAGTATAGATAATAGTATATATTTTAAATTTGAATCCACAGTTGTCGCGTCACCGAACAGATAAAACACGTAAAGTAGAAAAAATAAATATGACCAAACAATTTTGTTTGTTGTTGTTATCGGTACCGCAGGCAGTACCGTGTAGTTTTTCAGCGCAGCGCAGTGTGGCGCTGCAGAGTGAGAGTGGAGTGGGATTATACATAATTGTGTGTTTATTTAGGGTTTCCTGCCAGACGACGGTACCTCCTGCGTGCAGTGCCGCCCTGGTACTTTCACGCGTAATTATATCTGGTGGGGGAGACGAGTGAGTTTCGCTCCCCTAAAATATTTATGTGTTCGGTAAGTAAACTAATTTTTGACCAACGCGGTCACGACGCGGTTCAAACAATTATTATTTTACATAGAATTTGTCACCATATAGTAGTTAATTGCACTGATTTAAGTTTCATCATCATTTCAGACTCCTTATATACACATAGTTTGTAAGTAATAATAAACATATTATATTGATTATTAAATTATATTATTTAATTTCGAATTTTTTTAACAAATTCAAATTTAAATATAACTATTTTTTTAAGTTCGGCAATATTACAGGACTCAGCGTTAAGCGTACAGCGACAATCCATGTAACAAAATTGTGGACAAAATAGGTATACGTACTTAGTATGCGTGAATGTTTTCCCTGTTTCTTTTAATATATCTGGATATATTCTAATTTGAGCATTAATATCTGAATTAAATATCTGAACATGTTTATCGGTTTACTCGTAATTTATTTGTGTGTCTAAATACCAATTGAATTTAATTAAAAACCATTAAGTAATGCTGTATTGACTTAAAATTCAAAAATTAGTTAATGAAACATTTTATAATTCAGTATTTATAGTGACATAAACAAATGCACCTTGTAATTTATTTCTTCTACGCGGAAAAAGCTTTGTGCACGATTTTATCGATATTATAATCAATATTTAGTCAAAGTTATAGTGTAAAAAAACTTAATTAGAGAATGCAGTTAAGCTAAGTCATTCTCGAGACAACTAAGGAAACTGTAGCCCACTTTGGCGGTATTAGATGATCTACTACTAAAATTAAAATACTAATACATCTTGATTATATTTTAGTAGGTTTCAACTTTAATAAATGAGTCGGTTCATTTGAAACATACAGTCGCGGAATTATTTAACAGAATAAAATATAAAAGATTTGTATAATATCCAATCTGTAGATATTATGATCTGAATAGATTGTATGTCCTAATAATATGTACCTATTCTAGTAGCATTATCCAGAGACAAAACAGAGGAATACGTTTGTATGGGCTAAATTGCTAGTGGTCAAACGTAAAATCTATAAAGACTTATAAAACAGCGCCACCCACATTTCCTAATAAAGTTTAGCTTTTAAGTAGAAATTCTACATGATACGATAATGTACTGAATTAATTTAATGGGGTCTTTAAAATCGTGAGTGTCCTATATAGTTACGTTCAGCTTTAAGGAGATGGGCTTTATTTCCGATAGGATCACATTTTATAATATATTTTTTTTCTTACATGTGTTGAGAGCACTGTCATCTTGTCTTGATTAGGTATAATACGAAATATGAGAGTTTGGGGTCACGACTACATTCTCTCTTTCTTTCAAAAACTATCTTGAAATGAATATGATGACTATACTAGGTTAACAAGAGAAACATTTTTAGAATATAATCTATACTAATAATAATGCACAAATTATTATTTTTTCTGTCTGTTTGAACGCGTTATTCTCTGGAAGTACCAATCAGATTTGAAATATTTTCCTATTTTGTTGTTCATTTATCGAGGAAGGTATAGGCTATATAACATCACGCTACGACTCTAAGGAGCCGAGCAGTGACCATAAACGTCAACCAATCTGGCAATCTGTACACTGAAAAAAAAGTTTTGTTAAGATTAGCTCAAATTTTACCTATTAGTTACAAAATTCGGGGGACTACTAAACTGACGCCTACTAGTAACCAAACTCTTAACTAGTTTGGGAAGAGCAGCAAAACCAGTTTAGCTATTTTAACAAAAGTTTGGTTACTAAGAAGTAAATTTAAGCTATTTTCTGATTAGTCAAACAGTTCAGCTATTCATTTTTTTCAGTGTAGGTAAGTAGTTATCATATGAATGAAACAAGCATGCACAATCGTAATTTAAAGGGGGTGAATCCGTGGAACACGACTAGTTATTATATAAATTCGATATAACAAAGCAGCAATGTACGCGACTGTACCCGCACAAGACCGTTGTGAGGTTTAATGAATATTGACCGGGGCTGACGGATCACTTCATTAACAGGCCGCGGGTGAGCCATCCGAACGAATGGGAAGTAGTAAAAATTAACCTTTTTTTTTTTTTTTTTTTTTTTCGAACTGACTATACTGTTAGCCTTAGTGGCCCTGGAGCCTATACGGCTTTTACAGCTTTACCGGGCTTGGGGGCGAGCGCTTAGGGCACTCAGCCACGAAAGCTAAGCAACAACATCCGAGGGTGCCAAAGTGGCCGAACCTCGGCTCGGACTGTTGCGCGTATGCAATTAAGTCGCGATCTGACTAAATCCCTATCATTCGATCTAAACTAACTATACATATTTCTGGCCCCTGGGAGGAGGGAAGGAACATGTGTATGTGTATTTAGTGGTCTGAAAATTTTTGCCTAATCTAACAAGGCAAAAAAAAAAAAAAAGGTCTCTTACAGAACCTATGTACCTGTGTGTTGTGCATGTGTGTATAATGCAGTGTCATGTATGGCTGTGAAAGCTAGTGAATGTAGAGTCACTGTATCGCGCGAACGGCTGCTTGACTCAAGGGCTCCATGCCGATGGATCGGACCTAGGCTTGAGTTACCGCAAAGGTCGTGGCGGGTGTGCTAACGAAGCAATCAAACTTCAATAGATGGATAGAAGTCTGAACTGTCACAACACTTGTTATTTATAAGAACTAATGGTCGCCCAGTGGTCGAAATTCGACCATAATTAATTTAAATTATTAGTTTGAACATTATTAAGGTTCTATTGTCAAAGACTATACTTCTATAATCACTGTTTTCGCCAAGGCTAAACTGTTAATTTGCCTACAAAAAGATCTTTGAACCAGCACTAACAAATATATTTTTTTTTTTTTTCGAACTGACTATACTGTTAGCCTTAGGGGCCCTGGAGCCTTTACGGCTTTTACAGCTTTACCGGGCTTGGGGGCGAGCGCTTAGGGCACTCAGCCACGAAAGCTAAGCAACAACATCCGAGGGTGCCAAAGTGGCCGAACCTCGGCTCGGACTGTTGCGCGTATGCAATTAAGTCGCGATCTGACTAATTCCCTATCATTCGATCTAAACTAACTATACATATATACATGTTTCTGCCCCCTGGGAGGAGGGAAGGAACATGTGTATGTGTATTTAGTGGTCTGAATTTTTTTGTCTAATCTAACTAGGCAAAAAAAGAAAAAAAAATGTCCCTTACAGAACCTATGTACCTGTGTGTTGTGCATGTATGTATAATGCAGTGTCATGTATGGCTGTGAAAGCTAGTGAATGTAGAGTCACTGTATCGCGCGAACGGCTGCTTGACTCAAGGGCTCCATGCCGATGGATCGGACCTAGGCTTGAGTTGCCGCAGAGGAGGGTGGTCGTGGCGGATAAGCCACAGCATGAACACGCTAAGACTAGAGACTAAAGAGGGGAGTGACTTAAGCACAGCTGTCGAAACACACCTATAGGTCTTTGGTGACAATTATAAGTATTCTCTTCTTATAGGTATACTCACTTTCTGACTTTCGATCGTTAAGTTGTCGCTGATACACATTTACATCTATCCGGTCATTTACCAAAAACGATTATAATAACAAAGCTTATTAGAAAACAAGGCAATATAAAAACATGGTAAACGTCATTTGATGTCAGTAAAAGTTTTAAAGCGCTGTATTACAACAGTGGTCACCGTCGAGCGAGTCATTAGTCATGACGTCGTGCCACTCTGGTTCACTTGGCTTCGCTGGTTAATTTTTCCACGACCGCCCTCCTCTGCGGCAACTCAAGCCTAGGTCCGATCCATCGGCATGGAGCCCTTGAGCCAAGCAGCCGCTCGCGCGATACAAGTGACTCTACAATCACTAGCTTTCACAGCCATACATGACACTGCATTATACACACATAGGTACATAGGTTCTGTAAGGGACCTTTTTTTTTCTTTTTTTGCCTAGTTAGAGTAGACAAAAATTTCAGACCACTAAATACACATACACATGTTCCTTCCCTCCTCCCAGGGGGCAGAAACATGCATATATGTATAGTTAGTTTAGATCGAATTACGGATAGGGATTAGTCAGATCGCGACTTAATTGCATACGCGCAACAGTCCGAGCCGAGGTTCGGCCACTTTGGCACCCTCGGATGTTGTTGCTTAGCTTTCGTGGCTGAGTGCCCTAAGCGCTCGCCCCCAAGCCCGGTAAAGCTGTAAAAGCCGTAAAGGCTCCAGGGCCCCTAAGGCTAACAGTATAGTCAGTTCGAAAAAAAAAATAAAAAAACTGTGGCTTATCGTAACTTAACATCAGGTAAGATTGTTGTCGAACACTAAAGCTATAAAGTATACCATAATAATAATAATCACGAAATAAGTACGTACACATGCATACAATCATAAACAGACATAAACCAATATTGTATATTAAAAAAACTCTACAACAACGAAGACAAACAAAAGGAAACGTTAAGAAAGATACACGTTAGTATTTTGATCTATATGAATAAATCTGTACTACTTACTGTCTTAACGTGTATATTTTCAAAATTTCTTGAAAGACACTTAAGATATAAAGTACAGTTATTGCGAACACATTTTACGTGTTACATATTTTTGTGTCTGTCTATCTGCCATTAACTCAAAAACGGCTTGACCGATTTTTATAAAAAAAAAATTACACGATAAACTTTTATCATTGCTCAATATTGATAGTATATAAGAATTAACAAAAATCCTTTTAGAAATCGTATAGAAAGAATTTGATTTTGAAAGATTTGATTCATTCCCAATATATTTTGGTGAAATTTTGTACACGGGAAATATATGTAATTCCTCTATTTATAGGATACAAGAATTGTCATTAGTATGAGTACAAAAATACTTACTGCGTGGTACTAAACACGTGCGGAGTTAAAATTAAAATACATTAAAATGTTTAAAAATACAAATAGTGATATAGGTTGTGTTGATTCTTAACTGTCGAAACGCCCAATAAAATAATACGTGTCGCGAAAAAAAAAACACTGTGATATTATATTGATATATTCATCGTTGTGTAGGTAGTCACGTTACAGTGAAGTGGTATCTACGATACTAAACTGGAGAGATTTAGAAGCGACTCAGAATTTATATTTTATGCTATTCTTTCGAATCTATTACTCTAATGCATAATAACCAAACTACATCCACGTAAAGCCCAACAGTACTTCATGTTATGGAAAGAGCCATAGTACAAATATTAGATCAAATCGATCCAGCAATTAATACCGAGAAACATTCACTGTAGTTATTGTACTATAAAACTATTCGTGATTCACGCGGCACGGTTACTATACGGCTCACGATAACACGACCTTCGTTCGGGCCTTAAAATAATAAAAAAAAAATACAATAGCATTTTTCATGGGATACAAAAAGTTATCAACGCGGCGGGACGCGTGATTAGAGGTGGGAGGTTGTTGTCAAAGTGATACAAAAACATCGATAAAATTTAACTAATAAAGTTATGCTTTTTTAAATTTTCATAATTTACACAATTAATATTATTAACAAGTTATAAAAAACGCGATTCATATGTTATTTATTCTATATACATATTATAAAATTCAATGTCTCTCTTTCCGTTTATGTTCTTTTCACGCAAAAAACAAAACCGAATAACATGTTTTTATTTTTATTCATAGCAATGTTATTTGGCTAATTTATAGGATATATTTTATAAAATAAAGTAACATACGAAATAAGCAATGACGAGAATGGTGAATTGATTCAGAAAAAATACACTCTTAGGGGGCTTAAATGTCTTACGCTGAGTAAACCATAAAAGATATATCAAATGAATGCTCTACATAATTGTAGAACTTGAAAAGACCTAAAAAAGGGTCAACAATAGGTTATATCTATCTTCTAAGGATCACCCACAATAGGCATTTTTGTCTTTCATCTTTTGAGCGGGGGCAGAATGATTCACGCGTACGCTTGATCGACGGCATTTATTGTACATGCGAGCGGAGCCGCGGGCACAGCTAGTTAATATTAAAGTATTTCCCCTCCCAAACTCCCGGCCAATCAAATGAAAATTAACTTTTTTTATTTCATTTAGAACTAATAAGGAACTCAATTATGTCAGTTCCTACCTGGTGGAATTGGTGAAAAAATAATACTTAATTAGAAGAATAATTTACAGAATTCTTAGTATAACTATGTAATCATTACTAATGACGTTATTATAAATAAGAAGAATTATCTTCGAACTAAAAATTAAAACTGCGATAAAAATTGGAAAAATGAAGCTTTAATTATATTAAATTCATTAAATGGCCAATAAATTCATTAATATTGCAAGAGAAACTCTCAATATGATTAAGAAGACATGCGCAGACAGTATAATAGTCACCTACTGTGATAAAACATATCCTTCTTAAACAATAAACCACATTAACAAGCGTTGGTTTTAAGACACAGTTGAGCTCATAGCTAATAAGCTTGTGAAAGGAACGCATTATGAAGGCACTTGCCTTTTTCGTCTAAAGACATTAAAAGTACCATAATAAAGGGGCGTGATTGTACTAGAAAAATCACATACCATTGTGCGGTGCCGTTGTAAGTTAATATAGTTTAATAGCTTATGGTTCTTCTAGAAATAATAATAACTTTGATTTTATTACTCTTGTATTGATTATTTATTAGGCTAAGAAGTAAGTCTATACAGATGAGACTGAAACTAATTGAATAGCTAAATTGATAACTGAAACAACTAGATCAAATGTCCATCTTAATACTATTCATAAACATTTCACTTTTACTTTTATAAAAGTGACTATAACCGAGCTTGTATAACTGTTTCGAATTATTAACGAACAGACCGGTATATTACTAAATAAGAAGTTTCAACGATTTAAGAGATAGCAACAAAAATATCAATAAAAAAATCGACATTTCAGATAATCTATTATACTAGTTTCAAAACCTGATTATCTTCAGAAAAAAAAAACAAATAAACGTGTACAAGAAAACAAAAGTATTGAATGGCCACGCACTTAGATTCAGTTTTTCAATAGACTGAAGTTTTAGAAGTTATATAGTAATTTATTTAACTTATCGATGAGAGATTAAAAAAGTATCCACATTTACATTTATTTGGATTATGGTGAAATGATGGAAATAATGTCGCTAAAGTGCATTATATAAATAAAAATACTTTTTGCTCTTCTATAATCGCCTATATATGTTACCAAGCTCCTGCCAGCAGCACTTCCACTGGGCTTAAGTCACTTAACATCAGGTGAGATTGTGGCCAACGCTAAACCTATTAAGAATTAAGAAAAATGTACAATAAAGCTTTGTTTGAATTATTAATATTAGCAGTTATTTTTGTGTTCTCATAAAATGTCGATAGATATAGAGACCCCGACGCACAGGCCAGTACCTCACTAGAAGTTTTTTGTCGTGCGAGGCGCTACCTGCGCGGGCCGCAGACGCGTAGGTAGCCATTTCTGAGAATACCTGCACGTTAAGGCGGTGCACACTGCACACTAGCTCGACAGCGAAACTGCATCATACACATCATTGCACACTCTGTTCCAATGTTTGATACACAATCACCGGCTTGCATACCCAGACTTATAATTGACTCACTGTGCCTCGCGGCTCCGCACGCATTTATTACGCAGTCATCATTTTTACTTCGTAACTTTATTTTTACTCATATTTTATGATTTCTAAAATTATTATTGACAATTTTTGTAGCAATTAAGGATAAATTACAAGTTTGTAAAAATCGATCAGATCGTTTTGAGTTAAATCCATACATACAAATATTAACAGAAAGACAATTTTTTAATGTCATTCAGTATTTTGAAAAAAAAAAATCACATACAGGCAGAACTAGTGGTTTCTATTTTGATTAATATAGACAGACAAGGAATAAAATTTGTGGAATAATGTGGGTTACATTTGTTAATATAAAATTTGGTTAAGCTTAAAACGAAGTTCTGAAATGGGCCTATTGAAGCACATATAAAGGGCTTACCGGCTTTATAACTAGAGTTGGCTAACTAGCCAGTTTAGCACTAAACAGCCACTAAACACTAACAGTTTAGCCCTCTGACTGTGCTGTAGTGACGAAACATTGTCTTTGTATATTGGAAGCTCAGGCACCTAAGTATTTCATTAGAGACGTGAACCGTTTCGATAATAACCTTCAAAACCGTTTTGTTATAAATACCGGTAAAATTTGTAAATCGGTTTTTAGTAAAAAAACCGTTTTCAAACTAGGTTTGTGTCAATCGCGACTGAAGGAACCAAATAAAAAGCTCTGTATTAAAGTATAATATACATTATAATTAGTGAATTAGGTACCTACTATGATTGTTTATCATTATTTTTACGCTATTGTTAGAATCATAATAAAATATGATCACAATTGACAATTATCCACAAACGAACTCTTCCGATGGAACGTCTTCAAGCTTGTGATCTGTATTGAACTGATCACTCAGCAGTCAGCACTCTTAAATAAAATAGTATTAAATTATATATCGGTATCGGCAACATCTATGTCTTCAGAGCGCATGTTCACATATCCTATGTGTTCTTATCCAAAAAGAGCTGGCTTCTGGAAGACGTTATCAAACAAATATGCTTCATTCCCCGAATGATGACGTAATTTAATAATAAAAACAAAGTAGTTTCATTACTTCTCTTACATTTTTTAAACTTTATAGATCATCATCATTTCAGCGGAAAGACGTCCACTGCTGGACATAGGCTTTCCCAAAGATTGACACAATGACCAGTCCTGTGCTGCCCGCATACAACGGCTAGTTTATAAATAAAAAATAATTAAAACCAAAATACCTTAAAAACACTATTTTTTTCTAAAATAGTTGCTTAAAACCGGTTTTGATAATTGTAATCGGTTAAAATCTCGATATCTCATCTAGTAGGGTTAGGGCTGCCATCAGTCTGGGTTTTCCCGGATTTGTAGTTTGTAAAGCGTCCGGGTAAAATACGGACACATTTTGCGTCCGGGGAATTCTGATTAATTGATTAGCAGTGAAATAAAACAAATTAATTTAATGTTAGGAGAAGAGTTACCTACTATTAGTATGTATTTTTCTTACAAGATCACCTCAGAAAGAGCAGTGAATAGTTTATTTTATTAATAATTAGGTATTTCATTTGTTTTACTGTAATAAAGGGTCGATTTTGTTAACATTACAAAATAAGCTGTTCATAATATAAAGGAAAAAAAGCATGAATTCTTGTGTTTTTGTTTAAAAACCTTTTTTAAGCAATCCAGGGAAAAACAAGTTTCCAACCAAATGCCCGGGTATTTTCAAGTTATTGTCCAGCGTTAACAATTTAGGTGATGGCAGCCCTAAGTACATAGGTATTTACTAAGCCATCTTTATTATACAATATCCAATTTGTTACGGATAGCGATATGTAATTAATGAGAAAATACTTTACGACGAATCCATTGAAATTGCAAATTGCATGTGACTAACAGGATTTATTGCTTTTTAATCAAATTAGGGCTTATGCGTATTTGTAGTCATGTAGTACTCTATTAGTACCTATAGTGGGGTTTGTAGAGTGGGCGTGTCTGACTGACACGCGACGTTCCAGACCATCGTTTTAAAACGGTATGTTTGACATCAGAACCCAATTACAGCTTTATTTTTATGTTAATTATGCGCAATGCAGACCCTTGTATATACACTTTTTTGAATCATTTTTTTTAACAATGACAATTTTATACATACACAAATACACATGATTGATTTTAAAAAGTTCACTTAATTAAGTAGATACCTACTTAAACGTTTAAGTTTCTGACATACATAGTATATTTATTTGTTAGTTAATCTTAAAGCTATAACATAATATAAGCAGAAACACAGTTGTGAAATTAAAATACTTAATTCACATTAAAATCAGATTTTACTAAATCTTTACGCAAACTGTCAAGAAAATCAGGTTGATGTATAAAGAGCCGTAGGGAATTATATCTCAAAAATATCAGCTCATAATACAAACACAACAACTTTTATGGACTGTATTTTTGAGTTATAACTTTGTATGAAAATCTATTATTATTACGCTTTGAAATGGAAGATTTCTTCTAAAATTCATAAATTTCTGGAGTTCTCTCATTGTCTCTGCATGTTTTTTTTTTATATTGCAACATATCAATGTTTTCACATCATACCCATAACATCAGTATTAGCCGGCCATACGACTGATTTGATTGAATGCAGAACATCTTAAACGTCACTTAATTCTTTGGAGGTAATTCATTTCTACCTTAGAGACGTATTTGAGCAGCGGCCTAGGACAAACAACAATCACAATCCTAAAAATTGAAGATTACAGAAAAAAAAACACAAAATCATAAGTCCCATTCAATTTCTTAACTTAAACAAATTGAATAAAGAATATTTTATTAAGATTTGTTTAAGACTGATCAAAAGAGAAGTAAAAGTGATTATGAACAAAATTGAAATTTCTACGAAAATACAAAACGTTAGTGTATTTAGCTAGACGAAAAGAAATATATTAAAAACCGTGCCAAATGACGTGTCATATAACAACAACAGCATAAACAACATTACTCATAACCCGCAAGGTCCTGGCGCACTACACGGAACCGCTAACTTGCTACAACTTTATGAATCACTTCTAGAATATTTACCTACATAGATATGTGTCACCGCCGATAACATGTCTGCACATACAAGCTCAACTAATTGCAGAAACTTCAGACTTAGTGAAATAGTTTCTCATAGAGAAACACTATGTATTTTACTAAAGTAAATCTATATATTTTAACTCGGCATATCATAATCACGTGGTAGAACGCGATGAGACATTTTGTTAACGTAATGGTCGACAAGGCTAAGTCGTCCTCCACAATGAGACCGTAAGAACCGAGGTGATCGAAACCGAAAATTACTTTCGAATCTTTGAATTCAAAAAAGGAAAGTTTGTGTATTTATGTTATTGTAAGAAGTTACAGACATCTTTGGCGTAACAAAACAAAAAAACTCCAAAAATTGTATACCGCGTGTCAACAATATGTGAAAATACTTTTATTTTTATTGTATAAAATCAATCTAACGGTGCATAGTCAGTAAACTGAAATCACATTATTATCATTGATGGCTAACGTTATCATGTGGCACTTCCCTGTCACAGGGTGCGCGCGCAGCTCTTAATTTTATCCTCTACTAAACTCGACAAGAGAAGATATATATTTATCAAGGTTCTCTTATAAAGAGACCCCCAAACAAGAATAGTGATTGCCACCACGTTAAGTAAGCTCAGTGTTGTATGACGCCATCATTAACCTTTTTTTTTTAATAACGAAACTGTTTGGATTAATATGGTTTATATGCTCAGTGTAATCCAATAATAAATTACAATCCCTCGTCATTCTTCGCTTAATCTGCTAAAATTTCTTTTCAGGTTATGTTTGAAGGACTCCGTTGTAGGAAGGAAGAAACACACTGGCCGGGAGACAGTTCCGTAGCTTAATAGTACGTCAAAGATAAGACGTAGGAAATTCCTTTGTTCGTGCCGAAATTGAGGTTACCGTAAAGCTGTGGCTCCGGAGCTCAGCGCGTGTGGTTCTGTTATGAAAGGGATATGAGGGATAAGGTTGATCAGCTCTTGTAGTTAACAAAACTCTTAACACTTGTGGTTAGTGACGATATAGCATAATGAGTAACACGCTAACCCTAAAAAAAAGTAATACTTAAATGCAACTATAGGAACATACCGATAGCAGCTTCACAACAGATATAGAACTTGAGTTTAACAACTAGGGAATCACTAAAAATTGCCTTCCACCATGCTATGGTTTCATTACGATGTTTTCCTTTACCGACTAGTCAGGATCATTTTAGGATTTGAATCCAACAATTCAATTAATGAATGTTTGCTAATGTTCATTGTTGACAGTCAGCAAACCCTAACAATATAGTTAAAGAAAATACAATGCATAATTTCATTTCAAAGATATCTGTCACAAGAACTACGCTATGAATGTTGACAAAGCTTACATTATGTGATAGCTTGATGGCCCTGAGTGACACGGCCTATGTATATAATTTAATATTCTTTATTATAGGTCACAGGGACACGCACTAATGACTAAGTTTTAACCAAGCTTGCTATATTTATGTCGTTTTTGAACTAAAATGTAGTCAGTTTTACTTGGTGGTTATGTTTTAAAAGCACCGCGGCACCTGAGCTTGCAAAGTTGGGGCTTTAAATTTCAACGAAATAGTTAATTAAAATCCGTAGATTAAAAAGTTGTATATATGTTATGTTTTAAATACATATATAAATTAACAACACTAGTGGAAACTTTATTAGAGGAGTTAGAAGTTTTTGGCGTGATTTTAAATTCTGTCAAATTGTAGTTTTATTTTAATCCTTCATCATATTATTGTGTCATTTGTGCCTATATTATGTAATATTGATGGCATTTTATGTTATATAGTTTGGTTATTTTGCAACATGTGAAATGGATTATAAATAATAACTAGATAAATATAAACGATAACAGATAAATAATTAACTAAGAAGGAGTTTAGCAAAGTTTTCACAGTTACAAGATGGCGAGTGTCTACATAAAATATTCATTTGGAAGTGAGACATGTCATATTAGAGTTCAGCATTCATGAGAGACAATAAAAATCTCCATTGCACATTCCGCAGACAACTCTTCCACGATCTAGAAATCACAAATTTTCACTTATTGGACAACTGAGCGAAAACATGGTATTTTTCTCGGTAAAACAATTTTTTTGTTCAAGCGAGCGGAGCCGCATGCACAGCTAATAAATTGTTATTGAAACATATTAATACAAGCTAACGCCAGCGACTTCGTACGCGTTAATTATAATATAAAAATTAATAACAATAAAGCAGCCTATAACTTAGCTCGACAGTAATTTTCTATCGAAGAAATATTTTTTAGAAACGATTCAGTTGTTCCAGAGACTATCTCCTACAAACATATAAACTTTACCTCTTCATCATAGGAAATAACAAAAGTATAGATTACTTATAAATGTAATTAATATTACGTCACTGATGTTTTCTTTTCTAGATTTTTATACCTTAATCCAGTCAGCCAGCGTTAAAATACCTGAAATAAAAAATAACAAAGGTTACCAACTAAAAACCAAGATTATTTAGGAAATATGTTGGAGATACATAAGCGTATTTGTTAAACATGTCAATTTAAACTTTCATATATGTAACAATAAATTGTTTTAACAGTAAATTTATCTAATCTCTTTATTCCCTTATCCGTTATCTCTGTCTGGGATGCAGCATCCTTTAGTGTGACATCGAAGCAATAGTGACTCGGCACCGCGTTGATCTGAATCTGACCGTTCGGTGAAGATAAATATCGTGATAGCATAATGGTAGAGCATTGTCTAATTAAGGCTCACCTTCCTTGCTCCATCCGACAAGTAGGAAATCTGTTGCAAAGAACTTATGAGTGTGTTCTGTTGGCACTTGAAAGCCTTTCACTAGGTTTAGCATGGTACTCTATCTTTTATCACAAAGGTAAAATACGACGATGAAAAATTGACGTAATGGTTAGTGAAAAACAGGTTGCATCTCCTCAAAATATATACACCAACTAAACCAGGACTTCATGAATTGTGTAAGAGAGGGCTCGCATCTAAGAATCTAAGCAAAGAAATTAATTACCTATATGCTTGTATGATTTTCCGTGATACTTTAAGTGAAATTTATTTAATTATTTTTTGTTTTCAATTCGTTTTGACTTTGTTCACGATACGTTATACGTATATTACTTAGTTATTTTTACGCGTTTATTTCAATTATTATTAAATAACAACATTTTGGATATTTTTTTAAGTAACTCGCAATATACTTTCTAAACTACTGAAGAATTATTAGATATGTTTAAAATCGTCAATAAAACTCAATGGCTCTCTGTCTGTCTGTCCGTTTATGTTCTTTTCACGCGAAGACCACTTATGCGATTTATATGTTTTTAATTCATAGCTATGTTATCTGGCTATGTTATTTGACATATTTTGTAAGATAAAGTAACATACAAAATAAGCAGTGACGATAATGATGAATAAATTCGGAAGAAAGACGCATTTGAGGCGCTTAAATGGCTTACGCTGAGTAAACCATAAGAAATATATCAAATTAATGCTCTACATAATTGTAGATCTTAAAATGACCTGCAAAAAGGCAGCGATATCATATATCTATCTTCTAAGGATTACCCACGATAAGCATTTTTGTCTTCCGTCTTTTGAGCGGAGGCAGCACGATTAGCGCGTGCGCTCGACCGACGGTATTCTGTATAGTCCATGCGAGCGGAGCCGCGGGCACTGCTAGGTTTATATAAAAAAATATAGTTTACGTTATGAGAAATCGCAAAAAACGTGTTATCTAAGAACTAGAAAAAAATATAAGATCTATTCATCTATTCTATTCTATCATAATAACAGCAAAGCAACAGGTTAGGTTAGGTTACGGTTACGGTGTGACCGTTACAGACAGTAAAACCAAACAGTGCCACGGAGCATGTGCCGAGTCCAATTACTCACATATTACGTTCAGGGTTGCCAACACTTTAAAACAATAATCCACAAATAAAATCATATTTCCGGTAAATTGTACTGAAATCAAATTAACATCCAAGAATATTAATAAAACCCTATAAAGTAGGTTGACAGGTATCGCTGGACGATAAACCACCAAAAAAGTCACATATATTTACAAAGAGAAAGTGTTTACGTAAATCTAAATAGTGTTTGAAACGTAAAACATCCTTAACGAACCTAATATCCTACAAACATGAGGTTAACTTCCAATGTTGACAACCCTGATTAGATTTCATTTATTTTTGTCCGGCGATCGTCGCTGCGCGTCGCCGCGCTGCGCCGGCGCGGCCTCTGCTACAGAGTTTATAACAAAAGTACATGTACATTCCGTTTAGCATGCTTTTAAGCAATTTCACGCGGTAACAAGTGGTAATGACGCTTAGTAGGGACCTTGTTAATCATATCCGCGTTAGCAGCCTTATAGCAGATACGTTTTTTAAAGTTGTAATTCAAAAAACCAAAGAGAACAAACAAGTAATTCCAAAACCAAAGAAAAGAAACAATCTTCTAAATACAAAAATATTTTATTCAATTTAGGCCCTAAGAAATAATTTATGAACGTCAAAACACAACCACGGGTTCGGGAAACGTCCCAGTCATTGACAAGAGCCGGCAAGAAACTAGGTCGGGTTATCAATATTTTTTAACTGTGTAAATAATGTTTACAGTTAATATTATATTATTTTTGTGGATGTACTCAGAGGGAGTTTTTTTCCAGACATAACTATCATTCTCGTAATGATCAGCCCTATAATTAACCTTTTGACTGTAAAACATGACTGATATGCTACTTGAACATATTGCCCGGCAAATTAAGCAATAAGTTTTTTTTTTCTTTTTCGATCTGACTATACTGTTAGTCATAAAAGCCTTGAAGTCTCAGACGACTTTTTTCACCCGGGCTTGGGAGCGAGAGCTTAGCAGCAGCGAAAGCATGGCAACAAGCTCAAGGGTGCCAAAGTGGGCGAGCCCCAGCTTGGACTGTTGCCGTATTTGCAAATAAGTCTCGAACTGACTAATTCCCTATCCGTAAATGTGATCTAAACTAACAATACAATACATGTTTCTTTCCTGTGGAGTATTTAGTAATCTGTCAATTTTGTTCTAAACTAACAAGCTAAAAAAAAAGTCCCTTACAGAACCTATGTACCTGAGTGGTGTACATATATGTAGAGATGGTAGCTTGTGAATGCAGTGTCACTGTAACACGCAAGCGGTTCTGGCTCAAGGGCTCCATGCCGGAGGAACGAATCAAGGCTTAAGTTGCCGCAGGAACGGGTGGACGTGGCGGGTCAAAAAAAGCATTAAGAATCTTATTATAGAACCTAACACTTTGACCTAAAAAAACTTTTATCGGCCTTACTGAGAGTCTGGCTTTATAAAATCTAGCTTATCGAAGTTTATTTAATTGATTCCGATTTTGAAATAATAAGTGGTAGTTACTGGTCGAATAGCTAAAACCAGAGTAAAATAATAATCCGTAGTCCGCTGATTCGAGCATTGACATATAGCAACATCGTCGACTGTACACAGTACATAATATCGCGAGGATACTAAGCTTTCTAGAAATGTTCCCATACTGACACAATCAAATTGAAAAACAATGTCATTTATTATTGAAGTGGAATTCTCAGAACTTTGATTGAATATAGTTTTTATTTAGTTTAATAGATTTCTATGCGTTTGAAATTGTACGTATGTATTTCTCTAACTGGCTTGTGTGCCTTATATTTAGAAATATCCTCAGTCTAACATTAACACGTTTAAAATTATAGTTTTTAATAATAAACTTAGCTTTCGACGTTATGAAAAAAACCAGTAAAAAATAAAAAAATAAAATGTTCTTATGCCAATTCTTATTGTTTATAGTTGCCTGGTAGAATTATCCACTGGCGACTTTTATACTAAGAATATATAAAATGATAATAACACATTTTTCAAGTAAATAAAAAAAAAAAAAATTAATATTTACTTGAAAAATGATATTTTACTTATATTAATTATACCCATATTTATAAAAATTATTTATAATACTGGCAGCTGTACATACTCCACCTAATTTTTTTTTTAAATTTCATCTAGATTTTAAAGTTTATTTTTCTCAGTCATTAATAATAAATCTATGCAACGCATGAAAAAATGTATCACCATATTATTGAGACACTTCAAGAGTGAATTATGCCCTTAACAACTATTTTATATTACTTAATTTTCGATAAATAAAATAAATTACTGATAAACATAGAGTTACATTTTAAACTGTATAAATACGAAGAAGAATTATTTATTCGTCATGCACATCATATTATAAACTTTTGTTAAGATTAGGAAAATATTTCGAACGAATTGAAAACGTTCTTGCATTATTTCCAACGGTAAAACAGATTGAATTAAAAACAATGAATGAATGAACAATAGGAAGACAGTGACATCATTGGCGTCTTTCACAATGTAAAATGGCATCATACGAATTCGCCTAAACCACCTAAAGTGCTGAGTTAAAAGCGAATGTTTGATAATTTCATTTAACATTCTCAGAGTTTATGTGTACCTGGTACTTCAGAACAAGTATATGAAATGTTTTTCGTCATTGTTCGTTCGGACTAAGGTTTCGTCGAATATAATATATATATATATATATATAATAACATTTTTCATGTTTTGAAGGAGCGCGTTCTCGTCACTATTTTTAAAGTTATACTTCTTTTGGCACGATTAAGTAGTGTACATAGAGGGTAAAACTGTAAGCTGCGCACGCATCATGTGACACGGAAGTGCTACATGATGAAGTTAGCCATTAATGACAATAAAGTGAATACATTTTACTTTTTTGAAGTAAAACTTCTTTAGCACCGTTGTGATTTGAAACTTGATGAAACGAAAACGCGTCAGTAAAAAGAGACAACTATATACATCTATAGGATTTAGCCTACCAGAGAATGAGATAGGATAACATTTCCATAATGCAAGGTTGCAAGTCCAGGTTTTTATAATTGTGATCGTCGTCGGTTTGACCTAGTGATGTCAGACGACTAGACTTCATAAGCAGTACGCACGAGTGGTCGATAGTTCGAATCCCGCTGATTTAGGATATTTAAAAACAATTTTTAAAGAACTTTTTTTCTGAAGTAGTTCAGTTCTGACACGTATGAAATGCTGTACACATCGTGCTGATTTTTTTATCGTGTAAAAATAATGTGACTTTATATAATATGTTAATATTTTTTAAATACAAATTAAATTAAGTACACAATTAACAATCAGTACAAAAGAAAAGGTCATTAAAATGACTTTACATTATTATCATTGACGGCTGCTAACTTTATCATATTGTTGGGATGCGGTTAAAATTTTTGGAGTTATTTCTGTTTTGTTACGACAGAGAAACGTAACTAACTACTTACATGCACAAATAAGTACACACTTTTTTTAAACAATATTGTTTTTTCTTACCGTAAATTATTAAAAGAAATAACAAAGGAAGTAATAATAATCAAAAATTTATAAGGATAATAAAATAGTATTGACAGTGCTAACGTGCAACTTTACATGTTAGTCAACTAGTCGGTTTACTATATCGATTTTTAAAAAACTTTAAATTTTGTTTTATAGTTTATATTAGGTTAATGTAGTCAACAAGGAACCCTTAAAATTTCCAAACGTCCGACCGTATGACTGTCCGCGGCTTAGCTCAGAGATTCCTTAGTACTAGAAAACAGTAATTTGGTATGGGTATACTAATTAATCACGCCGACAAAGCGGTAAAATAAAGTCACGAAAAAAAAAATTAGGTTCCTACAAGAGAAGTGGGGATGAATTTTTTATTCTCGTCTATCCCATCATGTGTGGCGTCGTTGGATAGGGGGGCAATTCTGCGGGTGTGTGAAAACCAGTTTTCGATTCCGGGATCCGTTTGCAAATGTTATTAAGCTTTAAAGTGCTAATTTTTTCTGGAATCATGTGTGTGTGTCCTCGCCCCCCGCCAACTAAATGGTAGTATTTTTAATTCTAATTAGAATGAACAAACAATATCTTCTGTTCAGGAAAAACGTAATTATCATGATTACTAACATTGCACATGCAATTAAAAAAACTCATGGTGCTTTGAAATTTTTATTTTTCATGTTTTTTCTCCGACAGAGGAGTAAACAACAGAACCACGTTGACACATCGGTCTCCGCAACGTCCAATCTTAAGTACTGTAATCATTTCACCCATTTTCCGTTGCGTCGCTGTTTGACGTGTGATACAAGTTACATGGGACAAGCGCATTATCATATTAAAAAATAATTAAATAAAATTGTCTATGCAACAATTTGTGTCGCATATTATTGTGTGTTGCATATGCGAAGACCTACTGCGAGTTTATAAAACATTTTTTTTTTTAGTTTTAGGTTTATAAATCATTCTCATTTGAAAACTATAGTAATTCACGCTAACCCCTAGACATCTGAGTGATATTTCTTTGCTTGTATAGAATAATAGTAGTCACAGAAAAATTTAAGATAATATCATTTAATTTGGGCTTACAAGGTACTAGTTTTCGAATAACATACACAAAGTGAATAAACCGTTACCGTATCTACGTTACGTAAATATTTCTACCCCGTATGACCAGTAACTCGTATTTACTTTTGTAATGAAATTTGGAAAAGAAGTTAATTTTATCGTGGGATAAGATCTCGTAAATAATGGATAATTATTACGCTAGAATATACATAATATTATAATAATATACAAATAAAATTATGATCATTATTAGTATTGAATTACATAAAAATAAATAGAAACAAAATGAACGTTATTTTAGTCATAAAAAGATCTGAGTTTCTCTTTAGTTGCGGCTAAAGAAAAAATGGTGCGTAATAATTTCGAATAAATTATTTACGATGGATTTCCCGCAAAGTAACGCCTTCGTCAATCAAATAATCAAATAAGATGGTGCATGTGAGCTCCGACGTGCGAGTGGAGCTTACTTTTTGAGAACGTACATCTTCTTGGATAATTTTAGAATAAATATAAAATAATGATAATAATAATAAAAAAAAAACAATAAAAATAACCAGACTTAACTATCGCGCGATTGGTACCCATCTAATTTACGTACCGCAGGCTATACAAGTATATGAAAATCGAAAAATTGATTTCAATATTTAATAAAATACATATTTTCATTACTGTTTTAACTTGTACCACAATAAAGATCTGGTCTCAAGACGCCCGTTGTTAGTCCCGGGACTACGCGACACAACTCATCTGTCAAATACGCCTTTGGGACAAAGCGGGACAACAAATATCGCTCTCTCTCACCGCAATAAGAAGACAATTACGAATGAACCGGACGCGTGAGCGGAATAGCATTCATTTAGTTCATAAAATCCAGGATAAGCCTTTTTTCACGCCTCTGTAAACTAGTGGTAAGGGATTATACTGATTTATTAAAAAAATATAGTGACCAGGTTTAATTTTCCTTGGAGCTAGTAGAATCAATGAATTTTCACATCAAATTTAATGAGATAGTTTGAGGTTTAAGCGCTAGCTTATTAACAAAAATAAATTATTGTGTTAGGAAAAGTGGCTAAAACGTACCAAAAACTTACTTGATTAGGGTGGACGAGCACTACACAAATGTGCTTCAAAACTATTAAACAAAACAAATTTAAGACCAAACCCAATCATAAAATACCAAACGTTTTAAGTTTTAAGTTTGCGGGCATTCTGTTTGCTGCGCTGTCTGCACTGCACCTATTATTTTTGTATTCTCTCGGGGTTTTAAAATATAAATAGCACTGCAAAGGAACTGCACTGTGCCTGGTAAACCTTGAGATCGACCATTTATCGAGGGTCGATGCTGTTAGACCGGCCTACAAGCCTCCAGGCAGCTGGATACGCACTGCCCGATCACATAACGTCACAAATAAAAAAGAGTCACTGTGACGGATTTATCACCGTGTGCACGGTGGTCTCGACCCAGTAGAATACGCAAATGCCCTACCAATCCGCTAGAATCTCTATCATTCCGCTATTTGTCCCTCCTCCCCAAAACCTAACAATTTTAATATAAATACATGTTAAGAAAACAATATAAACTATTTTTTTTTTTTTCGAACTGACTACACTGTTAGCCTGAGGGGCCCTGGAGCCTTTACGGCTTTTACAGCTTTACCGGGCTTGGGGTTGAGCGCTTAGGGCACTCAGCCACGAAAGCTAAGCAACATCATCCGAGGGTGCCAAAGTGGCCGAACCTCGGCTCGGACTGTTGCGCGTATGCAATTAAGTCGCGATCTGACTAATTCCCTATCCGTAATTCGATCTAAACTAACTATACATATATACATGTTTCTGCCCACTGGGAGGGGGGAAGGAACATGTGTATGTGTATTTAGTGGTCTGAAATTTTTGTCTACTCTAACTAGGCAAAAAAAAGAAAAAAAAAAGGTCCCTTACAGAACCTATGTACCTATGTGTGTTGTGCATGTGTGTATAATGCAGTGTCATGTATGGCTGTGAAAGCTAGTGATTGTAGAGTCACTTGTATCGCGCGAGCGAATATAAACTATTAGGCGGATGACTCTTTTGCAGGAAAACTTACGTTTTTTTACGAGGCCAACCATTGTACTATAATTTTATTATGTACATGTACTGTATATGTCTTGACGTTGCGTCGCTTAGTTAGATCGCGACTTAATTGCATACGCGCAACAGTCCGAGCCGAGGTTGGGCCACTTTGGCACCCTCGGATGTTGTTGCTTAGCTTTCGTGGCTGAGTGCCTTAAGCGCTCGCCCCCAAGCCCGGTAAAGCTGTAAAAGCCGTAAAGGCTCCAGGGCTAAGGCTAACAATATAGTCGGTCCAAAAAAAAAAACAGGTATGTGTGCGATTCACACACGATAGAAGTGAAACTTCATTTTAAAAGGCATTTTCTATTTTATTTAAACAGTGTGCAATATACATACACACCGATATTTACTCTTTCGCTCTGGCTCACACAAAGAGGAGAGACCGATAATGTGCGTTAAACGTTTAACGCTTGGAAGTCGCATAAGACGTTTCATTTCAAAAAAGGTGTGTGTGCGATTATCACACGATAGAAGTGAAACTTCATTTTAAAAGGCATTTTCTATTTTATTTAAACAGTGTGCAATATACATACACACCGATATTTACTCTCTCGCTCTGGCTCACACAAAGAGGAGAGACCAATAATGTGCGTTAAACGTTAACATATAACGTTTAATGTTTAACGCTTGGAAGTCGCAAAAGAAGTTTCACTTCAAAAAAAAAAAAAAACGTTGTGTTGTGAATGAAATGCATTGATGTGTTACGTGTATACGCCAGAAAGAGTGTATTTCTACAAGTGTTTTTCTTTTTTTTCCTAACTTGGCAACCAACCAAGTTCATTATCAGGTGGGTCATTATTTCGTTTTACAGTGTCTATTGATGTTACAGTGATGTAATAAAATTGTGACCACCCCGCGTTTGAGCTATCCAGGAAGTTTTTGTGACATCTCAGAATTCATGTTCCATTACTTATAAGTTATAACTTATAACACACTTCTCATGTTCACAATAACTTAGCTATATTATTCAAAAACTACGTTACCTACGTTACAGAGACAACACAGGTTCAAATAACACAAATTTATGATTAAAAAATAAAAATCAATACATTACAGAGTAAGGTGCAACCAAAATCTTCTACTAGGGGTGAGTTTTTTATACATTGACTTAAAATCCTGACAATCCATTGATGTGTGATTAAAAATAACATTATGACAGGTTTTTAATAAAGTTTTTCAGTGTCACGTCTGTTATGACGTTATTAGACAAACTTAAGACTGCAAACAGAGAGGAAGCATGCAGGGGCAGAACGAGCAATGTATCAGGGGACACGTCGAAAGGACTTTGAGAAATGATTCTAGTCGGAAGGGACGTGTTTCCTTCCGGGCACTATATTCTTCCCGCCTCTCTCTCTAGTTTATGACCCTTATAATTATTATTTATTGTTAGTTTATTACAAAACGCATAGGTTTAATTACGGTTGTCTCGAGGAACTGATATGATTGTTAGTAATACGTAAGTTAAGAAATCAGCTAACTTAAGTTAATTTTAGTTCAATTAAAAAGTAGATATTTATAATTTATTATAATTGATGATTTTAAATTTTTGTTTCATACCATCATAATCGAACCCGAGGTATCATATCAACTTCCCAGTGGTCTTAACATTCGACAACCACGGATCGAATGCGAGGGTTCACTATGACATGCGATGGTTGCGAGAAATTCGGATACGAGTACCTACTATAGGTACAACGCGACGGCGACTCTACTATGTATCACTTTTGGTTATATTGTAAAGCGATAATTCTAACGATCGCCCCAACGTTTATGTATGTAGTATAATTTTATTTTAAAATAAATACAAGAATTTTGGTGGCGCACGGGAAGTGATTAGTTTGAATTCGTAATTTCGAAGATGTTGCGAAATAATAAATTACAATTTAGAAATGCTGCCGTGAATTAAATATAGGTTTGCGGACCTTGCTCCAACAGATTACAACTTTTTTCGGAATTTGGACAAATTGTTAGCAAGGAAAAAAATCAATTCCGATGAGGCTGTCCAAACCGCCTTCAAATATTTTATTGATTCTCGCTCCCACAAGTTTTTCAGCAAAGAATCAATGAACTACCTATAAAATGGCGAAGGTTCATAGATAATAACGCTTCATAGTTCGATTGATTAAATGCATAATTGCATAATATTTTTTTCGTTTTACTTCACTACATAGTATAAAACAAAGTCGCTGTCGCTCTGTCCGTCCCTATGTATGCTTTAATATTTAAAACTACGCAACGGATTTTAAAGGGTTGTTTAATAGATAGAGTGATTCAAGAGGAAGGTATGTATAATACATGCATAATATTGTAGAGAAACACTGATAAATTAAGAGATTTCTAATGTGTTGTCGTAATAAACACATTTTTTGCGCTTACATTGCAAACGCTGGCTGAACCTCACGAGATAAATCAAAATACTGTGATACAGTATTGTACACCTTAAAAAGTTCAACAAAAAAGTCCGCGATGATATATGTCTATCTCTTAAGGATAACCCACAATAACCATTTTTTTATCCATCCTTTTATCTATCCATCCATCCTTCTATCCATCCATCCTTATCCAATTAAGTACCTTAAATACATTGTCCATTTAATATAGATCAATATGGCCATTTACAGCATGTAATTTAATAGCACTTGAACTTATATGCCATATCATGCATATTCTTTTCATACACACGTCCAAGTGATGTCCAATACATAGTCAGTGTGGCTGCAATGCCATTAGATTCCTTAGACTTCTGTGTTCTCGCTTGTTGACTGCGGCTAAAACAACAAACCATGTTCATATCGGGTTTTTGCCGGTCTGTCGCAATCCAGTTGGAAACGACACGACACGACTCGCACAATCCTCTTTTCAATAATTACTACAATATCGTTGTGTGTAAATCGTCCATTCAAAATTATAAAGTAGTGCCCGCTGAGGAGTCAGTCGTCGCGTTATACCTCATGCGTCATGTTGTGATGACTCCGCTTGTTGCTTTATTGCAGTCATTCGAAACGCACAAGCGCTATAATATAAATTATCGTTGCTTCATGTCCACGATAGTCACTGTGCACGAAACGATTTCACAGATATTTAATTTATTTTCTACTTAATATCAGTCTTGAAATGTTACACTTCTAAGCAAAGGTTACCACCACCCGAAAAAGACAGTATTACACACCACATCAGCCCACGGAGTAGGTACCTGTTTCAAACGCTGAAAAATCTTAGTCCCCGTCTGCACATAGAAATGATTTTTACTGAATTCTTATACACTAACTGTGACTGTGAGGGAAAAAATATGGACCACAGTTTAAACGCTTGAAAAATATTCTCGAAGCACCACCATCAGCCACGTAAAGGAAAATATAGAACTTTCTAGTAACGTCTTGCAATTGTCAAGCACTCAAGGACTCATTGATGAAGACTGTTTTTTTTTTACTGTGCCATGGTAAATAAATTTGTGCACCAAACGGTACTACTTAATGAACTACATTTAACATTACGAACCATGAACGAGCAATGTCTTTCATCACCATCCATGCAATCGTTTCCTGTAATGCATATCAAGAAGATGAATGAAAGAAGAATGACTAGACAGATTTATAAGATGAGTAGAATGGGAATGTTGGTAGAAGAAGGCCTAGATGAACGTACCACGATCAAATCGGGGCAGCTCTGAAGAAATGTCACTTCAAGAGTATTCTACTAAACCGACGAGCATCCATGAAAAGATTGATAAATGTTGAAGAAGCGAAAGATGTATGTCAGGATCGTACTAAGCGGCGTTTAAGAGAGCAAATTCGACAAAAAGGCCAGATTTGTGAAAAGAAAATTCTTGGATTTTACACCACGATAATGCGTCTTTGCACGAGGCCGTCATTGTGAACGAAGTTTTGACCAACTCAACAAATACCATCTATCAACCACCTTATTCACCAGATATGGCCTTGTACTCTTTAATTTTGCCAGCCTTTATTCATTACAGTCATTAGACCTTATTATTATATCTTTTAATTTGTAACTTCCGACATTGCCTTGTATTTTATTTGTTATAGGTGTAATTGAGAGTTACGTTTTGTATTTTATTTTGACTGTTCATTATTTCAACATTTTTAACTCGATTACTTTCTTTTTAATTCATTTCGCTTATCTTGTGTAAAGGTCACAAATAAAGCATGCGGTGTTCGGCACAAAAATTTAATGCAGTGATAAATGTCTTAACCTTTTAATTATAAATGCAATATAGTGTATTTAAATTATACCAGTTTTTCCAGCCAGTCAGCAATGTTAATATAACATGTACGGAGGTCACCCTTTCACCACGCTATAGCCATTCCCTCATTTTTTTTGTTCAGTAGAGAGTAGTAGTATATGTTAACACCCCGTATTTTACATTTGATTTGTATAATAAACCTCTGCTAAGTAAAACCGACAAGAACCTCAGCTGAGCTTATTGACATTTTGATTTTTTCCGTTTTAAAGTAAGTCAGTCCCTAAAACGATCTCTTCTTTATCAATAGACAAGCGATTTCACACTAGAACACAATTCCTTTTGTGATTCTTTGAGTCAATTTAGGAACAAGTTTTAACGATAAGACGGGCAATTATATAAAAAAAAAACAATAAGAAAAAAATGTTCTATATCACAATCGCCAGCGATAAATACACGCCAGTGAGAAAAACTCATGGAAAAGAGGTGTGGTCAGCAAGTAGCGCACTCGATTCGTGTCAACTTGAAGTTGATAGGGACCTCTCGAGTGAACTGTCGCGTCCTTGCTATCGCTTGTCTTGACCCACATAAACTTGTTTATTGTTTACGTTTATCGATACAGTTAAATACAGTTTCATTTACTTTATTATATACCAGAAGTCGTGGCTGCGGAATCATTATTCGAAAAAAAAAACACACATAGGTTCATTCTTCAATAATAAAGCTTCCTTATCTTTTGTTTACATACATAGATGGTCAGCAGTAAAATGATACGCAATTGTTTATAAATATACAGATAGGCAAAGTTAACTCTAAGAATTTAGGCGATATAATGCGCATTGCGCATTATCTGGCAATAAATATAGTTTTCTTTCTTTCTTGCTTTTGTTTATTTCTTTCTACCTATGGATATAGCGACTTCCGGACATAACGACGGAATTATAGTGGTCCCTTCATTGCTGTTATAACCAAAATCTCTGTATATAAATATATAGGTTGTGATAATCTGCGTTCATATTTTAACATGGCAAAACTTAGAGATAAACAAAACTGACTTTGTATTCCCTTATAGCATCATCAATGGCAGTATTGATAGTCCTACTATTCTAAAAGAGGTACAATTTGATCACATAATAGTAACATAAAGCCATGTCCATACAACGAGCGATAATCAGCAGACGAGACTGTTCGCGCTTTAGCAATAATATACGTAATCATAGTTTTATTTGTGAAACTAAGAGCTTCAGAATTAACAATGAATAAATGATTTCACAAAAATGGTTGTGTGTATGGTTGTTTAAATATGTACCACATTAAACCGAAATGAATTGACATCTTTTAGGTTACCTTTAAACTATCAGTCTAGAAAGGTGTTGCATGTACCTATTTTAGGTTGTGGGTTCGGTGGACGGGGAAGACAGGGTTGTAAACGAACTTTCTCCTGTAGGCCGAGTACCGGAATTTAGTAGGGCCGGCTGCCGGGCGACGAGGTAGTATGCTACTAGCGGCTCCGCATCGCTCCATTACGGCGGCGGATGGTACACCGTGAGTTTTAGTGAGTAGGAGTCTCACATAGCCACTCGCTCTCCCGAGTGGGTGTGTACCCATGACGGGTTCCTCCACGTTAAAAAATGTTGTTTTTTATTTTACCGGTTATTATGTGGACTTTACCATTAACAAGGATGATTACCTACCTAATTAAATAATTCATTTATAGTTACATGTAGATTTCTGATTAATAATTTATAATATGACTACTCCTGATTGTGAAGAAGTACCTTCCAACCTACAATAAAAACTAGGCTTTTTACCATTTTTTTTACTACTAAATAGGCAAACAAGCCTACGGTCCGCCTGGTGGTAAGCGGCTACCGTCGCCTATGGACGCTTGTATCACTAGCGCGTTGCCGAGACCTTGAACCTCTCTACCCTAAGGAGCTCTGAAAATATTATTATTATATTCCTATTCACCGCAGGGATACAACACAAGGTTATTTGGCTGCGATCTTCTGAAGGGTAGAGGTATTCCACCAGTCGGGCTGTTCCAAATTCCTCTGTGCTCTACCTCTCTTAAACAAATTTATTTGTAAATAATATATAATAAATGTTTTGTTATTGACATTCCCAACTAGATATTTTCATCGAATATTGCAGATGCCAGCCCTAACCTTACATTACAATCTGTAGTGTAGGGAACTAAATTCAAGGTCGGCCGGAACCCCCTTTCTGTCACCTGTTCTTTGGTTTAATGATTCGCACAATTACCCAAGAAAGGGGATAATAAATTTTCTCTCCATCACTTTGTCTGACCAATCTCGGACTTGCCTGTTCTGTGAATAATGAGAAAATTACAAATTCTGTTCTTGAGACACAGAATTAACAATTAGTGTTCCAAATCACCTCTCTCATTTTCTCATTTGTTTAAGATCTTCATTAAAAATTTCCACTCCTTCATTAACTTTAATAAAATCTTAAAGAGTTTACTAATTTAGTTTATTTTTCTATTAGGTATTTATATTCCATATAGATATGTTTGCGGCTTTATATTTTTATGTTGGGAATGTTTTGATACTTAATTACTTTTTTTTTAATATTCTTGTGAATGTATAATTCGCATATCACAATACAAAGAAAATAGTTGGCGCTTCCTTTTTTAAATAAATGAACAGACGACAATACGCTAAGACTATTATAGGTACTGACTTTTTTTTTAACTTGGCGAGTTTACTAGTCAGGCAATCACTAGAAAATATGCCTCATATCAATTTCACGTCATTTTCTTTCTGACATGGATATTATAATCATCTAATAAAAGTAGGATGAAAGGGTTAACGAAACTCTTTAATTTCTGTTGGTTCTATTCAGTCAAACGTACAGTTGCACTATGTATTAATATATTGTCGGATCCCTGGAGACCCTTCACTGGTAGATAGGTTCTTTGAGCTGCCACCAGGTGTTCTTTTTAAACAGAAGAGACCAGAAACTGTTAGTTGACGATTCTTCTGACTGGTACAAGTACTGATCCTTATATTGTTGACGACGAGATGTCCTAAGGATGTTGACTTGTGGTGTAGCACGGATCCTTATATTGTTGACGACGAGATGTCCTAAGGATGTAGGCTACTACTGTCAGTGTTGTCGTCTGGTTCTTATGTGATTAAGTTGTGTGACAAGTGCTTATCCTTATATTGTTGACGACGAAATGTCCTAAGGATGTTGACTTGCAGTGTAGCACGGATCCTTATATTGTTGACGACGAAATGTCCTAAGGATGTAGGCTACTACTTCTACACCTTTATCCTTACTGTTGACGACGAGATGTCTTAAGGAATTCTTAAAGGTGTTATGAAGTCAAAGAAAAAGTATCTTCTATTTCTTTATTAACAACTTAATTCACAATAAACGTATGAACGTAAACAAGAACAAAAATAAGAAAGAATGAACGTCGAAGCCACGGCGGCTCTGTTTATATAGGGTTATGGTATTGCGC